>CM048744.1:768920914-770170914 GCA_026315105.1 Locusta migratoria
TATGTACTGTGAAAACTCTATGGGCCTCACTGATAACATGATGCTTAATAAATAAATTAATGTGCGATAAATTGGTAATTTTAACTGGAACTCAGGCATGCAGCAAACATTAAATAAATATGTAACGATTTTGCATGTTAATATTTATACAACTGTGATACAAAGATGAGCGTGGGCTCGCATTATTCATTCTGTCCATGTGCATCTGAATATGAATATATTTTACAAGAGGTGTTGATCTAATGCAGAAAACGCATTTTAATTATGAGGAAAATAACATACTAGTCGCTACCCTATTTATATCCAAGACAATTACACAGATAGCATGGCAATGTTTGCATATAAAGTTATTTCAATAATTATTTCATATGATATCCCAGTAAATAGTATGTAATTTTTATGTTAAATGTTCATTTAAATAGAATACCAGTTGTATGTGCAGGTATACAATTTAAATAACTTATGCAAGTTTGTGTATGTTCATATAAGTGTATAAGAAAATATTATTTAATGAATTTCATAACTATTGCAATTTTAAAACAAATGTTAGTAATGTATGTGGCTGAACTCTGTGCGTCTTGGCTAGGCTTTGCGAAGTTCAGGCTGGGAATTTGATGACCTAGGGGTAAAACCAGTTAGTCCGCATAAAAGGGCGCACACGGCCTTTGTACGGAGCAGTCGGAGGGTAGCTTACCTGTGTGGGGGCTGCGTTGGTCTGTGCCTCGAGTTGGCACTGCGTTTGTTTGTGCAGACGAGTCAGTGTTCCGAGCACTTGGCCGGAGGCTCCATTACTCGCCGCTACGATGGCTGTATTTGTATTGATTCAGTGTGTGTTTATGTGTGTCCGAGGCGGGCCACAACATCAGTCAGTGCAACAATTTCAACGTGTGTAAGTTTATCGAGGTGGAAGACTTTTTGTAGCTGCAATAAGAAGAAGGAGTGCATGTGTTTACTTGGAGGTAACTTGCTGAAGAGCGTATTGAAGTGAAGTACATGCTGAGATATTAGTTCAGCGGAAAGTTACCATGTGAATTTGTGTCTTGAAGCAGTGCTAATTGTGTTGAGACGAAGTGAATAATAGAAGTACTTTGGTTTTGATAGCGTCAAATCACTAAAACAGTCAGTGACAAATAACATTTTATTTATGGGGGCTCACGAGCTATGAACAGTGTTAAATTAAATGTGCCAGAGGCCAGAGGCATCAGCCATCAGGGATTAATGAATTAAAAATAAACCGAACTACATAATTTGAACTGAAAGTGTTGATGTTTTTATTTAAACACCCTCATCTTTCAGAACTTTGAATATTTTATTTATTTGTTGTGTATGCAGGGAAAAGGCAGGAACTGTGCACAATCATACCCCTAGGCTAAATTACAGACAGTACAGCAGTTTGTTTATGTTTTAGCGTGTGCAGTTTTCGAAGACGAGATTTTATTGTGCAGTTGTGTTGCAATTTGGTTCGTTTGTCGTTCTGTATTTAATCTTATTGTGCCTTCCCCTTGCAGCTTACATGGACTGGAACCAGAATACAAGGGATTTACCGAGTACACTCTTCCAAAACTCCCTATCATCAGAAGAACCATGGAAACGAAACCAGCGGTAAGCCAGCTGCACATCAGACACCCGTCGGTGTTCTCTGGAGACGCTGGACAGGACCCCAACAAATGGCTAAAAGGGTTCGACCGAGTCGCCAAGTACAACAGCTGGGATCATACGATGTGCTTGGCCAACGTTTACTTCTATCTGGACGGAACAGCCCAGCAACGGTTCGAGAACAACAAAGATAAGTTGAATGACTGGAAGACGTTCCAGGAGGAACTTAAGAAGATGTTTGGAGACTGCCAGCGACAAATCCGTTTGGCGGAAGAACAACTGAAGAACTGAGCCTAACGACATAGTGAGCTGACACAATCGTACATATAGAAGGTTTTGGCTCTGTGTAACAAAGTCAATCCGAAAATGACTGAAGCGGACAAAATCACGCACCTGATGAAGGGTATTGCAGAAGATATGTACCAAGCTCTTCTGATAAAAGACGTTGCTACGACAGAAAAGTTCATTAAGTGGTGACAGCGTATTGAAGAGATGCAACAAAGGAGGGTTTGATGCAAGAAGTATGACAGACTCCCCAATGTAGTTCCTATGGCCGTTGTGGAAGACCAGTATGACTTCGATTCTCTTATACAACAAATTGTAAGAGAAGAATTACAAGAATTTATGGCAACCGGGACTGTTAGACCGAGCCAATATGGCCATGGATGTAAGCCCTGTAAGTCACGAGGGAGTAGAGGAAGAGGTATTTCAGACATTAGCTCCTGTCTGCCCGTCAATCGCACCCGACGTGAAGAATGGCGTCGTCTTGCTATGACTTACGCTGCAGCCGCCAAACGGCAGCCCATGAACCGGCCGATGCGACCACAACTAACTCCCCAGGTAACTATGATGCCCCGCAGAAGAAAAAACGTCTGGAGGACAGAAGACAACACACCACTTTGTTTCCACTGTGGGCACCCTGGACATGTCGTACGCTACTGCAGAAAGAGAAGGCGAGTTTTCGACAATTATTTTGCCGCAAGACGTCAGCCATCAGAGCAGTTCTATCCCAGGCAATCACCTGCTGAAGAGTTCAGTCGACCTATGAGAAGTAGCCCATCCCCGTACCCTAGACGAGGTCGCTCCCCGACGCGCTGCAGTCGTTCACTGTTGCTGTACAGAGGTACCAGCCACTCCCCGAGCCACCGCACCCAGGAAATCCTCCATGGACCACAGTCGCTAAGATGTCGGGATATCTCATCGACGTCATAATCAATGGCCAGTTGATTGTTGACTCAGGAGCATCATTCTCTTTATTGTCAGATAATTACCGCCGCACACTAAAGAAGACAATGTTCTGTGATACTGGGGCAACTGTGCTGAAGGTCGTGAATGGAAAGTACGTCCAGCCAGCAGGAACTTGTGTCGCAAGAATAACCATCAACAACAGGACCCAGCCATTTGAATTTGTTGTGTTAATAGAATGTAGTCACAATGTCATCCTCTGATGAGACTTCCTTCAGGCATCCCAAGCTGTCATTGACTGTGGAAGATCTGAGCTGCAAATTTCAGAAGTTGTGCCGACGGATACATGTAATACAGAATTTTCTGGGAAGTTATCTGCCATTGACAATGTGACGATCCCGCCGTTGACGATGAGAAGAGTTGCAGTCACAAATGCAGATGGGCGATTAAACTGTGAAGTGCTTCACAGATAGTAAAAAGTTTATCAGGCTCACAAAGGAAATTTACATACCAGCAGCTATCATAAGCATTACCGGTGGTCAAGGAGAGATTTGGATCACAAATTGTCATGAGCAGTCACAACTTATCCCCAAGGGAATGTGTATCGGGACAGCTGAACCAATCCAGGACAGTGAGCTCATCGTCATCAATGAAGATCCATGCCCTACTAACAGTAGAGACAACACACTGGAGGAAACAAACGTGGAACTGCCAATAGGGCCTGGGCTGACCAAGGAACAATGCCAGTGGGTGTTAAGTACACTACGCCAATTTTTGGGCGCATTCACACCTCAGCAGGGAAAAAGTCAGACGAAACGGCCCACGATAAAGCACTGTATCAATACTGGGGACCATCCGCCAATTGGCCAGCGTTCATATAGAGTGTCGCCAGCTGAAAGATGGATAATTCGGGAGGAAGTGGAGATGTTGCGAGATGACATTATTCAATCTTCAGAAAGTCCTTGGTGCCAGCCAGCTGTCACCAGTGCCACATCGTAAACAGCGCTAAGTATCTGAATTTAATTTGTGTCAAATTTAATTTGCCAGTCTAGTTCATTTTCGGTAGTACTGTTTTAAGAGGTTTATTCCCGCGTACTTGCAGATTTCGTTTCTACTACTGTTTTAATTGTTCATTCTATCGAATTTGATAAATACCGTTGTTTAGTCTTCGTCTTTGACCGGTGTATTTCAAAACAAGTCAGAGACCGTTATTAAGCTCGTTATCAGTCAGTCCAGTGCCAGCTGACGGACTCAGTTTTGTTGATTCGACAGTGTAGTTACCACTGACCACAGTTAAGTCAGCAGCCAGCCGCCTTCATTAGAGTACTAGGCTTCTTTAAAGTTGTTAATTGCTGTTAATTGTATCGATAGGATGGATAGGATGTGTGCCTGCTGTGTGCGGACGCAGGAGGAGTTGGCCGCGGTTCGCGAACAGCTGAGCGTGCTGTTGGCTACGGTCAGCCGTCTTCAGGCTGCTGTCTCGGGGTGCAGCAATGGTGGGGAGTCTGGTTCGTCGAGTGGGACACCTCAGGTGTCTCGCGCTACGCTCTCTGTCCCTGCTACCGAGGCACCTTCAGGTGTACCGGACGTCGTCGAGCCGCCTTCTCCGCAAGGGGAGTGGCGGGTTGTACGGCGTTCGCGTCGCTCGAGGCGGAAGGCCAATGTGGAGGCTGGACGTCCGTCCGCGCCCGTTCGTCCTGTGAGTGAAAGTGTGGCCACTACTCCAGCAGGGTCCGAGCAGGTGCACGGGGGGAGGGGATTATTAGTTATTGGGAGCTCCAATGTCAGGCGCGTGATGGAGCCCCTTAGGCAGATAGCGTCCAGATCTGGAAGGAATTCCAACGTGCACTCGGTGTGTTTGCCGGGGGGCCTCATCCGAGATGTGGAGGCGGCCTTGCCGGCGGCTATCGAGGGTGCGGGGTGCAGTCGACTGCAAGTCGTGGCTCACGTCGGCACCAATGACGCTTGTCGCTTGGGTTCTGAGGACATCCTCAGGTCCTACGAGCAGCTGGCGGAATTGGTGAAGGCTGCTGCCTTCGCACGCGGGGTGCAAGCAGAGCTGTCGATTTGCAGCATTGTTCCCAGGGTTGATCGGGGTCCTTTGGTTTGGAGCCGAGTGGAGGGTCTGAACCAGAGGCTTCGCCGACTCTGTGACAGTCATGGCTGCAGATTTCTGGATCTGCGTTATCGGGTGGGGAATTGTAGGGTGCCCCTAGATAGATCAGGGGTGCACTACACTAAGGAAGCGGCTACTCGGGTAGCAGAGTACTTGTGGAGTGCACATGGGGGTTTTTTAGGCTAGGCGTTAACTCTGATGAGCACTCGACTGTCAGCATTCAAACAGCGAATTCAGGCCACGTTCGGAATAAAAATTCGAACATAAAAATATTAGCCGCGAACTTACAAAGTATTAGAAACAAAGTTCCCGAATTTGCAGCGCTGCATGGAAGTTATTGCGCTCAGATAGTTTTAGGCACCGAAAGCTGGCTAAATGATGATGTGGAAAGTTCAGAAATATTTAGCGAAGCGTGGAATGTATATCGGAAAGATAGATCTGATACAACTGGAGGAGGAGTGTTCATCGCCGTGGACAAAGATATTGTTTCTACTGAGATCGAGGTTGAAAGTAATTGTGAAGTTATCTGGGCACGCATAACAGGTCTAAAAGAAGTAAAGTTAATAGTTGGTTGTTTTTACTGGCCCCCCAGTGCTGCTGTAGCAGTTTTAGAATCATTCAAGGAAAGTCTACACCAGGTAGTGCATAGGTATCCGGGCCATGCAATATTAGTCGGAGGTGACTTCAACCTTAAGAGTATAGATTGGGACCTCGCTAGTTACATTTCAGGCGGTACAGACAAGCAGTCATGTGAGCTACTTTTGGACACATTCTCTGAAAACTGTCTTGAGCAGTTAAACCGGCAACCCACGCGCAATGGAAATATTCTAGACCTTATAGCCACAAACAGGCCTGACCTTATTAACGATGTCTGTGTAGAGACAGGAATTAGTGATCATGACATCGTCATAGCGTCGATGGTGACCAAAGTTCATAAACCAGTCAAGAAGGCTAGGAGCGTGTTTTTGTTGGGAAAAGCCGACAAGCAAATGTTACGATCGCACTTAGAAAATGAATGGGCATCGTTTAATTCTGGGACTATGGATGTAGAGGAATTGTGGACTAAATTTAAATGCATTGTTAATGAAGGGTTAGAGAAATATGTGCCAGTAAAGACGATTAAGGATGGAAAAGATCCACCGTGGTATAATAATAATGTTAGAAAGCTGCTGAGAAAGCAAAGGCTGTTGCATTCTCGATTCAAAAAAGAACACGCAAATTGTGACAGGCAAAAGTTAGTAGAGATTCGTGCGTCTATAAAAAGATCGATGCGTGAAGCATACAATAATTATCACAGCCATACCTTAGCAAAAGATCTTTCCGAGAACCCGAAAAAATTCTGGTCCTATGTAAAATCGATAAGCGGGTCAAAGCCCACTGTCCAGTCACTAGTTGATCATTCCGGGGCAGTAATAGAAGAAAGCAAACGGAAAGCTGAAGTTCTAAATTTAACCTTTAAGAAATCTTTCACGCAGGAGGACCGCACAAATATACCATCATTTGATCAACGTACTAATTCCGAAATGGGGGACATAGCAATAGGTATTTCCGGTGTAGAGAAGCAGCTGAGAGAGCTAAATACGAAAAAGTCTGCTGGTCCGGATGGAATACCAGTTCGGTTTTACAAAGACTATTCTGCGGCATTGGCCCCCTACTTAGCTTGCATTTACAGCGAATCTTTAACTCAGCGCAAAGTTCCTAGTGATTGGAAAAAAGCACAGGTGACTCCCGTGTATAAGAAAGGAAAGAGAACTGACCCATACAATTACAGGCCAATATCGTTGACATCAGTTTCATGTAGAATTTTGGAGCATATTCTCAGTTCGAATATAGTAAATTTCCTTGAAACGGAAAAGCTTCTTTCCATGAATCAGCACGGGTTTAGGAAACATCGTTCATGTGAAACTCAGCTTGCCCTTTTCTCACATGACATCTTGCGAGCCATGGACGAAGGGCAACAGGCGGATTGTGTTCTTCTCGACTTCAAAAAGGCGTTCGACACGGTGCCACACTGCAGACTCCTAACGAAAATGCGAGCTTATGGAATAGGTTCACAGATTTGTGACTGGCTGGAAGACTTCCTAAGTAATAGAACGCAGTACGTTGTTCTCGACGGCGAGTGTTCATCAGAGACGAGTGTGTCGTCAGGCGTGCCCCAGGGGAGTGTGATAGGATCGCTATTATTTTCTATCTATATAAATGACCTGATGGACAGAGTAAGTTGTAATTTGCGGCTGTTTGCTGATGATGCTGTGGTGTATGGGAGGGTGTCGTCTGTAACTGACTGTAATAGCATACAGGATGACTTAGACAAAATCTCTAGTTGGTGCGAAGAATGGCAGCTAGCTCTCAATGTAGAAAAATGTAAGGTGATGCGCATGAGTAGAAAAAACAATCCTATAAGTTTCGAATACAGCATCAGTAGTGAGCTTCTTGATGCGGTCGCGTCGTTCAAATATCTAGGCGTAACATTGCAGAGCGATATGAAATGGAACGAGCATGTAAGGACAGTTGTGAGTAAGGCAGACAGCCGACTTCGGTTTATTGGGAGAATTTTGGGAAGATGTACTTCACCTGTAAAAGAGACCGCGTATAAAACGCCTTTACGACCACGTCTTGAGTATTGCTCAAGTATTTGGGACCCGCAGCAGATCGGTTTGAAAGAAGACATAGAGGCGGTTCAGAGGCGAGCAGCTAGATTTGTTACCGGTAGGTTCGACCAATGCGCGAGTGTCACGGAAATGCTCCGGCAACTCAATTGGGGATCGCTGGAAGAAAGACGACGCTCTTTTCGTGAATTTCTGTTAAGTAAATTTAGAGGGCCGGAATTTGAAGCTGAGTGTAGTACGATCTTGCTGCCGCCTAATTACATGTCGCGTAAAGATCACAAAGACAAGATAAGAGAAATTAGGGCTCGTACGGAGGCATATAGGCATTCTTTTTTTCCTCGTTCAATTTGGGAGTGGAATAGGAAAGGAAATGCCTAGTAGTGGTACAGTGTACCCTCCGCCACGCACCTTACGGTGAATTGCGGAGTATGTATGTAGATGTAGATCTCTGGTGGTCCTCGTAAAGAAGAAGGATGGCACGTGGCGATTCTGTGTCGACTATCGGTGGCTAAACAAAATATCAGAGAAAGATGTCTACCCATTGCCGCGCATTGGTGACACCTTAGACTGCTTGAAAAGAGCAACATGAATTTATATGAATTTATGAATTTATAATAATGCCATTTGGATTATGCAATGCTTCGACCACATTCGAAAGCATGATGGACAACTTGCTTCGACACCTTAATCGGACGACATATCTTTGCTATTTAGATGACATTGTCATTTTCTCTAAAACATTTGAAGAACATCTGAGTTGCCTGTGTTGAAGTGTGTTCAGACTGCAGGAGTCCGCCTCAATCCAAAGAAGTGCCTCTTCATCGCCAAAGGGATAAAAATCCTGGGGCACCTAGTCAACTCAGATGATCTCCGTCCTGATTCAGATAAAGTAAGGGCAGTCACACAATGTCCAACTCCTCAGCACATTCGTGATGTGAGAAGTTTTCTCGAGCTGTGCTCATACTACCGACGTTTCATAAAAGGATTTTGTAACAAGGCACGTCCATTACAAAAACTTCTGCAGGGAGACGCCAAGCTTTACTGGGATGAGACAAAAGAAAGAGCTTTCCGGGCACTTAAGAAGGCTCTAACTTCCGCACCAGTGCTAGCCTTGTACGACAAGAATGCAGAAACTTCACACAGATGCCAGTGGTTATGGGATTGGTGCAGAGATTGTACAGGTTCAGGAAGGTGCTGAAAAAGTGATAGCCTATGCAGCAAAAGTACTCTCAAAGTCCGAGATAAACTACTCTACAACTAAAAAAGAATGTCTCACAGTTATCTGGGGTATCAACAAGTTCTGGCCATATTTATTTGGCAAACCATTCACCATTGTGACAGACCACCATTCTTTGTGTTGGCTGACTAGCATGAAGGATCCACCAGATCAAGTAGCAAGATGGGCACTACATCTACATCTACATAAATACTCCGCAATTCACCGTAAGGTGCGTGGCGGAGGGTACACTGTACCACTACTAGGCATTTCCTATCCTATTCCACTCCCAAATTGAACGAGGAAAGAAAGAATGCCTATATGCCTCCGTACGAGCCCTAATTTCTCTTATCTTGTCTTTGTGATATTTACGCTAAATGTAAGTAGGCGGCAGCAAGATCGTACTACACTCAGCTTCAAATTCCGGCCCTCTAAATTTACTTATCAGAAATTCACGAAAAGAACGTCGTCTTTCTTCCAGCGATCCCCAATTGAGTTGCCGGAGCATTTCCGTGACACTCGTACATTGGTCGAACCTACCGGTAACAAATCTAGCTGCTCGCCTCTGAACCGCCTCTATGTCTTCCTTCAAACTGATCTGCTGCGGATCCCAAATACTTGAGCAATACTCAAGACGTGGTCGTACAAGCGTTTTATACGCAGTCTCCTTTACAGGTGAAGTACATCTTGCCAAAATTCTCCCAATAAACCGAAGTCGGCTGTCCGCCTTACTCATAACTGCCCTTACATGTTCGTTCCATTTCATATCGCTTTACAGTTTACGCCTAGATATTTGAACGACGCGACAGCATCAAGAAGCTCACTACTAATGCTGTATTCGAACATTATGGGGTTGTTTTTTCTACTCGTGCGCATCACCTTACATTTTTCCACATTGAGAGCTAGCTGCCAATCTTCGCACCAACTAGAAATTTTGTCTAAGTCATCCTGTATGCTATTACAGTCAGTTACAGACGACACCCTCCCATCACCACAGCATCATCAGCAAACAGTCGCAAATTACAACTTACTCTGTCCATCAGATCATTTATATAGATAGAAAATAATAGCGGTCCTATCACACTCCACTGGGGCACGCCTGACGATACACTCGTCTCTGATGATCACTCGCCGTCGAGAACAACGTACTGCGTTCTATTACTTAGGAAGTCTTCCAGCCAGTCACAAATCTGTGAACCTATTCCATAAGCTCGTATCTTCGTTAGCAGTCTGCAGTGTGGCACCGCGTCGAACGCCTTTTTGAAGTCGAGAAAAACACAATCCGCCTGTTGCTCTTCGTCCATGGCTCGCAAGATGTCATGTGAGAAAAGGGCAAGCTGAGTTTCACATGAACGATGTTTCCTAAACCCTTGCTGATTCATGGAAAGAAGCTTTTCCGTTTCAAGGAAATTTACTATATTCGAACTGAGAATATGCTCCAAAATTCTACATGAAACTGATGTCAACGATATTGGCCTGTAATTCTGTGGGTCAGTTCTCTTTCCTTTCTTATACACGGGAGTCACCTGTGCTTTTTTCCAATCACTAGGAACTTTGCGCTGAATTAAAGATTCGCTATAAATGCAAGCTAAGTAGGGGGCCAATGCCGCAGAATAGTCTTTGTAAAACCGAACTGGTATTCCATCCGGACCAGCAGACTTTTTCGTATTTAGCTCTCTCAGCTGCTTCTCTACACCGGAAATACCTATTGCTATGTCCCCCATTTCGTTATTTGTACGTTGATCAAATGATATGGTACATTTGTGCGGTCCTCGTGCGTGAAAGATTTCTTAAAGGTTAAATTTAGAACTTCAGCTTTCCGTTTACTTTCTTCTATTACTGCCCCGGAATGATCAACTAGTGACTGGACTGTGGGCTTTGACCCGCTTATCGATTTTACATAGGACCAGAATTTTTTCGGGTTCTCGGAAAGATCTTTTGGTAAGGTATGGCTGTGATAATTATTGTATGCTTCACGCATCGATCTTTTTATAGACGCACGAATCTCTACTAACTTTTGTCTGTCATCATTTGCGTGTTCTTTTTTTAATCGAGAGGGCAACAGCCTTTGCTTTCTCAGCAGCTTTCTAACATTATTATTATACCACGGTGGATCTTTTCCATCCTTAATCGTCTTTACTGGCACATATTTCTCTAACCCTGTATTAACATTACACTTCAATTTAGTCCACAATTCCTCTACATCCATAGTCCCGGAATTAAACGATACCCATTCATTTTCTAAGTGGGATCGTAACATTTGCTTGTCGGCTCTTCCCAACAAAAACACGCTCCTAGCCTTCTTGACTGGTTTATGAACTCCAAGAGTACGATGTCACAGTGGTATTCAAGAATGGGCACAAACACAAGGATGCCGACTGCCTTTCGAGGAATACATTAGTGGAACACAACAGCATGAATGAAATTTCAGCCCTCACTGAATTAGATGACGTTACAGCTGAAAAGAGGGAAGATCCAGCACTATTAAAAACGATAGACGCCTTGGAGAAAGGGGAATCGACCAATGGAGAGTTCCAACTTATGAACCAAACATTGTATAAGAGCAACTATGATCCACTGGGCCCCAAATGGCTACTGGTCGTTCCAGCTCATCTCCAGCCAGCTATTATCAAATATTTCCATGATGCTCCAATATCCGGTCATCTGGGATTCGTGAAGACCCTAGACAGAATCAGACGCAGGTATTACTGGAAAGGTCTCTACCGATCTGTCAAGCACTATGTGAGTCACTATAAAGAGTGCCAGCGACGGAAGCATGTGCCGCAATTACCTCCAGGGCATCTTGTACTGATTCCGCTGGCAGCAGCACCATTCCACCGAGTTGGGATCAATCTTTTGAGGAGGTTCCCAAAGTTGACAACCGGTAACCAATGGATAATAGTCTGCACTGACTACCTCACATGCTACGCTGTCACCAAACTTGTGCTGACTTCAGAAGCTCCAGAGATCGCAAAATTCCTTGTAGAAGACATTATTTTGAAGCACAGAGCACCACGTGTGATGATATCTGATCATGGAAAAGTATTCCAGTCAAAACTAGTATCAGAAGTAATGTCACGGTGCGACATTCTCCACAGAAGGACAACTGCATACCATCCTCAGACAAATGGTCTTAGGGAACATTTTAACAAGACGTTAGCCGATATGCTGTCGATGTTGAGCAGAAGGATTGGGATAGAATTCTGCCAGTTGTGACATTTGCTTACAATACCGCAAGACCAGGGGCAGATATAGACTCTGACCATAACTTGTTGGTTATGAACTGTAGGCTGAAACTAAAGAAATTACAAAAAGGTAGGAAAACTAGGAGATGGGACCTGGATAAATTGAAGGAACCTGAGGTTCTTAAGAATTTCGGTGGGAGCTTTAGGCAACAATTGACAGAAACAGGGGAAAATAAAACAGTAGAGGAGGAATGGGTAAAATTGAGAGATGAAATAGTTAAGGTAGCAGAGGACAAAATAGGTAGGAAGGAAAGACCTACAAAAAATCCTTGGATATCACAGGAGATACTAAATTTAATCGATGAAAGGAGAAAATATAAAAATGCAGTAAATGAAACAGGCAAAATGGAGTACAGACGACTATGAAACGAGATTGACAGGAAGTGCAAAATAGCTAAGCAGGAGTGGCTAGAAGGCAAATGCAAGGATGTAGAAGAATGTATAAATAGGGGAAAAATAGATACAGCCTACAGGAAAATAAAGGAAACATTTGGAGATAAGAAAAACAGCTCTATGAACATCAAGGACACTGATGGAAAACCAGTTCTCAGCAAAGAAGGGAAAGCTGAAAGGTGGAAAGAGTATATAGAGGGGCTCTACAAAGGAAATGAACTTTGAGACAATATTGTAGGAAGGGAAGAGGATGTAGATGAAGATGAAATAGGAGACACTGTACTGAGAGAAGAATTTGACAGAGCCCTGAAAGACCTAAGTCGAAACAAGGCCCCTGGAGTAGATGATATTCCCTCAGAGTTACTGAAGTCTCTGTGAGAACCAGCCATGACAAAATTGTTTCACCTGGTGTGTAAGATGTATGAGACAGGTGAAATACCCTCAGACTTTAAGAAAAATGTTATAATCCCCATCCCTAAGAAAGCAGGTGCAGACAGGTGTGAAAACTACAGAACCATCAATGTAATAAGTCATGGTTGCAAAATATTAATGCGAATTATATACAGAAGGATGGAAAAGCTGGTAGAAGCCGACCTCGGGGAAGATCAGTTTGGGTTCAGGAGAAATGTAGGAACAACGGGAGGCAATACTCACTTTACGGCTTATCCTAGAAGATAGATTAAGAAAAGGCAAACCTACATTTCTAGCTTTTGTAGATTTGGAGAAGGCTTTTGACAATGTTGATTGGAATAAACTATTTCAAGTTCTGAAGCAAGCAGGAGTAAAATATAGGGAACGTAAGGTTATTTACAACTTGTACAAAAAGCAGACAGCGGTTGTCAGAGTTGAAGGGCTTGAAAGGGATGCAGTGGTTGGAAAGGGAGTAAACAGGGTTGTAGTCTTTCTCCATTGTTGTTCAATTTGTACAGTGAGCAAGCTATAAAGGAAAGCAAGGAGAAATTTGGTGAAGGAATTAAAGTTCAAGGGGAAGAATTAAAAACATTGCGTTTTGCAGACGACATAGTAATTCTGTCAGATACGGCAAAGCACCTGGAAGAGCAATTGAACGGAATGGACAGTGTACTGAAAGGTGCATATAAGATGAACATTAACAAGAGCAAAACTAGGGTAATGGAGTGCAGTGTAAGAAAATCAGGTGATGCTGAAGGAATTAGATTGGGAAACGAAGCAAGAAAGGAAGTAGATGAGTTTTGTTACTTGGGCAGTAAAATAACAAATGATGGTCGCAGTACAGAGGATATAAAATGCAGAATGGCAATGGGTAGAAAAGCGTTCTTGAAAAAGAGAAATTTGTTAACATCGAATATTGATTTAAACCTAAGGAAGTCCTTTCTGAAGGCATTTGTATGGAGTGTTGCCTTGTATGGGAGTGAGACATGGACAATAAACAGTGCGGACAGAAGAGGATTGAGGCTTTTGAAATATGGTGCTACAGAAGAATGCTGAAGATTAGGTGGGTGGATCGCGTAACTAATGAGGAGGTACTGAACAGAATTGGGGAGAATAGGAATTTCTGGCATACCTTGACTAAAAGAAGGGATAGATTGGTAGGACACATTCTTAGACACCAAGAAATCGTTAATTTAGCGTTGGAGGGAAGTGTATGGGGAAAAAATCGCAGGGGAAGACCAAGGGATGGATACAGTAAGCAGATTCAGACAGATGTAGGTTGTCGCTCTTATGTGGAGATGAAGAGGCTTGTTCAGGATAGGGTATTGTGGAGAGCTGCATCAAACCAGTCTCCGGATTGATGACCACAACGACACCGCAAGACTAGACACCACAGGGTTCAATGCCGTTTTTCCCACTCCATGGTCGTGAAGCTGAGGCAGTAATGGATACACTGTTCCCTTTCCAACTGGACAATACTCAGGATGACTATGTTAAACATCTCATCATCAGGGTCAACGAAGTAAGACAGATGGCTCGCTTACGGACACTGGATGCCCAGGAGAAGGAGCGTCAGCGGTATAACGACAAGCACCGACCTGTTGTGTACAGCCTAGGAGATCTTGTATGGATTTTTACTCCTGTATGGAAGGTTGGACTGTCAAAAAAGTTATTGAAGCGATACTTTGGTCCGTTTCGTGTCATATGTCACCTGTCAGATGTCACATACAAAGTTGAGAATTATGAGCCGTCGTTGAAACGACAAAAGCGAAGAGACATTGTTCACGTCCTGTGTATGAAGCCTTACTACGATCCTGAAGAGCAGGTAGATGACAATGGCTTCTTGTTCAAAGACGCTAAGGATGGTAACATTACTAATGAAGCCACGACAGGAACGTCTGTCATCGATAATCATGGAGGAAGGAAGGATTCCCCTGAATTGCCATACAGAGGACCTATTTTTGTGTCTCGTTTCTGCCTGTTGTCGTAGGTGCCGGTGGCTGAGTACAGAGAGACCGACACAGGAATAAAGGATGCACGCGTGTGCAGGTATGGAGGTGACCAGCCAGTGGGACAGCAGAAACTAGAAACACTAGAGTAAATTAGAATGAGATATATATTTCATAGAGACTTAGTAATACTTAACTTTTACATAGTTCTTGACTGCAGAATGCTGATACATAGTTTAGATAGAGACCTGCCTACTGATGATTCCTAGTGCCTATCTGATAGCCAAGTCTTAACTGGTGCCTATCTGATTCCCAAGTGTTAACTGGTTCCCATCTCAGTCCCAAGTAGCCGATGCAGTCCAGTCGTGACCACGAGTGGAGTTGCAGCAGAGGGCACGCGTGGCTGATGTCATAAGAACGCCGCCCTGTGCCTGCATGGCGGCGCGCGGTGAAAGTAAGTGGCGCGCACTTCATACTTGTGCGACACCACACCTATAACAAGGTCAATATCTAGGACATTGCATCTGGCTCCACAGGGAACATAACAGTGGGTCGCTGTTTTTCCAGGAGAGGGAGAAATGCCATGAGAGACCACGTACACCGACTGCTGGAGTGGCGCAGGGAACAGCGTCATGGACTGCGGTGCTCAAGGTCACCGGTTCAGTTCTGCCCCCCGGCAAAAATTAATTTCTTTGTAATTAACAATTCCAGAATGTTCTACATCTTTCTTATGTTGACTTGTAAATTCTACTTGTTTCTTATGTTAACTGTTCTTATAATTTCTGGTAAATTCTGTCTGTGTATAAATAGCAGAGCACTCTGCTCGAGAGGCAGTCAGTGCCGCGTGTATGTTAAGTTCGTAATAAACGTGCTTTCAGTATAAGTGCTGTGTTAAGTTGCCTTAGAAGTCAAGCCTGCTTCCATATCAATGTAACAATATCACAAAATCGAAAACAAGACAAGAGCGACTTGGAACATTATCAGGTCTGAAACAGGCACAAAACAAATGGGAAAAAGTATTAGGTTAAATGTAGATGATACACTAGAAACTGACACCAATTTGGTAGCTAGTACTTTTAATGCCTATTTTAGCAAGATAGCAAGTGATCTTATTCTAAGTAATTTTAATAGCCCTACTGATCATCTCACTGTCAATGACAAACCTCCCCATGAATCAATGTTTCTCAAACAAGTCACTCAAGTTGAAGTCATACTGGTGATGAACTCTCTTAACAAATTCTCATCTGGGTTTGATGATATTCCAGACTACATCATGAAATGTACAAGCTATTACATCCTTGAACCTCTGAGACATATAATCAATTACTCCTTTTCTACAGGTGCTTTCCCCGACCTTTGGAAGATAGCTAAGGTTACCCCTCTACAAAAAAAAAGGGGGCAACAGACAACTTAAACAACTACAGACCCGTAGTGCAGCTTAGCGGTTTCTCAAAAATTTTTGAAAAGCTGTTTTACAATAGGATGCTGGAATTCATCAACAAACACTCGCTACTGCCAAATCATCAACACAGCTTCAGAAAATCCAGAACAAAAACAACAGCTATCTATGAGTATCTACATGAAATGTTAAAGGCTATAGACGGAAAAGAATTAGCTACTGGAATATTCCTAGACCTGTCAAAAGCATTCGATGTAATAGACCATAATATACTCCTCAATAAGTTAGAAAGAAAAGGAATTAGAGGAATACCAAATACATGCATTAGGTCATACCTTACAAATTGGCAACTACAAGTTGTACTTAGACAAGATCTGGTCACTGGGAACTCATCAGAAAAAACAGAAATCAAATACGGAGTGCCCCAGGGATCTACACTAGTCCCAATACTGTTTCTCTTATACATAGATGACCTCAGTGACACTATTCATGCAAAACAAAAAAAAAACTTTTTGCAGATGACACAGGGCCCAATAAACAAGCCATTCAATCATCAGCTGACACAGCGTTGATGGAACTAACACAGTGGTCCGAGAAAAATAAGCTAATAATAAACAGTGATAAAACTGCCACTCATTAAAAATAAATACTAAAAACATAAAAGTGGTTGATGATGCATAATTCTTAGGCATTCATTTACAAAGTGAGCTAAAATGGAACACACATGTACAAGTACTAGCAGCCAAGTTATCTTCTGTCTGCTATATGCTGTGAGTACTAAATGCAAGCTGCAACAGAAAAATAGTGCTGCAAGCCTATCACGCTCATTTCCACTCTGCAGTAAAGTATGGAATTATATTCTGGGGAAGGGCCGGATCTAAGGGGGGGGGGGGGGGGGGGGAGGAGCAAAGGGGGCAGTTGCCCCAGGCGGCAGAATTTAGAGGGCGGCAAATTTTGACCCTTTTTTTTAATTATTTTTTTTAGAGTGTATCTTTCTGGTATAATTTAATAAAATTAACTGACACAGAATTATTAAAAGTAAAATGACTGCAAGAAATACCGAAATCATATAATAAAACTAAAATTCCTGGTTGCTGACTTCAGTGTTTCCCCGTCACAGGTACTTCAGCTAATCAAACTTTAAAAATCTACTAGATATTGGCCAGAATGAGGGAGATATTGGCGTTATTGCATAAGTAGATGCACAATGTTTATTAATTTGCATAGATTTCCTTTTTAAGATAAATGAATATTCATATTTTATATCAAGGTAATATTTGTAGAACAGGTGAATTTGAATAACGTTCCAGTCCTTACAAAAAAAAAGTATTTCAGGTGCGCACACTTCTTATTGAAAGTCCTTTCTCTGTAGTGGTGGAATTGATAGACATCTCCACAGGATACTCTGTAAATCACATTTAACTGCCTGACAGAGGCTTCATCGGACCATTTTTATACTATTTATCTCCCATTCCATTCTCGAATAGCGCGCGGGAAGAAAGAACATCTGAATCTCTGTTCGAGCTCTGATTTCACGTATATACTCAGATGATCTTTTATACTTATGTAAGTGGGAGGCAACAATATATTTTTGCATTCGGAGGAGAATGTTGACGATTATAGTTTCGTAAGTAGCCCACGTTGCAGCGATAAACGCCTTTGTTCTAATGATTCCCATCCCAGATCCTGTGTCATTTCCGTGACGCAGTCTCCCCTGTATCACAACAATACAAAACAAGCTGCCTTTCTTTCTACTCTTTTGATGTCCTCAGACAAACCCACCTAATAAGTATCGCACACTGGGCAGCAAGACCAGATAAAACAGGAGGTATCTCACTGTATTATTGATGCTGTCCTTTTTCTAGCTAAGCAAGGAAGTCCTTTTAGAGGAACAAAAGAAGATGGTGATTTCGGTGATCCACATAGTGGCAAATTTCTAAATACAATTGATCTCATATCATACTATAGTGTCCCCCTTCGTCTGCGTATTGAACGCTACAAGAAAGGCCAGATTAGCTATTTTTACAAAAATATACAAGATGAGTTCCGTGACTTGATAGCTGACAAAATAAAACAAGATATAATTAAAGATATTTTAGCTACTAAATACTTTTCACTGATGTTTGACTGCACTCCAGATATCACCATAATGTACAGATGACACAAGTAATTCGATATGTCAAGTCGAATGACTCAGAGGGTGTGGAAAGTTTTACTGACTTTTTTACAGTTACAGACATAACAGGAGAAGGCCTTAGTCAAGAGATACTGCAAAAATTGGAACAAGATGGGTTGAACATTAAGTACTGCAGGGGGCAGTCCCATGACAATGGGGCAAACAGGGCTGGAAAGTACAAAAGGGGTCCAGTTAAGAATACTTTAGAAGAATGAACTGGCCTATTTTGTACCATGTGCTGCTCACTCTTTAAATTTAGTAGGAGGAAATTCATCAGACATTCAGCAAGACTAGGTGATCTGCAAGAGTAGATGCAGTTGAAGCTGTTTACAAGCATTTTCATAAAGTTTTGAAGGCCCTGGAAGAAACTGAAACTTATAAATTGTCAACATCAGAAACAAAATCAGAGACAAGATCTATTTTAAAAAAATATGAGAAAACTCAAATTTATTACTTTAAACTTGTTTCTAGTATGCAAAATTAAAATGAATTTCTCATGTTATTCAGTTTCTGCGAAGTTAATACTTTACAATTGATAAAGCTGTTCGAAACATTCAAGGACTTTTGGGCTTTCTCAAAACTTCCCGGGATTCTTGTACCTCTGAAGCTATTTCTGAGGCCAAAGTGCTAGCAGAGGATAATGAGGTATCAACAGTATTCTCCGAAAAAAGAATTCGAAGAAGAAGAGAATGGCAAATGAGCTTTGTGAGGATGAAGTAACCAACATTTACAGAAAAAGTAAGTAATAATTGACAGAGCTTAGTACCAGGTTTACCGCACTTGAGAAAATTGGTGCAAAAATTAGTTTTATGTGTGGTGTGCAAATTCGAGAAATAGAGTGTAGGACTTGAAGGCCAAAACAGTGGAACTGGCAGAAGGTCTTAGCGAGGAAGAACTTGAAGCTGAGAGTTTCAGACAACAAGCGCTGGCAGTAGACAGAGCCTTGCAAGATTCCACTGCATCATCAACATTAAGTTTAATTTATAAAAATAAATCGGTAGAGGGGTATCCCAACCTTACTACAGCGTTAAAATATATCTTACCATTCTAGTTTCTGTTTCGTCTGGAGAAAGAAGTTTCAGCAAGCTGAAACTAATTAAATACACTTGAGGAGCACGACTGCTTAACAAATCTGAGTATAATATCCACAGAGCACAAACGAGCTGCTTTTCTAAACTATGATGATATCAAAAACAGTTTTGCAGCAAAAAAAAAAAAAAAAGATCGAAAAGTGAAATTTTGAATTGATTTATGTACGATGAGTAACTTGTAATATTTTTGTATGTATTAAAATTGTTCCGTTTTCCTTTGATCTTAATTCAGTCAATAAAATAAGTTCATGTTGTGAGATTGTGACATTTATTTAGAAATATGTAGCCCAATTAGCGTCAAAAAGTCGATTCTTGCAAGGGGGAAGGGTGAAAGAAGGGGCGGCAAATTTAAGCTTGCCCCCCCCCCCCCCCCTTGGTAAATGTCCTAGATCCGGCCCTGTTCTGGGGAAATTCACACTGTAGTCAGACAGTATTTAAAATCCAAAAATGAGCTATCAGAATAATATGCAATAAAAGAAGACAAGAATCATGTCGTCCTCTTTATTCTGAACTAGAAATTCTAAATGTTCCATGTTTGTTTGTATATATATGAAACAACACTATTTATGAGAGAATATCTAGCCAAAACTAAAGCATATCAACTAAACTGCTCTGTGCATAATCATAACACCAGAGGTTGTTATAACATTCATGTGCAACAGAGAAGAACATCTAGCTATCAGAAAAGTGTGCTTCATAGTGGAACAACACTATTCAATCACCTCCCAGAATATATCAGACTGGAAAAGAAAGAAAACGTCTTTAAAAAAAGTTTGAAGTTATTTCCGATGAACCACAGCTTCTACTCTGTAAGCGAATTTCTTACCAACTGAATTACGGTACTGACATATAAGTATACATACTTTGTACAAGTGAAGGTGATCATATTATGTGAAAACTAAATGGAATAACTATTTTAACTGTGTTGTGTAAAGTGCTTGTGCATGTGTCACAGTGTATAACCTTGCTCTTATATGTAAATCTGTATATATTTTGATACCACATGAATAATGTTTTGCAACTGAGTTGAGTATAGTGCTTATATGTGTCATAATGTATCAATGTATTTTATATGTAAATCTGTATGTATTTTGATAACATCACGAATGATGTAGTATGAAGCACTGTAAAACTGACCTGTCCTATATCTGCATAAGATGTCACAGGACCAAAATTAAATAAATAAATAAAAGGATCTGTGCCGCCAGGAGCCACTTGCAACAGTGTGATGTAAACGTTTTTAATGAACTTGGATGCATTGAAGCAGGGCCAATTTTAATTTCATTTGATTCGCCACTAAATCATGAGACTTACTGGATTAAAATCAATGTGTATTGATACATTTGCTCGATATTTATTTGTAAATGCACAAATGGAACCCAGTATAGGCTTGTCAGTTTAATGTAATGTCACACAACCAGTCCCCAGACTGCAAAACATGCCAATAAACTACAGGCTGTGTGAGTGAACTGCTTCTGTTGAGGGTCATATTTAAAATGAATAATAAATAGTACACAATAACTACCACAACCCAGTAGCAATGCAACTGAGGGCTCATCCATTTTATTTGTGCTTTATGATCAGTTTCGGTGCACAAAGATGACCTGGCTGTAGATAACATGCCATTCATACACTGTGCACTGTTCATTCTCTGCCTCAATGGGTTATTGTAGCTGCCATATCGCATGCTTGTGCCATTGCCACAGTTGTAGATGAAAACCAGATTAGATTAGATTAGTTATTTGTTCCGTAGATCCATATTGAGGGGATCCTCGTGGATGTGGAACATGTCAACAAACAAAATTTACAAGTTGAATAACAGATAATATTAATAATATAAATACAAATACATACACTTATAAATACAGATACATAATTTTTAAGTTTTTTTTTTTCATTTGGTACAATTTAGAAATTCACTAATGGAGTAGAAGGAGTTGGCCACTAGAAAGTCTTTTAGGTTCCTCTTAAACTGATCTTTATTTGTAGCTAAATTTTTTATACTTGATGGTAAATTATTGAAAATGTGTGTTCCTGAGTAGTGGACCCCTTTTTGAACTAAAGTAAGTGCTTTTAAATCCTTGTGTAGATCATTTTTATTTCTAGTATTGTATGTATGAACTGAGCTGTTTGTTGGGAAAAGGGATATATTATTTATGACAAATTTCATTAAGGAATAAATATACTGAGAGGCAGTAGTTAATATACCCAGTTCTTTGAAGAGGCTTCTACAAGACGTGCGTGAATTTACTCCACAAATAATATGTATTACATGTTTTTGGACTCTGAAGACTTTTGACTGACTTGAAGAGTTACCCCAAAATATTATACCATATGACATTAAGGAATGAAAGTAAGCAAAGAATGCAAGCTTTGTTATTTTTATGTCTCCTATGTCTGATAACACTCGTATTGAAAATACAGATTTGTTGAGTCGTTTCTGCAGTTCTGTGGTGTGCTCCTCCCAACTAAATTTATTATCAAGCTGTAATCCCACGAATTTAATACTGCCAACCTCTTCTATCTGCTCTTCTTCATACTTAATGCATATGCTGTCAGGAAATCTCTTAAATGTTCTGAACTGCATGTAGAGGGTCTTTTCAAAGTTTAATGACAATGAGTTGGCTTTAAACCATTTATTAATGGTCATGAAAATATCATTAGCAGACTTTTCCATCACTATACTTGACGTACTCTTTACCGCAATACTTGTATCATCTGCAAACAAAACGAACTCTGCTTCTGGTAGTGTAACTGATGAGAGATCATTAATGTACACAAGAAAAAGCAATGGCCCTAAGATGGATCCTTGTGGGACACCACATGT
This sequence comes from Locusta migratoria, assembly GCA_026315105.1. Classification (NCBI taxonomy): domain Eukaryota; kingdom Metazoa; phylum Arthropoda; class Insecta; order Orthoptera; family Acrididae; genus Locusta; species Locusta migratoria. The sequence continues at coordinate 768,943,128 of CM048744.1, forward strand.
AATTTCTTCCCAATCCGATGATGACTTTTGGCCTAATTCACTAGTCACTTGCACTGACACCCTTTGTTTCCTGTTAGAGAGGTACGACTTGAACCATTTTGCAGCATTTCCCGTGACCCCATAGAATTCTAATTTACTTAAAAGGATGTTATGGTTCACACAATCAAATGCCTTTGACAAATCACAGAAAATACCTGCTGCTTGCAATTTATTATCTAATGAATTAAGTACATTCTCACTGAAAGTGTAAATAGCCTTCTCGATATCGGAACCTTTCAGAAATCCAAACTGTGTTCTAGACAATATGCCATTTGCGGTTAAGTGGTTGAGAAGCTGCTTGTACATTACCTTTTCGATAATTTTTGAGAATGCTGGCAAAAGTGAAATGGGTCTGTAGTTTGATGGTATCTCTTTATCCCCCTTCTTGAAGAGAGGTTTAATATCTGCATATTTTAGCCAATCAGGAAATGTTCCCGTTATAACAGACTGGTTACACAAATAACTTAAGATTGTGCTAACTTCACAAGAACACGCTTTAATTAACTTTGTTGATATTTCATCGTAACCACTGGAATTCTCTTTTTTTAAAGATTTTATTATGGAAGATATTTTTTGTGGTGAAGTGACTGACATATTCATGTGTGTGAAGTTATTTGTAAATGCTAGTTTCAAATATTCAAGCACATTATTTACTGACCCAGACAATCCCATACTATAAGTAACAGATATAAAGTACTTGTTAAATAGATTTGCCACACTATGCCCATCAGTTACTAATGTCTCAGCTACTCTTAATCGTACCTGCTCTTGTTCTTTTCTGGTTCTACCAGTCTCCTCTTTCACTATATCCCATATTGTTTTTATTTGGTTTCCTGATGTTGCTATCTTCTTTGCATAGTGCATTTGTTTAGATACCTGAATAACTTTTTTTAATGTTTTACAGTATTCCTTATATTTAGTTAAATCATCATCATTGCAACTACTCTTGGCTGATAAGATACATTTTCCTTTTTGTCTTACATGAAATCTTTATTCCTTGTGTAATCCAAGGTTTTATTATAGACTTCTGTTTAATTCGCATTACTTTTAGAGGAAAACAGTTTTCAAACATGATACTAACATTATTAATGAATACATTATATTTTTCATTCATGCCATTAGCACTACATACATCTTTCCAGTTCATGTTTTTGAGGAGTTTTCTAAAATTTTCAATTTTTGGTGGGTTGACTACTCTCCTGTATGTACATTTTGCAGTCTTCATAATCTGTTTAGAATCTATACCTAAAACAAGGAGCTGCATATCATGATCTGACAGGCCATTTATTATTGGTTTTATGATATGATTTTGTTCCTTTGATTTGTCTATAAAAATATTATCAATTGCTGTCCTAGAGGCTTTAGTTACCCTAGTTGGAAAGTTTACGGTGTGTGTTAGGTTGAAAGACAAAGTTACTGACTGCAATAAATTTTTACTGGAGGACTGCATAAGAAAATCTGTATTAAAGTCACCAGCAACCAGGATTTCTTTATTTCTTCCTGTTAAATAACCCAATAGAGCTTCTAGATGATTTAGGAATAGTTTTAAAAGAGCCTATTCTGAATCACATTTAACATAATGTAGACCAACGTAGTAAGTTTTACTACTTTCAAATGGAAATGAGTGTATGGCTTTCTTGGCCGGGAGAACCCTTGCGGGTTTGTTCGGCCGCCTTAGTGTAAGTCTTTTTATTTGACGCCGCGTGGGCGACTTACGTGCCAATGATGATGAGATGATAATGATTAGAACAACACACAACACCCAGTCCCCTGCCGGGAATTGAACCCGGGCCTCCTGTGTGGTAGTTAGTGACGCTACTGCTGAGCTACGGAGCTTACAAGAGTCACGGTTTTATTTGCATCATGTTCCTAACTGTTTCAGCATGCATGTTGCATAGCCTTCATTGTGTAGCACCCACACCACAATGTTTACAATGTCTGCGACACCTGTCACAATAAAGTCGCCGCCTGCCTTTTCACCACAAACACTATTCCTGTGCCGGCCGCGGTGGCCAAGGGGACTGAGGCGCTTCAGTCATGGTCTGCACGGCCAGTACAGTCGGGGGTTCGAATCCCCCCTCGGGCAAGGATATTTGTGCCGTCCTTAGTTGTAGGTAGTTCATAAGTAGTTTGTAAGTTTAGGGACTGATGACCCCGTAGTTAAGTCCCTTAAGCTTAACAAGCATTTGAACATTTGAACAATTCCTGTCATCGCACGCTACATGATCTACATGCTGCCATCGCTACGCTTTGAAATCTTGTCGTAGCAGTTTCGCTGTCCACCTTTGCACTTGAGATGTAGATTCCTGTCATCAGCTTACATAATATCCCGCACAACAGCAGCAAGTGGAAGATGTAAGTACAATAGAAGTAATATTTCTTTGAGTTTCCAAACATCAACCATGACCAATGAAAGTAATAAACCAGTGAATGAATGTGGGTCAGATGATGCTAGTGATGCAGGCAGTATTAGAAGGAAGAAATTGGATGGGTTCCAGGGAATGATTTCAATGTGTTGCTACAGGCATTAGTGGGAGAAATAAAATCTAATTTTAATGTAACTTGTGACTATAAAATCAGAATGTAGCAAAGTTAATGAGGAGCTGGGAAATAAAATCATTAATGTGGGCAATAAAATAGAGCACCTTGGAACTAAATTGTCAAAACTAGAACAGAAATTAGAAAACTGAAGGCAATGTAACTAACCGGGTCGGAGTTCATTGCTTTTGATGTTCTCATTGGTTGACACTCTCGGTAATGGCTGGCTGAAATTTCATGGGGTAAAACTAATCCACTACAAATGATGTAAGCAACATGTAAGATTGCAATTCATTGACATTTTAACTATTTATTATTAATGCCCAATTGTCCCCATTTATGGTCAGCATACAAGTCTCATTAGTCACAATTAGTACAATACAGTAGTTACAAATTTATACAGTTCTTGTGTGAAATACAAACATTCGATGTGTACAGTGTGGCACAAATATGAATGATCACTGTAGAAACACTTTCTACACGCCTAACATTGAAAAACTTTTAACATGCTATTCAAATTCAGCGGCATCTCATGAAAAAATTTGTTAGGTGTGCTGTGCTCTTAATCACTGAACTAAACAGCCTGGGAAGTGTGTGTGGGGAGGGGGGGGGGGGGCAGCGATAAGCACAGACTTCTATTGCAAGTGCAGCGCTGAGAGGGGTACTGAAAGCATGTGTTTGATGATTTGTCATTTGCTAATCATTTCAAACACCACCTTCTTGATCTAGATGGGCCTCTTCAGCTGCTATTAATGGACCGCTGGTCATGGTCTGCTGCAGTGGCGTAGCTATGTCACCAAGGGCCCCGGGGCAAAAATGACATTGGGGCCCCTCTTTACACTAATACTGTACAGATGCAAAACTACTACATCATGACATAATAAGGCAAGCCTAAATACTACCAAGTAAATTATTGTGTGTCACGCAGCAGATAATGTTTAATCGTACTCTAATATAATTGTGAAAGTTTGTTTATTATGTTTCCAAGCAAAAATTACTAGGTGACTTGGACGAAATTTTCCAGAGGGATAGATATAGAGTTGGACATGTGTAGGACATACAGATGTAAATGTCCCATGGGATATTTTTCGTCAGCGGTGACAACAGGAGGACTTTGTCACTGTCGGCCACTCACTCTCCTACAACTACTACGCTGTTGGCTCATTTCGTTGACAGCCCGGGAAAAGAAGGAAAATAGGGGAAATATTCGTGTAGGAGGATTTCAGCAAAAGGAAGTTGCTGGATTTTGTTTGATGGAACACTTTGGATTGAGCCGTGCCCCTACCAGGCTTCTTGAAGTATAAGTTAGTGTCTGGCCAGGAAAAAAAAAAAAAAAAAATTGTCGATATCTTCACTTATTAACGTGACAGTGGGGTAGAGGGCACCACCTTTATGCACAATTCACTATTGAGACAAAGTAATTATTACATGAATCTTTTGATCCGTGAATGTAATTAAACCTTTACATGGCAGAATAAACAGTGTGCGGGTAGAAATGTACCTTAAAAGATTGCATGAAGTGCTGAATTCTCACCACAATGAAGTTATTTGTTTTCACATACAAGAACTGAGCAGAATGCGGCGGAGGGTATAGTGTTAGTATGAACGTAAATTGAAGAGCGAATAGTTCTTATGGTATGGGAAGGCGCCGTTCGCAGAAAAAAGCCACAGAATGCCGAATCCATTTCCCGCCTACCATTGCAAGGTAATGTGTAGAAAGGTACGTAGATTCTGTTACGCTCTAATGTAACTTTTTTCGATCGTCGCTCACGAAGGCTGAGGGGCCCCTGGAGCTCGGGGGCCCCAGGGCACTGCCCCGCCTAGCCCTATGATAGCTACGCCACTGGTCTGCTGTGACCTACTGCCTCTCCGGCAGAGCTGTATTCAGCCACACTCATCGTGAGGTACCTCGTGTCTCAATTTATCGTCATCTCCGGTACCACCGCTGCAACTGAGGCATCTGCAACCATGTCATGTTGCAACATCTTAACGCTTCAGCCATGCCTATTAATTTGTTGCCTTCCGATGATTGTGTATTAATTCCAATAGTATTTTGCATAGTGGTAACGAAGGTGACAAAAATTATTTTAAGAAATCTAGTGAGCCACCAACACTGTCTTCTGTAATTTATTACTCAAATTGTGTTTGTTAATTTTTATAGCAAACTTACATTGTATAAATTATTTGATCTGCAAAAATATTTTCAGTTCATTTAGTTGATAAGAATAGTGAATGGGAAATTCTCTTACCAACAAAATATCTATAAAGTCACACTTTGACAATTGTCATCTATTTTTAAACAGTTATAATATGTTGCAAAACATTTCCCAAAATAGTGTTTAAACATATGAAAATGTCATATTTGTAAAAATGTAATGGATAATGCAAATTTGGTACTGACACAGATGAAACATTGTAGGTTTTGATGACAGCCTGCAGGCAGTGTATGTTACCACCACTGCACCACTGGGCTGTACCCATCTGACTTCCGATTATGCTGGTGGGAACTTAAAAAGGTTGTTCTTGTGTTGGTGTGTGTTTTCAGTGTAAGTGTGTGTTGTGTTATTTACTGTGATGTATGTCTGTAGTTGGTCCCCCTTGCAGTGGCACATGTAACTCTGTCCTAATACCTAAAATTGTTCCCTAAAATTATGTGTAAGTGTGAGCTTTGGTCATTTAACAGAAATTTCTGGAGGTTCCTGTCCTAAATTTTGAATAAGTTGGTGGGGCGAAGATTGTGCTTGGATGACAGCCGAGTGGCTTGCATTTGATATATCTTTCTGCAGAAGGAGACAGCGAGGAAGACCAAACAAAGGTGGGGGAGGTGGAATCCATGAGCACTTGCTAGAGATCCTCATAGAGGGGCCCAGGTGACAGGAGGCAGTACACAGGATCCAGTGTAAGTGGAGCCACATGGCTGCAAGCGATCCGCTGAGCCTGATCACGTCAGGAAGCGAGACAAACACATTTTTCATTTATGTTAAGAGAAGCACATGTTTTAAAAGTAATTATGAGCTATTGACATTGCAGTACCAGATCATAAAATTTCTGAGGTACTAACAAGTTGTGAATACGATTTTCATTGAAACTATAGATGAATAATGAAAAAACTACATCTTAGGTCTATCTTATTTTGACACTCTTTGGGCAGACTTACTTGTACATTTCAAAATTATTGAATGTATCAGGAATAGAATCTGGAATTCATTTTTATTTTTTTAAAAAAGAGTGGAGCCCTCCTCGCCAGCACTAGCATGGTGACCATCATAAAAGTTCTACTGTCACCTCTGCATTTATTAGGAATTCATTTGAGGTCACAGGATGCGGATCTGTGATGTTCATACATGTGGGCAGGATAGATAGTGGATGAAAAATGAGTGAAGGGTAGTAGTTTTAAGGGTGAATGGAAAAAAGTACCAACACAAGTGCCAAGAGTGAAAGAAAACGTTTGCGACAGGCTAGTCGGGAAGTAGGGGCAGTAGGTTGCTTGTTATCTGCAACAGGCATGCAAGGATAATGTTGTGTTAGTATCAAGAATCATGCAAGATCGGTACCAAGTTGGTGAGAGGTGCAACTGGCCGCTATAGTCAGCTAACTGTGGAGATGCCCCAAACAGCAGCTGTAATTATAATTAATAACCCCATAAGTGAGGAAGCCACACATACTGTAGAATGATTCTCAAGTTGTTAATAATAACAATTATCCATTTTTTTAGTACTCTCAACAGAAAATTATAAGTAGATTTACTTACAAAAACATCACTTGTACAACACTTCAATTCGTCTATCTTGGGACAAGCACAAGAATTTCTCTGTGATGTCGTAGAAAACAGGCTTGCTCTTTAGAATGGTATGAGTTTGCTTCTCTATGGAAAGTAGACTTAAGTCATTCAGTCTTTCCTGAGATTGTGTGCTCATAGATATGAGTTGATTCTTCTAAGAGCCGAAAAAGATCTTTCCACTGAAGATGTACTGCATGGAACTGTCAGTATGAAAGTTGATAATTTATACTCTTCACTGAACCCTGAAATCAAGCAATGCTCGTTAATCAATGAAACTACCTCATACAATTTTTTGAAGAGAACTAAGGTGAACTGTATACTACAATGAGTTCACTTTTTAAGACAAAATTGTCTAAGAGTGGGGCTGATCACCGTTGGCAGTTCAGGTCCTCCCTCGGGCATGGGTGTTTGTGTTGTTCTTAGGTTAGTTTACCTTAGTTTAAGTAGTCTGTAAAATATGGACTAATGACCAAGCAGTTGAGTCCGATAAATTTACAAACATTTGAACATTTCTAAGAGTGGTCCTATAAATTGCAGACAGTTTATGTAATAAATGGTCAGGAAATTATGATTTGTAATTTTTGTAGTTTTGAGAGTAAAGAAGGTGGAAAAATTCCAGCTTATTGAAACAAGTGAACCTTTGTTCTATTTTGCACAGAATGTGGTCAGCTATTCCTAAATTCAAACTATGATAAATGTCCATTTCTGTTTCATCTGAATGGAGTGTCTTCATTCTCTGTTTACAGTATGTATCACAATTTTGAGCCACAGACGATTTCCTAAAAATATCGAAACTGTGTGTTCTCTCAAATTGGAGCTGTTCTGAAACCTCCTTAATCATCTTGCTGCAATAAACTACATCATAGTTTTCTGTTTGTGGTAGGTTATACAATACATCTGTATAATTGAAAAGCTTATAAAATATTTCGAACAAGAAAACTGACAGGAAATTGTTCAGAAAAACCAGAAGACCCTGAGATTTTACTGTTGCATCGCTGTACCAATTATCAATGTTATCCAGAACACTGTCAAAGAATTGTAACAATTCTACTTTGTGTTTTGTAATTGTGTGGACCAATCTGAATGGGATAATCCAGTTAGTGGTGGCAGGTGATGACAACTTTCTTTGAACAAATTCCTGTAATGCACAAGTTTTTTTAGAAGACTTGGAAAAATGAAGAAAGACCACTTAAAGTTTGAAAAAAATATTTTGCATGCTTTTACATTAGACATACTTTGTTGCAAAACCAAATTTAATACATGATTGTAGCAGTGAGTGAATAGGATCATGGGATATTTCGATAAAACCTTACTCTGCACCCCATTAATACGATTAGTCATTACTGATGGTCCATCATATGTCTGACCAACCAACTTCTCGCCAAGGACAAATTCACCAACTATGTGATCAACGTGAGCAAACAAGCCATTAGCTGTTCTGTCTGCACTTACATCAACAAAACCAACTAATCTTTCATATACACTGCCCCTATGAACATAATATTGACAGATGCGATTTACAAATTATGTCAGATATTTCATCAAGAATTATGGCTACGAAGTCTTCTGGTTCTATTTCCGTTTAAGTGATTCCTTGAAACACAGCGGATGTATTCAAGTGTGCCGCTAACAATGGATCATCAGTTTCAACACACTTAGCAATTCCAGGTAATTTTCTTTGTTAACTGAAGTATCTGACTCATTATGTCCTCGAAAAAGAAGCTCTTGTTTAGCTAAAAAAAAAAAAGACCATGTCAGTGAGACTTTCCAGAATTTCCTTGTTCCTCTTAACTTATTAGTTGTGCTGGTTAATATAACCTTGGTGCTGCTTGTATAATAAAACCGTGTTTGTTCCATGACAATTTTTCTCTGGAAAACAGCAAACATGGCCACCAGAAAAGTTCATTTGATTCATATTGGGAAACAGAAAATGTCTAATATAACAGTCTTTTGCGCTCTTAATCTCTGATACAAGGTAAGGTAATGTTGGCTTTGGCCTACCTTTCCTCACTACTATCAATTTTTCTTGCAGAGTTCTCATGGAAGACAGTTTTCCAAGCCAGTTTTTTACTGATGCATTTACTTCCATTGTAAGTTTTGAACTGGAAGAAATGCTATTAAAAACTAATGGTACACTGCATTTTAAAAGGTGACTAACATCTACAATTTAGGACAAAAATGGAAAACAGTTAGTAAACATGTCTAGAATGCATAATGCCCACATGCGAAAGCTAGGCCAGAGAGTTGGCTACTAATGAGTTGTGTGACGCGTTCACCTCATGCCCTCTTCCGAGAACTGCATGCACATGATATCTCCCACTTCAGCCCTCATGGCTGTGTATGGCCGTGCAACAGAACACTCCCCCCCCCCCCCTCCCCACCCACCACAAGGCTCAGCTCAGCTGCTAGCCAGCAACAAGAGGTTTGTCGGCTGTCCCACTGCAGTACGTACGGTGCACGTGTGCAGTAAAAGGACAGAAAACCTTGCTGTTCCTCCGCTAATTGTTTTCAAAAGATTAAATAAGAAAACCAGAAGTGCTCATAAAATGGAAAGCATTTGACATGGCGTTTGGTGCACGCCTAGCACACATTGAATATACACCCCTGTTCAGGTTAGACTCCCTACTGGCATGGATTGTGGCTCAGATCAAAGATGAAACAATACTTCCAACTGGCATGGACTGTACCTCAGATCACAGATGAAACAATACTACATTACATGGTGCCAACGCATCCCACTTATATCTTTCAAACAATGATACTGGAAATTGCATATTGTTAATTATGTACATTAAATTAATTGTTCAAATGTTTGTAAAGCTTATGGGAATTGACTGTGGGGTCATCAGTCCCTAAACTTACACACTACTTATCAACTAGCTTATACTAAAGATGGCACAAACATCCATGGCCGAGGGGGGATTTGAACTCCCAACGGGGAACGGCCTCGCGCTTCGTACCATAGCGCCTCAATGCGCTCGGCAGCTCTGCCACGGCATTAAATTAACTATAATGGAAAAGTAAACAAGTACATACAACTGGCTACAGTAAAAGATAGTGTAAATAATACTGAGTAAATTACCGTATAAATCTTGGTTAAATTAATAGTGTTTCATTTACATATTTAATGAAATATCAAGAATACTTTCATAATTAATGACAATTATACAGAAACAAATGCGGGGAAAACTTTCCTAACATTACTTGTGAAACACAATAATACCTACTTTAATATTAAAAGAAAAGAATTTACTTAGTTTTAACAGAAATACTAATTAGCATACTATCTGAACTCTAACAATATACCTCTGGCATGAACACATTAATATTTGGTAATTACACAAACTACTGCAACACCAAATAATAGAAAATAACTTAACCTAGTCATGTTAGGGGGAAAATAAGGTTTTGGAACAGAAAATGATACTAGACTATTTACTTTCATATCTATTATTATGCAACTGTGACATTAGAAGGTTCCGTAATGCAAGCAGATGGAAATAAATCCCAACATGCTCTGTTTCAATGCTTCTAAAACAATAGAAGGGTGGACAATACTTTATAGATTAAAATTTAGGCTGTGCAGAATCTTTAGAGGGAGCTTTAATAAAAAGTGTAAACTATATGAAAAGCAAACAGATGCAGAGTTTAAATTAATTAAAGCAGAAATTTCTGAGTGTGATAAAGGGATATATATAATAGTAAACTATTAGAAGGGGAAGTAAGAAGTTTGAAAGACACTATAAGTAGTGTAGCTGCTGGTCAAGGAAGTGTATTATTTGGTTTACATATGGGCTTTGGGTTACATCCAAAATGCTTCAATGGAGAAGACCACTACTACAGAGTGGATTTTTTGCTACCTGCAAAGACAGTGTTTTTCCTTCATAAGATTGAGTGTGATGAAATAAAATATATAAAAAGGCAATCAGAAGGATCAGTTCAGATCTGGCCCACTCAACATTCTGAAAAATTTTTAGATTTTCACACATTTGAAAAAATATTGGGGTCATGAAAATCAGGTGCAGTTACATTTTTTTCAATTGGCCACGGTATAAAAATGGGAAAGAAAGTATGAGGCAATGCTGCATGAAGGAATTGAATAAATTAATTCATTTGGACCATCCACTGTGTGTTCTAATAGAAATATTAACTTTGAAGAGAAGTCTGTCAGATCATTTGCAGTGGGAACTGATGCACATCCCAAATGATTCCATGGAGGACTAGATCAGATTAGTACTTGTTCAATAGATCATGACTATGACACTTCCTAATGATGTGGAATGTGCCAGGTTAATGAAAGGTGTCTTTACAAATTATTATTTTGTACTAAATATTACATGACAGAATACTTTTTTTAATCTTTTTCCCAGATTTACTAATTTATATCTACAAATTCATCTATAGTGTAGGAGTTGCCATTCAGAAATTATTTTAATTTATTTTTAAATGCTAGTTGGCTACCTGTCAGGCTTTTGATGTTGTTTGGTAGGGGACCCAAGACTTTTGTGGCAGCATAATTCACCCCTTTCTGTGCCAAAACTAGATTTAACCTTGAATAGTAACGATCATTCTTTCTCTTAGTGTTGTAGTTATGTACACTGCTATTGCTTTTGAAATCGGTGGGATTGGTAATAACAAAATTCATAAGTGAATATATATACTGAGAAGCTACTGTGAAGATCCCTAGCTCTTTAAATAAGTGTCTGCAGAATGATCTTGGATGGGCTCCAGCAATTATTCAGATTACACACTTTTGTGCAGTGAATACCTTTTTACTCAATGCTGAATTACCCCAGAAAATGATGCTATACGAAAGCAGAGAATGAAACCAGCCATAGTAAGCTAATTTACTAAGATGTATTATCACCAAAATTTGCAATTACCCTAATAGCATAAGTAGTTGAACTCAAATGTTTCAGCAGATTTTCAACGTGTTTTTTCTGGTGCAACCCCTCATCAATGCATACACCTAAAAATTTTGAATATTCTACCCTTGCTACAGATTTCTGATGAAAGTCTATATTTATTAAAGGTGTCATTCCATATACTGTACGGATCTGTATGTACTGTGTTTTATCAAAATTTAATGATAGTCCATTTGCTGAGAACCACTTAATGATTTTCTGAAAGATGTTTACAATTTCTTCAGTTAGTCCTTGTCTGTCAGGTGTGATAACTATACTTGTATCATCAGCAAAAAGAACCAGCTCTGCATCTTCATGGATGTAGAATGGCAAGTCATTAATATATATTAACCCTTAAGCGGTCATGCGGGGTGTTCAGAACACCCCAGTCATCCTTATCAATGGATTATTACGTAATGGATAGAAGTATAATGTTATGTTCTTTGGTACCTTTCTAGGACGTAATATGAAAAGTTTGAGTAGCAATAGAATCTACAATGGAAGAGCAAGTTTCAAGAAAACGTGCAACAATATAGCTTGGGGTGTTGTCGGCACCCTGCACGACTATTTACATTGCAGTGCTGTGAGAAAGTGCACAGTTGTGTTCCTTAGCAGTTGTTCATATTTTGTCGCTCTGTGCAGCTAAAACAGCTATGGATTGTTATGAAATAGAACAATGAAGAGTGTGGAAGCTTCTGGAGGAGGTCTTAGACTAAATTTTCGAAAGAGGAGAAGAGAAGAGGAGAAAGCAGACAGCTGTGAAGTTCTCCCTCATCACAGTGAAGTGGAAACGAAGGATAAAGATAACATGGAAGTCGAACCGCAAGCAAGTGCAGTGGATAATGAAAGCAATCATGATTTTTTTATTGGTAAGGATAAGGTTACAAAATTGATGAAAATTGTCCTAGTCGCAACATAAGGACTACAAGTGTAGGCCTTGTTATTCATCTCCCTTGACCAAATTCCACTACAAATTGTAATTTAAAGTTGTTGTTACATCAAATTGTCATTATGGTTGATTGTCAGATATTGTAGTTCATTGTACAGCAGATTATTTAACTTCATCCAAACAATAGGATTCACTTCATTTATAAAATATTAAAACTATTTAATCAGTTACTTGTTATACTAATACATTGACATTGTATGACGAATGCAAATTACATGGATTTGTTGTTTATAAAAGAACCGATTCATAAATTATCATTGTGATAATTATGCATCACTTGACATTGTTAATAATGTAATGAATACATGTAATGTGCGGGAATTAATGGTCAGTTGTTGTACTTCAGAATTAGAGTTCAGTTCAAGCCAGTTGTATGTCAGCTCTGTGTATCTTGCCTGTAGCAATAAATCGAAGTGGATTTCAAAGAAATATTTGTTCTTTTTGAAAAACACCCCTTCACAATTAATATTTATCATCAAGTTCAATTTTATAACAAATTAATTATTAAGTGTGGCGATCACCTTATTCAAAGAGGTATCATCATAGTGTCAATAATGTTAAGAAATCTTACAACTTAAGTTTAATTAACAGATATAGTAATAAATGGAAAATCACATGCAAATTATCAACCTAGTTTCCAATACTGGAAGTAAAGAGGTTGTGAACTTATCCCCAGACAGTTTTAACAATTGTTGTATTCAGTCAGTGGAACAAATTTGTAGAAACACAGTTTAACCCCATGTAAGCCCTATAGAGCTGATGAAGTTTTTCCAAGAAAAGATTTCATCGTCAATTTTTATTTTCAGGGAAGTAGACCCTGAAAATGTTCTAGCAGTTGTTAAAACTCTAAAATCATCTGGTAGTGTTGATATTTTTGATCTGTCCAACAATATCATTAAAAGAACAATTGAATGCATTATTGAACCATTGAACTACCTTATAAATAGATGATTCAATGAAGGAATCATTCCTACTGTTTTAAAATTATCTAAAGTACTTCCTATCTTTAAGAAAGGTGATAGGTCCATAGCTAGATGGACATGTTCTATCTCCATTACTCCTATCTTTTCCAAAATTATTGACTCTATTATGTATTCTCAACTTAATTCCTATCTAGAACACTATAACCTAGTATGTAATGAGGTGTTTGGTTTTAGAAAAGGCAGATCAACTGTAAATGCCATGGGCATGCTTGTTAACAAGATTTTGGAGGTATTTGAAGCAATAGGATTTGCTCAGGCTACATTTTGTGACTTCAGCAAGGCTTTCAATTGTGTTTGGAAAGACTGTTTCACTATGAAATAAGAGGTATTAACATTAAAATGATTAAATCATTTCTTAGTGACCACCAACAAATTATATGTATACGTAATGATAGGACTGATCTAGTCAGACTTAGAGATGTGGCATACCACAAAGCTCAATCTTAGGCCCTTTGCTATTTGTGTTAATGATCAATGATTTACCACCTTTTAGAACACATAAACTATATTGTATGCAGATGACACTAAATTTTTAACAGTACTTCTGATTTTAATGAACTGCACATTTAGAATGAATGTACAATATCTCAGGCTCATATCTGGCTTAGAGCTAATGGCTTTTGTTTAAATGAAGGTAAAAACACAACAACTATTTTTACTCTTTGTAATTTGCCAGATATAGACAACCAAGGTAGTATTAAGTTTTTAGGCTTAAATGTAGACAGTAAACTCTCTTGGGAACCACACATAGAGTTCATAAGTGCTAGACTTTCTAGAGTAGTTTTTTTGCTGAGGAAATGAAAGAGTTGTGTTCCAGATAAATATATTAGATCAGCATACTTTGCATTTTTTCAGAGCATCATCTCTAATTGAATTCTTTTTTGGGGCAATAGCAGCCATGCAATATGGAATACTGTTATGGGGAAATGCATCAGGATTGGCATATATTTTCCAGTGGCAGAAGAAAGCCATTAGGTGTATCCTAGGTTTACCCCCAGAGAGAGTTGCAGAAATAAATTCATACTACTAAAAATAATGACAGTCCCCATCCTCTACATATACTATTGTCTAATCCATGCAAAAAAAAATAATTTAAACAAACGTAAACTAAGAAACAATGTACACTCACACCACACGAGATATAACCATAGGATTGATTTACCATACTCCACATTTTCTCTCACACACAATAGCCATAAACACATGAGAGTCATATTCTTCAACAAATTACCAAAGACTGCTCATACGACCCCTATGCACAAGTTTAAAAGGGTATTAGAAACTTGGTTTAAAGAGTGTGAATTTTACACAGCTGAAGAGTTCACCGAGAGAGATGTTAAAGAACTGTGCTTTGAATAGCAACACCTAGCTCAGTCAAATTATTTGTAATAAATTTATGTATATGTAACACAAATGTAAAAATAGAATAATGTTAAGTTATATTGCTTTGAACAATAATAAACAATGATCAGCTGTAGGCCTATTATTTAATAACTAAATATTTGTAATTATAATTACATTGTTTTAAGCACTTATATGTAACCAAGAGATCAAAGAATCAGAACATATCTAAAGATCTGTGATCAATATGACAGTGTTATAAGCATGTAATATGAAAATATTTGTGATTAATATGAAATTTCTTCTAGGGAATAATATATTTATAAGCTAGGTATGAATAAGTAGACAAGAAACCTCAAACTGTTCTATTAGTACAATTTATTGTTACATGTAAAAAGAAACAATTAACTGTAATTAACACATTGACAATGCAAAAAATACTGAACGGCTGATAACAATAAACAATCTAAACATGCCCATGACATTCTTATGCTACAAAAAATAGTAGTCACAGTTTTAAATGGATGATTTATCCAAAGGACAGGGTCGTCAACAGACACAGATAAAATAACACACAAACACTGTCATTTTTACTGTGTCTGTCGACGAGCCTGTCCTTTGGTAAGTCATCCATTTTCTATTTTTTATATTTGTTTATCCCACCAGGAAAGTTATATTATAGAAGTAGACTTTCCTGGTGGGAAAAATATGTATAAAATAAAGATTTTTGCCTTACCTAAAGTACAGGCTCATTGACAGAAACATAAAACACACACAAACATTCAAGCTTTCGCCACCACTGGCAGCTTCTTCAGGAAAAAGAGGGAGGAAGGAAGGAAGGAAGGAAGGAAGGAAGGAGAGGAGAAAGGCTGCCTAGGTGTGTTTGCATGTGGATATGTGTGAGTGTGTGTGTATTTGTTTACCTGCCTTTACCTGCCTTCCACTCCTGGAATTGGAATGACTCCTTTTCCAAAACCCATATCCTTCCTTTTCTCCTCTCCTTCCTTCCTCTTTTTCCTGAAGAAGCTGCCAGTGGTGGCGAAAGCTTGAACGTTTGTGTGTTTTATGTTTCTGTCGACGAGCCTGTACTTTAGGTAAGTCGAAAACCTTATATAAGGAGTCATTCCAATCCCGGGACAGGAAAGACTTACCTGGGGGAGAAAAAAGAAGGGTAAACAAATACACACACACACACACACACATTTACACAGACACACGTACACTTAGGGCAGACATACTGTGTGTGTGTGTGTGTGTGTGTGTGTGTGTGTGTGTGTGTGTGTGTGTGTGTGTGTATATATATATATATATATATATATATATAGCAGTAATAGCAACAAATAAACACACAGACACACACACACACACTCAAAAATGCTAGCTTTCGCAGCCCAGCCGCTTCATCAGGCAGAAGGGAAGGAGAGGGAAAAGGAAATGATGAGGGATTTAAGAAAGGGGGTAAGGAGCCATTCCAATCCCGGGACAGGAAAGACTTACCTTGGGGGAAAAAATGGAAGGTAAATAAATGCACATACACCCACACATTTACACAGACACAAGTACACTTAGGCAGCATACTGTAGAACTGTAGAAAGCAAAGAAGTTAGAAGTTAGACAGAGATGCCACTTGAGGCAGAGGCTCTGTCCAGAGAACCAAGGCAAAGATGTTAAGATGGTGGGTGGGAATTCGAATTTAGCGGAGGTTGAGACCAGGTGGGCAACGGGAAGAGAGAATATGCTGAAGGGCTAGTTCCCATCTCCGGATTTCTGAAGGATTGGTGTCAGTGGGAAGTATCCAGATAACCCGGACGGTGTAGCACTGTGCCAAGATGTGCTGGCCATGCACCAAGGCATGTTTAGCCACAGGGTGATCCTCCTTACCAACAAACACTGTCTGCCTGTGTCCATTCATGCGAATGGACAGTTTGTTGCTGGTCATTCCCACATAGAACGCTTCACAGTGCAGGCATGTCAGTTGGTAGATCACGTGGGTACTATCGCAAGTGGCTCTGCCTTTGATCGTGTACACCTTCCGGGTTACGGGACTGGAGTAAGTGGTGGTGGAAGGGTGCATAGGGCAGGTTTTACAACGGGGGCGGTTACAAGGGTAGGAGCCAGAAGGTAGGGAAGGTGGTTTGGGGATTTCATAGGGGTGGACTAGGAGGTTACGGAGGTTAGGTGGGCGACGGAAAGACACTCTCGGTGGAGTAGGAAGGATGTCATGAAGGATGGATCTCATTTCGGGGCAGGATTTTAGGAAGTCGTATCCTTGCTGGAGAGCCACATTCAGAGTCCGCTCCAGTCCCGGAAAGTATCTGGTGACAAGAGGGGCACTTCTGGGGTTTTGTGGAAAATTCTTAAATTGGGGAGATGAGGAAGTGGCTCTGGCAATTTGCTTCTGTACCAGACCAGGAGGATAGCTGCGGGATGTGAAGGCTGTTATCAGGTTATTGGTGTATTGGTTCAGGGATTCAGGACTGGAGCAGACTCGTTTGCCACGAAGACCTAAGCTGTAGGGAAGGGAACGTTTGATGTGGAAAGGATGGCAGCTGTCATAATGCAGGTACTGTTGTTTATTGGTAGGTTTGATGTGGACGGATGTGTGTAGTTGGCCGTTGGATAGATGGAGGTCGACATCGAGGAAAGTGGCATGGGATTTGGAATAGGACCAGGTGAATTTGATGGGACCAAAGGAGTTGAGGTTGGAGAGGAAATTCTGGAGTTCTTCTTCACTGTGAGTCCAGATCATGAAGATGTCGTCAATGAATCTATACCAAACTTTGGGTTGACAGGCTTGGGTGTCCAGGAAGGCTTCCTCTAAGCGTCCCATAAATAAGTTCGCGTACGAGGGGGCCATCCTGGTCCCCATGGCTGTTCCCTTTAGTTGTTGGTATGTCCGGCCCTCAAAAGTGAAGAAGTTGTGGGTTAGGATGAAGCTGGCTAGGGTATTAAGGAAAGAGGTTTTAGGTAAGGAAGGGGGTGGTCGGCGTGAAAGGAAATATTCCATCGCAGCGAGGCCCTGGGCATGTGGGATATTAGTGTATAAGGAAGTGGCATCGATGGTTACAAGGAAGGTTTCAGGAGGTAACAGGCTGGGTAAGGATTTCAGGCGATCAAGGAAGTGGTTGGTGTCTTTGATGAAGGATGGGAGACTGCACATGATGGGTTGAAGGTGTTGGTCTATGTAGGCAGAGATTCGTTCTGTTGGGGCTTGGTAACCGGCCACAATGGGGCGGCCGGGATGATTGGGTTTGTGAATCTTGGGAAGTAGGTAGAAGGTGGGGGTGCGGGGTGTCGCTGGAGTCATGAGGTTAATGGAGTCAGGTGAAAGGTTTTGTAGGGGGCCTAAGGTTTTGAGGATTCCTTGAAGCTCTGCCTGGACATCAGGAATGGGATCGCCTTGAAAAACTTTATATGTGGTATTATCTGAAAGCTGACGCACTCCCTCTGCCACATACTCCCGCCGATCAAGTACCACTGTCGTGGAGCCCTTGTCGGCAGGGAGAATGACGATGGAATGGTCAGCCTTCAGATCACGGATAGCTCGGGATTCAGCTGCGGTAATGTTGGGAGTAGGATTAAGGTTTCTCAGGAAGGACTGGGAGGCAAGGTTGGAAGTAAGGAATTCCTGGAAGGTTTGAAGAGGGTGATTTTGAGGAAGAGCAGGTGGGTCTCGCTGTGACGGGGGACGGAACTGTTCTAGGCAGGGTTCGATTTGAATGATGTCTTGGGGAGCTGGATCATTAGGAAGAGGATTATTTTTCCTCGTGGCAAAGTGATATCTCCAGCAAAGACTGCGAGTATAGGATAGTAAATCTTTTACAAGGGCTGTTTGGTTGAATTTGGGAGTAGGGCTAAAGGTCAGCCCTTTGGATAGGACAGAGGTTTCAGATTGGGAGAGAGGTTTAGAGGAGAGGTTGACCACTGAATTGGGATGTTGTGGTTCCGGATTGTGTGGATTGGAATTTTGAGGTTTGGGAGGGAGAGGAGTTGGGAGTGGGAGATTGAGTAGATGGGAGAGACTGGGTTTGTGTGCAATTAGAGGAGGTTGAGGTTTACTGGAGAGGTTGTTGAGGGAGAGAGTATTGCCTTTCCGGAGGTGGGTGACCAGGAGATTGGATAGTTTTTTGAGGTGCTGGGTGGCATGCTGTTCTAATTTGTGGTTGGCCTGAAGGAGGATATTCTGAACTGCAGGTGTAGATGTAGGAGAGGAAAGGTTGAGGATTTTGATTAGGGATAGGAGTTGACAGGTGTGTTCATTGGCGGAGTTGATGTGTAGGTTAAGGATTAGGCGGGTGAGGGATATGGATTGTTCAGTTTGGAATTGGTATAGGGCGGGATGAAAGGATGGATTACAGCCAGAGATGGGAACTTTCAGTGTGAGGCCCTTGGGAGTGATTCCAAATGTCAGACAAGCCTGCATAAAAAGAATGTGGGAGCGTAATCTGGCTAGGGAAAAAGCATGTTTACGGAGGGAATGTAAATAAAACTGGATGGGGTTGTTGTAGGGGTGTTGTAAGGAAGGCATAATATATGGATGAAGGAAAAGTGAGAAATACTGAGAATACCAACTGACATGCCTGCACTGTGAAGCGTTCTATGTGGGAATGACCAGCAACAAACTGTCCATTCGCATGAATGGACACAGGCAGACAGTGTTTGTTGGTAACGAGGATCACCCTGTGGCTAAACATGCCTTGGTGCATGGCCAGCACATCTTGGCACAGTGCTACACCGTCCGGGTTATCTGGATACTTCCCACTGACACCAATCCTTCAGAAATCCGGAGATGGGAACTAGCCCTTCAGCATATTCTCTCTTCCCGTTGCCCACCTGGTCTCAACCTCCGCTAAATTCGAATTCCCACCCACCATCTTAACATCTTTGCCTTGGTTCTCTGGACAGAGCCTCTGCCTCAAGTGGCATCTCTGTCTAACTTCTAACTTCTTTGCTTTCTACAGTTCTACAGTATGCTGCCTAAGTGTACTTGTGTCTGTGTAAATGTGTGGGTGTATGTGCATTTATTTACCTTCCATTTTTTCCCCCAAGGTAAGTCTTTCCTGTCCCGGGATTGGAATGGCTCCTTACCCCCTTTCTTAAATCCCTCATCATTTCCTTTTCCCTCTCCTTCCCTTCTGCCTGATGAAGCGGCTGGGCTGTGAAAGCTAGCATTTTTGAGTGTGTGTGTGTCTGTGTGTTTATTTGTTGCTATTACTGCCTGTGCCCCTTCGCCTGGTAAGTGTTCTTCATCTATTTTTTACGTATATTTTTTTTCTGTTAGGAATTTTTCCTCTATAATATTCGTATCATAAATTTGAATTCAACAATTACTTCCGCATTGTTCTGTTACCTTTCGAAATCTTTTCTGTCTTCTAACTTTCCCTTGTTTTTGCGTTTTTGTTTTTATTTATTCATTTATATATATTTTATATAGCAGTTCCATTCTACATTCCCTTCTTATCTTACTGTTCACTTTTCGCCAATACTTACAACAATACGTCCACTTCCTAACCTAACCTTTGAGTACTTTTATATGATTTTCACCACTTCCATTACTCCTTCTTCCGACTGAAATACGCCGCTCATTAAATTTTCTCGCTATATAACGTAAACATTAATTCACAACTGTAGTTTCTCATATTGTTTATAACCATTTTCGGCATTTCCTAGTCACCTCACGTTTGCTTCCATTCCCGTTTTTCCACATTTCCGTTCGTTTTTCCTACTTTTCCGATCGTATTTCAGCTACTATACGTTGGTCTTGACTCTACTATTCCATCGTCAGACTATTCTTAGCCTCAATATCGTAATCTGCTACCACTCCACCAATCCTATTTAGACGTTTTCCTTGCTTTCTCACGCAATTTTCTCGTATTTTTTTCCGATTTTCACCATCCTTAAACCTCGTTTGCCCGCCATACCACTACCTAACCATTAACACTACGTGGTTGACCACTTAAGGTGACCACAGTTTCAACAACGAATTTTAACGACTTTTTCTTCTTTTTTCTATTTCCTTCCTTTTTGCTTATCTGAATTACTTTTCACATTAATTTTTTTAAATTTATATATATATATATATATATATATATATATATATTTTATTATATTATTTTATTCGTTCATTGCAACCTGTTACATAGCCCATATATCTCACTTTTCCTTCATCCATATATTATGCCTTCCTTACAACACCCCTACAACAACCCCATCCAGTTTTATTTACATTCCCTCCGTAAACATGCTTTTTCCCTAGCCAGATTACGCTCCCACATTCTTTTTATGCAGGCTTGTCTGACATTTGGAATCACTCCCAAGGGCCTCACACTGAAAGTTCCCATCTCTGGCTGTAATCCATCCTTTCATCCCGCCCTATACCAATTCCAAACTGAACAATCCATATCCCTCACCCGCCTAATCCTTAACCTACACATCAACTCCGCCAATGAACACACCTGTCAACTCCTATCCCTAATCAAAATCCTCAACCTTTCCTCTCCTACATCTACACCTGCAGTTCAGAATATCCTCCTTCAGGCCAACCACAAATTAGAACAGCATGCCACCCAGCACCTCAAAAAACTATCCAATCTCCTGGTCACCCACCTCCGGAAAGGCAATACTCTCTCCCTCAACAACCTCTCCAGTAAACCTCAACCTCCTCTAATTGCACACAAACCCAGTCTCTCCCATCTACTCAATCTCCCACTCCCAACTCCTCTCCCTCCCAAACCTCAAAATTCCAATCCACACAATCCGGAACCACAACATCCCAATTCAGTGGTCAACCTCTCCTCTAAACCTCTCTCCCAATCTGAAACCTCTGTCCTATCCAAAGGGCTGACCTTTAGCCCTACTCCCAAATTCAACCAAACAGCCCTTGTAAAAGATTTACTATCCTATACTCGCAGTCTTTGCTGGAGATATCACTTTGCCACGAGGAAAAATAATCCTCTTCCTAATGATCCAGCTCCCCAAGACATCATTCAAATCGAACCCTGCCTAGAACAGTTCCGTCCCCCGTCACAGCGAGACCCACCTGCTCTTCCTCAAAATCACCCTCTTCAAACCTTCCAGGAATTCCTTACTTCCAACCTTGCCTCCCAGTCCTTCCTGAGAAACCTTAATCCTACTCCCAACATTACCGCAGCTGAATCCCGAGCTATCCGTGATCTGAAGGCTGACCATTCCATCGTCATTCTCCCTGCCGACAAGGGCTCCACGACAGTGGTACTTGATCGGCGGGAGTATGTGGCAGAGGGAGTGCGTCAGCTTTCAGATAATACCACATATAAAGTTTTTCAAGGCGATCCCATTCCTGATGTCCAGGCAGAGCTTCAAGGAATCCTCAAAACCTTAGGCCCCCTACAAAACCTTTCACCTGACTCCATTAACCTCATGACTCCAGCGACACCCCGCACCCCCACCTTCTACCTACTTCCCAAGATTCACAAACCCAATCATCCCGGCCGCCCCATTGTGGCCGGTTACCAAGCCCCAACAGAACGAATCTCTGCCTACATAGACCAACACCTTCAACCCATCATGTGCAGTCTCCCATCCTTCATCAAAGACACCAACCACTTCCTTGATCGCCTGAAATCCTTACCCAGCCTGTTACCTCCTGAAACCTTCCTTGTAACCATCGATGCCACTTCCTTATACACTAATATCCCACATGCCCAGGGCCTCGCTGCGATGGAATATTTCCTTTCACGCCGACCACCCCCTTCCTTACCTAAAACCTCTTTCCTTAATACCCTAGCCAGCTTCATCCTAACCCACAACTTCTTCACTTTTGAGGGCCGGACATACCAACAACTAAAGGGAACAGCCATGGGGACCAGGATGGCCCCCTCGTACGCGAACTTATTTATGGGACGCTTAGAGGAAGCCTTCCTGGACACCCAAGCCTGTCAACCCAAAGTTTGGTATAGATTCATTGACGACATCTTCATGATCTGGACTCACAGTGAAGAAGAACTCCAGAATTTCCTCTCCAACCTCAACTCCTTTGGTCCCATCAAATTCACCTGGTCCTATTCCAAATCCCATGCCACTTTCCTCGATGTCGACCTCCATCTATCCAACGGCCAACTACACACATCCGTCCACATCAAACCTACCAATAAACAACAGTACCTGCATTATGACAGCTGCCATCCTTTCCACATCAAACGTTCCCTTCCCTACAGCTTAGGTCTTCGTGGCAAACGAGTCTGCTCCAGTCCTGAATCCCTGAACCAATACACCAATAACCTGATAACAGCCTTCACATCCCGCAGCTATCCTCCTGGTCTGGTACAGAAGCAAATTGCCAGAGCCACTTCCTCATCTCCCCAATTTAAGAATTTTCCACAAAACCCCAGAAGTGCCCCTCTTGTCACCAGATACTTTCCGGGACTGGAGCGGACTCTGAATGTGGCTCTCCAGCAAGGATACGACTTCCTAAAATCCTGCCCCGAAATGAGATCCATCCTTCATGACATCCTTCCTACTCCACCGAGAGTGTCTTTCCGTCGCCCACCTAACCTCCGTAACCTCCTAGTCCACCCCTATGAAATCCCCAAACCACCTTCCCTACCTTCTGGCTCCTACCCTTGTAACCGCCCCCGTTGTAAAACCTGCCCTATGCACCCTTCCACCACCACTTACTCCAGTCCCGTAACCCGGAAGGTGTACACGATCAAAGGCAGAGCCACTTGCGATAGTACCCACGTGATCTACCAACTGACATGCCTGCACTGTGAAGCGTTCTATGTGGGAATGACCAGCAACAAACTGTCCATTCGCATGAATGGACACAGGCAGACAGTGTTTGTTGGTAACGAGGATCACCCTGTGGCTAAACATGCCTTGGTGCATGGCCAGCACATCTTGGCACAGTGCTACACCGTCCGGGTTATCTGGATACTTCCCACTGACACCAATCCTTCAGAACTCCGGAGATGGGAACTAGCCCTTCAGCATATTCTCTCTTCCCGTTGCCCACCTGGTCTCAACCTCCGCTAAATTCGAATTCCCACCCACCATCTTAACATCTTTGCCTTGGTTCTCTGGACAGAGCCTCTGCCTCAAGTGGCATCTCTGTCTAACTTCTAACTTCTTTGCTTTCTACAGTTCTACAGTATGCTGCCTAAGTGTACTTGTGTCTGTGTAAATGTGTGGGTGTATGTGCATTTATTTACCTTCCATTTTTTCCCCCAAGGTAAGTCTTTCCTGTCCCGGGATTGGAATGGCTCCTTACCCCCTTTCTTAAATCCCTCATCATTTCCTTTTCATCATATCACACGTACAAGCTTTCGCCACCACTGGCAGCTTCTTCAGGAAAAAGAGGAAAAAAGGGGAGGAAAAGGGAAGGATATGGGTTTTAAGGAAGTGGAAAAGGAGTCATTCCAATCCCTGGAGTGGAAGGACTTACCTTAGGGGACAAAAAGGAAGGTAAACAAATACACACACACACACACATATCCACATCCAAACACACCTAGGCAGACATTTGTCTGTCTAGGTGTGTTTGCGTTTCGATATGTCTGAGTGTGTGTGTGTATTTGTTTACCTTCCTTTTTTTCCCCTAGGGTAAGTCCTTCCACTCCTGGGATTGGAATGACTCCTTTTCCACTTCCTTAAAACCCATATCCTTCCATTTTTCCTCCCCTTTTTTCCTCTTTTTCCTGAAGAAGCAGCCAGTGGTGGCAAAAACTTGTATGCGTGTTTGTGTGTGATTTTATTTGTTTCTATCGACGAGCCGGTCCTTTTTGTAAGTCATCTCTTTTCTATTTTTATATATATATGAAACGAATATTATAGAAGGAGACTTTCCTGGTGAGAAAAATATGTATAAAATACAGATTGTTTGACTTACCGAAAGTACAGGCTCGCCGATAGAAACATAAAACACAAATAAAAACACACAAACATTCAAGCTTTCGCCACCACTGGTAGCTTCTTCAGGAAAAAGAGGAAGGAAGGAGAGGAGAAAGGGAAGGATATGGGTTTTAAGGAAGTGCAAAAGGAGTCATTCCAATTCCAGGAGTGGAAGAACTTACCTTAGGGGACAAAAAGGAAGGTAAACAAATATACACACACTCACACATATTCACACACAAACACACCTAGGCAGACCTTAGACCAGATATTGCACATGCTCATCAAGCAACAGACTGCCCTCATAGCGTCGTTATGTGACTTACCACAGATGCTTATGTCAGTTGTGTCAACATTGTTGTCTAGTCGGGTTGCACCATGTTCTCTACCTTCATTCCCTCCACACAAGGAAGCTGCAGAAGAATGGGAGGACTATGAAAAGCGACTTTGGCAACATTTTGTGGCTTTCAGTGTTGGCAACAACCAGCTCTGCAAATCTCTGTTTCTTTCGTGGATTTCTCCAAAAGTGTGTCAATTATTGTCTCAGCGAGCCCTCCTACGGGATTCGGCATCATTATCATTTGATTTGATTTATTCACCATTTATCATTTACATGATGTGGGTTTCGTCATTATGTATGTACATAAAAAGAAAACATATAATACATAAAATATTTCAAAGTGCATAGTTAAAGAAAATACATATAATACATATATTTCATATGTAGGTACAATACAACACACAATACTGTACACAAAAACCTTCCTATTTCGCTAAATGATGATTTTTTTTTACATTATTCTGATTAGAAACATTTTGACAGCTTTTTTAAATCTGAACATCTTATCTATTTGTTTAATTTCATGAGGCAACTTATTGTACAGCTTTAGTCCTTGGTATTCACTGCTGTTTTGAGTCCTACATTTGTTTTTTCTGGGAAGGTGCAGGTGTTCCCTAATCCTTGTATTGTGATAATGTGTAGAACTGTTTTACTGAAATGGGTGACATGCTCTCCAAATATTATTGGAAAAACACCCATGTTGTTTCTCCCCCGGTGGCATTCTGCAAGTGCCACAAGCAGCCACATCAACCATGCATGGGCTGCAGAACTACAGGGCCTTAGTAGAAAATGTCAATTCAGTACAGATGGACATCATGAGTCTTATGCCAATTCCATGTCTAGTGCCACTAGAGAATTTTGTAGAGATTTTAGGTAAATGAACGGAAAATTTGTGGTGTGAAAGAAGCAGGCAGAGAGGGCCAGTTCAGAGGCAGTGGTTGAGGCACGACTCGCATTCCAATGCCACAACAGCTTTGTGTATGAAGTGCGTGACTCTTGGGTTGCAGCTGGCCAGAACTGCAAACACAACAACAGCTGCAGGTGTGTAACGACCAGGTCAATACACCAGGCGTTTGTCCAAGTTGTTGACTTGTAAGTGACTTGAAATGGGGCTTTTTGGGAAACAAGACTAAGCCAAGTGAAATATAAAGCATGTGTTCCAGAGCAGTCATCAGTTTGAGTTCAGAGTTTGCAATCCACAGTTCAGCTCGGAGGACACCAGTGCAGCAGCGAGCGAGCAACTAGTAGTTGCAGCTCGGTGGTAATTGTCAGCAGTTCACGGTTCATCTCCCAAGTCTGGACAACAGGCCACTTGAGAGGGCGGCGTGACATGTTACAGTGAGAGGCTAGTCATCTCACCAGCCACCGGCAGCAACAACGACGCAACAAGATGTGCACAAGTTCCTGACTGATATACAGCGCGAGGTTCCTAATCATTCTCCCTGGGCACAGCAACAGCATTGAAGGGGTCTCATCATTGCTCATCTGGCAGCGAGACATCGTTGGAGGGCGGGGGGCGGCCAGTGATCAACAAGTGGGCAGGGGCAGCGTGGCTGCGCCATCGATCTTCGAAGGCACCTGGCCTAACAGCCCAAGACGGCAGTGTCAGCAAGATGTGTTAGGCCACCAAAGCACAACAGCACACTGCCATCCACAGTGATGCAAGAGATGCGTAAGTATAACTAACCTCGGCAAATCCTGACACCGTGTATATTGAGAAGCAATAAAACCATTTAATAGTTGCCCGGACTCTCTCTAAACTGCCACAATCTACCAGAAACAACTTCAATTGGTGGCAGAAGGGCTGGAACCACACACAAGTATAGTCGTTAGTCATTTGGTTAGTTGAACGTTAATGTTTTTCTTCATGATGGTCAGACAGCAGTGTTATTGTTTTTGGTTGTATGTGTAAAGTGGTAGTGGGAGCTAGTGTTACAAGCATGTAGGCAGTGTGTTATGCAGGGTACGTGAGTCATTTATTTCAGTATAAAGTGTCACAGAAATCTCTAGTTCATTAATTTTTTTTGATAATGGGTCGCAAACATGGTGCAACACCTGAACAAGAGACGAGAAGTGTAGCTGAACCAGAGGCGGTATTATTATTATTATTATTATTGGAGAACGTAGAGAGTTGACCACTGATAACATTGATTTACGTAATAGATTAAGCGAAAGGGTTTGGGAAATCAGGCTGAATTTCCCAGCCATGGGGTAGATCCAGTGGCAGCAGTGTTGATTGTTCCTTTTTCAGGTAAAGTTTCAGAAGATGTGGTATCCGTTTTAGAAGATTTGTTCACAGCTGCTGAAATGAAAAGGAATGTGAAAACCTTCAAAGAGTTGGGACAGGTTTTGTTGCAATGATATAAGAAGCACAATAGCACTAGGTTTTGTCAGGAAAAGTTAACATCTATGGTAAAAAGAGCTAATGAAAGTATGGGGGACTTTGCAGATAGAATTAGATGAGTAAATGCAAACACTTATGAGTTAGGAAACAGCAACGAAGTGTACAGAGTTTTGTTACAGGAAGCAGAGCAGAGGGCTCTTGATACTTTTTTAAGGGGGATACCTGCCGAGACGTCGAGACGGGTTCAATCAGGTGCACCAGCTGATGTCCATGTGGCTTTAAGGTCAGCAACAGAATATGAGGAAAATGACCTAGCTATTGGGGTGCCAAGTAGGTGGAATATTTTTTTCCACAGATGTGAGGTGTTTTTCGTGTGGCTGTATCAGTGATATGCAGAAGTTTTGCCACCAGCTGTGGGGTAAAGGGGATCATCAGTGTCAAACGGGTTTTGGGAATTTTAGGAGAAGCAGGGAGTATCACAGCAAAGGTTAAATGCCAAAGGAAACTCCCAGTCCACTGTGCGGCATTCCCATTAAAGGCAGATGCTTCAACTACAAATGCAGAGGCAGAATGTGCACTAGTTGGGATAGTTGATGGGACTAGGCACAAATTTTTATTGGATAAGTCAGTTGCTAGTAGAGGTCTAGTGGATCATAGGCAGTTGCAGCCACCACGGTATAAGTTATGTGCAGTAGAGAATAATGATGTGGAGCCTTTATGATCAGTGGAATTGTGTTTTTCTTTTGGCGGAATAGAGTGGGTAGAAGTTGTCCCACATGTGGCAGTAGGCTATTGCATGATTCTAGGGTTAGAATTTCTGCATAAACACTATGCCAAAATTGACCTTCGGCAGCACCAGGTGGAACTTAGCGGGAAATCATTTCAGCTAGGCTAAGCTGTCATCAGTGCTGAACTGTCATGAGGGGCGTCCACAGTCTGAGACTACCCACCTAAACCGCAGATAAGTTCGTTAAGTATCGATTTGCGTAGTGATATTTCAGCCAGGCAGAAAAGTCACTTTGGATGAGTGTACAGTCTGAGTTTTTGGTAGGGATGTTGTGTATAGTGGAACCTTTGGAGCAAAATGATGTGTTCAACAATGCACAATGTTTTGTGAAACAGAGTATTGTATGTGTACAAGAGGTAAATGGGAAAATAGTAGTACGTGTTGTAATTGATAATTTTGGAAGTGAAGGGATTATTGCTCAAGAATGTGGAAACTTTGGGGAATGAAGCATGGGATAAAGAGGTGTGGTCACTGATAGGACTGCATTATGTAGTAAGTTAGAGCAGGGAAAGATAGAAAGTGAATGGAGTCATTGTTATTAGAATATGAGAATTCATTTTTTCCAAAACGGCTATTACTCAGCACTGAATTCCAACAGAAGATGCAGCACCTGTATACAGCACCTGTATTACGCAAACTGCACAGAATTCCACATTTGCAGGCCACAGTGGATCAATTTATAAACCAGCAATTAATAGATGGCATTACTGAAGAAAGTTTGAGCCCTTACAATGCTAGAGTCATGGTCATTCCAAAACAATTGGCACATGGCTCAAAGAAATTTAGATTTTGTTGTGACTATTGGCATCTAAATAGCGAAACAATTACTGATGCTTACACAATTACGAAAATAACTGATATGTTAGATAATCTTGGCCAGCATAAATTTTTCTCCACTCTAGATTTTAGGAATTGTTACCCCATCAAGTAGAAGTTGCACCTGAAAATCAACCAAAAACTGCATTTTCAGTTCCATGGGGACATTTTCAGTATAGGAGGATGCCATTTGCTTGAAGAATACGCCTGCTACGTTTCAAAGACTATTGAATGGAGTATTGAGGGGCCTCAAACCGCACCAGTGTCTTGTATATTTGGACGATATAATTGTTTTTTCTAAAGATATGGAGGATCATGAGAGTCGGTTATGAGAGGTTTTCACAAGGTTGTGAGCTGCACAACTAACTTTAAGTGTTGAGAAGTGCCATTTTGCCATGGAAGAAGTGGAGTATTTAGGACATGTAGTGAGTAAGGAAGGTGTGAGAACAGATCCTAGGTTAATTAGTGCTGTGAAGGATTTTCCTGTACCACAATTGGTGAAGGAATTGCAATCATGGTTGGGATTATCTCATTATTATTAGTAAGTTTGTGAATGGGTATGCTGATATAGTGAGATCATTAACCAAACTGCTGAAGAAAGGAGTGAAATGTGTGTGACTGTCAAGTGCCAGAATGCTTTTGAGAAGTTAAAGGAAGCATTAGTAAATAGTCCTGTGTCAGTCTTTCCGGATTTTGAGAGGGAGTTTATTTTATCATGTGATGTGTCTAACTACATGGTGGGGGTTGTTTTGGGGCAAGTAATTGACAGACTTGAACATCCAGTAGCTTATGTCTCTACGCACATGAATCGAGCAGAGCAGAACTATTCAACAACAGAAAAGGAAATGTTGAGCTTGATTTATGGGATCACTTACTTTCATTGTTACCTGTAGGGATAAGGTTCAGGGTAGTAATGGACCATGCAGCACTTAAGTGGCTTTTGGGATTAAAGGACTCATCTTGTAGGCTGATGAATTGGGCCTTGCGACTGAGTGGATTTGATTCTGAAGGGCAACACAAATCTGGAAAAGTCACAGAAACATGGATGCTTTCAGTCGTAAAGTAGCAGTGATTCAAGTCTTAGGCCAAACAAAGCCTTGAGGAATGGCAAACAGTGCAAAATGCCGACGAGGAGTGCAAGCAATATCGTGCTCAGCCGCAATTCAGCGTGTATGATGGTTTTTTTTTATGCAAGATGACAAGGTCAGGTCCTTGTGTGGTAGTGCCAGCAAAGTTAAAGGAGAATGTTTTATGAGAAGCACATATCCATGTGCTGTCGGGTCATGGTGGTTGTAGAACAATGAATCAGAGGGTTGTGGAATGTTGTTGGTGGCGTGGAAGAAAAGAGGATGTGGATCGCTATGTTTGAATTTGTGTACCATGCACAAAAAGGGCAGATTTTAATTGGGGGAAAGTGGTACTACAGAGGTTACCAGAGGCTTCAGTTCCTTTCTCCGTTACTGGGCTGGACGTAATGGGGCAATTTAATAAAATACCAGCGGGGAACTGTTTTGTGTTGACAATAACAGATCATTTTTCTGGGTACCAGACCAAAGGGCAGTAATAGTAGCATAGCCAATGGTGAACAACTAGTTATTGAAATTCAGGGTTCCAGAAGCTATAATTATGGATCAAGGTACGTGCTTTATGGCTGATCTCATGAAGTAGTTGTGTCAGTTGTTAAAAGTAAAGAAATTACAAACGAACGTGCTACATCCTTAATCGAATGGGAGAACAGAATGTGTACATCGAACAATAGGTAAAATGTTGAGTCATTATATGAACGTGCACCACAATGACTGGGACGTGTATCTGGAATTCGTAACAGCCAGTTATAACTCAAAAGTTCATACCAACACGGGGTTATCACCTTATGAGGTCGTATAAGGGAGAAAGATGGCATCTCCTTTCGATTTGATCAAAGCGAGAGGAGAGAAAAATGGTCAAATAGTGAAGGAATTTGCCAAGAAGGTAAGAGAAATATGGCAGCGTGTGCGAAGAGCGAATAGTAAGCGAATAGTAAGACCTTGGAATGGCAGGAGGAAGAAGTAAGACGCAAGGGAACTTTACCGAAGTATAGAATTGGGCAATGGGTGATGTTATCTTGTCCTTACATGCCGAAAGGAAAAACAAAAAAGTTGGTTAAATTTTTGCGCTCCTTATCAAGTAGTGAAAAAAACTTCACCTGTCAACATTAAGCTGCAATTGCCAACTAGATCGACCATTGTTCATGTCAGTAGGTTCAAACCTTTCAAGGGGGAGCCGGATTTAATTGTCAATGTGGCTGGACCAGTCAAACGTAAAGCTGAGAAAAAGAGAAAGGCGAACAACAATCGAGAAGTAGATAAAGGAATAGAACGGGATGTCCCTTATAGTTTAAGATCTAGAATGTAGAGAAGTCATGTTACTTAATTTGATATCTTGTGCATTTATGTAGATACGGGAGGATTGTACATTTTCGTGTTTTTTTTTAAGGTGGAGGGAGAGTGATTGCAATCCTTTTCCCTAGGTCCCTGTGCATCGGGAAAATGGGGGTTGCATGGATCGTGGCCTGCCTTCTCCTCACCAGTGTCAGTAACACTGCAGCACTGAGGACACAGCGTCTGGAAGGAGGCATCTTATTTTCGAAGCAAGAGTATTTCATTATTACGAGTCATCAGTGGTCGCTACAGATAGTGTTGAACATACGGAATTTAAGGAATTAGGTCAATAGGTTAGAAGAGTCATTCATGGATTTGCACCGAGTAGCTGAAGGTAAGGGTGTACGAAGGACATTTTAGGAGTCTGGAAGCAGCTCCGTGAAGCATACAAGCAATTGCAGGATCACATGTGGTGCGCTATAGAAGTGGTGCCTAGAACATTGGTACATAGAAATAGAAGATGGCTGGGGAGGTTATAAAAAAACGGTGTTTGGAGTAGTTAATGAGATGATATACAGGACTTGAATAGGACAGTTGGGGTAATCCAGGAAGAACTTGGGGTTAGTAGGTCTTTGGCAGAATTTCACACTATGCAGATAGGTAACTTGGAGCAAAGTTTTCTGAATAATACATGGAATTTGAGGAAATTAGCAGGTGAAGTCATGGAGTATGCCAAAGCATCGGTGAATATACTGAACTACAACATTGGGGTGTTGCAAACTTGAGTGGATTTACTAGACACCAGGGCCGTAGTGGCAAGGCTGTGGCAGTCTTTGGGAGATGGGGTATGGATGCTACGATGATGTTGGAGAGTTTGGAGGAGGCAATGCATCATGCATTACAAGGGCAATTAAGTTCTGCATTATTGACACTCGAATGGTTTCTGGAAGGAATAAGAAAAGTTAATCATGAAGCCTGAAGAAAGAAATGTGCCATTCTACTACCACATACCGACAGCCAAAGTGAAGACAGATAAGGTGCGAAAGTGTTTGTGTCCCTGCAGTTTCCGGTAATAGGTAAACAGGGGTGGTTCCAGTGTTTTACAGTGCATACCTATCCAGTCCATTGGGGTGCCCTAAGCAAGTATGTAAAGTTTAGGACAGCTAATATATTACTAGTAGCGCGTGATGGACGTCAAGATTTGGTAATGTCGGAAGAAGAGCTGCATCACTGCAGGAGGGGAAGAATCATGGTATGCCCTACAAGGCTGGTTCAGACAGGGAATGGTACATGTGAAATAGTTATTCAAAGGAAAACCAGGAGGCAGCAAGTGCACTAGGGAGGTGTCTCAGCCTAGCCCATATTTTCAGAAAACAGGGAATCACTGGATTTATGCAGTATCAGACGAGATAGTAATAGTGGCAAGCTGTTATGAGCAAAGAAAGCTTGTTGAGACAAAACGCGGCAGTGAGTTACTAATTAACAAGATCTTTTGCGACTTGGAGGGACCGACATTTCATTTGCCAGCAGCTATCACGGGGACAATGACATTAAACAATTTGCAACCAAAGCTTTATTGGCGAGATGTGAGTGTGAAGATACTGCCAGTGCAGAATATGACATGGGTGAATAAAACTTTGCAACCCAAACTTATGCATTCCCTGGATAATCCTACAGCTGGACAAAAAGGTCATTTTACCATGGAACAGTTGTTGCACCGTGTACATGGGTTTAGGGAACAGCAATGAATCAGTGTAGCTTTACCAGGTACTACCATGGTCCTTGTTTTATTATGCTCCATCTTTGTGTACTTATAGGGAATGAAAAGTAGGGAATCAAAACTTCGTGAAGTACAAATCTCCGTAGACTGGATCCCACGAGCATGAACATTGAGACCTAGTGGACAGAATAAATGTCTGAGGTAGTGTTCAAGTGGAGTGGTGTATGGATGTGAGAGTCAGCAGTTATAGGGCACATGTGATATAACTGATGCACGGATATGTGATGTAAGTGAAGTGCCTGATTGTGTGTGGTCTAGAAAAGAAGGCCTGCAGGTGGAAACCTGGACAGCCAGGTTTCTTAAGAGGGGAGGCCAATGTAGTGCCACTAGAGTATTTTATAGAGATTTTAGGTAAATGAACAGAAAAGTTCAGAGCCACTGGTTGAGGCAAGATGTGCATTCCGATACCGCAACAGCTTTGTGTATGAAGTATATGACTCTTGGGCCGCAGCCGGCCAGAACTGCAAACACAGCAACAGCTGCAGGTGTGTAATGACTAGGTCAATACACCTGGCATACATCAAAGCTGTTGACTTGTATGTGACTTGAAATGCGGCTTTCTGGGAAACTGAGGCAAGCCGAGTGAAATATAAAGTATGTGTTCCAGAGCAGTCGTTAGTTCGAGTTTGGAGTTCGCAGTCCGCAGCTGTGCTCTGAGGACAGTAGTGCGGCAGCAAGCAAGCAACTAGTAGTTGCAGCTTGGTGGTCATTGTCAGCAGTTCACGGTCCATCTCCCAAGTCTGGACAACAGGCCACTCAAGAGGTCGGCATGATGTCATGTTGCATGGAGGGACTAGCCATCTTGCCAGCCACTGGCAGCAACATCGACTTGGCGAGATGGGGACAAATTCCTGACTGGAGGACAGCGCCAGGGTTCGACCCTTCTTCCTGGGCACAGAAGCAGCATCAAAAGGCATCATCACCACTCATCCCTCCGCAAGACATTGGCGGGGGTGGCTGGCGATCAACGAGTGGGCAGGCGGCGTGGCTGCACCATCAACCTTCAAAGGTGGCTTCCCTAACAGCCCAAGACAGCAGTGTCAGTGAGAAGTGTTATGCCACCTAAGCACAACAGCACACTGCCGTCCACAGTGATGCAGCAGATGTGTGACCAGAACTAACCTCGGCAAATCCTGACACTATGTATATTTAGAAGCAGTAAAACCATTAACACTTGCCCAGACTCTCTCTAAGCTGCCACAATCTACCCACAACAATTTCACATGGTTAGGAATGCTATACTTAGGTTGGTTCCAGATAAGGAAGTCAGACAATGGGCCCTCCAGCTCCCAAAACCCCTATTTACCTGAAATATTGAGTATTGCCCAGTCGTATGAAATTTCTCGTGCCACTGGCACCCAAATTGTGTGGTGCAGCCTTATTCCATGGCAGACGACGCATCTGTTTTGTATGATGATGGGGCAGTTGCCACTGTACACATACACGTCAACAATGAGCGGAGCAATCACGACTTATAAAAAAGCAACAGCGGCAGATGCAGCACAGGTGGCAGCAAAATCAGATACGTTTGGCGCTTCCATCCTGTCCAGGTTGTTTATCAAACACAAGAGGGTAGATTGCCCTCAATACTGGGGCACATGTCACACCTATCATAGGAAAGGTCACATTGCCTAGGTTTGCCGGTCTAACAAGTTTGCCGGTCTAACAAGACTCCTGCTGTTGTTGAAAATGATGACTGTGTTGTTGCAGTAGTTGTTGTTGTGATTTTAAGGGGACTAAACATCTAGGTCATCAGTCCCCTGTTCCAGCATAGAGATCACCGTGATAAGCTAAACAAAAAATAAATAAATAAATAAATAAATAAATAAATAAATAAAATAAAATAAAAAAATAATAATAATAAATAAATAAATAAATAAATAAATAATAAAAAAAACTTCGAGAATGGAGGCTCACGAAAGGGACAGACCGACAATGAACAGTTCACTGACATCACAAAAGAAAGACATATAGGTAAAATCCAAGTCAGGAAGTAAGCTAAAAACTGGACAGCAGAATACCATGGCTGGCTGATCACAAAGGTAATACAGGATGAGCCAGCCATGCTGCACACACTAAAAATCCATAGGAATTTTACATAAAAACTCTTAAAAAGCCTTTAAAAGTCCTGGGTAGGTGGGGACCTGAGATATCAGGCTATAAGCACCCGCCACTAAATGGAATTGTAGAAACCAGCTGTGCAAATAAAACGTAAAACAGAGTTTGTCATGGAGGCATCATCATCCACACCTAAGGGTACGGCATCCAGTAGGTTAAAAGACTAGCTAAAACTGGACAGTCCTTCAGAAGGTGGACTACTGTCAGTGCTGCTTCACGCCTACACACAGGAGGGGCCTCACAGCGAAGGAGATAGCCGTGGGTCAGCCAGGTACGCCCAATACGGAGGCGGCAAAGGACAACCAACTCTCGACGTATGGGCCACAGTGAAGATTTCCACAGAGTCGTGGATAACTTCACTGCTCAAAGCTTATTCGTTGCACTTATGGTAGACCATTCAGTACTCCAAGCCTCAAACACCTTCTGGTGCAAGGCTAACTTGAGGTCTGATTCCGTGATGCCAATGGCTAAAGGTGGCGCAGTGGTGGCTTGCTTGGCCAACTGATCGTCATGTTCATTCCCCAGTATGCCAAAGTGACCAGGGGCCCACAGAAAGGCCACAGAAGAGCCAGATTTGCCAAGAGAGAAAACAATGTCTTGAATGGACCACACTAATAAGTGGTGAGGGAAGAACTGGTCGATTGCCTGGAAGCCACTAAGGGAGTCACTACAGATGACAAATGACCCCCTGGGGAAGGCTCGGAGATGTTATAGAGTCTTTAGGATGATGACCAGCTTCACAGGTATCACAGCTGTCACCTGTCATTCAGTCCCGGGGACGTGTGCCTCCATCAGAGAGCACACAGACTTCTCTGCCACCTGCAGCCAATACTACAGAGATGTCACCCATGGGGCCATGTTCTGTGCAAAGGGCATCACGTGACCTGGCCACAATGCATCAACAGCCGATGGATGTCTCCACACTGTACAACATATCTGCAATGTGAAATGAATTTCCCAAAGGGGGAAAAGTGTTGTGACAGTGCATTGTAAATTCAAATCTACCGCCATGCATAATGCATGCAAAGCAATATAATGGTGCTATGGCAATTGGACAGTGCCACCTAAGTGAAGCGGGGCTCGCCTGGACTCAGGGGGGCATGGCAGTCTGCAGTGAACCATGATTAAATACACTAGCTGTAAAAGAGTTTGTTTTCTTGGTTAATAAAGTTATAACAGTCCACCTTTAACTTTTCTTCTGAATCAATTAGCCTGGTTTGGATGCCACTTATTTGCCTCAGACTCATATGCCTCCAGAAGGGGACCTCTCAGTTTCCCTGCCTGGGTGGTCTGTTATCCTGTTCTTGATATTTGATGTAATTGTCCCACTGTCTCTTCCTGTTCTCAAACTGTCTGTTATTCCTCAATGATTCTGGTTCTAATTATCAATCCTATTATCTCTATTATCATTAACAAATTTTACATCAAATGACTCTGTATTGTAGACGCTATAATATTGTAAATGCAACATTAAATTGTTTGATTAATGATGAAAATGACCTAGGTCGTGAACTACCTTTCCCTTCTGTTCCCATCCTTTCTTCTTCCCTTCTCTCCCACCAGATGAAGGAACTGTGTTCCGAAAGCTTGTCCTTTTTGTCCTCTTTTTTCTTTTTCTGATTTTTCATTTGTGTTACTATAGGCAGCACAGCACAAAGGTAAGTACTGGCCAGCCATTCTATCTCGTTTCAACAATATTCAACATTAAATTGTGAAAGAGGCAGGTGACCACGATTAAATTTGGTAGTATGCTGATAAGCTGGGTAGGTCGCAATTTTTTATTGATTTATTTTATTACAGGTCACACTTCCAAGTACAGTATGTTTTTCTGTTACTACTGTAAAAATCTCACAAATTAAATCTGAAATTATGCATCTGACTGAAATAAAATATAATGACTGATTCTGTGACTTAATTTGCCTTTATCTAACAAAATATGAAACTGTATTTGCCGCACTTGAAATTTTGACAACTTCTGATTAATAAAAGTCTGTTAAATTTTAACAATGGAAAATACTACTGGAGTGTCAACAAAGAAGTATAGATAACAACGCACCATAAAGAGGCTGACAGGCACAAAAAAAGACACATTCACACAACTTAAATTTTCAGCCATGGCCTTCATCAGAAAAAAAAATAAATAAAAATAAAATAAATAAATAAATAAAAAAGAACCATCTTCAGCTGCTCCAGTGTCACAAGCATCTTGTCAGTGAGTGAGGAGGGCAGTGGAGGGGGAAGGATGCCAGATAAGGGTGGGGATGGAATGTTCCAAGTTGCATGATGGATTGTAAAGCCCCTGATACGCAGGAATGTGAGATGCAGCACGGAATACAGTGATGAGAAGGGGAGGGGAGGGGAGGGAGAGGATAAAATGGAGGTGTAAAGGATTGTGGGGAGAGAGTGGAGGATTTGAAATAAAAAATAAATAAAAATAATAAATAATTAATTAATGGGATATTGTATGGGGCAACACACTGCTTGCAGGAAGATGTGAATTGCAGGGATACAGGATAATGAATGGTGGGAAGTGGGGGGGGGGGGGGTAGTATGTTAGACATAGGTAGTAGGCATGGCAAGTTACTTTGGTTGAGGATGGTTGTGGGACCATAGAATGTGTTGAAGGGACATTCCCCATATTCACAGTTCAGAATAACTGGAGCTGGGGGGAGGATCCAGGTGGCTCAGGTAGTAAAGCAGTCATTGAAATCAACAGTACTCTGTTCAGTCATTTACTGTGCCCATATGGCACCCTCTTATGCCAAGCTATTTGTGGGTCATTATCTAGACCTTAATAGCCTCCCAAAACCCCAAACTTCTGGTCTGGTTCATATTGATTTAGGATATTTTCATGATTTGGGCTAGGACACCCTATCCTCGGTCCTTCACAAACTCTAAACTCCTCCTCCGCTATCAGTTTCACTTGGTCCTTCTCAATCCAGCATGTCACCTTCTTGAATGTTGACTTAGACCTCACTGACAGGTCCACCCTCACCTTTGTCCACATTACACCTACTAATTACCAACATTACATCTACATCTACATACATACTCCGCAATTCACCGTAAGCGTAGCGGAGAATACACTGTACCGCTACTAGGCATTTCCTTTCCTATTCCATCCCAAATTGAACGAGGAAAAAAAGAATGCCTATATGCCTCCGTACGAGCCCTAATTTCTCTTATCTTGTCTTTGTGATATTTACGCTAAATGTAAGTAGGCGGCAGCAAGATCGTACTACACTCAGCTTCAAATTCTAGCCCCCTAAATTTACTTAACAGAAATTCACGAAAAGAACGTCGTCTATCTTCCAGCGATCCTCAATTGAGTTGCTAGAGCATTTCCGTGACACTTGCGCATTGGTCGAACCTACCGGTAACAAGCCTAGCTGCTCGCCTTTGAACCGCCTCTATGTCTTCCGTCAAACCGATCTGCTGCGGGTCCCAAACACTTGAGCAATACTCAAGACATGGTCGTACAAGCGTTTTATACGTGGTCTCCTTTACAGGTGAAGTACATTTTCCCAAAAGGTCATCCCAATAAACCGAAGTCGGCTGTCCGCCTTACTCACAACTGTCCTTACATGCTCATTCCATTTCATATCACTCTGCAATGTTACGCCTAGATAATTGAATGATGCGACAGCATCAAGAAGCTCACTACTAATGCTGTATTCGAACATTATGGGATTGTTTTTTCTACTCATGTGCATCATCTTACATTTTTCTACATTGAGAGCTAGCTGCCATTCTTCGCACCAACTAGAAATTTTGGTTAAGTCATCCTGTATGCTATTACAGTCAGTTACAGACGACACCCTCCCATACACCACAGCATCATCAGCAAACAGCCGCACTCTGACAGCTGCCATCCATTCCACAACCAAAAATCCCTCTCATACAGCCTTGCCACCCATGGACGGTGAGAAACGTACCCAATATGCAGAAGGCCTCACAAAAGTCTTCACAGACAGACATTACCCTCCTGCCCTACTCTGTAAACAGATTCCCCATGTCATATTCCCATACACCACCAATCCTCCTCCCACCCCCAATAACCAATCACAAAGGAGTGCCCTCCTTGTCACCCAATACCACTCTGGACTGGAACAGTAAAATCACGTCATTTTGTTAAGGCTTTTATTTATCTGTCATCTTGCACTGAAATGAGACACACCCTACACCAGATCCTTCCTACCCTTCCTAAAGTGGTGTGCCATCATCCACCCAACCTCCATAACATCCTACTTCATCCCTATGCTACTTCCAATTCCAAAACGTTACAACAAGAATCACATTCCTAAGGAAGATCCTGATGCAAAACCTGACAAATCCACCCACCCAGCACTTCCTATTCCACTCCTATTACAGGCTTATTGTACCCCATCAGAGGTCAGGCCATCTGTGAAAGCAGCCATGTGATTTACTAACTCTGCTGCAATCATTGCACAGTATTTTATATTGGCATGAAGATGAAGCAGTCAATTAGGATGATTGGCCACTGTCAAAATATGACAAAAATCAAGGTGTTGCTGAACACAACTCTCTTGATTGCAGTGGCTGTCTGGACCATCTAGATCCTCCCCTCCACCACCAGCTCTTCTGAACTGCTCAGATGGGAGTTGCACCTTTGACACATTTTACAATCCCACAACCATCCTGGCCTCAACATAAGATAACTTGCCATCCCTACACCCTATGCCTTCCCCCCCCCCCCTCTCCCCTTTCCCACTCTTCAC
This sequence comes from Locusta migratoria, assembly GCA_026315105.1. Taxonomy (NCBI): domain Eukaryota; kingdom Metazoa; phylum Arthropoda; class Insecta; order Orthoptera; family Acrididae; genus Locusta; species Locusta migratoria. The sequence continues at coordinate 768,982,814 of CM048744.1, forward strand.
CCTGTATCCCTCCAATTCATATCTCCCATCCGTGTATTACTCTTTAAAATATCCCCTTAATTAATTACTTTTTATTTTACTTTTTATTTTCATTATCATCATTTGAAATCCTCCATTCACTCCCCATACTCTTCTACACCTCCCTTTTAATCTCTCCCACCCCTTCCCTTAACTGCATTCAATGCTGCATCTTACAGTCCTGCCTATCACAGCCTTTACAATCCCTCATGCAACATGGAACATTCCATCCCCACTCCTTACGTGGCAACCTTTCCCCTCCATTCCCCATCTCACTCATAGTCTGGATGCTTGTGGCGCTGGAGTGGCTGGATTTGGTGCTTGTGTGTGTATAGTTGTCTGAATGATTGTATGAATATATGTGTTCTTTTTCTGATGAAGATCATGGCCAAAAATGTAAAATGTTAAATTTTAACAACACAGATGGATAAACAAGTCAACCATAATTGATTTACCATTTTTTCTCATTGTGTGAGCAACATTTGAAATTAGTTGTACTTACTTGCATTGTACCACAGAGGAGACAAATTTCTTGTTTCTTATGAATAATTAACGAACTAGTTAGATGAATAGAAATTGACAGTTATTACCACCAAATTATACAAAATAAGTTTACTTTAAATGCTTCATTAAATCAAAATTGTTGCAACTACTTCTACACAACAATAATTGTTCTTTACCAAAAGTTGTTATTCACAATGTTATCTAAAATTATGATACATATAATACTTTACATAATTTTATACTACTTTTACAAAAATTTCTCAATTATTTCTTTAACATTATGGCACCCAATGCTCATGGAGTAGTATATATACATATATATTCTTGTCGATCATCCCTATGGACCTTTCAAATCAACAGACTAACATCGAGACCAATATCAATGAGTTGCTATATCTTTGGCATATAGAGCCAACCTAATTACAAATATGACTACAGTAGACCCTCATTATTTTAAAATCAGATAAACCGAAAACTCGGTTAAACCATATTATCTGTTTGGTCCCTGCTGAATTACATCGAAAAATTTGCTGCTTAAACCAAATTTTGGATAATTTGTACTACCAACTAAAATCTGGTCCCCCATGACACATTCCATATTTTCTTCTCCATTTAAATCAAATAAGTACGTATGGCACACTAAGGTATTGCCCGCTATACATTTGACAAATTTTCTCATAATCTTACTGTACTGTAATATTCGAACAGTAGCCCAATCGCTTGCTTGCTGCTCATGTGTCAATTCCACAGACTGGGCCCTCCACACAGTGACACTGAGATATGCAGCACCCAACAGTTCACACAGCACATTACAGCACGCCGCCACTAACAACAGGTGCATCTGTTGTTGTGATGCTGCCGTTCTGTGGCTGCTGAGGTAACCACTTTTCAATTGTTCATGTATGTGGTGACCCGGTCCTTGGTCAGTCATTACCACCCACTGAGTGGAGTCATACGAAGACGGCTCCATCGGAAGGGGGCCGAATCATGCCAGGGTGGGAGGGCGTCAGCAGATCACACACAGCACATGACAAGCTACAATCCAGAGATCTCTCTGCCTGTTTCTTTGTTTGTGGACAGTGAATGTGTTTTTCCATTTCGCTCCATCACTCGCAATAAAATATGCCACTGAAACAGAAATGCTTTCATAATGGAGGAGAAGGAGGAAGAGGAATGAGGACGCCCCTTGTGTCAACAGTAAAAATTTGATCACTTATAATAATTATTTACAACTTTATTTCAATTTGCATGTTACGTTAAACTCAGCTCTGCATGTAACCACAGCAGTCACTGACTAACTGCAGAGGTACCGCAGCTCTGAACACAGGCTGCAGGTGAGTACTGTTGTCCACATGCACTTTTATCACCAACAAGTATAATACTAAGGCTGCTATTTGGATCATTGACAAACAACATCCACAAACATCCAAGATATCTCTCTCTCTCTCTCTCTCTCTCTCTCTCTCTCTCTCTCTCTCACACACACACACACACACACACACACACACACACACAAGCCTTATCAAGTAGGAGACAAGGGTAGAGAAAGAGAAGGTTATTCATGACCCAGACCATGAAACGATGTGGGGGCAATCTGTTCAACAACTTCATTATGTAAAAAAACAGCCAAGATAACCAATTATCTTTTATTTAGACAATTTTCAACAGATTTACTGCCAACATTGTATCAGTCATTTACATACACTTTATCACAAAGGAAACCTAGTAAAACTGTACTTGGTTGTCAACATTATTGTTGGCTTTAATTCTTTCCATAGTGGATGGATTTGGGATGCAGCTGATTAAATTATATAGATGGATGAAAATTCTAGCAGCTGCATTCAAAATCTTTATTAAATTCTGTGCAGCCATTTTCAGTGTTACACTACACCATCTTCGGGCTCCTGTTGTGTGATTATTATTAAAAGCACATTTGGATTGGGTGTAACATTTGAGAGTGTAACATGAACAGAGCAAGAAATTTACAGCTACTGGTTTTAATGGCTACACAATCCAAATATGCTTTTAATAATAATCACACAACGGGAGCCTGAAGATTGTGTAGTGTAACACCGAAACTGGTCTCACAGAATTTACTACAGATTTTGAATACAGCTGCTGGTATTTTCATCTATCTATATTAGTGTAGGCATCTCGCAACACAAATAAAATAACACATGCATCACATTGTAACAAGATGTAGGTGACATTTCATTTGTACTATGAGATGCCAACAAGCAAGTGAAGCAGGCAAAAGGAAGTACAGACAGCTAAAAAATGAGTTATTTTAAATGTGTCTATTTCCATGAACAGTTGCAATATAATTGTTTTAACTACTTGTTTCAATCACTTGGATCATCTTCAGATCTAAAAAACAAAAGTAAAATAACAAAGTACAATCTGATAAACTTACTAAGGGTTAATTGAACAATAGTTAATTGATACATAAATGGAGAAATTTTTCTTTACCCTATAGTTGCGTCTGCAACTCATCTGGCTGAATACTAATTGGTACTGAGTTTTAAAGTTTGATGAAGGCACTTATAATTTGGTTGCAGGTGGTGGTGGGGACTGAAGTAGTAGGTGGGAGGGGATGGCTTGAGCCCTAATAAGCTAGGGTTTTATACTGAATGATTGTTTGTTATATAAATATTTTCCTAAAAGTGGAGTTCTTGAATATATCCAAGACATAAAAATTATAAAACTGTTTGTGATATAAGTATAAAAATATGGTAAGATAATTAAAACATGCATACAATGTTTTAAAACAATGAAGGGGTAAAAGAAAGATGTATAAAATTACAAACATCATACTTTAAAAAATTTTAAATGTCAGTTTGTTAAAATTACAAATGTCAGTTTGTTAAAGTTATCATTAAAATGATTAAACATACTCTATAAAATATTAAAATTTATATAAAACAACAATTTATGGGTGTTAATTGCCTTTGTTGCTACTTGGTGGCATTGTGGGGTGCAAAATTTTTCTTTTATGTTCAGAAGTCAGTCTGCACGCCAACCTGCTGCTAGGACGGTGTCCGGGCTGACACGCTGCCACCACCAGCCACGGGAAAGTGGGGCTGCCATTCCAAGGTGTGCTGCGTCTAGGATGAAGGTTGCAAAAGGCCTTCAAAGTTTTTAAAAAATGCAGTGCTATTAATATCATATTGTTGATTGAGTGTACTTCCAGGTTCTTGAAGCCGGTGTATGGAAAATTCTATTTCTTTCAGTGTCGTTACGAGGCGTCCTTTTGGTTTTCTATGTAGCACTTGTGAATGGGTATTAATTGATCCAACCGCGTGCTTTTCTGTCACTAAATAACCTCCAAATGCTGTTTTATTATTATGAAGAGAGCAGTGCTCTTTAAAACTTGTCTCTGTCTGACCTATGTAGATTTTTGTATAGTCTCCACATTTACGTTTATAGATACCTGCTACCAAGAATTTTGAGGATTTCTTGTTCATGTGGTGTCTCAGTCTAAACTGAGTGGCATCGTTGGTCTTAAATCCTATTCTTACATTGGTGTTTCGAAATTACTTAGCAATGATGTCTGAAAACTTTCCTTTGCAGCTCATTGGCACGTAGATGATTTTCTTCTCTTCTACGTCACTTGTCAGCGTACTGTCATTTTTTGTTGTTGTTGTTGTTGTTTGTTAATTTTTTGCAGCAGCTTAGTTATTGTTGAAGCTCGGTAACCGTTGCTTACTGCAACTTGCTTTACGATAGCAATTTCTTTCTTCTTCTCATGTTCGCTTAATGGCAGTTTCAATAATCTGTTAGCCATTGAACGAAAATATGCCATGCTTACTCTTTTAGTATGCCAAGATTTTGTATTGATGATAAGGTCTGCACAAATAGGTTTCCTATATACACCAAAGCAATGTCTACGCGCTTCTCTTGCAACTGTAATGTCAAGGTAATTGATGGATCCATTATTTTCGTGCTCAACTGTGAACTTGATTGTGGATGAATAGCACCCATTTCATTAACTTCATTATGGTCTCCTTTAACTAATAAAATGGCGTCATCTACATAACGGTAATAATAGAGAATTCTGTTGGCTATTGTAGGGTTACTGGTGAAAAATTGGTTCTTTAAATAATTAAGGAAGATCTCGGCCATAATGCCTGCTAGGGAGTTTCCCATGGCAAGTCCTTCAGGCTGGTGATATATCTTGCCACTGAATGTGAAAAAGTTATAGGAGAGCGCTAGTTTTAGAAGTTCTATAAAATCAACTACTTCTCCGGTTGCAATTTTTTGTTTTTGTTTGGGTCTTATAAGATTACGCTTGATTATTTCTATTGTTTCACAGACAGGCACCTTAGCATATAAATTGACTACATCTAGGGATGCAAATATGGAATCAGCTGGGATGACTGTGTCCTTCACTTTCTCCGCAAATTTGTACGTATTTTTTAGACTATACAGTTCGTGAAATGTGTATAGCGTTCTTAACCTTTGTGCTAAAGTAGCATTTAATGGAGCGTTAGGACTTTGTCTGGTGTTACATATCAGTCTGATGGATTTGTCCTTTTAATGCAGCTGTATTTGTGCGCGGGCATCTGCAGATTCATGTCTGTATATTGCGTTTTCTCTCTGTCTGAAAAGAGAAAATCAGAATTTTGGATTTTTCATTTTAATTGTGCATGAAACTTTTTTGTTGGATCTGTAGCTATTTCTTTAATCCCGTGATCTGAGAAGAATTTTTCAGTTTTAGTTACATACTCGGTGTCGCTGACAAGAACTACAGTGCTGCCTTTATCTGCCCGTGTGATTAGTGCTTTGTGCCTCTTTAACCTTTAATTTAAATCATCTATGATCTTTTTTTTCATTATTAAGGTTACTTTCTGGCTGAATTTGTGCTTTTAATGCGTTGGTGACCTTCTCTGCAATGGTATTCTGTTTATGTATGGGGAGCTTTGCAATATCACTTGCGCATTTGACCTCTGCTATGATTCTCGTTACATCTTCCTGTCCTAGCATTGGTTTTCAATTATAGTTCAAACCTTTTGACAAAAGAGATATTTCTTCATCTGTGAGAGGAATATCTGTAAGATTTACACGTTTATCAGAGAAGTCGTGTATATTAGGCACATTACTGTTTTCTACTTTCTTTCCTCCTGTCAAATGTATCATCATCTTTTTTGATGGTTTAAATCATACTTAACTGGAAGAATACAGAAAGTTGAAATAAGCAGTTCGCATGATGTAGATGAGACAATTAATTCTTCTAACTGGGGAGTTTCAAAAATGGGGTCCCACAAGGTTCGGTCTTGGGTCCTTTGCTGTTCTTAATATATATTAATGACTTGCCATTCTACATACACGAAGATGCTAAGCTAGTACTTTTTGCTGATGATACAAGTATAGCTATCACACCTGACAAACAGAAATTAACTGATGAAATTGTAAATGATATCTTCCAGAAAGTCATTAAGTGGTTCTCTACAAATGGACTCTCATTAAACTTTGATAAAACCCAGTATATACAGTTTCATACAGTAAATGGCATGACACCATTAATAAATTTAGACTTTGAACATAAATCTGTAGCTAAGGTAGAATATTCAAAATTTTTAGGTGTTTGCATTGACGAGGGACTGAATTGGAAGAAACATATTGAAGATCTCCTGAAACGTCTGAGTTCAGCTACTTATGCTATCAGAGTCATTGCAAAATTTGGTGATATAAATCTCAGTAAATTAGCTTACTATGCCTATTTTCATTCACTGCTTACATATGGGATCATATTCTGGGGCAATTCAACATTGAGTAAAAAAGTATTCATTGCACAAAAGTGTGTAATCAGAATAATTGCTGGAGCCCACCCAAGAGTATCCTGCAGACATTTATTTAGGGATCTAGGGATACTCACTGTATCTTCACAATATATATATATATATATATATATATATATATATATATATATATATATATATATATATTCACTCATGAAATTTGTTATTAACAATCTGACCCAATTCAAAAGTAATAGTAGTGTGCATAGCTACAACACTAGGAGAAAGGATGATATTCACTATTCAAGGTTAAATCTAACTTTGGCTCAAAAAGGGGTGAATTATGCTGCCACAAAAGTCTTTGGTCACTTACCAAGTAGCATCAAAAGTCTGACAGATAGCCAACTAGTATTAAAAAAAAATTAAAGGCATTTCTGAATGGCAACTCCTCCTACAATGTAGATGAATTTTTAGATAAAACTTTAAAAAAATATTAATTCTTAAAATATAGATTGTCAAGTATAGACAAAATTTACTAAACTGACACGTTCCACATCCTTAAGAAATGTCATATACATGCTCTAAGGAACAAGTATTAATCTAATCTAATCTGTCTTGCAATTATTTTTGCCCTCTCAGTGTCTACTCTATCGTCAATAAATGAGCATAAGTAGTCAAACTGCATATGGCATAACAATTTAGCTATTTTTAAGTGCAATGAGTATAACTTTTCATTTAATACATCTTTGTTTGATATCACAAACAGTTTTATAATTTTTGTGTCTGGATATATTCAAGAACCCCACTTTTAGGAAAATATTTATATAACAAACAATCATTCAGTAGAAGACCCTAACTTATTAGGGCTCAAGCCATCCCCTCCAATCCCCCCCAACCTACTCTTTCCTTCCCCACCACCACCTGCAACCAAATTATAAGTGATTACATCAAACTTTAAAACTCAGTACCAATTAGTGTTCAGCCAGACGAGTTGCAGACATTTATGTATAAATTAACTATTGTTCCATTAACCCTTAGTAAGTTTATCAAATTGTACTTTTTTTTTTTTTTTTTTTTTTAGACCTGAAGATGATCCAAGTGATTGAAACATGTAATTAAACAATTATATTGCAACTGTTGACAGAAATAAACACATTTAAAGTAACACAGTGCAGTTTTGGACACTCTCCAGTCGATCATGTTGACTACAATAAATATTGAGTTGACAGGAAGTTGCAGATATGGCAAAGCAGTAGTGGCTAGAGGACAAATACAAGTACACAGAAGGATGTATAGCCATGGAAAAGAAAGATATATAGATATCACCTACAGGAAAAGCATTGCATGATATAAAGATTGCAAGATAGTAAACATATAATAAGCAAAGAAGGACAAACTGAAAGATAGAAGGATTATATAGAAGGCCTATATAAGGGAAATGAAGTTGAAGGCAGTATTGTAGAAATGGAAGAGGTATTAGATGAATATCAGATAGGAGATACAACATTGTGAGAAGAATATGATGGATCACAGGTTGAAGTAAGCTGAAACAAGGCCCATGGAGTAACTGATATGTCCTGCGAATGGCTGATATTGTTGAGAAAGCCACTTGTGAAGATACTGTTCCACCCTGCATGCAAGATACCCTAAGACTTCAAGAACACTATAACAATTCCAATTCCAAAGAAAGTGCAGACAAGTGTGAAAATTACAGAACTTTTAGTTTAATAAATAATGGTTGCAAAAAAATAACATGAATTATTTGCAGACAAATAAAAAAACTGGCAGAATCTGACCACGGATAGGATCAGTTTGAATTTAGGAGAAACGAAGGATCACTCACACTATTAAGTTATTTTAGGTGATAGGTTAAGGAAAGCCAAACCTAGATTATAGCTTTTGCAGTTTTGACAAAAACTTTTGATAATTTTGAATGGAATACACTCTTTCAAATTCGGAAGTCAGCAGGAGTAAAATGTAGGGGACAGAGGGTTATTTACAACTTGTACAAAAATCGTACAGCAGTTATTAGTCACAGGGCATGAAAGGAAAGCATTGGTTTGGGGGGAGTAAGATAGGGTTATAGCCTATCCCCAATGTTACTGAATTTGCACACTGACCAAGCTGTGAAGGAAAGAAAGGAGAAATTTGAAGAAGGAATTAAGGTTCAGGAAGAAGGAAAACAAACTTCGCAGTTTGCCAATGAGATTGTAACTCTTGTCAGAGACAGGAAGGGACCTGTAATTGCAACTGAATAGAATGCGCTGTAGCTTAACACTTTGAGTCCCAAGTCCAACCACAAATCGTGTGGCAGTAACGCTATGATTATTCCGTGTCCAAGCTCTGCTCTGGTTTATTGTTTGTTCTGTTTTCTTTGTGCTCACATCATTTATTTCAGTTTGGCACACTATGAACTAGCCTCTGCAGGGTCCTGCCATCATGTGACTTTTTCTGTAACTATGTTGGCACTACTTACTTGTTCAAAACTACTGTTAGCTGTATTTATTGTGTGACATCGTAGTTTTTGTGGGTTTCTCACTGTGTTAGCAGTGCATGTAGTGGACAATATGTCAAAGTCTTTGCTTGATTCTGATATTGTTGACTGTAGTTATAAGAATTTGCTAAACATTAGTTGAAATAGGAATAAAACTTACGTAATACATTGAAAGTGAAAGTGCTTTATTTTGTAACTAGATTAAAGAAGAATCTTTCCACTTCCAAAAACTTTAAATACTTGCACCAAGCCACTAAGCCACATGAAATTATCATTAGATACAGAAAAGAAATGGGCAGAAAAGAAATTTCTGACATATATTCACTACAAGGAGGGATGAATTGGTGGGACACATTCTGAGACATAAAAAAATTGTTAATTTAGCATTGTTGTAAAACAATGCAGTAAAAATTGCAGAGGGAGACTCAGAGACAAATACAGTAAGCAGATTCAAAAGGATGTAGGTTGCCAATCTTTTCAGAGATAAAGAGGCTTGTACAGGTTAGAGTAGCATTGAGAGTTGCACTAATCCAATCTTTGGACTGAACAAAGAAAAAATATCCACAACTATGTAAAAATAAGGACCAATTTGTACATACCACCTAAAATCATGCAGAGGTGAAGAAAAGAAACGTGACAGCTGTCATCTGCTAGCAACTGGAGGGAGCATTGGATCCAATACACAAGAGGATGGGTCAAGAAAGGGTCCTTAAGACTCTGCAGGGCACTAAGGGAGTCCGAACAGATGGCATAGAAAGGATGGAGTCGGCGGCAGGTATATAAAACAGCCTGGTGGAGGGCAAAAACCTCAGCCGTGAAATTCGAGCACCGGTCAGGGAGCTTGTATTGGAAATGGTTGTCCCCGACGATGAAGGCAGATCCGACACCGGCAGTGTAGATAAATATAGCATTATCAAACCGCGAACGGAGTTCGTCAAGCCTTGAGTGGTATACCAAATCTGGAGTGCTCTCCTTGGGCAGCAAACTAAGTTCAAGGTGAGTGTGAACCTGGACCTGATGCCATGGTGGCAATTGGCTCTTGCTCAACCTAAAGGTTGAAGGAAGGGTAAAATTGAGCCGCTGAAGTAGGCGGCGAAACCGAACTCCAGGTGGAAGCAAGGCTATCGCAGACAACTGATATTGGCGATTGAGTGAATTGTCAAAAATAATCTGTAAGATGGATGGTTGGGCATCAACCGCAGGCGACATGCGTACCGACACAAGAGTATGTCACGCCGAGTGGTCAAGGGTAATACAGCAGCTTTGGCATACAGACTTTCAACAAGGCTGGTATAAAATGCACCGGTCGCCAGGTGTAATCCCCGATGGGAGTTGAGACGGCGGAGAATTGACGGCCATGCAGAAGAGTATACAAGGCTTCCGTAGTCGAGCTTCGACTGAACAATGGCCTGGTAAAGGTGAAGCAGGATGGTACGATCCACTCCCCATGATGTGCCACAGAGGACACGGAGAACATTAAGGGATCGGGCACAAAGGGGAGCCAGGAAAGACATGTGTGGGAACCAGCAAAGTTTACGATCCAGCATGAGTCCCAAGAATTTCGTTGTCTCCACGAAAGGGAGAGCAACGGGGCCGAGACGTAGAGATGGTGGAAGAAATTCCTTGTATCTCCAGAAGTTTATACACACCGTTTTCTCAGTGGAGAAGCGGAATCCGTTCACAATGCTCCAGGAATATAGGCAATCAAGACAACTTTGAAGACAATGCTCCAAGAGACACGTCCGCTGGGCGCTGCAATAAATTGCAAAATCATCTACAAAAAGGGATCCAGAAACGTCGGCTGAAAGGCAGTCTATGATCGAATTGATTGCAATGGCAAAAAGAGCCACACTCAAGATGGCACCACATTATCCTGGCGAAAGGTATCTGACAAAACAGAACCCACCCGTACCCGGAACTTGCGATCTGCCAAAACCGCTTGAATAAAGAGAGGGAGGCGGCCACGAAGGCCCCATGTGTGCAATGTGTGGAGAATGCCCACCCTCCAACAGGTATCGTAAGCCTTCTCTAAGTCGAAGAACACTGCTACCGTTTGATGCTTCCTTAAAAAAGTTATTCATAATATAGGTCGACAAGGTGACGAGGTGATCAGCAGCAGAGCGGTCTCTACGAAAACCACATTGGATATTAGTCAGGAGGCTTTGAGATTCGAGGAGCCAGATCAACCGAGCATTAACCACGTATTCCATCACCTTACAGACGCAGCTAGTAAGAGAAATGGGGTGATAACTTGATGGAAGATGTTTGTCCTTCCCTGGTTTGGGGATGGGGACAACAATGACCTTCATTCCATATGCGATTATAGGTGCCAAGTAGGAAACACTTGCCCGCAGGAGAAAGGTTCTTCAGCATCTCAATATGGATGGAACGGGCCCGGGTGCAGAAGATCGGGACAGGGCGAGAGCACAGTCTAGCTCCTGCATGGTGAAGGAGACATTACAACTTTCACGATTAAAAGAGTGGAAAGAAGGCGGCCGTGCCTCCGCTACCAGTTTGCGAGGGGGGAAGGCAGGGTGGCAATGGGCAGAGCTCGAAACCTCTGCACAGACACGGCCAAATACTTTGGAAACATCAGCAGGGTCCACAAGGACTGTGTTCTCGACGGTCAGGCCAGAAATCAAGGAGTGGACCTTTATGCCGGATAAACGGCGTAGGCCATCCCAGATAGCCAAGGAGGGAGTAAAGCTGTTAAAAGAACTGGTAAAAGCAATCCAGCAAGCTTTTTTGCTGTTGTTTATGACATGATGACATTGCGCTCGCAGTCGTTTATAGTTGTTACTATTCTCCAACATTGGGGGGCGGCAGAAGGTGCGTAAAGCATGGCGCCGGGCTCTAAGAGCGTCACAGCAGGCTGCAGTCCACCAGGGGACCGGGACGCGACGTGGAGAAGAGGATGTACGAGGTATGGAATGTTCGGCAGCTGTGAGAGTAACCTCTATGAGGTATTTGACCTGACTGTCACAGCTGGAAAAATTCTGATCGTGAAAAACAACCATAGAAGAATAAAGCCCCCAGTTGGCTTTAGATATGTTCCAACTGGTGGGACAAGGAGATGGGGAATGATGCAAGAAGTGGATGAAACAAGGAAAATTGCCATCGAGTACGTGTCAGAAAGTGCATACCACTCAAACCGACCGGCAAGCTGAGGAGTGCAAATCTTGAGGTCTATATGGGAATAAGTATGTGTTGTGTCTGAAAGGAAGGTCGGTGCACCGGTGTTGAGGCAGACAAGATTAAGGTGTTGGAAAAGGTCCACCAAAAGGGAGCCCATCGGACAAGGTGCCGGAGAGCCCCATAGGGGGTGGTGGGCATTAAAGTCGCCTACCAACACAAAAGGTGAAGGGAGCTGGTCAACGAGGTGTAGCACATCTGCCCTAGTAAGGGTGGATGACGATGGTGAATAGGTATTATAGACGGAAAGGAAAAGGTGACTAGAGTGTTGCGGACGGCAACTGCCTGTAGGTGAGTATGCAATGAAATGGGATGGTGATAGACATGTCCCGATTGAGCATCAGACCCCTCCATGAGCTGGTGTACCTTCCACAGGTGGCATGTCGAAATGCACAGAGGTGTAGTGGGGGAGCCTGCATGATCACTTGGACATAACTTAGTTTCTTGTAGACAAACTAGAAGCAGGCAGTGCAATCGAAGGAGTAGTTTTAATTCCTCCCGATTAGAAAGAAAGCCACGAATATGCCACTGAAGGAGCGCCATGATAAAAAATAAGAAAGAAAGATAAAAAGGAACAAGCAGGTGGGGTCACCTCGACGGCCGCTGAGGACCGGACTTTGAGGGAGCACTACTGTCGCCATCTAGAGGCAGAGAGTCATGTACCATAGGTTCAACTGATGCATCTACCACCTTCCCGAGTTTATCAGGAGGGGCAGCTTCCGCCGCCGGTAAAATGCCGTTTGCCCAGCTAACAGTAGTGCGTCCTGGTGAGACAGAAGATGATCGGGGCCGACTACTGTTGGGCGGCGTGAGAGATGGGTCATGCCTCGGTGGGGAAGGAGAGGAACTCTTTTTTTTGTTGGCTCTTCTGGAAGAGTGACGGTGAGAAGAGACAGTTGATGGTTGAGAAGCCTGAGTACGCAGAAAATCTTCACGGACGGGTTCCTTTTTCAAAGTCTGGGCATCTTGTTTAGGTGCCCACGGTTTATTAGAGGTTGACGAAGACTGAACTTTGGCAGCAGCAGGAGGAAGCGGGGACGTGGAACAGGCAATCTTCGGGCTAGCCAATCGCACAACTGTGTCAGCGAAAGTGAAATCACATGTCTGTGTACCTGCATCCTTAGTAGGTCGAGTGGAGGTGAGGACCTTACTGTATGTGCCCGCTGGGAGAACAGTGGGCTTTCGACTCGCCAACAACTTACAAGCGGCAGATGTTGAGACCTTTTCCGTGACCCAAATTTGCTGAATGACCTTTTCATCCTTATATACAGGGCAGCCCCGAGTGGAAGCAACATGGTCACCATTGAAATTAAGACAGTGAGGGGACGGAGTTGGGCAATCCCCCTCATGGGCGTCCCTACTACAAGTAACACATTTTGCTGCATTAGGGCAAGATTGACGGGTGTGGTTTTAACTGTGGCATTGGAAACAGCGCACTGGGTTTGGTACATAAGGGCAGACGGAGATAACTTCATGCCCTGCTTTGACCTTTGACGAGAGTTCAACTCTGTTGAACGTCAAAAACACAGTATGAGTTGGTGTCAGCTGGTTATCAACCTTTTTCAACACCCTATGCTTGGCTGTTACACCCTGATCGGACATATAGGTTTGTATGTCTTCGTCAGACAAACCGTCAAGGGATCTCGTGAAAACTACCCCCCTTGACAAGTTGAGCATGCAATGCGCTTCTACCTGGACAGGAATCGTGTGTAGCAACGTAATCCGTATTAGTTTTTGCGCCTGGAAGGCACTGTCCACTTTCAGCAACAATGTTCCATTGCGCTGACACGAACAGGTCTTAACAGAGCCAGCAATCGCATCAACACCTTTCTGAATGACGAAAGGATTTACAGAAGTGAAATCTTTACCGTCGGTTCGAGAGACAACTAGGAATTTCGGCAGATTGGGCAAAGTTTTCTTATGCTGAGGCGAATCTATCTATCTTTTTTGGGTCAAAGTCACAGAAGAAGAGAAGGAAGTCATTGCGAAAGTGTCCCCTGTGATTACCGGCATCTCCAATGGTGCGCTCCTTCCTAATGGGGGCCCTCTCTGAGGTCTTACCCACCTTAGGTGATTGTTCACACCTCAGGTCACAGCTCCCGAGAACTGACGGCGGGACCAATCGGCAAATTCGGAAGGTACGAGCTCGGGTAATCACCCCTCCCTGGGCCTGGCCTTTACCAGGGGGGTACGTATATGCCTTACTTGTCTACCCGGGGCGGGAAATTACGCGTTACCCCGTCACCTGCTACCCATGATAATGCGTGGGTCGACCTTCAGACACGCACAGGGAGGAAAGAAGAAGAATAGAGGAAGTGAAAAGAAAGAAGTGTCTCAAACGCCGAAGTGGAGACTAATGAGGAAGAGAGGAAGGTTAGGAAAGTACAGCAAGGAGAAAAAGACAGAAGTAAAGGTTAGGAAAGGAAGAAACCAAGGAAAAAGAAAGACTAGGACTGGAAACCACCTTGACTCACAAAAGACACCCGTCTCTGGGCAAAGGCATGAACAGGAAGGGAAAGTGTAGCAGCCTGGGGCGGAAAAAAGGCTGCCTCAGCTCGGGGCCCCGTGCGCGCCACACAATTACCCACAAAAGAGCTATGGGCCCCCTGGGGGGTCGGCAAAGGTGGTACCCCTGCCTCAGCAAGTAAGCTGGTCACAGGGCTGGTACGAAAGGCACCCGTTGCGCTGCGAACCCCACAGTGGTAAATGGGGTCTAGCAAGCGCAATGCAGAGGGTGAGGCAGAACTGTAGGCGACACATCCAAAATCTAGACGAGACAGCACCAGAGCCTGATAGAGCCGCAACAGGATGGAGCGGTCAGCACCCCAGGAGGTATGGTCCAGGTGACGGAGAACATTGAGGTGGCGCCAGCACTCCTGTTTTAATTGACGGATGTGGGGAAGCCACGTCAGACGGGAGTCAAAAACAAGCACTAAAAACGATGACTGTCCACGACCTCTAATAGGTGGTCACCGAGATACAGTTCGGGCTGAGGGTGAACCGTTCGAAGCCGACAAAACTGCATAACAGTAGTCTTTGCAGCAGAGAACTGGAAGCCGTGGGTAAGAGCCCAGGACTGTGCCTTCCTAATGGCTCCATGCAGCCTACGTTTGGTGACGCGAGTGCTGGAGGAGCTAAAATAGATACAAAAGTTGTCAGCATATAGTGAAGGGAATGCTGACGACCCAACTGCTGTAGCTAAGCCGTTAATGGCTACTAAAAATAAGGGGACACTCAAAACAGAGCCCTGAGGAACCCCATTTTCCTGCATATGAGAGGTACTATGAGAGGCACCTACTTGAACACGGAAAGTACGAACAGTTAAAAAGTTTTTAATAAAAGTCAAGATTGAGCCCCGAAGACCCCAACCATGTAACGTGCTAAGTATGTGGTGTCGCCAGGTCGTATCATATGCTTTTTGCATATCAAAAAAGACGGCTATCAGATGTTGGTGCCTGGAAAAGGCTGTGTGGATTGCAGACTTGAGGTACACCAGGTTGTTGGTGGTGGAGCGACCCTGGCAGAACCCGCCCTGGCATGGAGCCAGTAAGCCCCGAGTTTCGAGGATCCAGCACAACCGCCTACTGACCATGCGCTCCAACAGCTTACAGAGGACATTGGTCAGCATAATAGGCCGATAGCTATCCAAATTGACAGGGATTTTGCTTGGCTTAATCACCAGTATGATTATACCCTCCCTCCACTGCGAAGGGAATACCCCGTCGCACCAGTTGTGGTTGAAGAGCGCAAGGAGATTACGCTGGCTCTCCGCTGACAAGTGTTTCAGGATCTGGCTGTGGATGCTATCAGGTCCTGGAGCCATGTCGGGACACTGTTTAATAGCACTGAGGAATTCTCAGTCTGTAAATGGTGTGTTATATGCCTCCGTAACGCGGGTGGTAAAGGAGAGGGGTTGGCATTACACCTGCTCCTAAAATGTACAGAAGGCCGGTGGGTAATTCACAGAGGAGAAGGCATGAGCATAATGCTCAGCAAACAGCTCTGCAAGCGTGGCTGGGTCCGTGCATACTATTCCGTTCATGGAGATCCCAGGGATTCCTGCTGTTGTTGAGAATCTGGGTGGTGGAGGTACCTGTGCCAATAGTGGAGACGTACCTCTCCCAACACTCTTGCTTCCGTCTCTTAATGAGATAACGAGCACGTGCACGGAGCCGCTTGAAAGTGATGAGGTGCTCCAGAGACGGGTGCTGCTTGTACTGCTGGAAGGCCCATCGGCGATCTTTAATAGCCGCTGCGACCTCTGGCGACCACCATGCCATGGGAACCCCGACAAATGGGGGATGGTAGCTTCTGCAGCTGAAACAATGGAGCGCGTGGCGCACTCGACCACCACATCGATGTTGTCGAGTGGGGGAGGGCCAACAGTGGCAGCAGAGGTAAAGTCGTCCCAGTTAACCTTATCCCTTTGAGCGCTGCAGACGGGATATCCCGCAGTGCCCCACCAGGCCGTGGGGCCGACAGACGTGGTTTGCCGCGGCAGTGGTATTTCCAGCGGGCCCTGCAGGCGGCATTCACCGCGCGGCCTGGCAGGTACCTTGGCTTGCCGGCTTACACCGCGGCCAGTCCCTTTGCCTGCGGGTCTGCGGACGTGAACAGCCGCAGGGCTGCGTGCCGGCACAAATATCCAATCTGTGCTGACAAACACAGACTGGTTGCTTCAAATGTTCGGACATAGAATGCAAAAATAAATACTTAGTGCAAATTTGTGAATTCTTCCATAACTTATTGATAGATATTAAACCTTAGATATTCTTAATTAAACATAAAATTCTGCCATTATTATTTCTAGAGTATTCTGACCCGGGTTGCGGTAAAAAATATTTATTTAAATGGCGACTAGCGTTGAGCGAAGCCCAAAGATACCCAAAGACTGTGACAATCACATTACAGTTATCCATAATATCCTATGATTTTATTAACTACTAAAATGTGGTTGTCACTTTTCTTTTTTACATGGTTGTTTGAAAATGGGCTTCGGCCGAAACTAGTCGCCGTTAAAATAAATATATTTTACCGCAACTGTGGGTACAGTTTTCTAGTGATATTTAGTAACGGGTTGCTGTTCTATTTTTCCACGACGTTGGATTTATGAAAAAAATTATAGGCCAAGACATTCATCTCCTTATGATAAGCAGAAATTATTCAGACGTAAATATAAGTACTAAGAAACCTCGATTTGATTGATCGTTGCTTGCAGACAATTAACTAGGTTTATGTAATCGAAATGTATTCGCAAACTTGGAAAGGGCGTCTTGCCACAAATTGGTTAGTTGCACAAACTCGCCCATTTCTGAAGCGCAAAAGGTCATTAGGAATTAAATGTGATGTTTAATTAGGTTGTTTAGAAACTTGAATATTTCCTTATTTAATTCTTAAGCAAAAATTGTACATCATCGATTATTTCTACTGTACAATAACAATTGCGTCCCATATAAAAGGAATTCAGTAATGTTGAATATTATTTTTTTAAGTTTCCCTGCGTATAATTTGTTGGATTAATGCTCTCAAAATATAGTGGTTAGGTTCAAAAGTGTGACTCGGCTTCCAGATGCTTTCGTCGAAAGTAGTTTGCGCGAGAATTACTGCGCTAGTACAGAAGAACGTCAACGTTTAGTCGTTACAGATTCTAGAGCGTTTGAATCGCAAGTTGTGTACAAAAATGAGATAATTAAGTACCAGTTTGCCAAATAAAATTCAGATGTATATAAAGACCTTTTGATGATTCTTAAGAACTAAACGCAAATAAAAGAAAGCCTTTGATGAAGAGTGTCATTCCATGTCAGCTCACCTATCATTCCCTGTTCGACCATTGCAGATTTTGTTGAAATTTTATATGAACATTCGCTGAAATTTCTCTTATGCGATTTGACACGGAATGACCCAGGGCTTACGTGTTAGTAGTGTAAGGATTTTAAGTGTACATTGTCTGTGTGGCAATTATATCAAGATTCAAACTTGAGGAATAAGTATTCAGATATTTTGTTTATTTGTAACGTCAGCAAGCACACTGCGAGACTGCTTCCAGAAATACTCCGGCCAGGGCGAGGACGGCATGGCGGAGAGCTCAGGCACACACAACAGGCCACGGAGGCTGCAGCCAGTGCAGGTAGGCGGATTAGGCAGCCGCCGAGGCAGGCTTGACTCGGCAAGCCGGACGCGCAGGTGCAGCACTCAAAGGGTTATGTAGGGCCCACCTGGGCAGGCACCCTGGGGACTGACGTTATGGGAGTGACAGGAAAATTTGAAAATGGTCACTGCCGCACAAGTCATCGTGGGCTCTCCAGTGGACAGATGGTGAAAGGCTATGGCTGCAAATAGACAGATCAATGGCCAAGAATGTGCCATGCGCCACACTATGTGGGGGCACCCGTGTTCAAGAGGCAGAGGTCAAGATGAGATAGTAAGTCCTTGACTACTCTGGCCCGGTCAGAAATCGTGGAACCACCCCACAAGGTGTTATGGGCATTAAAGTCGCCCAATAGTAAGAAAGATGGAGGGAGTTGTGATATAAGTGCAGCCAAAACATTCAAAGAAATATCACAATCTGGAGGGAGATAAAGGCTGCAGACAGTAAACTCTTGTGTTGTCCTTACCCTGACAGCCACTGCTTCTAATGGTGTATGAAGAGGCACAGGTTCACTATGAACAGAATTAAGGACATACACACATACACCACCTGAGACCCTGCTATATGAGCTACGGTTACTATAATATCCCCTGTAGCCTCGAAGGGCTGGGGTCCGCATTGCTGGAAACCAAGTTTCCTGTAAGGCAACGTAGAAAGCAGTTGTTTGGTTAAAAGGTGTCGTAGCTCAGCCAGGTGGGGGAAGAAACTGCCGCAGTTCCACTGGAGGATGATGCTGTCTGTAACTGGGAAGACATGAATGGTAAGAGAGAAGATTACAACTCAGCGTCACTTAAATCCGCTGACTGCCAGTTTTCTGGCTCAGCATCCATTATTTCTGGGATGTCCCCGACAGCGAGGTCATCCGGAGATGCTAGAATCTCCACCTCGTCCCCAGAAGTCGAGGTGGAGTGGGGTGATGGCACGGGAGCCACCATGGTATCCTGCAACTCTTCACTTTCTACTTTATTCTTCCGATCCTTCTTGTTCCTCGGGGGCTTTGCCGGCAGGTCTGGCTTCTCAGACTCAGCCACAGGGACTGAGTAGGAGTGTGAGGCCCTGCATCCAGCAGCCTTCGGTTTTGCCTGCTGCTGGCGTGTGTCGGCAACGACACTGGCGGATTCCTCGGAAGGGCACCTTGGGAGCAGGTGAAGGCTGAGGGCCCACAGAATAGGAAGTACTGGGAAAGACACGTGTCGCCAAAGATGACAGCGATGACGTGACTGTCGCAAAAGAGGTGGTCATGCTAACTGGGTGTAGGCGCTCATACTTCTTTATAGCCTCAGTATAAGTCAACCGGTCCATAGTCTTATATTTAACAATTTTCCTTTCCTTGTGGAGAATAGGGCATTGCAACAAGCAGGGAGGATGCTCCTGGCCACAGTTTACGCAGATGGGCGGCGGAGTACATGGGGCGTCCGGGTGGGCTGGCCTCCACAATCCCGGCAAGTGGTGCTGGAAGGGCAACGGGACGACATATGCCCAAACTTTCAGCACTGGAAGCATCTCATAGGAGGAGGGATGTAGGGTTTCACATCTCACCGGTAGAACATCACCTTCACCTTCTCAGGCAGTGTATCGCCTTCAAAAGCTACGATGAAGGCACCAGTGGCAACCTTATTATCTTTCTACCCACAATGGACGTGCCGGACGAAGTGAACACCTCGCCGCTCGAGGTTGGCGTGCAGCTCCTCATCAGACTGTAAGAGGAGATCCCGATGAAAAATAATGCCCTGGACCAGATTAAAGGACTTATGTGGCGTAATGTTGACCGCGACATCTCCCAGCTTATCACAAGCAAGCAACGCTCGCAACTGGGCAGGGGATGCAGTGTGAATCAACACAGACCCATTACGCATCTTGGAGGGGATCTTGGAGAGGGACTCCACGTCTCCGAACTTCTCCTCCAGGTGGTCCACATAGAACTGAGGCTTCACTGTTGTAACTGATTCCCCATCAGTCCTTGTACAAACTAAATACCTTGGTGAATAATGCTCATTTCTGTCTGCAGCCCTGTCTTCCTCCCAGGGCGTGGCCAAGGAAGGAACAACTTGGGGTCATATGAAGTGGCATTAAACTTCCCATGCTTAGAGATGCCAGGTTTGCGTGTGGCACGCTATTATTTGCTCGCTTCATTCTGGTCCCACAAGCAGCTAGGGAACTACAGGTCCACCGAGGCAGAGCCGCGCTTGCCTGGGTAAGCCTTATACAACTGAGGTGCAGCAGGTTCCACAGAGGTTGCTCGCTAGCGGCTGTTCAACCTCAACAACCATGCATCTCCTCAGCACGTAGCACACCTTGAGATTGAGGTTTTTTTATAGAGGTTTGTACCGTCCTTGCAACCCGAGCTATTAAGCCAAGATCCCCGGGCTCTTAAACATACAACATTCCATCGTCGTGCCGAACGATGGTCGTTGAAGCATGCACAGAGCTTACGGTGTAGCAGACTGTTGGCGCGACACAGCCCACGGCTCAGGACCCCAGGTTCCCCAAGCCCCTGAGGGGCCAGGAGGTGCTCATAATAACAAAGTGTACATAGTCAATTTCGATTAAGAGTGAAGTGATGGTGGAAGGAAAAAGTCCAAAAAATATGTATATTGCTTGTGCATTGCCCACATAAATGCGGAAAAGAAAGTGTGCTGCAAAACAAACCGTAAGTAATAGATGATACAGACTGATGACAGAAATATCCCTCACACTATAATTATTGTGATAAGTAATCACAATGTTCAAACAGATCATTTTGTTGCAGATGACAATGCTAAAACTCCGTCTGACAGGCCTCGAGAGGCCCACCCCGTACTGACTGGCTGCCGTGTCATCCTCTGCCCGAGGGCGTCAACAGATGCGGTAAGGAAGGGGACATGGTCAGTGCCCCACACTCCTGGCTGTTCAGTCAGTTTCTATGACTGGAGCCGCTACTTCTTCATGAAGTAGCTCCTCAGTTAGCCTAACAAGGGCTGAGTGCACCCACCTCAACAACAGTGCTCAACAGACCCAGACGGTTATTCATCCAAGTGCTAGCCAAGCCTGACAGTACTTAACTTTGGTGATCTAATGGGAACTGGTGTATCCACTGTGGCACAGCAGTTGGCCGGATGACAATGCTACCATTGTCTAATTACATAAAAAGTGTCCTACATGGGCAAGAAATGTAAAACCAAGGTAACTACCAAAAATAAAACATATGAATTTTAGGCCTATTATTCCCACAAAGGTTATTATTATAACCAAAACAATGTATTTTGATCTGCACAGCCATAAATAAATTGATAAAACACACTGATGACGTCAGAGGTGCAGAAACATGTTGGTGAAAAGTATAAATACTGTTTGCCTATCAGGCAGACCCATACCAGTGGTGGCTGTTGCTTCAAATGACTGGGGGTTCACTTCTATGAGTGCCAGATCTTTATAGTGGCACCGCCCCACCCCTCTTCCTGCTCAGTGTCCAAAGAGACAATTTGGCGCACCTCTGCGAGTGGCACCAGGGAAAAGCAACCCTGTTTGGCTTGAATCAACTCGAGCTGAGCTGAGCGTCTTTATTTCACACTTTTGTTCCAAGCTTAAAGATGAGTAATTTGTTTCTAAAATATCATGAATGTTATTCATTTTTCTTTGACAATAAACAAAGAACATATGAATATGCACATGAACACTAAAACACAGGAAGTAACTGATTACACTGCTAAGTGACTGTAACAAAATGAATCTGATGCACATGAACACTAAAACACAGGAAGTAACTGATTACACTGCTAAGTGACTGTAACAAAATGAATCTGTTAGGATGAAGAGACAAGCTACCTTCAGGCCACATGACACTGTAAGCAGCACCTCATCCTAACCTTACGCTTGTGCAAAGGCTGCTCTCCCCCACATCTTTTCAAACAGTTCAATATTTGTTACAACAAATAGTATAAATGTCATTTACCCTCAAAATTGTGACACATTTGCTAAAGCGTCCAAAAATATGTAGCAAGTAACAACAGAAAAGTCATGTTGTTCCAGTATATATTAAAAAAACATTGGGTTAAAGAAACTGCTTGTAATTGGTCTCGAACCCACCACCTTCAACAGCACCATGTGATGCCAGTAACACCATGACTATTCTTGTTAGGCGGAGAGTAGTGAATTCATTATTATTCATGAGCTGATTGTCTGAAGGCTTTTACAGTTGATGTGTCTTTAATTTATAAGATATTTTACCAAATATGACAAGTTTTTTTGCAAAAATCTTCAATGTGCCAAAAACAAATATGAATGGCAGATTTTTTACCTTCATGGAGGATTTGTTCATGTGATAGGCGAGGTGCACAGTAGCTCCATTGTCTTGCTTTAGAACCATTTATGCATAACTGCCAGAGTTTGCATAGCCAGGAGCTGGTGTCTCTACCAGCTCCAACACCAATGTTTAAAGTGGTGTTTCCCATCGCCCCTCCCTGCCGCAGGAGCACCCATGTGCTGCCTGTAGGGGTTCTGAAGAGAATTTGAACCTAAGCCAAGCATGCACATTGTAACACTGTGGTCACTGACACCTATATTAAGCAGCCGTGCTAGAACATGTATGCTTGCTGACTCCGCAACTTAAAACGTTTCTTATGTGATAAAAATACTTTGAATTTGCGTATAAAATGATCTGATAGAAGAAAGAAACGAAGATTGATAGTTTAAAAACACTTTTTATTTTATTTATTTATTTCCTTTTTTTCACAACAACCTTTTTTCTGGGGGGTTCACTGAACCAGTGAATACATAGGACACACTGCCATTGCCCCATACCCAGAATTAGTGTGTCCATATTTGGGGTCATCAGAAAAAACAACACTGGCATCTAAAGATTGGTGCATGGAATGTTATATCCCTTATTTGGAAAGGGAGGTTAGAAAATGTAAAAAGAACAATGGATAGGTTGAAGTTAGATATAGTGGGGATTAGTGAAGTTCAGGTGAGGTGAAAACTCATATCCATGTAAAAAGCTACACGGTGTTTAATCTTCAGTTTATACATCACAACACTTTAATGGGACAGGAGATGCCTAAGACAGAACTGGTATAGGTGGCAGTCAAATGGTGATAGCAACAGATCTTACATGGACATGTGTTGCAGGGATTTGAGCCATGGGGCAAAGGGCTGGCGACAGAAATGAAGTAGGGATGGATAAGTATACTGTGTAGGTTTCATGGGCAGTAGAATATCATTGTGGGAGGGGTGGAGAGGAAAGTAGGTTGGATATTTCTCATTTCAGGGCAGAATAAGAGGTAGTCAAAACCCTCATGGAGAATGTGAATTTTTTCTGTCCTAGGTGGTACTGGGTCAAGAGAGGAGTACACATTTGAGGCTGGATAGTGGGTGTGGGAGAGGTGGTTGGTGCCCTGGAAGGAGACAGCACATAATGGAGGGTATCGAGTACTTTACTAGCACTTTGCTGGATGTGGTCTAGTTACACAACCCACCCCTCATTATTACTTTCAAATGCAACTCTATATTATGAGGTCACTTAAAGTTAATTGAAATAGTGAAAGACATACATAACTTTTGGTGTCTTCAATTTTTATCACAGGCAACCGGTCATCTTGATGTGTAGATGGTTCAAACATGCCTCCACATTGCACCCGTCTGCTTCTGGAACGTGTTCACCACCACATTTCACCTCATTTGCGTTCACAGGCTGCAGTAGCACAGTCCACTAAGAATACACAAAAGTTGATCAGGTATAGGTAGGATGAAATAACTAAGTAAAAAGTTGTATAATAATGGAAAGTCCAGGTTGGAATAAATAATATAGTGAGGACAGTTTACTACTCACCGCAAAGACGTGGCGACGAGCTGCGACAGGCACATACAAAAGACACACACATACAACACATTCAGCTATCGGCCATGGCCTTCTTCAGAAATAGAGCACTCACGCAATCACACAGGCACACAACACAGTCATACAACCATCACCTCCGACTGCCACACTTCGAATCGGCGTGGTTATAAAGCTCTCTGTTGAAAGCTGGCGGGATCGTTGAAAGTCGGAATGTGACAGTTACAAAGGATTGAGAAAAAATAGGAAAATACAAGAGTGAAGGAAATATTGATAGAGGGATGTTATAGAAAGTAGTAACAAAGGAAAAGGTTATGGGATGGAAGGAAGACCGTTAGGCAAAATATAATAATGGAAAGTCCAGGTTGGAATAAATAATATAGTGAGGACAGTTTACTACTCACCGCAAAGACGTGGCGACGAGCTGCGACAGGCACATACAAAAGACACACACATACAACACATTCAGCTATCGGCCATGGCCTTCTTCAGAAATAGAGCACTCACGCAATCACACAGGCACACAACACAGTCATACAACCATCACCTCCGACTATGTGCCTGTCGCAGCTCGCCACGTCTTTGCGGTGAGTAGTAAACTGTCCTCACTATATTATTTATTCCAACCTGGACTTTCCATTATTATATATTTTGCCTAACGGTCTTCCTTCCATCCCATAACCTTTTCCTTTGTTACTACTTTCTATAACATCCCTCTATCAATATTTCCTTCACTCTTGTATTTTCCTATTTTTTCTCAATCCTTTGTAACTGTCACATTCCGACTTTCAACGATCCCGCCAGCTTTCAACAGAGAGCTTTATAACCACGCCGATTCGAAGTGTGGCAGTCGGAGGTGATGGTTGTATGACTGTGTTGTGTGCCTGTGTGATTGCGTGAGTGCTCTATTTCTGAAGAAGGCCATGGCCGATAGCTGAATGTGTTGTATGTGTGTGTCTTTTGTATGTGCCTGTCGCAGCTCGTCGCCACGTCTTTGCGGTGAGTAGTAAACTGTCCTCACTATATTAAGTAAAAAGTTGGTATTTCTTTCAGTAACTCAGGTGAGATGGGATGACAGGAAATTTTCAGAATTTGGTGTACACAGACATTATCCATATATTATACATTAAAGCCTAAGTTCTTATTCAAATTGACACAAACTTATTTTATTTTATTTATTTATTTTCTAAACTGTTCCAAGTGATTAATGTTACTCTTTAGTCAAAGCAAATTTAATTAGCAGCATTGGCTGTTAATGCTTCATTGTTAAAACAGCAGATCGATTTCGATCACATAGTGATCATCTTCAATGCATCTTCAAACTATAGAAAGAGATCACAAAATCAGTACACAGCTAAAATCAAACACAATATAAACTTGAATACAATTCCCAATGCAATACACAGTAAGAAGACATACCAGGCATTATAAATGCAATGAGTATAAATGTACATATCATCTGAAACTGTGTTGAAAATACATTTCAGAAACATAATATTGCAGTGCTAGAGATTCAGATGGAGTGAGCGAGTTGCTTACAAAATACATGCAGTGGGGCTGTAGGAATGGGTGTTATTAATGCCCTCTAGTTCGTAGATATTCAATTAACATTGATTTTTTACACATTTTCAATTATAAAAATTTTGAAATCTAATTTTACATACATGGTGTATAAGATTGGTAACATATAAAATAAAAAGTCAGAATAAAGAAAACATTACGAAAAAGAAAAGAATATGACACAAGCCGCCTTATGTGAGCTATAGAAACTACGAACATAGTAAGTTATTTCAAACAAGGGCAATTTAGATGAAAAGTACCATGAAGGATAGTACCATTTAAGCATTGACTACAGCCATGCTGCAAACTCCCAAAAATAAAGAAGAAGAACAAGGAGTTATAGTCTTCAGTCTCATGACATAGCAATGAATGTGAAATACAGCAACATCTCGTTTTTCATGCTTGAAGCACATTACATAGAGTTGACAAAGTTACAATACAATACAAACAATACATCAGACAGAAAAACAAAGTATGTATAAAACATGAAGCAAAAGGTTAAAGTAGTATAGGATAGTGTGATTTAATGCTAAAAAATGTAAAATAAAATAACATGATGAAAGAAAGCAGATACCTTTCAATGTAGATGCTGTCTGGGGAATGTACTTGCAGTGTGAGCATACGGCCTATGGAGCAATATGGACAAAACATTGTACATGTTAGATGGAACACATTGAATTGATATTTTTTGTTTCTTTTAACAGGCATTCAGCCAGGATGAAAAGAATTCCTAAAAATGTGCACTTTTTGTCAGAGTCCGCTAACTTAGCATAATGACGCCATGCACTTTTTTGTGGGAAAATATTTCCATCTCCTCAAGGAAATTCAGATACCTGCCCTTTGACCCCGATGCAAGAGTTTTAATTGTGAAGTTAGATCAGGGGGTGCATGTCCTGTGGTCACCAGATGTGCGGTGAAATTTGATTTATCTGCAAAATCTTTCCTGTCCAATGCCACGTGCTCACAAAACCTTGTTTATAGTCATTTATCAGTTTGTACAACATAAAAAAGCATTAAATTCAGCACATGGATTTTATATACTCCTGATTCATGTAAGAAGTTATCTTTGTGAATACTATTAACCAGGAGACATCCTAAACTATTTTCAGTGGTGAAAGAAACAATTGAATTTTGTTATTTAAAAGTAGCAACAATCCTGAAGTTGATAGTTCCATAATAAGGTAAAACCTCATAATTTTTTTTTAGGAGAAACTGACTGAATTAGCGATTTATATTGTTTTCTTCATTCTTTTGGC
Organism: Locusta migratoria; assembly: GCA_026315105.1. Taxonomy (NCBI): domain Eukaryota; kingdom Metazoa; phylum Arthropoda; class Insecta; order Orthoptera; family Acrididae; genus Locusta; species Locusta migratoria. The sequence continues at coordinate 769,009,536 of CM048744.1, forward strand.
AATCTTTTTGTAAATATTAGTAACATAGTCGGATGGACAGTTGTTTTCGTTGGCAATTCATCATATAGTACTGAGCTCTGCATTATGATCTAATTTGGACAAATTTGAATTAAATATTATATTAAAGCAGGCCTCTCCAACTTGGGTGCTTCACAATAACTGGCTGGCACCGGAAAAAGCACCGGTGCTCTGCTGCATCGCCAGTGGTATGCGGGACGTGAGTGTGGCAGTCACAGCGGTGGCAGTGGTAACAGAGTCACGTGTTGTTGCAGCACTTAGCAAACCCAGAGTCATGTGTTTTTTTCTGAATTATTGAAATGAATAATAATAATAATGCCAATTATTGTGTATGGACAAAAAAAATAGTTTCATTGTGCTCCTTACTTTGCACAAATTTTCAACACTGTTGATATTTGGTATCACTCTGAAGCCACTAATTTCCTCATATAAGGCACAATTGTTAAGTCAGTTACAATTCGAAATACAGCTTGCAATGATGCACTAAACTTGAGCTTTCTTTTGTTTCGTTAATATTTGTAACTGAAAACATTAGTTCACAAATAAATGTTGTTCAGAACACTGCAACACATTTTAGGGCTAGGGCATGAATCCTCGTGAATTCTTCTTGATCATTGTCTTTATAAAAAAATAATTGTCAGTACTATTGTAATTATATATACATGTGATGTCTGTTCCAAAGAATAGACATCACTTCTGATGCTGCAGTTGTTATTCTTTCATATTCAAAGAATATATGACATCAACTGCTATTGGCCAAAGCTGAAAATGTGTACCTAGCTGGGTTTCGAACCCGGGTCTCCCACTTTCTAGGCAGTTGCACTGACCCCTACACCACTGGGGCCACAGTGATCAACGCACCTGCAAGCCTACAATTTATGGTCATATGTGAAGTACACTAGTGGCAAAACAGAAACAATACCTTAACTACGCAATAGCAATGGTAATACTACCGATGACAGTACAGCTAAGTCAGAATTACTAAACACAGCTTTCCTAAATTCGTTCACCAAATAAAACGAAGTGAACAATCCAGAATTCAAACCAAGAACAGCTGCCAGCATGCGAAACTTAGAAGCAGATGTTCCTGGAGTAGTAAAACAACATAATTCACTAAACAAAAACAAATCTTCTGGCCCAGATTATAGGCTATATCAACTAGCTTCCTCTCACAGTATGCTGATGCAACAGCTCCCTACTTAGCTATATTTACAACCGATCACTCAGCAAAAGATCCATACCCAAAGACTGGAAAGTTGCCAATGTTACTCAAATATTCAAGAAAGGCAATAGGAGTGATACCCAAAATTACATGCCAATCTCAATGATGTTGATTTGCAGTAGGATTTTGGAACATATACTTTGTTCAAACATTATGAACTACCTCGAAGAGACCGACATATTAACCAATAGTCAACACGGATTCAGAAAGTATCGCTCTTTCAAAACACATCTTGCCCTTTATTCACGTGAAGTGTTAAGTGCCATCGACAAAGGATCTCAAATTGATTCCATATCTCTGGATTTCCAGAAGGCTTTTGACTCTGTACCCCACAAGCGGCTTCAAATGAAATTGTGTGCTTATGGAATATCTCTGCAATTGTGCAATCGGATTTACGATTTCCTATCAGAAAGGACACAGTTCATGGTAATTGACAGTAAGTCATCGAGTAAAACAGAAGTGATATTTGGTGTTCCCCAGGGAAGCGTAGGTACCCCTACTCTTCCTTGTGTTTATAAACAATTTAGGAGACAATCAGAATAGCTCCCTTAGACTGTTTGCGAATGATGCTGTCGTTTATCGGTTAGTGAAGTCAACACAGAATAAAAACCAGCAGCAAAGCGATTTAGACAAAATTTCTGCATGGTGCAAAAATTGGCAATTGACACTGAATAATGACCACTAAAAGAAATCTGCTGAACTTCAATTACACCATAAATCAGTTAAACCTTAAGGTCGTAAATTCTACCAAATACCTAGGAGTTACAATTACGAACAACTTAGATTGGAGAGAACACTTAGAAAATATTGTGGGAAAGGCGAACTGAAGATTACGTTTCATTGGCAGAAAGCTTTGAAGATGCACCAGCTTCACCAAAGAGACTGCCTACATCACATTTGTGCATATTCTCCTGGAGTACTGTTGCCCATTGTGGGACCCTCATCAGGTGGGACTAACGGAAGATATTGAGAAGGTTCAGAGAAGGGCAGATCGTTTTGTTTTATCACATTACCGAGGTGAAAGCTTTATGGAAATGTTTCATGAATTGTGGTGGAAATCATTTAAAAAAAGACGTTATTCATTGCGGCGAGATCTGTTTGCAAAGTTTCAATCACCAACTTTTACTTCTGAATGTGAAAATATTTTGCTAGCACCCACCTACTTAGGGAGACATGACCATCCCAATAAAATAAGAGAAATCAGATCAAAAACAGAACGATTTAGGTGTTATTTCTTCCCGTACGCTATTAGAGAATGGGACGGCAGAGAAAAGTTATGAAAGTGGTTAATTAACCCTCTGCCAGGCACTTAGATGTGATTTGTAGAGTATCTATGTAGATGTAGAGGTAGATGTAGAGATAGATGTAGATTTCAAAATTTCTAGAACCATTTTTTACACTGTTCCTCACAAGGAATATTAATAAAATTGCATGCCCACGAATTATCGTCTCATTTGTGTGTCACAGTTTACATTAATAGATGGAAAATCATAGTGTAATGTCTTGATATCTAGTGTTCCCCAAGGAAGTGTCATAAGTCCTCTCCTTCACCTAATGTATAGGAATGATCAAGGAAATAATCTAAGCAACTTATTACATTGTTTGCACATGATGATGATGATGATGATGATGATGATTGTTACAGTCTAGTAAAATTATCAGAAAATCAGTACCATTTACAGAATGTTCTAGACACGTATTCTGGTCCACAGCCTCATGGGAGTGGCCGAGAGCACTAATGAGACAAGGGCATCTGTAGGTTGCGAAAAGCAGCAACTAGGGATGCATTAACCCAAAGTGTCTAACTTATTCGTTTCATAGATATTTCAAATGTGACAGTTCAACAGTTGTCCAGGAACACATTCAGCAAATGGGCACAGCTGTTGTTTGTTGAATCATACCTCCATACAGATTATTGCTACGTAAACCAAGCACTCCTATGACAATAATTTTGTGGCAAAGGATTTAAGAAAGCGGGTATTGGCAAATATTCTAATTTTGTTTTGATTTACATTTTTTAAATGTGAGCTAGGGCGGTGTCCAGACCCCCTGGACCCCTTCCCCGAAGCATATAGAATGACTCGGTCAGTGTATCATACAGACCACGAAGTAAATAAATAATGCTTCCTGCTCTATGGTTGAAAGGTGGTTGTATGTACCCTTGTCCGCTCAGTAAAACTAATTGCCCTCATAAAGAGAAAATTTCATATTTAAAAAAATTGTGTTACCATGCCATAGGCCAATGAGGACGTCATTGATTCCCAGAATTCAGCATTTGTTGCCAACATTATCACACGAAGCTGTCGGGATGATTAGTAAAATTTAACCAGAGCTGGCAAGTTTGTGGTTTTTCCTATTTTGCGATGTTTCAGCGGGCTATTGAGTTAAATGGGTGGAGTTGAGTGAAGGCAACAATCAATTTTTGTTTTATTACAAAGTTGTCATTACTGCTTACACTACAACCTGGCATATTTACATGCACAAATCCACCTACCGTGTTCCAATTTTAAAAATTAAAGAAAATAATCATTTGAATTGCTGATCATTTGCAATTTTTAAGAATGTCGCTGTCATAAAGACAGGTGTCCAACCATTAAATGCATCACCAATTAATGCATGACAGAACAACATCAGAAGGCACAGTATCATATCCATAAATTATATCAATCTTTACATTTGACATGCAATAAAACTAATGGCTGCGCGCACCACAGCACAGCGCCTCAGTGCGCATGGCCATTTCACCACGTCACAGGAAAAAAAACATAGGCGCCGACTACGGGTATGCTCAATCGCTCAAGCATACCCCACAATTTGAATGGGTACTTTACGTTATATCAACTCTATCGTCCTATTGATGTGCAGCTGGGTTTTGTAATACACCGCTGGAAAAAGATTATCTTAAAAGAAACAACTAATTGAATTCGTAAGCATTAAAATTCACATTGACATGTGAGTGAAGTGACCGTTTTGAAAATAGTCCGAATGTTAATGGGATGCCGCTTGTTACGTGAATATTGTAAACTTAAGGTGGCAACGTTTAACTAGAAATGAAGTGGGTTTGGTACGATTCAATGAAAATATTTATACTACTAATGTAATGTTTATGTGTTCCTTTAGAAGTCAGTTGTCTTCAACGAAGAATGAAGCCAGGAAGACGATCAGATGTAAGTGCTTGCGATAGGGAACACAGTATTCACAATACAGGTACATCGTCATCTGATATGTCTCAAAAGATGAAAACTCTGAAAATTATTTTAGTTAATTATTACAACAGGAAAACAGGTTCAAATGGATGCAAAACCCACCCAATACATGTAGTTCTTGAGCTTGAGATTGAAACTAATGGCTGTTAATTTCTTCACTGTGTATTTAAAAATACTTCTCTCCTTTCAGAGATTAAAATGGTCCTAAACTAACACCAGATGAAGCAAAAACGAAGAAATACTACAAAAATAAAATAAAAAATTACTTCAAACTTACCTTTGTATTTGGAAAAATGTAAACGTTGATTTTGTTTTTCTTTTTAAGAAACACCTTCCGTTGGGGTGGGGGAGGGGGGATGCAGGCTCAAACGTTGGCGCCTATGATACCGTACAGAAACAACTGTTTCACACCACATACTTCTCTTGGTAATTAAGTAACAGGAACTAGCCTAAACGTGTGATTTTGCCACATCAAACGTGCATTAAAACCAGAAAAATGTTTGACATTGCTTTTCTAATAATTTATCTACGTAAGTACTATGCTTTGGGGCATCTGAGTTTCATAGGAGCCTTGGAGGGAATGGGATATGAAGAAACAGTGATAGGAAGGTATCAAAGGCTGTAGAATTTATGCAACTCTCCCTTTTTTAATAGAAGCTACAAAGTAATAACCACGCAGTTGGGTCCGATACATTTTCAAACATTTGATTTTTGAAAAAATGAGCAGTGCTCTGCTACCCCCCCCCCCCTTCCCCCATTTTGTTGGCTTGCTTTCTAGTTTTTTTTTTTTTTTTTTTTTTCAATTTCTATTTAGCTTTATTTAGTTGCATATTTATTTATTTATTTTAACGTTGAACTAGCTTATTTCTTCAAGTTTGAGTTGGCAACCCTGGTCTGTGCTACCAGCAACGGTCTCTCCTGTGACATTGTTAACTGTTTTGTTAGCATTTCCGATTGTTTACTCCAGAGATAATATTAATATACGTTAACACTATACTAAAAAAATAATTAATTATCTTCAAGAAATAATCTGAAATATTACCACATATTTGTCATAGCAGATATGATAAAAAACACTAACTATACCTATCTATTTCCGCTGTCGAAACCAATTTATGAACTTATGAAGCTCTTTAGCACAGAACTTACTTACTACATACTACAAAAGATATACTTTCTTTGGTCTACAATATTTCGAGAATATTTTGAATGGAATGGTTGCAAATTTATTTTTGTGAATTTGGTTTAGACATTAGACTAGGATATTTTTAATTGAGAACCAGCTGATGTAAAAAGTGAACATAGATGGTAATGCACCAACACAAACAGTATTTGGCAAGTCATTCTGAATGATTTACAAGTACATATTATCGTAGTCTACATGCCCTTGACCATTCTCATTACTACCGTACTTTTTAAGTTTGTTACTGTGGAAGTATTCGTAGGCTACTCCAGGGACGTAGAAAAAAAAAAAAATGTTAAACAAAGTGGAGTTCGTCTGCATATACCGTTAACGCAACTCGTATGTAATTGTTCCATGAATAATTTCCTTATGTTCATTCTGAGTTCTAGACCTGATCTAATATCCTTTGATGATTGCTAAAAATAAATTAGTTCTATCAGGAAACTGCAGTCATATTGTGACTAATTAACTTCGGTTTTCTTATACGGTAGCATCTTGTATACCAGTACTGGAAAAGGTAACAAATGTTACCATTTTCACCAGTTTCTAGCTTGCGAACAGATAACGTACATGAATTATTATTATTATTATTATTATTATTATTATTATTATTTTTTTTTTTTTTTTTTATTTTTTTTATTTTTTTTTTTTTACAGCACAGGAGTAAGTCCTTTACACTTATACCTGTATATAGCTAAATTGGCCTGGTAGTTTCCTGCCAACACAGAAATTTTCGCCCGTACCGCCAGTATTTTTCATTTGTAATGAGGTCATTCTATTCATGATTTATTTGCTTTCTAAAGTAGGATTGTATTCTATAGTGAGAGTTCTGTGATGTGTATGCGTACATTTAATATATTGTCAAGGCACCATTTTGGTCACATTAAGGGCAATTTAATGTAGTAAATACGTTTAATATAGGAAAAATTACATTTTAAAATCATATCTGATGTTTGAAAGTCTATTCAATGCAACTATATAAGTACAAGTGTTCTAAAAAGTTTTTAACATCATAAGCAGACCATTAAAAATGAAATCATGTACTTCCTTAGTCATTTCTATGTTAACATCAGCTACATTTATTCACTGTTGGTTTCTACATATTATGATGAAGCCAGGGGTTTCAGCAATGTGGAATTGAATAACAAAAAAAGTATTGTCATGATTGGTCTATAAAAACTTATGATTAACTGCCTTACAGAAGTCTGAAAAAAAAGAGGTTTCAGCCTCATTAAAAATCTGCTACCTTCTTATTTAACAAATTATCATTTGGAGTTTCAGGTAGGCATACTCCCTGGTACCAAGTTCTTATTTTCCTCCACTGTGACAGAACCGTTAATCCCTTTATTACATTCAGCACGTTTTGTGACAAAACTTTGAATATCATGGCTGAACAGCGAGGATTACTTTTTTCCAAGCTGATTGTTTGCAAATGAGGCATTATAATGCCACAAATGTACTTTTTCAATAATTTTTTGTGTAGATGTTTAGAGATTTTCCTTAATAACTGGAAACAATGTTGGAACATTCCAGAAAACAATCCATAAACTACTTTATATTTTTAAGACATATTATTTCTTAATTTTCTTTTTACAACATTGAAACAATTTGCTTGTAGCTGCAACTTTTATCACATCATCGATAGCATTCAGTGCATTTTTAATTTCAGTGGGAAAATACTGAAACCTTTTATTCTTGGTTGCCTCAAAGACCTTGCATGCAAAAGTATTATATATTCATAATTCATGTTGCATATTTACTATGTTGCAAGTATAGACAAATTAATGTGACATTCTTGAAACTAATCCTACATAAATAAGAGTAGGCCGATAATGCAGACCAAATCCTTATTACACAAATCTTTTATAAATTTTAAAAAGTGGCTAAGTGTGCTCCTTATGGGCACAGGCAGAGCCATACCAGGGAAGCATGGTCAAATCCAGATCTGTTAGTGTCCATAAAGAACGGCGAATCTGAGGATGAGGGGAGGGGGGGAGTGAAAATAATGGGGATGTCATGGTTCTATAAATTTGTATTAGCCCTGCTCCCCCCCCCCCCCCAACCAAAACTAAGGATCCACCCCTGGGCACAGAAGAAAATGAAAATAAAGGCTTATACCTCTAACCTTATCTCACAATGTATCAAGTTTCATCTGATGGAAAAAATCAACTCCACAAGGTTTAAGGAAGAACACCAAGTCAACTTCCACATAGCATTAGTACTTCAAAACAAGAATAGCAAATGTTTTTATAGGTAACAGTATTTTGCATTTTATTTTAGCTGTTGCAAGATTGGCTGATATTCAAAAGATACAAATTCATTAAGTGGTCATATGTGGAGCAGTAGCCGAAACTGGTGTCTTGTCCCTAAATGCTGTATACAGTGAAATGATGTTACAGTACTGCAGTGCAGTACTAATGTGAATAATAAATTAATGTAAAGCATTAAATTTATGAGATTCTGTGAAGGTTACATTCAGTGGAGTAGGAGAAGTTGCTGAACAGAAAGTTCTAAAACTCCGCCTTTAACCTCACCATCAATATCATACATAGGGCCTACATTAATGTACCATGTTTATTGTACACCTTTAACCATTAAAAATGCAATCAATGTCATCATTTGTATACATGTACACTTATATGTACAATAACATAAGTAGGCCTACCATAAATATTATATTTTCAGACCACTATTGGTTACCACAATTAGCCTACAAATTGTCCACAGTACTATACATGATATAATTACCATATCCATACATATGTCATCATATCATAATTTTTTTATTTTTTACATATTTCACTCAAATTCATAAATTTAACAAACTTGCTATTCATAACTTCCAAAAACTTATACATGATTGAACCGGTGACCTTCAACAATCCAATCAGTAATGCTATCCATTGCGCCATGCCGGCAGTCAGATAACTTAAGGTCTTGCGACATTGCGCCCTCTCCTGAAAAAAACAGTGACCCGCTGTTAGGTTCCCTTAGGAGCCAGTTGCAATGACCTGGAACTTGGACTTAATGCTTAAATATACAGAACACACAAATAGCGTAGGCGTACATAGTGTAAAAAGAGTGTATCAGATCAATTTTGGCTATCAAGATAAAATTACTTCGTACTGTACATTATGTATATAATCTTAATTAATGTATAAAATACTTTTTCTTTTAGCCATTTTTAAATAATTTTTATATCTTTATATTCATAACTAACAGGGATACCGCCTGTCAGCTTTGACCCGTGACGTCATTGCAGCGCGATAGTTTTGAGGTGCGTGCATGTTTGTAGAAGGCGTGAGTAATTATGTTATGAGGTGGTTGAGTTAAAAATGATAGTTTGATTACAAGCAGAACATAGAGTATAGATTATGATTTTGTGTTTAGAAAGTGATCTGTAGATTCTCTCTGATGGTTAAGTGTACGTTAACCGAGAGATCTTGCATGTGTGCGCCGAAGGCATGTATTTTTGGGTTAAGAACTGTGATCGATAACAGCGGTTGTCAGAGTTGAAGGGCAAGAAAGGAATGCAGTGGTGGGAAAGGGAGTAAGACAGGGTTGTAGTCTTTCTCCGATGTTGTTCAATTTGTACATTGAGCAAGCTATAAAAGAAAGCAAATAGAAATTTGGAGAAGGAATTAAAGTTCAGGGTGAAGAATTAAAAACATTGCGTTTTGCCGATGACATAGTAATTCTGTCAGATACAGCAAAGGGCCTGGAAGAGCAATTGAACGGAATGGACAGTGTGCTGAAAGGTGCATATAAGATGAACATTAACAAGAGCAAAACTAGGGTAATGGAGTGCAGTGTAAGAAAATCAGGTGATGCTGAAGGAATTAGATTGGGAAACGAAGCAATAAAGGAGGTAGATGAGTTTTGTTACTTGGGCAGTAAAATAACAAATGATGGTCGCAGTACAGAGGATATAAAATGCAGAATGGCAATGGGTAGAAAAGCGTTCTTGAAAAAGAGAAATTTGTTAAAATCGAATATTGATTTAAGCCTAAGGAAGTCCTTTCTGAAGACATTTGTATGGAGTGTTGCCTTGTATGGGAATGAGACATGGATGATAAACAGTGCAGACAGGAAGAGGATTGAGGCTTTTGAAATATGGTGCTACAGAAGAATGCTGAAGATTAGGTGGGTGGATCACGTAACTAATGAGGAGGTACTGAACAGAATTGGGGAGAAAAGAAATTTCTGGCATACCTTGACTAAAAGAAGGGATAGATTGGTAGGACACATTCTTAGACATCAAGGAATTGTGAATTTAGCGTTGGAGGGAAGTGTATGGGGTAAAAATCGCAGAGGAAGACCAAGAGATGGATACAGTAAGCAGATTCAGACAGATGTAGGTTGCCGGTTGCCGTTCTTATGTGGAGATGGAGAGGCTTGCTCAGGATAGGATATTGTGGAGAGCTGAATAAACCAGTCTCCGGACTGAAGACCACAACAACAAACAACAGTCTACAAGATTCATTAGGTCTGACTCTATCCCTAACAACTGAGAATTATTAATTATGAAATCTCAGATTGTATGTGAAAATATCTCAGGCAGTAGAGATACATGTTAGGCCTATAAATTAGATAGTTGAATTTTTAACAATATTTCTACAATATAGGGGTACATTTTTAAATTAAATGTATGATTAGGAATATATGGCTTAGCTGAAGGGTGGAGCATAGCTATAACTTTCTATACACCATTTACACACTTTAAAATAAACACTATCTTAAAATCTGAGTTTTATATCTTTAATGTGCAAGGTGAAATTTTACCTACCATCCCAGTAGCCCCGTGTGATTATGTTTGCAACACCAACAATACAACAGAAAATCTTTGCCAACACGTTAATATTGCCATGTTCAAATGAAAGCTGGATTGACTTCAAAGGCAGGGTTGTCAACTGAACACAGCAAACAGAAAGCAGGTTTATTAGGAACTGAAACATACACGCAGCAGTGACTGCCTCTCGGGCAGAGTGCTTTGCTATTTATACACAGACCCAATGTACAAGAAACCAGACGAATAGTTAACATAAGAAACATGTAGAAATTACAAGTGAACATAATAAACAGGTGTAATTATCATTTTCATAATGTTCCAAGAAATAAATTTTTGCCTTGGACAGGATTGAACCAGCAACCTTTAACACTGCAATCAGTAACGCTATCCCTTGTGCCAAGCCAGCTGTCGGATAACTTAAGGTCTTCTGGCATTGCTTCCTCTCCTGAAAAAGCAGCGACTTGCTGTTAGGTTCCCTTTGGAGCCAGCTGCAATGTCCTGGATCTTTATCTTGTCATGGGTCCACTGTATGGCATTTCTGTAGAATAGGACGTGAACAATGTCTCTTCGTTTTTGTCAATTTGATGATGGCTTATAATCCTCAACTTCATATGTGATATAACTTTTCTGATAGTCCAATTTTCCGTACAGGGGTAAAAATCCATAACAGATCTCCTGGGCAATACACAACAGGTCAATGCTTGTCGTTATACCGCTGATGGTCCTTTCCATGGGCGTCCAGTGTCCGTATGCAAGCCAGCTGTCTTGCTTCTTCGACCCTGCTGATGAGCTGTTTCACGTAGTCATCCTGAATGTCGTCCAGGTGGAACAGGAACAGCTTATCTGTTGTTGTCTCAGCTGCTTGGCCATGGAGTAGGAAAAATTGTGTGAAGCCTGTGGTGTCTTGCCTTGCTGTACTATAAGCAAATATCATGACTGGCAGTATTGTATCCCAATCCTTCTGCTTAACATCAACATACATCAACAACATATCTGCTAACGTCTTGTTAAAATGTTCTGTAAGACTATTTGTCTGAGGATGGTATACAGTTGGCATTCTATGGACAATGTTGCAATGTGACATTACCTCTGATACTAGTTTTGACTGGACTATTTTTCCACGATCAGATATTATCATGTGGTGCTCCATGCTTCAAAACAATCTCTGGAGTTTGTGCAGTGGTCACAGGTTTGGTGACAGCGTAGCGTGTGAGGTAGTCAGTGCCAACAATTATCCATCAGTTACCAGTTGTCGACTTCGGGATCCTTCCTAAAAGGTCGTTTCCAACTCAGTGGAATTGCGTTGCTGCAGGTGGAATTGGTATGAGATGCCCTGCAGGTAATTGCGACACATGCTTCCTTTGCTCACTCTGTTTATAGTGTCTCAGATAAGTGCTTGACGGATCGGTAGAGATCTTTCCAGTAATACCTGTGTCTGATTCTGTAGAGGGTCTTCACGAATCCCTGATGATCAGATATTGGAGTATCGGGGAAATATTTGAGAATAGCTGGCTGGAGATGAGCTGGAATGACCATTTGGGGCCCAGTGTATCGTAGTTGCTCTAATACTATGTCCCGTTTTTAAGTTGGTTGGTTCTCCTTTCTCCAAGGCCTCTATGGTTTCTAATAGTGCTGGATCTTCCCTCTGTTCAGCTGTAATGCCACCTAATTCAGTGAGGGTTGAAATTTCATTCATGCTGTTGTGTTCCACTAATGGATTCCTCAAAAAACAGTTGGCATCCTTGTGTTTGTGCCCTCTCTTAAATACCACTGTGTCGTCATACTCTTGGAGTCTTAGTGCCCATCTTGCTAGTCGACCTGATAGATCCTTCAAGCTAGTCAGCCAACACAAAGAATGGTGGTCTGTCATGACGGTGAATGGTTTGCTGAATAAATACGACCGAAACTTGATGATAGCCCAGATAACTATGAGACATTTTTTTCCAATTGTAGAGTAGTTTATCTCGGACTTTGAGAGTACTCTTGATGCATAGGCTATCACCTTTACAGCACCTTCCTGAATTTGCACAAGCATCACAGTTAGCCCATACCCACTAGCGTCAGTGTGAAGTTCGGTTTCCATGTCTTCATCATATAAGAAGAGGCACTTCTTTGGATTGAGGCGGAGTCCTTCAGACTGAACACTCTTCAACACAGTTGACAGTGACCAGACATTCTTCAAATGTTTTCGTGAAAATGACAATGTCATTTAAATAGCAAAGACACGTCATCCACTTACGGTGTCGAAGCAAGTTGTACATCATGCATTCGAACGTGGATTGAGCATTACACAATCCAAATGGCATTACTTTGAATTCATAGAGGCCATCGGACCGAGTGAGGTGGTGCAGTGGTAACACACTGGACTCTCATTACGAAGGGCAGTGGTTCAAATCCACCCCGGCCATCCAGATTTAGGTTTTCCGTGATTTCCCTAAATCACTCGTCACTCCAGGCAAATGCCAAGATGGGCATGGCCGATTTCCTCCCCCAGCCTTATCCCAAAATCCAAGCGTAAGCTCTGCCTCTAATGACCAAACTGTCAAAGGGGCGTTAAATGCCAATCTTCGTTCCTTCCTTCCTAGATAAGTTGTGACTGCTCATGACAATCAGTAATCCAAAACTCTCCTCGACCACCAGTAATGCTTACGATAGCCTCTGGTATGTAATTTTCTTTTCTGAGCCTAATAAACTTTTTACTATCAACAAGTACTTCACAGTTTAACCAGTCATCTGTGTTTGTGATTGGAACTCTTCTCATTGTCGACAGTGGGATCGTCACATTGTCAACGGCAAATAACTTCCCAGAAAATTCTTCATTATGTATACCCGACCTTCAGCGCAGTTGCCCCCGTATCACAGAACATTGCATTCTTTAGTGTGCGGTGGTAATTATCCGACAATATAGAGAGAGAAGCTACTAAATCAATCAGTGCCCAGACAGGTTGGCCGTCGATTCTGACGTTGATGAGATTTCAGACATCTTAATGACTGTCGTCCATGGAGGATTTTCATCCGCGGCGGCCTCACCTCCGTAGATGGTCGCTTCACTTAGTTTTCTTGGGCTTGGCGGCTAGTGAAGCGGCTGGTACCTCTGTATGGCGACATGAACGGCAGCAGCACATCAGGGAATGACGTCGTCCAGGGTACAGCGATGGGCTTCTTCCTATTGATCGACTGAAATCATCAGCAGGTTGCCTGGGATAGAACTGCTCTGATGGGTGACATCTTGCGGCAAAATCACTGTTGAATACTCACCTTCTCTCTCTCTGCAGTAGCTTACAACATGTTCAGGGTGCCCACAGTGGAAACACACTGGTGTGTTATCTTCTTTCCTCCAGACGTCTGTTCTTCTGCGGGGCGTCATAGTTGCCAGGGGAGATGATTGTGGCTGCTTGGGCCGATTCATAGGTTGCCATTTGGCGGCTGCAGCGTACGTCATAGCAGGATAAGGCCATTCTTCACGTCGGTTGCGATTGGCAGGAGAGACAGGAGCTAATGGCTGAAATACCTCTTCCTCAGAGGCATCGGCTCCCTCGTTACTTACAGGGCTTACATCCATGGCCATAATCTGATGCTCGTTCAGTCTAATAGTCCCGGCTGCCATAAACTGTTGTAATTGATCTATCATAATATGAGAGAAGCAAAGTCATGCTGGTCTTCCACAACGGCCATAGGGACTACATTGGGGAGTCTGTCATACTTCTTTCATCCAATCCTCCTCTGTTGCATCTTTTCAATATGCTGGCACCACTTGAAGAACTCTTCTGTTGTAGCGACATCTTTTATCAGATGGGCTTGGTACGTGTCTTATGCTATACCCTTCATCAGGTGTGTGTGATTTTGTCGGCCTCAGTCATATTCGGATTGACTGTGTTACATAGGAACACAACATTCTGTATGTACAACTGTGTTGGCTGACCATGTTGTTGGGCCGAGTTCTTGAGTTCTTCTGCCGAGCGGATTTGTCACTAGCAGTCTCCAAATGTCTTCTTTAAGTTCTGACTAGAACGTTTCCCTGTCATTCAACTTCTCTTAATTGTCTTCAAATCATTGTTGGGCTGTTCCATCCAGGTAGAAATAAACGTTGGCCAAGCACAATGTATGATCCCATCTGTTATACTTCGTGACTCGGTCGAACCCTTTTAGGCAATAGTTGGGGGTCCTGTCCAATGTCTCCAGAGACCACCGATGGGTGTCTGATGTGCAGCTGTCATACTGCTGGGTTTGTGTCCATGGGTCTTCTGATGATATGGGCTTTTGGGTGGATGCACTGAGTATATACCTCGTATTCCAGTTCTAGTTCGTGTAAGGTATGGCTTTTACATTGCCTAATCGGAGCCACGGTGATGGAGCTGTTGCACAGGATATCCAGCACCTCCACCAAACAATGTTACATTGAAATAGAAGCAGGCTTTGACTTCGAAGGCAGGGTTGTCAACTGAACTCAGCACTTATACAGAAAGCAGGTTTATTGTGAACTGAAACATGCAGCATGGACTGCTTCTCAGGCAGAGTGCTCTGCTATTTATACACAGAAAGAATGTACCAGAAATTAGAAGAATAGTTAACATAAGAAAGAACATTCTGGAAACAACAAGCAACAAGAAAGTTGAGGAAGCGTTGCTAAAAGTGTCATTTACACATAGTCATTCATCTTAACCAAACAAAAAAGGAACAAGATAAAGTCAGCGATTAGTAGATTTTTTCCCAGTGAATGCCGTCGTCATTATCTTTGATGAGCAGTAATGTTTCATCGACATATCTGAGCTAGTAAACTATCTTTATGGCCAAATCTGGATTAAAAAGAAAAAAAAAGTTTTCAAAGTAGTTAATAAAGACATCAGCTACAAACCCTGAAATCACACTCCCCATACTAACCCAGTCCTTTTACACATAAGTTTTCCCGCCAAAGGTAAAATAATTATAATTCAAAGAGAAAGTAAGCAAATCTATAAATTCTACTGTAAAAACTTCATTAACACTAGAAAATTCAACTGTACGCAACAAGTATTTTGAATCACTGTTAAATGTCAACTGACGAGCTCCGCTGAGTCCATGCGAGCCCCGGTTCACTTAGGTGGCACTTTCGAATTACTGTAGCGCCCCTTTATTACTTTGCATGCGGTACGCTTGGTGGTAGTTTTAAGTTGATGACGCACTGTCACAACCCTTTTCCCCCTTTGGGAAATTCACTTCACATTGCAGAGGTGTTGTACAGTGCGGAGACATCCACACCAAGGCACACATTTGTAAAAAGTCAAAGCCTTGGTGTGTGTGTGTGTGTGTGTGTGTGTGTGTGTGTGTGTGTGTGTGTGTGTGTGTGTGTGTGTTTTACCTTTCCTTTTTTCCCTAAGGTAAGTCCCTCCACTCAGGAGTTTGGAATGACTCCTCACCCACTTCCTTAAAACCTGCATCCTTCCCTTTTTCCCCTCCTTCCTTCCTCTTTTTCTTATGATGCAGCAAACAGTTGCAAAAGCTTGAATCTTTGTGTTTGTTTGTGTTATTAGTTGTGTATCTGTCAACGGGCCTGTGCTTTGGGTAAGTTAAATGACCTCTATTTTTTTATACAAATTCTATTATAACCAACAAGGTACTGGCGGAAGTAAAGGTGTGAGGCGGCATCGTGAGTCGTGTCGGGATAGCACAGTCGGTAGTGCGGTTGCCCGCGAAAGGCAAAGGTCCCAGGTTCGAGTCACGGATCCGGCACACAATTTTAATCTGCCAGGAAGTTTCAACAAAAAAATTGTTAATCCGAATTGTGCAGTTCTTAGTAACTCTTGTTGGAAAGTCAACAACTGCCCTCAGGTTAAAAGAGCTCATTAAATTCTCCAGTTCCATTCTATCAATATTTCAGGTTAGAAAGTTTACATTGAAATCACAAACTATGATTATTTCTTTGGTTTTTGTAAATAAGCGAGTTAAAAGTAATGTTTGAGAAATATACTCAGCTTTCTCGAGGGTGCTCTGTAAACAGTAATCACAGAAACTGGCAATGCATTGACATGGAGTTCAATGCAACAAGCCTCAAAATGTTGTTCAGTACAATAATTCCTTACATCTATGGTGTTAAACACTATATTATACATTAACATACATTATTGTTCCACTTTTTCCATTGAATTTCTGGAGTAATAAGTTGCTACATTTCCTTCATGTGGTGTTCAGCAAAACATAATATATTGGCATTGTCATTGACACAAACAGATAATTTATCTAGTTAGTTTCTTAGGCTAATTATATTCTGGAGAAATATACATAGTGTCATTTCTCCAGCTGATGTCATTGTTCTTATTTACCTTGCACTGAGAATTTGAAGGAAGAGAACCTGCAGGTGTCTGGCATAAAATAGTCCTGGAGTTATGGCTGGGTACCAAAAATCCTGAAGACATTGTGGATTTCTTGGTTCTTATGTCTCCTCTGTTTAATCTACGGATGAAGCTGAAGACACATTTGGTGATGATAGTTCAACAGATGAAGTTACTGTAACTGCTGCAGTTGAGTGGAAGGGGAAAATTGTTGTTGGTTTAATGGCTTCGTCTGGTACTGCTGTTGCTGCTCCAGATTTTGGGTCAGCTTCTTCTTCTTTTGCTGCTGCCGATGTTTCTGCTGTTTCTAATGATGATGATGGAGGTGGTTTGGTTTCACTCATGCTTTTCTATGGGCTGTTGGCATTTGGGGTGTTAATGTGCTTTAATAAAATCTCACATTTGTCTTGGAGAGATTTAGCTTCACTGACAGGACATTTCACATTTGAGCTGTCAAGAGTTTTTTTTTCCCTATTCCTCATACAATACACCATCAACTATTTTCTCAGATATGTACTCATTGGGCTTATTTCCATTATCACTTAAGGTTTTCTCAATACAAAAATTAATATCTGTCTCCAATCCTGAAATAATATAAATATTTAAACTTCCTCGCTGATATCTGAATAAGATATTACACAGATATTATAATAAAATTTGCAAATCCCTTTTAATTTAGTGTTATATTCAAAATTTAATACTTTTCCCTAATAAAATCAAAAATTTTCTCAGAAATATCACTACTTTCAACGCCCTTGTCTCCTGACAAGTCACCAATTTGCACAGGAATAATGGGATTCCCTTGCATGCTGCTGTTAGTGTCCCTAACATTGTCTGCATCGGCACACCCATCAAGGAAATCCATCTTTACCTCTAAATAAATAATTCAATCTAATTCACCTTCAATGAATATTATTATTTCCTACAAACACCTGATCATTTTGTACCATGTAATCATCATTAGAAATATCACTTACAGTAGCAGTGCACTAAAATCACTTGCTTGAAACCAAGACTTTTCAAACACATTGGCACACACATAATTTGAATAACTTACATATACAATACCATCACTGCACAAGAAATAAAAATGTCCAATATCAGAGCTACAGTCTGTAGTAGCTTTTGATTGAGTAGCTTGATCATACATTTTTGCAACTGCATTATCTTATGCTGGAAGCTTGTCTAATAGGGTTCCAGAATGGTTTGTTAAAATCATGATGTGGGTTCTGTTGCTGCTGTTACCATTGCTCACATAGATATACCTTTTAATTGAAAGTCTCATTACTACACCTTTGTCTAGTCCAGTTTGTATTGGCCTGATTTATGTACTGGTTTCTATTTTTTGTGCCAAACTGACAGATCCACAATGAGGCGCCTACTTGTTTAAATGATTTCTTTTATTGTGCCTTGTTCAGTAATCATTATTTCAACTAAATAAACTAAGGTACACTTATTGCCTTGTTTTACAAAATTTCATTTTATTTTGCACAACCTAAGTTTTGGGTAAAGAGCCCACCTTCTAGTACTTCATTGATTCCAAACTACACAAATAAAGACAAACCATTACATTACTTTGTTCTTTGACTTCATTAATGGAAAGTATTACTATTTGACAATTAATTTATAAATAATTACAGTTACATTTTACATTCATTGCAATATCTTATGGTCTTAACTAACTAATCTCCATATATTGTTTGTGCTGAAATTGTCTGTTATTTAATAATGGAAAGTCCAGATTGGGATTCAACAATAAGGACAGTTTACTACTCACCGCAAAGATGTATGACCAGCTGCAACAGGCACGTAAAAAGGACACCCACTTACAACTCTTAAGTGATCAGCTGTTGGCCTTTTTCAGATTCGAGAGGATACAGACAATCACAGAGGCAGCAGCTGTAAGTGACAGTTGTATGACTGTGAAGTGTGCCTGTGTGATTGTTCTCTATTCTGAAGGAGGTCAGTGGCCAGTAGCTTAAGTGTTGCATGTGTGTCTCTTTTTTTTATGTGCCTATCACAGCTCGCCATCTTGCTTTGCAGTGAGTTGTAAACTCTCCTTACTATATTGCTAACTAATTATTGTACCACGAGAATTTATGTCACTGATTCTTTACCAATATAGCCTCATGTTCCAAATTCTGTTGTTATCTTCTATAGACATTAATAGTAATCTAAAATAGGGAAACAATTGAAATCTGTCTGCTCATTCAGTGGTAAATTTGGGGCTGTTCACATCTGTTTTTTCAATATTTCTAATTGAGTCTATTTTGCCCTTTTACCTTCTACACATAAGACTTCTACATCTATCACATATTTGTGTTCCTGGTATGGGCAATGTTCAGCAAAGACAGAATCTGACTTTTTAAATCTCCAGCTCCTGTGGTGTTCCCTGAACCTATTGTCCATTTCATGATGACTGACCCCTGACTTTGAACTCATATTCTGGTCTCTTCACACCACAAACATTAATGTTTTATACCTCGCCGGAATCGTTGAAATGTCTACTTTTATTTGGTGTATGAATGTTACATTTTATTTGTAAAGGGGACAACATATGCGATAATATTTAAGAGAAAGTGTACTTTTTCTGGCATTTTTTGGCGAATATCAACTTTCAGGATGCACAGAGAAAGTTTTCCTTTGCACAGTTTAAAGATCCAACCTTGTTCTATTTACAGACGGAGTTTCGTTCAAAGTCAGGGGTCCATCATTATGAAATGGACAATAGTGCAGATTGACCGACCTGTCTGTTGTGTGTAGCAAGACTGACACATTTTACAAATAATTTTATACACCACACTGTTCATGATCGCTGGCTGTTTGTCCTTTGACTTGTAGAGACCTTCGCCTAAAGTATGTGGGACAGGGAGAAATACAAAGAATTCTTTTACCTTCAAAATGTTACTAATCCTGTTGGAAATTTAATCTAAGAAAGGCAACCTACACCATTTTCTTTTTTATCTTTCTTTAGTGTTTACTCGGTAGATTCAGGCTATCATTTCTTTATTCCTTTTCTATTTAAGAATATTGTCAGTCATGGTGGACTGAAATTCATTATTTGTTGCTGTAGTTTTTATGGTGTTGAGTTCTGGGTCAGTCATCTTGGGTCCCTGCAATGGCCAGGATTCAATGTATCATGTGACGGAGTGCTGCATGGTGTAGAGGGGAAGCCAGGATGCAAGTGTCAGTAAAAATGACTTTCTGGTAGATTTTAAATTTATCACTCCTATTTTCTATATCTATATTGATGCATAGGAAATTAATGGTGAAACCTTCTAATTCCATGCTAACCTTTGTTTTTAAAAGGTGTGGGGACAATAGATAACTGTAGGTTGAGGCCTAGATAATTTTGGGGCAAGGAAAACTCATCTGTGTGGTTCAATATGTTTGGTAGTGAGGGAGATGAAATTGGAAGGATGGGGGGGGGGGGGGGGGACAGATCCACATGGCTTGGGTTGTAAAGCATGTTATGCACATCTGTATTTTGTGGCTGTGCAGGAGTAGCCATGTGGTCTAGAGCGCCAAATAATGGATTGCGTGGCCTTTCTCGTCGGGAGTTCAAATTCACCACCACCCCCCCTCCCCCCTTGTGCATGGAAGGGTGTGTTGTCCTTAGGCCAGTTTATCTTATGATGAAAGTTGTAATTTTGTGTCACAGGGTGGTGTATCTTGTATTTAGTCACAGTTTGGTAATGTGTTGTATGTGTGTGTCCTTTGTCTGATGTGAATGCTGTAACTGAAAGCCAAAATGTGTGAACTGTCTTCTTTATGTACCTGTCTCAGTTTGATGAGTGTCTTTGTCCTGAGTTGCAGATTATCTAGATATATTGTTGACCTTCATCCTGAACTTCCCATTGTTGGAATAGAAAATGATGTATAGTTTGGCAAATATGATGAATGAAACATGAAGGCCTATAATAGTTCATTGTGATGCAAATGTTTGCTTAACAGGATCAGTGTTAGATACATACAGTAAATCATTATTTCTAGTATTTTTATCCTTTTACTGAGATGTCTGGTTGGTATTTAACAAAACAGAAGCTCATTAATTTGACTTATTTGTTACTCAAGGTGCAAGCGTCCAATTCCAAATGTTCAAATGTTTGTAAATCTATGCAACTTAACCATTGTGGTTATCACTCCCCAGGATTCCAAACTTTTATAACTAACCTTCCGACATAACAAGCACACACACACACAAACACACACACTCATACTAATTGTACACATTACAATGGCATGTTCTGTCAAGGTGAGATTTAGTAAAGTTGTGTTCGTAAATTGGTAATGCTGCCCACTCATAAGAGTTTAATGGCTGTTTCGATCCTCAAATGTACTTATTAGACACTTGCAGGTTTACTGTAATTCAAAATATTTTGCCCATTTATTGGGAAAAATTAGCCATTCCTTAAAAGAATTATTTGTAGCTGAATGAGATGTATGTGATTGCAGGCATGTTTGGCTTATTTCTGCTATGATAACCCGTAAAGATTTCATAGCTGAATGAGTATGTAATGTTTCTCACACAGGAATATTAATGATTACATGTTCTGCCTTGACCACTATGCACAGATGTGGGCTAAGTTGGTGACACTTTGCTCGCAGTTTCAGACAATGTTAACTTCAGAATGAAACTTTCACTCTGTAGCGGAGTGTGTGCTGATATGAAACTTCCTAGCAGATTAAAAATGTGTGCTGGAACTGGGACTCAAACCTGGGACCTTTGTCTTTCGCAGGCAAGCGCTCCACCGTTGAGCTATTCCAACATGACTCATGACCCACCCTCACACAATTTTTGAAAGTAGGAGGCGAGCTACTGGTAGAAGTAAAGTTGTGAGGGTAGTTCGTGAGTCGTATCGGGATAGCTCAGTGGTATAGTGCTTGCCCGTGAAAGGCAAAGGTCTCAGATTCGAGTCCCGGTTCTGGCACACAATTTTAATCTGCCAGGAAGTTTCAATGTTAACTTCTGTTGCACAGCTGGAGGCTGGGGTAAGGGGGCACCGCTGTTAAGGGCCAGTTGTGGGAAATAAGCAGACGTCCAGCATGTCTGATGTGTCCACTTGTCAGCCTGTGGCTGTTGCCAGCCCCATTACTGCTTGCAATGGGGCAGATAACCTGCCCATGATCATGTGGGAGGTGACCCCATGGTGTGGCAGACAGCGAAAGACTCCACAGGGGACTTGAAGAGAGGCCTTCCCAATTTGTCTTGTGAGCAGGTTTGAAGTGAAGTGCTATATGAACTGAACAATCTTCCTAAACTAGATGGTGCTGATGGGTGTTGTTATGTTGTTATGGTCTTCAGTCTGGAGACTGGTTTGATGCAGCTCTCTACCCTACTCTATCCTGAGCAAGCCTTTTCATCTCCTCCTAAGAACAGCAACCCACATCCACTTGAATCTTCTTACTATACGCGTCTCTTGGTCTCCCTCTGCAATTTTTACCCCACACACTTCCCTCCAATACTAAATTTACGATTCCCCGATGTCTAAGAATGTGTCCTACCAAGCGATCCCTTCTTTTAGTCAGGGTATGCCAAAAATTCCTTCGCTCACCAATTCTGTTCAGTACCTCTTCATTAGTTATGTGATCTACCCACCTAATCTTCAGCATTCTTCTGTAGCACCACATTTCAAAAGCCTCTATTCTCTTCCTGTCAGCACTGCTTATCGTCCATGTTTCACTCCCATACAAGGCAACACTCCACACAAATGCCTTCAGAAAAGACTTCCGTACCCTTAAATTAATATTCGATGTTAGCAAATTTCTCTTTTTCAAAAATGCTTTTCTTCCCATTGCCATTCTGCATTTTATATCCTCTGTACTGCGACCATCGCATGTTATTTTACTACCCAAGTAACAAAACTCATCTACCACCTTCATTGTTTCGTTACCTAATCTAATTCCTTCAGCATCGCCTGATTTTCTAAGACCGCATTCCATTATTTTTGTTTTGCTTTTGTTAATGTTCATTTTATATGCTCTCTTCAACACGCTTTCCATTCCATTCAACTGCTCTTCCAGGTCCTCTGCTGTCTCTGACAGAATTACAATGTCATCAGCAAAACGCAATGTTTTTATTTCTTCCCCCTGAACTTTAATCCATATTCCAAATTTTTCCTTGCTTTCCTTCACCGCCTGCTCGATGTACAAATTGAATAACATTGGAGAAAGGCTACAACCCTGTCTTACTCCCTTCCCAACTGATGCTTCCCTTTCATGCCCTTCGAGTCTAATAACTGCGGTCTGGCTTTTGTACAAGTTGTAAATAACTCTCCTTTCCCTGTATTTTACCCCTGCTGACTTCAGAATTTGAAAGAGTGTATTCCAGTCAACATTGTCAAAAGCTTTCTCCAAATCTACAAAAGCCAAAAATGTTGGTTTGCCTTTCCTTAATCTGTCTTCTAAGATTAGACGTAAAGTGAGTATTGCCTCCCGGGTTCCTACGTTCCTCCTGAATCCAAACTGATCTTCCCTGAGGTCAGCTTCTACCAGCTTTTCCATTCTCCTGTAGACAATTCGTGTTAAAATTTTGCAACCATGACTTATCAAACTGATGGTTCTGTAATTTTCACACCTGTCTGCGCCTGATTTCTTTGGAATGGGGATTATTACATTTTTCTTAAAGTCTGAGGGCATTTCGCCTGTCTCATACATCCTACACACCAGTTCAAATAGTC
Organism: Locusta migratoria; assembly: GCA_026315105.1. Classification (NCBI taxonomy): domain Eukaryota; kingdom Metazoa; phylum Arthropoda; class Insecta; order Orthoptera; family Acrididae; genus Locusta; species Locusta migratoria. The sequence continues at coordinate 769,032,942 of CM048744.1, forward strand.
TTGTCATGGCTGGCTCTCCCAGAGACTTTAGTAGCTCTGAGGGTATTTCATCTACTCCTGGGGCCTTGTTCCGACCTAGGTCTTTCAGGGCTCTGTCAAATTCATCTCTCAGTATAGTATCTCCTATTTCATCTTGATCGACTTCCTCTTCCCTTCCTACAACATCGTCTCTAAGTTCATTTCCTTTGTAGAGCTGCTCTATGTACTCTTTCCACCTTTCAGCTTTCGCTTCTATGCTGAGAACAGGTTTCCCATCTGAGTTCTTGAAATTCGTAGAGTTGCTTTTCTTGTCCCCAAATGTCTCTTTTATTTTCCTGTAGGCAGTATCTACTTTTCCCCTTGCTATACATTCTTCTACAGATTTACATTTGGCTTCTAGCCACTCCTGCTTAGCCATTTTGCACTTCCTGTCAATCTCATTTTTTAGACGTCTGTACTCCATTTTGCCTGTTTCATTTACTGCATTTTTATATTTTCTCCTTTCATCAATTAAATTTAGTATTTCCTGTGATATCCAAGGATTTTTTGTAGGTCTTGTCTTTCTACCTATTTTGTCCTCCACTGCCTTCACTATTTCATCTCTCAATGCTACCCATTCCTCTTCTACTGTTTTATTTCCCCCTGTTTCTGCCAATTGTTGCCTACATCTTCCTCTGAAATTCTCCAGAACATCAGTTTCCTTCAATCTATCTAAGTCCCATCTCCTTATTTTCCTACCTTTCTGCAGTTTTTTCAGCTTCAGCCTACAGTTCATGACTAACAAGTTATGGTCAGAGTCTATATCTGCCCCTGGGTATGTCCTGCAGTTTGTAACCTGGTTCCGGTACCTATGTCTTACCATTATAAAATCTATCTGATATCTTCCGGTGTCTCCTGGTCTCTTCCATGTATACAACCTTCTTTTGTGATTCTTAAACCACGTGTTTGTTACGATTAAATAATGTTCCGTGCAAAATTCTACCAGGCGACTTCCTCTTTCATTCCTCCTGCCCAGTCCATATTCACCTATTATTTTTCCTTCCCTTCCTTTTCCAACTACCGAATTCCAGTCTCCCATCACAATTAAGTTTTCCTCTCCCTTAACTGTCTGAATAATTTCCTTTAGCTCCTCATCTATTTCTTCGATCTCCTCATCATTGGCAGAGCTAGTTGGCATACAAACCTGTACTACTGTTGTCGGTGTTGGCTTCGTATCTATCTTGACAATGATAATGCGATCACTGTGCTGCTCAGAGTATTTTTCCCGCATTCCTATTTTCTTATTCATTATCAATCCTACTCCTGTGATCCTCCCAATTCATTTTGTATTTATAATCCTGTACTTCAACCTTTCCATTTGCCTTTTTAAATTTTCTAGTTTTCCTACTCGATTAAGGGACCTAACATTCCATGGTCCGACCCGTAGAATGCCAGTATTGTCTTTCCTGATGACAACATCCTCCTGAGTAGTCCCCGCCCGGAGATCCGAATGGGGGACTATTTTACCTCCGGAATATTTTACCCGAGAGGATGCCATCATCATATTTTCATACAGTAGAGCTGCATGTCCTCGGGAAAGATAACGGCTGTAGTTTCCCCTTGCTTTCAGCCGTTCGCAGTAGCTGTGTGGCAAAGCCACATTAGCTGATGTTACAAGGCCAGCTCAGCCAATCATCCAGACTGTTGCCCCTGTAACTACTGAAAAGGCTGCTGCCCCTATTCAGGAACCACACGTTTGTCTGGCTTCTCCACAGATACCCCTCCGCTGTGGTTGCACCTACGGTACGGCTATCTGCATCGTTGAGGCACGCAAGCCACCCCACCTCGGCAATGTCTGTGGTTCATGGGGGTGGGCTGATGGGTAAGAAATCCATTGTATAATCTGTGAGCATACTGGATTTATTTTTATTTATTTGTCCAAAAATCTTTGCAGATTGTGGGACACGAAAACACATAAATTACAATATAGTATTTTTAAACAAGTATACACACACAAATTACAAAAAACAGTTTCTTTTCCATCAATTACAGGGGCAAAATATAACAACATTGTTGTTTCAGCAGATGCAAGAATTTTAGAATTAGGTATGAAGGTTTTCAATTCAAACACAGATCTAAACTTCAAAGACAGTATTTGTCTTTTGTACACTTTCTTTGCAAAGATCATGCCTTCATTTTGTTGTCTCAAATTTATTTTCAGACATGTGGTCTAAAAATTCAGCTACAGTGTAGAAGCAATGGTCAAGCAAAAGGGTTTTTAGTGTTTTACTGAACAGGGACTGATACTTGCTATTTGTTATTGCTGATGGCAAGCTGTTGTAAAGATGGACACCTTGGTGGAATGTGGAGTTTTTGAAAGCATAAATATGAGTGCTTTGTACATGGAGCTTGTTTTTCTGCTTGGTGTCATGGTAGAAACATTTGAATTTTTGTTGAACTGTGTGATACTTGTTTTGACAAATTTGCATATTTCCAATATGTAGAGGCTGCCAAGTGGTAGGATAGATGATTTCTGAAAGAGAGGTCGACAGCTATCTGTTGTTTTTGCCCTATTCATTATTTTCACAACTCTCTTTTGGGTGAGTAGAATGTCAGAGCTACATGGGGAGTTCCCCCAGATTATGATGCCATATTGCATCATACTGTGGAACTGCGTATAATATGCAATGCGAACTGTCTCCGGGCTTGTACTGTATGATAGGATATGTAGGGTGTAACACACTCGGTTTAGTTTGCTAACTGTTTTGCTAATGTGCACCTGCCATTTTAGGTTTTCTTGCAACCACAAACCTAGAAATTTTTTCTGTTGAGGGGTATATTTCTGAGTTACGTAATTTCACCACAGGCTCAGATTTTTCGCCACTCAGGTGAAGTGCAGGAAGGTGGTTTTTGTAGTGTTTACTATGAGTTTGTTTTTGTTGAACCAATCACCCAACTCATCTGTACTTTCATTTATTGCTTCCTGGAGCTCATGGTCATCTTGGCTGGTAAGGAGGATGCTAGTATCATCTGCAAAGAGTATGCTGGTATTGGCAGTAATGTTCAGTGGCAGTTCATTAATGTAGAGGAGAAACAATACTGGTCCAAGTGTTGAGCCTTTGGGCACACCTTTTGTAATGTTGCCATAGTCAGAATAGTAAGTTTCAACATGTCCTTGATCATTATGTCTTATTGCTACTTTTTGTGTCCTGTTTGTGAGGTGTGAACTGAAACAGTTTAGCGGGATGCCTCTGGTGCCATAGGAGTGTTTGTCTAGTAGAATGCTGTGGTCTATCACATCAAATGGAGTCATTCCAGATATGGAACAGGTCCTTCTGGATGCCACAAGGTACAAACAGGTGCAGGTGGTAGCTAATGTCAGTACCATTGATGTCTGTTGCTTTGGATTGGAATAGATTTTCTCCAGTTTTGGGAGTATGTCTGAAGGGGTATACACTACAATTCTTTCTTGCAAAACAAAGGCAGAGATTGCCATCTGCACAGTTGACAGAATCAATTGCAGTTCTTTGATACAGAGCCAAGTGGAGGGTCTGTATCATAGGCTCAGATGGGTTTGTGACTGTGTAGGTTGCAGATTGCTCAACTTGTGGCATGCTGTGGAAGGATTCCAGATTCTGTTGAATAGGTCTGGCATCATTACACATGCAGGAAGTGGCTACATGAGCATTGTGAACGCACAAAAAGGGTTTCAGTCTCAAAAACTGCAGGTCACACATAGGACAAATGCCGATCTAATACCCAGTGGTGTAAAAGTTTTAAATTTTTGTAGCTGTGTGGGGATAGTACCAGAGCTAGAAGACATAATGGAAAGTACTGAAGCACAAATCATTGTATGTAGCGAAAGTTGGCTAAAGCTGGAGACAACTTTAGCCAAAAATTTTACTATGGCCCATTCTTGCAATGTCCAGTAACCTATTTACGGGAACTTTGCCAACAGTTTGATTTTACATTGTCCAGTTAAGAGGCATCTGGCCTTAAACTATTTGTTAACCATCAGTTATCTTTACTGAAGCATTGTCTTCCAGGAAAGTCTTAATGGAAGTATATTTTAAGGTTAAAGTGACAAATGGCAAAAAGGAATTACATTCAGTTCTTCGAAAGTGACTTTGACAGTAGCGATGATGGACATATTATGATACACAGGAGACCTAAAGTAATGAAAACAATCCACTACACTGTAAGCTCTGTGCGTGCTTCAATGACCATCATTCAGCGCGACGGTGGAACGTTGTACGTTTCAGAGCCCGGTGATCTTGGCTTAATCGCGAGGGTCGCAACGATGGTACAAACCTCTATATTAAAAAAAAAAAAAACCTCAATTTAAAGGTGTGCTAGGTGCCAAGGAGATGCATGGCTGTTGCAGTTGAACAGTCACTAGCGATCAACCTCTGAGGAACCTGCCGCACATTAGTTGTATTAAGGCTTACCCAGGCAAGCAGGGCTCAGCCTGGGTGGACCTTTATATCCCTAGCTGCTCGCGGGACCGAGATGAAACGAGTTGTAAACTATGCCAATGGTGTCTCTAAGCAAGGAAGATCAAATTTCAATGACACGAAATATGACCCCCAATCATTTCCTTCCCTTGGTACACCATGGGAGGAACATCGGGCTAAAGATAGGGATGAATTATACTTTCCAAAATATCTTGTACGTAGCAGAACAGATGGGGAAAGTTTCATGCTGACAAAACCTCTTTTCTTCGTAGAAAATCTGGAGGGTAAGTATGGTGAAGTTGCGGGAATGTCGAAGATGAGGAGCGGTTCAGTGTTGATAGAAGCTGCATCATCCACTCAGTCAAAAGCATAGCTTGTTTACAACAAGCTGGGTGATGTCCCTGTAAGCATAACACCTCACGAATCACCGAACATGGTCCAGGGTCTGATTTACCACAGAGACCTTCTTCTACAGTCTGATGATGAGTTACGCGCCAATTTAGAGTGACAGAGCATCCACTTCGTCTGGAGCATGTATAGGGTCCAAAGGATTGTAGGGTTGCCACCAGTGCTTTCATCTTGGCCTTTGAGGGCAATACATTGCCCGAAAAAGTCAAGGTCATGATTTCCTTGTGTGACAAAGCCTTACACTCCTCCCCCTCTGCAATGCTTCAAATGTTGGAATTTGGGCATATGTCATCCTACTGCACCTCCAGCCCCACAGCACCACATGTAGGGAATGCGGGCGTCCATCCCATCCAAACGCTCCGTGTACTCCCCCACCAATATGTGGTAACTGTGGGCAGCAGCCTGTTCACCAGACTGTACCATTCTCTGCCAAGAGTGTAAAATCATGGAAATTAAGACCCTGGACAGACTAACATACACAGAGGCAAGGAAATACTATGAAGACTTCATCCTGTTCCGCTGACAACTTTCTATGTGACAGTTACATCATCGCTAGCTACTCTGGTGATGATGGCACCAACAGTGCACCCATCCACTGTGGGCGCTACGGGCCATCAAAAACAGTCTGCCTCCTTGAAGGTTGGGGGGGGGGGGGGGGGCTTCATTCATTGCCCCACGACTACCACCGGTGGGGGCTATTTCACCCCCACCTATTGGTACACGAGTCCTCATTCCCCAGCTTGAGAAGTAGCAGCCTTCCCCAGCCGCTCTTGCTAGGGAGAAGTCCGCTGGGATGCTCCCTTCCCCAGTTTCAAAGAATAGATTGGAGGAAGATGGACACACCACTGGTTAAAGGGCTTCCCGATCCTCATCGGCTCCTGAAACTTCAGAGAAGCCCTCCCAGCAGTCTAAACCAAAAGAAAAGCAGGAGGACAAGAAAAAGAAAAAGAGATCGAAGAAAAAAATCGCTTCCGGCGGCACTCCCACAGTCGGTCGCTCAAACTTCAGATTCTGAGGATGGGTTGGAGATGCTAGCGTCCCCTGAGGACCTAGCACTCACCAACCTCCCAGAATCAATGGATATCCATGCCATGAGTACTAAAGGAGCAGCAAAAGGTGATACTGAGGTGTAAACTCAATGTTTGCAACACTCATGGCATCGCAGTAAGCCAATCGCAATATCCTTCAGATGTTATTTCCATCGTCTAGCTTAATTGTGCCAACTCCCTGTCCTCTGTATAGCCCCCCAGGAAACTTGGTTTCCTGTTCAGCAGACCCCTGCCCTTCGTGGTTACCGGGGCTATTTTAAAAATCATGCAGCCTATGACAGCGTTTCTGCAGTTGTTTGCATCTTTGTCCTCACCAATGTCCCCAGTGCACCAGTGCCACTTCACAATGCACAACCCCTTGTGGGATGGAACTGAGATTATGGCCCGTGGTAGAGACGTGGAGTACCTTCTGACACAGCTAAATATTTGCCTTCTTAACAACGGAGCTGCCACACACTTCATCTTGGCCCATGGCACCTACTCAGCCACAGATCTGTCCCTCTGCAGTCCAAGCTTATGTCCACACCTTGGAAGGGTCCATGACGACCTTTGTGGAAGCGATCATTTCCCTATCATCCTGTCGCTTCCACAATTATCACCCGCAGGCTGCCTGCCCCAATGGTCACTCCATCGGGTAAACTGGCCGGCTTACACCTCGGCTGTTACAGTAACATATCCGCTCTGAGACGACGTTGATATGGCTGTTGATGATGGCCATTGTTTCCGCTGCTGCAGCTACAGTCCCAAAATCCTCTGGTTTGCTCCATCGTAAGTTGGTGCCCTGGTGGATGCCGGAAATTGCTGAGGCCATCAGGGAGCAATGTCGGGTGCTCCAGTGCCATCGCCACCATCCTTCCTTGGAGCACCTGATTGGTTTTAAACGGCTTTGTGCCCAAACTCAACGGCTGATACAACAAAGCAAGCAAGATAGCTGGGAGAGGTATATAGCCACTATTGGCTCTCGGGCCTCCCCAACTGTGGTGTGGAAGCAGGTTAGGCACCTTTTCAGGCATCGTCTGCTGGCAGGAATACCCAGTCTCCACATTCGCCGTACTCTGTCCACAGACCCAGCTGCTATTGTGTAGTACATGGAAGAACATTATGCTCATAGCTCGGCATCTGCATCTTACAGTGCTCACTTCCGCACTCTCAAAGAGCGTGTTGAACAGTGGTGGCATACCTTTCACATGTGCCTCAGGAAAAATACAAAGCGTCATCCAGTGAGTGGGAGTTTGAAAGTGCCCTATCTGCATATCCTGAAACCTCCCCAGGACCAGACAGTGTTCAGAGCCAGTTGGTTCGTCACCTCCCTGCGGATTTTCAACAATGACTTCTCGCCCTGTACAACCATTGCTGAGTGAAAGGTGCTTTCCCGTCCCAATGGCGGGATAGCATCATTATCCTGGTGATGAAACCAGATGCCGATCCGCAGGTGGCCGAGAGCTGCCGCCCAATAAGCCTCACCAACATTCTGTGCAAGATCTTTGAACATATGATGAATCGGCGGCTCATGTGGATTCTTGAACACCGGAGACTCCTCACCCCCCCCAACAAGGCGGCTTCCACCATGGCCGCTCTGCAATAGAGAATCTAGTGTCGGGCTATCCACACTGCTTTGACCAGGCATGAGCACATAGTTGTGGTCTTCTTCGATCTTCCCAAGACGTACAATACCACCTGGCGCCACCTTATACTGGCTACGCTCTATGACTGGGCCTTACGTGGTCTCCTACTGACATTCATAAAGAACTTCCTCTCACTCCATACTTTTCGGGTTAGGATGGGTACCTCTCTGCAATTGTCACATCCAGGAGAATAGTGACCCCCAGGGCTCCGTTCTCAGTATCCCTCTATTTTTAGTTGCCATAAACGGCCTTGCGGCGGCTGTAGGATCATCAGTCTGTACATCCTTGTTTGCCGATGACTTTTGTTTATATTACAGTTCTGCTAACATTGTTAGAAGCTGACCTCGGGGACTGTCAGTTTGGATTCAGGAGAAATGTAGGTTCACGGGAGGCAATACTGCCTTTATGACTTATCTTAGAAGATAGATTAAGGAAACATTTGTAACTTTTGAAGATTTGGAGAAAGCTTTTGACGATGTTGATTGGAATACACTCTTTCAAATTCTGAAATCAGCAGGTGTAAAATAAGGGAATGGAAGGTTATTTACAACTTGTACAAAAACCAGGCAGCAGTTATCAGAGTTGAATGGCATGAAAGGGATGCAGAGGTTGGGAAGGGAATAAGACAGGGTTGTAGCCTTTTCTCCAGCACTATTCAATTTTTACATTGAGCAGGCTATAAAAGAAAGCAAGGAGAAATTTGGAGAAGGGATTAAAGTTCAGTGTGAAGAAATAAAAGCACTGTGTTTTGACAATGACATTGTAATTCTCTCAGAGACAGCAAAAGACCTGGAAGAGCAGTTGAATGGGATGGACAGTGTGTTAAAAGGTGCATACAACATGGACATTAACAAGAGTAAAACAAGGATAGTGGAGTGCACTCTAAGAAACTCGGACAATGCTGAAGGAATTAGATTAGGTAACTTAACAATAAAGGTGGTTTTGGCGTTTCCTTCTTCTTTGTCTGTAAATCTTCTCCCCACTCGTCCTCTACATATACATACTTTTGGGCAAGTAGAAAGTTTATGTTGCTGGCTTGTGGAAGAAGGGCCCACCAAAAAGGAAAATAAATAAATAAATAAAAATAAACGTGAGATTATAAAAACTCATTAATATATACACTCATCTTGGTTTTGATGGTCTCTTCTTTGTTGTTGATCTGCTTATTCTTTTTTTCTTGACCTTGCGTTGTGTGTTCTGCTAGAGCTGAAACTTGTAAATAATAAGTTTGCTTTTCAGAAACATGTATGGCTACAACTTGTTACAAAAGCATCTGTCACCCTCCACATCCAAGCAGACAGTGTCAGTAATTGCAAACTTTGTCTTCCACTCCTCTTTCACCTCTCAGTACAAATGAGTGCGAATCAAATAAACATTTTTAAGACTGTTGAAAATAGAAAGATACTTACATAAATAAAGTTTGTAACTTAAGTATTGTGTGTTGTCTTGTGTGGTCATATACGCATTTCGAAATGTGTTGTTGGCATGTTTTTCATTTTCACTTGGATAAATGGCGTTGTTTTGTTTATCAACAGAAATATAATGTTTTGACCCTTTGTGTGACAGTTCAATCAAGTTTGTGTGTGTGTTATCAAGTGGTGTGTTATTTTATTGAGTGTATTTTGGTGTAGCTATTTCGTTTGTTTGTGATCAACATTTACCTGGATTTGAAAAGTACCATTCTATTTATTTCATGCGATTGCATTAATTGCAACTGTATGCAATATTTGTTGTCAGTGCATCATAATGATTCTAGTGAGGTAATAGGTTTTGTTGTCCAATTTTTATTTATAATATTTGCTTATTTGCATCCAATGCTGATGACATTTGCATCATTAAAAACAACTAAACATTAATAAACAGGTTTGTGGTGTATGTGTATAGTATGTAAATGGGTTTCAGATTATTATTTTATATATTACCGTATATACTAGAGTAATCCATGCACATTTTATCCACAATTTATGAACTAAAAACTGGGGTGCGCGGAATTACTCAAATTTTGGTTGGTATTACTCCATCTGCAACAACAAAACACACCAGGTGGGGATTACGCGGCTTTAAAAAACATCCCTTTATGCCGGTATTACACGATAATATTTTCGATGAAATCTTTGAGAAAGAAATATCAAATATTCGTAATATTTCTTAGACATAAATCTTCATAGTGGTGTTAAAAATGGGTGTTATTGTTGTCATGTTTCAAGATAGCGGATAATAATACCTTTTTATTGTGCGCTGCCTAGCCGGTCGCAAACGTAGTGGAGTAGCGTATCTTTCTGGCAGGTTCCTTGCCAGCACGGTTGGCGCGTACGAACAGTTGCATTGTTGATATAGGAATGAGTAGTTCATGGTACCATTTTTCTGAGTAATAATGTACATTATCTACTTAAGTTAGGTATTATTCGGTTCAGTAGCACCATATTACCCACATCGCTATGGGGACGTGGTAATGACTATATCTGGAGAAGACAGGGTTACAGCGACTTCTTGCCACTGTGTTCAAACGCTAATTACGGTGCGGCATTGCAGTTATGTTCAAACGCACGCACACGTCGATTAGCAACAGCGATGCTAACGCTCAGAGTGGATACATTTACAGCGGAGAGAAGAAAAGCAACTTTCATAATCAAATTTACGGCGAGGCGCTACATGTGATGACATTTCTTTGATAAAAAATACATTTATGTCGAAGCTCTTTATTACACTCTCAAATATCATTGATGTACATACATGACATACAGACTTTTACAAAGATATATGACCATCTAATACCAGTCTCAGCTCCATTTACTTAACGGTTCAGATTCTATAAGTGTTCATTTTATTCTCTTACTGTGAATATGTTTTCACAGTAATACTTTACAAATGAAATAGTTTTCAGTTTGTATGAGAACGTTTAGTAGGTAAAATACAATAATTTTATGGGGTTGGTGCGAGATTTGCACGCTCTGGATATGACAACATTGCGCCCCCCCCCCTCTCTCTCTCCTTCAGTCAGTGCGGCGTCAGTTGTTTTAATATTTACATGTCGTTTTGAAATTTAATAGACGTAACATCCCAAATGGCTGCCATCATGTACTTGTTCAAATCCGACAGGTGGTATCCTGATCTACACAAATCGAGGTGGGTTTTCTTTTGTTTTTTTCTTTTATCCCCTCATCAAAATTTAATGTGCGCAGATTACTCGAGGGCACAGATCACTCGTGTATATATGGTATATAAACAGTGTGGACAGGAAGAGGATAGAGGCTTTTGAAATGTGGTGCTACAGAAGAATTAGGTGGGTGGATCGCATAACTAATGAAGAGGTACTGAACCGCATTGGGGAGAAAAGGAATTTCTGGCACACCTTGACTAAAAGAAGGGATTGATTAGTAGGACATATTCTTAGACATCAAAGGACCGTGAATATAGCAATGGAGAGAAGAGTGTGGGGTAAAAATCGCAGAGGGAGTCAAGAGATGAATACAGTAAGCAGATTCAAATTGATGTAGGTTGCAGGTCATATGAGGAGATGAAGAGGCTTGCTCAGGATAGAGTAGGGTGGAGAGCTGCACTAAACCAGTCTCTGGACTGAATCCCACAACAACACACATTTGTAATAAGTCTTCTGCTCTTTGGAAAATGGACACTTTGAGCATGTCTTCCTCTTTTCAAGTTTATTACTTGGAACTTGACGATCTTCTTGACCAATAGATTCCTCTTCATGGATTTCTTGATGTATGAGGTCCTCTATATCATGCGGTAGGTTGGGAATTGTGAGGTGTCGTCTGATGTGTGGTTCTATCAGAGTGTGAGCCAATGTTTTGATAGGCCCCATCTTTTTGAGAGTTGGGTTTTGTGAATAACATGACTTATGTTATGGGGCACACTTCAGGTACCACCAGGGGGCTAGCGGTTCTTTCATGAGTATGTGCATGGCAAGCACGGGGCCCCGAGCTAATGCAGTTGTCCTTCCTCCTTTACTTCCCATACTGCATTTCCTTCCCCCCTCGCCTCCTTTTCTATCCTCACTCCTAACCCTCCCCACTAGGGGACTATAACCTCCCAACCAAACAACCCAACCCAACCCAACACTTCAGGTCCACAAGGTCTACATCATTCTACAGAATGCTTGTTATAGCAGGTAATTTCAGGCTTCTTCTTGTCAGGATCAGTTTTGATGCTGTGGTGCATAGAAGATATCAGAACAACAAATCTGTTCTTCTTAGGCACAACAGACAACAAAGTAACACAAATCATTTGCGAAACCATAGACAACTGATCCAACTGGTCTAGATTAATAAGACTTCAATTCTCGCGGAATAACAGTGTGATTCTTTTTTGAAGCAGTTAGTTATCTGTAGTGGCGTTTCTGTTTGAACCTTCAATTGGTTTGCATAAGTGCAATGTCATTTGAGTTGGTTTAGAATGCTTCTTTTCTTCTTCATTTAATTCAGTACCATCACTGTTCTTTCCAGTATAAATGTAAGCATTGAAAAGATATGAAGCAAATGAGTCAGCCATGCATTGTGCCTTGATGCCATCTTTGGTGGGTTTCTGTGGCATATACATGTGAAATCCGGTCTCCCTCTGAAAGGAACAAGTATTTCGTCAAATGTCACATTCTCACTAAGGCATTACATCTTCTGAGAATTATATACATTCATGGCCAATAAAATTGCTATACCACGAAGATGACATACTACAGATGTGAAATTTAACCGACGGAAGAAAATGTGATAGGCAGATCATTAGCTCTTCAGAGCATTCACACAATGTTGGCACCGGTGGCGAAACCTACAACGTGCTGACATGGGGTAAGTTTCCAACCCATCTGTCCTACACAAACAGCAGTTGACCGGCGTTGCCTGGTGAAATTTGTTCCAACACGTTTCCGACTGTATTGATTGTAGCTTATCACAATTGATTTTTATTGTATTGTGACATTGCTGCTTGCATTGGTCACCATCCAATGACTGTTAGCAGAATATGGAATTGGTGTGTTCAGGAGGGCAATACAAAACACCATGCTGGATCCCAACGCCCTCGTATCACTAGCAGTCAGGATGTCAGTCATCTTATCTGAATAGGCTAGCTGTAATGGATCGTAGAGCCACGTCTCGCTCCCTGAGTCAACAAATGGGGATTTTTGCAAGGTAACAACCATCTGCATGAACAGTTTGACGACGTTTGCAGCAGCATGGACTATCAGCTCGGAGACCATAGTTGCAGTTACCCTTAACACTGCATCACAGACAGAAGTGCCTGCGATAGTTTATGCAACGACAAACCTGGGCGCACGAATGGCAAAACGTCATTTTTGGATGAATCCAGGTTCTGTTGACAGCATCATGATGGTCGCATCCGTGTTTGGCTACATCGTGGTGAACGCACATTGGCAGTGGGTATTCGTCATTGCCATACTGGCGTATCATCCAGCGTAATGGTATGGGGTGCCACTGGTTACACGTCTCGGTCACCTCTTGTTTGCACCAACGGCACTTTGAACAGTGGCCATTACATTTCAGATGTGTTACGACCCATGTCTCTACCCTTAATTTGATCCCTGCGGAACCCTTCATTTCAGCAGGATAACGCACGACCGCATGTTGCAGATCCTGTAGGGCCTTTCTGGTTATGGAAAATGTTAGACTGCCGCCCTGACCAGCACTTTCTCCAGATCTCTCACCAATTGAAACATCTGGTCAATGGTGGCCGAGCAACTGGATCTTCACAATACACCAGTCACTACTCTTGAAGAACTGTGGTATCGTGTTGAAGCTGCATGGGCATCTGTACCTGTACATGCTATCCAAGTTCTTTTTGACTCAATGCCCAGGCGTATCAAGGCTGTTATTATGGTAAGAGGTAGTAGTTTTGGGTACTGATTTCTCAGGATCTATGCACCCAAAATGTAATCACATGTCAGTTCTAGTAAAATATATTTGTCCAATGAATACCTGTTTATCACTTCATTTCTTCTTGGTGTAGCAATTTTAATGGCCAGTAGTGTATAAACTTGTTGAATATTTCAGAGATGGCAGCTGACAGTCTCATCTCACATGTGGTAGAATCAGCAAACCATAAGCAGTTGATCAATATACCAAACCGTTTGACAGACTTGGTTTTTCTGAATAGTGGTCTTCCAGTCAGGTCCTTGGAAAACAGAGAGATCACATTTTCATGACCAGATTTGAAAATGGGTGTGAATATTAGCAAACCAATCACGACATGAATTTCTCTCGTCGTCTTCTCTTGTATCAGTAACTGTAAGGTGAGAATCAGCATCTGAGTAATCATTTTCCAGCTTGGATTCATCAACGCTCTCCTGAAACCACTCCGAAAGTTTTTTTCTCAAAATTGGCATCACTTCACCGCATTCTAACATTTCTTGAACTTCTCGTAGATTTATAAGTCGCTTCTGTAGCATTATCCATCATGGCGTCTTTTAAATCATAAAAAAATCAAATAAATAAATAAACATATCACACAAGACGTAGGCCTAATAGAAGAAATTAAATGATTGTAATACGAAAAATCCAGTCTAACAGATTGAGCCATTGCAAACTTAATTCAAAACGTCTGGTCTGAAAGACCTGCAGGTTTTATAAAATTAATGCTTACCTGACAATCAGAAGCCACAAACTGGACTGCAATGCTCCTGCCATTTGTATTATTTAACAATATGAAAGTACTGTGGAGGGGATGGTCGCAAGCGGGACACGCCACATTTAAAAAGCCCAACAGTCTCTCAGACCAGTGTTTCTGTTTAAGGGTTACATCACATACCAAAACAGTCTTCCAGACCAGACTGTAAACCAATTAGGTTCCTTCCAGAGTAAAGCTTAAACAGTAACTCCATATCTAACACATACAACTGCTTTCTCAGTGAAAGATCTGTACCCAAATACTGGAAAGTTCCACAATTCAATCCAATATTCAAGAAAGGCAATAGTATTGATGGAACACTTATTTTGTACATTTAAGAACTTCCATGAAGAGAATGTCTTATTGACCCACTGTCAACATGAATTATAGTTCTTGTGAAACACAGCTAGCTCTTTACTAATATGAAGTTATGAGAGCTAACAACAAGGGCTCTCAAATCGATTGCATATTTCTAGGTTTAGGTAAGGCTTTTGACACTGTACCTTGCAATTAGCTTCTAATCAAAGTGTGTGCTTGTGGAATATCACTACATTTGTGCAATTGGTTTCATGATTTCCAATCAGAAAGAACATAGTACACAGTGACTGATGCAAAGTCATTTAATAATCTGGCATTGCCGAGAAAGGTGTTATATGGCCCCTACATCTACATCTACATAATACTCCGCAATTCACCGTAAGGTGCGTGGTGGAGGGTACACTGAACCACTACTAGGCAGAGTACTGTTCCTTATTTTTATAAACGATTTAGGAGATAATGTGAGCAGCTCTCTTCGACTGTTCATGGATGATGCTGTGGTTTATCGGTTAGAAAAGTCATGAAAACATCAAAGGTAGAGCTGCAAAGTGATTTAGATAAGATATCTGCATGGTGCAATAATTGGCAGTTAGCCTTAAAGGATGAAAAGTGACAAGTCATCCATATCAATACTAAATGAAATCCTTTCAACTTCAATTACACAATGAATCAGTCAAATCTATAGGACATAAATTCAACAAAATACCTAGGAACCAATTATGAATGACATTAATTGGAATAAACACACAGAAAATATCATAGGGAAGGCAAACCTAAGGACACTTAGAAGAGGCAACAGTTCTACTAAAGCAACTGCCTACACTAGACTTGTCCATCCTAGTTTGGAGTATTGTTGCACATTGCTGGAGATTGTCACGGATATGATGGATGAGATGGAAGGAAATCATTAAAAGAAAGGCATTAGTCTTTGCAGTGAGATCTATTTACAAAATTCGTTTCACCAACATTCTCCTTCAACTGTGGAAAAAAAAAAAAAAAAATGTTACCACCCACCTACATAGAGAGAGAAATGATCATCATGAAAAAAATAAGAGAAAGCAGATCACACACTATTAAAAATGCAAACATGAACAAATATTATGAAAGCAGCTTGATAACCCCTCTGTCAGGCTTTTACATGTGATTTGCAGAATAATTATACAGATGTAGATCTTTAATAATACTCTCCAAAAGCTGATTTTGTGGTTGGATGTGGATAGGGTCCTTGAGGATGCATTCAGAGCACAGCTTGCAGCCAACTGCAAGTGGTGACTGATGTTGTTGCCAAATAAAATTGTGCTTTGGATCATAAGTTATTTTCACCAGCTTGTATTTGAATTAGTAGAACGCTAGTGAAATGAAGATAGACATCATTTGAAGAATCTTCAATAAGACAAATTGCTGGTCTTTGATAGAGAGCCATGAGGAGAGTCTAATCAGAGGCTGAGTGGTTCTGTGCCAATGAAGGCTGCATTTTCCTGAACTTGTGCCATTGGGTGATGGCATTTCAGGTTTTGCAAAATGTCAAGCATCCACTACCAACAAAGGCATAAAGGGCAGTGACACAGGTAGAGGGGTGGGGATGTAGTGTAATATGGGCAGCTGTACAGTATAGTTGCTGACTGGTTAATGGTTCAAAGAAAACTTGTGTTTCATGAAAAGTAGGCAGCCCACTCATATTTGAAGGCATTCTCAGACTAACCACAATATGTAGGCAAATACATGTTTAAAGTTATATATTTTTGATGATGTTACAGTGTTCATTTTTTTTTTTAAATAAATCACAATTTGCGATCAGTTATGTCATCACTGTATTAGGTTTAGATGAAATACCAAAGTGCGGCGAATGAAAACTTGTGTCCAGCCGGGATTCGAACCTGGGATCTCCTGCTTACTAGGCAGACGTGTTGACCACTCCAACAGCGTCAAAAAATATATAATTGTATACAAGCCAATGCTGGGCTCCTGACAACAATTAATTGTGTCTCATAACCACACAGTCTATTCTCCCTGATGCGGGAATACAGTATTGTGGCTGCGAGCATTACAGAACAAATAGGCAGTGGTAATAGGAAAGAGACAGTGTGGCGAATGGAGATTTGGGCGTGGCAGAAGACGCGCAGGGAAGAGTCCTCTGCAGTCGGGCTGGTTACTGTGTCCTCGGTGGTGGAGTGGTCAATGTGTCTGCCTAGTAAGCAGGAGATTCCGGTTTCGGATCCTGGCCGAGGGCAAATTTTCATTCGCCGCACTTTGGTATCTCATGTAAACATAGCACAGTGATGCCATAAGTGATCGCAAATTGCGATTTATTTCATGTGTTTAAAGGCTGTAGTAGGAACAAAACATATTCCAAAATTGTACTAAAAGTGTTCTCAAAAAATGATATTAACAATTTGTTTGTGAGCCTGCATGAACTGTAAATGTATGTGAAAAAGCACTTGACCTCTTACATCATCAAAACCAAAACAAAATGCAAAAACTACTTTAAAAAGCAGACAAAAATTCACTTAACACCTTAATAATTTTCTAAGGAACTGAAATCTGTCTTTATTATAAGTTTCAGATTGAAACTGTGGAGGAGTGTACGGGACAAGGAAAAGTTTAGACATTTAATGTAATGAAATAAATCAAACAATTGGTGAGTAGACGTCAGCGGTCGAAGAGGGAAGTGTTACGATTGTGTAAGCCGGCAGTGTCACGAAGCAGAGTGGGTTGGGCGCTCAGCAAAATTACATAGCTCAAAGCAAACTTCAAGTGTCGCAAGTGTTCGGCAGCCACGCATGCTACGCAACGACTCCAAACAGCAGTATTGCTTAAGGGAAGAAGCAGCCACGGTCTACATGACCAAAAAATAGGACTCGATCACATGTAGCAAGTCAGCTAGCCTACATCAATTAAACGCAAACCAACGGGGTCAACTCCAGCATATAAATATTGGAGGAAAAAGGAGGCTAGTTAAGAGTCGGAGTCAGGGAGTTGGTCACAGCTAGAGAGAGAGTGTCAGCTACGGATGGGCAGATATCTGCCCCAAGGACTGTGCCACTCGTCGCTGCTAATGTTAATCTTTAGTTGAATTGGGCGCAGGTTGCGAGATCTGAAATGCGGCGGCTTGATCGCTGCTGTCTTTACGGCTTCCCTGGAAAGAAGTAGAGTCTAGAGTATACGAGGACAGCAGGGATCTTGACCTCAACGGGGTGCTGCCGAGCATCGAACCAGCACCAGGCACAGCAAGGCGGTAGCAAGCAGCACAACATTGACCCGAGAGGGCAGTACGTACGCAAGGATGCGGCTGTACTAGGAGCGCTCTCGTGACCTGTCCGAGGGTGGAGCAACAGCTGGAGGTGGTAGGCAACCGGGGTTCAACGCCCAGGGCACACCATCCATTCTATGATCATCCCCCAGCTAAGAGGTCGGCGAGGCCAGGTGTGGCGCAGCAGAGACAATGTCGCTCCACAGGGCTTTGTAAGCTGCGGCCAACAAGCTGAGGTGTCAGCGCCTGCATCCAGCTGGGCAGAGTGGAGTCAGCGGCTTCGTCAGCAAGCCGCCATTGCAGTGTGTGACAATATGCGCACACTCTCCACTGGCATTGTGGTTGTAAGAATATTTCCTTAAATGTTATTGTTGATTAAATCGCTTTGTTACTGCCGCCATTCTTCCAGGTTGAGTAGAACTCACAGCCCAGGGATGCATCACTATCGTGAAAAAACAATAAATGATAAGAAATAGGCAAAACAGCAAATGCCTCAAGTAAACACCCTGACAATCACCAAACAACACTGTACAGTTGGAGCTCAACCCTGGGAGGAAGTGGCAGTAAAATAGTAGATGATAGAAAGTAGTAAAATTAATTTTTCGTGCTCTATTTGGGTTTGTTGGGGTATTTGTTATTCAGTTTAAGGAGGTTTCTCTCTCTCTCTCTCTCTCTCTCTCTCTCTTTTTTTTCCCCGAAGTGCCTTCAGATTTTTCTTTTTTTTTTTTTGTGCTCATAAATATTTAGATGGGGAAGGAAACTGTTGCAAAGGAGAGTCCAGCAGCACAGGATGCCACGACATTGGAGGCTATACAAAGTATGGTAATAAAGATAATAATAAGTTAATGCAGGAGATGAGTAACACTGTATTCGGCAAGGGGGTTCTGTTTTTCCCTCCTTAGATTCCTCTGTGGCCACTTTAGTCACGCCTTTTTCTGGTAAGCCTGGGGAAGATGTCACGGCTTTTTTCGATGATTTGTTGGCTGCATCCAAAGTAGGTTTATGGACAGATAAACAACTTTGGCAAATGACGAAGTTGCGCTTCATAGGAGAAGCCAAGGCTCATGTCTTGAATAACGAGGAGTTACCAAATACACTAACGTTTCATGAGTTAAAGAAGGGATTAGTAAAGGCAGAACAGTACCAGGTTTTATATGTAGACATTAAGTGCCATTAGCCAGTGAAAGAATGAAACGTTGGATAGTTTTGTCGATAGAATTAGAAATGTAAATATTAACACACATCAGTTGACAGACAATGACGTGGTGAACAAAATTATTTTACAGGAAGCAGAGAGTAGGGCTTTGGATACCTTTTTAAGGGGACTACCAGCAGAAATGTCACATCGAGTAAGCATGGAATTTCTGAAGTCATTGGATGAAGCTGTTTCATTGGTAATTGCTTTTGAAGAAATTGATATAGCTACGCGAGCAAAAAAGCGGCATAATATTTCAGGGGTTCGATATTTTAGGTGTGATCGGCAGGGCCACACAGCAAAGAATTGCACTGTACCGCAATGTAGATTCTGTCATAATATAGGGCACTTGGACCAGGATTGCAGAGCAATAAGGGAAAGTGATAGGAGAAGGTCGTTAAACAACAGAGGGAGTCCAAGGGCTGCCGTCTTGGGCTCACAGTAAATTTACATGCAGTAAAAATGCAAGCCAAAGGTGGATGGTTGGATAATGGGGACTACTAGAGGAAATTTGTAATAAAAACGGGTGCCGATGTATCAATTATCAGTAGCAAGAATGTCAAGAAGAGGTAGTGTCACCCACCACAATTTAAGTTAAGTGGATTTGGAGGTGCAGGGGTATGATCTCTAGAATGTACCACAGTGGGTTTTTAGTTAATGGCGCACAATTTCAGGAGACTGTGGAAGTCGTGTCGAAGATAAGTATGGGGTATGATGCAGTTCTGGGCCTAGACTTCCTCATTAATCATCACACTATAAATCGATCTTGGTCAGCAAATGGTGCAACTTGATGGGATAGTGTTTTCATTAGGTAGCACAGCTGCAAAGGGCTTACCGCTGCAAGATTCTCCCAGCGCTAGGACGAATCACCTAAACTGCAAGCGATGGCCTTGAGAATTGATTCACGTGATAAAATACCTCTGGGAACAGGGAAGGTGCTCTGGTTAGATTTGCATACAGCCTTACCTGCTAATACATTATGTTTAATGGAGCCACTAGGTGATAATGAAGAATTAGATACAGCACACTGTTTTGTGCGGAGGAGTACAGTGAAAGTTGAAGAAGTAGATGGAGGCAAGAAAGTACCGGTACTTGTGGATAATTTTAGAATGGAGGATAAGGAGTTAAGAAAGAAAATATTGTTGGCGATGATTAGAACATTCGAAGAAGAAGATTTTAACTGGTCCGAGATAGAAGCCATGGGAAATCCAACGATCACACAACATAAAATTCCTATGGGTAACAACCCACCGGTTTATAAAAAGCCTTATAGGGTGGTGCGGCATTTACAGCCATTGCTGGACGAATTTATAGAACAGCAGTTCGGGATTGCATTATAGAATATTCTGATTCCCGTACAGTGCCAACATAGTAATAGTGCCTAAAAAGTCAACTGATGGAACAAAGCAGAATACACAGTGTCTACCATCAGTTAGAAGTGGCAGAGGAGGATAGGCATAAAACGGCATTTTCCACACCTGGTGGGCACTGGCAATATAGAAGAATGCCCTTTGGGTTAAAAAACGCTCCTGCTACATTCCAAAGGTTGCTTGATGGTGTACCGCGAGGGTTGAAGACGCGAGAATGTTGTGCCTATTTAGATGACATTATTGTCTCTCTAAGGATATTGACAAGCATGCAACTCATTTGCGGAAGGTGTTTCAGGGGCTTAGGGAGACCAGATTGACACTCAATCTAGAAAAGTGTAATTTCGCTTTAAAGTAAGTAACATATTTAGGACATGTAATTAGTGAACAGCTAGTTAGGACAAATCCACGTCTGATAACAGCAGTTCAAGATTTTCCAGTACCATAAGGCATTAAGGAAGTGCAATCTTTCGTTGGGCTTGCATCTTAGTATCATCGTCGTGTGCAGAATTTTGCCGAAATAGCATGACCCCTGACGCAGTTACTAAGGAAGGGGGCAAAATTCCAATAGGCAGTGGAGTGTGATACAGCTTTCCAAACTACAAAACAAAAGCTTACCACAACACCAGTACTAGCGTATCCGGACTACTACAAAGAATTCATTTTATAATGCGATTCAAGTGAACATTCAGTAGGAGTAGTGTTATCTCAATATGTAGATAGTGCAGAGCATCCAATAGCATACGCCTCCAGACAGTTGACAACAGTGGAATGAAATTACTCAACAACTGAGAAAGAGTTGCTGAGTGGTATTTACGGAATAAAATATTTTTAGTGTTATTTATACAGACGGAAATTTAAAGTGGTGATGGAACATGCTGCATTAAAATGGCTTCTTGGCTTACGGGATCCATCCAGCCGGTTAATCCGATGGTCGTTGTGCTTACCTGAGATGGATTTTGAAGTGATGCATGAACCGGGGAAGAAGCATACGAATGCAGATGGCCTAAGTAGGAAAGTGGCATATGTAGAGGCTATGGGAAGGAATTCAGGTGGATGGCAAAGGGCACAGGGAGAGACCCTGATTGTCAAAAGTATGCTTCTTAAGAGTTCTAAAAGGAAGACAAAGTATTATGCCATAAGACCCGACTTGGGCCCAGAGTGGTGGTGCCTGCAGACCTTAGACAGGAGGTAATGAGTGAGGCGCACGATCGTGTCCTATTCGGACATGTGGGGCAGAGAACCACAGAAAGATGAGTAGCGGAAAGGTTTTGGTGGCCAACCAGGAAACACGATGTGGTTCAATACATTCGGAACTGTGTGGAACGCACACGGCGGGCAGATTTAAGCCGCCAAAAGGCACCCTTACAGCGATTACCAGAAGCCTCGGCCCTTTTTTCTCTCATTGGGTTGGATTATTTCAGACCATTTCACAAAATGCCAGCCGGTAACAAATACATGCTCACAATCATAGATCATTTTTCTCGTTACCTAGCGATGGTGAGTCTTCCACACCAGCAAGCCAGTACAATGAGTCATGTTAACCTCCCCTTATGTAGCAAAAAATAAGATGAAAAAGTTGGTTTCTAATTATAGAGGGCCATATCAAATTGTGGGAATAACATTACCGGTGAATGTAAGAGTCGCCCACATGAACGTCAGTCATGGATGTGAATCGGTTGTGACCTTGTAAAGGAACAACTGATGTAGTGCCTCTGCAAATACCACCTGTCACCATAGGAAATGCAAGACATAGGAAGAAGGACAGACTGTGGTGCCAAAAACAAGACAAAGAGGTCCATATAATTTACGAGGGAGTAGTTCAGCTGTCTCAGAAGGATTAATAATTTAATTTATGTGTTTTTTTCTCTCTTGTTTCTTTTCCTTTCTTTTTTAACGTTCAGCTTAGTATGTAATGTAATCGTTTTTTCATGTAGCACCGTCTAACATAATGGAGCTTTACAAGGTAGCAACAGTGATAGGATTAATATTTTGGTGGATTAGAGTTAGTAATGGTTTAAGAATACTATAGTTAAGGAGTGGAATCTTATTTTCAAAGCAAGGCCCTGTGTTCAGAACAAGCAACAAATGGACTATTGCATTAGACTGTAACTTACGGTCTCTTAGAAACGAACTAAGGAGATTGGAAGGGGAATTTGGCATTTTACAGGAGAGAATTGGAAACTCCACAATGTTCCAAGAAGTAGCAGGTGAACTCAGTACCCTACAGTATTCATACTGACAGCTGAAGGACAGATTACAGTATATACAGTATATGCTCCTGCAAAGGAGAGTAAAGCGGGAATGGTTAGATGCTGGGGGGAAGATACTAAAGACAGTTTTTGGGACCGCCAACAGTGACAATATTATGCAGCTCAATACAACAATGCAAGACATGGGTAACACATTTGATATTACAAAGGCAACGGTGGCATGGCACACCACACAAACTGGAGGGTTGCAGCAGGCAGTTCTAAATAACACTAAAGCCATTAGAAACGTAACCCAGGCAATGAGCAAATATTTTCTCGCAACTGCCAATATGCTAAAAGTGGATCTCAAAATGGTGCAGACTCACTTGAATACCGTAGATTCTGAATTAACCTTAGAAAGAGCACTAGGTTTATAAACGGACAAAATAATAGATGCTCAACTGATCACGGAAAAGTTACAGGAACCATTACATCATGCAATACAGGGACATTTGTCAACAGCCCTAGTACCACCAGATATTTTCAGGACAATACTAATCAAAATACAGAACCAATTACCACAAAAGCTGCATTTGATATTTGCCCCAGATAAACTCCATA
Organism: Locusta migratoria; assembly: GCA_026315105.1. NCBI lineage: Eukaryota > Metazoa > Arthropoda > Insecta > Orthoptera > Acrididae > Locusta > Locusta migratoria. Next base: position 769,056,012 of record CM048744.1, read on the forward strand.
TAGCACAATATTATCATTTAGCCACAGTTCAAGTAAGTACTAATAATGCGATATTGCGAGTCCAAATTTCTTTTCCAGTGGCCGATAAGTCTAGTATTTTTTATGGTTATTCGATACATTAATTTCCAATCAAATGGCATGCATCAAATAAATTAGTTCAGATTAAGACACATCAGATGCTGATAATCTCTCATACCACTAATGCTAGCGCTGTCATGACATCATCCAAATTATGGGATTGTATATTCAAATGTGTCATCATCTGCCCTTATGAACGAGAAATTCTACCATTAACTGACTGTTTCTTCTAACGGGTGGGAAACAATTGGTTATACGCAGTACGGGAATCGACAAACGTTTTCACACAATGCTTTAAAAATGGAGTGGTATCGTCTGTACAACATATAGAACTTCAGAATAGTGGATTAATCATTAACGGTACTTTATGTACAATCACAGGAAATAATTTTCATTTACCTGCAGCCACAACTGGTTATATTACAGTGAACTTATCTTGTTTACTGGCCTGACACGACCTTACAGGCATTACCAGAACAAAATCTAACTTTCCTTAACAATTCCCTCAACCCAGAAATCCTCAAATCCCTAGACCACTTCATAACCACCCAGCAAAGCAAAATTGGTGTGAATGGCATTAATCAACAGATATTGCAAATTAAACAAGAGAAAAAGACGAAAATTTGTATTGTTAAACACTGATATTTCTGGTTACTTTTTACTGTTGGTACTCCTTGCCATAGGTTTCCTTCTCTGTAGGTGTAAGAAAAACTAGAATAACAATATTCCTGTGCATCAAATCCTAGTCAACTGGTTTCCAATGCCAAAATAATAGATAAATCAATTACTGTTATTTTAATCCTGTTTTGTATGTGTTTTGTAAATGATGTTATTTGTGTAATTGTTACGTCTTAAAGTTCAGGGCGAATTTTCACCTGGGGTGGAGGAATGTGGAGGAGTGTACGGGACAAGGAAAAGTTTAGGCATTTAATGTAATGTAATAAATCGAACAACTTGTGAGTGGACTTTGGCGGTCGAACAGAGAAGTGTTACGATGGCGTAAGCCAGCAGTGTTGCGAAGCAGAGTGGGTCGGGTACTCAGCGCTGTTGCTTAAGGGAAGAAGCAGCCATGGTCTATGGGGCCAAAAAATAGGACTCGATCACGTGTAGCAAGTCAGCTAGCCTACATCGATGCAACACAAACCAACAGAATCAACTCCGTCATATAAATATTAGAGGAAAAGGCAGGCTAGTCAGAGTCGGAGTCAGGGAGTCGGCCATGGCTAGAGAGAGAGTGTCAGCCATGGCTAAGCAGATATCTGCCACCCGGACTGTTGCTGCTAATATTAATCTTTAGTTGAGTTGGGTGCTGGTTGCGAGTTCTGAATGCGGCGGCTGGCCGCTGCAGTCTGCAGGCTTCCCTGGCGGGAATTAGAGTCTAGAGTCCATGAGGACGGCAAGCAGCAGGACCTCGACCTTAACAGGGTGCTGCAGGGTATCGAACCAGCACTGAGCATAACAAGGCGGTAGCAAGCAGCACGGCATTGACCTGAGAGCACACTACGTATGCAAGGACCCAGCCGTACTAGCAGCACTCTCGTGACGTGTAAAATGGCGGAGTAACAGCTGGAGGCAGTAGGCGACAGGGGTTCAACGCTCGGGCCACACCCCCATTCTACGATCGTCAGCCGGCTACAAGATCGGCGAGGCCAAGCATGGTAGTGGCAACATCACTCCGCTGGGCATCGTAAGCTGTGGCCAGCGAGGTGAGGCGTCAGCAGGGCAGAGTGATGTCAGCGGCTTCGTCAGCGAGCCATCATACGCGCACACTCTCCACTGACATTCTGGTTGTAAGAAGATTTCAATAAATGTTATTGTAGATTAAAGCGCTGATTTACTGTCGCCATTCTCCCAGGTTGAGTAGAGCTCACAGCCCATGGATGCATCAGTATCCTGACAAAACAACAAATGATAAGAAATAGGCAAAACAGCGTATGACTCAAGTAAACACTCTTACATTCACCAAACAACACTGTACAAAACACTCCATTGATGTTCTTGTGGATGGTAGAATATCTACAAATTTCATAGATAAAATACTCATTTCTTTTATGAAAAGAATACTTAACATTTATGCTTCAGTGAGTACATTAATACACAACAGACACACTGCACGACTGAGCTGCTAAGACTGACTTGTCAAAACTGTCTGGCTTGACAAAACTGACTGGCTTAGATTCGATTAGTACTTGTTCCATAGATCATGAATACGACACTTCGTAATGATGTGGAACATGTCAGGTTAATGAAAGATGCCTTTTCAAATTATTATTTTGTACTAAATATTACATGACACAATTTATTTTATTTATTTATTTGCAGATTTACTAATTTATATTTAAAAATTCATCTATAGTGTAGGAGTTGTCATTCAGAAATTCTTTAAAAATAAATTAAAATGGCAGTTGGCTATCTGTCAGGCTTTTGATGCTGTTTGGTAGGTGACCAAAGACTTTTGTGGCAGCATAATTCACCTCTATCTATGCCAAAGCTAGATTTAATCTTGTATAGTGAAGATAATTCTTTCTTCTAGTGTTGTAGTTAGGTACACTGCTATTGCTTTTGAATTCGGTGGGATTGGTAATACCAAATTTCGTATGTCTGTGTGTGTGTATATATATATATATATACTGGGAAGACCCCTAGCTCTTTAAATAAGTGTTTGCAGGATGATCTTGGAGGGCTCCAGCAATTATTCTGATTACATGCTTTTGTGAAATGAATACCTTTGTACTCAATGATGAATTACCACAGAAATGATACCATATGAAAGCAGAAAATGAAAATAGGCATATTAAGCTAAATTACTGAGATGTATGTCACCAAAATTTGCAATTACCCTAATAGCATAAGTAGCTGAACTCAAATGTTTCAGCAGATCTTCAATGTGTTTTCCAGTTCAACCCCTCATCAATGCATACAGCTAAAAATTTTGAATATTTTACCTTTGCTACAGTTTCTGATCAAAGTCTAAATTTATTAATGGTGTCATTCCATTTACTGTATGGAACTGTATGTATTGTGTTTTATCAAAATTTAATGATTGACCATTTGCTGAGAACCTCTTAATGGTTTTCTGAAAGATGTAGTTTACAATTTCTTCAGTTAGTTCTTGTCTGTCAGGTGAAATAACTATACTTTTATCATCAACAAAAAGAATCAGCACTGCATCTTCATGACTATAAAATGGCAAGTCTTTAATATATATTAAGAACAGCAAAGGACCCAAGACCGAACATTGTGGCACCCTATTGTTGATTGTTCCCAGTTTGAGGAATCAGCTGTGTTTTTGCATATTATGTGAATTACTTATGTCAACTTTCTGCACTCTTCCTGTTCTACATCTACATACATACTCTGGAATCCACCATATGGTGTGTGGCGGAGGTACACTGTACCACTACTAGACATTTCCCTTCCTATTCCACTCCCAAATAAAACAAGGAAGAAAATGAATGTCTTTATGCCTCTGTACGAGCCCTAATTTCTCTTAAATTGTCTTTGTGATCACCACATGAAATGTAAAAGGAGGCAGCAAGATTGTACTACACTCAGCTTCATATTCCAGCCCTCTAAATTTCCTCAACAGAGATTCTCGAAATGAACATCGTCTTTCCTCCAGTGATCCCCAATTGAGATGCCGGAGCATTTCCATGACCGTCTCACATTGGTCGAACCTACCAGTAACAAACCTAGCTGCTTGCCTCTGAACTGCTTCTATGTCTTCCTTTAAACAGATCTGCTGTGGGTCCCAAACACTTGAGCAATACTCAATCTGTGATCGTACAAGCATTTTATACGCGGTCTCCTTTACAGATCTAGTACATCTTCCCAAATTTCTCCCACTAAAAAAATTCTGCTGTCCACCTTACTCACAACTGTCCTTATATGTTCATTCCATTTCATATCGCTCTGCAATGTTACGTCTATATATTTCAACAACGCGTCAGCATCAAGAAGCTCACTACTAATGCTGTATTCGAACATTATGGGATTGTTTTTCCTACTCATTCGCATCACGTTACATTTTTCTACATTGAGAGCTAGCTGCCATTCTTTGCACCAACTAGTAATTTTGTCTGTCATCCTGTATGCTATTACAGTCAGTTACAGACAACACCCTCCCATACACCACAGCATCATCAGTGAACAGCCACAAATTACAACTTACTCTGTACATTAGATCATTTATATAGATAGAAAATAATAGCAGTCCTATCACACTCCCCTGGGGCAAGCCTGACGATACACTCATCTCTGATGAACACTCGCCGTTGAGAACAACATACTGCATTCTATTACTTAGGAAGTCTTCCAGCCAGTCTGTGAACCTATTCCATAAGCTCATATCTTCGTTAGCAGTCTGCAGTGTGGCACCTTGTCGAAAACCTTTTTGAAGTCGAAAAAAACACAATCCGCCTGCTGCCCTTCATCCATGGCTCGCAAGATGTCATGTGGGAAAAAGGCAAGCTGAGTTTCACATGAACGATGTTTCCTGAACCCGTGCTGATTCATAGAAAGAAGCCTTTTCGTTTCAAGGAAATTTACTATATTCAAACTGAGAATATGCTCCAAAATTCTACATGAAACTGATGTCAACGATATTGGCCTGTACTTGTATGGGTCAGTTCTCTTTCTTATAAACGGGAGTCACCTACACTTTTTTCCAATCACTAGGAACTTTGTGCTGAATTAAAGATTTGCAATAAATGCAAACTAAGTAAGGGGCCAATGACGCACTTTTTTGTAAAATCGAACTGGTATTCCATCCGGAACAGCAGACTTTTTCGTATTTAGCTCTCTCAGCTGCTTCTCTACACCAGAAATACCTATTACTGTGTCCTCCATTTCAGAATTAGTACGTTGATCAAAGGTTAAGGTTAAATTTAGAACTTCAGCTTTCCGTTTTGTTTCTTCTATCACTGCCCCGGAATGATCAACGAGTGACTGGACAGCGGGCTTTGACCTGCTTATTGATTTTACATAGGATCAGAATTTTTTTGGGTTCTCGGAAAGATCTTTTGGTAAGGTATGGCTGTGGTAATTATTGTATGCTTTGCGCATCGATCTTTTTATAGATGCACGAATTTCTACTAACTTATGCCTGTCATCATTTGCGTGTTCTTTTTTGAATCGAGAGGGCAACAGTCTTTGCTTTCTCAGCAGCTTTGTAACATTATTGTTATACCATGGTGGATTTTTTAATCGTCTTTACTGGCACATATTTCTCTAACCCTTTATTTACAATGCCCTTAAATTTAGTCCACAATTCCTCTACATCCATAGTCACAGAATTAAACGATGCTCATTCATTTTCTAAGTGCGATTGTAACATTTGCTTATCGGCTCTTCCCAACAAAACACACTCCTAGCCTTCTTGATTGGTTTATGAACTTTGGTCACCATCAACGCTATGACATTACCATGATCACTAATTCCTGTCTCTACACAGAAAACTGCTCAAGACAGTTTTCGGAGAATGTGTCCAAAAGTAGCTCACAAGACTGTTTGTCTGTACTGCCTGAAATGTAACTAGAGAGGTCCCAAATCTATACTCTTAAGGTTGAAGTCTCCCCCTACTAATATTACATGGCATGGATACCTACACACTACCTGGTGTAGACTTTCTTTGAATGATTCTAAAACTGCTACAGCAGCACTGGGGGGGGGGGGGGGCGGTAAAAACACCCAACTATTAACTTTACTTCTTTTAGACCTGTTATACGTACCCAGATAACTCCACAGTTACTTTCAACCTCGATCTCGGTAGAAACAATATCTTTGTCCACAGCGATGAACACTCCTCCTCCAGTTGTATCCGATCTATCTCTCCGATATACATTCCACGCTTCGCTATATATTTCTGAACTTGCCACTTCATGATTTAGCCTAAAACTATCTGAGCACAATAATTTCCATGCAGTGCGGCAAATTCAGGAACTTTGTTTCTAATACTTTGTAAGTTCGTGGCTAATGTTTTGATATTCGAATTTTTGAGCCGAACGTGGCCTGAATTCGCTGTTTGAATGTTGACAGGCAAGTGCTCATCAGAGTTAGTGCCTAGCCTACAAAACCCCCATGTGCGCTCCACAAGTACTCTGATACCCGAATAGTGTAGTGCAGTGCACCCCTGATCTATCTAGGGGAACCCTACAATTCCCAACCCGATAACGCAGATCCAGAAATCTGCAGCCATGACTGTCGCAGAGTCGACGAAGCCTCTAGTTCAGACCCTCCACTCGGCTCCAAACCAAAGGACCCCGATCAGCCCTGGGAACAATTCTACAAATCAACAGCTCTGCTTGCACCCCGCGTTTGAGGGCAGCAGCCTTCACCAAATCTGCCAGCTGCCCGTAGGACCTGAGGATGTCCTCAGAACCCAAGCGACAAGCGTCATTGGTGCCAACGTGAGCCACGACTTGCAGTCGACCACATCCCGCACCCCCTATAGCCGCCGGCAAGGCCGCCTCCACATCTTGGATGAGGCCCTCCGGCAGACACACCGAGTTCACGTTGGACTTCTTTCCAGATCTCGACGCTATCTGCCTAAGGGGCTCCATCACGCGCCTAACATTGGAGCTCCCAATAACTAATAATCCCCTCCCCTGTGCAACTGCTCGGACCCTGCTGAACGAGTGGCCACACTATTTACATTTGCATCTTTTGCTCATTTCTTTTGAAATAAACAATTTACACAATTTTAGTTATTGCCTTTATAATGACCTTTAAAGGAACTTTCTTGAACATGGTTTCAATTAAATTCATTAAAGGATTTGTTTACATACAATTAATGGTTTTGAATAAATGAAATTTAGAAACACATTGAAAAAGGAACTTGGTTCTAATTTTGCAACTTTCCTATTTAACCGTAGTCCCTTTTTCCTTCTTTTTAGTAAAATCTTTTCCAAGACAAAAAAAAAAAAAAAAAAAAAAAATTACCCCTCTCCGTCATGCGAATAGTCAGTTACAGTGCTGAATTCAATAAAAAACACATTGAAAAATGCACTTTTAGTTGCTGTTGTTTTTTATTTTTTTCAAATTTTCCATTTTTTCCGGTAGATTTTCCAAAAAAATTGTTTGATACAAAACTTGTCCTGTCAAGCCATAATCAAGTGATGCAAGGGCCTCATACTCATATATCACGTAGTGACAGTCAGAAACATTTAAAAGCTGTGAGGCATAAGCTAAGGGTGCCCCCCCCCCCCCCCATGTTGATATAGAACAGCCAATTTTGATGCTTCAAAGGCACTCTGTTAGCAAAGCCCCTATTAAATGTTACACCATTGTGTAAATGGTTCAATGGCACAGTCAGTTGTGCAAATCAAGGCACATATTACTTAAAATGACATTCACCCCTTCCCCCCTCATGACCTAGTTTGTGAGTAGCCTTTCTGTTCTTTCCTCTTTCTCTTCCCTCCACCCTACCTGATGAACAAAATGCAAGTTTCTGAAAGCTAGTGGAAACATTTAGTTTTGGCTCCATGTATGTCTTTTTTGTGTTTTACTATTGGTGGTACCAAATATGGTAAGTACTGGCCAGCCACTATCTCTTTTGAACATCATATTCACATCTCAGTAGACAATTTCGGTTAATTAATAAAATTATTTAATTTTCATACCGTTTATCTTTTGTCTTGAGTTGTTGTCTGGCATATTTGTGTAGGAAAGTATGATTTATGATTTCAAACAATGGGAATTCCAGGAAGGATTCAACAATGTTTTTGAGGAGGATAGGTTGCTTACTCACCACAGAGACATCTAATGAGCTGCAGGAAGGCACAAATAATAGAATACAACACTTGAGATTTTGGCCATTAAAACCTTCATTGGTTAGAGAGACACTAACATTTACAGACACTCCCTTCTGCAGCTCATTGGATGTATCTGTGATTTATGATTTGTTAGAGATACCAAAGTTCATGACAATACATGCACTTTTGAAATGAGACCATGAATGCAGGCGGATTCTTTAAATATCCATAATTATTTTCTCTTTGAATAAAACATACTTAACAAATCAACAATGGAAGGTTCAGTAAGGACTGTTAATAATAGTATGTAGATAGGGAACAACTCACCATAAAGATGAATGTTGAGTCACCAACAGACACACATAAAAGACACACACACACACACACACACACAATTCTAATTTTGCAGCCGTGACCTTCCTCAGACAGAGAACACTCATCCACACAATCACTCAGTCATACTCATCCACATGTCAGCCATCGCTGGCTCCCAATACAGTCTGACTCACGGCAAGCAGAAGGGATGGGAGGGGGGAGGAGCAGAGGAGGGATGGGGGGTTTATATATAGAGAGCCTATAGGAAAAAGCAGGAAGCACACAGTAGGGAAATGGGCATGAATCATGCATAGGAAGGAAATGTAAGATGTGAGGGGGGATGGGGAGGGGGACTGTGGGGCATGGAATGTAGGATGTTGGGTTATCTGAGGTTGAGGCCAGGATGGTTGTGGGACTGTAGGATGTGCTGTAGGTGTAACGCCCATCTCTGCAGTTCAGAAAAGCTGGTGGAGGAGGGGAGGATCCAGATAGCTTGGGTGGAAAGTCCAAGGTGTTGTGCTCCGCTGCATGTTGCACCACAGGATAGTCCATATTGCTATTGGCCACAGTTTGATGGTGGACATTCATTCTGATGGAGAGTCGGTTTGTTGTCATTCCAATGTAGAATGCAGAGCAGTGATTGCAGCAGAGTTGGTACATGACATGGCTGGTTTCACAGGTGTCCCAGCATCTGATGGGGCAAGACAAGCTGATGGGGCAAGACAAGCCTGTAACGGGATCGGAATAGGAAGTGCTGGGTGGGTGGATTGGGCGTGTTTTGCATCAGGGTCTTCCACAGGGATATGATCCCTGTGTTAAGGGGTTGGGATTAAAAGTGGCATAGGGATGGACTAAGATGTTGGGTGGGTGACGGAAGACCAGTTTGGGGAGGTATCTTGGGTAGGAAGTCTCTCATTTCAGGGCATGTTGACAGATAATCAAAGCCCTGACATAGGATATGGTTCAGTTGTTCCAGTCCAGGATGGTATTGGGTGACAAGGGGTGCACTTCTTTTTGGCTGGTTAGGAGGGTTGGAGGGAGGACTGTTGGTATGTGAAGATATGGCATGAGAAATCTGTTTATGAACTAGGTCTGGTGGGTAATTTCTGTCTGTGAAGGCCTTTGTGAGGTTTTCGGCATACTGGTTAAGGAAATTCTCATCACTGCAGATACAACTTCCTCGGGTGTCGAGGCTATATGGGAGGAAGTTTTTGATGTGGAAAGGATGGCAGCTGTTAAAGTGAAGGTACTGTTGAGAGTTGGTGGGTTTGATTTGGACAGAGGTGTGGTTGGAGCCATCATAGAGACGCAGATTAACATCTAGGAAGCTGACATGTCTAGTTGAGAAGGACCAAGTGAAACGCATGGTTGAGAAAGAATTGAGGTTGTTGAGGAATGAGGATAGGGTGTCCTGGCCTTGAGTCCAGATCATGAAAATGTCATCAATGAACCTGAACCAGACCAGGGGTTTGTGGATTTGGGAGGCTAGGACTTTAACAGCTGCTTCACCACCCAAGCCATCTGGATCCTCCCCTCCTCCCCCAGCTTTTCTGAACTACGGAGATGGGTGTTATCGCTACAGCACATCCTATGGCCCCGCAATCATCCTGGCCTCAACCTCAGATAACCTAACATCCTACATTCCATGCCCCACAGTCCCCCTCCCCCTCACATCCTACATTTCCTTCCTATTCATGCCCCCTTTCCCTACTGTGTGATTCCTGGATTTTTTTCCCCCCCTACAGGATCCCTTTTTCATATTGCATCTCATTTTTTGTCTGACATCACCTCTGCTTGGTGTATCCCCACCCTTATCTTCCCTCTCCACTACCCTCCCCCCTCCTCTGCTCCTTCCCCCTTCCGTTCCTTCCACTTGTCATGAGTCAGACTGTGTTGGGCTACCCAGAGATGGCTGACGTGTGGATGAGTGTCTCTGAGTGATTATGTGGATGAATGTTCTCTGTCTGAAGAAGGGCGGGCTGAAAATTTAGAATTGTATGTGTATTTGTGTGCCTTTTATTTGTGTCTGTCGGTGGCTCAATGTTTGTCTTTACAGTGAGTTGTTCCCTATCGACATCATATTATACGTAACAAATCACAACACTTATTACCACAAAAAACAACCATTCTGGTACTTTACAACATTTCACCACGCTATCTATACTGGAACTGTGAGTGAGAAAGATGCACTCCAAAGATACATAAATGCTTCCCAAAGATATACATCTAGTTGAAGATGATAATTTAACCACCGACCTTATACAAGTGCTGTGATTCATGACAAATATTCATTACGGCTTTCCACAATAAATAACTATTTTAGCATTGCTTTTCAATATAAATGGTCAGATACAAAATTCCAGTTCTTTATAAAAAGCGAATCATACATAAAATTCGTTTTTGGTCTATATGCTATTATGTCTTAAGTGATAATAGTTGTGGGTAAACATACATATGATTATTTGAACTATTATGTCCATATTAGGAAGTATTACTGTGTCATGTATTATAATAAGTATTGCATGCTGCTATATGCATAATATTATTGTGGCTGTATAGTGAAGTACAATACTTAACTATTCTGACTGGTTCCATTACACCCTTCCCTTCTACAGTAAAACCCCAGTTGTGTACACCTTCCAGATTACAGAACTACTTATTCCAGTCCTGTAACCTGGAAGATGTACACAATTAAGGACAGAGCCAATTGCGACAGCACCCACATGATTTACAGGGTGACATGCCTGCACTGTGAAGTGTTCTATGTGGGTATGACCAGCAACAAACTGTCCCTATGCATAAACGGACACAGACAGACAGTGTTTGTTGGTAATGAAGATCACCTTGTGGCTAAGCATGCCTTGGTGCACAGCCAGCAAATCTTGGCACAGTGATACACTTTCAGAGTTATATGGATACTTCCCACTGACACCAACCTTTTGGAACTCCAGAGATGGAACTTGCCCTTCAGCATATTCTCTCTTCCCATTGCCCACCAGGTCTCAACCTTCGTTAGTTTGAAATTCCCGAACAACATTCTACTACATCTTTGCCTCAAATCTCGGGGCAGAGCCGCTGCCTCGACTGGCATCTCTGACCAACCTCTTTGCATTTTGCATATGTCTGCCTTGGTGTGTGTGTGTGTGTGGGTCTTTCAGCCCTGGAACACTATCTTTGCCAATGCCCACCTGAAAGCTCCCCAAAAACTTCATTCCTTGTCACACTTGCCAATTTCGCCCTCACCCTTAATTACTTCACCTTTAAGGGCCAGACCTTCAAACAACTCATGGAGACAGCTTATGAGAACCGGGATGGCCCCTTCGTATGCCAACCTCTTCATGTGCCACATGGAGGAGACATTCCTTAAGACTCAGTATTTGTACCACCTGGTTTGGTAAAAATTCATAGATGATTTCTTTCTGGCCTGGATTTGCGGTGAAGAATCCCTTCTAAACTTTCTTCAAGATCTTAACTTGCCCTTCAACATATCCTCTGCTCCCACCACATTCCTGGCCTATATCTATCTGATCCATCATCTTCCTGTCATCCACAACTACCCACCACAACACCACCCTCCAAACCCCCCAATCATTGACAACAAACTAAGCCTGGCTTCCCTACTAAATCTTCCAATCCCAGCACACAACCCACTCAGAACCTATCACGACCGTCACCACATGCAAACGCCACTCAATGCCAATTCCAACTCAGTCGATACCCTCTCATCCAAATCCCTCTCCATTTCTGTTGAAAGGCTTAACCTTCTGTCTCACACCTAAATTCAATCACACTCCCGTCGTCAAGGCTCTCTTCTCATTCACCCCTAACCTCAACTGGAAATACTTTACCACCCAATCACAACCCCCAGGCAACAGAGACACTCTTGAACTCCGCCTTGAACAATTCTGACCTCCCTCCAAAAGGGATCCTCCTGCTCTTGCCCAAAACCATCCCTTGCAGGCATTCCAGGAATTCCTCTCATCCAACATTGCCTCCCAAACCTCGCTGAATACCTTATCAACCACTCCTAACATCAGCTCAGCTGAATCCAATGCCATTCAAGAGCTGAAAGCAGACCACACCATTGTAAATGACTAGGGTTCCACAACTGTGGTACTTGACTGAGGGGTAAATGTGGCAGAAGGGCAGCATTAACTCTCGGACACCTCTACCTATAAACCTGTTCTTCATGACCCCATACCTTCAATCCAGTTGGAACTACAGAAAATCCTTAAAACCCTAGGTCCATCATAAGGTCTCACCACTGCTGCCATAGAACTTATTTCTCCACCTGAACCTTGCACCTCGACCTCCTACCTGTTCCCTAAAATCCATAAAGAGAATCATTCTGGCCAACCCATCAAAGCAGGCTTCAAAGCTCAAACAGAATGTGTCTCAGCACTGGTACACCAACACCTCCAACCTATAACCTGCAGGCTCTCATCCTACATCTAAGACACGAACCACTTTCTGGAATGCCTCAAATACATGCCTATGCCCCTCCCATTTGAATGCTTCCTTGTTACCATAGATGTCACATCCCTCTACACCAACATCCGCCACACCCATGGTCTTTCAGTCCTGGAACACTATCTTTCCCAACGTCCACCTGAAAGAACGCCAAAAACGTCTTTCCTTGTCACACTTGCCAATTTCGTCCTCACCCATGATTACTTCAAACAAATCATGGAGACAGCTTATGGGAACTGGGATGGCCCCTTCCTATGCCAACTTTCTTCAAGACCTTAACTCCTTCTCCTACATAAAATTCACATAGTCGTTCTCTAGAACTCAAGCCACCTTCCTTGTTGTTGAGCTTCACCTTGTTGAGTCCCACATCCCAGCTGCCATACCTTCCACATTAAACAGTCCCTTCCCTACAGCCTAGGTATCCACGGGAAACGTATCTGCTCTGGTAATGACTCCCTCACTGCCTACAGCATCAATCTATCCAATGCTTTTCTCTCCCGTAACTACACTAGAGACCTCATCCGCAAGCAGATCTCCTGAGCAGACCATTCCTCCCCTTTCATTAAAAATATTCTTAACCCCAGAACAACCATAAGCGTCCCCTTAGTCACCCAGTATAATCCCGGCCTGGAATGCCTAAGCAAGTTGCTCCATCAGGACTATGACTTTCTTGTCAACCTGAAATGAGATCATCACTCCAAAGTTTCTTCCCACTCCACCCGTTGCACCCTTACGCCATTTTCCCAACCATCCTCCCTACCTTATGAGTCCTACCCCTGTAATCAATCCTACTGCAAAACCTGTCCAATGCATCCTCCTACAACCACATACTCCAGCCCCAACACATGAAAAACCTACCCTATTCAAGGCAGCACCACATGTGAGACAACACGTCATATCAACTGACATGTGTATACTGTGCGGCCTTTTATGTTGGTATGACCACCAACAAATTGGCGGATGAATGGTCACAGACGAACTGTTCGCCTGGGGGACACCCCATATCCTGTCGCAGAGTACGCCCTCTACCATGATTCCAGGGACCTTGGCATATGTTACCCCTCACATGCCATTTGGATACTACCACCAAACACCAATTCCTCAAAGCTACAGAGATGGGAACTTGCCCTTCAACATATCCTCTCCTCCCACCACCTTTCTGGCCTATATCCATGCTATGCATATATATGTTTCTCTATATCTTTCCCTGTTAATCAAAAACATTTTAGATAACCCCTCTCCTCCACGCCCATCATTCAGTTCTCTCATCTTTACTTCCCTTTTCTGCATGAACTATCCTCTCTGGTTATGTATATCCCCTTTGGCATGACTCAGTACTAATATAGAGTATCTTTGAGTACCACAATCCTTATCATCATACTCAATGTATAAGGTCATGAAATACCTTCCCCTTCTGTTCCCATACCTTTTTTCTTCCCTTTTCTCCTTTATGATGTAGGAACATAGTTCTGAAGACTCGTTCTTCTCTTTTTTTCCATCATTTTTTTCTTTCTATGTGTGACTATCGGTGGTACAGCACAAAGGTAAGTACTGGCCAGTCAGTCTATCTCTTCTTTGTATAATTTATCATCTCTGTGGAGAATTAACTGATATTTTGTAATCTAATGTCTTTAAATTATTGATCCTATTAATTAAGGACTCAGATGTGTGTATTGGGGGCATGTTGTGCTTCACCTGAGTCCTTTCATTATTATATATTCAATTTTAGCATAAACGCCTTTAACTTGACTTATTGGAATCTAGTATCCTTGAACTATTGATCATATTAATGAAGTAAATATTTGTTAATGAAGTTCTTATAATTCAAGGAATTTTAATCATATGGAATTGTCTTTTCGAAGTAAAATGGTATTGTGTAAATGTCAAAATGACAAAGTTGGTGGGTATCTCTTTCAGCTCTTCCACTCCCCTATTAAGAGCTATATTTATTTATCCTGCCTCTTAGATAGTTAACAACAGTATCACTTGCAAACAGTCTACGATGACTGCTCAGGTTATTGCTTAAATAATTATATAGACTTAAAACAGCAGAGAGTGTGTGACACTTCCTTGGGGAACTTCCAGTCTGCTCAATGATTTTCCACTTATTGCTACAAACTGTGACCATTCTGAGAAAAATTACAGATTTAGTTTTATAAGTAAGACAGTACTCTTCTAGATCGACCCATTAATTGCCATAGCTTTATGAGTCGATCTTTCAAAATGTATGTCTGAAATGAGGTGTTCTGCAAAATACCAGTTTCTTGACAATGAGTGTTTTGCATGGTATTTGTAGGGGGTAAATCTGACAACGACACCTTCACCTCTTTAGTCTCCTTGTGCATTTCACTGCCTGAATATTAGTGCCAAGCAACAATTCTTCCTCTTTCGGAATACAGATTCGCTGCAAGCCAGAGCAGCAGCATTCACCTGGTGGTGCATTTGACAGCACCATGCAAGACAGTCCTGTTACACTGTGCAACATACTCAAGTTCCTAATGTCTCTAACTGCTTCCTCAGTGTAGCAGCAGTCGCAGTCGTCGCTGCCAGCTGCCTTTGCCTGTGTTGCATCTTTTACTGCTTAACGCCCTGACATCCTCTGTGCCGTGTGTCACGATGGCAAGCCTCATTCAGTCTAGCCTATACAGTTCTCAAGCTAACATGTTTGTGAATATGAGTGCAGCTAAACACAGGAAATCATACTCACTTTCATATTGAGTGGGAAGAACAATTTTTTGTTACAATTCTTAAAGAAAAGAGTATATGTTTGATATGCACTGGTACTTTATCCATACTTAAAAAGGGCAATATTGAATGTCATTTTAGAATGGTTCCTAAAGAGTTCGAATCAGAAGCAGCTGATGATAGTGGGTTGAGGAGGAGGAAACTTTCTAACCTTAAATGTAAATTACAATCAAAGCAGTGATTTTTTGTAAAGACTGTACAAATGAGTCTTTCATCTAACATAGTATCATTTCATATAACTGGCACAATTATTAAGGAGTGCTTTCTGGCAGCTAGTGAGTCTTTGGTTTCCTCAGACTCTGTACACGCACACGCATGCACCCTACTTCCCTGTGTCAGTCTCTTTCTACTCAGCCACCGACACTTAGGACAACCGGCGGCAATGAGACACAAAAAAGAAAACCTCCAGAATTTCTTCTTCAACCTCAACTCCTTTGGTCCCATCCAATTCACCTGGTCCTATTCCAAATCCCATGCCACTTTCCTTGATGTCAATCTCCATCTGTCCAATGGCCAACATCACACATCCATCCACATCTTCGAGACAAAAGAGTCTGCTCCAGTCCTGAATGCCTGAACCAGTACACCAATAACCTAATAACAGCTTTCACATCCCGCAGCTATAGTCCTGATCTGGTACAGAAGCAAATTGCCAAAGCCAATTCCTCATCCCATCAAATTCAGAACCTTTATACAGAAGAACCCCAGAAGTGCCCCTTGTCACCGGATACTTTCCGGGACTGGAGCGGACTCTCAACGTGGCTCTCCAGCAAGGATACTGCCCCAAAATGAGATCCATTCTTCATGACATCCTTCCCACTCCACATAGTGTCTTTCTGCCGCCCAACTAACCTCCGTAACTTCCTAGTCCATCCATATGAAATCCCCAAACCACCTTCCCTACCCTCTGGCTCCTACCCTTGTAACTGCCCCCATTGTAAAACCTGCCCTATGCACCCTTCCACCACCTCTTACTCCAGTCCTGTAAACCTGAAGGTGTACATGATCAAGGGCAGAGCCACTTGCGATAGCACCCACGTGATTTACCGACTGACATGCCTGCACTGTGAAGCGTTCTATGTGGGAATGACCGGCAACAAACTGTCCATTCGCAAGAACGGTCAGAGGCAGACAGTGTTTGTTGGTTATGAGGATCACCCTGTGGCTAAACACGCCTTGGTGCATGGCCAATCTTCTTTCAGAACTCCGGAGATGGGAACTTTCCCTTCAGAATATTCTCTCTTCCAGTAGTCCACCTGGTCTCAACCTCCATTAAATTTAGATTCCAGCCTACCATCTTTAACATCTTTGCATTGGTTCTCTGGACAGAGCCTCTGCCTCAAGTGGTATCTCTGTCCAACTTCTTTGCTTTCTACAAATGTGTGCCTAGGTGTGTTTGCGTGTCGATATGTGTGAGTGTGTGTGTGTGTGTGTTTGTTTACCTTCCTTTTTTCCCCCATGAGGTAAGTCCTTCCACTCCTGAGATTGGAATGACTTCTTTTCCACTTCCTTCAACCCCGTATCCTTCCATTTCTCCTCCCCTTCCTTCCTCTTTTTCCTGAAGAAGCTGGCAGCGGTGGGGAAAGCTTGAATGTTTGTGTGTTATTATTTGTGTTTTTTGTGTATATATATCCGTCCCTTTCTCCTCTCCTTTCTTCCTCTTTTCCTGACGAAGCGACCAACGGTTGCAAAAGCTTGTATGTGTGTTTGTGTGTGATTTTATTTGTGTCTGTCATATATATATATATATATATATATATATATATATATATATATATATGACATCATTTGACTTACCCAAAGCACAGGCATGCCAATAGAAACAAAATAAAAACACACAAACATTCAAGCTTTTGCTTCTTCAGGAAAAAGAGGAAGGAAGGAGAGGAGAAAGGGAAGGATACGGGTTTTAAGGAAGTGGAAAAGGAGTCATTACACTCTCAGGAGTGGTAGGACTTACCTTAGGGGAAAAAAGGAAGGTAAACAAATAACCAGAGAGGAAAGATCAAGCAGTAAAAAGAAGAAAAGATGAGTGAACTGAATGTTGCTGAGAGGTGTAGTGGGGGGGGGGGGGGGTGCTAAAATATTTTAGATTAACAGGGAAAGATGGAAAACACACGCACACACACACACACACACACACACACACACACACAGCACACGCACAAACGCTAGCTTTCGCAGCATAGCTGCTTCGTCAGGCAGAAGGGAAGGAGAGCAAAGCTTTGCTTTCTACAGTATGTCTGCCTAAGTGTACTTGCGTCTGTGTAAATGTGTGGGTGTGTGTGTATTTGTTTACCCTCCTTTTTCCCCCCCAAGGTAAGTCTTTCCTGTCCCGGGATTGGAATGACTCTTTACCCACTCCCTTAAAACCCTCATCATTTCTTTTTCCCTCTCCTTCCCTTCTGCCTGACGAAGCAGCTGGCGCTGCGAAAGCTAGCGTCTGTGTGTGTGTGTGTGTGTGTGTGTGTGTGTGTGTGTGTGTTTTTATTTGTTGCTATCACTGCCTGTGCTCCTTCGCCTGGTAAGTGGACTTCATCTATTTTTTACTTGTATATCCTAATAGGAAAAGGTGAATAAACGTACTAATAGGAAAAGGTAAAATGAACGTACTAATAGGAAATTTGAAGATTTTGCGTTTGTGTGTGTGTGTGGGTATTCATTTATTTATTTGTGATGCTGTCACACCTGTGCTCCTTCGCCTGGTGAGTAATCTTCGATATATATATATATATATATATATGAAACGATTATTAAGACGAAAAATTCCTAGCAGGAAAAATAAAATATAAAAAATAGACGAAGATTACTCACCAGGCGAAGGAGCACAGGTGTGACAGCATCACAAATAAATAAATGAATACACACACACACACACACAATCGCAAGCTTTCGCAACCCAGTTGCGTCTTCAGGCAGTAGGGAAGGAGAGGGAAAAGGAAATGATGAGGGTTTTAAGGAAGGGGGTAAGAAGCCATTCCAATCCCGGGAGAGGAAAGACTTACCTTGGGGGAAAAAATGGAGGGTAAACAAATGCACACATGCCCACACATTCACACAGACACAAGTACATGTCTGCCTAGGTGTACTTGTGTCTGTGTGAATGTGTGGGCATGTGTGCATTTGTTTACCCTCCATTTTTTCCCCCAAGGTAAGTCTTTCCTCTCCCGGGATTGGAATGGCTCCTTACCCCCTTCCTTAAAACCCTCATCATTTCCTTTTCCCTCTCCTTCCCTACTGCCTGAAGACGCAACTGGGTTGCGAAAGCTTGCGATTGTGTGTGTGTGTGTATTCATTTATTTATTTGTGATGCTGTCACACCTGTGCTCCTTCGCCTGGTGAGTAATCTTCGTCTATTTTTTATATTTTAATATAGTGAGGACAGTTTACTACTCACCGCAAAGACGTGGCGACGAGCTGCGACAGGCACATACAAAAGACATACAAAAGACACACATACCACACATTCAGCTATCGGCCATGGCCTTCTTCAGAAATAGAGCACTCACGCAATCACACAGGCACACAACACAGTCATACAACCATCACCTCCGACTGCCACACTTCGAATCTTTCGAAGTGTGGCAGTCGGAGGTGATGGTTGTATGACTGTGTTGTGTGCCTGTGTGATTGCGTGAGTGCTTTATTTCTGAAGAAGGCCATGGCCGATAGCTGAATGTGTGGTATGTGTGTCTTTTGTATGTCTTTTGTATGTGCCTGTCGCAGCTCGTCGCCACGTCTTTGCGGTGAGTAGTAAACTGTCCTCACTATATTATTTATTCCAACCTGGACTTCCCATTATTATAGAAAAGAGATGACTTACCAAAAGGACCGGCTCGTCGAGAGAAACAAAATCACACACAAACACACATACAAGCTTTCGCCACCACTGGCAGCTTCTTCAGGAAAAAGAGGAAAAAAGGGGAGGAAAAGAGAAGGATATGGGTTTTAAGGAAGTGGAAAAGGAGTCATTCCAATCCCAGGAGTGGAAGGACTTACCTTAGGGGAAAAAAGGAAGGTAAACAAATACACACACACTCAGACATATCGAAACGCAAACACACCTAGACAGACATTTGTGAAAAGCAAAGAAGTTGGACAGAGATACCAATTGAGGCAGAGGCACTGTCCACAGAACCCAGGCAAAGATGCTAAAGATAGTGGGCGGGAATTTGAGTTAGCGGAGATTGAGACCAGGTGGGCAACGGGAGGAAAGAATAAGCTGTAGGGCAAGTTCCCATCTCCGGAGTTCTGAAAGGTTGGTGTCGGTGGGAAGTATCCAGATAACCCGGATGGTGTAACACTGCGCCAAGATGTGCTGGCCGTGCACCAAGCCATGTTTAGCCACAGGGTGATCCTCATTACCAACAAACACTGTCTGCCTGTGACCGTTCATGCGAATGGACAGATTGTTGCTGGTCATTCCCACATAGAACGCTTCACAGTGCAGGCATGTTAGTTGGTAAATCACGTGGGTGCTATCGCAAGTGGCTCTGCCCTTGATTGTGTACACCAGTACTCCAGTCCAGTAACCTGGAAGGTGTATACGATCAAGGGCAGAGCCACTTGCGATAGCACCCACGTGATTTACCAACTAACATGCCTGCACTGTTAGTGCAGGCATATATATATATATATATTCTTTGGCAAGGCTCAGTATCTCTGACTTCCACAATCTTCACAATCTCCTCATGACCTAGGTCGTGAATTACCTTTCCCTTCCTTTCCCATTCTTTTTTTCTTCTTTTTCTCCCTTCTCTCCACCTGAAGAAGGAACACAGTTCCGAAAGCTTGTTATTTTCCTCCTTTTTCTCTGTGTGTAACTATCGGCAGTACAGCAAAAAGTTAAGTACTGGCCAGCCAATCTATCTCTTTTGAAAAATAATTTAAAGATATAAATACTTATCTACCACTATAGCAGTCAGTTCATTCGTCAGTCAGTTTTGTTATAAAACCATTATAATGATAAGAAACCATGCAAGAAACCATGGCTTACTACAGGAATAAGAATATCTTGGAACAAAAAAAAAAAAAAAGGAAACTGCATCTAACAGCAAGAGAGAGTAATGACCCAGAAACAGTAATATATTATAAAAACTACTGTGCTACATTAAGAAAACTTATTAAATAGTCAGAAGCATGTGCATCATGTCTGAGATTAGTACCCCTGATAACAAAATTAAAACAATTTGGAATATTATTACCAGGGAAACAGGGCAACCAATAGCACACGGAGACAAAAGTACCATCAAAGTGAATGAAAAGTTTACAACTTACGAGACAGAATTTGAAATAATAATTTTAATAATTATTTTTTAAATGTTGTGGCGAAAATAGGATCTAATTGTTCATTAGAAGAAGCTAGGTTGTTAATGGAACAGGCCATATCTACACAATTTGATACAATAGAAATTCCACCCACCTCTCCTTCTGAAATGAAACAAATAATAAACTCTCTCAAGACTAAAAGCTCACATGGAATTGATGGTATTTTCAACAGACTGGCAGACTGTAATATGCTATTGTTAAACCACTACACAAAAAAGGGATTACGTCTCGTGTCAACACTACCGCCCAATCTTGCTCCCGACAGCTTTATCCAAAATTCTTGAAAAAGTAATGTATTCTAGAGTAGCTTGACTCATGTGTAAAAAAAGAGTACTAACAAAATCTCTGTTTTTCAGGAGGGGTTTCAACTACATTATATATACTTCCACCAATGGAATATTAAGGCTTTTGATTGCATAAATCTTCTAGATAAACTAAACTATTGTGGTATGACTGAGGCAATGTGGAAATGGTTTAAATCATACCTAACAGGAAGAGTGCAGAAAGTTGACATAACTAATTCACATAATATGCAAGAAACCAGGTGATTCCTCAAACTGGGGAACAATAAAAAATGGGGTGCCACAAGGTTTGGTCTTGGATGCTTTGCTGTTCTTAATATATATTAAAGACTTGCCATTTTATAGTCATGAAGATGCAGTGCTGGTTCTTTTTGCTGATGATACAAGTACAGTTTCACACCTGACAGACAAGAACTAACTGAAGAAATTGTAAACTACATCTTTCAGAAAACCATTAAGAGGTTCTCAGCAAATGGTCAATCATTAAATTTTGATAAAACACAGTACATACAGTTCCATACAATAAATGGAATGACACCATTAATAAATTTAGACTTGTTCACAAACTGTAGCAAAGGTAGAATATTCAAAATTTTTAGCTGTATGCATTGATGAGGGATTGAACTGGAAAACACATTGAAGATCTGCTGAAACATTTGAGTTCAGCTACTTATGCAATTACTGTAATTGAAAATTTTGGTGACATACATCTCAGTAATTTAGCTTCATATGCCTATTTTCATTTTCTGCTTTCATATGGTATCATTTCTGTGGTAATTCATCATTGAGTACAAAGGTATTCATTTCACAAAAGCATGTAATCAGAATAATTGCTGGAGCCCTCCAAGATCATCCTGCAAACACTTATTTAAAGAGCTAGGGGTCTTCCCAGTATATATATATACACACACAGACATACGAAATTTGGTATTACCAATCCCACCGAATTCAAAAGCAATAGCAGTGTACCTAACTACAACACTAGAAGAAAGAATTATCTTCACTATACAAGGTTAAATCTAGCTTTGGCATAGATAGAGGTGAATTATGCTGCCACAAAAGTCTTTGGTCACCTACCAAACAGCATCAAAAGCCTGACAGATAGCCAACTACCATTTAAAAATAAATTAAAAGAATTTCTGAATGACAACTCCTATACTACAGATGAATTTTTAAATATAAATTATTAAATATGCAAATAAATAAATAAAATTAATTGTGTCATGTAATATTTAGTACAAAATAATAATTTGAAAAGGCACCTTTCATTAATCTGACACGTTCCACATCATTACGAAGTATCGTATTCTTGATCTATGGAACAAGTACTAATCGAATCTAAGCCAGTCAGTTTTGTCAAGCCAGACAGTTTTGACAAGTCAGTCTTAGCAGCTCAGTCGTGCAGTGTGTCTGTTGTGTATTAATGTACTCACTGAAGCATAAATGTTAAGTATTCTTTTCATAAAAGAAATGAGTATTTTATCTATGAAATTTGTAGATATTCTACCATCCACAAGAACATCAATGGAGTGTTTTGTACAGTGTTGTTTGGTGAATGTAAGGGTGGTTACTTGAGGCATCTGCTGTATTGTCTATTCTTATTATTTGTTGTTTTGTCAGGATGGCAACGCATCTGTGGGCTGTGAGCTCTACTCAACCTGGGAGAAAGGCGACAGTAAAACAGCGCTTTAATCTACAATAACATTTATTGAAATATTCTTACAACCAGAATGCCAGTGGAGAGAGTGTGCGTATTGTTGTGCACCGTGCCAATGGCTTGCTGATGAAGACGCTGACTCTGCTCTGCCCTGCTGATGCCTCAGCTCGCTGGCCACAGCTTACGATGCCCAGGGAAGTGAC
Source organism: Locusta migratoria (assembly GCA_026315105.1). NCBI lineage: Eukaryota > Metazoa > Arthropoda > Insecta > Orthoptera > Acrididae > Locusta > Locusta migratoria. The sequence goes on from CM048744.1 coordinate 769,078,861, forward strand.
GTTGCCACTGCCGTGCCTGGCCTCGCCGATCTTGTAACCGGCCGACGATCGCAGAATGGGGGTGTGGCCCAGGCGTTGAAGCCCTGTCACCTACTGCCTTCAGCTGTTGCTCCACCCTTGGACAGGACATAATAGCGCTCTTAGTATTGCCACGTCCTTGCGTACATATTGTGCTGTCGGGTCAATGCTGTGCTGCTTGCTACCGCCTTACTGTGCCCAGTGCTGGTTCGATGCCCAGAGCACCCTATTAAGGTCGAGGTCCTGCTGCTCGCCATCCACATAGACTCTAGACTAATTCCCGCCAGGGAAGCCTACAGACTGCAGCGACCCAGCCGCCGCATTCAGAACTCTCAACCAGCACCCAACTCAACTAAAGATTAATATTAGCAGCAACAGTCCGGGTGGCAGATATCTGCTTAGCCATGGCTGACACTCTCTCTCTAGCCATGGCCGACTCCCTGACTCCGACTCTGACTAGCCTGCCTTTTCCTCTAATATTTATATGCCGGAGTTGATTCTGTTGGTTTGTGTTGCATCGATGTAGGCTAGCTGACTTGCTACACGTGATCGAGTCCTATTTTTTGGCCCCATAGACCATGGCTGCTTCTTCCCTTAAGCAACAGCGCTGAGTACCCGACCCACTCTGCTTCGCAACACTGCTGGCTTACGCCATCGTAACACTTCTCTGTTCGACCGCCAAAGTCCACTCACAAGTTGTTCGATTTATTACATTACATTAAATGCCTAAACTTTTCCTTGTCCCGTACACTCCTCCACATTCCTCCACCCCAGGTGAAAATTCGCCCTGAACTTTAAGACGTAACAATTACACAAATAACATCATTTACAAAACACATACAAAACAGGATTAAAATAACAGTAATTGATTTATCTATTATTTTGGCATTGGAAACCAGTTGACTAGGATTTGATGCACAGGAATATTGTTATTCTAGTTTTTCTTACACCTACAGAGAAGGAAACCTATGGCAAGGAGTACCAACAGTAAAAAGTAACCAGAAATATCAGTGTTTAACAATACAAATTTTCGTCTTTTTCTCTTGTTTAATTTGCAATATCTGTTGATTAATGCCATTCACACCAATTTTGCTTTGCTGGGTGGTTATGAAGTGGTCTAGGGATTTGAGGATTTCTGGGTTGAGGGAATTGTTAAGGAAAGTTAGATTTTGTTCTGGTAATGCCTGTAAGGTCGTGTCAGGCCAGTAAACAAGATAAGTTCACTGTAATATAACCAGTTGTGGCTGCAGGTAAATGAAAATTATTTCCTGTGATTGTACATAAAGTACCGTTAATGATTAATCCACTATTCTGAAGTTCTATATGTTGTACAGACGATACCACTCCATTTTTAAAGCATTGTGTGAAAACGTTTGTCGATTCCCGTACTGCGTATAACCAATTGTTTCCCACCCGTTAGAAGAAACAGTCAGTTAATGGTAGAATTTCTCGTTCATAAGGGCAGATGATGACACATTTGAATATACAATCCCATAATTTGGATGATGTCATGACAGCGCTAGCATTAGTGGTATGAGAGATTATCAGCATCTGATGTGTCTTAATCTGAACTAATTTATTTGATGCATGCCATTTGATTGGAAATTAATGTATCGAATAACCATAAAAAATACTAGACTTATCGGCCACTGGAAAAGAAATTTGGACTCGCAATATCGCATTATTAGTACTTACTTGAACTGTGGCTAAATGATAATATTGTGCTATATGGAGTTTATCTGGGGCAAATATCAAATGCAGCTTTTGTGGTAATTGGTTCTGTATTTTGATTAGTATTGTCCTGAAAATATCTGGTGGTACTAGGGCTGTTGACAAATGTCCCTGTATTGCATGATGTAATGGTTCCTGTAACTTTTCCGTGATCAGTTGAGCATCTATTATTTTGTCCGTTTATAAACCTAGTGCTCTTTCTAAGGTTAATTCAGAATCTACGGTATTCAAGTGAGTCTGCACCATTTTGAGATCCACTTTTAGCATATTGGCAGTTGCGAGAAAATATTTGCTCATTGCCTGGGTTACGTTTCTAATGGCTTTAGTGTTATTTAAAACTGCCTGCTGCAACCCTCCAGTTTGTGTGGTGTGCCATGCCACCGTTGCCTTTGTAATATCAAATGTGTTACCCATGTCTTGCATTGTTGTATTGAGCTGCATAATATTGTCACTGTTGGCGGTCCCAAAAACTGTCTTTAGTATCTTCCCCCCAGCATCTAACCATTCCCGCTTTACTCTCCTTTGCAGGAGCATATACTGTATATACTGTAATCTGTCCTTCAGCTGTCAGTATGAATACTGTAGGGTACTGAGTTCACCTGCTACTTCTTGGAACATTGTGGAGTTTCCAATTCTCTCCTGTAAAATGCCAAATTCCCCTTCCAATCTCCTTAGTTCGTTTCTAAGAGACCGTAAGTTACAGTCTAATGCAATAGTCCATTTGTTGCTTGTTCTGAACACAGGGCCTTGCTTTGAAAATAAGATTCCACTCCTTAACTATAGTATTCTTAAACCATTACTAACTCTAATCCACCAAAATATTAATCCTATCACTGTTGCTACCTTGTAAAGCTCCATTATGTTAGACGGTGCTACATGAAAAAACGATTACATTACATACTAAGCTGAACGTTAAAAAAGAAAGGAAAAGAAACAAGAGAGAAAAAAACACATAAATTAAATCATTAATCCTTCTGAGACAGCTGAACTACTCCCTCGTAAATTATATGGACCTCTTTGTCTTGTTTTTGGCACCACAGTCTGTCCTTCTTCCTATGTCTTGCATTTCCTATGGTGACAGGTGGTATTTGCAGAGGCACTACATCAGTTGTTCCTTTACAAGGTCACAACCGATTCACATCCATGACTGACGTTCATGTGGGCGACTCTTACATTCACCGGTAATGTTATTCCCACAATTTGATATGGCCCTCTATAATTAGAAACCAACTTTTTCATCTTATTTTTTGCTACATAAGGGGAGGTTAACATGACTCATTGTACTGGCTTGCTGGTGTGGAAGACTCACCATCGCTAGGTAACGAGAAAAATGATCTATGATTGTGAGCATGTATTTGTTACCGGCTGGCATTTTGTGAAATGGTCTGAAATAATCCAACCCAATGAGAGAAAAAAGGGCCGAGGCTTCTGGTAATCGCTGTAAGGGTGCCTTTTGGCGGCTTAAATCTGCCCGCCGTGTGCGTTCCACACAGTTCCGAATGTATTGAACCACATCGTGTTTCCTGGTTGGCCACCAAAACCTTTCCGCTACTCATCTTTCTGTGGTTCTCTGCCCCACATGTCCGAATAGGACACGATCGTGCGCCTCACTCATTACCTCCTGTCTAAGGTCTGCAGGCACCACCACTCTGGGCCCAAGTCGGGTCTTATGGCATAATACTTTGTCTTCCTTTTAGAACTCTTAAGAAGCATACTTTTGACAATCAGGGTCTCTCCCTGTGCCCTTTGCCATCCACCTGAATTCCTTCCCATAGCCTCTACATATGCCACTTTCCTACTTAGGCCATCTGCATTCGTATGCTTCTTCCCCGGTTCATGCATCACTTCAAAATCCATCTCAGGTAAGCACAACGACCATCGGATTAACCGGCTGGATGGATCCCGTAAGCCAAGAAGCCATTTTAATGCAGCATGTTCCATCACCACTTTAAATTTCCGTCTGTATAAATAACACTAAAAATATTTTATTCCGTAAATACCACTCAGCAACTCTTTCTCAGTTGTTGAGTAATTTCATTCCACTGTTGTCAACTGTCTGGAGGCGTATGCTATTGGATGCTCTGCACTATCTACATATTGAGATAACACTACTCCTACTGAATGTTCACTTGAATCGCATTATAAAATGAATTCTTTGTAGTAGTCCGGATACGCTAGTACTGGTGTTGTGGTAAGCTTTTGTTTTATAGTTTGGAAAGCTGTATCACACTCCACTGCCTATTGGAATTTTGCCCCCTTCCTTAGTAACTGCGTCAGGGGTCATGCTATTTCGGCAAAATTCTGCACACGACGATGATACTAAGATGCAAGCCCAACGAAAGATTGCACTTCCTTAATGCCTTATGGTACTGGAAAATCTTGAACTGCTGTTATCAGACGTGGATTTGTCCTAACTAGCTGTTCACTAATTACATGTCCTAAATATGTTACTTACTTTAAAGCGAAATTACACTTTTCTAGATTGAGTGTCAATCTGGTCTCCCTAAGCCCCTGAAACACCTTCCGCAAATGAGTTGCATGCTTGTCAATATCCTTAGAGAGACAATAATGTCATCTAAATAGGCACAACATTCTCGCATCTTCAACCCTCGCGGTACACCATCAAGCAACCTTTGGAATGTAGCAGGAGCGTTTTTTAACCCAAAGGGCATTCTTCTATATTGCCAGTGCCCACCAGGTGTGGAAAATGCCGTTTTATGCCTATCCTCCTCTGCCACTTCTAACTGATGGTAGACACTGTGTATTCTGCTTTGTTCCATCAGTTGACTTTTTAGGCACTATTACTATGTTGGCACTGTACGGGAATCAGAATATTCTATAATGCAATCCCGAACTGCTGTTCTATAAATTCGTCCAGCAATGGCTGTAAATGCCGCACCACCCTATAAGGCTTTTTATAAACCGGTGGGTTGTTACCCATAGGAATTTTATGTTGTGTGATCGTTGGATTTCCCATGGCTTCTATCTCGGACCAGTTAAAATCTTCTTCTTCGAATGTTCTAATCATCGCCAACAATATTTTCTTTCTTAACTCCTTATCCTCCATTCTAAAATTATCCACAAGTACCGGTACTTTCTTGCCTCCATCTACTTCTTCAACTTTCACTGTACTCCTCCGCACAAAACAGTGTGCTGTATCTAATTCTTCATTATCACCTAGTGGCTCCATTAAACATAATGTATTAGCAGGTAAGGCTGTATGCAAATCTAACCAGAGCACCTTCCCTGTTCCCAGAGGTATTTTATCACGTGAATCAATTCTCAAGGCCATCGCTTGCAGTTTAGGTGATTCGTCCTAGCGCTGGGAGAATCTTGCAGCGGTAAGCCCTTTGCAGCTGTGCTACCTAATGAAAACACTATCCCATCAAGTTGCACCATTTGCTGACCAAGATCGATTTATAGTGTGATGATTAATGAGGAAGTCTAGGCCCAGAACTGCATCATACCCCATACTTATCTTCGACACGACTTCCACAGTCTCCTGAAATTGTGCGCCATTAACTAAAAACCCACTGTGGTACATTCTAGAGATCATACCCCTGCACCTCCAAATCCACTTAACTTAAATTGTGGTGGGTGACACTACCTCTTCTTGACATTCTTGCTACTGATAATTGATACATCGGCACCCGTTTTTATTACAAATTTCCTCTAGTAGTCCCCATTATCCAACCATCCACCTTTGGCTTGCATTTTTACTGCATGTAAATTTACTGTGAGCCCAAGACGGCAGCCCTTGGACTCCCTCTGTTGTTTAACGACCTTCTCCTATCACTTTCCCTTATTGCTCTGCAATCCTGGTCCAAGTGCCCTATATTATGACAGAATCTACATTGCGGTACAGTGCAATTCTTTGCTGTGTGGCCCTGCCGATCACACCTAAAATATCGAACCCCTGAAATATTATGCCGCTTTTTTGCTCGCGTAGCTATATCAATTTCTTCAAAAGCAATTACCAATGAAACAGCTTCATCCAATGACTTCAGAAATTCCATGCTTACTCGATGTGACATTTCTGCTGGTAGTCCCCTTAAAAAGGTATCCAAAGCCCTACTCTCTGCTTCCTGTAAAATAATTTTGTTCACCACGTCATTGTCTGTCAACTGATGTGAGTTAATATTTACGTTTCTAATTCTATCGACAAAACTATCCAACGTTTCATTCTTTCACTGGCTAATGGCACTTAATGTCTACATATAAAACCTGGTACTGTTCTGCCTTTACTAATCCCTTCTTTAACTCATGAAACATTAGTGTATTTGGTAACTCCTCGTTATTCAAGACATGAGCCTTGGCTTCTCCTATGAAGCGCAACTTCGTCATTTGCCAAAGTTGTTTATCTGTCCATAAACCTACTTTGGATGCAGCCAACAAATCATCGAAAAAAGCCGTGACATCTTCCCCAGGCTTACCAGAAAAAGGCGTGACTAAAGTGGCCACAGAGGAATCTAAGGAGGGAAAAACAGAACCCCCTTGCCGAATACAGTGTTACTCATCTCCTGCATTAACTTATTATTATCTTTATTACCATACTTTGTATAGCCTCCAATGTCGTGGCATCCTGTGCTGCTGGACTCTCCTTTGCAACAGTTTCCTTCCCCATCTAAATATTTATGAGCACAAAAAAAAAAAAAAAGAAAAATCTGAAGGCACTTCGGGGAAAAAAAAGAGAGAGAGAGAGAGAGAGAGAGAGAAACCTCCTTAAACTGAATAACAAATACCCCAACAAACCCAAATAGAGCACGAAAAATTAATTTTACTACTTTCTATCATCTACTATTTTACTGCCACTTCCTCCCAGGGTTGAGCTCCAACTGTACAGTGTTGTTTGGTGATTGTCAGGGTGTTTACTTGAGGCATTTGCTGTTTTGCCTATTTCTTATCATTTATTGTTTTTTCACGATAGTGATGCATCCCTGGGCTGTGAGTTCTACTCAACCTGGAAGAATGGCGGCAGTAACAAAGCGATTTAATCAACAATAACATTTAAGGAAATATTCTTACAACCACAATGCCAGTGGAGAGTGTGCGCATATTGTCACACACTGCAATGGCGGCTTGCTGACGAAGCCGCTGACTCCACTCTGCCCAGCTGGATGCAGGCGCTGACACCTCAGCTTGTTGGCCGCAGCTTACAAAGCCCTGTGGAGCGACATTGTCTCTGCTGCGCCACACCTGGCCTCGCCGACCTCTTAGCTGGGGGATGATCATAGAATGGATGGTGTGCCCTGGGCGTTGAACCCCGGTTGCCTACCACCTCCAGCTGTTGCTCCACCCTCGGACAGGTCACGAGAGCGCTCCTAGTACAGCCGCATCCTTGCGTACGTACTGCCCTCTCGGGTCAATGTTGTGCTGCTTGCTACCGCCTTGCTGTGCCTGGTGCTGGTTCGATGCTCGGCAGCACCCCGTTGAGGTCAAGATCCCTGCTGTCCTCGTATACTCTAGACTCTACTTCTTTCCAGGGAAGCCGTAAAGACAGCAGCGATCAAGCCGCCGCATTTCAGATCTCGCAACCTGCGCCCAATTCAACTAAAGATTAACATTAGCAGCGACGAGTGGCACAGTCCTTGGGGCAGATATCTGCCCATCCGTAGCTGACACTCTCTCTCTAGCTGTGACCAACTCCCTGACTCCGACTCTTAACTAGCCTCCTTTTTCCTCCAATATTTATATGCTGGAGTTGACCCCGTTGGTTTGCGTTTAATTGATGTAGGCTAGCTGACTTGCTACATGTGATCGAGTCCTATTTTTTGGTCATGTAGACCGTGGCTGCTTCTTCCCTTAAGCAATACTGCTGTTTGGAGTCGTTGCGTAGCATGCGTGGCTGCCGAACACTTGCGACACTTGAAGTTTGCTTTGAGCTATGTAATTTTGCTGAGCGCCCAACCCACTCTGCTTCGTGACACTGCCGGCTTACACAATCGTAACACTTCCCTCTTCGACCGCTGACGTCTACTCACCAATTGTTTGATTTATTTCATTACATTAAATGTCTAAACTTTTCCTTGTCCCGTACACTCCTCCACAGTTTCAATCTGAAACTTATAATAAAGACAGATTTCAGTTCCTTAGAAAATTATTAAGGTGTTAAGTGAATTTTTGTCTGCTTTTTAAAGTAGTTTTTGCATTTTGTTTTGGTTTTGATGATGTAAGAGGTCAAGTGCTTTTTCACATACATTTACAGTTCATGCAGGCTCACAAACAAATTGTTAATATCATTTTTTGAGAACACTTTTAGTACAATTTTGGAATATGTTTTGTTCCTACTACAGCCTTTAAACACATGAAATAAATCGCAATTTGCGATCACTTATGGCATCACTGTGCTATGTTTACATGAGATACCAAAGTGCGGCGAATGAAAATTTGCCCTCGGCCAGGATCCGAAACCGGAATCTCCTGCTTACTAGGCAGACACATTGACCACTCCACCACCGAGGACACAGTAACCAGCCCGACTGCAGAGGACTCTTCCCTGCGCGTCTTCTGCCACGCCCAAATCTCCATTCGCCACACTGTCTCTTTCCTATTACCACTGCCTATTTGTTCTGTAATGCTCGCAGCCACAATACTGTATTCCCGCATCAGGGAGAATAGACTGTGTGGTTATGAGACACAATTAATTGTTGTCAGGAGCCCAGCATTGGCTTGTATACAATTATATATTTTTTGACGCTGTTGGAGTGGTCAACACGTCTGCCTAGTAAGCAGGAGATCCCAGGTTCGAATCCCGGCTGGACACAAGTTTTCATTCGCCGCACTTTGGTATTTCATCTAAACCTAATACAGTGATGACATAACTGATCGCAAATTGTGATTTATTTAAAAAAAAAAATGAACACTGTAACATCATCAAAAATATATAACTTTAAACATGTATTTGCCTACATATTGTGGTTAGTCTGAGAATGCCTTCAAATATGAGTGGGCTGCCTACTTTTCATGAAACACAAGTTTTCTTTGAACCATTAACCAGTCAGCAACTATACTGTACAGCTGCCCATATTACACTACATCCCCACCCCTCTACCTGTGTCACTGCCCTTTATGCCTTTGTTGGTAGTGGATGCTTGACATTTTGCAAAACCTGAAATGCCATCACCCAATGGCACAAGTTCAGGAAAATGCAGCCTTCATTGGCACAGAACCACTCAGCCTCTGATTAGACTCTCCTCATGGCTCTCTATCAAAGACCAGCAATTTGTCTTATTGAAGATTCTTCAAATGATGTCTATCTTCATTTCACTAGCGTTCTACTAATTCAAATACAAGCTGGTGAAAATAACTTATGATCCAAAGCACAATTTTATTTGGCAACAACATCAGTCACCACTTGCAGTTGGCTGCAAGCTGTGCTCTGAATGCATCCTCAAGGACCCTATCCACATCCAACCACAAAATCAGCTTTTGGAGAGTATTATTAAAGATCTACATCTGTATAATTATTCTGCAAATCACATGTAAAAGCCTGACAGAGGGGTTATCAAGCTGCTTTCATAATATTTGTTCATGTTTGCATTTTTAATAGTGTGTGATCTGCTTTCTCTTATTTTTTTCATGATGATCATTTCTCTCTCTATGTAGGTGGGTGGTAACATTTTTTTTTTTTTTTTCTCCACAGTTGAAGGAGAATGTTGGTGAAACGAATTTTGTAAATAGATCTCACTGCAAAGACTAATGCCTTTCTTTTAATGATTTCCTTCCATCTCATCCATCATATCCGTGACAATCTCCAGCAATGTGCAACAATACTCCAAACTAGGATGGACAAGTCTAGTGTAGGCAGTTGCTTTAGTAGAACTGTTGCCTCTTCTAAGTGTCCTTAGGTTTGCCTTCCCTATGATATTTTCTGTGTGTTTATTCCAATTAATGTCATTCATAATTGGTTCCTAGGTATTTTGTTGAATTTATGTCCTATAGATTTGACTGATTCATTGTGTAATTGAAGTTGAAAGGATTTCATTTAGTATTGATATGGATGACTTGTCACTTTTCATCCTTTAAGGCTAACTGCCAATTATTGCACCATGCAGATATCTTATCTAAATCACTTTGCAGCTCTACCTTTGATGTTTTCATGACTTTTCTAACCGATAAACCACAGCATCATCCATGAACAGTCGAAGAGAGCTGCTCACATTATCTCCTAAATCGTTTATAAAAATAAGGAACAGTACTCTGCCTAGTAGTGGTTCAGTGTACCCTCCACCACGCACCTTACGGTGAATTGCGGAGTATTATGTAGATGTAGATGTAGGGGCCATATAACACCTTTCTCGGCAATGCCAGATTATTAAATGACTTTGCATCAGTCACTGTGTACTATGTTCTTTCTGATTGGAAATCATGAAACCAATTGCACAAATGTAGTGATATTCCACAAGCACACACTTTGATTAGAAGCTAATTGCAAGGTACAGTGTCAAAAGCCTTACCTAAACCTAGAAATATGCAATCGATTTGAGAGCCCTTGTTGTTAGCTCTCATAACTTCATATTAGTAAAGAGCTAGCTGTGTTTCACAAGAACTATATTTTTAATTCATGTTGACAATGGGTCAATAAGACATTCTCTTCATGGAAGTTCTTAAATGTACAAAATAAGTGTTCCATCAATACTATTGCCTTTCTTGAATATTGGATTGAATTGTGGAACTTTCCAGTATTTGGGTACAGATCTTTCACTGAGAAAGCAGTTGTATGTGTTAGATATGGAGTTACTGTTTAAGCTTTACTCTGAAAGGAACCTAATTGGTTTACAGTCTGGTCTGGAAGACTGTTTTGGTATGTGATGTAACCCTTAAACAGAAACACTGGTCTGAGAGACTGTTGGGCTTTTTAAATGTGGCGTGTCCCGCTTGCGACCATCCCCTCCACAGTACTTTCATATTGTTAAATAATACAAATGGCAGGAGCATTGCAGTCCAGTTTGTGGCTTCTGATTGTCAGGTAAGCATTAATTTTATAAAACCTGCAGGTCTTTCAGACCAGACGTTTTGAATTAAGTTTGCAATGGCTCAATCTGTTAGACTGGATTTTTCGTATTACAATCATTTAATTTCTTCTATTAGGCCTACGTCTTGTGTGATATGTTTATTTATTTATTTGATTTTTTTATGATTTAAAAGACGCCATGTTGGATAATGCTACAGAAGCGACTTATAAATCTACGAGAAGTTCAAGAAATGTTAGAATGCGGTGAAGTGATGCCAATTTTGAGAAAAAAACTTTCGGAGTGGTTTCAGGAGAGCGTTGATGAATCCAAGCTGGAAAATGATTACTCAGATGCTGATTCTCACCTTACAGTTACTGATACAAGAGAAGACGACGAGAGAAATTCATGTCGTGATTGGTTTGCTAATATTCACACCCATTTTCAAATCTGGTCATGAAAATGTGATCTCTCTGTTTTCCAAGGACCTGACTGGAAGACCACTATTCAGAAAAACCAAGTCTGTCAAACGGTTTGGTATATTGATCAACTGCTTATGGTTTGCTGATTCTACCACATGTGAGATGAGACTGTCAGCTGCCATCTCTGAAATATTCAACAAGTTTATACACTACTGGCCATTAAAATTGCTACACCAAGAAGAAATGAAGTGATAAACAGGTATTCATTGGACAAATATATTTTACTAGAACTGACATGTGATTACATTTTGGGTGCATAGATCCTGAGAAATCAGTACCCAAAACTACCACCTCTTACCATAATAACAGCCTTGATACGCCTGGGCATTGAGTCAAAAAGAACTTGGATAGCATGTACAGGTACAGATGCCCATGCAGCTTCAACACGATACCACAGTTCATCAAGAGTAGTGACTGGTGTATTGTGACGATCCAGTTACTCGGCCACCATTGACCAGATGTTTCAATTGGTGAGAGATCTGGAGAAAGTGCTGGTCAGGGCGGCAGTCTAACATTTTCCATAACCAGAAAGGCCCTACAGGATCTGCAACATGCTGTCGTGCATATTCCTGCTGAAATGCAGGGTTCCGCAGGGATCAAATTAAGGGTAGAGACACGGGTCGTAACACATCTGAAATGTAATGGCCACTGTTCAAAGTGCCGTTGGTGCAAACAAGAGGTGACCGAGACGTGTAACCAATGGCACCCCATACCATTACGCTGGATGATACGCCAGTATGGCAATGACGAATACCCACTGCCAATGTGCGTTCACCACGATGTAGCCAAACACGGATGCGACCATCATGATGCTCTCAACAGAACCTGGATTCATCCAAAAATGACGTTTTGCCATTCGTGCGCCCAGGTTTGTCGTTGCATAAACTATCGCAGGCACTTCTGTCTGTGATATAGTGTTAAGGGTAACTGCAACTATGGCCTCCGGTCTGATAGTCCATGCTGCTGCAAACGTCGTCAAACTGTTCATGCAGATGGTTGTTACCTTGCAAAAATCCCCATCTGTTGACTCAGGGAGCGAGACGTGGCTCTACGATCCATTACAGCTAGCCTATTCAGATAAGATGACTGACATCCTGACTGCTAGTGATACGAGGGCGTTGGGATCCAGCAAGGTGTTTTGTATTGCCCTCCTGAACACACCAATTCCATATTCTGCTAACAGTCATTGGATGGTGACCAATGCAAGCAGCAATGTCACAATACGATAAAAATCAATTGTGATAGGCTACAATCAATACAGTCGGAAACGTGATGGAACGAATTTCACCGGGCAAAGCCGGTCAACTGCTGTTTGTGTATGACAAATTCAAATGTTCAAATGTTTGTTAAGCTTAAGGGACTTAACTACGGGGTCATCAGTCCCTAAACTTACAAACTACTTATGAACTACCTACAACTAAGGGCGGCACAAATATCCATGCCCGAGGGGGGATTCGAACCCCCAACCGTAGTGTCCGTGCAGACCATGACTGAAGCGCCTCAGTCCCCTCGGCCACCGCGGCTGGCTATGACAAATTGGTTGGAAACTTACCCCATGTCAGCACGTTGTAGGTGTCGCCACCAGTGCAAACATTGTGTGAATGCTCTGAAGAGCTAATGATCTGCCTATCACATCTTCTTCCGTCGGTTAAATTTCACATCTGTAGTATGTCATCTTCGTGGTATAGCAATTTTATTGGCCATGAAAGTATATAATTCTCAAAAGATGTAATGCCTTAGTGAGAATGTGACAATTGACGAAATACTTGTTCCTTTCACAGGGAGACCGGATTTCACATATATATGCCACAGAAACCCACCAAAGATGGCATCAAGGCACAATGCATGGCTGACTCATTTGCTTCATATCTTTTCAATGCTTACATTTATACTGGAAAGAACAGTGATGGTACTGAATTAATTGAAGAAGAAAAGAAGCATTCTAAACCAACTCAAATGACATTGCACTTATGCAAACCAATTGAAGGTTCAAACAGAAACGCCACTACAGATAACTAACTGCTTCAAAAAAGAATCACACTGTTATTTCGCGAGAATTGAAGTCTTATTAATCTAGACCAGTTGGATCAGTTGTCTATGGTTTCGCAAATGATTTGTGTTACTTTGTTGTCTGTTTTGCCTAAGAAGAACAGATTTGTTGTTCTGATATCTTCTATGCACCACAGCATCAAATCTGATCCTGACAAGAAGAAGCCTGAAATTACCTGCTATAACAAGCATTCTGTAGAATGATGTAGACCTTGTGGACCTGAAGTGTTGGGTTGGGTTGTTTGGTTGGGAGGTTATAGTCCCCTAGTGGGGAGGGTTAGGAGTGAGGATAGAAAAGGAGGCGAGGGGGGAAGGAAATGCAGTATGGGAAGTAAAGGAGGAAGGACAACTGCATTAGCTCGGGACCCCATGCTTGCCATGCACATACTCATGAAAGAACCGCTAGCCCCCTGGTGGTACCTGAAGTGTGCCCCATAACATAAGTCATGTTATTCACAAAACCCAACTCTCAAAAAGATGGGGCCTATCAAAACATTGGCTCACACTCTGATAGAACCACACATCAGACGACACCTCACAATTCCCAACCTACCGCATGATATAGAGGACCTCATACATCAAGAAATCCATGAAGAGGAATCTATTGGTCAAGAAGATCGTCAAGTTCCAAGTAATAAACTTGAAAAGAGGAAGACATGCTCAAAGTGTCCATTTTCCAAAGAGCAGAAGACTTATTACAAATGTGTGTTGTTGTGGGATTCAGTCCAGAGACTGGTTTAGTGCAGCTCTCCACCCTACTCTATCCTGAGCAAGCCTCATCATCTCCTCATATGACCTGCAACCTACATCAATTTGAATCTGCTTACTGTATTCATCTCTTGACTCCCTCTGCGATTTTTACCCCACACTCTTCTTTCCATTGCTATATTCACGATCCTTTGATGTTTAAGAATATGTCCTACTAATCAATCCCTTCTTTTAGTCAAGGTGTGCCAGAAATTCCTTTTCTCCCCAATGCGGTTCAGTACCTCTTCATTAGTTATACGATCCACCCACCTAATTCTTCTGTAGCACCACATTTCAAAAGCCTCTATCCTCTTCCTGTCCACACTGTTTATATACCATATATACACGAGTGATCTGTGCCCTCGAGTAATCTGCGCACATTAAATTTTGATGAGGGGATAAAAGAAAAAAACAAAAGAAAACTACCTCGATTTGTGTAGATCAGGATACCACCTGTCGGATTTGAACAAGTACATGATGGCAGCCATTTGGGATGTTACGTCTATTAAATTTCAAAACGACATGTAAATATTAAAACAACTGACGCCGCACTGACTGAAGGAGAGAGAGAGGGGGGGGGCGCAATGTTGTCATATCCAGAGCGTGCAAATCTCGCACCAACCCCATAAAATTATTGTATTTTACCTACTAAACGTTCTCATACAAACTGAAAACTATTTCATTTGTAAAGTATTACTGTGAAAACATATTCACAGTAAGAGAATAAAATGAACACTTATAGAATCTGAACCGTTAAGTAAATGGAGCTGAGACTGGTATTAGATGGTCATATATCTTTGTAAAAGTCTGTATGTCATGTATGTACATCAATGATATTTGATAGTGTAATAAAGAGCTTCGACATAAATGTATTTTTTATCAAAGAAATGTCATCACATGTAGCGCCTCGCCGTAAATTTGATTATGAAAGTTGCTTTTCTTCTCTCCGCTGTAAATGTATCCACTCTGAGCGTTAGCATCGCTGTTGCTAATCGACGTGTGCGTGCGTTTGAACATAACTGCAATGCCGCACCGTAATTAGCGTTTGAACACATTGGCAAGAAGTCGCTGTAACCCTGTCTTCTCCAGATATAGTCATTACCACGTCCCCATAGCGATGTGGGTAATATGGTGCTACTGAACCGAATAATACCTAAGTAGATAATGTACATTATTACTCAGAAAAATGGTACCATGAACTACTCATTCCTATATCAACAATGCAACTGTTCGTACGCGCCAACCGTGCTGGCAAGGAACCTGCCAGAAAGATACGCTACTCCACTACGTTTGCGACCGGCTAGGCAGCGCACAATAAAAAGGTATTATTATCCGCTATCTTGAAACATGACAACAATAACACCCATTTTTAACACCACTATGAAGATTTATGTCTAAGAAATATTACGAATATTTGATATTTCTTTCTCAAAGATTTCATCGAAAATATTATCGTGTAATACCGGCATAAAGGGATGTTTTTTAAAGCCGCGTAATCCCCACCTGGTGTGTTTTGTTGTTGCAGATGGAGTAATACCAACCAAAATTTGAGTAATTCCGCGCACCCCAGTTTTTAGTTCATAAATTGTGGATAAAATGTGCATGGATTACTCTAGTATATACGGTAATATATAAAATAATATTCTGAAACCCATTTACATACTATACACATACACCACAAACCTGTTTATTAATGTTTAGTTGTTTTTAATGATGCAAATGTCATCAGCATTGGATGCAAATAAGCAAATATTATAAATAAAAATTGGACAACAAAACCTATTACCTCACTAGAATCATTATGATGCACTGACAACAAATATTGCATACAGTTGCAATTAATGCAATCGCATGAAATAAATAGAATGGTACTTTTCAAATCCAGGTAAATGTTGATCACAAACAAACGAAATAGCTACACCAAAATACACTCAATAAAATAACACACCACTTGATAACACACACACAAACTTGATTGAACTGTCACACAAAGGGTCAAAACATTATATTTCTGTTGATAAACAAAACAACGCCATTTATCCAAGTGAAAATGAAAAACATGCCAACAACACATTTCGAAATGCGTATATGACCACACAAGACAACACACAATACTTAAGTTACAAACTTTATTTATGTAAGTATCTTTCTATTTTCAACAGTCTTAAAAATGTTTATTTTATTCGCACTCATTTGTACTGAGAGGTGAAAGAGGAGTGGAAGACAAAGTTTGCAATTACTGACACTGTCTGCTTGGATGTGGAGGGTGACAGATGCTTTTGTAACAAGTTGTAGCCATACATGTTTCTGAAAAGCAAACTTATTATTTACAAGTTTCAGCTCTAGCAGAACACACAACGCAAGGTCAAGAAAAAAAGAATAAGCAGATCAACAACAAAGAAGAGACCATCAAAACCAAGATGAGTGTATATATTAATGAGTTTTTATAATCTCATGTTTATTTTTATTTATTTATTTATTTTCCTTTTTGGTGGGCCCTTCTTCCACAAGCCAGCAACATAAACTTTCTACTTGCCCAAAAGTATGTATATGTAGAGGACGAGTGGGGAGAAGATTTACAGACAAAGAAGAAGGAAACGCCAAAACCACCTTTATTGTTAAGTTACCTAATCTAATTCCTTCAGCATTGTCCGAGTTTCTTAGAGTGCACTCCATTATCCTTGTTTTACTCTTGTTAATGTCCATGTTGTATGCACCTTTTAACACACTGTCCATCCCATTCAACTGCTCTTCCAGGTCTTTTGCTGTCTCTGAGAGAATTACAATGTCATTGTCAAAACACAGTGCTTTTATTTCTTCACACTGAACTTTAATCCCTTCTCCAAATTTCTCCTTGCTTTCTTTTATAGCCTGCTCAATGTAAAAATTGAATAGTGCTGGAGAAAAGGCTACAACCCTGTCTTATTCCCTTCCCAACCTCTGCATCCCTTTCATGCCATTCAACTCTGATAACTGCTGCCTGGTTTTTGTACAAGTTGTAAATAACCTTCCATTCCCTTATTTTACACCTGCTGATTTCAGAATTTGAAAGAGTGTATTCCAATCAACATCGTCAAAAGCTTTCTCCAAATCTTCAAAAGTTACAAATGTTTCCTTAATCTATCTTCTAAGATAAGTCATAAAGGCAGTATTGCCTCCCGTGAACCTACATTTCTCCTGAATCCAAACTGACAGTCCCCGAGGTCAGCTTCTAACAATGTTAGCAGAACTGTAATATAAACAAAAGTCATCGGCAAACAAGGATGTACAGACTGATGATCCTACAGCCGCCGCAAGGCCGTTTATGGCAACTAAAAATAGAGGGATACTGAGAACGGAGCCCTGGGGGTCACTATTCTCCTGGATGTGACAATTGCAGAGAGGTACCCATCCTAACCCGAAAAGTATGGAGTGAGAGGAAGTTCTTTATGAATGTCAGTAGGAGACCACGTAAGGCCCAGTCATAGAGCGTAGCCAGTATAAGGTGGCGCCAGGTGGTATTGTACGTCTTGGGAAGATCGAAGAAGACCACAACTATGTGCTCATGCCTGGTCAAAGCAGTGTGGATAGCCCGACACTAGATTCTCTATTGCAGAGCGGCCATGGTGGAAGCCGCCTTGTTGGGGGGGTGAGGAGTCTCCGGTGTTCAAGAATCCACATGAGCCGCCGATTCATCATATGTTCAAAGATCTTGCACAGAATGTTGGTGAGGCTTATTGGGCGGCAGCTCTCGGCCACCTGCGGATCGGCATCTGGTTTCATCACCAGGATAATGATGCTATCCCGCCATTGGGACGGGAAAGCACCTTTCACTCAGCAATGGTTGTACAGGGCGAGAAGTCATTGTTGAAAATCCGCAGGGAGGTGACGAACCAACTGGCTCTGAACACTGTCTGGTCCTGGGGAGGTTTCAGGATATGCAGATAGGGCACTTTCAAACTCCCACTCACTGGATGACGCTTTGTATTTTTCCTGAGGCACATGTGAAAGGTATGCCACCACTGTTCAACACGCTCTTTGAGAGTGCGGAAGTGAGCACTGTAAGATGCAGATGCCGAGCTATGAGCATAATGTTCTTCCATGTACTACACAATAGCAGCTGGGTCTGTGGACAGAGTACGGCGAATGTGGAGACTGGGTATTCCTGCCAGCAGACGATGCCTGAAAAGGTGCCTAACCTGCTTCCACACCACAGTTGGGGAGGCCCGAGAGCCAATAGTGGCTATATACCTCTCCCAGCTATCTTGCTTGCTTTGTTGTATCAGCCGTTGAGTTTGGGCACAAAGCCGTTTAAAACCAATCAGGTGCTCCAAGGAAGGATGGTGGCGATGGCACTGGAGCACCCGACATTGCTCCCTGATGGCCTCAGCAATTTCCGGCATCCACCAGGGCACCAACTTACGATGGAGCAAACCAGAGGATTTTGGGACTGTAGCTGCAGCAGCGGAAACAATGGCCATCATCAACAGCCATATCAACGTCGTCTCAGAGCGGATATGTTACTGTAACAGCCGAGGTGTAAGCCGGCCAGTTTACCCGATGGAGTGACCATTGGGGCAGGCAGCCTGCGGGTGATAATTGTGGAAGCGACAGGATGATAGGGAAATGATCGCTTCCACAAAGGTCGTCATGGACCCTTCCAAGGTGTGGACATAAGCTTGGACTGCAGAGGGACAGATCTGTGGCTGAGTAGGTGCCATGGGCCAAGATGAAGTGTGTGGCAGCTCCGTTGTTAAGAAGGCAAATATTTAGCTGTGTCAGAAGGTACTCCACGTCTCTACCACGGGCCATAATCTCAGTTCCATCCCACAAGGGGTTGTGCATTGTGAAGTGGCACTGGTGCACTGGGGACATTGGTGAGGACAAAGATGCAAACAACTGCAGAAACGCTGTCATAGGCTGCATGATTTTTAAAATAGCCCCGGTAACCACGAAGGGCAGGGGTCTGCTGAACAGGAAACCAAGTTTCCTGGGGGGCTATACAGAGGACAGGGAGTTGGCACAATTAAGCTAGACGATGGAAATAACATCTGAAGGATATTGCGATTGGCTTACTGCGATGCCATGAGTGTTGCAAACATTGAGTTTACACCTCAGTATCACCTTTTGCTGCTCCTTTAGTACTCATGGCATGGATATCCATTGATTCTGGGAGGTTGGTGAGTGCTAGGTCCTCAGGGGACGCTAGCATCTCCAACCCATCCTCAGAATCTGAAGTTTGAGCGACCGACTGTGGGAGTGCCGCCGGAAGCGATTTTTTTCTTCGATCTCTTTTTCTTTTTCTTGTCCTCCTGCTTTTCTTTTGGTTTAGACTGCTGGGAGGGCTTCTCTGAAGTTTCAGGAGCCGATGAGGATCGGGAAGCCCTTTAACCAGTGGTGTGTCCATCTTCCTCCAATCTATTCTTTGAAACTGGGGAAGGGAGCATCCCAGCGGACTTCTCCCTAGCAAGAGCGGCTGGGGAAGGCTGCTACTTCTCAAGCTGGGGAATGAGGACTCGTGTACCAATAGGTGGGGGTGAAATAGCCCCCACCGGTGGTAGTCGTGGGGCAATGAATGAAGCCCCCCCCCCCCCCCAACCTTCAAGGAGGCAGACTGTTTTTGATGGCCCGTAGCGCCCACAGTGGATGGGTGCACTGTTGGTGCCATCATCACCAGAGTAGCTAGCGATGATGTAACTGTCACATAGAAAGTTGTCAGCGGAACAGGATGAAGTCTTCATAGTATTTCCTTGCCTCTGTGTATGTTAGTCTGTCCAGGGTCTTAATTTCCATGATTTTACACTCTTGGCAGAGAATGGTACAGTCTGGTGAACAGGGTGCTGCCCACAGTTACCACATATTGGTGGGGGAGTACACGGAGCGTTTGGATGGGATGGACGCCCGCATTCCCTACATGTGGTGCTGTGGGGCTGGAGGTGCAGTAGGATGACATATGCCCAAATTCCAACATTTGAAGCATTGCAGAGGGGGAGGAGTGTAAGGCTTTGTCACACAAGGAAATCATGACCTTGACTTTTTCGGGCAATGTATTGCCCTCAAAGGCCAAGATGAAAGCACTGGTGGCAACCCTACAATCCTTTGGACCCTATACATGCTCCAGACGAAGTGGATGCTCTGTCACTCTAAATTGGCGCGTAACTCATCATCAGACTGTAGAAGAAGGTCTCTGTGGTAAATCAGACCCTGGACCATGTTCGGTGATTCGTGAGGTGTTATGCTTACAGGGACATCACCCAGCTTGTTGTAAACAAGCTATGCTTTTGACTGAGTGGATGATGCAGCTTCTATCAACACTGAACCGCTCCTCATCTTCGACATTCCCGCAACTTCACCATACTTACCCTCCAGATTTTCTACGAAGAAAAGAGGTTTTGTCAGCATGAAACTTTCCCCATCTGTTCTGCTACGTACAAGATATTTTGGAAAGTATAATTCATCCCTATCTTTAGCCCGATGTTCCTCCCATGGTGTACCAAGGGAAGGAAATGATTGGGGGTCATATTTCGTGTCATTGAAATTTGATCTTCCTTGCTTAGAGACACCATTGGCATAGTTTACAACTCGTTTCATCTCGGTCCCGCGAGCAGCTAGGGATATAAAGGTCCACCCAGGCTGAGCCCTGCTTGCCTGGGTAAGCCTTAATACAACTAATGTGCGGCAGGTTCCTCAGAGGTTGATCGCTAGTGACTGTTCAACTGCAACAGCCATGCATCTCCTTGGCACCTAGCACACCTTTAAATTGAGGTTTTTTTTTTTTTTAATATAGAGGTTTGTACCATCGTTGCGACCCTCGCGATTAAGCCAAGATCACCGGGCTCTGAAACGTACAACGTTCCACCGTCGCGCTGAATGATGGTCATTGAAGCACGCACAGAGCTTACAGTGTAGTGGATTGTTTTCATTACTTTAGGTCTCCTGTGTATCATAATATGTCCATCATCGCTACTGTCAAAGTCACTTTCGAAGAACTGAATGTAATTCCTTTTTGCCATTTGTCACTTTAACCTTAAAATATACTTCCATTAAGACTTTCCTGGAAGACAATGCTTCAGTAAAGATAACTGATGGTTAACAAATAGTTTAAGGCCAGATGCCTCTTAACTGGACAATGTAAAATCAAACTGTTGGCAAAGTTCCCGTAAATAGGTTACTGGACATTGCAAGAATGGGCCATAGTAAAATTTTTGGCTAAAGTTGTCTCCAGCTTTAGCCAACTTTCGCTACATACAATGATTTGTGCTTCAGTACTTTCCATTATGTCTTCTAGCTCTGGTACTATCCCCACACAGCTACAAAAATTTAAAACTTTTACACCACTGGGTATTAGATCGGCATTTGTCCTATGTGTGACCTGCAGTTTTTGAGACTGAAACCCTTTTTGTGCGTTCACAATGCTCATGTAGCCACTTCCTGCATGTGTAATGATGCCAGACCTATTCAACAGAATCTGGAATCCTTCCACAGCATGCCACAAGTTGAGCAATCTGCAACCTACACAGTCACAAACCCATCTGAGCCTATGATACAGACCCTCCACTTGGCTCTGTATCAAAGAACTGCAATTGATTCTGTCAACTGTGCAGATGGCAATCTCTGCCTTTGTTTTGCAAGAAAGAATTGTAGTGTATACCCCTTCAGACATACTCCCAAAACTGGAGAAAATCTATTCCAATCCAAAGCAACAGACATCAATGGTACTGACATTAGCTACCACCTGCACCTGTTTGTACCTTGTGGCATCCAGAAGGACCTGTTCCATATCTGGAATGACTCCATTTGATGTGATAGACCACAGCATTCTACTAGACAAACACTCCTATGGCACCAGAGGCATCCCGCTAAACTGTTTCAGTTCACACCTCACAAACAGGACACAAAAAGTAGCAATAAGACATAATGATCAAGGACATGTTGAAACTTACTATTCTGACTATGGCAACATTACAAAAGGTGTGCCCAAAGGCTCAACACTTGGACCAGTATTGTTTCTCCTCTACATTAATGAACTGCCACTGAACATTACTGCCAATACCAGCATACTCTTTGCAGATGATACTAGCATCCTCCTTACCAGCCAAGATGACCATGAGCTCCAGGAAGCAATAAATGAAAGTACAGATGAGTTGGGTGATTGGTTCAACAAAAACAAACTCATAGTAAACACTACAAAAACCACCTTCCTGCACTTCACCTGAGTGGCGAAAAATCTGAGCCTGTGGTGAAATTACGTAACTCAGAAATATACCCCTCAACAGAAAAAATTTCTAGGTTTGTGGTTGCAAGAAAACCTAAAATGGCAGGTGCACATTAGCAAAACAGTTAGCAAACTAAACCGAGTGTGTTACACCCTACATATCCTATCATACAGTACAAGCCCGGAGACAGTTCGCATTGCATATTATACGCAGTTCCACAGTATGATGCAATATGGCATCATAATCTGGGGGAACTCCCCATGTAGCTCTGACATTCTACTCACCCAAAAGAGAGTTGTGAAAATAATGAATAGGGCAAAAACAACAGATAGCTGTCGACCTCTCTTTCAGAAATCATCTATCCTACCACTTGGCAGCCTCTACATATTGGAAATATGCAAATTTGTCAAAACAAGTATCACACAGTTCAACAAAAATTCAAATGTTTCTACCATGACACCAAGCAGAAAAACAAGCTCCATGTACAAAGCACTCATATTTATGCTTTCAAAAACTCCACATTCCACCAAGGTGTCCATCTTTACAACAGCTTGCCATCAGCAATAACAAATAGCAAGTATCAGTCCCTGTTCAGTAAAACACTAAAAACCCTTTTGCTTGACCATTGCTTCTACACTGTAGCTGAATTTTTAGACCACATGTCTGAAAATAAATTTGAGACAACAAAATGAAGGCATGATCTTTGCAAAGAAAGTGTACAAAAGACAAATACTGTCTTTGAAGTTTAGATCTGTGTTTGAATTGAAAACCTTCATACCTAATTCTAAAATTCTTGCATCTGCTGAAACAACAATGTTGTTATATTTTGCCCCTGTAATTGATGGAAAAGAAACTGTTTTTTGTAATTTGTGTGTGTATACTTGTTTAAAAATACTATATTGTAATTTATGTGTTTTCGTGTCCCACAATCTGCAAAGATTTTTGGACAAATAAATAAAAATAAATCCAGTATGCTCACAGATTATACAATGGATTTCTTACCCATCAGCCCACCCCCATGAACCACAGACATTGCCGAGGTGGGGTGGCTTGCGTGCCTCAACGATGCAGATAGCCGTACCGTAGGTGCAACCACAGCGGAGGGGTATCTGTGGAGAAGCCAGACAAACGTGTGGTTCCTGAATAGGGGCAGCAGCCTTTTCAGTAGTTACAGGGGCAACAGTCTGGATGATTGGCTGAGCTGGCCTTGTAACATCAGCTAATGTGGCTTTGCCACACAGCTACTGCGAACGGCTGAAAGCAAGGGGAAACTACAGCCGTTATCTTTCCCGAGGACATGCAGCTCTACTGTATGAAAATATGATGATGGCATCCTCTCGGGTAAAATATTCCGGAGGTAAAATAGTCCCCCATTCGGATCTCCGGGCGGGGACTACTCAGGAGGATGTTGTCATCAGGAAAGACAATACTGGCATTCTACGGGTCGGACCATGGAATGTTAGGTCCCTTAATCGAGTAGGAAAACTAGAAAATTTAAAAAGGCAAATGGAAAGGTTGAAGTACAGGATTATAAATACAAAATGAATTGGGAGGATCACAGGAGTAGGATTGATAATGAATAAGAAAATAGGAATGCGGGAAAAATACTCTGAGCAGCACAGTGATCGCATTATCATTGTCAAGATAGATACGAAGCCAACACCGACAACAGTAGTACAGGTTTGTATGCCAACTAGCTCTGCCAATGATGAGGAGATCGAAGAAATAGATGAGGAGCTAAAGGAAATTATTCAGACAGTTAAGGGAGAGGAAAACTTAATTGTGATGGGAGACTGGAATTCGGTAGTTGGAAAAGGAAGGGAAGGAAAAATAATAGGTGAATATGGACTGGGCAGGAGGAATGAAAGAGGAAGTCGCCTGGTAGAATTTTGCACGGAACATTATTTAATCGTAACAAACACGTGGTTTAAGAATCACAAAAGAAGGTTGTATACATGGAAGAGACCAGGAGACACCGGAAGATATCAGATAGATTTTATAATGGTAAGACATAGGTACCGGAACCAGGTTACAAACTGCAGGACATACCCAGGGGCAGATATAGACTCTGACCATAACTTGTTAGTCATGAACTGTAGGCTGAAGCTGAAAAAACTGCAGAAAGGTAGGAAAATAAGGAGATGGGACTTAGATAGATTGAAGGAAACTGATGTTCTGGAGAATTTCAGAGGAAGATGTAGGCAACAATTGGCAGAAACAGGGGGAAATAAAACAGTAGAAGAGGAATGGGTAGCATTGAGAGATGAAATAGTGAAGGCAGTGGAGGACAAAATAGGTAGAAAGACAAGACCTACAAAAAATCCTTGGATATCACAGGAAATACTAAATTTAATTGATGAAAGGAGAAAATATAAAAATGCAGTAAATGAAACAGGCAAAATGGAGTACAGACGTCTAAAAAATGAGATTGACAGGAAGTGCAAAATGGCTAAGCAGGAGTGGCTAGAAGCCAAATGTAAATCTGTAGAAGAATGTATAGCAAGGGGAAAAGTAGATACTGCCTACAGGAAAATAAAAGAGACATTTGGGGACAAGAAAAGCAACTCTACGAATTTCAAGAACTCAGATGGGAAACCTGTTCTCAGCATAGAAGCGAAAGCTGAAAGGTGGAAAGAGTACATAGAGCAGCTCTACAAAGGAAATGAACTTAGAGACGATGTTGTAGGAAGGGAAGAGGAAGTCGATCAAGATGAAATAGGAGATACTATACTGAGAGATGAATTTGACAGAGCCCTGAAAGACCTAGGTCGGAACAAGGCCCCAGGAGTAGATGAAATACCCTCAGAGCTACTAAAGTCTCTGGGAGAGCCAGCCATGACAAGACTATTTGAACTGGTGTGTAGGATGTATGAGACAGGCGAAATGCCCTCAGACTTTAAGAAAAATGTAATAATCCCCATTCCAAAGAAATCAGGCGCAGACAGGTGTGAAAATTACAGAACCATCAGTTTGATAAGTCATGGTTGCAAAATTTTAACACGAATTGTCTACAGGAGAATGGAAAAGCTGGTAGAAGCTGACCTCAGGGAAGATCAGTTTGGATTCAGGAGGAACGTAGGAACCCGGGAGGCAATACTCACTTTACGTCTAATCTTAGAAGACAGATTAAGGAAAGGCAAACCAACATTTTTGGCTTTTGTAGATTTGGAGAAAGCTTTTGACAATGTTGACTGGAATACACTCTTTCAAATTCTGAAGTCAGCAGGGGTAAAATACAGGGAAAGGAGAGTTATTTACAACTTGTACAAAAGCCAGACCGCAGTTATTAGACTCGAAGGGCATGAAAGGGAAGCATCAGTTGGGAAGGGAGTAAGACAGGGTTGTAGCCTTTCTCCAATGTTATTCAATTTGTACATCGAGCAGGCGGTGAAGGAAAGCAAGGAAAAATTTGGAATATGGATTAAAGTTCAGGGGGAAGAAATAAAAACATTGCGTTTTGCTGATGACATTGTAATTCTGTCAGAGACAGCAGAGGACCTGGAAGAGCAGTTGAATGGAATGGAAAGCGTGTTGAAGAGAGCATATAAAATGAACATTAACAAAAGCAAAACAAAAATAATGGAATGCGGTCTTAGAAAATCAGGCGATGCTGAAGGAATTAGATTAGGTAACGAAACAATGAAGGTGGTAGATGAGTTTTGTTACTTGGGTAGTAAAATAACATGCGATGGTCGCAGTACAGAGGATATAAAATGCAGAATGGCAATGGGAAGAAAAGCATTTTTGAAAAAGAGAAATTTGCTAACATCGAATATTAATTTAAGGGTACGGAAGTCTTTTCTGAAGGCATTTGTGTGGAGTGTTGCCTT
Organism: Locusta migratoria; assembly: GCA_026315105.1. Lineage (NCBI taxonomy): Eukaryota > Metazoa > Arthropoda > Insecta > Orthoptera > Acrididae > Locusta > Locusta migratoria. Next base: position 769,104,864 of record CM048744.1, read on the forward strand.
GTATGGGAGTGAAACATGGACGATAAGCAGTGCTGACAGGAAGAGAATAGAGGCTTTTGAAATGTGGTGCTACAGAAGAATGCTGAAGATTAGGTGGGTAGATCACATAACTAATGAAGAGGTACTGAACAGAATTGGTGAGCGAAGGAATTTTTGGCATACCCTGACTAAAAGAAGGGATCGCTTGGTAGGACACATTCTTAGACATCGGGGAATCGTAAATTTAGTATTGGAGGGAAGTGTGTGGGGTAAAAATTGCAGAGGGAGACCAAGAGACGCGTATAGTAAGAAGATTCAAGTGGATGTGGGTTGCTGTTCTTAGGAGGAGATGAAAAGGCTTGCTCAGGATAGAGTAGGGTAGAGAGCTGCATCAAACCAGTCTCCAGACTGAAGACCATAACAACATAACAACACCCATCAGCACCATCTAGTTTAGGAAGATTGTTCAGTTCATATAGCACTTCACTTCAAACCTGCTCACAAGACAAATTGGGAAGGCCTCTCTTCAAGTCCCCTGTGGAGTCTTTCGCTGTCTGCCACACCATGGGGTCACCTCCCACATGATCATGGGCAGGTTATCTGCCCCATTGCAAGCAGTAATGGGGCTGGCAACAGCCACAGGCTGACAAGTGGACACATCAGACATGCTGGACGTCTGCTTATTTCCCACAACTGGCCCTTAACAGCGGTGCCCCCTTACCCCAGCCTCCAGCTGTGCAACAGAAGTTAACATTGAAACTTCCTGGCAGATTAAAATTGTGTGCCAGAACCGGGACTCGAATCTGAGACCTTTGCCTTTCACGGGCAAGCACTATACCACTGAGCTATCCCGATACGACTCACGAACTACCCTCACAACTTTACTTCTACCAGTAGCTCGCCTCCTACTTTCAAAAATTGTGTGAGGGTGGGTCATGAGTCATGTTGGAATAGCTCAACGGTGGAGCGCTTGCCTGCGAAAGACAAAGGTCCCAGGTTTGAGTCCCAGTTCCAGCACACATTTTTAATCTGCTAGGAAGTTTCATATCAGCACACACTCCGCTACAGAGTGAAAGTTTCATTCTGAAGTTAACATTGTCTGAAACTGCGAGCAAAGTGTCACCAACTTAGCCCACATCTGTGCATAGTGGTCAAGGCAGAACATGTAATCATTAATATTCCTGTGTGAGAAACATTACATACTCATTCAGCTATGAAATCTTTACGGGTTATCATAGCAGAAATAAGCCAAACATGCCTGCAATCACATACATCTCATTCAGCTACAAATAATTCTTTTAAGGAATGGCTAATTTTTCCCAATAAATGGGCAAAATATTTTGAATTACAGTAAACCTGCAAGTGTCTAATAAGTACATTTGAGGATCGAAACAGCCATTAAACTCTTATGAGTGGGCAGCATTACCAATTTACGAACACAACTTTACTAAATCTCACCTTGACAGAACATGCCATTGTAATGTGTACAATTAGTATGAGTGTGTGTGTTTGTGTGTGTGTGTGCTTGTTATGTCGGAAGGTTAGTTATAAAAGTTTGGAATCCTGGGGAGTGATAACCACAATGGTTAAGTTGCATAGATTTACAAACATTTGAACATTTGGAATTGGACGCTTGCACCTTGAGTAACAAATAAGTCAAATTAATGAGCTTCTGTTTTGTTAAATACCAACCAGACATCTCAGTAAAAGGATAAAAATACTAGAAATAATGATTTACTGTATGTATCTAACACTGATCCTGTTAAGCAAACATTTGCATCACAATGAACTATTATAGGCCTTCATGTTTCATTCATCATATTTGCCAAACTATACATCATTTTCTATTCCAACAATGGGAAGTTCAGGATGAAGGTCAACAATATATCTAGATAATCTGCAACTCAGGACAAAGACACTCATCAAACTGAGACAGGTACATAAAGAAGACAGTTCACACATTTTGGCTTTCAGTTACAGCATTCACATCAGACAAAGGACACACACATACAACACATTACCAAACTGTGACTAAATACAAGATACACCACCCTGTGACACAAAATTACAACTTTCATCATAAGATAAACTGGCCTAAGGACAACACACCCTTCCATGCACAAGGGGGGAGGGGGGGTGGTGGTGAATTTGAACTCCCGACGAGAAAGGCCACGCAATCCATTATTTGGCGCTCTAGACCACATGGCTACTCCTGCACAGCCACAAAATACAGATGTGCATAACATGCTTTACAACCCAAGCCATGTGGATCTGTCCCCCCCCCCCCCCCATCCTTCCAATTTCATCTCCCTCACTACCAAACATATTGAACCACACAGATGAGTTTTCCTTGCCCCAAAATTATCTAGGCCTCAACCTACAGTTATCTATTGTCCCCACACCTTTTAAAAACAAAGGTTAGCATGGAATTAGAAGGTTTCACCATTAATTTCCTATGCATCAATATAGATATAGAAAATAGGAGTGATAAATTTAAAATCTACCAGAAAGTCATTTTTACTGACACTTGCATCCTGGCTTCCCCTCTACACCATGCAGCACTCCGTCACATGATACATTGAATCCTGGCCATTGCAGGGACCCAAGATGACTGACCCAGAACTCAACACCATAAAAACTACAGCAACAAATAATGAATTTCAGTCCACCATGACTGACAATATTCTTAAATAGAAAAGGAATAAAGAAATGATAGCCTGAATCTACCGAGTAAACACTAAAGAAAGATAAAAAAGAAAATGGTGTAGGTTGCCTTTCTTAGATTAAATTTCCAACAGGATTAGTAACATTTTGAAGGTAAAAGAATTCTTTGTATTTCTCCCTGTCCCACATACTTTAGGCGAAGGTCTCTACAAGTCAAAGGACAAACAGCCAGCGATCATGAACAGTGTGGTGTATAAAATTATTTGTAAAATGTGTCAGTCTTGCTACACACAACAGACAGGTCGGTCAATCTGCACTATTGTCCATTTCATAATGATGGACCCCTGACTTTGAACGAAACTCCGTCTGTAAATAGAACAAGGTTGGATCTTTAAACTGTGCAAAGGAAAACTTTCTCTGTGCATCCTGAAAGTTGATATTCGCCAAAAAATGCCAGAAAAAGTACACTTTCTCTTAAATATTATCGCATATGTTGTCCCCTTTACAAATAAAATGTAACATTCATACACCAAATAAAAGTAGACATTTCAACGATTCCGGCGAGGTATAAAACATTAATGTTTGTGGTGTGAAGAGACCAGAATATGAGTTCAAAGTCAGGGGTCAGTCATCATGAAATGGACAATAGGTTCAGGGAACACCACAGGAGCTGGAGATTTAAAAAGTCAGATTCTGTCTTTGCTGAACATTGCCCATACCAGGAGCACAAATATGTGATAGATGTAGAAGTCTTATGTGTAGAAGGTAAAAGGGCAAAATAGACTCAATTAGAAATATTGAAAAAACAGATGTGAACAGCCCCAAATTTACCACTGAATGAGCAGACAGATTTCAATTGTTTCCCTATTTTAGATTACTATTAATGTCTATAGAAGATAACAACAGAATTTGGAACATGAGGCTATATTGGTAAAGAATCAGTGACATAAATTCTCGTGGTACAATAATTAGTTAGCAATATAGTAAGGAGAGTTTACAACTCACTGCAAAGCAAGATGGCGAGCTGTGATAGGCACATAAAAAAAAGAGACACACATGCAACACTTAAGCTACTGGCCACTGACCTCCTTCAGAATAGAGAACAATCACACAGGCACACTTCACAGTCATACAACTGTCACTTACAGCTGCTGCCTCTGTGATTGTCTGTATCCTCTCGAATCTGAAAAAGGCCAACAGCTGATCACTTAAGAGTTGTAAGTGGGTGTCCTTTTTACGTGCCTGTTGCAGCTGGTCATACATCTTTGCGGTGAGTAGTAAACTGTCCTTATTGTTGAATCCCAATCTGGACTTTCCATTATTAAATAACAGACAATTTCAGCACAAACAATATATGGAGATTAGTTAGTTAAGACCATAAGATATTGCAATGAATGTAAAATGTAACTGTAATTATTTATAAATTAATTGTCAAATAGTAATACTTTCCATTAATGAAGTCAAAGAACAAAGTAATGTAATGGTTTGTCTTTATTTGTGTAGTTTGGAATCAATGAAGTACTAGAAGGTGGGCTCTTTACCCAAAACTTAGGTTGTGCAAAATAAAATGAAATTTTGTAAAACAAGGCAATAAGTGTACCTTAGTTTATTTAGTTGAAATAATGATTACTGAACAAGGCACAATAAAAGAAATCATTTAAACAAGTAGGCGCCTCATTGTGGATCTGTCAGTTTGGCACAAAAAATAGAAACCAGTACATAAATCAGGCCAATACAAACTGGACTAGACAAAGGTGTAGTAATGAGACTTTCAATTAAAAGGTATATCTATGTGAGCAATGGTAACAGCAGCAACAGAACCCACATCATGATTTTAACAAACCATTCTGGAACCCTATTAGACAAGCTTCCAGCATAAGATAATGCAGTTGCAAAAATGTATGATCAAGCTACTCAATCAAAAGCTACTACAGACTGTAGCTCTGATATTGGACATTTTTATTTCTTGTGCAGTGATGGTATTGTATATGTAAGTTATTCAAATTATGTGTGTGCCAATGTGTTTGAAAAGTCTTGGTTTCAAGCAAGTGATTTTAGTGCACTGCTACTGTAAGTGATATTTCTAATGATGATTACATGGTACAAAATGATCAGGTGTTTGTAGGAAATAATAATATTCATTGAAGGTGAATTAGATTGAATTATTTATTTAGAGGTAAAGATGGATTTCCTTGATGGGTGTGCCGATGCAGACAATGTTAGGGACACTAACAGCAGCATGCAAGGGAATCCCATTATTCCTGTGCAAATTGGTGACTTGTCAGGAGACAAGGGCGTTGAAAGTAGTGATATTTCTGAGAAAATTTTTGATTTTATTAGGGAAAAGTATTAAATTTTGAATATAACACTAAATTAAAAGGGATTTGCAAATTTTATTATAATATCTGTGTAATATCTTATTCAGATATCAGCGAGGAAGTTTAAATATTTATATTATTTCAGGATTGGAGACAGATATTAATTTTTGTATTGAGAAAACCTTAAGTGATAATGGAAATAAGCCCAATGAGTACATATCTGAGAAAATAGTTGATGGTGTATTGTATGAGGAATAGGGAAAAAAAAACTCTTGACAGCTCAAATGTGAAATGTCCTGTCAGTGAAGCTAAATCTCTCCAAGACAAATGTGAGATTTTATTAAAGCACATTAACACCCCAAATGCCAACAGCCCATAGAAAAGCATGAGTGAAACCAAACCACCTCCATCATCATCATTAGAAACAGCAGAAACATCGGCAGCAGCAAAAGAAGAAGAAGCTGACCCAAAATCTGGAGCAGCAACAGCAGTACCAGACGAAGCCATTAAACCAACAACAATTTTCCCCTTCCACTCAACTGCAGCAGTTACAGTAACTTCATCTGTTGAACTATCATCACCAAATGTGTCTTCAGCTTCATCCGTAGATTAAACAGAGGAGACATAAGAACCAAGAAATCCACAATGTCTTCAGGATTTTTGGTACCCAGCCATAACTCCAGGACTATTTTATGCCAGACACCTGCAGGTTCTCTTCCTTCAAATTCTCAGTGCAAGGTAAATAAGAACAATGACATCAGCTGGAGAAATGACACTATGTATATTTCTCCAGAATATAATTAGCCTAAGAAACTAACTAGATAAATTATCTGTTTGTGTCAATGACAATGCCAATATATTATGTTTTGCTGAACACCACATGAAGGAAATGTAGCAACTTATTACTCCAGAAATTCAATGGAAAAAGTGGAACAATAATGTATGTTAATGTATAATATAGTGTTTAACACCATAGATGTAAGGAATTATTGTACTGAACAACATTTTGAGGCTTGTTGCATTGAACTCCATGTCAATGCATTGCCAGTTTCTGTGATTACTGTTTACAGAGCACCCTCGAGAAAGCTGAGTATATTTCTCAAACATTACTTTTAACTCGCTTATTTACAAAAACCAAAGAAATAATCATAGTTTGTGATTTCAATGTAAACTTTCTAACCTGAAATATTGATAGAATGGAACTGGAGAATTTAATGAGCTCTTTTAACCTGAGGGCAGTTGTTGACTTTCCAACAAGAGTTACTAAGAACTGCACAATTCGGATTAACAATTTTTTTGTTGAAACTTCCTGGCAGATTAAAATTGTGTGCCGGATCCGTGACTCGAACCTGGGACCTTTGCCTTTCGCGGGCAACCGCACTACCGACTGTGCTATCCCGACACGACTCACGATGCCGCCTCACACCTTTACTTCCGCCAGTACCTTGTTGGTTATAATAGAATTTGTATAAAAAAATAGAGGTCATTTAACTTACCCAAAGCACAGGCCCGTTGACAGATACACAACTAATAACACAAACAAACACAAAGATTCAAGCTTTTGCAACTGTTTGCTGCATCATAAGAAAAAGAGGAAGGAAGGAGGGGAAAAAGGGAAGGATGCAGGTTTTAAGGAAGTGGGTGAGGAGTCATTCCAAACTCCTGAGTGGAGGGACTTACCTTAGGGAAAAAAGGAAAGGTAAAAACACACACACACACACACACACACACACACACACACACACACACACACACACACACACACACACCAAGGCTTTGACTTTTTACAAATGTGTGCCTTGGTGTGGATGTCTCCGCACTGTACAACACCTCTGCAATGTGAAGTGAATTTCCCAAAGGGGGAAAAGGGTTGTGACAGTGCGTCATCAACTTAAAACTACCACCAAGCGTACCGCATGCAAAGTAATAAAGGGGCGCTACAGTAATTCGAAAGTGCCACCTAAGTGAACCGGGGCTCGCATGGACTCAGCGGAGCTCGTCAGTTGACATTTAACAGTGATTCAAAATACTTGTTGCGTACAGTTGAATTTTCTAGTGTTAATGAAGTTTTTACAGTAGAATTTATAGATTTGCTTACTTTCTCTTTGAATTATAATTATTTTACCTTTGGCGGGAAAACTTATGTGTAAAAGGACTGGGTTAGTATGGGGAGTGTGATTTCAGGGTTTGTAGCTGATGTCTTTATTAACTACTTTGAAAACTTTTTTTTTCTTTTTAATCCAGATTTGGCCATAAAGATAGTTTACTAGCTCAGATATGTCGATGAAACATTACTGCTCATCAAAGATAATGACGACGGCATTCACTGGGAAAAAATCTACTAATCGCTGACTTTATCTTGTTCCTTTTTTGTTTGGTTAAGATGAATGACTATGTGTAAATGACACTTTTAGCAACGCTTCCTCAACTTTCTTGTTGCTTGTTGTTTCCAGAATGTTCTTTCTTATGTTAACTATTCTTCTAATTTCTGGTACATTCTTTCTGTGTATAAATAGCAGAGCACTCTGCCTGAGAAGCAGTCCATGCTGCATGTTTCAGTTCACAATAAACCTGCTTTCTGTATAAGTGCTGAGTTCAGTTGACAACCCTGCCTTCGAAGTCAAAGCCTGCTTCTATTTCAATGTAACATTGTTTGGTGGAGGTGCTGGATATCCTGTGCAACAGCTCCATCACCGTGGCTCCGATTAGGCAATGTAAAAGCCATACCTTACACGAACTAGAACTGGAATACGAGGTATATACTCAGTGCATCCACCCAAAAGCCCATATCATCAGAAGACCCATGGACACAAACCCAGCAGTATGACAGCTGCACATCAGACACCCATCGGTGGTCTCTGGAGACATTGGACAGGACCCCCAACTATTGCCTAAAAGGGTTCGACCGAGTCACGAAGTATAACAGATGGGATCATACATTGTGCTTGGCCAACGTTTATTTCTACCTGGATGGAACAGCCCAACAATGATTTGAAGACAATTAAGAGAAGTTGAATGACAGGGAAACGTTCTAGTCAGAACTTAAAGAAGACATTTGGAGACTGCTAGTGACAAATCCGCTCGGCAGAAGAACTCAAGAACTCGGCCCAACAACATGGTCAGCCAACACAGTTGTACATACAGAATGTTGTGTTCCTATGTAACACAGTCAATCCGAATATGACTGAGGCCGACAAAAATCACACACACCTGATGAAGGGTATAGCATAAGACACGTACCAAGCCCATCTGATAAAAGATGTCGCTACAACAGAAGAGTTCTTCAAGTGGTGCCAGCATATTGAAAAGATGCAACAGAGGAGGATTGGATGAAAGAAGTATGACAGACTCCCCAATGTAGTCCCTATGGCCGTTGTGGAAGACCAGCATGACTTTGCTTCTCTCATATTATGATAGATCAATTACAACAGTTTATGGCAGCCGGGACTATTAGACTGAACGAGCATCAGATTATGGCCATGGATGTAAGCCCTGTAAGTAACGAGGGAGCCGATGCCTCTGAGGAAGAGGTATTTCAGCCATTAGCTCCTGTCTCTCCTGCCAATCGCAACCGACGTGAAGAATGGCCTTATCCTGCTATGACGTACGCTGCAGCCGCCAAATGGCAACCTATGAATCGGCCCAAGCAGCCACAATCATCTCCCCTGGCAACTATGACGCCCCGCAGAAGAACAGACGTCTGGAGGAAAGAAGATAACACACCAGTGTGTTTCCACTGTGGGCACCCTGAACATGTTGTAAGCTACTGCAGAGAGAGAGAAGGTGAGTATTCAACAGTGATTTTGCCGCAAGATGTCACCCATCAGAGCAGTTCTATCCCAGGCAACCTGCTGATGATTTCAGTCGATCAATAGGAAGAAGCCCATCGCTGTACCCTGGACGACGTCATTCCCTGATGTGCTGCTGCCGTTCATGTCGCCATACAGAGGTACCAGCCGCTTCACTAGCCGCCAAGCCCAAGAAAACTAAGTGAAGCGACCATCTACGGAGGTGAGGCCGCCGCGGATGAAAATCCTCCATGGACGACAGTCATTAAGATGTCTGAAATCTCATCAACGTCAGAATCGACGGCCAACCTGTCTGGGCACTGATTGATTTAGTAGCTTCTCTCTCTATATTGTCGGATAATTACCACCGCACACTAAAGAATGCAATGTTCTGTGATACGGGGGCAACTGCGCTGAAGGTCGGGTATACATAATGAAGAATTTTCTGGGAAGTTATTTGCCGTTGACAATGTGACGATCCCACTGTCGACAATGAGAAGAGTTCCAATCACAAACACAGATGACTGGTTAAACTGTGAAGTACTTGTTGATAGTAAAAAGTTTATTAGGCTCAGAAAAGAAAATTACATACCAGAGGCTATCGTAAGCATTACTGGTGGTCGAGGAGAGTTTTGGATTACTGATTGTCATGAGCAGTCACAACTTATCTAGGAAGGAAGGAACGAAGATTGGCATTTAACGCCCCTTTGACAGTTTGGTCATTAGAGGCAGAGCTTACGCTTGGATTTTGGGATAAGGCTGGGGGAGGAAATCGGCCATGCCCATCTTGGCATTTGCCTGGAGTGACGAGTGATTTAGGGAAATCACGGAAAACCTAAATCTGGATGGCCGGGGTGGATTTGAACCACTGCCCTTCGTAATGAGAGTCCAGTGTGTTACCACTGCACCACCTCACTCGGTCCGATGGCCTCTATGAATTCAAAGTAATGCCATTTGGATTGTGTAATGCTCAATCCACGTTCGAATGCATGATGTACAACTTGCTTCGACACCGTAAGTGGATGACGTGTCTTTGCTATTTAAATGACATTGTCATTTTCACGAAAACATTTGAAGAATGTCTGGTCACTGTCAACTGTGTTGAAGAGTGTTCAGTCTGAAGGACTCCGCCTCAATCCAAAGAAGTGCCTCTTCTTATATGATGAAGACATGGAAACCGAACTTCACACTGACGCTAGTGGGTATGGGCTAACTGTGATGCTTGTGCAAATTCAGGAAGGTGCTGTAAAGGTGATAGCCTATGCATCAAGAGTACTCTCAAAGTCCGAGATAAACTACTCTACAATTGGAAAAAAAATGTCTCATAGTTATCTGGGCTATCATCAAGTTTCGGTCGTATTTATTCAGCAAACCATTCACCGTCATGACAGACCACCATTCTTTGTGTTGGCTGACTAGCTTGAAGGATCTATCAGGTCGACTAGCAAGATGGGCACTAAGACTCCAAGAGTATGACGACACAGTGGTATTCAAGAAAGGGCACAAATACAAGGATGCCAACTGTTTTTTGAGGAATCCATTAGTGGAACACAACAGCATGAATGAAATTTCAACCCTCACTGAATTAGGTGGCATTACAGCTGAACAGAGGGAAGATCCAGCACTATTAGAAACCATAGAGGCCTTGGAGAAAGGAGAACCAACCAACTTAAAAACGGGACATAGTATTAGAGCAACTACGATACACTGGGCCCCAAATGGTTGTTCCAGCTCATCTCTAGATAGCTATTCTCAAATATTTCCCCGATACTCCAATATCTGATCATCAGGGATTCGTGAAGACCCTCTACAGAATCAGACACAGGTATTACTGGAAAGATCTCTACCGATCCGTCAAGCACTATCTGAGACACTATAAACAGAGTGAGCAAAGGAAGCATGTGTTGCAATTACCTGCAGGGCATCTCATACCAATTCCACCTGTAGCAACGCAATTCCACTGAGTTGGAATCGACCTTTTAGGAAGGATCCCGAAGTCGACAACTGGTAACTGATGGATAATTGTTGGCACTGACTACCTCACACGCTACGCTGTCACCAAACCTGTGACCACTGCACAAACTCCAGAGATTGTTTTGAAGCATGGAGCACCACATGATAATATCTGATCGTGGAAAAATAGTCCAGTCAAAACTAGTATCAGAGGTAATGTCACATTGCAACATTGTCCATAGAATGCCAACTGTATACCATCCTCAGACAAATAGTCTTACAGAACATTTTAACAAGACGTTAGCAGATATATTGTTGATGTATGTTGATGTTAAGCAGAAGGATTGGGATACAATACTGCCAGTCATGATATTTGCTTATAATACAGCAAGGCAAGACACCACAGGCTTCACACAATTTTTCCTACTCCATGGCCAAGCAGCTGAGACAACAGATAAGCTGTTCCTGTTCCACCTGGACGACATTCAGGATGACTACGTGAAACAGCTCATCAGCAGGGTCGAAGAAGCAAGACAGCTGGCTTGCATACGGACACTGGACGCCCATGGAAAGGACCATCAGCGGTATAACGACAAGCATTGACCTGTTGTGTATTGCCCAGAAGATCTGTTAAGGTTTTTTACCCCTGTACGGAAAGTTGGACTATCAGAAAAGTTATTGAAGTGATACTTTGGTCCGTACCGTTCCATATGCCACCTATCAGACATCACATACGAAGTTGAGGATTATAAGCCATCATCAAATTGACAAAAACGAAGAGACATTGTTCACGTCCTCCGAATGAAGCCTTACTACGATCCTGAAGAGCAGAGAGGTGAAAATGGCTTCTTGTTCAAGGACTCTAAGGAACGTCTGTAGTCGGTAATCGTGTAGAAGAGAAGGATTCTACAGAAATGCCATACAGTGGACCCATGACAAGATCAAGATCCAGGACATTGCAGCTGGCTCCGAGGGGAACCTAACAGCAAGTCGCTGCTTTTTCAGAAGAGGAAGCAATGCCAGAAGACCTTAAGTTATCCGACAGCTGGCTTGGCACAAGGGATAGCGTACTGATTGCAGTGTTAAAGGTTGCTGGTTCAATCCTGTCCAAGGCAAAAATTTATTTCTTGGAGCATTATGGAAATGATAGTTACACCTGTTTCTTATGTTCACTTGTAATTTCTACATGTTTCTTATGTTAACTATTCTTCTAATTTCTGGTGCATTCTGTCTGTGTATAAATAGCAGAGCACTCTGCCCGAGAGGCAGTCAGTGCTGCGTTTATGTTTCAGTTCAAAATAAACCTACTTTCCGTTTGCTGTGTTGAGTTGACAACCCTGCCTTTGAGAACAAGCCTGCTTTCATAAGAACATGGCAATATTAACATGTTGGCAAAGATTTTCTGTTGTATTGTTGGTGTTGCAAACATAATCACATGAAGCTACTGGGATGGTAGGTAAAATTTCAGCTTGCGCATTAAAGATATAAAACGCAGATTTTAAGATAGTGTTTATTTTAAAGTGTGACAATGGTTTATAATAACTGAACCCTTCCCAAAGAATGTTATAGCTATGAGCGACCCTTCAGCCAAGCCCTATATTCATAATCATACATTTAATTTAAAAATGTACCCCTATATTGTAAAAATTTGTGTTAAAAATTCAGCTATGTAATTTATAGGCCCAACATGTTTCTCTCATGCCTGAGATATTTTCACATACAATCTGAGAATTTCATAATTAATAATTCTTACTTGTTAGGGTTAGAGTCAGACCTAATAAATCTTTAAGACAATATTAAAAAAAAACTAAAAATACCAACAGTTACAACCCTCTTTATATTGTCTGATGCATACAAAAGAAAACCCACACAGTCACAAACTGTGACAATCTGTCTGTCACCATAACACATTCACAAAACAGGGCATAACCGATATCACCCGTCTGCATTGTCCCATGACGTCATCAACATGTCGGAAAACCAGTAAACAGGATATCTTAATATTTCTGTATTGTAGATACAAATACTCTGTAATTATAGATAATAGAATGTACCATCACTCACAGGTCTTAGCCCAAAAATTCGCCCTTCGGCGCACACATGCAAAAAAAGATCTCTTGGTTAACCTACACATAACAATCAGAGAGAAGCTACAGATGACTTTTTAAACATAAAATCATAATCTACTCTAAGTTCTGCTTGTAAACAAACTATCGTTTTTAACTCAACCACCACCTAATTACTCATGCCTTTACAAACATGTACGCACCTCAAAACTACCGCGCTGCAATGAAGTCATGGGTCAAAGCTGACGGGCGGTATCCCCGTCTTCAGGTGATCCCAAAACAGCATATTCACATCACAGTTGCTAGACTTAAAAATACAGAAAATAGTTATGAATATAAAGATATAAAAATTATTTAACACACAGCCAGAAGCAGCACACACTGATATTCAGTACGTAAACATATGTTTAAAAACACCACACATAAAAGGCTAAACGAAAAAGTATTTTATACATAACAAGAATTTTCAATATGCCCTGAAGATGGCCTTAAGTTCTAACAGAGTTCAACTAGGATTAAGATTATATACATAATGTACAGTAAAAAGTAATTTTATCATGATAGCCAAAATTGATCTGAAACACACTTTTCACAATATGTGCGCCTACGCTACTTGTGTGTTCTGTATATTTAAGCATTAAGTTCAAGTTCCAGGACATTGCAGCTGGCTCTAAAGGGAGCCTAACAGCGGCTCACTGTTTTTTCAGGAGAGGGAGCAATGCTGCAAGACCTTAAGTTGTCCGACTGCCGGCATGGCGCATGGATAGCATTACTGATTGCAGTGTTGAAGGTCACCGGTTGAATCGTATATAAGTTTTTGGAAGTTATGAATAGCAAGTTTGTTAAATTTATGAATTTGTGTGAAATATGTAATAAATAAATAAATTAATTAATTATGATGTGATGACATATGTATGGATATGGTAATTATGTCATGTATAGTACTGTGGACAATTTGTAGGCCAATCATGGTAACCAATAATGGTCTGAAAATATAATATTTATGGTAGGCCTACTTATGTAATTGTACATATAAGTGTACATGTATACAAATGATGACATTGATTGCATTTTTAATGGTTAAAGGTGTACAATAAACATGGTACATTAATGTAGGCCCTATGTATGATATTGATGGTGAGGTTAAAGGCGGAATTTTAGAACTTTCTGTTCAGCAACTTCTCCTACTCCACTGAATGTAACCTTCACAGAATCTCATAAATTTAATGCTTTACATTAATTTATTATTCACATTAGTACTGCACTGCAGTACTGTAACATCATTTCACTGTATACAGCATTTAGGGACAAGACACCAGTTTCGGCTACTGCTCCACATATGACCACTTAATGAATTTGTATCTTTTGAATATCAGCCAATCTTGCAACAGCTAAAATAAAATGCAAAATACTGTTACCTATAAAAACATTTGCTATTCTTGTTTTGAAGTACTAATGCTATGTGGAAGTTGACTTGGTGTTCTTCCTTAAACCTTATGGAGTTGATTTTTTCCATCAGATGAAACTTGATACATTGTGAGATAAGGTTAGAGGTATAAGCCTATATTTTCATTTTCTTCTATGTGCAGGGGTGGATCTTTGGCTTTGACTGGGGAGGGGGAGGGGAGCAGGGCTAACACAAACTTATAGAACCATGCCATCCCCATTATTTTCACCCCCCCCCCCTCCCCTCATCCTCAGATTCGCCTTTCTTTATGGACACTAACAGATCTGCATTTGACCATGGTTCCCTGGTATGGCCCTGCCTGTGCCCATAAGGAGCACACTTAACCACTTTTTAAAATTTATAAAAGATTTGTGTAATAAGGATTTGGTCTGCATTATCGGCCTACTCTTATTTATGTAGGATTAGTTTCAAGAATGTCACATTAATTTGTCTATACTTGCAACATAGTAAATATGCAACATGAATTATGAATATATAATACTTTTGCATGCAATGTCTTTAAGGCAACCAAGAATAAAAGGTTTCATTATTTTCCCACTGAAATTAAAAATGCACTGAATGCTATCGATGATGTGATAAAAGTTGCAGCTACAAGCAAATTGTTTCAATGTTGTAAAAAGAAAATTAAGAAATAATATGTCTTAAAAATATAAAGTAGTTTATGGATTGTTTTCTGGAATGTTCCAACACTGTTTCCAGTTATTAAGGAAAATCTCTTAACATCTACACAAAAAATTATTGAAAAAGTACATTTGTGGCATTATAATGCCTCATTTGCAAACAATTAGCTTGGAAAAAAGTAATCCTGGCTGTTCAGCCATGATATTCAAAGTTTTGTCACAAAACGTGCTGAATGTAATAAAGGGATTAACGGTTCTGTCACAGTGGAGGAAAATAAGAACTTGGTACCAGGGAGTATGCCTACCTGAAACTCCAAATGATAATTTGTTAAATAAGAAGGTAGCAGATTTTTAATGAGGCTGAAACCTCTTTTTTTTTCAGACTTCTGTAAGGCAGTTAATCATAAGTTTTTATAGACCAATCATGACGATTCTTTTTCTTATTGTTATTCGATTCCACATTGCTGAAAACCCTGGCTTTATCATAATATGTAGAAACCAACAGTGAATAAATGTAGCTGATGTTAACATAGAAATGACTAAGGAAGTACATGATTTCATTTTTAATGGTCTGCTTATGATGTTAAAAACTTTTTAGAACACTTGTACTTATATAGTTGCATTTAATAGACTTTCAAACATCAGATATGATTTTAAAATGTAATTTTTCCTATATTAAACGTATTTACTACCGTAAATAGTCCTTAATGTGACCAAAATGATGCCTTGACAATATATTAAATGTAAGCATACATATCACAGAATTCTCACTATAGAATACAATCCTACTCGTTCCTTATATTATAGAAAACAAATAAATTATGAATATAATGACCTCATTACAAATGAAAAATACTGGCGGTACTGGCGAAAATACCTGTGCTGGCAGGAAACCACCAGTAAATTACTGTAACTTCAACCAGGGCAATCTAGCTATATACAGGTATGTAGCTGGGATGATTTTTCCTGTTTGTAAATGTTATGCGCTGTAAAAAAAAAAAAATGCATTTCGTGGACGGTACGTTATCTGTCGCAAGCTAGAAACTGATGAAAATGGTAACATTTGTTTTCCAGTACCGGCATACAAAATGTGTCACATTAAATAACGTTCTAAAACTTTCGAAGTCAAAAATTGGAATTTTATTCGACCTCACGTGACTTGTACATCGCAAGTTTACTGAACATTTAGTTTGATAGGTACCGTATAAGAAAACGGAAGTTAATTAGTCACAATACGACTGCAGTTTCCTGATAGATCTAATTTATTTTTAGCAATCATCAAAGGATATTAGATTAGGTCTTGAACAAAGAATGAACCTAAGGAAATTATTCATGGAACAATTACTGCCCTTGGTAATAAAGTATTTACGAGTTGCGTTAACGGTATACGCAGACTGACTCCACAATAACAAACTTAAAAAGTACGGTAGTAATGAGAATGGTCAAGGGCATGTAGACTACGATAATATATACTTGTAAATCGTTCAAAATGACTTGCCAAATACTGTACTGTTTGTGTTGGTGCATTACCGTCTATGTTCACTTTTTACATCAGCTGGTTCTCAATGAAAAACATTCTGGTCTAATGTCTAAACCAAATTCATAAAAATAACTTTGCAGCCATTCCATTCAAAATAGCCTCGAACGGGAATATCGTAGACCAAAGAAAATATATCTTTTGTAGTATTTAGTAGGTAAGTTCTGTGCTAACGAGCTTCATAAGTTCATAAATTAGTTTCGACAGCGGAAATACATAGGTATAGTTAGTATTTTTTATCATATCTGCAATGACAAATATACGGTAATATTTCAGATTATTTCTTGAAGATAATTAATCATTTTTTAGTGTAGTGTTAACGTATATTAAAATTATCTCTGGAGTAAACAATCGGAAATGGTAACAAAACAAAACAATTAACAATGTCACGGGAGAGAACGCTGCTGGTTGCACAGACCAGGGTTGCCAACTCAAACTTGAAGAAATAAGCTAGTTCAACGTTATGTTAAATATATATGTTCGCGCGGGAGCACGTGTTTTCTATATAAAACAAGGGGGGGGGGGGGGGGGGCACAAATGCTGTAGCCTTCGACACCTTCCTGTCACTGTTTCTTCGTATCCCATTCTCTCCACGCCTCCTATGGAACTCAGATGCTCTGTAATTGGGAACTGTCAACTCGGTTTGAGCGGACAATATCGGACTACACACCTGTTTTCAAAATAAAAGACATAGTACTTACGTAGATAATTATTAGAAAAGCGCGGTCAAAACATTTTTCTGGTTTTAATGCGCGTTTGATGCAGCAAAATCACACGTTTAGGCTAGTTCCTGTAACTTTGATTTTTTCTATATATTTTTAATTACGAAAAGAAGTATATGGCGTGAAACAGTTGCTTCTGTACGGCATCATAGGCGCCAACTTTTGAGCCTGCATCCTCCCTACCCCACCCCACCGGCAGGTGTTTCTTAAATAGAAAAACAAAATCAACGTTTACATTTTTCCAAATACAAAGGTAAGTTTGAAGTAATTTTTTATTTTATTTTAGTAGTATTTCTTCGTTTTTGCTTCATCTGGTGTCAGTTTAGGACCATTTTAATCTCTGAAAGGAGAGAAGTATTTTTAAATACACAGTGAAGAAATTAACATCCATTAGTTTCAATCTCAAGTTCAAGAACTACGCGTATTAGGCTGGTTTTGCGTTTGTTTGAACCTGTTTTCCCGTTGTAATAATTAACTCGAATAATTTTCAGAGTTTTCGTCTTCTGAGACATATAAGATGACGATGTACCTGTATTGTGAATACTGTGTTCACTATCGCAAGCACTTACATCTGATTGTCTTCCCGGCTTCATTCTTCTTCAGATTTATTTTCTATACAGTAAGTTATTACTTAAGTAGTCCATAATGACTTCTGCTTTCATACCATGTCTGTCGATACCAATAGGTTCACAACCCATCGGTACATCGCACACCACTTCAATAAACAGGATGAAAAATGTCGCGACTTACACCAACACGATTCGTTGAAGACAACTTACTTCTAAAGGAATACATAAACGTTACATTAGTAATATAAATATTTTCATTGAATCGTACCAAACCCATTTCATTTCTAGTTATATGTTGCCACCTTAAGTTTACAATATATACGTAATAAGCGGCATCCCATTAACATTCGGACTATTTTCAAAACGGTCACTTCACTCACATGTAAACGTGAATTTTAGTGCTTACGAATTCAATTAGTTGTTTCTTTTAAGATAATCTTTTTCCAGCGGTGTATTACAAAACCCAGCCGCACATGAATAAGACGAGAGAGTCGATATAACGTAAAGAAAAAATAATACCAAAAATGTTTGTGTGGTATGCCGAGCATACCCATTCAAATTGTGGGGTATGCTTGAGCGACCGAGCATACCCGTAGTTGGCGCCTATGTTCTTTTTCCCTGTGCCGCGGCGGAATGGCCATGCGCACTGGGGCGCCATGCTGCGGTACGCGCGGCAGTTTTCGTCGGGGGTTCGAAGCCCCCCCCTCGGGCAAGGGTGTTTGCGTTGTCCTTAGAAACTAATAACCACGCAGTTTAGTCCCAGAGAATTACAAACATTTGCACTTTTTTTCCTGTTTTTATGTTGACAGGTGATGAAACCAGAATGATTTCTTCTCATCCTTGAAATTTCTATTGTGCCCAGACAACACCTGTTTTAAATATACTGAGTGCACGTAAATAACATACTAGAAATTGAATTATGTGGAGGATGGATGATCTTTAGACAAAATTAGTTTTATTACATGTCAAACGCAAAGATTGATATAATTTATAGATATGATACTCTGCCTTCTGATGTTGTTCTGTCATGGCGATGCATTTAATGGTTGGACGCCTGTCTTTATGTAACAACTGTACGGTTTTTCTTTTATCTCTTCCATTTCTACCTAGGAGACCTTTAGTTTAATTCTAGCAGAAGAAAAAACGCTCAGCGCACCAACAAAAAATCGTCCCGCCAAGCGGGAAACATTTACCCCCCCCCCCCCCCCCCCCCGCTAACATGTAACTAAAAACAGCTAGATTTAGCGGGAAAAAAGCTAAATTGGCAAATCTGGCAGACAGACTTGGCCCCTTATCATCGGAAAATCGGTGGAACTCCTGCCCCTCCGGAGTGGTTCTTGCCAAGGTAGCTGCAGAACATTGTTGTGCGTCGTAACAATGAGTGGGTGTAATTGTTGAACCCTGCGCGTAGTGAACGTACGTAGTATATACAAAAATGACAGATGACTGGTGAAGTGATAAGGCAATTCCATCCTCCTGGTCTTTCTAGTCCTTGCGTGTCACATGTGCGACGCATAGCTTACATTTTCCTTTATTTTATAAGCCAACGCAGCGGCAAGCTTTGCCTCTGAAGAAGGAATAATCGATATTGGAAAAATATCGATGTTAACATCGGTTCAACGAAATCGATGTACGGAAAACATCGATGTCGGAAAACTTCGATGTTTAAATATGATAAACTTTTTCCGTAAAAAGAGTCGTTTATTTCGATTAGGTTTAAATTCATATTTTCTGTTCATCTTTCATCATTATTATATAAATAAATAACAGGGCCACACTACTATTTTATTTTCTGATTATTACATGCAATAGACTTCGTCAGTTCACTTAACGCAACAGTTTTATATATTTTATTTCACATATTTGCTTAATATTGGGCATTTCTAAAAGTTCTTCTAATGAACAGAACGCGTTTGTTAACAAGAAGCTGTGTAGCTTTTCCTGGGCGTGGCAATAAATCATCCTCCGCAATGTAAACGTGCAGACCACCGACAGCGACGTTCTTAACAAAAATGGTAAATGATCAGCGTTTCAAATGATTACTTTCTTTAATTTTTAAAATTTGAACACGGTAGTTGGCTTTGTGCACGTAAATGTGCCAGGTTGTAGTGTAAGTAGTAATGACAACATTGTAATAAAACAAAAAATTATTGTTGCCTTCACTCAACTCCACCCATTTAACTCAATAGCCCGCTGCAATGTCGCAAAAGTATAACACACTAGGAAAAACTACAAACTTGCCAGCCCTGGTTAAATTTTACTAATCATCCCGACGGCTTCGCGTTATAATGTTGGCAACATGTGCTGAATTCCAGGAATCAATGACGTCCTCATTGGCCTATGGCATGGTAACACAATTTTTTTAGACGTGAAATTCTCTTTACGAGGGCAATTATTTTTACTGAGCGGTCAAGGGTACATACAACAACCTTTCAACCATAGAGCAGGAATAGCATTATTTATTTACTTCGTGGTCTGTACAACCGAGTCATTCTATATGCGTCGGACATCTTGGCCAAGACTTTCTATCATGTTATTGTTATTGCCATTATAATCTAACAAGGTTGGCGGGATGGTACGAAAATTTTATCCGAAAGTTTTTTAGAAATGAATTTGGGGTACGATGCAAATATGGAAGTATCGATGGTTCGTTATCGTTTTCTTAACATCGATGTTTCAGAGAACTCAGTATCGATGTTAAAACATCTATGTTTTCCCACTAAACATCGATGTTTATCTAACATCGATGAATATCGATCATCCCTACCCTGAAGTCAATGTGCTAGCACAGGAGCCAGTTGCAAGCTTACCCTCCCAGCATCCTCTGTTCAGGGACCAAGTAAATGTGCGATCTAGAGATGGGCAAAGCAGTTTCTCTTACGGAACCCACGGACGTATATAAGGAAGGGGTCCAGGGGGTCTGGACACCCCCTTAGCTCACATTAAAAAAATTTGAATCAAAACAAAATTAGAAGATTTGCAAATACCCACTTTCTTGAATCCTTTGCCATAAAATTGTGGTCATAGGAGTGCTTGGTTTGCGTAGCAATAATCTGTATGAAGGTATGATTCAACAAACACTAGCTGTGCCCTTTTGCTGAACGTGTTCCTGGAAAACAGTTGAATTGCAAATTTGAAATATCTGTGAAACGAATAAGTTAGATATTTTGGGTAAATGCATCGCTAGTTGCTGCTTTTCGCACCCTACAGATCCCCTGGTCTCATTAGAGCTCTCGGACACTCCCCCATGGACCAGAATACTTATCTAGAACATTTTGTAAATGGTACTGATTTTCTGATGATTTTACTAGACTATAACAATCATCATCATCATCATCATGTGCGAACAACGTAATACGTTGCTCCGATTATCTCCTTGATCATTCCTATACATTAGGTGAAGCAGAGGACTTATGACACTTAACAGTCGACCACTGTACGTAAGAAGAGCCTTGCTTTGTCACTAAAATTAGTAAATAAGGTCCGTGTGAACTACTGGTTACTCCCTGCTGCAAAGCCTTGTTCCCTGGCCCAAACTGAGAACTGACTCGTTTCAAATTACTTCAATAACAGGAAGTTAATACTACAGTGGTCAATATACATAGCAGCTCACACGTTATTACACATAGACGTTAATAAGCAAGCCACCACAATCAAAGCTATCTTAGAAAGGTGGCTAGGAAACATTTATAGCGTAACGGAATTTACACTTAAGAAAATTAAAAAATTCGTTCGTTGATCATTTGGCTCAGCGGCCGGCTACGAAAATTAGCATCTGATCTTATTTTCAACACTTGTGAAGAACAATATTAAATAAAAGAGAGAAGGTGCTCTAAAACTACAATTTATAAGCAATTTACGGATTTTTTTCCAGTAATTTTCGGGTGTGCAGCCGGATCCCATTGACATTCTGCAACGATATTTCGGCCCAGAGACGTCCAGCCATCTTCAGGTGAGTAGGCAACTACTGAAGAGCGCAGGTACGTTCGTGGTATTTATACCGAGTATTGCGCATGCGAGATACGCTGGAGTCTTACTGCGCATGTGTTAGATGGTGACATGCGCGGTACGGCCGAGCTGTGTGTGCTGCCCTCGGTGGTGAAAGTGAACACTCATCTAATCATCGAGAATCGAATGATTCCGTCGATTCCGCTGTGCCTCAATAGCTTTAAGAACAGGGTTCCAATTTTTATCCAGCTGAAAGCCGTTGTCACGATTTATTAAATTGTCAGCAAGGCGTATTTCAACCGCTTCTTTGAAGACTGAGTTCCAAAAGCCGGAAACTGGAGCTAAAATTGTGGTTTTGTTGTATTCCATGGAGTGTCCCATGGAAATGCAGTGCTCTGCTACAGCTGATTTCGACGGTTGCAGAAGACGGGTGTGTCTTTCGTGCTCCGTACAGCGCTCTTGAACCGTTCGAGTCGTCTGACCTATGTAAGCAGAACCACACTCGCAGGGAATTTTATAAACGCCCGCTTTTTTCAATAGCAAATCGTCTTTTACAGATCCGACTAGGGCTATATTCTTCGCTGGTGGACGGAAGATGACCTGGATTTTATGTTTCCTTAGCAATCTGCCTATTTTAGAGGACACATTGCCAGCATAAGGAAGGAATGCAACTGATTTGTAATCTTCTTCATTGTCCTCTGTGCGTTGCTTCTTGTTGTTATGATTACGTATGGCCTTCCTTATTTGGCGTGGAGTGTAGCCATTCTCTTTGAACACTTTCTCCAAGTGTTCCAGTTCTGCAGGAAGATTTTCTTCGTCTGATATCAAGTGTGCTCGATGTATTAGCGTACTAAGGACACCAGCGGTTTGTGCGGGATGATGGCAGCTGGACGCCTGGAGGTATAGATCTGTGTGCGTAGGTTTCCTGTACACAGAGTGTCCCAAAGAGCCGTCATCCTTGCGTCGTACCAGCACGTCCAGAAATGGTAAAGCTCCATCTTTTTCACTCTCCATGGTAAACTTGATATTTTCATGTATTGAATTTAAGTGATGGTGGAATTTCTCCAGTTCCTCTCTACCATGAGGCCATACAACGAAAGTGTCGTCTACGTAGCGCCAGAACACAGTGGGCTTTAAAACAGCAGACTCAAGTGCCTTCTCCTCAAAGTCCTCCATAAAAAGGTTAGCCACCACAGGGGACAGAGGGCTCCCCATGGCGACACCGTCAGTTTGTTCAAAAAATTCGTTATTAAATAAAAAGTAGGTTGAGGAGAGAGTATGCTCAAACAAAGCTGTCAAGTCTTCACTGAAAATGTTACCAATGAGATGTAACGAGTCCATTAAAGGCACTTTTGTAAAGAGCGAGACCACATCAAAGCTGACTAGTAAATCTGTGCTGCTCAACTTAACTGTCTTCAGGCGATTCACAAAATCTCCAGAGTTACGTATGTGGTGACAACACTTGCCCACGTAAGGCTTGAGCAAAGAAGCCAGATGTTTAGCGGTATAATAGGTCGACGCACCAATATTGCTCACTATTAATCGTAGTGGGACACCATCCTTGTGAATCTTGGGAAGGCCGTAAAGTCTTGGTGGTACTGCACTGTGTGGTTTCAGCTTCTTGATGACTTGTTTTGGTAAAGAACTATCATTCAACAGTGAAGCGGTTTTCCTTGATATGCGACTCGTTGGGTCCTTTTCAATCTTGCGATACGTAGAATCCGATAGCTGGCTATAAATCTTCTCGTTGTAGGCTTCCCTTGTCAAGAGGACCGTGGCGTTACCCTTATCTGCAGGGAGCACGACTGTGCTGGTATCTTCTCGTAAGCTGCGGAGAGCCGCTCTTTCAGCTGGTGAGATGTTACTTCGTTGTGGAGCACTCTTCAACAAAGTTCGGCAAGATTCACGTCGAACTTCGTCTGCAGAATCCACAGAGAGAGGTCTTATGGCTTCCTCAATAGAACTGATGAACTCCGTAAAAGGAGGCGAAGTAGGCGTGGGCGCGAAATTCAAACCCTTCGCAAGCACAGACATCGTCGCATCGTCAAGAGATTTCTCCGTTAAGTTCACCACGGATCGTCCAGGAACATCTTTTTGCGGTTCTTGTGCTGCGAGTCGGCCGAATTTTGCACTCTGTCTGTTTGTACTATCCCTGAGAGCCCAATCTGCCTTGGACCAGGATACACCGTCAATCCAGTCCCAGCTGAGGGAAGAACATCTTGCTGCAATTTCCAGATGTAAATAAAATAAGTCCCTGGCAACAATATCCAACTCACGACGTGTAAAACGTATTCGTTCTCTGACCAAGGCTAAACTTGCCTTGCGTTTTATCTTGTTGGCAGCCACACTATTTATAAAATGTACAACTCTGGCAAAAGTTGGAATAAAATTATGGTCTCTACATTTAAGTAAAAAATTCAGTGAACATAGTAACCTGGCTCTTTTCTCACGTAATTTATCCAGTCTGTGGATATCCTGGACCATCTCCTCCCCGTAGAGGAATCTGATGTGACTTCTAAAATTTTCCCGGCGTATTTCTTCTTCCAGTAATTTTCGGGTGTGCAGCCGGATCCCATTGACATTCTGCAACGATATTTCGGCCCAGAGACGTCCGGCCATCTTCAGGTGAGTAGTGAGGAATCAGAAGGATACCCGCATAGTTACTTGCCTGATGGGCATGGAACAAACAAGAGTGGAAGCTGAAGCCTTTGTTCTATGGACCAACCACGCGGAACACATATCACTCACGGAAGGAAACAATGAGAAGAATTTTACATGCACTGTATAAAATGAACATATCACCTATTAGAAATCGGGCCCCACAAAGCTATAAAGTATTTCCACAGAGTTCATACACCGCCACATGATCACAAAATGTTTTAACATACCAGGCCGTTGACAAACTGCAACTAGAATCACACACCCCGCGTTTATCTATTGGAAATCACTGAATTGAAAAACGAGAACACATTTCCGCACATGATCGAAGAAAATATTCCAAAAAATTATTCTTCCTGAGAAAACCAGTAATGAATCCAATACAAAAGGAAGTATTAAATTGGTAGCCTATCATCATTTTCTTGTCGAAAATGTAACTACAGCAGTTCTGCATGAATGTGAAACACTGAAAACTCTGGAACAAAAACTTGACTTTGCAACAGTCTGGTGAAATTTTTTTTATCTAAAAAGATTTGTGTACTGTATATATAAACTCCCAGTGTCCTCTGAAAAATATTATTTTCCATTCTAAAAAGGTCAAGACCTTCTGCTGAAATACGTAAAATGGTAGATGAGAGACTTTCTGATCTTGCTCCAACGAGTGTTCATCGTGATGCAGAAGAAAATATAAATGTTACAGTTATGCTGTATTTTTTAAAAAAATTATTTTAAGTACACGCCACTTAGCAGTAGTCACTAGAGCTAATTTTTATTCAGGCGGTTTTGTGGTCTACAGCCACACCATCATGTGCATATACGTAACCGTTAAAAAAAAAAAAAAAAAAAAAAAAAAAAAAAAAAAAAAAAAAAAAAAAAAAAAAAAGTCTCCGTGCCACAAAGTTGCGGCAAACCGTCAATATTAAAACAGATTTCTTTAAAAATTGTACTACCAAAGCGACAACTGCCCTCAGCACTAACAATAAGTCGCTTATAAAAGTTATGACTTTTAAAATACATGAACGTATGACAGACACAGCTGCAGCTAAATGCCAAAGTGTCGCTAACTTAAATACAAAGTATAATAATTTAATAACATACAGTTATTTGTTTTAAGCAAAGGTGTTTAAATTAATTAGAATTGCATTGAGACTTATTTGAGTATTTATAGATCCAACAAGTTTGTAGGATTTTTAATTTCCATTTGATTGATTTTATTAGGGCTAACAATATTACCTTGTTATAGCGTGAACGAAATTACAGAAAAAAGTAGTTTACCTTTCTAAAGAGCAGTACTGGACACCCCCATGTAAAAGCTATAGGTAGGTCAGTGAGGGAACCGTTCTTTCTGAGATAGTTCTTACTGAACTACCGGTAGTTAAAATGAACTCTATACAGGACCAGCCCTAACGATCCAGGCCCATTTGGTGCCCTTTATTATGAAAATAGCGAACCTGCTAAAGCCTTGCAGTAGGGTAATTGACTGTTTTCTAGAAACGTCTTACTTGCTTAATTATGTCCTCTTATGCTCATAAATGTTTTTTTTTTTCTCTTGAATTTAAGTATTTTTCATAAAAGAAATGCAGGAAATTATTTCAAAGCTGTCCGAGACGCTCCATTTGAGTCTTGTCTTGTATGTGACGTCACTGTGTAGCAAGCTACTGCCGCTGTCGTAACATTCAGTAGGCACCCAGCAGTGATACATTATTATGGCATTAAAGTTTTGGAAAATAGTATCATATATTGCGTTTAACGGCACTATACAACTACAGAAAAATTGTTTTTGTAAGTTGCAAAGAACGAGGAGATTCGTAAAATGTGGTCGAAACACGCTCGTAGCTCCTAAATAAGATAGCTTCGCTTCGTGCGTTTATGTCTGTAAAGATCATTTTGTCGTTATATGCTTCACTGTTAATTATCATGCTCTGCAACTGCAATCTTGTAAAGTTTTATTACGTATGCATTACTAAGCGTTGCTTTACATTTGAAAAACCGTTATTCACCTTATGAAAATCACATATCAGTAGACGTAACAAGAAACAAAGTTTAACTAAAAGATAAAAATGCTTTTTTGACTTCAAAAAAATTAAAATGTAGTGACAGTCACGACACTAGTTTCAGTTAGTATATTATTCAGCAACGAAAACATGACCCCTGCCTCCATCTCTCACTGACAATTACTGTCTTGTGGTTGTAAATCGTTGTCCTGCCAACATCTGCAGTGTAACAAACATTGTGGCCTGGTGTATTATTTCAGTGCCTTAGGGGAGTATTCTTCATGAATGCACTGTATGATCCATTAATTGTTATAGCTTAGCAATTAAGTCAAGATATTGGATATAAATAAGTTTGTATTCATTTAATCGTAATTTAATGCCTATTTTACAGTCCGTATTTTCTTTCCTTCGGACCAACAGTTAGTTTCTGTGGTGCACGAGAGATGGTGTGATTGCATGAGCTCTTGTGGCGGTCTCCACTCCCATCTAACCGCTTGTGACGTCAGACAAAGCTCACGTGAAACATGGGTGGCTTCAGGCTATAGGAAAATTGTATTCAGCATGTTTGCCCATCTGCTACTCTGAATACAGCGCGCATTCGTGAGATTAGCGACGGATTTTGAATGAGTCTGAACAATATTATTGTTTCGCAAAATGGGTGACTGTAAATTGTGATATTGGTATTGTAATATCGGTGTTTTCTTAGACATGCGTTGGCGCCCCTGGGCCAAGGCGCCCTGGGCGACCGCCCGGGTCCCCCCCCCCCCCCCCCCCCCAAAGCCGGCGATTATTTTCAAAGAAACTATATATAGCAAAAAACAACATATCAGTTTTCTTACGTGTGGATGTTTAGATGCTTTAATTATTAAATAATAATTTATTCTATCAAAAACCTTTCACCCATTGCTGCTCCCCTAGGTCGGTTTTCCAACAATATCTTTTGATTTCCGATAGAGAAGCAAAAAATGTTCAAATGTTTGTTAAGCTTATGGGACTTAACTACGGGGTCATCAGTCCCTAAACTTACAAACTACTTATGAACTACCTACGAACTAGGACGTCACAAATATCCATGCCCGAGGGGGGGATTCGAACCCCCGACCGTAGTGGCCGTGCTGACCGTGACTGGAGCCTCGGCCACCGCGGCCGGCGATAGAGAAGCCATATACCATTTTTTAGGTCTAGTTGCATAATTGCCTGAATAGCGATATATTTTCAAAAAGACTTTCACCCGCATATTTAATCCTGTGGCTGATCGAGATATCCATCGAGGTGGAGAGACGCTTTGACTCTGAAGTGCTTTGCTTTTAGTGCAGTATTGTTACCGGACTTGTTATCTAACGTGTTCTTGTAGTGCGACTATACCACGATAAATCGTATTCTTAAGTGAGTAATGTTTATTTGGTTCGTACTACCTTCGACATTACCACAGTGGTGACCCCGAACATTCTTCGATGCGTCTTTTGCGCGTGTGAGTTGCGTTTTTGTCGGGAGCTGGTTGTTTCACCACACGCCATTCTCGATCATGTTTCCTACCCCAGTGAACTTTAATGTTACCACTTCGACAACTGCGATGATACGTCCCGCAGTGGATTTCTTTAATGGTTGGAGTGTTTCACAAAGTGACTTGCAAAATGACCGTAATTTAGTGACTGTTACTGGTGCTGCAAACAATGCCACTGTGTCGTGTTTGTTTCCACCGAACAAGTCGCAACATATGGGTCCTCCGCAACACCGACCGGGCGTTGTGTGTATGCACCCACCACAGTGTATTCAATCAAGACAGTTTTTCACGTTGTGAACAGGATCTAGTGATTTTTCAAACGTACCAATTTTCTTTCGCAGAAGACGTGAAGCCCGCCATGCTACCCGCGGATGCCGCCCCGCCGTATTCGTACGGGCAACAGTATTCGTTCGCGCTCTCCGACAAAGCGTATCCTTGTTGATGTGTTGACGGGGCTTTGTCCCCTAGATATCAAGATTCGGGAGCTGGCGGCGGCGTGCTAGCTGAAAAAGGGAAATGGGGACAAAATACAGGAGACCATGGAAGTCAGGGTGGAGGGGAAAAGGGAAATCGAAATTCGGGGATTAGAAATTTGGCAAAACATCTGGGACCAGTACAACACTGGAAGGAGGACAAAGCAGTTCCTCCCAAATGTGTCAGAAAGACTTAAAATGGGATACTTCCAATCAGAGGATTGATTCACTTTCTCACCGGCCATGGCCCGTACCCGACGTATCTATGTCGGTTCAGGAAGCAGGCGACTCCAGAGTGTGGCTGTGGAGCTCCGGAAGGAACTCCAGAACACGTCACTTTCGAGTGCCCTACATACGATCATCTTGTCTCTCATCTCAGACTACAACTACCTAACTCAGACACATACAACTCATCGGACATGAAGCACATTTTCAAATTCTCAATGAATTAACCGACAACATCTCAAACCACATCAGACATGAATTTATAAACCGATTATGAGACATTTTTCCAGGCATGACTGCTGCACCAGGCCGGGGTACTCCGCCGTGCCCTGGATCAGGAGGACTGAGTGCAGCCAAATCACCGATTGCGACGCTAGATATAAGTTAGATTAAGTTAGGATTAAGAGAAAACACTGCAGTGCAAAAGGCAAGCCCAGTGCCAGGGGCACGCCATCCGGAATTAGTTCGGGGGGCACAGGCCAACAAGTAGGTTTGTACATTACTGGCACACCTGTGAGCACTGCAGGGGAGGGAGACACAAAATAAGACACTAAACGTAGCAGTAGCGACTTCCACATGAAACACAACATGCCAACGCACCCTGCATGACACAGCACATACGGCAGACACAACAGCAAAAACAAAACATATCATGTAGCTCAGTAGAAACATTAGAAGTAGCATAAAAAGCACAAAAAATGTAGTAGCATAAGAAGCCCCATTTATGTATAGGTATTGGGTTATTGTATAATTAAAAGAATAACTGTACCAATTAAGAAAAACAAGCGTATCCTTCCACTCTGTTTACATCCGCGCCCACCGCGCCAGCTCCTGCTTCCACATCGGCAATCGGTTCCGCGTCATCCGCGCCTTCCGCGACTACCGCGCAAGTGCCTCAGCCTGAGTTTCCGATGCCGTGGCCGCCTGCCGCCGATTCCTGCAATGCTATTCCGTCTCAACAGCCAGCAGAGCTTCCTCTACCGCGCCGAGACTCGGTGCCGGACCTGCCGCCCGGTTATGCTGCTCCTGCTTGCGTCAGCCGGTACCCCAAACCGCCCGCGTTCACGCGCGATAACCCCCGCACATGGTTCGCGCTTGTCGAACATTAGTTTACGATGCATGGCATCACTAGTGATACCTCTCGCTTTGTGTGCCTTGTGCCGATTCTGCATGAGTACTTGGATCTTCTGAGCGACCTGATACTCGACCCGCCTCAAGAGGATAAATACAAACACGTCAAACGTGTCATCATTGAGAGACTTTCTCTTCCAGTGGATAAAGCTATTCATGATTACATACACACAGCCTCCCTGGAGGGTAAATCTCCGTCGGATTTGTGGTGCACATTGAGGGCCCAAGTCGACCCCTCCATCGTCCCAGACGCCGCTCTATGGCCTCTGTGGCTCTGTAAAATGCCCGTCGAACTACAGCAGCAGCTTCTGCCCCGTACCATCGATACAATCGATTAAAGACTCCGTCTGGCCGACTCTACCTAGCGCTTACTGATTTTGCGAGGTCTCCCGCTCACGCCCACGCCCACCTCACAAGCCTTCGCCCGCCCGTCAATCGACAGAGGACGTGCAAGGAACGCCGCCTCAGACACCACACAGCTTCACACCCCAGACTGCGCGACAACTTCACTTTCCTCGCCTGCTCCCGCTGTACTGATGTACGTACGTTCCATGTTTATATGACGCCCTCTCCAATTTCCGACCCCATCGGCATATAATCTCTAATCTCTGTTAGAAATCAATCTAGGTACTGGTTTTTATATGAGAAATAGCGTGAATTCAGCCGACTAGCTGCAAACCCCGAAAGTCGGAGCTCGTACCCACGTGGTTCCAAATAAATAAATTGAGATTCCGAAAAATAAAGAAAATTAACTATAGCATGCAACCCATAAAAAATCTTAGAAATATATAAGGAAGCGAATGAAATACAGCTACACGCGATAGGGGTAATTATAGCGGCAGATAAATTCCAGTCTCAGAAAAACCACAAAACTGAGATAATTACACAGTCGAAAAATAAAATAAGAATTACGGCATGCAACCCATACAAATGTTAAGGAAGCTATTGAAGGAGATTGTACAAGGCTCAGAGAGAATTCCTGAGACAAAGTTTGTACTACTGGTCGGAGAAGAAACAGCAACATTAAAATAGGCGGGGAGAGAAGATCGCGAAATATTAGTGGAAATCAGAAGGATACCCGCATAGTTACTTGCCTGATGGGCATGGAACAAACAAGAGTGGAAGCTGAAGGCTTTGTTCTATGAACCAATCACGTGGAACACATATCACTTACAGAAGGAAACAATGAGAAGATTTTTACATGCACTGTATAAAATGAACATATCACCTATTAGAAATCGGGCCCCACAAAGCTAGAAAGTATTTACACAGAGTTCATACACCGGGGAGACAGCGGCAGACAGGGCAGTTCCCGCTGTTGTAAATGAATCGGAGGAAGTTCGCGACTTACTCCGATTCAAGGAACAACAGTGGGAAATTAACCGTAGTCGTCCCGATGTAGTGGTTCAAGAAAACTCCTTCCCCCCTTCGCGCTGTAGCCAGTTAATTAGGTTGCGCCCGGGCAGTAGGTAGTTATGCAGTAGTTAGTTTGCGTAGCGTTGCAAAGAGCTTGGTAGTTCGTTTTTTGTTTTGCATAGCGCTGCATGCTGCATGAGTAAAAGTAGCTTCGCTTCACTAACACTAACCCTGAGAATCCTGACTTAAAGTTTATTTACTATAAGTATATTAAGCTCAATGTTAAGTTAGAGGATAAACTATTATTCTTCTATTATTATGTGTTATTTCAATATAATATGTCACTTTTTCTGTTTTATATATATATATATATATATATATATATATATATATATATATATGAACATTGTTTCCTTAATGGTAAAATATTTATTAAGGACTAAGGGCCGGCCGCGGTGGGGACTAAGGCGCTCCAGTCACGGTCCGCACGGCCACTACGGTCGGGGGTTCGAATCCCCCCTCGGGCATGGATATTTGTGCCGTCCTAGTTCGTAAGTAGTTCATAAGTAGTTTGTAAGTTTAGGGACTGATAGCCCCGTAGTTAAGTCCCATAGACTTCACAAACATTTTTTGAAGGACTAAGGGCCTTGGCGTTCTGTTCGACATATGGCTAATTCAAGTATTAATTTTTGGCCCACTTTAGGTAGTAACACTAAAATTGGGCCTTTGCGATCGCCTTTTGACAGCCCGAAATTTAAATGAAAATAACGGATTAACTATTCGTCTGACACCAACATTGAATAACTTGAATTTGTAGAGGAGAAAATTCTCTACAACTTTGTTCCCATATGTTTTTTTCATATCTCGAATCGTTTGAAAGATATTTTCAAAAATAACGGAGATTTGACACCCTCCATTGAATTGACGAAAACCAGCTGTTCGGAGATGTCACGTGACATTCCTCGCCCCGAATTCTCTCTGAAATATGCCATCTTGCGTTACGTATTTGATGATTTTCTTATTGTAACTTACACGTTGTCATTTCATAGCAATGGAGCACTGAAGAATCAACAATAGCACATCGTTTTTCGTACAATAAATCATAATCTAATGTCTACAAATGCCATATTAATATCAGTTAACGACGGCCATCAATAGTATGAGATGTAACGGCACGACTTCCGATTGATAGACGTAGCGTAGTGAGCAAGGCTATGGGGTCTGACGCTTAAGGTCGGTGGTTCAGAACCCGCTACTACCTAATATTTTTTCCTAAAAGGGTTTCAAACACTCTCATTAATTAAGTTTTTATTATTTAGATTATTATTTTGGTCCAAAATGTTTGCAAAAAGTTGTAAAACTACAAATCTAAAGTGGGCCGTAAAACACGTCAGTGCTATTTTTTATATCATAATAAGTGTTTAAATTTTAGAATGTTATGTCTGAGCATCTATTGATGTTAATTGTATTTTGTTAAATGTTTTGTTTAAATATGAAGGCACTCCACGTTTGTGACACGAGGGTGTTCCTCATAAGTTTAACATGTCCTGTGGTAACTTCTGTGTCTCGTTTCCGCCGGTTGTCCTGGGTGTCGGTGGCCGAGTAGAGAGAGACCGATACAGGAAAATTGGATGCACGCGTGTGCGGGTACGTAGGTGACCAGCCAGTGGGACAGCAGAAACAAGATGTATATTTCCGAGAAATTATACAATACTTAACTTGGAGGGCAGCAGACTAGAGGAATGCTGGTACATAGTTTAGCTACATAGAGGCCTGCCTACTGATGAGAGTTTTTCCTAGTGCCTGTCTTAATCCCAAGTCTTAACTGGTGCCTATCTGATTCCCAAGTAAACGATGCAGTTCACTGGTGGCCACGAGCAGAGTTACAGCGGAGGGTGCTCGTCGTAAGAACGCCGCGCCGTGTGTGCATGGCGGCACGCGGCGAAAGTACGTGGCGCGCATTTCAGACTTGTGCGACACCACAGTAACATGGTGCACCAAAGTGTTGGCAGATGTATGAGGGTGTCTGAGGCCAAGAGGAAAGCATGCGTCTGTGGACTTCACGCCAGCTGCGCGCCAAGCAGTGGTGCCAGACCGACCTGGGAGTTACCAGATTTAGGCGAAAAAGACGTAAGACGAGCGGCCGATCTCCCATTACCTCCATAACGGGTGTTCGGTCGTGCGGTTCCAGCCGGATACACAAACTACGCTACCGGCTGGCCACACAATGCTACCGACTGTCGTCGCACACACAAAAGACGCGGCCGCTAAGATGGTACGGGGTAGCAGCCGCTAATTTCTTCCGGTGGTCAACCTCTCTCGCCGACGCCCCGCACTTGTCAGGCCGCCTGTCACACGTACAAGGAACACCAGGCCTTGCAGACAAGTGCACTAACCACACCCCCATATTCACGTCGGATGCCGTTGAATAGATGAGGAAGACAGAAAAGTAAAAGTATCTTATTATGTGTGTGGGTTTTAGATTCCTCCCAGTACCTTCTAGTAGTCAAAGGATCGAACTAATGAGAACGGTGTTAAAAAAAACCAGTGTTGAGCGAACGACAATGTGAAGGACGGCATCAGGTTGAAAAGTGGTGTGTGTGTGTGTGTGTGTGTGTGTGTAATCGAAACCGTGAACGCTCTGAGAGTGCAAAATACGATTCACCTGCTAAGAGGCCCTTGCCCTGTAGCGACCCTGGTCGCCCTCAGCAGCTTTAAAAATCTGTCATAAACATGAACACACTTTTTTCCTAATTTGGTGTGATTTTAGAAACATTTTGTCCATTTTTATTGAGTAACTATTTTAGCATAACAGGACACATTAAAAATTGTGATCTTATTTTTGTGTGTGTTTTAACCTCATTTATATTTTATGTATATATGATTTGACTATCTATGTTTCCTTGTAAATTTTGCATTGTTATGTTGTCCCAATCCTGCGGTCTCGCCAGCCACAACTGCATCTCCATTGTTTTAGTTTTTATGGCAATTATTATTTTTTTCTGTGACGTGCCCCAACTGTCTATGTCCCCATAAGGCATCCACATATTAGTTTAGAAAAGTTTGCTCTATTTGATGTAATATAATTACCTCAGCCTACATCAAAATTTTCAATTAACGAAGGGTGATGAAAGACGACCATCTGTCGTCTTCCATACATTTTTGTATTGTTTCTGTAAAGTTATAATTTATTTAATGTCGTTAGATTATTATTTTGTTAAAACTTGAACCCCACTTTTTTCGAGGCTTGGGGAAAAGCATCTTTATTTCATGTGTTAAAATATTAGTTAATATTGCAAGGTTTTTCTCATTTTGTTATGTTAATAATTTATTATTATAATAATTAATGTGGCCAAAGTACGACTTCTCCGTTACGCTACTGTGCCTGTGAGAATTTCGCCTGTGAGAATTTCGCCTACGATAGCGGCGCCTGCTTCCGCCTCGTCTCAGCATGCTGTTTTTGGTGAGTTTCGCTGTGGCATTGCGTGTGTGTGAGAGAATGAGTGTTGTTTGTGAATCCTTGCACCCAGTAGCGTTAAATCATGTATAATTTAGGCTGGGCACCGTCCGCATTAATCCATGTAAGATATGCATTTTATTGTATTAACAAAATTGGTTTCCTATTTTGCTTGTTTTCTATCTGCATAAACAAGTTTAAGTTCAGCATAATCCGCAAGTTGCTTATTAATTGTAGTTTTAGATCACCTTCCCTCTTTTATTTAGTATTGTTCTTCACAAGTGCTGAGAACAAGCTCAGATTCAATTTTTCTTATGTCTGAATTCCGTTGTGCCATAAATGTTTTCTTAGCCACCTTTCTAAGATGACTTCAATTGTGGTGGCTTGCTTATTAATGTCTGTGTGTAATAATGTATGAGCTGCTATGTATATTGACCACTGTAGTATTAACTTCCTGTTATTGAAGTAATTTGAAACGAGTCAGTTATCAGTTTGGGCCAAGGAACAAGGCTTTGTAGCAGGAAGTAACCAGTGGCTCACAAGGACCTCGTTCACTAATTGAGCAACAAGATTCTTGTTACTTGCATTGGTCGACTTTTAACTTTTAACCTTACTGACATTTTTAGGTGAAAATATTTGTAAACGTAACTTACAATTAATTGTGCGGTATATATTTTCTTGTTAGAAAATTAAGTAAAGCAAATTGTGCTTTATACAAAGGTCACAGAAATATTTTTGCACAAGTCAATACATATTAGTGTGTTGCAACTAATAGCAGCTTCTTTACCCATATCTCATTATGTTTACAGGGCTGTCTCATAGATGGCGCTGCATGTTGCGTTTTTCGACTAGTGGCTGTGGACAGACAAAAACTTTTGGCTCCGGCCAGTGAGAACTTGCAAGCTGTCAGCCAGTGAGTTGCTGCGTGTTTCTCAACCGGAGGTTCTGGCGCTATTCGCCCTCACGTACTAGGAAAGTCTTGTTTAACCTATACCTAACCTAACTTTCACTTTTAAAAAAAGTGAACTGTAGCGTAGCCTTAAGAATGTTGGGTATAGGATAAACATTTTTTTTTCTTTAGTAGGGGGGGGGGGGGAGGGGGGGCGCATAGCGCCCGAATCTCCGGTTAAGAAACACGCAGCTAGCGAGTTGTAATTGGCTGGAGCAAAACGTTTTGGATTGTCCATAGTCACTCGTGTTTTTGGTGGCGTTGCCGACGCACGCTTACATTGAACAATACTGTAGTAGTTGTACTGATGTGGTGTCATCTGTTAGCGCGACCCCAGTTTATGTTGATAAGGTTGTCTCACAGATGGCGTGGCATGTTGCACAAGGAAGTTTGGAAAATTGCGGAAGATTCGCTTGAAATTTCAGGAGAATTCGGTAAAAATCGGAAGATCCACTTGAAATTTCGATTTTTTCTGGAATAATTGAAAAGAAATCGGAGGATCTGGCAACAATCCTGAGCCATTTGTCCCTCCGAAACAGAGAAATGGACTCGCACTGCGCACAACTCGAGAATGCGTTTCTGTGCACGGACCACAACTTCTTGCGCGAGCTCCACTGTTTGTTACGCCCCCTACTCCAAAAAAATGTGAACCCCGTCCCCTTCATATCAATATTACCGTGTTTCCTACTGCTAGCATCTTAAAAAGAGACCGATTATCTAATTGCATTGGCCGCACGCGTTGTAAGGAAACGTAGTAAACAAATGGTGAGTTGAGAGGGCTTGTGAAATAGGAAATGCAACGGTACGGACGCTTATACTAACTTTGACTTAGGGGATGACTTATTCCTGCTACTTTTGGCTCGTATAGATTTATTTGTAAAACTAAACTTTCAATTTCAAAATCAGGGAGTGTTTAACTAGGGCGGAATCTACTAAGCAAATGACTACAACATGAGGTCTGCGTTTATACTAAAATTGTTTATTGCCCATTGCAAGATAATGTCTGGCGAGAACCAGTAAATTCGTTAGACTCCGTCTGGTAAAATTAGCTCGAGCCCCCAATATTGCTGACAATATAGCTATATGAATATTTAATCATTTGGATAATGTACCTAAAGTGATTGCTATTAAAGTTCGTTGTTCTATCCAAAGAAAACCAGGTCAGAATGCGATGAAAAGTTTCTGAGTTCCGACTACTGTTCAAAATCTAAGTCCACAAACATCCGAAAATTTTCAGGGTCCAGCGTGGCGGATTCTGCGGCTATGTTTTCTGCATAATTTCCAAGTAGATTGACACATTGTCAACCGCTTTATCAACTTCAAAAAGCCGCCCAGGAAAAAAAATCAGAGTCTGTGCCACTCTGTCGAAATTGAAAGATTTGATTCGGAAAAAGCGGCTGGCCTTCTCAGATCAGGCGTTCTGCTGTTGGATGACATTGCGAGACCACACTCGGCGACGGAAACGCGAAACCATATTGCAACTCAGGTTGCGATCGCCTACACCATCCGCCATACAGTCCTGATCTTGCACCAACTGACTTCCATTTGTTTCCAGCTTTGAAGTAATTTCTCGGCGGAAGGCGCTTTGGAAGCAATGCTGATGTCAAACAGGCCGTTCAACATTCCTTCCGTATGCAATGCCCTGATTATTTCCTGGAAGGCTTTTTGAGGCTTATAAAGCGGTATGACAAATTCTCAATTTACTTGGGAAATTATGAAGAAAAATAAAGAAATATCTTATCTTTAATGTCTCATTCTAATTTTTTTACTTTCATATGCAACTCTGACCACAGTAGACACGGGGAAACTTTTTTTTCCAACTCCCTCTCGTAGATCCATTTCACGTAGAAAAAATAATCGAATGATGTTAGTAGGAAGGGTGATAGAGAGGCAGACTCAGGGCCGCTTTAGGGTTTCAGAAAAACCGCAGCTGCCTGGGAAACCGAGATTGAGGGGAACGGTCACCTAGAATGAAGGGAGAGTGAATTGAGGGGCGAGGCAAAATTGAGGGGGGGGGGAAGTTTAGGGAGATCCAAGATTGATCACTGCCATTATTTGACTTTACTTGAACAACAGTCTGGTTTCTTGATACAATAATAAATTAAACTTCAGACATTAATTGCTAGCCTTCACATAAGTTCAGTGGCGTACCACATATTTCTTTGGAGGAGGGGAAGAGGGGGGGGGGGGGGAACTATTTACCGACTACGTATTGGCGATTCCAGGAGGCAGGAGGCGAGGTCATGGAACTTTCATGACGATTCGTCTCGCTTGCGTCTCATTTATGTGTAATAGCGAACTTGAGCGCCCCAGCAGTACTGATGTTGTTTGTCCCCTATTAGCAGCCACAGACTGAAACATTAGACGAAAGGAGAGGACAGAATGTAGTAGTTGTTACAAGATGCGTCAGTCAAAGGCAGAAATGGCTGCCATAAAAAAATCCAGCGACAATACAAATTAGTATTTCACTCCTACAATGCTAGACTAACAAGGGAACGGTCCAAGAAGACATGTCGAAACCTATCCTGAAATTTTTTACACAGGCAGAAGACAACGAAAGAAATGCACTGTCAAAATGTTAGATGCTAAGAGGCACTGTAAGTATTTTTTTTAAAATAGCTGAAAATTGCCAAGTTCGTAGCGCGCCAGGTGACGGTAGAAATGTACGCCCCTACTGGCGCTGTAGCAACAGCGCATGCGCAACTAGACACACACACACACACACACACACACACACACACACAGTCGAGGTCGGCGGTATACTGTAAACAGGAAACACGACACAACCCGATCGTAATTTGTAAAGGACGTTTCAGGTTATCGTTCGTCTATTAACTATTATCAGACGAATTTTGCAGTATTGGTTAAGTATTGACAATAAAGATCAAGCTGAATTAATATTTATTGTGCTTTCGTCGGGAATGCCTGCTTATAGTATCTTTTTTTTCTTCTTCCAGTTTTACAGTAATGTGGAATCCAATTAACGTTCTCAATTTAGCAAAGAAAAATACGAAGAACGTGGTTTCCAGGTGTAATCACCTACTTCTCATGAGGACGTACATATGTGTCATTTGTTGATAGATTTCTTTGACATTCATTCGAATGATACCGACATTTCGCTTGAAATGTGGAAACGTTAGAAGAAATAGGAAATAACTGTGACGATTCCACGAACTGTGACTCGGACGGCGTCAGTTGGGCCAGAAACAGTTTTGAAAAAGAATACCTTCCAAGCCTAAAAAAGAAAACACGTACTACTTTCAGCGACAACGAAAAGGCAGGAAATATTGGTTAAACGAAGTTGAATTAAAGCAGTGTGCAAAGGCGTTTTCGTTTCTTAAAATCTGAGCGTGAAATTTATAAATGGAAGAAAGAATTACATGAAGAAACAAATATGCGCCAAACGAAAACTCGAAAACATCTGAAAGAAAAACTGTTCGAAAGATTTAGAAATGTTCATGAGAGGCAATGCACCGTTACCAATGGAGATCTACGAGACTGGGCCCTCCGAATTGCATCTGACACGAACATTGCTAATTTCCAGGCTTCGTCGACCTGGCTACAAAGGTTCAAGAAATTGTACAGAATAGGAAGTCGCAAAATTACCAAGTTTACGCCACGTAAACGTGTAGAGCAGCTACCAGTGATAGACAATGCCATAGAGAAGTGACATAAAGACGAAACTTGCTGTTATCCCTGCAACAGCTGTTTATAACGCTGATATGTCAGATTTCGTGAAAGAACTGCGTGCACACCGCACTTTATCATTTCGGGGTTTAAAAAAGACGGAGTCGATTGCCCAATCAATAAATGCAATGACACATTCATATACGATAATGCCAGTGATAAGTGTGAGTGGTTTACTGTTTCCGCAGCTGTATATCTGTCTTCAAGAACCTCAAGGCAAATTAGGACAAAAAAAATGGACTGTTTAATTGCAAAAATCTTGTAATGGACGTATCAAAAATTTTCAACATTTCGTTCGAAAGGTATTCCTACTAGTTGCAGAAACTAATTCATTACTTTTGTTGGATTCATGGTCTGGACATAATGACGCCTCTGTTTTCGTGGAGGACGGCGAAAAATCTGTGGATGTAATGTGGATTCCGCCTGGAACTACTAATGCGATTCAACCTCTCGATAAAGAATTTTTACAACAGTGGAAAGCATTTTTTAGGAAATTATCAGACAACATAATTTCCGATACCTCTCTCTCATTTCAAGTTTATCAGCGGAACGGTATTCTTAAGCTCCATTTGTGCATTACCAGTTTTCTTAGCCACGCTTTACGAATTTGATCAAGTATGCCTGGTATGCAGAACAACGGCCGGGACCATTTCTGACTCCGTCCCAGATCTGTCTAAATAAAACTAGTGGTTACTGCGAAGTGCCTGAATGCATCAAATTTTCGTTTGTCCGGTGTGCCTGGTACAAGAAAATATTTGTTTCTGCCATTCAATAGACACTTCGCATTTTTATGACGACTACATGGAATAAACAATGAACTATTTCACTGATAGTCAGATGCACAAACTTCAAAAATTGTTTTAAGGAATGACCAAAAGGAACTATTATAAAATGTGGTACAGCTTGACACATTTCATTTCAACAAATTACAAGTCTGAACTGTCGGTATCAACCTATTCAAAAAATGTTTGTATCGTTAAAGCCAGCTGTTCACCAGAGCAAACAAACTAACAAGGATGAGCAAAAGAAAATTCTATCTGGTGTACCCGATTGGCCTCTTACAGGTCTTTGAACTGGACGCCACTGCAGCTGCTTAGGTGTCCCTAACCTTGCCCAGTTATTTGATCGGAAAATAGAGACCTGCAGTTTAACGTGTAATCCGAACTACATTTCTTTCGTAGCCACTCCACCATCTTTGATCATTGAATGCTCGGTTAAAGATAATAGTGAAACAATTTGTGGTCTAAACGGGATTTCAGCCCACGCTCTCTGGTTCACAAAGCGCGCACTTTGCCATTAGACCAGTAGACCTGATATGCGTAACGTTAGCGCCAGCCGTGTCACCTCCTTAGATGATGCTCGACGTCAGTAATTAGTGTTCTCTTTATAAAAACCTGCTCAATGCTAATGAGAAGCCAGAGAAAAATTGCAGCCGAAATATAAGGATAATTTTGGATCAGTGATAAGGGGAGATGGAGTTGAATTCCGTGTAAAATGCACGATCTCAATGCGTGTCTCGGTTTCATACAAATTGAGACATATAAATTCTTCCTTCCCTTCGCCATTTTCCATACTCCGTCAAAAATGGTGCGCTCACCATGCACAATAATACTTGCTGAATAGCAAAGTTTCACGCTGTGGCTCTAACAGGGTATAGTTGTATGCTGTATGCCGAATATTACCTCCAAAAACTAAGAACCAATAACACACCGTTCGCAGGCAATGTTTGCTACCTCGTGTTCTCTTCCGTTCCCTCTAATATAAACGATTCAACCTATATACAAGCGAATGGTAGTGAATTTTCTGGAAATGCTCATTCGTTCGTGTTCTCTTCCATTCGCTACATTGTAAACTAGACTTCAGGTGCTTAATATTGGTGACTGTGAACTCTGCATAACTCCGCTACGTGGCGCTGCGTGAGTGATTCGCCGAGTTGCGCGCTAAGCGGGCAGGGCTGTACAAACAGCTGTTATAAGCTGTTCTTCGCACGGCAAAATGCGTAACGTCAAAATTTTTTTGAAAATACTTGCAGTGCCTCTTAGCAGCTAAACTTTTGGGAGTGCATTTCTTTCGTTGTCTTCTTTCTGTGCAAAAATTTTCAGGGTATGTTTCGCATGTCTTATTGGACCGTTCCGCCGGCCGCGGTGGCCGAGGGGACTGAGTCGCTTCAGTCACGGTCTGCACGGCCACTACGGTCGGGGGTTTGAATCCCCCCTCGGGCATGGATATTTGTGCCGTCCTTAGTTGAAGGTAGTTCATAAGTATTTTGTAAGTTTAGGGACTGATGACCCCGTAGTTAAGTCCCTTAAGCTTAACAAACATTTGAACATTTGGACCGTTCCCTTGTAAGTGCCGCGTGTGCTTCAAGACAGACAGGTAACATTCGGTGACAGCTCTTAGCCGCTGCAATATCTGTATTAATCTGTATACTCTCAGTTGAAAGTATTTTTTTTTTTTTTATTTTATAAAATCGCATCGTGCTTGTATGATGTTAATTTTGCGACTTATTTACATTATACTAAAAGTTATAATACCCGACATACTTTTCGAAGATCATTTTTCGAACGCTATTGGAACAATGTAGTATATTTCATAGCATGATGGTAGAGATAGGGGACTTTGTCAAATGTGAAAACTATTTTGACAGATGTAGGAAAGAGCATTCTGAAAGATTTGGAAAAATGAATTATTTTCCGTAACAGACACAAATAAAACTATCCCACAGATGGTTTGGTATTATTGCAATGTTAGAAGCACCTACTAAATAGTTAGAATCCTATTTTTTAAAATTCTATTTTGTGTTGTTAGGTTCCTATTTTTCTGATTCTATTTTGTGTTTATTTAGGTGCAGGTTCGATCATTTTAAGTGCACTGACTATATTTCCGTTACATGTTCCTTTGTGTTAGTGCAGGCCTATATTTTCTGTACAGTACTTTTGTAGATAATTTAATTCACATATTTAACGTGCCTAAAATAACTAGCAACGGTGGCAGCACATTCGTTTTCAGATTACAAAAAAATATTTAAGAAAAGTAAAAGAAGGTATTATGAGACCTACGCTATCCAGTATTCTTACGCCATCCAGTATACTCGACTTTAACACACTACACTCCATAAAAATCTCTGAATTAAACAGAATGGAAGTCAGCTGTAAATGTCACATAACGTGCTTAGTTTGCTTAGTCGCGCTGTGCTATGGTTATTTTGCTGAATTTGATTCCGTTCACCATGTAAGACAGACAATTGTCGTCAATAATGAGGTGACAGGTATGCTTGAGCCCCCTAACCCTCCGGCACACTTCTTGAATACAGCACAAATAATATTGTTGCCTAGTGTTTCCAGCAAATTCCTTGAGAATCTCTCTGTTCATTTGATAGCTGCGATTTCGCTGTACACTACTATCACTATATTGTATACGAAGGTCAGGAAGTGATCTTCAGTTCGTCTTTCAGTTGTCCAAGTTGAGTGGGTTTATAATTGTTCAGATTTTTAAGTCCTTTCTCTAATGACTTTCTCAAGGTTGAAGAGCAATGGTGACAGTCCGTCACCTTGTCGCAGGCCTGTCTTTGTCTCGAAAGGCTTTGATATATCAAAATAAATTTCATCAATATGACATTGTTTGATGATTAGTGCTTTGTGTCTAGTCTGTGATGTTCTAGGACACTGAAGATGGACTGTCGACTGATAGAATCATACACCTTTTGAAGTCAAGATACATACAAATGAAAGCACAGAATCGAGTTAGCTTACATATTTGTTTTCAGTTTGAATATCGTCTTTGCGGGATCACCCTGGTTATATATCCGCTTGGTATTACCCATTCTTGAGTTCCAGCTGCTCTTCAGTTATATGACAAAGATAAGCCGAGAAGGTCTTGTAAATGACTTAAAATTTGAAAATTCCACTGTCGTTATTAACATCGAACTTGTCACCAATTTGCTCTATTGTGTAGATAAGTGTACATTTCTAGCATTCATGTAGGTTTTCAGTTTAGGATTCCGTTTGTCACATGTCTGTTAGGATTTCTGTGAAATCGTGGAGTGAGTATAGGTTCTTCGAGAGTTGTACAGTTATGTCATCTCCAGATATTCTGTTGTTTTTGAGGATGTGTGTCCCGATTGGTGGATGGTTGAGATCCATGTTTTGTGTACTTAGGACTCTCTTCATGAGATTTTGTTGGTGATACTGGACATTTGAGTAGTTCTGAGAAATAAATAGTCATCGCCATGCAGTTTTCTTGGCTAGTCAGTGCAAGTTTTGCATCTTGTTGTCGGGAGCACATGTTTTATGGAATGTACCTACTGGTCTTACCTACGAACTTCTTGTAGAAGTCTTATTTGTTGTAACCTCTGAACTGTTTTTCGAGGGTGTGCATTTGCTCCTTCATATGGCTCCTCTTTGTAAACCTGATGAATTTTGGGACTTGTTTTTTCTGTAAGTTCGTAAGTAGTTCATAAGTAGTTTGTAAGTTTAGGGACTGATGACCCCGTAGTTAAGTCCCATAAGCTTAACAAACATTTGAACATTTTTTAACAACTTTCACAAAGATCGGTCAGTGTCGATGCTTATTGTAAGATACCATCTGCTACACACCATAAAAAGTCTTAAA
This sequence comes from Locusta migratoria, assembly GCA_026315105.1. Classification (NCBI taxonomy): domain Eukaryota; kingdom Metazoa; phylum Arthropoda; class Insecta; order Orthoptera; family Acrididae; genus Locusta; species Locusta migratoria. The sequence goes on from CM048744.1 coordinate 769,148,541, forward strand.
CTTCTTCGTGATAAAATACTTGAATGTGGCAAATATCATGATGATTTACCAAAATATGTCATTCCTATCATTAGTTACAATGGCATTCAAAAGATTATTTTTTCACTTTGACCAAATTTTCAGATTTCGTATCATAAGTGTCCGATCTATTTTTCTGGAAATTGTTCCATACATAGAATCATGCATATTCACCATCTGAATCGTGAATTATGGTCTTGAGCTCATTCAAGTATCCGATTGAAAAATGGTCTTTAGTTTTTCTCGAATGTGCCAATTTTCAGGGAAACCTTTCCAAATTTGTCTTTTATGCAAACCTTGTCATGACAATTACGAACATAGCAAAATAGACCAGCCAATTCTGTCAAGCCGTTCTCAAATGATGATTCTTCATACATATGGTAATTGAGTTTTTTTGGTATAAATATAATGGAGATAATTTTCAACTCATTGTGAAGACAGTTGCTAAGCCGCAGACAAGACATAGAAAAGACCATATACCTATACAGTTTAGCTGTTAGCCGCAGCCTTCATCAGGCAAGAGTCTCAGGTCGCAGCGCGGTAAGTCGGAGACGGAAGTCATGTGTTTGTAAGTTGCGCCAGTATGAATTAATGTCACATGCGAAGATTGATGATGTAGTTCTTACACACTTGGTGTGTGCTTGTTACTGTGGAATAGCAGAGGCTCAGCTTACCGGGCTATGCTCTGTGCGCTCTGTTCTTGCATGAGAAGTCGACGTTTTGACCCCAGAGGCACGCAACGTTCTTCAGTATGCCCTCTTTTGCTGCCTTCTGTTAAGTTTGATATTTATAAATGCATACAATATGTGGCCTTAACCATGCGTTTAACGAAATTCTCCATGTAGAAAAATGATCGGTAAGGGGAACACATTCACGCTAAGGCTCAGTATTTCTGTCGCATTTTCTCAGTGGCAGGGATGATCTGCTCAGTTCATATGAAAGCAAATAAATCGCCTATTTTGCTCAGTCATCCAGGTGTTCTCTTTCCAGCTATATAAGTGGAATGACAAAAGTTGGGAAAAATGGAAATAAAATTGAATGTTCACGCATAGCTTTCTTCAGAATCAATCAGTGCAAGTATTTAAAAGCGCAAATGAAACAGCTTGATCCACTGAGTGTTGTTAGGTCAAAAAGAACTGCGTACCTTATTTAGAACTGAAGATATCGTAAAACAAACCAATTAAAATATTCAATGCAAGGACAGAAGTATGCCGCGTTTGAATAAAAATAAAGGGTGGAGAGACTTAAGTTAAATTCTGATACTGGATGACAAATCTGCGAATGAATAACTTTCGTTTAAAGCAAAAACGAAGGAAATCTATCGGGTAGTTTGGTCTGGCCGACTGACTTAAGTTTTCTTAGATTCTTTTAATATACAAGATATGAACTGGCTGAGTGACGACTTAAAATTTTTCGATATTTGCTCAGGTAGCGGTTGTTGGACGGAGAAATTATGTATTTGTCAATGTGAAACATACGGCTCCATCCTATAACTCCGTTTTATAGTTCTGCTTGTTTACGTCTGTGCCAAAATACAATATGAACAAATTACGTATAACGAAAAACATCGATAACATTTGACTGTGATAGTTGGAAATTAGTCATGGCATTCTGTGCTCCCACCTATTTCAAGTCTAGGTGATGAACGGGACCTAGATTTAAAAATGGGCCGAATTGGTGAGGGAGTAGTCTTCACTAATTCTGAAGGAAGAAAAGCATATGACTTCGCATAGTCGATTTTCGAACTTCTACAAGAATGATTCTTATGCAGAATTGTTAGTTCCCATCTGGAAACCACGCGCCCTTTTTCCCGCTAACGACCAACCGTGTTTTTGAATTCCACATACGGTACTAAGACTCATGGAAGTTTAAAGCTGCCTTACTACATCAGCGTTCGTACCAGGATAAGATAAGCTTCTAAGTCCAAGAGTTCAACATTCTAATCTTTTTAACACCCAGTACGACTTACGCTACGAAAAAGAACACCAAAATTCGAATCTTAGGCTCGAGATTTTACGTATTAGAAGTTACTCGACATCCTTTTACACTGTTCTCAATATTAAAACAACATTTGCTTCTTGGAGAATCCGAATAGTCTCGCGGGTTGTTGTTCTTGTTTTTATTTTTTAGTATACGAAACCTCTCGTGCTCGATGTTTACCAGTGACAAGGATTTCGTTTCACGCAAAAATACCTCCCTAAACCGTGACGAACCCTGACCCGGCTTTATACGTAACTAGCGGAAAACCCGGAGTTGCTCGGGTATTTAATTATTTATTCCTGCCTTGAGTTCGTATTACTCCTATCCCTTCTCTCTCTCTCCATCTCCTTTTTTCTAAAAAACGTGTTATATTTATCGGAGAATGTATAATAAATAAGGCTGTCTTGCATAATGTACAAAATTATAAGTGCAGTATCCAAACAAAGGAAGGCAGTAGCCAAAATACGAATGACATATAAAATTCGTACGATCTCACATTTATTGAGTTATATGTTGTACATACAATTGTATAATTTTTCAGGTATACATTCATTTGTATAAGTGGTATATGTCTGTAAAATCTGTTGCGAATACAAATTAGTATTGCGTGCTTGATGGTTCCTGATGGGGCGGTTTTCCATGAATGTTACCGTTTATGTGCTCATATTTCATCAAAACATTTTGAAGTACATTCAGCTATATGTGGGTAAACTGCTTGTAAGATTTCTTACGGCTACAATTTTTAGTGTAGAAATTATAATTCGTAACGTCATACCGAATGCCGTAGTTTTAGTCCATGAATAGCGGAAAAGTAGTAAACGAGAAACTTTTTTCCATTCATCATTTTACTGTGGTTGTCAGCGAGAGAAAATATAATAAAGGTTTGAAATTATGTTTAAAGTTCGTTTCAAGTCGCTTAGTACTCTCATTCTCACACAGTGTATGAATCAAGTCTCGTTGCATTATGTGGCAGTATTTTGAGATTCCTATTTTTTTTTTAACGTCACAGCTCCTGAACCATGTGTCGTATGTGATTCTTAACCTTGCAGCAACTGTTACCTCTCGGTAAGAAATATGTGTATCGAATTTGGTGTAAAATTTCATTAAGATTGGAACAAAATTGTCGAAAACCACGGACACACAATTTCATATATAAAGACTAGCTGAAAACTAGGCGTTGACCGGGTATTTATTCATTGACTCAAGCCTTCAGTTACTACTTCTCCTTTACCTTCTTTCTCTGTCCATCTCCTTTATTCTAATAATATGTTATTTATCAAAGAATATACAGGAAATAAGGCTGTCTTGCTAATATACAAAATTTTAAGTACAACATCCAAAAAAGAAAGATAGTAGTCAAAATACAAATGATATGTAACAATCACATATTCATTTAATTCAGAACTTGGACTATGAACCTTAATTGTCGTTCCTTGTCCAGGATCTAATATGATTAATTTCTTTGGTGAGCTCACTCCTGAGCAAGTTGTCTGTGTGAGAAACATTGACATGTCAAATCCACTCCACAGTATTGAATAGATTACCCTATGATCTAATAATCGTAATAGAAAATGCAAGTTTCACTGGAAACTCCAGTCTCTTGAAGTTGAAAGCTAGAATTATCGGAAATAATGTGGAATCATTATTCGTTGGATGTACACTATTTCATTCTCTCCTTTCTTTGTAGCCCTATAGAAGTCTATTGCTTCCTCCTGCAACCGTGTGCACTTCACAGAGCAAAGTTGGTTCAAAGTAGTCAAGAGCAGTCAGCTTTCAGGCATTTACTTAAGCTGAATGGAATACAGGAGTGTCTTCGTGGTAAATACGTAAATGTATTAATACGTGGTGCATAATGTGACAGGTTTTTACCCATTGCAGTATATATGATCTCATATTAAATTATATGTTGTAAAACTGTATAATTTTGCAGTTATATATTCAACTGTATAAGTGCTGTATGTCGGTAATATCCGTTGCGAACAGAGTAATAGATTAAAACCTGAAGCATGATGGGGCAGTTTTCCAAGAACGTTACTATTCATGTCCTTAAATCTCATGAATTACTCATCGTACTGTGATACAATTTCGAAAGTACATTTAGCTGTATGTATGTATACTGCCTGTAAAATTTCCTGCAACTACTATTTGTCGCGTAGTCATTATAAACTGTAACGTCATACCGAATGCCGTAGTTTTGCTCCATGAACAGCGGAGAAGTTATAAGGGAGAAACTTTTTCGTTTCATTATTTTGATGTTTTTGTCAGAGAGAAAAATTTTAATAAAGGTTTGAAATTGTGTTTAAAGTTCGTTACATGTCGCTAAGTATACTCATTCTCACACAGTGTGTGAATAAACTCTAGTGCATTATGTGGCAGTGTTTTGCGATTCCTATTGTATGTGATTCTGAACCCTGCAGCAACTGGTACCGCACGGTAAGGAATGTGTGTATCGAATTTGGTTGAAATCGGTCCAATGGTTTAGAAGGAAATTTGCAACATTGTCACGTGATGTAGCAGTTTATCTCGCATCTCATTGTTTATGGCGTCATATCTCTTGAATTATGTGTTGTACGTGATCCTTACACTTACGGAGACTGTCCTCGTGGATTGAAGATTACGTGTACAAAATTTCATAAAGATTGGAACAAAACTGTAAATTTGTATGCAATACGTACACACAAACAGATGGACGCTCTGCTTTATATATAAGGATTATCGTTCACGCACAACCGACTGGGGTGAAATTGGATTATATTAGACCACGACGGGTTTGGTGTCATTGCGAATTCACATTTACGATGCTGCTTACACACAAAATGTAGTATTCGCGTGTTTTTTGAAAGATAAGCAAGAATAACATCATCAGGTGTTTCGATATGATGGCTTCAAGAAATTTTTTTTGCACAACGTAATCCTATGTTACATATGATTCGTTTTGTACTATCAAGATATTTTCCATGGTTGTGGATTGAACAATTGAAACAATAATTTCGTCGTAATCATTGCGATACAGATTGTTAAGTATGATTGTTTTTGTAACGTGAAATGCAAGAAAATTTTGAAAAAGTCAGCAGTCGAGCCGTCACTTGATACAAATAGTTTATTAGCTGGTAGGATTTATGCCACTCCCATGAACCACAAACATTGCCGACGGCGGTGGTTTTTGTGCTTCACGATACAGATAGCCGTATCGTAGGTGAAACCACGGAGGAGGGGTATCTGTAGAGAGGCCAGACAATTGTGTGATTCCTGTAGAGGGGCAACAGCCTTTTCAGTAATTTCAGGGGCAACAGTCTGGCCTTGTAACGTCAGCTAATGTGGCTTTGCCACACAGTTACTGCGAATGGCTGAAAGCAAGGGGAAACAACGACCATTACATTTCCCGAAGACATGCAGCTCTAATGTATGAATATATGACGATGGCATCCTCTCGGGTAAAACATTCCGGGGTAAAATACTCGCCCATTCGGATCTCCTGGCGGGCACTACTCAGGAGGTTGTGGTTATCGGGAAAGACAACACTGACATCCAACTAAGTCGGAGCGTGGAATTTTAGATCCCTTAATCGGGTAGGGAGGTCAGAAAATTTAAAAGGAAATAGATAGGTTGAAGTTAGACATAGTGGTGATTAATGTTTGGTAGAAAAAGTAACAGGATTTCTGGTCGGGTGAGTACAGGATTGTAAAATCAAAATCAGGTGGGGTATTACAGGACTAGGTCTAACAATGCGTAAGAAAATAGGAATGCGGGTAAACTACTATGACATCGCAGTGATCGTATTATCGTAGTCAAGATCGATAAAAACCAACACCGACCACAAATATTTCAAGATAATATGCCAACTATTCCGCCAATGATGAGGAGCTAGAAGAAATCTATGAGGAGGTAAAGAAAATTATTCAGACAGTTGGGGGGGGGGGGGGGGGAGAAAAACTTAATTGTGAGGGGAGACTGGAACTCTGTAGTAAGAAATGGAAGGAAAGGAAAAATAGCGGGTGAATACGAACTGTGGGAAAGGAATGAAAGAGGAAGCCGTCTGGTAGAATTTTGCGCAGAACATAATTTAATCCTAAAAAAAGCTTGGTTCAAGGATCATGAAAGAAGGTTGTGTGTGGAAGAGGTCAGTAGACGCCGGAAGGTACCATGTAGTTTTAATGGTAACACACTGATTTCATATCCAGTTTTTAAACTGTAAGACATATCACGGGGTAGATATAGACTCTGACCGTATCTTATAGATCATGAACTGTAGACCGAAACTGAAAAAACTTGCAGAAAGGTGGGAAAATAAGGAGATGGGACCTGAAAAATTGAAGGAACCTTCTTGAGAATTTCAGAGCGAGCTTTAGGCAACATTTGACTGAACTGGGGGAAAATAAAACAGTAGAAGAAGAATGGGTAGCTTTGAGAGATGAAATAGTGAAGGCAGATTACCAAATAGATTGAGCAAGTCCTACAAAACTCCTTGGATATCGCAAGAAATACTAAATTGATGAAAGGAGAAGATATAAAAATGCAGTAAATGAAGTAGACAAAATGGAGTACAGACACTAAGAAATGATATTGAAAGAAAGTGCAAAAAGCCTAAGCAGTAGTGGGTAAACGGCAAAATGCAAGTCTGTAGAAGAATGTATAACTAACATTTAAGTAGGTACTGCCTACAGGAAAATAAAAGAGACATTCGGAGACAAGAAATGCAACTCTATGAGTATCAAGAACGCAGATGGAAAACCAGTTGTCAGCAAAGAAGGGAACGGGAGGTTATTTACTACTTGTACATCAACGAAACAGCTGTTATTAGAATTGAAGGGCATGAAAGGGACGCGGTGGTTGGGAAGGGATTAAGACAAGGTTTAGCCTTTCTCCAATGTCATTCAATTTGTACACTGAGCAAGCTGTGGAGGAAAGCAAGGAGAAATTTGGAGAAGGCATTGGAGCTCAGGGTGAAGAAGCAGAAACAATGCTTTTTGTCGATGAAATTGTAACTCTGTCAGAGCCGCAAAGGACCTGGAAGAGCAATTTAACGGAATGGACAATTTGTTGGAAGGAGAACATTAACAAGAGGAAAACAAGGCTAATGGAATTCAGTCTAAGAAAATCAAATTATGTTGAAGGTATTCGATTGGGTAACGAAACAATAAAGGTGGTAGATGAGTTTTGTTACTTGGGCAGTAAAATAACATATGATGGTCGCTGTACAGAGGATATACAATGTAGAATGGCAATGGGAAGAAAAGTGTTTTTAAGAAAGAGAAATTTGTTAACATCGAATGTTAGTTTAAGTGTAAAGAAGTCTTTTCAGAGGATTAGTGTGGAGAGTTGCCTTGTACGGGATTGAAACATGGACGGTAAATAGTTCAGACAGGAAAAGGATAGAAACTTTTGAAAGGTGGTGCTACAGAAGGGTGCTGAAGATTAGGGGATAGATTGCGTAAATAATGAGGTACTGAACAGAATTGGGAAATAAATGAATTTTTGGCATAACTTGAGTAAAAGAAGGTAGGACACAGTGTGGAGGAAGTGTGTGGGGTAAAAATCTCAGAGGGAGGCCAAGAGACCAATACAATAAACAGGTACATATGAATATGGGTTGCCGCTCTTATGAGGAAGAGGTTTGCTCAGAGTAAGGTGGAGAACTGCATCAAACCAATTTCACTGAAGACCAAAGCAACAAGCACGACAGAATTTAAAAAAATAAGCTTACCTGTAGCATAATCGGCTCTCTGCATATCCATTTAAAATAATTGTATGCGTTACTGTTGGGGCTCAATATGTTTTTGTGTAGCTAACATTAAAAGATATCGACTATGGATCAACTGGCTGCAGCTGTAAGAGGTTCACAATCGATTGTCTGCATTGGTAGAATTGGGTGGCGAGTTTCGTTTTTCTGTAAAATTTGCACCAAGGTCAACCTATTTACAAAATTAATAACCACTATATCCTGAAAATTTAGGGTTTATTTTTCTTTGTATAGTGTTAGAATTCTTGTTTCAATATCGATCCTGGACGTCTGATAGCTTATGGTGGTAATAACATTTCTCTAGGAAGAACTTTCGTTAGTGGGAACTCAGCTAGTTTTTTTCTTTGTTAAATTTATACTAATATTTCGGTTGCCATGAAAATTAGAATAAAATCTTCAGTCTGGAGAATACCGCCAGCGAACTGCCTTGCCAAGCGGTTGTCGCCAATGTAGCGCGACAGGCCCGTGGCGGCAGCACAATGCCAATAAAAGGTATGGTGAAAAGCGTACAACACTGAATAGCGTAAAACACTGAGGACAAGAACCCGCATGCGAAGTCCGCTTCACGTTGCACAAAAAAAGCGCGCGTCTAATAAAACTGGCTGTGATGACAAAAGGTAACTGTTTTCCGCTCAGCTTTCATGTCAAATACACGAGGCACCACAGTAAAGCTTTACAGTCGAGCATAATAAACATTCGAGGAGTCTACCGAATTCTGTCACTGGTTGAAGCTTTAGTATGGAATGACCGTAGGGGAGCCATGTCCAGCGGAAGGAAAGAGTATTCCCAACATTCGGTATCTCATCGATTATTGTTTTGGTAACTTAGAACTGAGCGCACTTTAGTTTGCAACCAAAATGCTAAGAACATAAACGCCGCTACAGTTCATCGCGAATTATTTCAGTTTATGAAGATAATTTTATTTCAATTTTCGCAGGATGGAACTTCAGGATGAAGACAGAAGCGAAAGGTTGATATGATGCAGAAAATTGAAGAACATCTTCTCTCTGATGGCCGTTCGCCAATTGACGACCTGCATGCAGTTTGTCCACAGATTTCACGAAATGTTTTTCATGAACTCGTAACTGATTATCGCAATTTGTGTGTCATAGGCTTTGTTTTCCGAAGCAAACAAAATGAAAAGAGTCAGTACCGTTCGCGATTTTCTAGATAGTTTTGAGACTGTAGCTGAGAGTTTTCACAGCTCTGTAGTGAAAGGAGAAGAAACGTGGTCTTATCATCATGCTCCAGAGAGCAAACGACAAGCAGTGCGGTGGTACCATACTGATTCTCCCTATGCAGAAAATTCAAAACAGCAAACAGCGACGGAAATTATGGTGTTAATATTTTGGCTCAAAAGAGATTTCTTATGCTTGTTGATTTTTTTTGGAAAGAGTAAAACAATAGATGTTGCAAAATATTGTGAGACCATGAAGATACTTCCTAGAACCATGAAAAACAAACATCGCCGGGTGCTGACAAATGTTGGCTGTCTTCTTCATGACAATCCGCGTCCGTATACCGCTCATGTTCAAATGTTTTTAAACACAAGGGACTTAACTACGTTGGTCGTCAGCCCCTAGGCTTACAAACTACTTAAACTAACTTAAATTGTCCTTACACTAAGGACAACACAAACACCCATGTCTGAGGGAGGACTCGAACCTCCGACGGCAAGCAACGGCGCCCTCCGCAGCAAGGTTCCTTATAACGATCGGCCACTCCGCTGCGGCTACCGCTAATGCATAGTTGGCATATTTTAAGCCCCCCCCCCCTCCCCGCCCAACACACAGCCACGATCTCGCGCCCAATGATTGTTATCTGTTCAGTAATTTGGAGGAATTCCTTTGTGGAAAACACTTCTCCGACAACGACAAGGTGAAAATCAACGTGAAGAACACACGGGAAAAAAAGTAAATCATCTCACGAATGACAAAATGCATTGAGTCGAATGGTGATTATGTGGAAAAATAATGAAAGACCTGTATTGCAATGCATAGGCCGTTGCCTTTCTCCGACCTTCCAATTGACTAACCCAGCCAGTTTTTGGGGGACCTACAGTTTAACGTGGATTCCGAACCTCGGTGTTATTATTTTTCACTTCGGCAACACTGCCAGAAGTGAATGACGTGGAAAGTGACAGACAGAAATTCTAGATCCTGTAAATTTTATGAAAATAAATTCTTTTTTGTACATAAAAATTATTGTAACCTTAGTTTTCGGATTAGCCTTGTGTAATTAGAGAATTGATTTTACCGTTACATTTCAAGAGATAAAGGAACAATGAGACGCAAAAAGATTGCCCGTTCCGAATAATTTAGATCTAGAACAGAGCTCTGCCTATGACCAAGTTCAGAAATGCCAGTTTTCACAACTCTAGATCGTTTGAGGAGCTTCTGCTTGGAGTTTGCATCGGAAAATGGAAGCAATATTATAGTTCGGATACAGTTTGTGTCCAGTTTCATTGCATTTTAACTCTGTTCGAACACGTAGAAACGCGGTTGAAATATAATATCTCCTCGGCGGTAGCATCACAAAAATCTATCGTTTCACATCTGTTTTAATGGCGCAGGTACGGTGACTAAAAAGATTAGATAAATAAAAACTGAGCCAAGAGATGAATTACTTGTAATTACTTCGACCGCCACATGGTGACACTATCGTTTTCAGCTAAGAGAAACATAACAGCTGATTTGCATACATCATAGATCGCCTTCCAAAAGGCTGATGTCAATATTCGTGAATGACTATTGCTCTCTTAGACCGTCTCGGTCTTAGTACATCTGAGGCTGGACGTCATTACGGTGTTGATGCTTCCTCAGCAAAAATGGATTAAACGATTTTTTCTTTTAGATAATGGTGACGTAGCGAGACTACGAGTCTTTCCAATGAGACACGATAAAGAATTGTTCAGGGCAGCCCAGACTCCTCCTTTCTCAAACATCTGGGAACTAAAGAGAGTTTCACATTTCCCGAGCTTAATCAGAAGATTAAAGGACCATGGAATGAGGTCCTGGCCTCATCAAAGAACGGATGTCTGAGGAACAAATCGTGGATGTACCAGCAGTCGTGAGTTCCTGCGAAGATGTCGAATGTGTGTCTTATATGGAGGCTGGCAAGTTCAATTTAGCTTGCGGAGGCCAAACATGATAATCATTCATCACACTACAGCATTGGGATTCCAAATTGGCTTCAGAGGAGGAACAATATTATTAAGTATATTCCGTGGTCTCAAAAGTCGCCTGATCTCAATCACTAACACCGGGCATGGGCTCAAATTAAGAAGAATCTGCTGGACATTTGGCCAGACCCTCCTCTGGGAACTGTGAATGCCCTGTGGAATTTGGTTCATTCTTCATATGAGAGAATGGGCATTGACGAAAATTTTTTCCGTAAATTTTGTCTGTTCTTGATCCTAATGGAACGTGAACAAAATAATGAAGCTATTCATAGCCTACTCTTCATTTCATTTTTTCCCCTTTTTGTGGAAAAGTCATACGTATAGTCTTCAGCAACAATATTAATTTCAAAATACAAATCTACTTGTTGCTATGTTACTTGTATTTTTTTAGATAGGTCTTATAATTTCACGCTTCAATGATGCTTTTTATTTTTATGAGAAGTCAGATGAATATCACTCTCCAAGTATGAATATTATTTTTATTGTTATGGGGGGTTAGATACATATTGGCTTCCAAGGAAGATTATTTTCAGACATCACATTCATAAACCATTATTACTTTTTATGGAAGCGAACATTGAAAAAGTGAAAAAAATTGATAAAAAGTTAATAAAGCAAGAAAAATTTGCGGCGCAAAAAATAGCTGCAGTGAGATTCTATCCGACACCAGCCTTACGGTGGAATAGCCTTGCAGTAGTTAAAGAATAAATATTATACTCGATATAACAGATACTGAAAGGCACATCCTCTTGTTCGCGTAAACTGCGTGTAACGGTTTAGGAGAATATTCCAATCAGCTGATACGTTTTTTATATCTCAAAATTATAAGAGACAGCATGTGGCGATGTAAGTAATTACAAATAAATGCATCCATTTTCAATATTTTTATTATGACGATCTGTCTGTTTGTTTAAAGATTATTATACTACGTATCATAAAGTGGAATCTTTTGAAAAAATGTGGAAGGTAAAAAAAAAATATTGATATGGTTTCTGTTCTTTTTCGGACATGTCCGAAGGAACAGACACCATTTGTTGACAGTAACGGCCGTAATTTTTCCAGTTCGAATAGTTATTTAAACATTTCGACCGTTTCAGGGCATTGAAACAAATTCAACGGCAGAGTGGAAAATTTGTACTGCACCAGGATTCAAACCTGGAGTTTCCGTTGGCCCAAAGCGGGAAATCCAGGTATGAATCCCAGCGCAGCACAAATTTTCAACTTTGTCGTTAAATTTATTTCAGTGCCCTGAAACGGTCGAAACGTTTGAATATTTTGAATTCATTGTCATAAAAAAGCCTATAACTGGACAACTTGTCGCGAATTAAGGTTTAAAATATTACCTGTAAAAGATCTATGTATATATATATATATATATATATATATATATATATATATATATATATATATATATATATATATATATATGACAATTAACTCCAGTCAGTTTCGAACGAGAGTCCTTTAAGTTCGTAAACCGTCATCCTATCCACTTTTATTTCTTCGGATAGATTGCTTCCTTGGCCACGTGGGTTCATGGTTTGTTCGTTCTTGTCCTATGAAGTCTTTATTAAGATTTTTATTACAGAGAGCGAAGCGCTAGTCGTTGTAGAAATTCTGCCGACGTGGAGACTTTATATTCCCACCGTTTTTATGTGCTCAGATAATGATTTAAAAATGACATAAGATAAATTGCAATGATTCTCGACGTATACTATATTCCATAATACTTTATATTGCATCTAATAAATGTTGAGATGTTTGTAAACCTATTGGACCAAATTACTGTGTTGATCAGTCCTTAGAGCTACAAACTACTTAAACTGCCCGAGCCAGGACTCGTACCTACGTCGGGAGCGACCGCCCAATCCAAAGCCTTAGACAACGCAGTCACTCCCGCGCGGATATATTGTTTGTCTATGACGCTGCCGCGCGTGAAGGTATATCATTCTTCTAATCATGTTTTAGATCCATAAATTTAACTTTTCCATTGATCAAGCGTACATCTACATGGGATACTCTGCAAATCATATTTAAGTGCCTGTCAGAGGGTTCATCGAACCACCTTTATACCATTCAGCGCGCAGGAAGAAAGAACATGTGAATCTTTCCGTTAGAGCTCTGATTTCTCGTATTTTATTCTGATGATCATTTCTACCTATGTGAGTCAACAATAGGAGGAGAATGTTGGCGATTAGAGTTTCGTAAGTGGCCCACGCCGCAGCGATAAGCGCCATCGCTGTAATGATCCCCATCCCAGATTCTGTATCATTTCAGTGACGCTGTCTCCCCTGTATAGTGACAATACAAAACGGGCTGCCCTTCTTTGGACTCTTTCGATGGCTTCCGTGAAACCCACTTAATAAGGATCACACACTGGGCAGCAATACTATAAATGATGACGGACAAGCGTGGTGTATGCAGTCTCTTTTAGTAGTTCTATTGCATCTTTTAAGTGTTCTGCCAATACAATGCAGTCTCTGGTTCGCCTTTCCTACGAATTGTCTGCGTGTTCTTTCCATTTTAAGGACTCAACTACGGGGTCATCAGTCCCTAAACTTACAAACTATTATGAACTAGCTAACACTAAGAACGGCACAAATATCCATGCTCGAGGGGGGATTCGAACCCCCGATCGTAGTGGCCGTGTAGACCGTGAGTGTAGCGCTTCATTTCCCTCGGCCAACGCGGTCGGCCCAGTTTAAGTCTGATGTAATAGTATTTCCTAGGTATTTAGTGGAGTTTACGGCATTCACATTTGATTGATTTATCTTATAAAGAAAGTTTAACGGATTTCTTTTCGTACTTATGTGGACGACTTCACACTTCTCATTGTTTAGAGTCAATTGCCAATTTTTCACAAATCTGATATCTTATTTAGATCGTCTTGCAATCCGTTTTGATCTTCAGGTGACTTCACTTTACGATAAATGACGGCCTTACCATCAACTATTACAAACTGTGGCCTCTCTGACAGGAAAACCCCTATCCAGACACAAATCTAGGGCGATATTCCATAACCACGCTGTTTGTCAGGTACGTTGTCAAAATCTAGAAATACGGAATGAGCTTGAGATCCCTTGTCGATAGCACTCATCACTTCGTGTGAGTAAAGAGCTAGTAGTGTTTCAAAAGAGCGATATTTTCTAAATCGGTGTTGACCTTGGGTCTCTAGATATTTTGTTCAAGATAGTTCACAATACTTGAATACAGGATATGTTCCAAAAACCTGTTGCAAATTGACGTCAATGTAATGGGCCTGTACTTTAGAGCGTTACTCCTACTGCCTTTCCTAAATATTGGTGTGACCTGAGCAAGTGTGGAACATTTAATATCAGCTAAAGTTTTGTGCCATAATCCTGGTTTTGTTTTGGAACCAATTTGGATGCCGAGTAAAAGCCATGCCGACCGCGGTGGCCGAGGGGACTGAGGCGCTTCAGTCACGGTCTGCACGGCCACTACGGTCGGGGGTTCGAATCCCCCCTCGGGCATGGATATTTGTGCCGTCCTAGTTCGTAAGTAGTTTGTAAGTTTAGGGACTGATGACCCCGTAGTTAAGTCCCATAAGCTTTACAAACATTTGAACATAGTAAAAGTCATCTCAGACACGACACCGAGTTGAAGCAGCATTAGCTGGCGGTGGCAGCGGGTGCTGTTTGGGTGTGGTCGGTGGCCGCAGTGCGGCGTTGGGGTCGCTAGGGTGCCAGAGGCAACGGCGTCGGCGCGGGTCAGCTGGAAGCCGTCTGACGGCTCCCCTGGCAGTGTTGTCTTTTAAGGCAAGTTGGCGGTGCCGGCGAGATTAGCAGAGTGTTGCGGCTCTCATTGCGCGCGGCCGGGCGCGGGACGGCCCTCCGGAGGGCCCTAGCGCGCCACGCGCCTCCAGGGGCGCCCCGCGCTCCTAGCGCTCCTCTCCGTCACACGCGTTATTGCCGCGTACCAGACTGCGGGAGCGGAACAACAAGCCACAGGACAACTTCATTCTCAGCACTGTGGCTCATCTTCAAACTATCTGCTTTTCGCCACTGCGAATTCGTGCGCATGTGCCATTCCGTTACAAATCGAACAGCAGGAAACCTTGTATTTTTTGTGGTGTTTAATTTTTTTTGTCATAGAAACTGAACATTAGTATCTTCAACAAAACTGCAGCTGTGATACACAAACGCTTCCGGTTGCTTTATTAGGAGCGAAAGTAACGTAATTTCATGAAATCACGCGATTATGACACTTAGGTGGGAAACTATTCGAAGTAAAATTTTCAAATAAATTACAAAATGAAGGCACTATGCATAGACTGATATGGTATTCATACGCTATTTTTAGAATTTAAATTTCAAGTACTTTTCATCATTTATCAACTTTTCATCATTTATCATCTTTAAGAAAAATGTTATAATCCCCATTCTAAAGAAAACAGGTGCAGACAGATGTGAAAACTACAGAACTGTCAGTTTAATAAATCATGGTTGCAAAATATTAACACGAATTATCTACAGGAGAATGGAAAAGCTGGTAGAAGCTGACCTCGGGGAAGATCAGTTTGGGTTCGGGAGAAATGTAGGAACACGGGAGGCAATACTCACTTTACGGCTTATCCTAGAAGATAGATTAAGAAAAGGCAAACCTACATTTCTAGCTTTTGTAGATTTGGAGAAGGCTTTTGACAATGTTGATTGGAATAAGCTCTTTCAAGTTCTGAAGCAAGCAGGAGTAAAATATAGGGAGCGTAAGGTTATTTACAACTTGTACAAAAACCAGAAAGCGGTTGTCAGAGTTGAAGGGCATGAAAGGGATGCAGTGGTTGGAAAGGGAGTAAGACAGGGATGTTGCATTTCTCCAATGTTATTCAATTTGTACATTGAGCAAGCTATAAAGGAAAGCAAGGAGAAATTTGGTGAAGGAATTAAAGTTCAGGGGGAAGAATTAAAAACATTGCGTTTTGTCGACGACATAGTAATTGTGTCAGATGCAGCAAATGACCTGGAAGAGCAATTGAACGGAATGGACAGTGTGCTGAAAGGTGTATATAAGATGAACATTAACAAGAGCAAAACTAGGGTAATGGAGTGCTGTGTAAGAAAATCAGGTGATGCTGAAGGAATTAGACTAGGTAACGAAGCAATAAAGGAGGTAGATGAGATTTGTTACTTGGGCAGTAAAATAAGAAATTATGATCGCAGTACAGAGGATATAAAATGCAGAATGGCAATGGTTAGAAAAACAGTCTTGAAAAAGAGAAATTTGTTAACATCGAATATTGATTTAAGCCTAAGGAAGTCCTTTCTGAAGGCATTTGTATGGAGTGTTGCCTTGTATGGGAGTGAGACATGGACGATAAACAGTGCGGACAGAAAGAGGATTGAGGCTTTTGAAATGTGGTGCTACAGAAGAATACTGAAAATTAGATGGGTGGATCGCGTAACTAATGAGGAGGTACTGAACAGAATTGGGGAGAAAAGAAATTTCTGGCATACCTTGACTAAAAGAAGGGATAGATTGATAGGACACATTCTTAGATATCGAGGAATGGTGAATTAACGTTGGAGGGAAGTGTGTGGGGTAAAAACCGCAGAGGAAGACCAAGAGATGGATACAGTAAGCAGATTCAGACAGATGTAGGTTGCCGTTCTTATGTAGAGATGAAGAGGCATGTTCAGTATAAGGTATTGTGGAGAGCTGCATCAAACCAGTCTCCGGACTGAAGACCACAACAACAACAACGTCTATAAAGTGCATTTTTATAAGTAGGAAAATTTATTTCGTATTGTCCAGCATTTGATTTAAGAATAGTATCAGTAAACACTTTTATGGTATATCGAATAGAGAACTATAGATAAAATAAACTATATCGAGAAACTGCGCCAAATTTGCCGGCTGCACTACGCTGTGTTGCGTGACACCAGTCAGTCCATAAACCTTTTGTTGCCTGTGTCCAGCTGCAATGCGTGTTCCCGTGTTGAAAGGAGGACATCAGCTCTCTGCAGTCCACCTTGTAAGTTTAGCGTGATCTTAGGTATTTATTACTTAGTTATTTTTTTCAACGTTGATATAACGGACTCATAATACTTAGAACAGAAATCAACTTAATTGCACAAATGACTCTTCTATAGCTGAACTTAAGTTACAAAATAATAAAAAATTAAAACCTTAAGTAATTGTGAATCCCTTGACAGAATAACTGATTCATTGTCGCTTCAGTTCATCGTTAAGTTTCACAGAGCAAATCTACTAACTGAAGTATCATAGTCTAATATGTCATAATGTAAACAGTATTTTCACACACATTTTACACAATGTTATTGAAGTCTACCACTGGAAACTCCAAATGAAATATGAGAACATCATAATGTCCCTAGGAATAACGCGAGTGCAGTTTATGTAAATATGCGAGAGTTATTTCATGAATGTCCTCGTATGTTGCCTCAATCAAAAGTGTTTGTAAATGTCACTTCTCACATAATCGGTATAAGTTTATCTTACAGCGTAAGAGTAATAAAATGTTTATATTGACGTGACATTGAAGGGTCATTAAGCCTGATCACTGACAAACAATATTGTCTCAATTCACTTAAAGCTAGAGCTGTAGGCGCTATACAATAACTACTCCGGCAGACTAACTTATGGCTTCACCATAAAAACCGGGAAAACCTGCGTGAAGCCAGTGACTACACCTCTCATAGTTCATTGGTGTTAACAGTCCATTGGTTACCAAAAGTTTGATTACTTTTAACAGTTCGACTCGTTTTGACAATTCACAAGTTATCAAAACTTTGTCAATTTCTTCATCAATAGTTCATCAAATAGTTAATCAGTGAGATATCAAATATGACGTGCAGTTCCCTTCACCAATAAATTGAAAAATTCCTTGTTCAGCACGAAAACACGTATCAGGTTGTCCACATTCCATCAGTGTCTTTTGTCGTATCATTATTTTTGAATAACATATTTTACACAATAATTTTGATAATATTGACGGTCTTCTCCGACGGACAATGTGTTGTTGATAAGGATACGCCGATATAGATCGGTGGTAGAAAAGCGGCTGCCCCGTAGGTAATGGGAGTGAGGTGATCAGCTGTACCAGGGTCTGCCAACGGGTGGACTTGTTCATCATGTACACGGATGCGTATGTATAAATCATGATGCTATTAGATCACACGGCACTGTTTGCAAATACAGACTGACGTTTCCACGCTGGCGACAACTGCGTGTAGCACATAGCAATGTATGTTCAAACAAACGTAGGAAGAAACTGAATCATGAATGAAGGGCCACATACATTTTGACGTTGTATTTGACGAATGCATCGTACCCAAAATATTTAATACTTGTTCACCTCAGTTAACACATTCAGTTATCACGGTAGGCACATTATAAACAATTACAGCCACTAACACGTTGTTCAGCTTTCTTGCCAGCACTGTACAGAAGTCAGTTAACATGAAACACTGAAGATGCTTGAATTTCAATTACTGTATTACCTTATGCATCACGTCACACAAGCTTTCGCGTGAAACACATCATGTTTAGGACTAAGACAATGTTATAATTACGGCAAAAAGATACATTAGTAACTTAACAAATTGGAGTGGACAGTAGTAGGATGATGGGCGTTTTGGCACACTGAGATTCGTGCGTCTTTTGTCATAGACGCCACTGGCGCCATCTTGGATGTCTTCATCCAAGATGGCATCTCTCAGGAAATCTGAAATATCTTTGAATGCTATTAGCAATAACTCAATTTATTTTAAACTTATAATTTCCACCACTAGATGTCAGCACAAAAACCCCACCCCTCACGCCACTCCCCACCCCCTCCGCCCATTCACGCATACTTGACTGACATCTGCAACTACCATCCATCGCCAACCATGTGCTGCCCCTGACATGTCCAGACTTGTACACTCCCACCAGACTAGCGTCACCTCCGAACCGGAGGCCACCACCGCCCGCCCACGACGCCAATTATTTATATTAAATTTGCATATCAAATTAACCGCCTGCCGCCGCCACCGCCTGCGACAGGAGTGCCTCCGATTATTTTGCATAATAGTCGTATTTAGTATGTATTTATTCAGTATCGACATACACCAACATGGGAAAAAATGAACAAGTTTTTAACCGCAATAACATTTTTATTTCAGAAAGAATATTTCTCTCAGAAGTAATGTTTAACAACAATTGATTATAAACAATTACCAACGACGCCAGGGAGCTATGTATTCGAACCCAACATGTCGTAACTTACTTAAACGATCATTTCTTCAACTGTAAACGAGTGCAAGTATAATCGACAAAACCCTCCACCCTTCAGCCAAAAACTAGGCCGGCCAGTTACCCGACTGGAGTGCGCGTGTGCTCCCAGCCTGGCAA
The DNA here is from genome assembly GCA_026315105.1 of Locusta migratoria. Classification (NCBI taxonomy): domain Eukaryota; kingdom Metazoa; phylum Arthropoda; class Insecta; order Orthoptera; family Acrididae; genus Locusta; species Locusta migratoria. Next base: position 769,167,830 of record CM048744.1, read on the forward strand.
GTGAAAACGTCCACCCTCTGTTTACCTACAGCCAGAAATACAAGGAATGCGTGTATGCAGTACGGCCAACTGCCATTCATGAAACTCGGCTATGAACTCAAAACTCCACAAGTACGAATATTTAACCATGACAGAGGCTGCCACATCACACACACCGCCCTCGATTAATTTTATTAAATTTGCATATCAAATTAACTGCAAGCCACCACCTAGCGCACCCACCTCCGATAGCCACCTCCGATGGCCACGCACTTGTGCGAGGGCCGCCCCCAAATAATTTAGAACAACTTAACCACAATCGTTCCCACCCTCGGCAACTATCACCATATCTTGATACTCTTTAGACGTCTAGACATTTTAAGACTAACTTGAATACAGCTCATCCCCAATGTGACCACAAACACACATTGCTCTCTCGGCAAGCTACATTAAACAATTCCATAAACATATGCTAAGTATTTAAGCAAAATATCTTAACGTTTTATTATTTTAAGCATTCTATCTCCACACTTTTCGTTTAGACTACATACACAACAGCAGACAGGCGTGTTTAATAATAGCTTATGACAGGCCGCCACTGCTGCATATGTGTCACTACAGTCACCGTTACCTACTATAGTGAGCTTAAGTAACTACACCCAGGAATGCATCTAAATTTAGATCTGCAAGTCTTTATGTTATCAAATTTCCTGACGTGACTCACACAGACCAGTCACTACCCACTACTTCTTATAAATCATACCAACTGCACTTTGTGGCTGCTCTTAAAATTATCACATTCCGAAATATAATATTCTCTCTCTATAGTGACTATGCCCTGTTACATTACACACTTTTTTTTCTAAAGGTACCAAGTCTTTACAACGTTTCCTTATATCGATGTATCTCTGTCTCCCATCCAGTATTTCGACAGGTGAGTTTTCGGTCTTTCTGTAATTCACTTAATTTCCAGTTCTGCGCCTTCTGAGAATTCGGGCAGTTTAAATTTACCGCTCATTTCATTGCTAAAACAGTACACATCTTCTTGCATAGACCCATCTAAACATAGTAAAGGGAATCTATCGACCACACCCTGTTACACTGTAAACGAATCTTTAAAATTATCAAGGTCGGAAATTTAATACTCCCTCTCGTGCCCTATTACAATACACATAATTCTTTTTAAAAAATATCAACAGTTTCTTAGATTGATGTAATGCTGCATCCCATCCAGTACTTCAACAGGTAAGTTTTCGATCCTCATGACATCCACCACTTATGGTTTTATACTCCCTCTGACAATTCCGAGAATTTGGTTAGTTTAATTTTACCTACTGCATATACCAATGTAAGGAATCTCTCTGTCCTATTACAATGCAAACGATTCTTTACAACAGGTGAAATGCCGATAATCGAGCGCGCAGTTGTCATTTAAACCCAATTGTACAATGGAGAGTCACAATAAAAAAATGGGTGAAATTATTTTCCGATTTCCGACCGTCTAAATTAAAACTTTTTCTTCTTGAAAGCACTAACGTAACAACACCCCTATTCAAAATGATGCTAGCCAATACAGCAAACACAGAACCGAGGTAGTACTTTACAAGTCCGATACAACAGATTTTCAGTACTGTCGAACAAGATCGACCAGCCCTTTACATAAAAAAATCATACTACCTTTCTTGTGATTTTCCACTAAACAGAACTCAGATTTATTTTTTAAAGTATTTGCCTACCACTAACGAAGTTGCTTAGAAAACTAACCTACACACCGCAACACCAGAAAAATGTATAGCCAACAAACCTCGCATATTTCAAAGCCCTATGTCAAAGTACAGACGATGATAGATGATCCATCGTAATAATAACAGTAGACAAAGTTTAAACACACCAAATTTAGTAGACCTTCTAGAGGCAAAACACTCACAACGAGGCAATCTACACTATCACCTTCTCACTCGGAATAGTATTACACAAACAACAACGTTTCAAGACGAAAGTTGTGCGCCTTAGGTCTCTCAAACGACAGCACACAGTGCAGCAAAACGCGACATCGATCATAATATTTCCACACATTACTATGCAAACACAATGTACCAATCAACTAACTTTTAAGACAACAAATGTCCCAGAGTTCGCTAGATTTACGGACATTCCAGTCAATTTTCGGCGTTCTTATTAACCCATCAAAACAGAGCACAAGAACTGCTTCCTATGGAACTCGTGATTTGACAAATAAATGTATTCATCGCCAATCACATTAAACAATCGATTCCAGCTGCCCCATCATGTTTTTGTTTCCTATACAACATCCTTCCAAGCGAAAGTCGTGGCTGGGTACTACGTAATCAATCATGCCCAGTTTGTTAAAAACATCTCAGTGAAATCATGTGGGATGCCCAAATCCAGGAGATGAAACTCACTTACACGTAGACCGAGATGAGAACTCTGAGAGCCCCTAGTTTAACATCGGTTCACCCCACTTTATAAGGTAGAGCTACATGATTCCCGTGAGATGTTCTGCAGTGCTTCCTTGCCGAGTTTCGCTCCAGCATTCCACGTGATGTCACAAAGATACCTCTAGGTAGGAGAAATGGTAACTTAGCCTTGTCTCCGTGCCTTGCAATGACGAAGTTGTAGAATTTACTACGCATGTTAAAAGAACAGCAATAATTTACAATCACACACCACTCCTAAATTAAATATCACCAACACACAAACAAACAGACAATACTTCGTAACGTACACAGACAAAGTTTTAAAAACATAATTCTGAACCGACTTCCTTAGAGCTCCTTCGCAACACAACATGATCCACAACTGGCAACAGATACTGCAACGCATATTTTAAACACTTTTTACTTAAATGCTATCCCAACTAGCCTACGACACTCTGTGTAACAACAACCATCGACAACCCAACGACAGAACTACAACAAAAGGATCTAACCATCCCAGCTCTTTTCTACTAAAGTTCTAAACTAACTAGTAAGCGGCGAAAAGCTTGGTAACTTTGTGTCGTTGGTGGATCCTACTCGAACACCTAACCGATTGATCATGCATCTTTCTGCATTGCATACTCCAACGGACGATATTTTGAAACGTATTCTACCAGTCACTAGACCATACACCTCGTACATTTGACAATCACTCGAGCACAAACAGTCATCGTATTCCTCCTTTCTAAAAATCAATACTCTCGATAAACATCTGTAACACACCCAATTACATCGTAAAAAATGACTGACACACATAGGACAGCTAACAAGGAACGATCCAGATCAACACCAAGGTCTATCTAATTCTTACAACCAACAACGAAGAAAATAGTCTATACCATTTCGAACTAATACGACACCGAAAAATTTTATAGAACGCCAAGGGCAGTCCTTTAGAGACTAAAAATCGATTAAACACGCCTCCCAACGAAGGTAACTACCCAGCTTTAATTCACTTTACCAAAGGGTTTATTGAAATCGATGCTTCTCGACTGAAGAACAATAATTTTCCACCACAAGCATCTCCGCTACGCTACCGAGAGACGTCCAGTCGTAAAGTAAACACCCCTAAAAAACGAGATAAATACACCACAGTCCTAATACATAACCATACCTCTAAGTAACAATATGAAGTCCACAAGTATAGAACACATCTAGGTTGCAACAAACTGTATAACTAAACACATAAAACTCTGTATTTCACACAAGCCAGGATACGTCAACTGCACCAGCTAATTTTACAAATTAAAAATGTTACATTACTTCTATCATCAGCCTTAAGAATAAAAAAACAAACGATTTGTCATAGCTACACCAGCGCCCTTAATGCAATATGACACAATAAAGGCCATTTCTACAGGCCATAAAGAGACATCCGCACACATTGGTATTACTGACAAATACTGCAAGACTGCTATGGATCATTTCCACACGTGACACAAATGATGTATTTACCGTAGGAGATGACTACAACAGCCGTTATAACATGCATGATGAAAATATAGTTAGCGATAATCTATTTTACCCACATACATTCACAAACAAACAAACAGTTGGATGACTCCTAAATTGCGATGTAAAATCAAACACACGTGACACAAATGATGTATTTACCGTAGGAGATGACTACAACAGCCGTTATAACATGCATGATGAAAATATAGTTAACGATAACCTATTTTACCCACATACATTCACAAACAAACGAACAGTTGGATGACCGCTAAATTGCGATGTAAAATCAAACTCTAGTCCATACACCAACACATTATCGATTTAAATGAACGCTTGCTTAGATGTAGACTAGAATAGCACAGAAGTACATTTCTGATAACTGACCAACTAACAAATACTCGATCAATCGAAGCACTGCTCTTCCTACACCTAACCTATCTTCCGGTATTTTTTCCTACATCGATAATCCTGTAAAACTGAAACGTTCTACACGAAAAGCTATAAATCTTAACAATGAATAGCTGTAGCAGATGCAAAGTACTACACGTTTTAGGTTATCACATCAACGTTGGAGCAGTCCTCAGCACACTTAATCACCCTACATACTTATGACCTACAGCAAACACCTCGTAAGGTTGGTCTATACACACCGCAGGGGAGTAGAACGCTCTTTCCACTGAGGGAAGAAACCTAGGATGTGTGTAACTCGAGTCCCACATCGCAAAAACAATACGGTGGTACAACAGCCTACTACAAATTAGATCCAACTATAACCCTTTTTTTAGAACAAAATATTCTATTTTATCAGCTCTGTTTAGTTCTCCAGCTACAATATTACGCAAAAGCATAATTCGACGAACATTGCGCTCTATTAATAGAAAAGCAATCGAAAGTTGTGATATGTATTTATTTGATCTATGAGTCTATTTACTTTAAAAATGGATATAAGTGGGTTTGTTGTGTTTGTTTCCGGAGCCCTTGCATTTTTAACAATGGAGAATGTGACATACAAACAACCTAGATGGAGCGCTGGTCTAAACTTTAATGTTTTGTGGTATAAGCCTATGGTTTTCTTGTGAGAACCACCTATCTGTGGGTCGTTTTGTCTTTAGCATTTAAGTAAAAAGTGTTTACAATATGCGCTGAAATATCTGTTTCCAGTGGTGGATCATGTTGTGTTGCGATAGAGCTCTAAAGAAGTCGGTTTATGATTATGTTCTTAAGACCTTGCTACGTGTATGTTACGAAGTATTGCCTGGTCGATTGTGTGGTAGTGATGTTTAATTTACGAGTGGTGTGTGATTGTAAATTATTGCTGATCTTTTAACAAACCGGGCGTGTGTGAGTATGTAGTTTCGTTTGGAAGGGAGCTGTTACGGAGACGATCGCTAAACTCCAGTGGAAGACTCTGCAGGAGAGACGCTCTGTCGCTCGGTACGGGCTTTTGTCGAAGTTTCGAGAACTTACCTTTACTGCGGAGTCTAGCAGTATATTGCTCCCTCCTACGTATATCTCGCGAAGAGATCGTGAGGATAAAATCAGAGATATTAGAGCCCACACAGAGGCATACCGACAATCCTTCTTTCCGCGAACAATACGTGACTGGAATAGGAGGGAAAATCGATAGTGGTACTCAAGGTACCCTCCGCCACACACCGTCGGGTGGCTTGCGGAGTATGGTTGTAGATGTAGATGTAGATGTATAGGGAACAAAAACATGATGGGGCAGCTGGAATCGATTGTTTAATGTGATTGACGATGAATACATTTATTTGTCAAATCACGAGTTCCTTAGAAAGCAGTTCTTGTGCTCTGTTTTGATGGGTTAATAAGAACGCCGAAAATTGACTGGAATGTCCGTAAATCTAGCGAACTCTGGGACATTTGTTGTCTTAAAGGTTAGTTGATTGGTACATTGTGTTTGCATGGTAATGTGTGGAAATACTATGATCGATGTCGCGTTTTCCTGCACTGTCTGCTGTCGTTTGTGAGACCTAAGGTGCACAACTTTCGTTTTGAAACGTTGTTGTTTGTAGAATACTATTCCGATTGAGAAGGTGATAGTGCAGATTGCCTCGTTGTGAGTGTTTTGCCTCTAGAAGGTCTACTAAATTTGGTGTGTTTAAACTTTGTCTACTGTTATTATTACGATGGATCATCTATCATCGTCTGTACTTTGACATAGGGCTTTGAAATATGCGAGGTTTATTGGCTATAAATTTTTCTGGTGTTGCAGTGTTTAGGTTAGCTTTTTTAAGCAACTTCGTTAGTGGTAGACAGCTACTTTAAATATAAATCTAAGTTCTGTTTAATGGAATGAAAAAAAATCGTACTGACGAGTTTTACGGCCCACTTTAGATATGTAGTTTTTTTTAAGTTTTTGCAATCATTTTGGACCAAAATAATAATCTAAATAATAAAAAATTTATTAATGAGAGTGTTTGAAACCCTTTTAGGAAAAAAAATTAGGTGGTAGCTGGTTCTGAACCGCCGACCTTCAGCGCCATAGCACTAAGCCTTGCCCACTACGCTACGTCTTTCAACCGGAAGTCGTGACCTTATATCTCATACTACTGATGGCCGTCGTTGACTGACGCTAATATGGCATTTGTAGACACTAGATTCTCATTTATCGTACGAAGAACGACGTGTTTTTGTTAATTCTTCAGTGCGCCATTGCTTTGAAATGACAACGTTCTAAGTTACAATAAGAAAATCATCAAATACGCGACGCAAGATGGCGTGTGCTAGAGAGAGTTCTGGGCGAGGAATGTCTTGTGACATCTGCGAACGGCTGGTTTTCGTTAATTCAATGGAGGGTGTCAAAACTTCGTTATTTTTGCAAATATCTCTTAAACGATACGAGATATGAAAAAACATAAGGGACCAAAGTTGTAGAGAATTTTCTCCTCTACAAATTCGTTTATTCAATTTTCACGTCAGATGAAAGGTTTATTTGCAATTAAAATTACATTACAAACGACTCTTTTTTGGTGTATTTCTTGTCCGAAATATTTGAAAAAGCGAGGTTCTGGTCTCTGGTGACCACCAATTATGTCTGTAAAATTTGGCGCCGATCGGTTGAACGGTTCGATCTAAAAAGCGGGAAAACGTTACAGCCAGCCAGACTTCGTCAAATCGCCGTTATTTTTGCAAATATCTCTGCAACGATGCAAGATATGAAAACAAACATAATAAAGCGAAGTTGTAGAGAATTTTCCCCTCTACCAATTAGGTTATTCAATTTTCGTGTCAGATGAACGGTTCGTTTGCAATTACAATTATATTACAAACGGCTTTTTTTGGTATTACTACCGTATTTTTTGTCCGAAAAATTTGAAAAAGGGAGGTTCTGGTCTCTGGTGACCACCAATTATGTCTGTAAAATTTGGCGCCGATCGGTTGAACGGTTCGATCTAAAAAGTGGGAAAACGTTACAGCCAGCCAGACTTCGTCAAATCGCCGTTATTTTTGCAAATATCTCTGCAACGATGCAAGATATGAAAACAAACATAACAAAGCGAAGTTGTAGAGAATTTTCCCCTCTACCAATTAGGTTATTCAATTTTCGTGTCAGATGAACGGTTCGTTTGCAATTACAATTATATTACAAACGGCTTTTTTTGGTATTACTACCGTATTTTTTGTCTGAAAAATTTGAAAAAGGGAGGTTCTGGTCTCTGGCGGCCATCAATTATGTCTGTAAAATTTGGTGCTGATCGGTTGAACGGTTTGTCTTAAAAACAGGGAACACGTTACGGACAGACAGATAGACGGACAGACAGTCATCCCAAAATCGCCGTTATTTTTGTAAATATCTTTGAAACGATACGAGATATGAAAAAAAAAAAAAAAAAAAAAAAAAAAAAAAAAAAAAAAAAAAAAATAAGTGAGCAAAGTTGTAGTACATTTTCTCCTCTACAAATTCGGTAATTCAATTTTCGTGTCAGATGAATGGTTACGCCGTTATTTTCATTTAAATATTGAGCTGTGAAAAGACGATCGCAAAGGCTCACTTTTAGTGTTACTACCGTAACCTATAGTGGGCCAAAAGAAATCACAAGAAAGGGAGTATGAATTTTTATGTAAAGGGCTGGTCGATCTTGTTCTACAGAATTGAAAATCTGTTGTATCAGACATGTTAAGTACTACCTCAGTTCCGAATAAGGGTGTTGTTAAGTTAGTGCTTTCGAGAAAAAAAAAAGTTTTCATTTAGATCGTCGGAAATTGGAATATTATTTCACGCATTTTTTACAGTGACTCTCCGTTGTACAATAGGGTTAAATAACATCTAGGTCGCTCTTTTTTGTTATTTCACCTGTCGTAAAGAATCGTTTGCATTGTAATAGGCCAGAGTGAGTCCTTAGACGGGTACAGGCGGGAGGTAGAATTAAACTACCTGAACTCTCAAAACTGTTGGAAAGTTTATAAAACCATAAAAGTGGTGGATTGCAGGTGGACCAAAAACTGTGGAAGTACTGGATGGGATACAGGGATACATTGATCTAAGAAACTGTTGGTATGTTTCGGAAAGAATTATGTGTACTGTAATGAAGTACGAGAGGGAGTTTTACATTTTCGGCCTTGATAATTTTAAAGAATCGTTTGCAGTATAACAGGGTATAGTCAATAGATTCCCTTTGCTATGTTTAGATGGGCATACGCAAGAAGATGTGTACTGTTTTAGCGATGAAATAAGAGGAAAAATTAAACTGCCCGAATTCTCGGATGGCTCAGAACTGTTGTATTAAGTGGATTACAGACAGACCGAAAACGTACCTACTGAAATACTGGATGGGAGACAGAGATAGATCGATCTAAGGAATCGTTGTAGAGACTTGGTATATTTCGAAAAAAGAAAAAAAAAGTGTGTGCTGTGTAACAGGGCATGGTCGCTAGAGAGAGAGAGAGAGAGAGAGAGAGTATTACAATTCGAACGTGATAATTTTAAGAGCGGCCACAAAGCGTAGTTGGTATGATTTCTAAGAGGGAGTGGGTAGTGGCTGGTCTGTCTGTCCCATCAGGAAATCTGACAACATAGAGACTTGCAGATCTAAATTTAGATGCATTCCTGGGAGTGTTTACTTAAGCTCACAATAGCAAGTAATGGAGACTGTAGTGACACGTCTGTGGCAGCGGTGGCCCATCGTACGCTATTATTAAACATGCTGGACGACTGTTGTATTGCTTAAAATAATAAAACGTTAGATATTTTCTTTAAACATTTAGCATATGTTTATAGAATTGTTTTACGTAGCTTGCCGAATGTTATGTTTGTGATCATATTTGGGATCGAGTTGTACTCAAGTAAGTCTTAACATGTCTAGACATCTAAAGAGTATCAAGATGGACACACAGAAATTTATGGTGATCATTTCCAAGGGTGGGGGCAATTGCTGTTAAGTTGTTCAAAATGTATTGTGGGTAGCACTCGCACAAGTGCGCAGATCTCAGAGGCGGTGGTGGGCGATTGGGGCTTGTGGATAATTTGATCAATGAAGTAAAATGAATCGAGGGCAGTGGGTGTGATGTGGCTGGCAGCAGCGGCCTCTGTCGTTGTTAAATATCCGTACTTGTGGAGATTTGTGTTCTTAGACGAGTTCCGTGAAGGGCAGTTGGCCATACTGCATACTAGCATTCCTTGCTATTTCTGGCTGTAGGCAAACAGAGGGTGGACGCTTTCACCTGCCAGGTTGGAAGCGCGTGCACCCTCGAGCGGCAAAACTGGCTGGTTTAGTTTTTGGCTGATGAATATGTAGCCACACTAGGGTGAGGGCGGAGGGTTTCAAAATGTTCAAATGTTTGTTAAGCTTATGGGACTTAACTACGGGGCTATCAGTCCCTAAGCTTACAACCTACTTATCAACTAGCTTATACTAAGGAAGGCACAAATATCCATGCCCTAGGGGGGATTCGAACCCCCAACCGCAGTGGGCGGAGGGTTTTGTCGATTGTACTTGCACTCATTTAGAGTTGGTTAAATAAATTGTTTCTATGTAAGATGATCGTTTAAGTAAGTTACGAAACGTCGCGTCAGAAAACATAGTTCACTGGCATCATTGGTAATTGTTTATAAACAATTGTTGTTAAACATTACTTTCAGAGAAGTATTCTTCCTGAAAAAAAAATGTTATTGCCGTTAAAAACTTGTTTCATTTTTTCCAATGTTGGTGTATGTCGATACTTAATAAATAAGACTATTATGCAAAATAATCAGAGGGAACCTCTTGGCGGCAGCGGGCGGTTAATTTGATATGCAAATTTAATAATCGGCTTCTGGTTTGGAAGTGACGATAGACTGGTGGGGTGTACAGGCTGGACATGCAGGGGGCGGCGGTGGACGGCGGTTTCGGATGTCGGTCAAGTGCGTGCAGAGGGGTGGAGGGTGGACGTGGTGAGTGTAGGGGTGGGCGGTTGTTGTGCTGACATCTAGTGGTGGAAAATATAAGTTTAAAAACGAATTGGGTTATTGCTAATAGCATTCGAAGAAATTTCAAATTTCTTGGGGGACGCCATATTGGATGACGCCCTACAAGATGGCAACCTGTGTCGTCGATCACAAACAAAAGACAGGTGAATCTAAGTGTTCCAGAATGCCCAGCATCCTACTACCGTGGACTGCAAGACATTATGTCTGTTTTCAAATAGATAAAATCTATGCAAGTCCCTAGATAAAGTAAAATTATAATAAATAAATGCTTCCAATTTGAAGCTTACCATACAGATGATATGCCACATAAATGATGAGTATCATTAAAAGTAGAAATTCAGGAGGTCACAAGATAAGTGTCACATTAATGGAAGTAAATAAAAAAGTGATCTATGTACAGGGTGTCCAGAAAAGGGCTCCCTGACTTCAAAATTAAATATCTCGAAAACAAAGATCGATAGAGGAATGCAGTAAACGGTATGTTTATTGTGAAAGCTGTAAGAAGTTTATACAGCAGTTGGAAATAATAGTTACAAAAGCTGTATAGCTGTACAGCTCATATCAGCATACATAAGTGAAATAATCGTATGGAAAAAAAACACTCTTTGCAAACAATCACATCACAATGTTTTCAAAATGTTCACCATTGGCACTACAGAGGAGGCGCAAACGAAGAATGAAATTCGCCATCACATTTCGTAGTGTCTCAATCGAAATGGATTCGCATGCCACAGAGATCGCCAATATAAGCTCGTCCAGCGTGGCGGGATGCTTCGGGTAGACCATGTCCTTCACTATGCCCCACAAAAAAAGTCACAGGGATTCAAATCCGGCGAATATGGAGGCCAATCCATGCCTACACCAGTAAATTTGGGATATTCCAAAGCAATGAATCGATTCCCGAAGTATTCCTCAAGAAAACGAAACACTTGTTCGGTCCGATGAGGTCGGGCTCCATCTTGCATAAACCATTCAGTACCTGGTCGATCCTCTAACGCTTGCTATGTGGCGACAAATTGTTCCAAAATAGCAACGTAACGTGCACCAGTGACCGTTTCTCGAATGAAAAAAGGGCCAATAATGTCTCTGCTGCATACTGCAGCCCACACAGTAACTTCAGGAGAATACAGGGGTTTCGCTTCACACTAGTAGACCTATGGCTTTTCGGAACCCCAAAATCGCCAGTTCTGCTTAGTCACGTATCCATTCAGGGGGAAGTGTGCTTTATCTGTAAACCAACAGCCAACATCAAATACTTCACTATCAATCATTGCGAGCATCTGATTAGCAAAGGCAACCCTTTGTTGCACAGCTCGTACGGGTATGGCCTGGTGCGTTTGAATTTTGAATGGAAACATGTGTAGGCTCTTTCTCAGTATTTTCTGCGTCCTGGAACGCTTCAAACGAGTCTCAGATGCAATTCTACGGACGGATGAATAATTCCAGAAACGGTGGCGATATTTTCAGGCGAAACTGCGGTTTGCTTGCGGCCAACATGTCCCACTAGATCATCAGTTACGCTGCCTGTTCGTTGAAATTTTGCGAAGACCGTACGAATGGATTTCGCATCGGGTCATTTTGGAACATTAAATCGTGCTTGGAAACTTCACCTTGTTGCCGTAGGACTTTCTTCTAACCTGTGGTACTCTAGCACCAGAAAAACGCCTTGTTCAATGGAGTTTTAATCTCTTCCTTCGGTACGCTAACCTCCTTTCACGTTTCAATAGTGGAACTGATCGCTCTGGGCTTCGGATCACTATTTATATGTATGGCAATTACAGCGCCATCTGTTAGCAACTTTTGTAACTATTATTTCAAACTGCTGTATAAACTTCTTACAGCTTTCACAATAAACATACCGTTTACTGCATTCCTCTATCGATCTTTGTTTTCGAGATATCTAATTTTGAAATCAGAGAGTCCTTTTCTGGACATCCTGTATATTGATAATTCTTAGCAATAATGTCACTGAAGGTATTCTGTTCAAATTCTGACTTTTTTCAGTCTGTAGATCATGTGATAGGAAATGTGTCTTATGATATTCACATACATATTATAGTAATTAGAACAGATGTGCTTATTGTAAGTAATACATTACTGGATGCTTCCCATATGTGACTATCTAGTGTATCTATCTATATATCACATATTGTATTAATTAATAAAATAATCACGCATTATAGTATTCCATTATAAACTCAAGGCCTGATGTCTTCATAAGGGTACATGTCCTTTAATTTGTCACTATTAGATTACAGCATGTATGCACAATCATCTGGTATCTTTGTTATCCTGTAAGAACCACTGTACAAAATTTGCTTTTTCTTGTTGCATTTGCTAAGTGAAGACGACTTAAGTTGTTAGGCTCGTATTTTCTTATCTTCTTCGCGGTTTTGTCATATTGCCTCTTCCTTATGACGTCGTTGGGTCGGAGGTAATTAAGAACTTCATGTGCGATTTCTTCCTTTGGCTTAACTTGATGGTGAACGTAGGTAAAGGTTTTATCCAAACTTCATTTAGAGCCCCGAATAAGACTTCTTCTGCTGGAAATCCTGCCAATACGTGGGGTGTAGCATTATACAGTTTCTCGAATATCTGAACTTATTCCGCCCGCTTTGTATGCTTTCTATGCTTTTTGTGGTATGTGTGTTCTGACAAATGTGTTAAATTCCCTAAAGATACGTTCTACCGTACTGGATTCTGGGGGGAATCTTGAAATGAGGATGTGCTTCATATTTCCCTGAAGTAGTTTTTCCAAGTATGGCAGGTAAAGTACGATGCATTATCAAAAATGAATACTTTCGTTTTTCCAATACTGTTGAAATAGTCTGTATAAAGTTTATTCATTATTTGTCTTAAAATGCACTTTATTAACGTGTATAATTTGAGATATATTGAAAAAATTCATAAACTGCAAGTAAATATTTCACACCACCACGAGAGGGTGAAAACGAACGCGCGGTATCAATTGATAGGAAATAGTTGTAGTATTACAACTATGGAATATTATGGAATATAATTTAGGTTTAAACGTTTGGTACGATGACATGTATCACAAGCTGCAATGATCATGTGAATAGGCAATCTCTTCAACAAGATAAAACATTTTTTGGTTCCACAGTGCCCCCACTTTAGGTGTGTGAATCACACAATGTCAATTCTGTTTAGAGACATAGACAAGAAATACATTAGGATTTTCTTCTTTTCTAAAAAGAAGAATATTACTATCTATTTTATAATGATCCTTATGATTGTTGTCAGTATGATTTAGAAGAGAAAGTCTGATGTTCTTCCAGCAATCATCTGCTTCTTCTACTTGTATTAGAGTTTTCACGTGGTAATGAATTTCTTCCTGTACGAAGTTCTATCTATCTATAGGATTTTATACTCTGAAGCTTGTTTTAGGATGTCGGATAATTCTTCCAAGATGAGAAAGTGCATCCGTTATAATGTTTTTCTTTTCTTTAATGTACATTATTTGTAGCCTATAGTTTTGTAAAATAAGCGCCCATCTTTGAAGTCGGTAATGTAACAGAACGCTTAATGCTTGATTGTCAGAATAAATCTTTATCTATTTGTCGTAGATATAGTAGTGGATTTTTTTAACTGCCCAAACTACTGTAAGCTTTTTTTTCTTAGTTGTCGAATAGTTTCTCTCGCAACCAATTACGTATTCTTATTTTTTTCTTTTTGTCTATTACTCATATTACTTGTTACCCATATTTGGATGAAATAATAAATTTGCATTTAAGATTGACTGTTTCATTCTTTGGAGTCCAAATCCAATGAACATTCTTCTTAATTAGATGTAGCAGTGATTCTCTATTCAGTATATCATGAGGCTGCAATCTTCGGAAAAATGATATTAACCTGCGAAAAGCTTTTAGATGTTTCTTTCTTCGAGGTGCAGGAAAATTTTCAATAGCTTCAATTTTCTTGGTATCTGGTGTAATCCTTAAGGGCAAAACGAAATTTAATGCGACCCCTGCTAGGTTGGTAGTGACACAAATGTTTGCAATTTTGAATAATACTGTTTCAAGTATATCTATGTGTTCTTCCCAAGTCTGGTTAGCAATTAGCAAGTCATCAACATACAAGATTATATTACTTAAAAGATCCCGTCCGATGACTGCATCTAAGGCTGCTCTGTAAACACTGGTTGTAACGTTTAGGCCAAATTTTAAAACTCTGAACTTATGGCCACGTCCTCCGAACATGAAAGCTGTATATTTTATTGATTCTACAGTTAGTATAATTTGCCAATAAGACGATCGCAAGTCAATTGAAGATAGATATTTAATGCCATAAAGTTTTTGTATCTGCACTTCTAGATTTTCTGGTCGTGTGCGTATTGGAATTATTAATCTGTTAATTTGTCTAGCATCTAGCACAAGTAGTATGCTTCCTACTAGTTTAATCAGAGGGACTAACGGACTACCATATTGCGAATGTGAGGGTTCAATGACTCTCCATTCTAACATTTTCTTTAATTTATTGGTGATAGCTTCTTTATTGGCCCTTGGGACAGAGTATGTACTAGTACAAAATTTTATGCGGAATCACTTCAAATTGTAAGAATATCCTTAAGTTATCCTAGGCTTGACAGAAAAAAACGTTAATAGGCTAATTTTTCAGGATATTCTTCAGTTGCTCCTTCTGGTGAAAATGTAGACATTCCGCTTCTTTGATCTATTTCATCAATTAATTTCAAACTTTTGTGTGGAACTTTTCATATGAATTAGTATAATAAAAAATCATTGTTAGACACATGGTTGGTAATCGTTCTGCAAGCCGGCCGCGGTCGCCGAGCGCTCTGTGGCGCGCCGGTCACGGTCTGCACGGCCACTGCGGTCGGGGGTTCAAATCCCCCCTCGGGCATGGATATTTGTGCCGTACTTAGCCTTAGCTAGTTCATAAGTAGTTTGTAGGTTCAGGGACTGATGACCCCGTAGTTAAGTCCCATAAGCTCTACAAACATTTGAACTGTTTTTTTTTTTTTTTTTTTTTTTTTTTTTTTTTTTTCGTTCTGCAATATTTGTCATGTTCTTGTAGTGTTCAAACAAGTTCCCGCGAAATGGTTCTTCCATCGTAATCAAAAATCAATCTTTCTTGTGAGAGGTCGATCATAAACTTCCTGTCCCTTAAAAAGTCACAACACAGGATACATAGCACATTTAAATTTTTGACAACGAGGAAAGTTCAATTAATTTTCTACCTTTCCGATTTCAATTGGTACCTGTACTTGGTTCTTAATTACTTGTGATTGAGCAGTTATGACTTGCAATTCTGCATATCTGATATAGTTTTTTGTTTATATATATAAATAAGCCTTCACTAATCATACTCGCTGGTACACCTGTGTCTATAACGACACTAATAGAAATTCCACAAACTGTATCTTTTCTGTGCTCTTTTTGTTACAGGTGTGGTTTCTTCAATAGTTCTTTCTCAATTGAAGTATCGTTTTCGTAGTGGAGAATATTTTCAAAAGTGATGTTTTTACTGTGTCCTCACTCAGTGTCAAGGCCTGCAACGGAGGGCTTCTCACGGCCCTTATTCGTTTAACTGCTGCGACGTTCATGGTGTGGGTACATCTATAATTTCTACTATTCTTACGTGGTGATTTGGCCATTGTTTTGCTTCTGGATTCATGCTGAATTATGTTCTCTAGTTTGTTGCGAGTTACTATTACTATTGTTAGTAAATGTTTGTCTGGTATTTTGATTCCATGAACCACAGAATCGTTATTCTTATTATTGTTTCTCCCTTTAGTCTTGCCTCGGTACCCGGAATTTGATCTGTCGACATTTGGACGTTTTATGTTAAATTATGAATTACCGTGTGGTTGGCTATTGGTTTTGTTACCGTTGCCGTTTTCGCATTACCGTTTCCATTTCGTTTCGGATAGTTACTGCAGCGATTATCTTCGTATAATGAATTACTATTATTGTTTCTTGTGTCATGGTTATAACATCTATTGTCATTTAATAAGTCGATGTAGTCTAGAACAGTTAAGAAGTTTTCCAAATCGTTTTCAGGGATGTTAATAGATTGTCCTGAACGTGATTTCAATAGTGTTGTTATGTCTTTTCCTGAAGGAGGTTCATTCCAGTACCCTTGCATTGTTAATGTATTTCTCAAAATACGTTCTCAAAATATCTTGTCTTAGATTATAAGGATCTGGTTTATAGTCTTATTTTCGTAATCGCTCTTGCGTAATTGCTGACCAGTATTTAACAAGAAAAACTTGTCCAGATTGATCACAGGAAGAGCATTACTGAGCGGCTTTATTTGCCTATAGCGTTGCTTCTCCCTGTATGAGACGATGATCTTAATTTTTTGTCGTTCGTTTCTCGCAGATGGTAAAGGTCTTGAAAACCTCGGATAAAAATAACTGGATGTACTGTTTTCTTTTAGTCATTGAACACCTGAAAATGTTGATTCTTTATTAGATTTTCTTCACTCGCAGTTCTTGATACTGTTTGAGTAGCTTTTACTAGTTGTTTATTTGAACTAGTGGCATTTTCTTTAACTATGAGGTTGTTCGTGCAATTATTATCATTGGCTGAATTGGCGTTATTAGCCTACACTAGAAACATGATAATAAGTTCTTTGCGTTATCGTAACGAATTTTAGTTAACTCGGATTGCACTAGCGAAATTGCTTTCTCTGTTTACGTATCAACATGGTATGGTATTTACTTATGCTTTTGATTTATCCGGTGTTCAAAATCAGATTGTATGTGTTTGGTTAGTTCTGCGAACTTGTTTTCTATGGTTTGTTCTCTCGCTGATTCGACACGTTCTACTTTTTCTGTTAAACTTTGGACAGTTTCTTTAGGTTGCCTGGGTATTTATTTATTCCTGCCTTGAGTTAGAACTTCTCCTACCCCTTCTCTCTCTCTCTATCCATCTTCTTTTTTCTAAAAACAAGTTATATTTATCGGAGAATATATAAGAAAAAAGGCTCAAGAAACGGTCATTGAAACGTTGTTATAAAAA
The DNA here is from genome assembly GCA_026315105.1 of Locusta migratoria. Taxonomy (NCBI): domain Eukaryota; kingdom Metazoa; phylum Arthropoda; class Insecta; order Orthoptera; family Acrididae; genus Locusta; species Locusta migratoria. Next base: position 769,185,193 of record CM048744.1, read on the forward strand.
AGGAGAAAGGGATTATGTAGTCAATGTTAGACCTGTTTCTATGCCATGCAATTCTGCTAAAATTATTGAAAAGGTTGTCATTTGGTTGTATTGATTTTCCGGCCTAGACTATATTCATATTGTCATAACCTATCTACACCGGAACTCCTTTTCTTTTCTTCATAGCCCACAAATGTTAAGTGAAATCTTGTCCTTTCACATAACTGATGTACCTTTGGGCTCTTGATATTTGATATTAAGTGCAAGATGATATTTAATTTTAACGCTGTGCCATCTGTTGGCTATTGGACCTACTTTACCTGTTACGGTTTTTCCCTCCTCTCACCACAGTTTGGCATCAGAATCTAGTTGAACACCTTCACTAGACATCCACGAAGTTGGTTTATATTTTAGTTAGTCATCTCCAATAAGATGTATTTCAATTACCATCGTTTTTAATAAAAGTTTGTAAGTATATTTGCATATAATGTGTTTGTGCTCCTTATGAATCATGTGATTATGAACTGTAAACATATGAAATGTAATTTATTTCTATTATTCGTGTCACAGATCGGATGATGATGTATCGAAACGCGTAATGATAAAATAAAATAGAGTGCGACCAAGATATTAAAAAAATCCATTTCTGACATCACAACAACCTCAGTTGTAAACTGACGAAAGTAAATTAATTTTAAAGTCAAGTAGGCGCGATTCTTCAGCCATTCTACCTACGGAACTTGGATATATAAATTCAATTTGTTTCTTCATCAAATTGAGTCTTCTTGAAAAATATTGCAGTTAACAAATGTCAAATTCACAATCAGTTTTTTATTTCAGTAACTAGTGACATCACTTTAGTACCCAACTGAACCTCACTAGTTACACTTTGTTAATTTTAAAGATTTTTCTTACAGGAAATGTCATCTATGTCTATCTTTACATAAGTGATAAAGTTACACCGATTGTAGATAGACAAGGAGCATTTTCATGAATTCTGCCTGACATGCTGATGATGTCTTCCTTGCAGGAGCTAAGGGTATATTAAAGTCAGGTTTTCTGTTGCGCACTATGAATAGTTGGAAGAGTAGTATCAAAATTACAGCAGCATAGTTCACATCAGAAGCTTTCTTCTTTTGTTTTACTTTTCACTGATCTATGTACCGTAGAAATTTATAATATAAATACAAATTGCCTTGCCTACCTAGGAAAATTGTGTTATATTTTCATTGGTTTAGTGATCAGTTCCTTTACAAAACCGTTTCTGGTCTGACGTGCCACAATAATAAAAGTTACTTATATAGCCCAATTCGAAATTTAGTTGGATACCCGTGATCTAATCTGTTGAAATCCTGGAGCTAAGGTCGGTTCAACATCTGCTTTTCTCTCTCCTCTCCAGGAAGGAGAAATTGATCTCTGTCTCTACGACCCAAGAATCAATGTATTTGGACGAATGTTCCTTGAAAGGAAACCTCATTAGATGCTGTTCGCTCCATCACATAATCTTTTAGTTGGCGATTTCCCATCGCCAACAAATCTTTGTTAGTTTTTGTTATTGGAGTATTGTGAACGTTGTGGTATCAGGTTACTCGTTTTAGACTCTCGCATACTGCCTAGACCATTTCTCGAACTTGTCAGTAAGAATCTCCGTTCTGCTTTGGTCTGAACGCGGCTACCCATAAATAAAGGAGAGCTGCCTCGTTTTCGTTTTCCGAGTTTGGTGGGTTTCACTCTACTCCAGCGTTGCTGGCGCCGTGACGGTGCTGGTTTCTACGAGGAACTCCGTTCATGTGACTAGGGCGTACGGCGCTTTAGAGTGAATCAGGAAAGAAGGACATTGGCTGTTCCCCTTCGTAACAGGCGCTTCCAGCCAAGCCGCGAGCTGGGCTCCAGGAGAGGCCACCCACCTCGTTACCACCCCTCAGCCTCCAACGACAATTCGTAAATAATTGTACTGAACTCATGTAGCACTGACATTTCTAAGTCGCTTTCTTATTCTTATTATTCTTTTACGAATGCAAACTTCCAATGCCTGCCATATTTTTTCTAACTATAAGAGGTTTTCCGTCTTGTGCTGACTGCAATTAAGATGATTATTTTACACCAAACGCGTTTCGCTTTTTATTTTAAAAGCATTTTCTGTGGTTCTGTCAATGATACATACGTTTGTACAATTCTTTTCTCATATGACGATTAAAATAAGATTTTTATCATTATGTGCACGTCTGGCCTATGTGTGTTGAAACTGATGTTTAGTCTACTCATGGTTTCTAATCTCTTACTCACATCCCCCTGCTGGATATGCTTCTGGATCACATCTGTCAACTCCATACAAGATCATCGAAAGGATGCTACTCAACAGACTCACATAGACTATAGACCAAAACTTAATTCCACTACAGGTGGCCTTCAGACCAGGTAAGACTGCTGCTGCACAACTTTTTAACCTAACCCAACACATAGAGGACGTGTTTGAAAATCGGTAAATCACAGGAGTGACTTTCATCGACCTTGGTGCAGCATGTGACACAGTGAACCATCGCATACTGCTTCAAAAGTTATTTACACTCACGAAAGACCCTAAACTTACCAGACTGATGTCAACGTTGCTACAGAACGGCATGATCTTCGTTGACTTCCAAGGTACACGAAGTAAATGGAAGACACAGAAAAATGGATTGCCTCAAGGAAGTGTGTTGGCCCCATTACTATTTAACATTTACACCAATGATCAACCACTTCCCAACAGTACAATACGTTTTGTCTATGCAGACGATCTTGCTCTGGCTTTTGAAGAGGAAGAACTCACTCTTGATAGTACTCTGAGGGAGCTAGACACATATTACAAGCCAAATCTCAACTTTGTGCTTTCCACCTCAGGAATAATGAAGTATCAAGGAAGGTATATGTGACCTGGAATGGAATCCTACTGGAACATTGTTACACCCCGAAGTACCTAGGAGTAACGTTGGATCGTTCCCTCACTTTCAAAACACACTGCTCCAACATCAAAATCAAAGTAAGCGCCAGAAATAAGATCCTCAGGAAGCTAAGAGGTACTAACTGGAGTGCAAATTCCACAAGTCCTCAAAACCACCGCATTGGCCCTGTGCTACTCTGCCGCAGCATATGCATCCCCAGTCTGGTATAGGTCATCCCTTGCCAAAATTGTGGTCCCTGCCCTGAACGAAGCCTGTAGGTTAGTCACAGGTTGCCTAAAACCTACGCCTGTTGAGAAGGTATACTGTCTTGCTGGCATTGCGCCTCCAGGTGTTCGTCGAGAAGTCGCTGCCAATCAAGAACGATTGAAGGCTGAAAGTGTTGAAGGTCAGGCTAGGCTGAAATCTCGGAAAAGTTTCCTCCAGACATCTACGCCATTGGATGTTTCTCCAACTCACGCTATGGAAATCTCAGCACCAGGACTGGATGGAGCCGCGTAAACATCTTCCGGCGGGATACAACGAGGACTGGAGCACCTGGAAGTAGGTGTCGGCAGGGCTAAGTCCTTGCTTAAGTTATGGGGTTTCTCAATTGTATTTAACAGTAAATGCGAGTGTGCTGAGGTACAAACTGTCATCCATATGTGTGAATCCCCCTTCTGTTCATATTCGTGCTCAGAGCAAGATTTAATGCTTGCTGATGGTAATGCCCTAGGTGTGGCTCAGTTTTGGCAATATTCCATCTATTGCGTTGTAGATTTGGTTTAAGTGTTTCTTCCTTTGCGAAATTCTTTTTGTAAAATATAATGCATCTGTGTAAATTTTGTGCATAATATTCCTGTGTATATTTAATATGCTTCTGATACGAGTAAATAAAAATCCCCCTGCTGTTTTTTCGTCCATCTGGTTGGAGTAGGTCGGTTTGTGATGTGGGTTATCTGACTGCATGCGACAATTTTCGCTTATTTTTGTGTGGTTTGTGTGGCTTGTTACCACTTCAGTTATTTTAAACTGAGTACAGTTTGCACTTCGCCCGCTTTTTAGAGGAATGCCTTTCACTTTATCATTTCACCAGTGTCGCTATGTTTATTTTGCCTGGTCAACTGTTTTTCGTATGCACACTCTGGTGAAGTGATAAAGCGAAAGGTATTGCACTAAAAATGGGTGACGTGCAAATTGTACGCAGTTTAAAATAAGTGCTAACAAAATAAATAAATAAATAAAAATAAATAAATTAAAAAAACAAGACAAAAATTCCCGTATACAATCAAAAAACGCAGATCACAAACAAAAGAGGAAAATCAGAGATATGGTGTAGGGTACTTCTAAAGTCGACAGAATGTACGGTTTTATTTCGATATTTTTGAAATTTTGCACACGTAATATTCAAATCAAGAGGAATATCACCGCCTACCTAAGATTTCATACGGCGAATGGCGGAGGGTATTTTTCAGTAAAAAATATTTGTACAGCTTATGGGACTTAATTGCGGGGTCATCAGTCCCTAAACTTACAAACTACTTATGAACTACTTACGAACTAGGACGGCACAAATATCCATGCACGAGGGGGGATTCGAACCCCCGACCGTAGTGACCGTGCAGACCGTGACTGAAGCGCCTCAGTCTCCTCGGCCAACGCGGTCGGCATTTTTCAGTAAACTTAGACACCACTGATCACCACGTAATTTTTAACGGGTGGAGGAAGCACTGGACTGAGAAGGTGGGCGAGTTCGAGAGATAGACGAGGAGGTGATTGGCAGAGGAAGGGGAAGGTGGAGATGGCCAGATAGAGGAAAGGAGATGAACCGAGAGAGGGAAGATGAGGAGAAGGAAAGAGAGAGGAAGCGGTGGACGGAGAGAGAAGGGAGCGGGGGGGGGGGGGGGGACAGAGAGAGGAAAGGAAATGACAGATGGATTAACTGTAGTCTAGAATACATAAATACTCGAGCGACTCTGAGTTTTCATCCAGTAGTAAATATTATTTTCCCTTTCTCACCGGAACACCTGCTTATAAATACTTTGCACCGCTCCACCTATCATCTCCGTTAAATTGGTAAAAATATATTCACGAAACTTTCGGCATGGGAATTCGGGACTACGCTCTGTTGTTGTTAGATTTAGATAGTGCATCTTAGTTTTCAAGTAAATAAGAAAAAATGTGTACGAGACGATGTTTTCGTCATTGGTGTCTCTCTAGTGCAAGGGATGTGTTTCCGCGTGGCAGATCTGCATGAAGATGGTATGGGCCGCCCCCGCCGCCTCGCACTCCTGCAGAGAGCAGATCTCGCGATAGCGGCTATCTGCTCGCTAACGGCAGCGCCGCCCACGGCACGCCAGAGACCCGGGCCCTGGCCCGCCGCGAGAATTACATTTTACTGCCACAATTGCTTCTGAATCATTACGATTGCTTTCACCACGGCTCTCCTCCAGCAGGCCACTTCATTCCCTGACTCGCAGTGTAATCTTCTTTATGGCGTCCAGATGCCTAACACGATGGCGGTCCCTGTCAAGTCACTCTAGGGATAGCAGCCACGAACAGAACAGCTCCTGGCTCCGTGCTCATCTCCGTATTCCGTGGCTCTACAGAGTAGGTAAATCTTGTGACCTGTGTGTGCTTAGTCGACTATTTTCCTTTCTTCTCTTGGATACTTATTCAACAGTGCTTTTCTTCCATTCTAATCCTTTCTTTTCGCAGAGCTAACATGGAAAAACTAATGTTCTCAACTGAAATTGGTTGAGCAACTTTAATTGGAACGATACCTTCGATAACTTTGTGGCGAAGGCGAACCAAAGATTAAGTTTTTTTTGGCAAACAATTAGAAGGTGCATAATTTCTGCTAAAGAGACTACCTTCAATACACTAGGCGCCCACAGCTGGATTATTGCGGTGCGTTATTGGATCCTTGCCAGACAGGATTGACGGATATCTAAAAAGAAAAAAAAAAAAGCATATTGTTTTGTACTATCGGTATGTACGGGAGATGGAGTGGCTATCATTAAGGGAAGGAAGGGATCGATTTGTTGATTGGTGATATGGGGCACTCAAGAAGGAAGGGAGATTAGGGCTTAACGTCCCCTCAACAACGTGGTCATTATCTAGGATTGTTTTTAATTAAGGATGGGGAACCAAATCGACCGTGCATTTTGAAAGAAACTATCCCGATATGTGCCTGGAGCGATTGAGAGTAATTACGAAAACTCTAAATTTGGATGTCCGAAGGCGGGTTTAAAACTCCGACCCCCCTAATGCGATTGGCAACTGAGTCTAAATAATGAGAAATGTGATGTCGTCCACATGAGTACGAAAAGAAATCCGTTAAATTTTGTTTACAAGATAAATCAATCAAAAGTGAAGACCGTAAATTCCACAAAGTACCTGGGAATTAGTATTACTTCAGACTTAAACTGGAAAGAACATATAGATTATGTCGTGGGAAAGGCCAACCAAAGACTGCGTTTTATTGGCAGAGCCATTAAAAGATGCAACAGAACTACTAAAGAGGCTGCATACACTAAGCTTGTCAGTCCTTTTTTGGAGTATTACTGCCCAGTGTGGGATCTTTAACAGGTAGGTTTGACAGATGACATCGAAAGAGTCCAAAGAAGAGTAGCTCGTTTCGTATTGTCACGATACAGGGGAGACAGCGTTACGGAAATGATACAGAATCTGGGATGGGAATCACTACAACAACGGCGCTTGTCGCTGCGGCGTGGGCTACTTACGAAACTACAAACGCCAACATTTTCCTCCGAATTCGAAAATATATTGTTGACTCCCACTTACATAGGTAGAAATGAACATCAGAATAAAATACGAGAACTCAGACCTCGAACGGAGAGATTCAGGTGTTCTTCCTTCCCGCGCGCTATTCGAGAATGGAATGGGAGATAAATGGTATAACGGTGGTTCGATGAACCCTCTGCTAGGCACTTAAATGTGATTTGCAGAGTATCCCATGTAGATGTAGATGTAGTCCAATATGTTTCCACTATGCCCCCTTCCGCGGGGATAGTAATTAAAATGAAGGTGTTTATCTTTGCTGCAAGACCTTTTTATGAAATTTATATCACCAATTTTCTCCTCTGGTTACGAAAAATAGTTTGTTGCCGCACACCTACATACGAAGAAATAATCATTTCAATAAAATAAATTAGAGTTAGCACGGAAAAACTGAAGTTTTTCGTTTTTCTTATGAGCTGTTAGATAGTGGAATGGTTTAGAAATAGTTTGCAAGTGCTCCGTTGAACCCTCTGCCAGCCACTTATGAATGAAGAAATCAGCAGTCAAATAGATATAGATGATGTAATGTTTTCCGGTGGATTAAACGATTTCGTAACGCAAGGTGCCACTCTTTGTTGGATATAGTCATCTCTTCAATTAATTCAAACCGATAAAGGTGCAATATTTAACAATCGGTCTTTTTGGATTTGTTAAACTGCCTTAAGATTCTTCCTATGAATCTCAGTTTTGTACTTGCTTTTGATACTTCTTTTTTTTTAATTTTTTTTTTATTTTTTTTTATGGCACTTAAGATCGATAAGATCGATTTGGATTTAGCAGTAGCTACTGTTTGCAACAGTTTGTCACCTGTTGACTAATTGTAGTGGGTTTCGTTTTATATGCGTGCGCGGTGTTACATTTATTTGCTTTTATGGTAAAATTCACCATTTTTCAGTCATCTACATCTACATCTACATCTACATGGGATACTCTGCAAATCACATTTAAGTGCCTGGCAGAGGGTTCATCGAACCACAATTATACTATTTATCTCCCATTCCATTCTCGAATAGCGCGGGGGAAGAAAGAACACCTGAATCTCTCTGTTCGAGCCCTGATTTCTCGTATTTTATTTTGATGATCATTTCTACCTATGTAAGTGGGAGTCAACAATATATTTTCGCATTCGGAGGAGAATGTTGGCGATTGGAGTTTCGCAAGTAACCCACGCCTCAGCGATAAGCGCCGTTGTTGTAATGATTCCCATCCCAGATCCTGTATCATTTCCGTAACGCTGTCTCCCTTGTATCGTGACAATACGAAACGAGCTGCCCTTCTTTGGACTCTTTCGATGTCCTCCGTCAAACCCACCTGATAAGGATCCCACACTGGGCTGCAATACTCCAAAAATGGACGGACAAGCGCAGTGTATGCAGTTTCTTTAGTAGTTCTGTTGCATCTTTTAAGGGTTCTGCCAATAAAACGCAGTCTCTGGTTCGCCTTTCCCACGATATTATCTACGTGTTCTTTCCAGTTTAAGTCTGAAGTAATAGTGATTCCTAGGTATTTTGTGGAGTTTACGGCCTTCACATTTGATTGATTTATGTTGTAAACAAAGTTTAACGGATTTCTTTTCGTACTCATGTGGACGACTTCACACTTCTCATTATTTAGAGTCAATTGCCAATTTTTACACCATACTGATATCTTATTCAGATCGTCCTGCAGTTGGTTTTGATCTTCAGATGATTTTACTAGACGGTAAATGACGGCGTCATCTGCAAACAACCTAAGAGAGCTACTTAGATTTTCCCCTAAATCGTTTATGTAAATAAGGAATAGCAGAGGACCAATAACACTACCTTGTGGAACGCCCGATATCACCTCTGTTTTAGTCGATGCCTTACCATCGATTACTACGAACTGTGTCCTCTCTGACAAGAAATCCCCTATCCAATTGCAAATTTGGGGCGATATACCATGACCACGCAATTTGATTAAAAGCCGTTTGTGAGGTACGGTGTCAAAAGCTTTCTGGAAATCAAGAAATACGGAGTCGATTTGCGAACCTTTGTCGATAGCACCCATCACTTCGTGTGAATATAGAGCTAGTTGTGTTTCGCATGAGCGATATTTTCTAAATCCGTGTTGACCTTGGGTCAATAGATCGTTCTGTTCGAGATAATTCATAATATTTGAATACAGGATATGTTCCAAAACCCTGCTGCAAATTGACGTTAATGAAATAGGCCTGTAGTTTAGTGGGTTACTCCTACTGCCTTTCTTGAATATAGGTGTGACCTGTGCAACTTTCCAATCTTTTGGTACAGATCCTTCTATGAGAGAGCGGTTGTATATGACTGTTAAGTAAGGAGCTATCGCTTCAGCATAATCAGATAGAAATCTAATGGGTATACAATCCGGACCAGAAGACTTGTTCTTATTAAGTGATTTTAGTTGCTGCACTACTCCGATGATATCTACTTCTATGTTACTCATTACGGCATCTGTTCGTAATTCGAAATCTGGAATATTGGTTTCGTCTTCTTTAGTGAATGAGTTTCTAAAAGCTAAGTTTAGTAACTCTGCTTTAGTAGCGCTGTCATCGGCAGGATCGCCATTACTATCACGTAGTGAAGGTATTGTTTGTGACTTTCCCCGAGTATATTTAACATATGACCAAAATCTCTTTGGGTTTTCAGTCAAATTACGAGAAAGAGTTTCGTTGTGATAAATGTTGTAGGCATCTCGCATTGAAATCCTCGCTAAATTTCGAGCTTCTGAGTACAATCGCAAATCCTGGGGATTTCGTGTTCGTTTAAATTTAGTATGCCTTTTCCTTTGCTTTTGCAACAGTGTCCTAACCTGTTTTGTGTACCAAGGGGGATCGCCTCCTTCTTTTATTAATTTATTAGGTATAAAACTGTCAATTGCTGTCGATACCACTTCTTTGAATTTGAGCCACATCTGGTCTACACCTACGTTTAGTGTTAGAAACGAGTGGAAGCTGTCTTTCAAGAAGCAATGTATTTTGTTTCTATCTGCTTTCCTGAACAAATATACTTTGCGTTTATTTTTGGTGACTTTGGGACTTTCGATATTCAATTTCGCTACTACAGCTCTGTGTTCACTAATACCTGTATCCGTTTTGATGCTCATTATGAGCTCAGGATTATTTGTTGCTAAGAGATCAAGTGTGTTTTCACATCCATTTACAATTCTAGTTGGCTCATGAACTAATTGTTCGAAGTAATTCTCAGAGAATGCGTTGAGTACAATTTCGGACGATGTTTTATGCCTACCTCCTGATTTCGTAGGACTTCCTGAAGCTTGCTACGGTCCTCTCACTTTACTTCTTTCTTATGGACATCTTCTGCATACAGCTACCAATATTATCCACTAGATAAGTAATTCAGGGTGTTATCTAAAATGTGAAAACCTATGAGGGACGTGCAGAGGACTTAGAAGAAACAAAAGAGTTTACGCACGAGAGTGATAAACTTTTTCTTCGTTTATGGAAAATTATCTTTTAATTATTTTTTTTGTTCGAGCTGGTGGTTCTTTTCTTCTTTTCAAATGTTGTTTGCTTTCGAATGTGTTAAGACAATGCTTTCTTAAGTTTTCATTAGTTGCTACGGTACGGAGAAATAAACATATCATTTTAGGATTGAGAACGGAGTCAGTAGTGGAAGCTCACTCTGTAGTTATTATTGAACTAGTGGTTAGTGTGTTATCCCCACCAGGAATCGAATCAGCTATGTCCCAGAGAAACTGGGCTGAACAACTGCACGCCAGCGATCTCCTCTGCAGAGTAACGGACGTATGGTGTCTCACAGACACGGGGTGACGCATGCTCGGGCTAATTCTTGTGAACTAGTATGTATTGTTTCTTTGTGATAGAAGAGTATTCAAATCAGCACTTGGTGGACTTTAACTTGAGTTTTAGACTGGAATGTATTTGAAGCCAGAGACTTCAAAGAATACGTTACAGTCTTCTACAGATAAGCTCTTTTGAGAAAAAGTCATTACATTATGGAAGACCTAACAGTGTTGGAACATATGATTCAGAAGGTAGAGTATTTTATGATATTGAGCCCAATAATGTCAGCACTAACAAAGATATTGCCGCCATTTCTAGATATAACAGCTGCTATATGCTTTGGCAATGCATCAAAGATGTTCTGGATGTGTTGTTGGGGTAGTGCACACGATGCTGCTTCCACGTACTGGTGTAGAAGCTGATAGTATAATCCGGGCAAATCGTACTGCAATCTGAAACCAGTCGTTCTCATATTGGACTTTTGAAGAACAGGGAAGGCAAAGCAGAAATACTTTTAGATCATTAATTAATACTTCTGGGCTAAGATGCCGTGGTCCATCTGAAACTTTCTTCTCCCAACGTTTCATTGCCTAATCTTCAGGGGTGAGTCGACGACTGGCTGCTAGCCGCTGAAGGTCCTGCTTACATAGAGCGCATAGAGGGCGCCACTACTTGTCACGTGCTGCCGAGCAGCAAGGTGATCCACACTCTACTCCGGAAATCATGGTGATGCTGGCAGGATCGGAATTCAACGGTAAAAACAGTGTCGTTCCAAACCCAATGGTCTAATCAGAGCCTAAAGAAACCTTGATAAGAGGCTGTTGAACTATTGACTTATGTATTGCCATACTGGTCCAGTACCCTGCATTACAGTTTAGGATGGTTATTCGACACTCCCATGGTGATGCAGGCAGGATCGGAATTCAACGGTAAAAACAGTGTCGTTCCAAACCCAATGGTCCAATCATTGCCTAAAGAAACCTTGATAAGAGGCTGTTGAACTATTGACTTATGTATCGCCATACTGGTCCTGTACCCGGCATTACAGTTTAGGGATGGTTATTCCACACTCCCATGGTATGCACTGCTAGTATACTAACCAGCCAGCGTTAGATCTCTGGAGTGTTGGAGCCTGTTGACCTCCCAAACCTTCGGAACATGACGACGACCACATACCAAGAGAATAATGCGCCACCACACGTGACGCGCTATGTTCAAGACTTCTCCATCGGACATCGAAACATCAAATGGTATTCATAACATGTAGGCTTCCACAGTCGGCGTCTTCATTAATTAAAACTTTCAAGCTAAGATATCGTGCTCCATCTGTAAAACTTTAATCTCCCAATGTTTCGTTGTCTACTGCAGGCAAGATCTTCAGGGCTGAGTCGACGATTGGCTGCTAGCTGTTGGAGGTCCTGCTAATATAGAGCGCATAGAGGGCGCTACCACTTATCACATGCTGCCGACTTTGAATTTATCTCTGACCAGAGTCATCGCTCTCTATTACCTGTAATCGAATGTCGCATCGTTGGTGCAAAGTCGACCGCCATATCTTATCTAATTTCAAATCTACCTGCTCCTACACCAGATCTACTTGTTCATCTATCTACACGTACATGGATACTCTGCAAGTCACTTTTTGGACATTGCAGACGACTCATCGAACGACTTTGATGATATTTATACACAGTGTTCGAAAAAAAGTGTCCAGTACTTTGAGAGGTGGTAGTACCGAACCAACAAAACCAGAAAAAAAGATTTAATAAACCTTGATGCGCAAATGCATACTTCTTGCGTTATGCACACTTGTTCATAGTAACGTAGGAGTTTGGTTGTGAATGTCAGCCTCCGTGATAGACAAGATATGAATTTAGGAAACAAATACTGTAGTGTACTGCATGTACACGCTGTTGCCTTTGTGATCCGTCAACAGTTTTTAACAATTTTGCCATCATGTCTGTTTGTATCCAACTACTCTATTGTAAACATCAGTATGGGGTTACATAAATGCGGTTGTGTCGTGTCTTACTGCATTGTATTTTCAGTCTTGTTAGTGTGTTGTTGTGCAGTACATTTAGTGTATCGCTGGGTATGTGTCTCTTAATTGCTGAATTTACTGTTATTGTTACGTTTGTACTGATCTGTACTTACAGGACCTTTCCTTTTCTCGCCCACATTCTCTTAGCAATGGAAGTGTACTACTCCACAGATGAGATGGTGAATATGGTTTTCTGTTACGGGTTAGCAATTGGACGAAGCCTGCGGACCCATGTCATCTACGTGGAAAAATTACGAAAGCACAGAGTGCCATCCAATAAACTGTTTATCATGCTTTCAGAGTTTTCGGCAGACAGGTTCTCTAGCACCCAACAACGTGAGCAATAGAAGGCATTGGTCCATCCAACACCGCAGATGGAGGAGCGTGTGCTAAATTTACTGAAGAAAAGTCCTACAATCAGTGTGTAATAAGTAGCTGAAGCAGAACAGATGAGTCATTCTCTTGTCTAGGAGGAGGGGGGGTGTCTATACGAACAGTTACTCTACCTGTAGCATGTTCAGCATGTCCAGCCACTAAGGCCAGACGCCCACCGTAGCAGATTGCGGTTCTGTCGGTGGCTCTTGTAAAGTGAGCCATAGATTCGCTGTTTTTACCTAAACTTTTATTTACCGACGAGGTGGGTTTCACGCAAGAACTTTCATAATCAGCATGTCTGGGCAGATGAAAAACCTCATGAAGTTGCAAAAAGTGGGCACCAACATCAATTCTCCATCAACAAATGAGCAATCATTCTTGGTGTTAGGTTAATAGGACCATACACCTTACCACACAGATTAAATAGAGCTCAGTATTATAAATTTCTTGTTCCTGCCTAGTTGGAGGATTTTTCATGTCAGCAAAGACTACAGATGTGGTTCATGCATGATGGTGTACAAGCACATTTTCTTAGAAATATGTGTGAACATATGACCCTGACATTTAATGACGAATGAATTGATCACGGAGGCCTCACACCTTGGCCCTACCGAGCCCCACACTTCATTCCCCTAGAGCTTTGGTTATAGGGCCACTTGAAGACAATAGTCTACGTCTCCCCAGTCAATGATATCCAGACACTGCAGGACGGCGTCTTCAATGCAGAATTTACAACAAGAACGGGGTGTATTTCAAAGAGTGCATGATTCGTCACGCTGGATGGCAGAGGGGTGAATTACCATGGATGAACGTCACACTGAGCATCTCCTATGAATGGACGTCAGGTTGATTGTATCCTGAGAGCAAATAAATGTAATTCAGAAAGTATGTTTTTCCAGACCAAGGTTTACTGTTACTTTGTTGGATACTACCATCTCCCAAAGTATTGACACTTTTTTTCGAACACCCTGTAAACCATTACAAAAAGTAAATGTTTAAAAATGATAACCTTACGTAAACAAAAGTTTTTATACATTGCACAAGACTGACCTGACTGATCCGAAGTCCGCGGGTGGTTGCGGCTGGTTACGGCCAGTAAGTAGCAGTTTGGTAACAGTAATCAGCGGGCGATGCCCAGCAGCTGTCTTGAAGAGATGATGTACGATATACAGGGTGTCTCACCTAACGCTGCCACCTCAAATATCTCTGGAACGACAAAAGATATTCAAAACCGGTTTTCACCAGCATGAACGTACGGCAGGGGCCTAAGAAACTAAATACTGTGCGAAATTTTACAACGTTTACAAAGACTATTTTCAACACAAACTTGTGTTTTTTTTAATGGATACCCAATATTTTTTCGTATGCAATCAATAGCATAAAAAATCACATAAACAATGGCGTTTATTGCTTCGCAATACGCCAATTGCATCCCGAGATATTGCGACGCGAAGTTGACGTTTGAAATAAATTAAGCGCGTAGTTAGCGCACGTCCTGAGACTCAAGCGTGAACCTCACGCTGATGGTAATCCTGATCTGAATGACGTAATACGTCAGTGGAGTGTTAATGTATGATGTGGTATTGTATGACAACACATCATTGACCCATTTTATTGATGGCACTCTTAAAGGGGGATAGTTTAGTCCCTTCTTGAGCTGTACCTTACTTGAACTGATCCACCTATTGTAATGTGTCAAATAATGCGGTATGAGAATGATGGATGTCCTGCGCATAACGTTTATTGTTGCGAAATGACAACTAGAGGTACAATTAGCGGTAACAGACGTAATTTCACGTTTCTAAACCTCATACGTTCTGAAATATGTAGCTTGTAATGGATAGCAACGGCGTCACTGTTTCTGACGTACTGTATCGCATGTAGTACTGTACTCAGAGCAGGGGTTGCCTGCACTGGCGCCTGTAACCAATCTTCGGATTGATCCTGCTGTAAACAAACCAATATCACCACGGCACACTCTACCTTTAGTGTACAGATGTCTCCTAATTCGCTCTGCTGAACTGCTCTCAAACTGTAACGTAATTCACATACGTTGCCCATTAAAACCTATTTTCTTGTGACGTGTTACATTTGCCTTCGTCTAGTCGATATGCCGACCTTCAGTAATGAAGAAAAACTAGATATTATTTTAATTTATGGCGAATGTCACAGAAATGCAACCGCAGCTGTGGCACTGTATTTTGAACGCTACCCAGATCGGCGGTGTCCGTCACGTCGAACCATTGTCAACATCTGCAAGACACTCACGGAAACAGGAAGCTGGACTCCCACAACACGTCGACGTACAACGCCTGCGACTAGTAACGGAAACGAAATTGCTTTTCTGGCTGCTGTAGCGCACAATACTCGGGTGGGTGTACGACAGATTGCACGAGATGTAGGAATAAGCCACAGTAGTGTGTGCAGAATCTTGCATCGGCATCGGTTTCATCCGTTCCATATCTCACTGCACCAAGAACTGTACGGGAATGACTTTGCATCCCGCGATGCATGCTGTCATTTTGCACTTCAGCAGTTGCAGGGTAATCCAGTATTCCTAAGCAATACTTTGTTTACGGACGAGGCTACATTTTCCTATTATGGGAATGTGAATCTGCGGAACATGCACTACTGGTCCGTGCAAAATTCCCACTGGATTCGCCAAGTTGCTCATCAACGACAGTGGAGTGTCAATGTTTGGTGCGGCATCAATTGCTGATTGTATTGTAGGTCCCTATTTTTACCGTGGGACATTAAATGGACAGCGATATGCATCTGTTCTTCAACACACACTACCGCTCGTCATGGAGGATCTAGGACTGGAAACTCGACTATCAGTGTGGTTCCAACATGATGGATGTCCCGCACACAGTGCAAAAGTTGCGACATTTCCAAATAGGTGGATTGGGAGGGGAGGTACTGTGCGATCGCCAGCACTTGACGCCATTAGACTTCTTTCTATGGGGCGCAGTGAGAGACAGAGTGTATCAAGAGCCCCCAACGACAGTAGAGGATATGCAACATCATATTACTGCGGCCTGTGTGGTAATATCTGTAGAAACTCTACAATCTGTGCAACACTCTCTCGTTAAAGGTCTCCAAACGTGTATTGATGCAAATGGACGGCACTTCGAACATATGTTGACGTAACCCAGTTTCAGTGGTCAAGATGTGGGTGTATTTTCTATGCTGGATGTAATGCAAAACAATACAGTTTCTGTTGGTGACACGGCATTAGTAAATGTGTTTAGAACAGTGAAACAATGTGTGTCATCTCTCATTGTAACTCTACTTGTAAGTTCGTTACAATAAACATACATTTACAATGTGAAAAAGGTAACTTTGTGTTGGAAGGGTTTCTTTTTCATTTTTGTGGATTGTTCTTACCTTCCCATTGTGTGAGCCCCGGACATAGGCAGCGTGAGGTTCATGCTTGAGTCTCAGGACGTGCGCTAGCTGTACGCTTAATTTATTTCAAGCGTCAACTTCGCGTCGCAATATCTCGGGATGTAATAGGCGTATTGCGATGCAATAAACGCCATTGTCTATGTGATTTTTATGCTATTTATTGCATACGAAAAAATAGGGGGTGTCCATAAAAACACAAGTCTGTGTTGAAAATAGTATTTGTAATCGTTGTAAAATTTCGCACAGTATTTAGTTTCTTAGGCCCCTGCCGTACGTTCTTGCTGGTGAAAACCGGTTTTGAATATCTTTTGTCGTTCCAGAGATATTTGAGGTGGCAGCGTTAGGTGAGACACCCTGTATATACTGCGCTATCTGGCTGCTGGTACATACACTGAACGGTAAAGATGACTGAAGGGAGGAAATGTGAGACGTGCCTCGGCGCTGGTGGCGCCCTGCTTGTACGACGCGCCCAGTGACGAGCGGCAGCCGGCGTCGCGACTGGCGCCAGGCAGCGTTCCTTGGCGCGGTCGCGTTATCTCGGCGGCGCAGCTCGGCCAAACTTATTTCGCGGCTGGCGGCGCGTTTTGTTATTCTTTGTAATTCTGCGACTTGATGCGCTTTAGGCTGCGCGGCGGGCGCCCGATAATAACATAAGCCGGGCCACGCCGGAAGCCGCAGCTTTGTGTGGGGCCACGTGCCGCCGCTGCTATCTGCACGTGCTCCCGCCCCGCCCTCACTCCCCCTGTTCCTTTCACAACACGCGTACGTCAACGTCCCTCTCTCCCTACACTTGCCTTACAAACATTACATCCTTTGACTTTTTATAGCAGGATGTTAGCAGTCCTCAGTTGTGGTATCGCTGATCTTCGGCGTCTGTCAATGAAGTCATCACAGTAGTATTAAACTCTCTTTACATTCATGACTCCTTGGAAAACCACACAATAAATTGATCTGTATTACTAGCAATCGTGACAACTCGAGCAGCTGTGTGAATGAAACGGCTACACATCTCAAAAATTTTATTATGTTTATTACGGCGGGGCTTCTTTTTTAGAAAAAGACAGGAAGGGAATGTCAGTGCATAGTTGACAAAGTTCCTAAAACACCTCCACTCTTTCATGCCTTCCCTCGGCAATGTTACCAACGCACTTCGTGCCAGTGCCCTGGTTTGTAAACGGGGCAGCACTGCACGCGACGTGCCGTGTCGACATGCAACTTCAGTGCACGTCTGAATTCACTCTTTTACTAACCTTGTGTCTTCTGTCATAGTTGATGTCCCATTGCGCAGGTGAAGCACACAGATCGCACATCCGTTGTACTTGAAGTGATGCTAAAAGAGGTGTTGAGATGTGGCTAGGAAGTACTGCACTACGAATAACTTTAGCTTTTGTAGGATGCCAGTGCTTGTTTTTATTGAAGAAATGCCAGTGTATATCCAAGCACAAATATACAGACTGAGTAATGTTAAAAATATAAACGTTGCATAACGTATAAACTGTCCGTGGCCCGCACTGAACTAACATGAATGTGCAAGGTATCGCGGTCGGCGCTCGACTGACTGCCGCCGCCTCTCGCTGCGCGCCACAAGCCACCGTTTTGGCGCCAAGCGAAACTTCTAGACTATCATTGTTCAACTTATTACAAAATATACAAAATAATTATATCTTTGAATTAATCGAAATATTAGCACAAAAACATTACAGAAAGAGTACAGGTAATTTTTAATAGACATAGGAAAGTTAAATATTAATAAAAGAAGCTTGAAGTTTTGGCGGACAACTAGTATAGGTGGGAGCCAATCAGATCTCAACTTGCAATAGGGGTGGAGCTTTCCCATGGGATACAAGCTCATCTACTGTCTCTCTCTCACACTCTTTCTATTTCACACAGTTCTCCAACCAACAAAACTTCTTTAACACCTAATATATTGATATGCGAAATAAACGGCTCCATGTCAGCCCCCTCACAATATGCATATAAGATAATACGTTATAAATAAACTGCTATTCACAGAAAGGATTAAAAAATGTGCACGTAATGGATTACACAATTAAACGTAAAACATGAACGCGATTAAGAAAATCCTCTACGTTTCCCATACTTACTTGCGGGAAGTTTCTTGGACCCTTTCCTTTCGTCCAGAAAAGTCCTTGACAATTAACAAAATGATAGGCGGAGAAAGGCAATTACTTAATATTTTCACAGAACAGTGTCTCTCCTAATGACAGCAGAATTTTCAGAATCATCTCAGTGATCAGTTACCACGAAAAGCTGCTGCTTAGGAAATGTTACGTTGTCCACAAAAATCATTCTGAATTTTCACCCCATGTTACTGCTTCTCATCTAGTTACATAAAATTTAAATTCTTCTGAGCTATTTGCCGTGTCATGATGATATTTCCAACGTTTCGAATCCGTTACAGGAGCCTTCCTCAGGGAAGGCTCAGGGAGGCGTCTGTAACGGATCCGAAACTTTGGAAATATTATCATGACACGGCAAATAGCTCAGAAAAATTTTAATTTTAATAATAATGACCGCTAAACCATACCGTCTTACATAGTTACATGAAAGCTAGCCCATCTTCCTAATAAAAATAAATAAATAAATAAAATAATAAATAAATAAAAATAAACAAAGTAAATAAAATAATGGTGTTCTTACGATAATACATCATCGCGGAATTATATACATGTACATCAACATTTACGCTCCGCAATGTGAAGAGTAGCCCTATTTCGTGTACCACTGGCATGCCCTGCTTGTCCTCTTCCAGGCGTCTACGGTTTCCGGTGAAAAAGAATGCAGATAAGCCACCGATTGGGCTCTTATTTTATCCTCAGCATACTTCCGCAACATATACATATGAGGAAGCAGTATATTGATTGACTCTTCGAGACACGTATGTACGTTGTCGAAACATTAACAAATCAAATTCAAATGTTTGTTAAGCTTATGGGACTTAACTACGGGGTCATCAGTCCCTAAACTTACAAACGACTTATCAACTACCTTATCCTAAGGACGGCACAAATATCCATGCCCGAGGGGGGATTCGAACCCCCGACCGTAGTGGGCGTGCAGAGCGTGACTGAAGCGCCTCACTCCCCTCGGCCACCGCGGCCGGCAAACATTAACATAATCCCATACTGCGATTCATGCTTCCTAAATCAACCCGTACTGAAACGTGCAGCTTTCGACAGGATCTACCTCATCTACTCTATCACTCTATCTGGTACAGAAATTACATTTCAAAGGTGACTATCCCATTAGGCACTCACATGCTATATTACCTTATTAAAATGCTTAAAATCAATATATTTGCACTCCATGTAAGTTGTTACTCGAGATAAACCACTGTCAGAGAAATTAATCTTCACACTCCTTGCAGAGTGTAGTATTAGTGATCATAATAGTAGTAAGTAATGTGTGCCGACAGAGCGTGTGAGGAGAAGCAGTCATGAAAGAACAAACGTAGCTTAACTATAATCGCGACAACATATATTTAAAAAAAATATCACAAGAAAATATGATATACTATGTTTGGTTGTGTGGCCATCTACCGCAGCAGCTATTAAAATTGACTACAACAGGTAATTTGTTTTATGCTAACTGAAATTAAAGACATTTGTTTTACACCAGACTCGTTTCACTTTTTATTTTCTATGTTATGATGTGAATGAGCTAGAACAATTTACCTTCGAACAGTTAAGGTAAACTGCCTGGTGAAATAATACCCACACAACTCTGCATATTGTACACGCTGCCACATACCGCCGGCCGCGGTGGCCGAGGTGACTGAGGCGCTCCAGTCACGGTCAGCACGGCCACTACGGTCGGGGGTTCGAATCCCTCCTCGGGTATGGATATTTGTGCCGTCCTAGTTCGTAAGTAGTTCATAAGTAGTTTGTAAGTTTAGGGATTGATGACCCCGTAGTTAAGTCCCATAAGCTTAACAAACATTTGAACATTTTGCCACATACCACGTGGCCGGTCGTAGTATCAGTTGCGGATCCTAGAAGAAACACCGTGTTTCGTCTCCAGTTATATCCAGTTGAAAACGTTGGATCATTGTCCGCACAACTGATGAGGTCACCACAAATCGTCCTACGATTATCACATTGGTCTTGCGAAAGGATTCTTCTTCTTCTTCTTTGGTTATCAACAGATAGATTGGTTTACAGCATTCTCCATAGTGCCCTGTTGCTTGCCATTTGATTAATTTCCCTGTAGCTGTTACAGTTCATATCGTCCATCACTTGTCTCATATACTCCAGCCTGGGTCTTCCTCTACAGTTCACTCTCTCCACCAATCCCTCCAAGATGAGTTTTAGAAATTCTTCGTGCCTCAAGACGTGCCTTTTTCGCAGAATTCTTCTCGGAGACAACCCTTCATCAATTCGTTTGTTACTTATCAACCCAGCTTACTTTCAACATTCTACGGTAACACCACATCTCGAACGCGTCTAGCTTTCGACGTTTCGGTTTTCCCATGGTCCGAAATTCACTTCTATCCAACATTACACTCCATACAAAAGTCTTCAACAACTTCTTCTTCAAAAGAATGTTCATGTTGTTGGATGTGAGAAGTTTACGTTTCTTATTGAATGCAAATTTTGCTTGACATATTCCACTTTAAATGTCTCGTTTAGATTTAGCATCTGAAGTGAACTTGCTACTCAGGTATGTAAATTCATTGAAGTTCTCAATGGGTGCACCATCTAACATAATACTTACATGGGTTCCGTACTTGTTAACAGTTAAAATTTTTATTTTGCTTCTGTTGATCTCCATTCTATACTTGCTAAGCGTAGATTTGATTTCACTGACCATATACGTTAATTCATCTTCATTGTCCACTACCATTGCAATGTCGTCAGCAAATCGAAACATGTCAATTCTTTCTCCTTGTGTCACCACACCTCCGTCCCTATTCTGCATATTTTCTTTAACTTTCATTCAATCCTATTTGGATATATGCATTGAATAAAATAGCTGAAAGTGAGCATCCTTGTCTTATTCCCTTTTCTATTTTTGTAGATACTCTCTACACCTAATTACAGCTGTTTCATCTCTATATAATTTCCAAATTATTCTTCTATCTTTATATTTTACCTATGATTCTTTTAAAATATTAAACAGAATATCCCGTTTCACGTTATCAAAAGCGTTTCTAAATCCACAAAGGCTATGAAGGTTTCTTTACCTTTCCTTAATCTTTTTTCCAAAACTAGCCTCAGAGCTAAAATTGCTTCGCGGTTCCTCTTCCTCTTCTAAATCCAAACATCATCATTAAGCAAAGTTTCTATTTTGCATTCAATTCTATTCAATATTATTGTTTTCAGTAATTTTGAAACATGCGAAATGATCTTCAGAGTACGATAATGTTCACAGTTTTTGGCTGATGACTTTTTAAGCAATGGTATGATGATTCATTTGTTGAAATCTGTAGGTAAAGTTCCTGTTTCATATATTTCACATACCAATGTAAACAATTCATCTTATATGAAGTTGCTTTAAGTAATTATGAGGGCAAGTCATCAATTCCTGGTGCATTTTTTACCTTTCATTTAGCGCATGATCAAATTCATCTCTCAATATACTGTCTCCAAGTTCGTCAATATCTACTTCCGATTCGTTTTCAAGGACATCATGATCTTCAGATGCTGACTTTCCATTATCCGTCACAATGACATTGCATTTAATCTTTTGCGTCCCAAAAAAATGTACTATCGATTCTATATTCTACGTCCAGTTTACCACCGCTGAAAAGGTCTTCTACTTCCTTGCATACTTTTTTCCAAATACTGTTCTTGTTCTTCCTTTGCTTGTATATTTATTTCATTTTTTAATTTCTTGTATTGCTGCTGCCCTTCTGGCGTATCAGAAGTTTTGAACTCCCTTTTTTTCCTATCTTATTTAGCAGGTCTTGGCTAATCCAGTCCTCTTTAAAATGTCTCTTACGTTTACTCACGATTTCCTCTGATGCTGTTGTAATCTTCTCCTTTATCGAATCCCATCGATCCTGTATTGTTCCTGCTTTATTAATCACTGGTTATATTTTCGTTCTATTACTGAATTCCCACAGAACAGCATGATCATTCAAGTTTTCAACAGTTCATCTAGAAGTTTTAGTCTTTTTTCATTTTTTTGAATTTGAAGAGGCAACCTGTTGTGATTACTGTTCACATCTGGATTTGTATAGCTTCTAGAGTTGTTCACTTGGTTCTTAAATCTCTCTCTGACTAGCATGTAATCTATTTGGTATCTTCTCTTGTCTTCAGTTGATTTCCAAGTATATCGTCTGCGAGGATGATGCTGGAATAATGTATTGGTTACTATCAGATTATTTAGAGCGCAGAATTCTATAAATCGTTGTCCTCGGTTATTTCTATCTCGTAATCCGTAAAGTCCAACTACTGATCCTTCCTTTCCTTCAACAACTACTGAGTTTCAGGCACCCATTATTATCAAATTTTCATCACCCTTTTGTACCACAAATAATCTAATTTAAATCTCCATACACTTCTTTTACTTCCTCATCTTCATAATTTGATGTTGACACGTATACTTGAACAAACACTGTACTTTTTGGTTTGGTTTTCAATTTTACTGAAATAATCCTACCACTAAATTGCACATACTCCATCACACAACATTCCATCTCTTTTCTAAGTATAATACCCACTCTCCCTTCACATGAACTATTTGTGATTGTGCCTGTATGAATTACTCTATAATCACCACTCCAGAAGTCTCCGTTGTCAAGGCCATCTCATTTCTGAGATTCCAAGAATATCCAAATTCATCCTTTCGATCTTCACCTTCTGATTTTCTAGTTTCCCACGCTGAAGTAGTGTTTGAACATTCCATGTTCCTATTCTTTTCTTGAATTTTCTTCGTTGATCGTGATTGAGCAGCCCCTGCCCGAAGATCCGCTTGAGGGGCTATTTTAACTCCGTAAAATTTTACTGAAGCAGTCTCCACCATGGTCAAAATGCAGATACTCGGAATATCGAAGAGTATCTTTAAAGTGGTGGTTTCCCCTTGCCTTCCACATCGTATGTCGTTAGCCAATTAGTTAATCATCCGCCTTTAGGGGCAGTTTTCCACCCCGAGTACAAGAGGGTGCCCAGACCTCAACCTGCTCATCTGCCATCTAATGAGGCCGTTGGCACGTGGTGGAGGGGACCACTTATACCGGTGGTCAGTCGGTTAAATGGACGCAGTTTAATGTCATGCCCGGGACAGGATTCGTGTGATACATGTATTCGTGTGATGCATGTTGAGGTTATACGTCAGAATGTTTTTGCAAATACCATGGCTGACCCCTATTGCTGATGCGAGAGGGTCTACTGAGTGGGAGCGGTTAGCACGCACCAACGTTTCAACTTCCAGGAACTTGCGTTCGCCGGCCGCGGTGGCCGAGGTGAACTGCGGCGCGCCAGTCACGGTCTACACGGCCACTACTGTCGGGGGATCAAATCCCCCCTCGGGCATGAATATTTGTGCCGTCCTTAGGGTTAGCTAGTTCATAAGAAGTTTGTAAGTATATGGACTGATGACCCCTTAGTTAAGTCCGATAAGCTATACAAACATTTGAATTTTTTATTCGAACTTGCGTTCCGTTCGCACTGTTGGTGGTCAACTAGTACACATATCATCTTCCAAACTGTTATGTACTTGCACAAAACGTCGGTGGCACCTAAACACAACACTGCGACTCGAAGCGTCCTCATCATAAAGGTGTCAACAATTCGAAGATTGGTTTGAACACCACAGTGCGTTACTAGGCATGGTCCTGTTTGGAGGTGGTATGTCGTTGCCTTCTTCCGACCTTCGAACTGACTTACCCAGCCAGTTATAGCGGGATCTCCAGTTTAACGTGAGTTTAGAACCACGGTGCCACTCGATGTTTTTCACATGAGCAACACTGCCAGAGGTGAAAGAAGTGGAAAGTGACAGAAATCCTAGGACCTGGCGGGGAACGAACCCGCGACCTTTGGATTTGTAGTCTGGCACTCTACCACTGTGCAACCTGCTCAAACATTTCGAGAGTGGTTTTGCCCAATTTCTGGCAGAAATTAATGTTTGCCAGTGTGACTGTCTCTTGCAGGGATGAGGCACTAACTGACATGGTACCATACCACGGCACCACATATGTGTTTTAGTGCACCACAGTGCCGTCATGCGGTCAGTCTCAGAAATTATTGTCTGCAGTATGTATTTCTTTTGTATATTTGCAATAATGCAGCTACAATATTCATTTGTTGGAACAATGCACAAGTCAATTTTACTTCAATATTTTTTGTAAAAAAACTGTTTGACTTGTAATTGTGATGGTAACAAATTTGTTAA
Source organism: Locusta migratoria (assembly GCA_026315105.1). Lineage (NCBI taxonomy): Eukaryota > Metazoa > Arthropoda > Insecta > Orthoptera > Acrididae > Locusta > Locusta migratoria. Next base: position 769,209,833 of record CM048744.1, read on the forward strand.
AGAAATATTTTACTACAGAAATCTATGAAAAAGATATTTTTACGAGATGAATCGGAAATATATTTGTTAAAGGATTCAGTGAAATTTAGTTAATTGGCAATATTCAGTTTTCATTGATGTCATCAACATTCATTTCCTGCCTTTCATTATATTTTATGCTTTCAGTTCCCACGTTTGCGCTGCATTTAATGAATTGTGTATTGACACCATGTTGCATTGCACCACTCAAGAATGGCAATAAAATCTTATGATTTTTAAAAATGTCACAGTAATAGATTTTAAAGTCGATGACAAAACGAGAGTTGCCTTGAGCACAGGCCGCGATACAGAATATTGCATTTCACATAGGATATCATACATTCGCATATTTCTGTTTTAAAAGATAGAAGATTAGTAACAGACACATTTCACCAAAAATTCTGTCAAATCACCAGTGTAATAGTTACACCAGATCCGTGCATTGCACTACAAATTTAAACAGAACCATTTGATTTCTTGCCCGTTTTAAAAAGAACAGTTTCACAATGACGTGCAACATTCAAGTACTGTTCGAACAAGTGTTTTCTAAGCTACTTCTTTTGGTGATGCGTTTCATTTCCTGAAATCACTTTAACGAATCTAACCAGCGAGCAGAGGGACCACTGGAACCACGCCTGGCAGGCTCGGAGCGGCTACGAAACGCCCAGCGCTCCTTGGGCACAAAAACTGCACTCGACTATCGGCTTTAAAATGTATTACTGTGACATTTGTAAAAATCACCAGATTTTATTGCCGTTCTTGAATGGTGCAATGCAACATGGTATCAATACACAATAAATTAAATACAGAGCAACCTACCTTTCTCACGATAAATCTAATAAGATACATTCGCGAAGTATCTCACAGATACTGAAATAATAATGTAACTCTTCAGGATTTTTCGGCGATCTATTGACATGGTCAATGAACTGGACTTTTGCCAGATTGCCGCGGTGGAGTGGCCGAGCTCATTGAGGCACTATGCTTCGATGTGAGAGACCGTACCCTGTCGGGGGTTCGAATCCTCTCTCGGGCATGGATGTTTGTGTTGTCTTTAGTATAAGGTAGTTTGTAAGTTTAAGGACTGATGATCCCGCAGTTACGTCCCATAAGTTTAACTAACATTCGAACATTTTTGCCAGATGTTCACGTCGTTCTAGCACGATTTTTCCGTGACGTAATTGAGTTAGGTCTTCCGGTGGATCGAGTGCAGTATTTGTGCCCAAGGAGCGCTGGGCGCTCCGTAACCGCTCCGAGCCTGTCAGGCGTGGTTCCAGTGGTCCCTCTGCTCGCTGGTGTTCCGATATCCGTGCGCTCCCTGTTGGGCCATCGTCTGGGCCCATGGCGCTCATGTGCGGTCTGCGCCGCGTCGTGAAGAGCAAAATTCTTAAGAAACGTGATATCAGACGTGCATTTTGCTCACTTTCAAACATTGGGACCAAGCTGTGGAATGTAAAGAATGACCTGGGTCTGTGCAAGTGAGGTATTTATTACATCCCTGGCCAGTGTGGGATGTCGTACATTGGTCAGACCACCAAGGCTGTGGACATCAGCGGTAGAGACCACCAGGGGGCCGAGCGCTCTAAAGCGTCTCGCTGCGGAGCGCAAGGTTGCTCGCCGTGGAGGTTCGAGTCCTCCCTGGGGCATGGGTGTGTGTGTTGTCCTTAGGTTAGTTTACCTAGGTTTAAGCAGTTTGTAAGCTACGGACTGATGCCCACGTAGTTTGGTCCGATAGATTTACAAACATTTGAACATTTTTTAACCACCAGAGGCACACCAGACCCGGATGGCAACAAAGTCAGAGTACTGTCTATAACTTGGTCACTGGATGAACTACAGTGACACGAAGAGCGTGATACAGACCGCGAGATTTTGGGACAGAATGATAAAGGAACTACTGAGATGAAAATCACAGAGAAACTTATCAATCAAGTTAGTTGATACCAGCTCACCATTGCTTTATAAACCCAATGCAGCGCCACATGGCCATCACGGCTCCCAAGGACGGCCGACCAGGACATGGACGGACGCCGGAACACGAGCGTGCAGAGAGGACCGCTGGAACTACGCCAGGTGGGCGTTTGATCATTTTCAATGTACAAATAGCATAACATCGGAGAAAGGCTACAACCCTGTCTTACTCACTTCCCAGCCACTGCGTCCCTTTCATGCCCTTTAATAACTGCTGTTTGGTTTATGTTCATTCTTTGATCCAGTGCAAAGTTACAAGCGACTGGAAAAAGGTACCGGTAACTAGCGTGTATAAGAAAGGCAAAAGAATGTACTCACGAAATTGAAGACCTATATCATTAACATCAGTTTGCTGTAGAATTCTTAAACATATTCCCTATTCTAATATAGTGAATTTCCTCGACGGGAACCTTCCGTTCATGCATCAGCACAGCATTAAGAAGCATAAAGGGCAACAGGCAGACGGCATATTACTTCAAGGATCGGTCTTTGGACCGGTTATGTACAATATCTTCAGATCTTCCAACGATACCACGAGTGGAAAAGGCAGTCTGTGCAAATGACACAATGCTCTACTCCCGCAGCAGGTGGAAGGAAATCCTCGACCCCCGACTTCAGAACGCCCGTTGCATCCTGCAAGAATGGGCAGCAAAATGGCGCATCTTCTCCAACCCTGCGAAGACACAAGGAATAACCTTCACTCGCCGCCGTACCATGCCGGAACGACGATTACATGGCATTGAACTACTGTGGGCTGAGTCTACTAGATACCTTGGGGTCATCATGGAGAAGCGCCTGACGTGGGAACAACACATTGATGACTTCAGAGTGAAGATTACTCAAAGACGTGGCGCTTTCTATCCCCTAATCAACAAAGAGTCAATCCTCTCCATCTCTAATGGCCCTCTCATCTTCCGCCTCTATATCCAGCCACTCTTTGAATACGCCTGCAAGATATGGGGATCTGCAGGCAAGACTCACATCCAGAGATTTCAGTCCCTACAGAATAAAATTCTTCGGCGTGTATACCACATACACCCGCACTTTTCCCATCACTATCTTCATGACACTGCTAATGAACTACAAGTACATCAACGTCACCAGAAGATCGCACGACGATTTTACCACCGGACTCAGACATCGACGAACCACTTCATCCGCACCTTGGGGGATCCGACGAATCTTCGAGATACCTACCAGCGGCCCATTGTGTTGCTCCATCGTTAGAGATTGCAACACACTCTGAAGATCTACCTCGTCATCAAGACATCCTGCAGCTAAAACTGTAAATAATACAAGTACAAAACATAGTTCCCACATGAAACAATATGCCACAAATAAAATAAAGAATTTATATCCTTACCAAACCATCTGCTGATGTAGGAAGTGTTCATGAGTAAAACCTACACCTACCAACTCCTGAGAAGTCTTAGGAATACGGAGTGCACGCTTGCTGGCACTTCCCACAAAAACACACAGGCCACTCAAATATAAAGATGTACAAAACCTCACACAAAAGTCAGAAGAAATAGGAAATGCTAATAAATTAAATTCTACACCACACAGCTCAGAATAACAAGAAGAACATGGATCGTGCTTCGAAAGCCTGCCGCGTTCGGGCACGGACCGTATAGGCGTCAATCCGAAATTGGAGAGCTCAGGAACGGGTCGGACAGGGGCAGACCACACAGGAAGCAGTCAGAACTGCCGCAGGCGCCAAATAGATCGATAACGCTTCAGCAAATTCTACACTGTTATCCGGCAGAACACGCGACAAACAAGATGCCGACTATAGACCTATTTCGGTGCCATCGGTCTTTTCAGAAATTATTTAAAAAGCTGTATATTCAAGATTATTTGATCATTTCATTTCGCATAATTTGTTGTAAAATGTTTTATTTTATTTTCAGAAGTGGTTTAACCACTGAAAATGCTATATTCTCCTTTCTGTGTGAGGTACTTTATAAAAGGCGTTTGTATGTGTTGATTACAAAATAAAGTTGGACATTATGGGATAAGAGGAGGCCGGCCGCGGTAGCCGAGGGGACTGCGGCGTGCCAGTCACGGTCTGCACGGCCACTACGGTCGGGGGTTCGAATCCCCCCTCGGGCAGGGATATTTGTGCCGTGCTTAATATTAGCTAGTTCATAAGTAGTTTGTAAGTTTAGGGACTGATAACCCCGTAGTTAAGTCCTATAAGCTCTACAAACATTCGAACATTCGATAAGAGGCGTAGCTCACAACTATTTCACGTCTTACTTTAATAACAACAGAAGATATTTCTAAATTCAAATGTTTGTAAAGCTTAAGTGCAGGCTCATCAGTCCCTAAACTTACAAACAACTTATGAACTAACTTATACTAAAGACAGCACAAACATCCATGCCCAAGGGGGGCGGGGGATTCGAACCCCTGACGGGGAATGCCCCCCCCCCCCCCCCCCGCATCGCAGCATAGTGCTGTCTCAATGCTCTAGGCCGCTCCACCGCGGTAAGGTATTTCTCCACAGTGTTCAAAATGGCTATGACGCGCAATCACAATGGGGCACAGTTAAGTGTGGGGTACCACTGCTGTTTCTCATTTATAGAAAAGATATGCCTTAGGAAGTAGCTTGGTACTGGAGAAAGTTGTTACTAATTTGACACAGTATAAAATAATGCAGCCCAAGAGATCATAGCTTGTAGAAAATAAATAACAGTAAAAGTTTCTGCAACTTTTAACACACATTTCAAACTACCTGACTTTTGTATGTATGTTTGTAAATCTATCGGACCAAACTGCGTGGTCATCAGTCCGTAGCTTACAAACTACTTAAACCTAGGTAAACTAACCTAAGAACAACACACACACCCATGCCCAAGGGAGGACTCGAACCTCCACGGCGAGCAACCGCGCGCACCGCAGCGAGACGCTTTAGACCGCTCGGCTACTCCACCGCAGCACCTGACATTTTGATTACACATAATGGTCATATGATAAGTGAGACTGAACAGTTCAAATTTCTAGCTGTTGAGATAGATAGTAAGCTATCGTGGAAAGTCCATGTTCAGGATCTCGTTCAAAAACTAAATTCTGATTGAATTACCATTAGAACACTATCTGAAATAAGTGATTTTTCAACTTGAAAAGTAGTCTACTATGCTTACTTTCATTCACTTATGACATATGGTATTATTCTTCGGGGCAGCGCAACTGATTCAAAAAGTTATAAATGACGATTATACCTTTCACACTGCTGTTATAATAGTTTATTTATTTATTTACTATTAGCTCATTTCGGCTTTATTTTCCCATCATCAGGTTTTATTTAATGTCGTTTTTATTTTTGTCCTTTCTGTTTTAGATTATATTGATTTTATTTAATTATGACTGGCTTATATGCCTGTAACAGACTTTTTATTTTCTGCCTGTATAAAAGGACAGCTATATTCAAAGTGTTTTAACGACATTATGTGATTTGAAACAATATAAAATAATGCAGCTCAAGAGATCATAGCTTGTAGAACATAAATAGATGTTAAATCACAGTAAAATTTAGTTTCTACAACTTTTAACACACATTTCAAACAATATGTCACTCAATGACATATTCCACACTGCGGACCCAAAAGTAAAGAAATGATCCAAAAAGGATACTTTTGGCTTAGAAACTGGCGGTTAGAGCAATATGTGGTGTAATTTCACGAACATTGTGTCTACCCGTTTTCAGTAGTCTGGGCATCACAATAGATTTTCTTTAGTGTCGTCTGTTGTTAGTAATATCAGCTTATTTCCACAAATTAGTAACTTTCACTCAGTGAAAGAAATCGAATGTATATTTCGATCACACCTCCTTGACTCTTGTGCAGAAAGGCGAGCAGTATTGTGCAGCATACATTTTCAATAAGCTGCCACAATAACTCAGGAATCTTAGTACTAACCCACACGCTTTCAAGTCTAAATTGAAAAGTTAACTTACGGCTCACTCCTTTCATTCTGTCGTAGAACACCTGGAAAAATTAAAAAAGTAAGACAATTCCTTTGTTTCGTTATCGATTCTTTTTTACTTAGGCTTAAACTTTTCATGTGCATAGGACTACTTTAACTTCTTCTTTTACTCTATTATTCTTGTGTTAAAATGCCATTACTGACTTGTTCCATCCCATGGAGTCCTGCTCTTCAATCAGGTCCTGCGGAACAGAATACCATGTTATTATTATTTTTATTACAAAAATAAATCTTCTGTGGAATTTGTTCCACTTTTACAAAGGGCAAAACTGTAGAACATCTAATCAGGATAGGAGACTGCATGGAGGCGTAACTTTCGTTAACAATGCCTACCTGGCTTAGCCGCGAGGTCCGAAATACAAGACGGCATCGCACCCCAGATTTATGTGGTTTCAGTCACGAAGAATTAATTAATAAATTCGCGACGCGGTTGTTGATATTCCGCAATGAAATGCTTAATTTGCTGTGTTATCCAACATTGCTAACATTTCGACTAGTGTGTTATCTGTGAAATGAAATTATCATTGGCAGTGTGATTCCATCTGGGGTTTTTCGGCCACCTAGTGCAAGTCTTTTTATTTGATGCTGCTCAGGAGATTTACTTTTCTGTGATGATGCTGAAGAGAAACATGTAACATCAGTAAACAGACACCGAAAATAATTGATTATTATTCAAAAGGACAATTACAGTTATCAGCTACAATAATTTCTTCGTGATTATTAATAACCTTTTGTAGGTCAGATAATCAGTAAACAGACAACGAAAATGATTGATTATTATTCAAAAGGACAATTACAGTTATCAGCTACAATAATTTCTTCGTGATTATTAATAACCTTTTGTAGGTCAGATAATCTCAACCTTTTTTTATGTGGATGTTGTATAAAACTATCACACTGGTCAGGTATTAGTCACCTAAAAGTTTTCTTTACTGTTAGTTTCAATAACATTTTTTATTGATTTGTACTTGTTTTTCTAATAAAGTTTTTACAATCACTAGTAATAATTATCTTCGATACCAGCTCTTCCACTCCCCTAGTTACCACCTTTCAGGATTATACGGTTGTTGTTATTCAGACATGTTTAAAATTTTAAATTGTAGATTTTATTTCCCACCTGTAGACCGAAATTAGGAACAATATTTCCGAAAGATAAAAAATACGTTTTAATTATTTCCTTTTATAAGTTTTCTTTCGAGGGAAGTATTTAAATATTCCTTCGTAGTAACATAGCTCATTTTCCATTACCTAAAGACTGCTCGTTTACTCGTAATCTTAAGGACACTTTCCTCCGAACTGCTACCGCGGTCTGCAGACTGCAGCAACGCAGCGTGCCCCCGGCTGGTACGTATTGGGCTTTGTACTGTAGTTCCTTGTACGGCAGAGCGGCGCGGCTGCTGTGGATACGCGCGCTATTAGCCAGCCGCCGCTGCCGCGGCTTCTTTGTGCCCGTCTTGTCGCGCCGCATCAGCCATCCACTGGCAGTTAAGTTTCCGCCGTATTGGAGATAATCCGGCTAATCCGCCGGTAACGTGGGGTGCGCTCCATTAAGACCTGCACTTCCCGCGGCTGCGAGGGGCCGCGCATGAATGAGAAGGCAGGGGGCGGGGGGGGGGGGGGGCGGAGGGCACAGCAGCAGGGCGGGGAGCAGCGGCAGCCACCAGCCACCAGCCAGGAAGCCGCGTCCATTACTCTGATCGACAACATTTTTGACTACACGGTCGCCAGAGTCAGCGATCTTTCATTACTTATTAATCGGTAAACCAGCCAACGGTCGCCTTGTCATTTATAGAAATGACCGGTTTCGGCCAGTTAAAGGGCTCTGATTGTGGTTGTGGCTCGACTCCACGCAGTAGCAGTCCCGTTTGGTAACAGCATTTCCTAATCGTGATTACCGCAAGTCTGCTTTGTGGACCCGAGCCAGAGACACGAGGATCTGAAGATGGCCAATGAAGAGACCGGTACTGGTCGTCACCATCATATAAATACGCTAACACGAAACTGAGGGTATAGATTTTTAATATTAATCATACAAGAAGGCCAATCTAACGTGCATAATACCAAAGGTCGTTTGTCATAGATGTTGCGAATATTAAAATTATCTGTGCACGTGGCCGTTAAGAGTGGGAAAAAGATAAATAAATTTTAGAATGATACTCCAAATTCTCCATAAGTTTTGCCACTATATTATAGCCTGTTGTAGGTGGGATGTTGATGCAGGTAAAATTAGCTCAGTCACTTAGCAATTGGAGTTCCAATGTTACGCTCCCGAGTTAGATTCCCACTGCCACCCATTCTTTTCAATTATTCGTACTGTTCAATTCTTAACTTTTAAATATACTTTTTAAATACACTTAAACAATTCAGTATTTATTCTGATTCATTACAGTAATTTCAATTAATATGTTTAAAGAGCAATTGCTTTAAATAATACTTTTCAAGTGTCTCCGTTGATTTTCCTTAAGAACACAGTTTTATTAAAAAATGGTAACCCAACAAGGATTTTCTATTAATGAAGTGAGTGCTGGAAACATCAAATTAGCGAATGATAAAAGGATTTTTACGATAAATGTTGTTTTATTTAAATTTTGTAACGCTAAATTGTGAAATAAAACAATTAATTCCCTCATTTGTGTCATTCATTCTCACATATTTCCTCTTTGCTCTTTCTTTCACCTGTTCTCGTAGCATTCACATAAAACCTATAAATTTGCAGTGTTCAATAAATTCCAATTACGTTAATTTTTTTTTTTCATTTTCATGACTTTGCACTCACAACTGCTCGAATTTCGACCACAGGCAATACTAATTTGTATAAATAATTAACGCGATCATTCGAGCATTTAACAATTAACATTCTTGTTCTGGTCTTGACTGTTCAAAGACATGTTTGACACAGATCTTCTTGCTACTCTACCCTGTCTAAGCCTCTTTTACAGAACCCGCATACTTTTGAACTTGCTTATCATGGACGTAGCCGGACGGGGAGGGGTTTCTGGGGTTCAAACCTCTCCCGAAATATTAACAAAGCTAATAGAAATGGCACCATCTGTATCAGGATAAAACCCGCCTTCATTTTGTCAAGGCTGGGAAGACGTTACACATTCTACACGCAGTCCCAATTCTTCCCAAGCGATGGCCATATTTTTGGAGCCTCGAGGAAAGCTAGTCATGGCCATCGGTATGGGGTGGTAAACCTTCGGTATTAAGAACCACCGCACAAGCCTTATGCTTCTCCACAGCTGAATATGCCGGCCCAGTGTAGTCCAGATCAACCCATGCAAAGAAGGTCCACATAAGTCTCAATGAAACATGCAGGGTGCATGAAACCCACTCCCCTACTGGGTTTGCGAAACCCTATTCTCGGAGGACATCAAAAGAATTTACAGAGAGGCTCAGACAAACCATTAACCATCGGCATCCCTTTTTGGCAGTGAGTGTAAAACCGGAAGACTGAAATCCCGTAATAGGTTCTTAGCCAGGAGAACAAAAGAACCACCAGATGATTACCCACATGTAGTGGAGGTGCACAGCGGATTCACCACGAACTGGAAGACATCGAGGACTCTGAACCGAATAAGGACGGGGATGGCCCCAATAAAGACAAACATGATTAGGTGGGGTTTTGGAACCACCAACTTCACTCACCGCCTTTCTGATCGCCATCCGTGATTCCACCCGCATTTGGATATCCAAGTGATATTATTTGTCTTGTTTCTTTTTTGGAGACTACGTAGATTCTTAATAAGTTTACTTGTGACTTCTTGGAGTGAAATATGACCCAATATATACGGAATTTGTAGCGTTTGCATTTCTATTAAGAATACACGTTATTAAAATGTCCATTAATTGAAAACTCCTCCCCAAATTATATCCTAGCTACGCCTACGCTGCTTCCTGTACTCATCCTTTGCTCTCCCTTTACAATTTTTTTTTAATTCCCTACACAGACAAAACTCGAGATACCTCGATTTCTCGCAATGTGTCCTATCAGACGATCCTTTCTTTTATTCACAATATTTCTATTCGCCACCTCCTCATTTGTCACATTATCTGCCCATCTAAACTCCAGCGTTATTCAGCAACATCACATTTCTATAGCTTCAATTCTTGCCGGGACAAATTTATTATTAGTATCTCACTCCCATACTAAAAGTGGGCCACTGTACAAAATTAAAGCTTAATTCTGGTAGGAGGTACCCAGATAAGAGTTTACTGTTGTAAAAAAGCTTAATTTTAGCAGTAAAATTAGCAAAGGTCCGTGTGAACTAACGGCTACTCCCTGCTGCAAAACCTTGTTCTCTAGCCCAAATTGAGAATTGACTTGGTTCAAATTACTCTAATAACAGGACATTAACGATACAGTAGCCAATATACGTAGCAGCTCACACGAAATTGCACACAGGCATTAATAAACAAGCCACCACAATTAAAGTTATTTCATAAAGGTGGTTAAGAAAAACATTTATAGTGCAACGGAACTTAAACATAAAAAATTACGTCTGAGCTTGTTCTCAACACTGGTGAAAAACAATATTAAATTAAAGGGGGAAGATGCTCGAAAACTACAATTTATAGGCAAGTCAAAATTATACTGAACGTAACTTGTTTATTTAGGTCGAATGCAAGCAAAATGGGGAACCAATTTTGTTAATACAATAAAAATGTATCCCATTTACACGATCGAATACTGACGATGCCCAGCATTGAATTTAACATAAATTACACGGAACTTAACGCTACTGGGGGGGAGGATTCAAAAACAACACTCACTCGCTCACACACACGCAATGCAACAGCGAAACTCACCAAAATCAGCGTGCTGAAACGAGGCAGAAGCAGGCGCCGCTATCGTAGGCGAAATTCAGCAACCCGGAGGTACCACACAACACAATATACAATAAAACTGCGAAGATGGCTCTGGTCTGTCGTGCCTGATTTGAGATGGTGCGTGAGTATAGCAAAGTTAAGTTGCATTTAGATTAGACCGCGAGCAAACACGCTAACGGCGGCACACGGCTACGTTACATGATCGCACTCCACTGAAGGTGGAGCAGTTAAAAATCGGATTCATTACACAAAATCACGGTGGGCTCTTAAGTTGAAATGTGAGAGTAAACTATCTAGGCGCTGGTTTTATGAGAAGTGGCGTGAATTTAGGTGACTAGCCGCAAATCCGAACCGATAAAAATGTATAAATTCAATTTCCGAAAAATAAAGAAAATTAACTACGGCATGGAACTCCTAGAACTGCGTATAATTTCATAAGGAAGCTACTGAAATGCAGCAACATGCGATTAGGAGCATTCACAGAGACGGAAGAAGTCCTGTCTCAAAAAGTGAAATAATTACAAAGACGGAGAAGTGAGAATAAAAACTAAGGCATGCAACCCTTAGAAATACATAGAATTTCATAAGCAAGCTCTTGACAGAGGATGTACAAGGCTCGAAGAGAATTACTGACGAAGACTGAGTGCATACTATAAGTTCGGAGAAGAAACAGCAAAATTAAAATAGGCGGGGAGAGAAGATCGCGAAATGTTAGTGAAAATCAGAATACAAGCATAGTTACTTGCCTGATGGGCATGGAACAAATAATAGTAGAAGCTGAAGGCTTTGTTCTATGAACCAACCACGAGGAACACATAGCACTCATGGAAGGAAACGATAAGAAAGATTTTACATGCTCTGCACAAAAATGAACATATCGTCTGCTAGAAAAAATTTACGCAGAGTTCATACACCGCCACATAATCACAAAAGGTTTGAATATACCAGGCCATTATCAAACTGCAACTAGTTACACATACACCCCGTTTATCTGTTGGCAATCACTGGATTGAAAAACTCGAACATATTACCGCGCACGATCGGAAAAAAATATTCCGAAAAATGAATCTAAGTTCAAGAGTCTAAGTAAAACATTATAGACAACGAATCGCTACCATCTCCGCGGACACAAGAGCAGAACCAACCTTAAATCACCACGATCCGAGCACAAAGGTGAAGAGCGAGCAGCCAGGAGGCGCGAAGCTACCGGAAACTGGCAAAAACCGAAAAAACAGCGGTGATGGGGACGCGAGACTCGCCCTATCGAGGGCTCGCCGACTGGCTTGTACTTAACCAGAGGGTGTAGAAACCTCTTTGGTAGCATTAGCAGCAGAGGATGGTAACGACTAACTATCGACTCTGAGCTACAGAGTACAATGCAAAGCGAGCTATTACCACCCACATTCAGACAGCCGTTAGATTCTCGGACATCTGAGCCAGAGAGAACCATGCAAAGCGAGCTATTACTACCCACATTCAGACAGCCATTAGATTCTAGCACATCCACTTAAAAGTAAAACAAGTACACATTCTCACAGGGACAGTGGCGTAGCGGAGAAGCCGTACTTATTGCCACATTCACAAACATAATAATAAATTATTAAAATAACGAAATCCTAGCAATATTAACTAACATTTCAGAAACTAATATTTTAAAAAATGAAATAAAAATGCTATTCCTCATGCTTCGAAAAGAGTGGGGTTCTAGTTTTAACAAAATGCTGATATAGCGACATCAAATAAATTAAAAAAAAAAAAAAAAAAAAAAAATGGAAGACAACAGACGGTCGTCTTTCAATACAAAGCTACACTCCAAAAAATGTACCTTAAAAAGGATTCTTAACGTTTAAATCTACAGTAGATACCAACAAATTTTTTGGAGTTATCAAGAACATTTCTCTCTTCAGAGCTCAGAGTAATTGCAAATACTCTAAAAACAAACAGTCACTAACCGGGGCTTTATTTATTTATTTTATTATTAGAACGCTGCCGGTTTCACTCTACATTGTGACCATCTGCACACCGTTATGCACCGAGATGGATGGTGGTTTTAGCAGAAGAAGCAGCTATCTTAGTCCACCAATGTAAAAATGCATTTCTACGTTCGTGAACTAAGTCAGCTGCTCAGTCTCCCTCCAACGCCATACATCTTCAGGTGATGGAAAAAATAATTTGAATCCCATGCAGTATACTACATGTTGTTGCATGGTGGTGCCATTGCGTAAGTGTTATCAGTCGCACAGGCCTTTGTGCACAATTGACATACGAATCTTAGACATTACCTTGCAGTATAGTGTACTGTTTGTTCTGCGACCGTCAACACAAATGATCTTTCATACTTCCCAAGAGGCCAACTCGATGCTGCACAGTTAGTGGCAGCGTCTGTGACCGAAGCAGCTGTATTGTTTAACGTTTTACTAGCAACACTGGCAATGAAACCCACGGTAATGACAGCGTACACAGAACACGGTAAAATATCATTGGCGAAGAGAGATAGTGGGCGAAACCCGAACTTGACAACGACCGACGTAAAGTAAGAATATTGTGGCCAGACAGCATAAAACTACCATGGCAAAATCCTCTACAAAACTGAGCTCTCTCTTAATTAATGTTTCGTTAAAGGCAATACGACTAGAGGGCTGCCAAAGCAAATATGCGAAGGAAATGGTGCCACGATCACAAAACGTGGGCACTTGCTGACTGCAAGTGTGTGGTGTGGTCCGCTGAATCTTCGGCTGCCGGAACTAAAGCTGAGAGGAAGCGCAACGAGGTGTGCACAGGTAGCTCAGTCGACTGAACACTTGCCCGAGACAGGCAAAGGTCTTAGGTTCGAAGTCCAGTCTGCTACACAGTCTTAACCCTTTATGGCCTGAAGTTTTATCTTTTCACATTCATATTTCGAAATTTACCTTTTGTAATTTAGTTGTTGGGAAATACGTTTAGTATAAGGAATTATTGACTCTGCCCATACCTAATTGGTAATGAATTGTAGATTAAAACTTAAGAGAGTACAGAAGGGTAGAAAAGTTAGGAGATGGAACCTGGACAAACTGAAGGAACCAGAGGTCGTTGAGGGTTTCAAAGGCCGGACGCGGTGGCCAAGGGGACTGAGGCGCTCCAGTCACGGTCTGCACGGCCACTACGGTCGATGGTTCGAACCCCCCGTCGGGCATGGATATTTGTGCCGTCCTTAGTATTAGCTAGTTCATAAGTACTTTGTAAGTTTAGGGACTGTTGACCCCGTAGTTAAGTCCCATAAGCTCTACAAACATTTTTGAACATTTTGGTTTCAGAGGAAGTATTAGGCAAGGATTGTCTGAAAGGGAGGAAAGTAATACAGTAGAAGAACAATGGGTAGCTCTGAGATACAGAGTAGTGAAAGCAGCAGAGGGTCATATAGGCAGAAGGAAAATACCTAATACAAATCCCTGGATAACACAGGATATACTGGACTCAATTGATGGCAGGAGAAACTATAAAAATGAGTCAAGTGAAGCAGGCAAAAGGGACTACAAACGTCTGAAAAACGAGATTGACAGTAAGTGCAGACTGGATAAGCAGGAGTGGCTAGGGGACAAATGCAGAGCTATAGAAGAATGTATAACCAGGAGAAAGATAGATACCTCCTACAGGAAAATAAAAGAGATATTTGGAGACAAGAAAAGCAGCTGTATGAATATCAAGAACTCAGACGGAAATCCAGTACTAAGCAAAGAGGGGAAAGCTGAAATGTGGAAGGAATATATAGAGGGCCTATACAAAGGAAATAAACTTGAAGACAGTATTCTAGAAATGGATGTCGAAGTGGAGGAAGATAGGAAATACAATACTGCGATAAGAATTTGACAGAGCGCTGAAAGATTTGAGTCGAAACAAGGCCCCTGGAATAGATGAAATTCCGTCTTAACTGCTCATATCGTTAAGGGAGCCAGTCATGACGAAATTGATCCACCTGGTATGCAAGATGTATGAGACAAGGGAAATACCCTTCGACTTCAAGAACAATATAGTAATTCCAATCCAAAGAAAGCAAGTGCAGACATCTGTGAAAATTACAGAACTATCAGTATAATAAGTCTTAGTTGCAAAATACTAAAACGAATTATTTACAAATGGATGGAAAAACTTGTGGAATCCAACCCCGGGGGAAGTTCAGTTTGGATTTAGGAAAATGTAGGAACACGGGAGGCAATACTCACATTACGACTTATCTTAGAAGACAGGCTAAGGAAAGGGAAACCTACTTTTTTAGCGTTTGTCGATTTGGAGAAAGCTTTTGACAATGTCGACTGGAATGCACTCTCCCAAATTCTGAAGGTATCCGTGGTAAAATATAGGGAGCGAAGAGTTATATTCAACCTCTACAGAAACCAGAAAGCGGTTATTAGAGTCGAAGGGCATGGAAGGGACTCAGAGTTTGGGAAGGGAGCCTTTCCCCAATGTTGTTCAATCTGTACATTGAGCAAGCACTGAAGGAATGCAAGGAGAAATTAGAAGAGGGAATTAAAGGTCAGGGAGAGGAAATAAAAACTTTGCGGTATGCCGATGACATAGTAATTATGATCTGGAAGAGAATTTGAATGGAATGGACAGTGTCGTGAAAAGAGGGTATAAGAGGAACACCAATAAGAGTAAAACAAGGATAATGGAATGTAGCGTCAGAAAGTCAGGCGATTCTGAAGGAATTAGATTAGGTAATGAGGTAATAGAAGTAGTAGATGGGTTTTGTTATTTGGATAGCAAGATAACTTCTGTTGTCTGAAATAAAGAAGACATCAAATGCAGAATGGCTGTGGGAAGAATAGCGTTTCTGAAGAAGCGAAATTTGATGACATCCAATATTAATTTAAATATTAGGAAGTCCTTTAAGAAAGCATTTGTCTGGAGTGTAGCATTGTATGGGAGTGAAACGTGGACGATAAGGTGTTCAGACAAAAAGATGATAGAAGCTTTTGAAGTGTGGTGCTACAGACGAATGAAGAAAATTAGATGGGTAGATCACGTAACTAATCAGGTGCTTAATCGAATTGGGGAGAAAAGGAGTTTCTGGCATATCCTGACTAAGAGAAGGGATATATAGATTGGTGGTACACATTCTGAGACGTCAAGTAATCGTCAACATAGCATTAAAGGGAAGTGTGTGGGGTAAAAAATCGTAGAGGGAGACGGAGGGGTCAATACAGCAGATTCAAAAGGATGTAGGCTGCCGAACTTATTCTCAGATGAAGAAACTTGACTTATCGAGTAACAGGAAAAAATTATGCAGATCGCTTTCCCACAGGAAATGCACAAAATACAAACTGAACAATGACCCGCATACAACTGAATACCCCAAGGTCTGCGTGATGAAATCCAGATTGCTTTGGCGTCACAGATATCACATCAATGAAAGAACTGCCATACATTAACAATGTACTAAAGCAAGAATAAGTGCCGCGCTACATTTCATGCAGCAGTTCAAATGACGAAGAATGTTTAACAGTCATTTTATGAAGTGGGACTTTGAAGTCCTGTCAGATCATAAAGGTTACTCTGCCGTGAAGTTTCACATCAGGGCACACAATGCTGAAGAGTGAAACTTTCATTCTGGAATCATCATTTACATTGCTTCCAACAAACAACCGGGTTTATGCGTTGATAACCCCAAAGAAATCTTACGACACGACATGGGGCATGTCTCATCATGATTTGGTTAACTATATGATCATAACTAATGAAGAGGTACTGAACAGAATTGGTGAGAAAAGGAATTTTTGGCATACCCTGACTAAAAGAAGGGATCGCTTGGTCGGACACATTCTTAGACATCGAGGAATCGTAAATTTAGCATTGGAGGGAAGTGTGTGGGAGACCAAGAGACGAGTATAGTAAGCAGATTCAAGTGGATGTGGGTTGCCGTTCTTATGAGGAGATGAAAAGGCTTGCTCAGGATAGAGTAGGGTGGAGAGCTGCATCAAACCAGTCTCCGGACTGAAGACCATAACACACAATGATGGTATTCAATTGTTTATATCATTAGCAGGTCGGATAACTGTGAATAAAATATCACCATTCTGGAAGCAAACTGCTTACTGCTACTAACATGATGCCCTTATACACATAGCCAATAAGATTCAGGTGTGCTTTGAATAGCATCAGAAAATTATCGAACATTTGCCTTGGACAACAATCATCATGTCTCAACAATTATGGGGAGATTTAGACTGAGGACAAAACATACAACTCCAATATCGAATATGTAATTGGCGGAAGTTGTAGAACATGAATGGGTAGCATTCTTTTGGAAACTATAAAGACGCTTAATGAATCTATTCTCAAAGGCACTGGTGGGCCAAATCCTTAAAAATAAATATTGTGCCTATGCTAGATGTTCACGTTATTTTGTCCACCACTGTTCGTGTATTAAGGTTTTAAGATGGGTCATATTGTAGACTGAAACCGGTAACCGTTTTTTTTTTTTTCTTGCTATTGCCATTCTTAATTTTTATATCTTCTATACTTCGGCTATCGTAAAATATTGGTCGCCCAAATAACAAAATTCATTTTCTGCGTTTGTCTTCTCGTTTCGTAATCTAATTCCCTAGGCATCATGTGATTTAATTCTGCTGCATTCAATTACCATCGTTTTCCTTTTTGAATGTCATCTTACATCTTTCTTTCAAGATTTATCCAATCTGGTCAATTGCTCACCAAGTCCTTTGCTGTCTCACAAAATTGCAATGCCATCGGCAAACCTTAAAGTCTTATTTTATTATCCCTGAACTTCAAATCATTCTCCAAATTTGTCTTCGGTTTCCTTTATAAGCAACGAAGCTGTCTTAAAAATATGACATTTATAAAGCTTGTACAATATATGCATCTCTCTCAATCTCTTCTCAATAATTGCTTTTTTTTCATGCCCCTCAAATCTTGGAACTGCTGTCTGGTTTCTGTACAAAGTGTATATTATCTTTCGGTCGATGTATTTTACGCCAGTTACCTTCAAAATTTCAATGATTGTATTCAAGTCGACAATGTGAAAAACCTTCTACAAATCTATGTATCTTTTCCTTCTCGTAAAGATCAGTATTCTCTCTTTCGTTCCTATATCTCCGGAATCCAAATTGATCTTCCACGATATTACTTTGACAGAGGTTTTCCATTCTTCTCAAAAAGGCACGTGTTAATATGTTACAGTCATTAGTTATTAAAATATTAGTTGGTTACCTTACACACCTATCAGCACTTCCGTTTTTGGCACTGAAATTATTACATTCTTATAAGTCGTAGGCTTCCACGGCCGGTGCCATTTTGAATAAAACAGTTCTGGTATTAGGCCACGTCATTAAAAAAAAAAAAAAAAAAAAAAAAAAAAAAAAAAAAAAAAAAAAAAACAACCCTTGACGGACCTCGACCTTGGTCCGATGGTTGTGCAGGCTAAGCATTTGCTGCTATTCCTGCTGTACCTGAAACATAGGGAAAAATTATTAGTACCTGGCTGTATGTGTGGACTTAGACTGTCAGATTGCTGACGATGTATTATTATATTCTCTTCTTTTTCCTGGTTTGTTACGAGATTTTGTTAATCTCGCAGCAGGTCAGGCCAGCGGGTTGTTGGCCTGAAGTGGTGTTGTGTCCCCAATTGCCGGATGAACCGGTTGTGGGACTGGTCTGTCTTCTCGTAGAAGGTCCTGGCGGTGACGCGGAATCTCTCTCGGAGCGGTAGAATGCCGGCTTCTTCGTGAAGCTGGTCGGTTGGGTAGCGCGTTGGAAGAAGCAGGGCAGTCTTCAGAGCGCGGTTCTGGATGGTCTGCAGCAGATTGATGTGGACGTCGGCGGCGTTTCCAAAGACTGGGGACGCGTACTCGAGCATAGGGCGGACCAGTGACAGGTACAGCGTAATGCCGTGTTCCGACGGTAGTGGCGACTGCGGGTTGAGCAGTGGGTAATCTGTTGGACGCTGCTGAATGTACACCTTTATATACTGTGAAATTTTTCGTTTGTCTAATACCGACGTCATACATATAAGATGGTGATTGGCTGGCAGTAGCCTATCAGCAGCCTCTTACGTTTGCTGCCCTGTAAGTGATTGGTAGGAAAAATCTTATGTCTGATTGGAAAACAACAGCCAATCAGCAGTAGCATCCAGGGATGGTGTTTCCTGCTGCCAACGTTTCTGGCCCCGCGTAAAAACTACTGTGGCCACTGTTTATACTACAGAACCCAAGTGGAGCCGCTGGCTGGCACGCAGACGCGGTCCGCTGGGCAGGGTAGAACTTATGGGACTTAACTACGGGGTCATCAGTCCCTAAGCTTACAAACTACTTATGAACTAGCTTAGACTAAGGACGGCACAAATATCCATGCCCGAGGGGGGATTCGAACCCCCGACTGTAGTGGCCGGGCAGACCGTGACTGGAGCGCCTCAGTCCCCTCGGCCACAGCGGCCGGTTGGGCAGGGATTGCCGGCAGCCACGTTAAAGGTAACTTGCAGCCATCCTTCCTATTCATGTTAGGTCGTTTAATTATTTCGATGGCTTCTCTTATTTTTTGTTGCATCCACGGCTCCCGGGGAAGCACGCGAGGTTCTCTGACGTTAATAATACTGCGACAAAATCGACAAAATAACGAATCTACAAGCCATAGCGTCTAGTGAGACAGTGAAAAGCCGCCAACAAAAGAAATTAATGCGGCTCGCAAGAGTCAACAGCGCTCGGCCAAAAATTTATATGTCCCGCACTGTGGTGAATCTGTCAACGCATTCTATCAGCAAGGCAGCAGCTACAGATGTGTTATTTAAGGGATTGAACTTTTCTGTTGCACCCAGTCGCATACCGCCAGAGGACATCATACAAGCCGTTGAAGTGTCCGTACGGAAACTACTCCAAGTCGAGGCAGAGAAGATGCGGCAAGAAACAGTCAGAATCCTGCAGCATGCGAAGCCTCCGTAAAAGAATATCTCACGTCCATTAGATTTCGGAAATGCAGCCGCACAAAATTCACTTCTTCCGTTGATATTTCGGCCGCGTACCGTCCGGCCATCTTCAGAGTGAGTAGAAGACTGTCGCCGAGGTGCCGGGCGCGGCCTTATAGGCCTGATCGCGGTGGCAATGCGCGTGCGCGTCACAGATGCTGGTTTACTGCATGTCGAAATACACGCGTGCGTCCCCCGTGGCGGAAGCGCTCCGGTGTTCACTTATCGATACATGCTCGGCTGCGTTAACACCTTCACGCTTCTCTGCAATTTCAGTACTCTAAGTGTCTAAATTAAAACCTTTGTTTATTAAGTTGTTGGCCAGTCTAATTTCAACAGCTTCCTTAAATATAGCACCTCAAAACGAAGATATGGGTGTAAAAAATCTTCACATCACTATAGTTCATGGAATGACCAGTTTCTATGCAATGTTCAGCCACAGGTGACTTGTCTGGCTGTAATAGGCGAGTATATTTTCTGTGTTCGACGCATCTCTCGTGGACAGTACGTGTTGCCTGGCCTATATATGAATTATCCCAATTTCCGCTTGGGATCTGGTACACAGCTGACTCGCGAAGCAACAAATCATCCTTTACTGATCTGAGTAAGGCTGCAATCTTCACAGGTGGCCGGATGATAACCTTAACACGATGTTTGTTGAGAATGCGGCTGAGCTTTGATGAAAGAGGCCCACGTAAGGTAAGAAGGCTCTTGATCTGTAACTATAGATTTTCGTCTTCTTCTTCTTCCACGTCACGTGCTTGCATTCTCGGACTCACATAGAATGCTCTGCGAATCTGATGCTGTGAATATCCATTTGCTTTGAAAATGCTCTCCACGTGTGTGCTGTTCCTTCAAGTTCTCATCGTCTGATACACAATGTGCTCTGTGCACCAATTTCTTAAGGACCCCTGAGATTTGTGAGGGATGATGGCAGCTAGTTCTAACAAGTCTGCTGTGGCAGAACAACAGAAGAAATGCGGCTGTACTATTAACTTCCGAGAACCTTGCGTGCTTGCCCGGGAACTGTGGGTGCAACAACGCAAAATAAAAGCCATCGAAATAATTAAACGACCTAACAACATGAATAGGGAGGATACAAATTACCTTCAACGTGGCTGCCGGCAATACCTGCCCAGCGGGCCGCGTGTGTGCGCCAGCCAGCGGCTCCACTTGACCCGGGTTCTTCAGTATAAACAGCGGCCACAGTAGAACTGACGCGCCGACTGAACGTTCGCAGGAGGCAACACCATCCCCTGGATGCTAGTTGCTGATTAGCTGTTGACTTCCAATCAGACATAAGATTTTGCCTACCAATCACTTACAGGGCAGCAAACGTAAGAGGCTGCTGATACGTTACTGCCAGGCAATAACCATCTTATATGTATGATGTCGGTATTAGATAACCGAAAAATTTCACAGTATATAAAGGTGTACATTCAGCAGCATCCAGCAGTTAACCGCCCTGATGAGGACCGCTGCATAGTGGTCGAAACGTCGGGAATTCATTTGCCAGTCGATTTTTTTTTTTTTTTTTTTTTTTTTTTTTTTTTTTTTTTTTTTTTTTTGACGTGGCCCAATACCCAGAGCTGTTTTCATTCAAAATATTACATTCTACTTGAAGTCTAAAAGTATTTCACCTGATTTATATTTTTTACATACCAGTTCCGTTACGGCCGGCGCTGCGAAGGATAGCGAAGCTCTGAAGGAATGTCGTCGACTCCGGGGGACTTATTTCAACTAATATTTTCTAGTGACCTGTTAATTTTTTTTTGCTTTTTTCATATCTCCCTTCTCATCTACACTCCTGGCCAATAAAATTGCTACACCACGAAGATGACGTACTATAAATGCGAAATTTAACCGAAAGGAAGAAGATGCTATGATATGCAAATGTTTAGCTTTTCAGAGCATTCACATAAGGTTGGCGCCGGTGGCGACACCTACAACGTGCTGACATGAGGAAAGTTTCCGATCGATTTCTCATATACAAACAACAGTTGATCGGCGTTGCCTAGTGAAACGTCGTTGTGATGCTTCGTGTAAGGAGGAGAAACGCGCACCATCACGTTTCCGACTTTGCTAAAGGTCGGATTGTAGCTTATCGTGATTTCGGTTTATCGTATCGCGACATTGCTGCTCGCGTTGGTCGCGATCCAATGACTGTTAGCAGAATATGGAATCGGTGCATTCAGGAGGGCAATACCGAACGCCGTGCTGGATCCCAACGGCCTCGTATCACTAGCAGTCGAGATGACAGGCATCTTATCCACATGGCTGTAACATATCGTGCAGCCACGTCTCGATCCCTGAGTCAACAGATGGGGACGTATACAAGACAACAACCATCTTCACGAACAGTTCGACGACGTTTGCAGCAGCATGGACTATCAGTTTGGAGACCATGGCTGCAGTCACTCTTGACGCTGCTTCACAGACAGGATAGCCTGCGATGGTGTACGCAACGACGAACTTGGGCGCACGAATGACAAAACGTCATTTTTGCGGATGAATCCAGCTTCTGTTTACAGCATCATGATGGTGGCATCCGTGTTGGACGATATCGCTGTGAACGCACATTGGAAGCGTGTATTCGTCATCGCCATACTGGCGTATCATCCGGCGTGATGGTATGGGGTGCCACTGGTTACACGTCTCTGTCACTTATTGTTCGCATCGACGGCACTTTGAACAGTGGCCGTTACATTTTAGATGTGTTACGACCCGTGGATCTACCCTTCATTCTATCCCTGCGAAACCCTACATTTCAGCAGGATAATGCACGACCGCATGTTGCAGGCCTTTCTGGATACGGAAAACGTTCGACTTCTGCCCTGGCCAGCACATTCTCCAGATCTCTCACCAATTGAAAACGTCTGATCAATGGTGGCCGAGCAACTGGATCGTCACAATACGCCAGTCACTACTCTTGTTGAACTGTGGTATCATGTTGAAGCTGCATGGGCATCTGTACCTGTACACGCTATCCAAGTTCTTTTTGACTCAATGCCCAGGTGTTATTATGGTAAGAGGTGGTAGTTTTGGGTACTGATTTCTCAGGATCTATGCACCCAAATTTTGTGAAAATGTAATCACATGTCAGTTCTAGTATAATATGTTTGTCCACTGAATACCCGTTTATCATCTGCATTTCTTCTTGGTGTAGCAATTTTAATGGCCAGTAGTGTCTGTCATCTTCCATTTTCCTTAGTATAAATTGCAAGTTCAGTTCTCAATATTCCTCAATATTCACCTCCACCATTCTGTTTCACTTATGTGCTTATTACTGGGTTTTCATCTTAGCTACTGATGTTCGTACAACTGTTTTTCTTTTCTCGAAACGTGTATTTATTTCGTGCAATTAAACTCTGCACAATGCTTCATAATTTTTGTATACCGGAAAGTGTAGATAGCATAGCTATAACTGACAGATACTGTACTGTATGTGCAACAAAAAATATTTAATTTTAACTCGTGTAAGTACAGACAAAAATAAACTTGAAGGCACCAGATTCTTGACACCACGATAGCGTCCAATCGAAACCTCAATGGCCAGTAGTGTATATCATCTCGCCATATTAAATATGGCGTATTATGTATGAGTTTGTGCCGTTATCGGGTATTGGTAGGCAGTAACATAGAAAGAACAAATTAAGACGACTGTTTGGCGTTAAAAGTATGCGCCGTAGACGGTAACTCACTTAAAAGCCTCTTGGTCACGCTATACCTATGAAAAGCCGCATATTCCAACAAGTGTCCCAGGTTACAGAAAAGTGGCACTGCGGATAGCTGTTCTGACCCTGAGAATGTGTCATCACGGTGAAGTGGCCGAGCATCTAAAAGTCGCCTTGCTGCGAAGCGTGCGGTTACCCGTCGTCGTTAGTTCGAGTCCTCTCTCGGGCATTGGCGTGTGTATTGTCAAATTTTCGTTTAGCTTATGGGACTTAACTACGGGGTCATCAGTCCCTAAACTTACAAACTACGTATGAACTAACTAAGACTAAGGACGGCACAAATATCCATGCCCGAGGGGGGATTCGAACCCCCGACCGTAGTGGCCGTGCAGACCGTGACTGGAGCACCTCAGTCCCCTCGGCCACCGCGGCCGGCTGTGTGTTGTCCTTAGGATAAGTTAGTTTCAGTAGTTCTTAAGACTATGGACTGATAACTGCGGTAGTTAAGTCCCATAGATTTACAAACTTTGGAACATTTGAGAATGTGTCCTGTTTACAGATCTTTTAGACAAGTTATGCCACAAATTAGTTTCCTCTAAAATTCTACTGGGTACCTACTCATTCAAGTAATTACTCGATCTACTGTTGTAATCTTCAGCATTCTCATGTTGCAACACATATCTGAATCTTTTATTCTCTTTTCGTCTGAGCTGCTAATCGTCCAGGTTTCACTCCTGTACAAGGACAGCAACCTCCTTTCATGATTACACTCTATGCAAAATGCTACTAGGCCGCTTCCTCTTTCATTCTGCAACTATTTTTCCATTTTTCCTTTTATTTGTGTAATGTAATTCGTGTCATCCATCACAATCAACTTTTCATCTCCCTTACTGAGCTGAATAGCTTCTTTTATCTCATCATAAAGTTTTTCAACCTCCTCGGCATCTATTGTGTTAGTTGCCATATAAACGTTTACTAATGTGGTGACTTTCTTTCTTGACTATGCATTTACTACGCTGCTCATAGTATCTTACCCGCACTCCTATTATCTTATTCATTATTAGACCATACCTGGGTTACCTATATTTGATGTCGCATTCATAACCCTGTGCTCACTTTACTGCAAGTCCTGGTCATCTTACCGCCGAACGTCAGTAATCGCCACAATATCTAACTTCAACATTTGCCTTCTCAAATTTTTAAGCTGCCGACCCGAGTAAAGGTTCCATATGATATCAGTTTGTTGCTTTTGATGAAATCTTCTTAAGTAGTTCCCAGGCGGAGATCAGAAAGGCGGGCTGTTTTGCCTCCGGTATAATTTACCCAAGGAGACGTCATCAATATCTAATCATGCATTTCCTCCTTGGGAAAAGTAACTAGTTCCCTCCTGCTCTCGGCCGGTCAGTCCCCAGACAATTTCTCCGGCAACTACTGAACGCCTCCGCCGCTGTTCAGGAACACGTTTGTATGGGCTCTCTACAGATATCTCTCAGCTGTGATTGCACCTGAATCGTTGAGATACGCTGGCTACCGCACTCTGCAATATACGAGTATGTGGTTTACGGGGGCGGAGTTCCTTATTACAAGTATTAAAATTTTTCTAATTGATAGGGAGAGATCCTGATGACTTTAAATCAATTATAAATAAAACATGACACTTGCTGGTCTTATGTGTTGATTCAGTGAGTGCTCTACAGTCTCTTCCATGGTAGCTGAAGAAATGGCTGTAAATTCGTTGCCTACCATAAACTGAAAACTCTCCAGAGCAAAAAATCTGCGTCATATAATTAATCTACGTTGGCTACCGGGACATGTTGTTAGGAGCAAGGAACGTGCAGACCAATTGGCAAAAATGATGCAGCATCTGCTTCCCACCGACATGTGTCAATCATACAGTAATTTTCAGGGTTCACTCGGTAGACAAGCAAAACGATGATGGACATCGTTGATGGACATGGATCGTTACATCAAAGGAGCATCACATCGGGCTACTGAGCAACAGATTGTACGCAACCTCGGTCTCTCACCCCCCTGAATTACGGGAAAGAAATTAGTACTGTAAACAGACTAAGAGTAGATCACAAGAATACTAATAAAAATACATTTGTTAAAATTAATACTCTACTTATCCAGTCTGAGATTCACACTTCGTAGCAAAGGATAGTGCATGTAGCTATAGTGTGGCAGATGCCATCATTCAAGCACAATTATACTATGCAATATTCTAAAAATTAAGGTCATTATTCTCTTAGAGTATCTCTCGGAATATATTTGATATTTCATCCGTTTTTAAGAAATACTCTCCGCCCTCGGAGGGCTCAACGTTACACACTCAACGGTACATACTTCTAAATCCACAATACGGTGCGTGGCGCAGAGTGCCTCGCACCACTACTGGTCATATCCGTTTCTGTTCCAAATAGAGCGAAGGAAAAACAAATGCCTAAGTACGAGCCTAATTTCTCTCTTCTTTGTGGCCCTTATGCAAAATGTGAGTTGGCGACAGTATAATCAATCTGCAATCAGCTTCAAATGTCGGCCCTCTAAATTGCCTCAGTCCTTTCCCTTGGAAAGAAAGTCGACTTCCTTCAGGGATTCTCATTTGCGTTCTCCAAGCATTTCCGCAACGCTCGCTTGTTAATCGAACCTACCAATAACAAATACAGCAACACTTCTCTTAATTGCTTCTATGTATTCCTTTAACCCTTTATTTGGCAATGTTGCCCTCGAGCAACATCAAAATTGCGCGTGGTTTTCTGAAACATGTTTCAAGTTTCATCCTTGGATGGGCAACAGTGCTTGAAACTAACATTAAGCTCTCCAGTAAAGTGTCGTTTCGTTGTCTTTTGTAAAAAGTTTAGCAATAAACTGAAACTTTAGCGGACACTTCAAGCATAAGTTACTAATTTTGTGACGATATTTTTCATGATACATGGAAAACTGCTCATAAAAGGAAAAGAGGAAGCCTTGAAGTTCAGTTATTATTGAAAACTGTTGGCGAGTTCTTATATGGGAAACTGAAAATGGACATATATTTATTGGGAAGAGGAGGCCTGGTAGACTACTACAAAATGGGCAATAAGTCCAAAAGAAGAATGAAACAGCATTTCCTGTATCAGTTAATGATGTGCGGTATGGCAGATATGACAATATGTTGTCACTTGACAGATTACGGGCCAAAAGGAATTTGCAAGTTTTGTCTTCAGGAATACTTCACTGTAAAAAGTGAAAATCGTGGGACTGTTCTGAACTTTGCACCAAAAAGTCTTGTTTTCACACGTTTTAGATGAAGTAGTCCAAAATACAATAAATTCTACTGTCATAAGAACAACACTGTAGTACTGATACTGTACCATCATGCGAAGTTTTTGGGATATGTTACTTACAAACCATAAACTATGTTCTGAACCAAAAATCGTATCAATCTGTTCACATAGCCCTACACATTTAAGTAACATAGTACTTTTTTCCCTCGTGATTTCTATGTGTGCCAAATAAAGGGTTAAACAGAAATCAAACATCTGAACATACTCAAGAATGGGTCTCACTGGTGTCCTTTACGGGATCTCCATTACAGATGAACCACATAAATTCTCCCAATAAAGCCGTCGACCATCCACCGCCGTCCTTACGACTAACCGTACATGCTCGTTGCATTTCAATCGCTCTACAACGATTAGTCCGCATATTTCATCGACGTCACTGTGTCAACCAGCTCCTTACTAATACTGTAGCCGGCCGCGGTGGCTGAGGGGATTGAGGCGCTCCAGTCACGGTCTGCACGGCCACTACGGTCGGGGGTTCGAATCCCCTCGGGCATGGATATTTGTGCCGTCCTTAGTTCTAGCTAGTTCATAAGTAGTTTGTAAGTTTAGGGACTGATGACCCCGTAGTTAAGTCCCATAAGCTTAACAAACATTTGAACTAATACTGTAACCTATTCGAACATTGTGGGTTTGTATTTCTTACTCATCTACATCACCCTACATTTTTCTAAATTGAGAGCTAGCTGCCACTCATGACACCAACTAGAAATTTTGTCTTGACCACATGATTGGTTCGTAGGCGTAACAGATCCACTAGATGTCCATGCTGACTGGTGAGTAACAGACCGTCAGTTGCAGGTAAGCCGTGCGCGTGGCAACATAGTTCCTTGGCATTGCTAGAGAAGTGTACTCTGACTCTCTTGTATTTGTGTGTGAGTGATGTAGGCAACTGTAAGTGCACTCTTTTGTATTTGTGTTTGTTTCGCGCGCAATCAGAACTGACGTAAGTAAGGTATTAGAGGTTTTACATCAGAGTGAATTACCGTCTTCATTCCGTAACGCTTCAACCTTTGCATGTATAGTTCTTTCACCAATGGGAAAAATTTGCTAAACATTTTGTGAGTCAGTTTTAATATAAAACATTGAAATTGAACTCCGAAGTCGCAACGCAATCATCAACCTTCATGCACTCCTCCATAATCAGTTCACTGCACCCATATTCAACAACATGATCAAGCTTGACTGGAACAAAGCTACATCTCCAGTTGCGTTTGATGCTTTTGGTTCTCCTAACAGTGTTATTTGGCTCACAACACAACTGCAGAACTGCATCACGCATCCAGTGCACACATTCTCGCTTGCATTTATATGTAAAAGATTTCTGTACCAAGACCCACAAACTGCTTCATGTTAGGTACATTAATGACAGTCATATGTTACACTGCTACCTGTCTTTCCTGCCTATTCATTATTATACCAATATCTACAAAGCTGACCAAAATGTATAATTAACGCTGTGGGCAGCTAAAATTCGTGTAGTAATTATTGATTACACCTTATGTTTCCATTGCAATTAATATAATTTCATTATCGGCAAGACACTTCGCGAGTGTACTTTGAAAGTCATCTTGCAACCTACTATAGACACTCAATTACGATACGTTTCCAGACACCATAGCATTTCCAGCAAAATTCCGCAGACTACTACTCACTCTGTCCGTGACATCATTTGTGTTCGAGGGGCATTCAGTAATTAGAGAGACAAACTGTTGTGGGGAAAAACTGTTGGTGGGCAAATTTGGTTTAAGTTGTGATTACCGGAATGATCTTAATCATCTGATGTATCAACATTGATTTGTTTATAACCTCAAAAATACATTTCAAGATAAGGAGTCCACTTGAAAGTTTCACATTGGTTGAACAATCTATTGTTATTCATTTTTTATTTGTTGAAGGCGAGAAACCAGTGAATATATACTGTAAAAAGAATAAAGTTTAGGTGAAGGTTGTATGAGTCGTGCCAATTTTTACAAGTGGGAAGGGCAATTCAAAAATGGTCGCGACTCAGTGACTGATGAACACCGTCTGGCCACCAGTTGTGTTTTCAACTCCCTAATTTGGAAGTCGAATTAATGACACTATTCGTTACGACCGTCGTGTGACTGTGCACTTGATAAGGTTCGGGTTAGTACTGGAACAGTTATTATCTCTAACAAACTGAATTACCGTAAAAATGTGCAAGGTGGGTCCCAAAGGAATTTACGCGGCTACACAGAGAGTGTGCAGAGATTAAAGGAACGTTCTGAAAGAGAAGGTGAGTACTTCCTCAACAAAATTTTAACTTGTAATAAAACTCGGGTTTACTGTTATCAGCCAGAATGAAAAAGGCAAAGCATGGAGTGGAAGACACAAACTAATCCGTCAAAAAAAAAAAAAAAAAAAAAAAAAAAAAAAAAAAAAAAAATTCAAAACCCGAGCATCAGCATGAAATGTCATGTTGTCCGTGTTTTGGGACTGAAGATCCAACTTTTTGTGATTTTCCCAAGAGCAGCGTACACTGAACAGCCAATACTACTCGGATTTGCTTGTAAACAAGGGGCAGCGAGCCATGAGACAGGAATGTACTGGATCTCAGAGGAGAGGTCTGATTCTCCAGCAAGACAACGCATGTCCTCATATTACTCAACTAACTCGTGGAATCATCGACGAAATGGGAGGTACTGTCTCATCCCCCTTACAGTTCCAATTTAGCACCTAGGCATTACGTGGGAAGAGGTTCCAGGACAAGGAATACGTGACAGATATTGTAGAAAATTGGTTCAAACATCAAGATAGTTCTTTGCAGCTAGAATAAAAAAAACTTTTAGCCCCTTGGAAGAACTGCATAGAAGTTCAAGGGTTTTATGTTTCAAATGTTCAAATGTTTGTAATTCTTATGGGACCAAACTACGTTGGTCATCAGTCCCTAGACTTACAAACTACCTAAACTAAGTTTAACTAACCTAAGGACAACACACACATCCATGCCCGAGGGGGGATTGGAACCCCCGACGGCGGATGGCCGCGCACACCGGTTTCATGTTTGAAAAATAAAGTATTGCTTCATAAAAATAGACAGTTTTATCCTCCAAACCAATGTCTCTTTAAATATTGAATGGCCTTCGTAGATAGAAAATTACAGCCGTCCCATCACATGGACGATGGCGCCGATGAATGAAGTGTGGAGGAGTTTGTGTTCAGCACACCGCTCTCCCATCGTTGTCAGCTTTCAGAAAGTGTTCTTTTCTCAGGCAAGATGTTAATTGGCCTCACAAGGATCTAATTCAAATGTTTGTCAAGCTTATGGGACTCAACTGCGGAGTTATCAATCCCTAAACTTACTAACTACTTATAAACTAACTTATACTAAAGACAGCACAAACATGCATGCCCGAGGGGGGGGATTCAAACCCCCGGCGGGGAACGGCCTCGCGCATCGCAGCATAGCGTCTCAATGAGCTCGGCCACTCCGCCGCGGCAAGGATCTACTTCGCCTCGATTGCAAACAGCGAACGGTAGATCCTAACGGCGATCCGTCTAAGTCCTAGCGAAGTTTAACAATGCTTAACTACATTGTGCTATGTAAAACGCAACTTTTCTTATATTTCGTTATACGTACGAGAATTCAGCAGTGGTAAACGAGCTTTCGTACCAGTGGCATAACTAGGACTTGGCGTTGAGGGGGGGGGGGGGATAGATCTGCTTGACGAGCAAAATTTTAGTCAGTTTCCAGACAACTACCATCTACCACTCCCGTTGAAGAAACTAATTCACTCCCATCCAATGAAAGATTATGGTAAAACACCCCAAGGTTTCAAGTTTCAATCTTTACCTTTACCAGATTGCTGTTATACGATTTCCTTTCTCTCTCTCTTTTTTTTTATTTTTTTGGTGGAGGTCTGGGGGGGGGGGTTTCTATCCCCCTCATCCCCCCCCCCCCCCACAGTTACGCCACTGTTTCGTACCTATTGTAATCACCTTATAGGTTGCCATTTATATTTATATTGTACACATCCAGGCAAATTACACCATTACTTGGATCATTGCGACTGGGTTCGGAATATCGAACACATGCGGCGAACTCTGTAGCCGGTGAACTCGAGCCGTCAGGTGTTTGGCGCCCCCTCCCTCTCCTTCGTGGGAAATGCCGCGCCGAGGGCGAGCCCTTATTTCGCGGCCGACGGCCGCTGCCAAAAGCGCATAGCGGCGAGACGAGGCGCGGCGCGTGCGCGCTCGTGCCGATTGCGATCTGCCGGCCATACGCCATATGCCGGCGTGACGTCACGCCGCGGAGCATCTGCTGGGCACAATGCAAACTTATCGCGCCCCAATTGACCGAACCCTCTCGGCTCGTCGCCCCTGTCCGGCTGACACGTTAGCCACAAAGGGCCCGTCCGCGCTCCACTTGCAGCGGGCGCTGGTCGCTGTTTTGTCGCCTCACGAGATACGCATCGCTTCTGTCGCTCGGCGATAGCACCGGCGGTGGCGCTTCCATTACTCCTACTCTGCCCATTGTTGTAGAGGAAACGCTCTCGGCTTAATGTTGTCAAGGGAAAGGCATCAGAGTCCTGGGTTGGTAGTGTGAATCCAATTACAAAAATAAATTGTCGTGAGCTTTCTAGTAGTAATAAAGAAACCATCATTTCGTGTAGATATTTGCTTATTTACTGCGCAACAGAGTTAACATATTTACAGATCCAAGCAGCCGGACCGATTAGAGCTACTTGTTAGTTGATGTCTGTCACGTGTCGCCAAATAAGCTGCCGACTACCACTTGGTTAGGCGCCGTTCATACTAACAAGGGGAACACCAAGTATGGTACGATCGAATTTTCATATTTCCTCAAACCGTCTTGATTGCAAATTTTTTATTAGTTAATGACACGTTTCGCCCTATAGCAGGGCATCTTCAGATTATCTGCGTGATAGAATTTACACAAAATTACAAAGCGGAATTACAAACGGTTATAATGGTACATGGGCTTATTTTGTGTTAAGAAGACAGTATGCCGGCCGCTGTGGCCTAGGGGACTGAGGCGCTCCAGTCACGGTCTGCACGGCCACTACGGTCGGGGGTTCGAATCCCCCTCGGGCATGGATATTTGTGCTGTCCTTAGTCTTAGCTAGTTCATAAGTAGTTTGTAAGCTTAGGGACTGATGACCCCGTAGTTAAGTCCCATAAGTTCTACAAACATTTGAACATTATTTTTTTATTTATTTTTTTATTTTTTTAAGGCAGTATAAATGGTAAACAAAGCTTACAATGCGCTCTCCGTGGTGTGACACCGTAAGTTGTTATTGCGGTATTTCTATTTTTCTGGAATTTTTTGGATTTCCTTGTCGCCCTACAAATGATCGGCTAACAACGACAAGGAAAGCCCAAAAATTCCAGAAAAATAGAAACACCGCAATAACAACACCGTGTCGCACCACGGAGAGCGCATTGTAAAATTTGTTTACTATTTATACTGTCTTCTTAACACAAAATGAGCCCATGTACCATTATAACCGTTTGTAATTCCGCCTTGTAATTTTGTGTAATTTCTCTCATGCAGATAATCTGAAGATACCCTGCTAAAGGGCGAAACGCGTCATTAACTAATAAAAAATTTGCAGTGAAGACCATGGATTGGAAATCAACGAATTTTCATGGGTCGCATGTATGTTGTGCGGGAAACTCCTCCAGACCACCAAGCTAAAAGGATTTGCTTAAATGTTTGTAGAGTTTATGGGACTTAACTACGGGGTCATCAGTCCCTAAATTTACAAACTACTTACAAACTAGCTAATACTAAGGGTGGCACAAATATCCATGCCCGAGGGGGGACTGTGACTGGCGCGCCGCAGACAGCTCGGCCACCGCGGCCGGCAAGGATTTGTTTCAGTGCGCCTTGATTTTCATGAAAATCGAGATCAAAGTCCAGCGCGTAACAGCTATCCTGTACAAACACTCCCTTAGCCATTGACTCAGCGTGCTGTAATTAGCAAGGCGCTTGACTGTCACGCAGACGACCCTAGATCAAAACTCGCTCGTTTTTTTTTTTTTTTTTCTTTTTTTTACGCTGTCTGACGGTTGATTGTGTATAATTATATTCCTTTTTTCCACTTTATCAATTCTTATTTCAAAGATAAAGTTATTTCCGGCAATTACAGTTACACGTGAACGATACGCGACGAATGACAAGCCGCCTGGCCGCAGCATAATAAGCCACTGGGACGCGTCAATTGGGCACACACTGTACAAGGGGAAAATACAGGGGGTTGTGCTAAACCAGTCCTATATCATATTCTTTCCTTCTCCATGTTCAAATGTTTGTAAATCTATAGGACCAAACTGCGTGGTCATCAGTCCGTAGTTTACAAACTACTTAAACTACGGTAAACTAACCTAAGGACAAACACACACACCCATGCCCTAGGGAGGACTCGAACCCCCGACGGCGAGCAACCGCTCACTCCGCAGCGAGGCGCCTTAGACCGCTCGGCTACTCCACCACGGCCATCCTCCATGTTACCATGGATGACGCACAACAGTTTGCGTCTGTACCGCAATGACAGTGTTCGCGAGGGCTGTAGTTACTCCCCACTGCACTGAGTGAATATTAGAAACTCTTTAAGTTCACCAACCTGACGTCTTCTATAGATGTCCCCACGCAGATGATAGCACGCAGGTGGGAGTTCTTGAATGAGGCTGAAATTTCTAAACTATTGGCAGGAACTGATCTAATTATGGAATAAAACTGTGCTAGTTCGAAATGTCAGCTGATTTATTTAAAGTTAGCAGAAAACCAGAAAACTGCATAATAACATCAACTTGACACACATTGTCTTAATTGAAAGTAAAAATAAAGTTATTTCCCTTGATCTAAGATGATTAAAATATGTTTTATGACCGCCTACGTATGCATGTCACTCCACCGAGTGCGCGAACTGAAGTCACATGTTATTCTTCCGAGTGCCTCTTCTGAAGTGTGGCGGCTCGATGCAAGGCTGCCTTCGTTCCGTGATTTGGCGCGCAAACATGGCTGCCGTGCATCGTCCGTCTTAAATTAACTGTTTTGTTTATGTTTCTAGCAATTGTTAATCTGTTTTACCTACTCAGGGCATAGCTTAGATTTGAGGAGTTTTTCTAAATTGAGTATGACTTTGAATAAATAATTAGTTAATAAACATTATCAGAAATATGAATGCGTTTTGGTGCGTGACCGCCAGTGTTACAGCCAATCGGCGTCCAGTGCCTGCCGCTCGGGGACTTCCCTAGAATTCGGGGAAATTTTCTAGTGCTCTTTCCCATGAGAACCCGACCTATTGTACCACCTGTCGTGGTTCTCACCTGCTTTTACCATCTGTCACCTACTGGTCCTAACCGGCTGCACTGAAGCAATATTTCGATCTTAATATGATGGCTTTAAGCCAGAAATATTACAACTGCATTCGACGGTATAACAACAGTGGGACCGGAGACTATAAACGCAGCTAGGAAATGCTGCACAAATGTTTTAGGTGATAACTACAGGCGGTTTACTGATCTTTCAGTCACCGTAAAAGTATACTTTGAAATAACGAATTAAATAAAATAATCGTCGCGCAATACGTATTATCGTAAGTTATTATCATGACCAGTTACTCAAGCATTAACATAAGAGTATCTATGAAAGCAGAAAATTATGCGCAATCAATCATCGAACAAGTGTAAAAACTCGGGTCGTCTGTGTGATAGTAGAGCGCCTTGCTAATTACACCACGCTAAACCATGTACCGATTACGCGCTGGCCTTCATGGAAACCAATCCTTTTAGCTTGGTGGTCTGGAGGAATTCCCGAACGACATACCTACGACCCATCATCATTCGTTTGTACCATACTTGTTTATAAGATAAGGGATATTTAGCAAGCAAGCGACGGTATATAGCTAGCAAAGTCCACAACAGCAGACGATAAATAGGCGCGACCAGGGCGATAAAATTTGGTGGGAACAAAATTTTCAATAACTGAGTTACAAATATGAACTCACGTAAAGAAGACGTCGTAATGGCTTATTGTTTCAGGTATAGGATGAGAAGATAAAGCACTGGGTGCATCCGTACAAATCACCCCGCATCATAGTTTGGCTGATTCTCAAGAGTTGTCTCAACATGAATCAATATTCAGAGAGTTTTATGGAATGAATCCTAAAAACTTCCGTTTTCTGCAACGCCTATATCGCCAATCCTTGAAAAAAGGGAAAAAGAGACACGCTTCACGCTTTCACCAGATGAAAAACTTCTGTTTACAATAAGGTAACTAGATGTGAATATAAACAGCAGTATTAACGAAACAAAGCAGATTTATTTTTATTACGTTTCACAAATTATATCAGTAAGTTCAACTTTCTTGCGGCAGTGTGATAATCTGATTGAATACCGAAGTTGATGGAACTGTGTCGGGTTACAAGACCCAGTAATTTAGTACAACAAATTCTTTATCTATCGGTATACACAAAAAATTAAAAGTTAAAAATTACGAAAATTTAGAATAAAACTGTGGGTGTACTTCATTAGTTGATAACATAATATAATGTTACGTTCTTAATGTTATCACTTTTTGTGATTGTTAATTCTGTCAAACTGAATGATGATTCCTCTCTGAATTATAATTGAGTTACGTATTTCGTGTTTCAGAGTTCCAAAATATATACATTCTGAGTTAATAACATAAAAATCAGATTCATATCATGAAACATGCGGGCTGAGATACATCGGAACAACAAAAAGAACTGTTAACACCCGTCTGAACGAACATAAAAGGAAGCGCCGTTTAGGACATACTGATAAATCGTCCGTAATGTAACAAGTTTATCAAGAAGGTAACCATGAAATAAAATTTAACGAGACGAGCGTCAGAGTAAAGACATCTCATTATCATGTACACATGTACAGGTAGGCCATAGAGATTTTCAAACACCGAAACAAGAATAGAGGAAGGTGTTAAACTGGACAAAATTTGGATGTCAACATTGCAGCGACAATATGACAAATTGTTATTTTCAATCGAGATTGTTTGCAATATCAGAGATCATAGAGCAGGCACGTCACGTGATTGATAGTGGCGCTCTCTGGATTGCCATATATACGGCACTCACTCGAGTTCCCTTGCAGTTTGCCGCTTCACTTCCGAGGATGCCTTCCGCAGTCGAAGCGAAACGTCAGGGGAATATTTTACGCATGGACCACGGCATCTCTGCGCGAAACTTTCAAGTTATGACAAATCCTGCCTGAAGAGAAATGTGGCTCTCGGTATGTCGTTCAGTCGCGCTAATGTGAATCTTTTCTGTCGCCTTCCTCGAGATTTCAAGTATCTGTCCGTGCTTGTCGTGTATCGTATATTGCTTACGATGTATCGCTTATCTTATATCGCCTTAGTGTGAACGGCGCCTTATAGGCAACACTAAAACCGCTTTCAATGTGAATCGTGGAATAAAGTTGGAAACTCCCGACGCGGAGTACCTCGGGAAAGAGAGATGTTGTGTCGACTGCAGTTTTTAAGTGACAATCGACTGAACTATGGCATAGGACGCAAATTCTAACATAAAGAATACTTCGTAATGTGCATTGTATCTGAGAAAACGGTGGTAAACAATCTGCTGAAAAATGAAAAGCATAATCACCTCTACGAGCAAATTCTAGAAGGAAAAATTTGAGATTCTGCGCTAAAAGCAAATTTATTTCTCGCTATTATTGGTAATGTGAAAATACTTTTACACTGCCTAGTGACTACACTATCTGTAATGTTAGTGAAACCTCTTGAACAGTGCTGCTTGCCAGTCACTTTCAGGTTACAGGCAACGTGTGCAAAAAAAAAAAAAAAAAAAAAAAAAAAAAAAAAAAAAAAAGAATGATGGGGTGAACATCAGATCAAGTAAGAAATTCTATACAGTTATGAAAACAAAGTAGCAAAACATAGCCAATAAAAATTTCATTAAACCAATTTACAGAAAAATAACAACCAAAAAGAATTGCATTACATTTAAGAAAAAAAAAAAAAAAAAAATTGGTGCGTTCGACGAGTTTCGAATACGTGGTCGTCTGAACGGCAGGCTATAATCGTAACCATTGCTGTATCGCTTTCTTGTTAATCTTTAGACATCCAGTCACAAGGATCTACGTCTACATCTACATACATACTCCGCAAACCACCGTAAGGTGGAGGGTACACTGTACCACTAGGCATTTCCTTTCCTATTCCCAAATAGAACGAGGAAAAAAAGAATGCCTATAAGCCTCCGTGCGAGCCCTAATTTCTCTTATTTTGTCTTTGAGATCACTACGCGAAATGTTGTAGGCGGCAGTAAGATCGTGCTACACTCAGCTTCCGGCCCTCTAAATTTCCTCAACAGAATTTCACGAAAAGATCGTCGTCTTTCCTCCAACAATCCCCAATTGAGTTGCCGGAGCATTTCCGTGACACTCGCGCATTGGTCGAACCTACCAGTAACAAACCTAGCTGCTCGCCTCTGAACTGCTTCGATGTCTTCCTTTAAACTGATCTGCTGCGGGTCCGAAACACTTGAGCAATACTCAAGACGTGGCCGTACAAGCGTTTTATATACGGTCTCCTTTACAGATGAAGTACATGTTCCCAAAATTCTGCTCGTTCCATTTCATATCGCTCTGCAATGTTACGCCTAGATATTTGAATGGCGCGACAGCATCAAGAAGCTCAATACTAATGCTGTATTCGAACATTACGGGATTTTTCTTCCTACTCATGCGCATCACCTTACATTTTTCTACATTGAGAGCTATCTGCCATTCTTCGCTCCAACAAGAAATTTTTTCTAAGTCATCTTGTATGCTGTTACAGTCAGTTAAAGACGATACCCTCCCATACACCATAGCATCGTCAACAAACAGCCGCTAATTACCAGTTACTCTGTCCATCAGATCATTTATATAGATAGAAAATAATAGCGGTCCTATCGCACTCCCCTGGGGCACACCTGATGATACACTTGTTTCTGATGAACACTCGCCGTCGAGAACAACGTACTGCGTTCTATTACTTAGAAAGTCTTCCAGCCAGTCACAAATCTGTGAACCTATTCCATAGTCTCGTATCTTTGTTAGCAGTCTGCAGTGTGGCACCGCGTCGAACGCCTTTTTGAAGTCGAGAAAAACACAATCCGCCAGTTGCCCTTCATCCATGGGTCGCAAGATGTCATGTGAGGAAAGGGCAAGCTGAGTTTCACATAAACGATGTTCCCTAAACCCATGCTGATTCACAGAAAGAAGCCTTTCCGTTTCAAGGAAAGTTACTATATTCGAACTGAGAATATGCTCCAAAATTCTACATGAAACTGATGTCAACGATATTGGGCTGTAATTGCCTGGATCAGGTCTCTTGCCTTTCTTATAAACGGGAGTCACCTGCGCTTTTTCCATCACTAGGAACTTTGCGCTGAATTAAAGATTCGCGATAAATGCAAGCTAAGTAGGAGGCCAATGCCGCAGAATACTCTTTGTAAAACCGAACTGGTATTCCATCCGGACCAGCAGACTTTTTCGTATTTAGTTCTTTCAGCTGCTTCTCTACACCGGAAATACACATTACTATGTCCTCCATTTCGGAATTCGTACGTTGATCAAATGATGGCACATTTGTGCGATCCTCCTGCCTGAAAGATTTCTTAAAGGTTTAATTTAGAACTTCAGCTTTCCGTTGGCTTGCGTGTTCTTTTTGAATCAAGAGTGCAACAGTCTTTGTTTTCTCAGCAGCTTTCTAACATTATTATTATACCACGTTGGATCTTTTCCATCCTTAATCGTCTTTACTGGCACATATTTCTCTAACCCTTTATTTACAATGCCCTTAAATTTAGTCCACAATTCCTCTACATCCATCCCGGAATTAAACGATGCTCATTCATTTTCTATGTGCGATCGTACCATTTGCTTATCGGCTCTTCCCAACAAAAACACGCTCCTAGCCTTCTTGATCGGTTTCTGAACTTTGGTCACCACCGACGCTATGACGATATCATGATCACTAATTGCTGTCTCTATATTACATGGCCCGGATACCTACGCACTACCTGGTGTAGACTTTCTTTGAATGATTCTAAAACTGCTACAGCAGCACTGGGGGGAGGGGGCGTTAAAAACACCCAACTATTAACTTTACTTCTTTTAGACATTTTATACGTGTCCAGATAACTTCACAGCTACTTTCAACCTCAATCTCAGTAGAAACAATATCTTTGTCCACAGTAATGAACACTCCTCCTCCGGTTGTATCCGATCTATCTTTTCGATATACATTCCACGCCTCGCTAAATATTTCCACTTCATGATTTAGCCAGCTTTCGGTGCCTAAAACTATCTGAGCACAATAATTTCCATGCAGTGCGGCAAATTCGGGAACTTTGTTTCCAATACTTTGTAAGTTCGCGGCTAATATTTTGATATTCGAATTTTTGAGCCGAACGTGGCCTGAATTCGCTGTTTGAATGTTGACAGGCGAATGCTCAACAGAGTTAGCGCCTAGCCTAAAACACCCCCATGTGCACTCCACAAGTACTCTGCTACCCGACTAGCCGCTTCCTTAGTGTAGTGCATCCCTGATTTATCTAGGGGCAACCTACAATTTCCCAACCGATAACGCAGATCCAGAAATCTGCAGCCATGACTGTCACAGAGTCGACGAAGCCTCTGGTTCAGACCCTCCACTCGGCTCCAAACCAAAGGACCCCGATCAACCCTGGGAACAATGCTACAAATCGACAGATCTGCGCCGGCCGCGGTGGCCGAGGGGACTGAGGCGCTCAAGTCACGGTCTGCACGGACTCTACTATCGGGTGTTCGAATCCCCCCTCGGGCATGGATATTTGTGCCGTCCTTAGTATAAGGTAGTTGATAAGTAGTTTGTAAGTTTAGGGACTGGACCCCGTAGTTAAGTCCCATAAGCTTAACAAACATTTGAACATTTGATTTGACAGATCTGCTTGCACCCCACGTACGAGGGCAGCAGCCTTCACTAATTCCGCCAGCCAATCGTAGGACCTGAGGATGTCCTCAGAACCCAAGCGACAAGCGTCATTGGTGCCGACGTGAGCTACATCTTGCAGTCGACCGCACCTCGCACCGTCGATAGCCGCCGGCAAGGCCGCCTCCACATCTCGGATGAGGCCCCCCAGCAGACACACAAAGTGCACATTGGAATTCTTTCCTGATCTTGACGCTATCTGCCTAAGGGGCTCCATCACGCGCGTAACATTGGAGCTCCCAATAACTAATAATCCCCTCCCCTCGTGCACCTGCTCGGACCCTATTGAAGGAGTGGCCACACCTCCACTCACAGGACGAACGGACGTGGACGGACGTCCACCCTCCACATTGGCCTTCTGCCTCAAGCGACGCGAACGCCGTACAACCCGCCACTCCCCTTGCGGAGAGGGCGGCTCGACCACGTGCGGTACCCCTGAAGGTGCCTCGGTAGCAGGGACATAGAGCGAATCATGAGACACCTGAGGTTTCCCACTCGAGGCACCAGACTCCCCACCATCGCTGCATCCCGAGCACAGAGTCTGTGCCCCGAGACAGCAGCCTGAAGACGGCTGACCGTAGACAACAGCACGCTCAGCCGTTCGCGAACTGCGGCCAACTCCTCCTGCGTCCGCACACAGTGCGGCGGAACGACCTCTTTGTACGGCGGAACGTGTGCTAAAACCTTATCTTCAAAAGCACTCGTCTTGTATGATTAGGGTTGAATGTGGCCGTGTCAGACTTCGTAATCCTTGAGGTGTCCACTCGCCCATAAAAATTTATATAAAAATAAAATAAAATAAATGTTAATGTAAAATCTTTATACGTTGCAATATTTCAAAAATCAGATTCTTGCGCCGAGGGAAGAAGTCACTCTTGTTAAAATATTTCTAAGTTCTCTCATAGATAAGACGGTGAAAAGAAATTCTTAAGTTTGTGGTCGTTGCTATAGACACAGATAAAAAAATATATTTCTTCAATGATTATCGATCGATGTGTATGATCGATTAATCAAAATTCTAAAAGAAACATTTATCGAAGTCTTCTCGACGTAACTTTTCCACCAATAAAAATTCATAAAAAATCTTCCTTCAGATTGAAGAATATTTAAATTAAATGTTCTCGTCGTTTCATTAACATATTATTTATCGTAAAATAATTCTTCATAAATTATGTACTCAAGTTTAAACACGATAATATTTATTGCTTTCTAAGACATTACATATGTAGTCATTGACAGACAAAAGGGAACTGACTTTTAAAATTTGTTGTTTTAACATGAAACTTCGATAATAATGTCAACTCTTGCGACGATAACCGCGGAGATCAACATCTTCTTGCCTCGTGGCCGTCGACCCGCGACTTGATGTGGCCGGATATTTACTCCTTGGAATCGGCGCCGAAGATGTTGCCCTCGTAGGTTAAACCGCCTCACAGCACATGAAACATAAAAAACATACAAAAAACTTCTTTAAGAATCATATGACATTCAACATTTACAAAAAATTACTTAAGAACACAAATATAAGTAAGTTATCCTGCACAAACTGAGCTGACGTGAGATTAGTAGCGGAGACAATAATCCGTTCCACTACAACAGAAGGCACTCATCCTATCCATCCTATCGATACAATTAACTGTAGAAAGTAGAAAACTAAATAATCAACTTTTATGTAGCCTAGTACTTTAATAAAGGCGGCTGGCAGCTGACTGAACTGTGGTCAGTGCTAAGTATACTTGTGACGTTAGCATCCAGATGTGTGTTTCAAATATGTATTAAATTTTAAATGTATATATGTTCTGTTATTGCTTTTACCATAACTGATGTATGTAGTAGTTTTGTTTAGTTTGTTTATGTAATTTATTATTTGTGTATCTGGGTAATCGCCGATAGGGAAGCGCCTCGCTCTTTGCAGTTACCAGGCCTTGATGGTGGAGTTCCATAATTAGCGCATATGTTTCCAATATGAGCGGGGGCACACGGCAGTTCATCTGTGTATGACAAGATTCTGCCCTCAAATTGCTCACTGGATTGGATTTGTGACTGTATTGTGACCTGCAGCCTTGTCGGAGTCGGCGCATCCTGCTCTTCAACTACGAGGACGCAATGTAAGACTGCTCCAATAATTTCCGACCACACAGAGTTTAGATATTTTGTAAGGCGTTACCAGTTTTGTGCTTGAGAAACTAATTTTCTTAATAATAACCAAAATTTCAAAGAACTTCTACCACGTCATTGTCCTAAGACATTGTTACCAAGTAGGGTCCTATCCTTTCCAGAAGTTTCCCGAGTGTCGTTGAAAATGAAATGAACATTAAAGTCAGTGCCAAACTATAAAATTTAAGTAGTTAAACTTTGAATTTTAAAGCTAATTTCAACATTTTACAATTTTGGACATAAAGAATTGCTTTCTTTAAAACAAATATGACACAATTAAGTAACTAAACAAAATTATATATTAATTGTAAATTAATTGCTTCATTACTATTTTAATATTTCATTGGTGTAAAATTTATGTGTCATGTGGATTTCCTATGTTGGTTCGTATTTCGGCGTTGTTCATCTGTGTTCTAATTGCAAGTCATTTTGAATAATTTCTTCCTGGTAATCTTAACATTAATTATTATGCCAACCGAGTGTTTTGATGCCTACTGTGTAATTCTCATGCAGGTGAGTGTTAGTGAAGGGACGTTGATAATTGAGTGCAACATTGGTCTCCGATTCAACACTGTTTCCGAACTAATCCAGGTTAATCAAATAATAATTTTATTTTCTTCCCGTTATAAACTGATAAAACCAAAGCATCATTTTTCGTAAAAGCTATTCGACTGCAAAAGTTTCTAACCTTCTGTTGTGCAACATTGACGTGTGTGATTACCCATTCATAATTGTCGGGGTTAATTACAACACAGCCTGAGTGCCCCATTGGGCTGGCGACCGTGTTACTTTATTAATGTTTTTTCCTGTTTCATTGTTTGTTACTTCCTATAATTTGCAATACATACGTATGTGAGTGAGATTGTTCCATAATTAAAGCAGTTCAATTACTAATTAGTAGAGTTAGAGGAACGGGCTATCTGGTGGGGTAGTTCGTTGTGGCGGCATTCCCTCACTAGTTGGTTTTCGTTTGCACAATAATTTTTCGGTAAAGATAGCCTTGTCCAACTTTATTCTGTAGGCAACACACGAGTCAATTTTAACATTAATCGGTCACAGGATTCATCAACCGGTTAGTGCGGGGAGTGTTACATACTGTCAAAACAACGAAACTGAGTCCGGTAGTTTTCAAAATAAACAAAAATATCTATGGAATACACCGTTAAAACGCGCGGAAATATAAGCTTTCTCAAAACAGAACACGAAATAAGGAATTGACAATATGACACGTAGGTTGCAGCAGACGAAAACTATACACACGGTATTTATCAACGTGCGCGAGAATAAACTGTTAAAGCAGTAGCACAAACGAAATCTATCAGGTAGGTGAGAAGAAACTTCTTAAAACACACTAACGAAAATTATAAGAAATTAACTGCAACGAAATCTCACGCAATTAAAGTATCATATTTAGCGCTCTGGGTGATGAGGCAACGACTACAGCTGGCACTGGACTAACTGCTAACTGACTGAATGCTAATCTGCCAAATACGTGGGAATCATCCTCTGATTTGTATCCTTCTAAAATTCAGGCTTCATGTAATTTTTCCGAAGGTCATCTAACATAAGCCAATCAATGTTAGTATAATAGCAGCATAGGTTACGCTAAATCATATTTTGTGCCAAGTAGTCCAGACATAGTGATGTTTGGGTAGTGCAATGTATGAAACATATTTATCTCGTTGTCGTGCGAGTATTGTTTTTGGCGTGAAGTAATGCGAAATAATATGGACACACCTATGATTTGGGATCGAAGTGAAAATTTGTACCTTGGCGGAATCCGAACCCTATTCTCCCGCTTTGAGCTAGAAATCGCCTCAACGAGCTTGGTTACAGGCGCACGCCTATTGTTCACCTCAAATTCCCACAGTCCGTACACTTCGACAATAGCGCCCCTACCACCCATGTTTTCTTATGCTCGCCTTTTGGATTCCAGCGAGAGATCGAACGATATCACTGCGTCCGCAGTGAAGCGATCAACCATATCCTGTCGTCGCGTAGATACACATCTATAGATGGCGTGGTGTCTGTTCTTTATGACTTCGATAATGCACTCTGCATGTGTCAGACTACGTGTCACCTGCAGGAACGGCCCTGTGCGTTTTGCGTATCTCCCCTGCATTAGTACCAATCATCTGAGTAAATCACATACTACACAACTGCCGTGAATAGTGCATACGATGTAGTTTTTTACCCCAAGTCAGTTAAGACACGCTTGGAAATTTAAAGTGTGGTTGTATACGCGGACAAGAAGAAAAAATTCCCGAATTTCCCGGGTGAAAAGTAAACATTTTTTCCGGATTAAAATGAAATACACTTTTTCGGATGTGAAAAACGCTTTTTCTGTTATAGGCAGCAATGTACTTTGCCAGTAAAACCTATCAGTTCTTTAAAAGGTGATGTTTTATAGATCGGCGCAGACCTTCACTGTGTTAAAATGGACTTACGATACTGGCGTGTTTTCTCGTGACGTGTATATATGTTGATAACAGTTGATGGTAGGTAAGAGTGGCCTATCATGAGGCAGTTGTAAACAGGCAGCCACTGAGAATGATACTTCTGTTTCGAAATAAAGTCCGTGCACATTTCATTTGTTTCATATGATGAAGATGATGTAAATTAAGAGAAGGTCGTTTATCATTTACTTCTTTCTGTAAAATATTTCTCAGTCTTTCACAAATAAGTTACGATTTTAGTGTATGTTTTTTAGGCTGGAACCCGATAGAAGAGCTTTAATTGATTT
The DNA here is from genome assembly GCA_026315105.1 of Locusta migratoria. NCBI lineage: Eukaryota > Metazoa > Arthropoda > Insecta > Orthoptera > Acrididae > Locusta > Locusta migratoria. The sequence continues at coordinate 769,254,489 of CM048744.1, forward strand.
TGTATAATATTTCGCCGTTTTCTTCGAATTTGTCACGATTTCCAATTAAGTTATTGGGCATAAACCCAATAAAACAACGAATGTACGACCAAAACGCATAATTATTTAGAAACTCCTGATTCCCTGTGCTCATTTCCCAAAATTTTTAGAATAATGCTGATGACCTCGTTGTTGAGCGCCCTAAAACACCACCACCATTTTAGAATAATTGTAATTTTTGCCATCTTTGCTGCATAATTTGTAATCTATTAAAGAACTAGAATAGATATGATAAACGAACCTTGAACCTTCGTCTTTTACAGCGTGTGTTATCCTATAAGATATATCAAACACAAATGCACCGTAAATTTTCTAAATAATGGCTGGTCTTCAGAGCTGTAAACTTCCCTAAATGCTTGTAAACAGATGAGACACCACGCCCATCGAAAGCAGTTTGTTATGAAGTAATGCTATCCTTCGTTCTAACGTTTTTGACACATTCTGCTATGGCAGACGCTTGTAGGCTGGAACACGGTGTTTCGTGGGAGTACATTGCTAATTTTCGTTTCAACGACAGTTTTATTTTCGTGTTATTCTCTTATTTACGTTTCATTACTACAGTATTATTGTTCAGTACTGGGCTAAAGTGAAGTTCTTATGAGCCAACATTACACAAAATTAACTTATAACTTAATGAAAAATTCCGGGAGTTGTAAAAAATTCCCGGGTATATCGTATTTCTCCCGGATGAAAATATTCCGGGTTTTTACCGGATCCCCCGGTTGTCGCGGAGTGTATAGACACCAGAATACTATCAGTATGACCTGTGTTTCAAAGTCTGGACAATGCCGAAATTTGAAGAGTACGCATAGCTTACAGATAACAGGAACTATGTGTATTGCTCGTAATATCTTCTGATATTTGTGTGGAATCCCTCATCTGCGTTTTGATAATCAGAATCTTAGGTTCTCTTAGATAATCTTTTGTTGGGGGTGTGGTACACTGATACTGGTAGTTTGACATGAATGTGAGGATGTTCATGATATACGTGGTAAACTTTACATTTGAAATCATCAGAATTCACAACTCTATCAACGTTATTAATGCCTTTTCTCTCAGTATTTTTTGACATCCTGAGATCAGGTAAGGAAGACAAATTATACTTGTACCCAATTTCTGTTTCGATTTGTCACAAAACTCAAGTTTTTGGAGTGGTTATTTTGGTATCTAAGAATTTAAACCACTTTTACTAACAGTAAGAAAATATTCAACTGTTGACACAGGAGTATGAGGTATGTAGTATTGATGTTGTATGTGGAATTTGTCTGATAAACATGGGCTATTAATATTATATATAAATACGACAAAGAACAAAATTTCGCATTTGGGTTGTGAGACATGTAGGTGATTCACACAAAGATTTCTTGTTATAAAACGTCTACAACTTAATGTGCAACCTGCTTAAATGACAGCATTATCTGCTATTTCTGATTGTTTTAATTTGACGCAAGAAGTGGATTATCTTATGTCTATTTTCATTAAAAATGATTATACTGATCGTCAAATCAGTCTAGCTTTCCAATTTGGACCACCACGGCTGACACGCAGCAGACGCCGCCGTCATATTTCGTAAGTGAAAACGGCTTTTGATTGGAAGCGACATATAGTATTTCGATTTTTGTCCGTTTTAGTTTGTTTGTAAACTTATACTGCTTTCTCGTGCGTATTAGATTCAAATTAGCGTTTTAAGAAACAGTGTAGTCTTTCTTTGAGTGCATCGCGACACTAGTTTGTTTTGTTTTCTCGGTACTGTAATCATGAATAGAGACTGTGACTGCTGTGTGCGGATGCAGTCTGAGTTGGTGACACTTCGTTTCCAGCTTCAGGCTGTGTTAACCTTGGTTGCACAGCTGAAGGCCATGATCGAGGGTCGTCGTTGTTGTTGGCCGGTCGTGGGGACCAAACGGACTACCGTCGTCTCTACCGATCGGACTGCGGCAGCGACATGCCTTGATACTGCCAGAATGTAGCAGACACCCCACCAGTGGTTGAGTGGGAGGTCGCTCCAGTGCATGGCAGGCGGCGCAAGACATTTCGGGGGACCGATCGTGAGGCCTCCCAGGCACGTCTTGAGAACAGGTTTGAGGTGCTATCTGTTCAGAACAATGTTCTTGAGCCGAATGGTGTCGATCATCACAAACAATACCTTCATTACACGATAGAAATGGTGATGCGACTGATGACAGTTCTGCTAAATCAGAACTGTAAAATCTAAACTTTCACGGCCGGAATGGTCAAAATTATTAAAAATTTCCGGGCTATTATGCCGTGGTCTAGTGGATTTATTGTCGAAACCCAACGTTTCGCCCCGACTGCGGAGGACATTCTCAAGGGTGATCGTGGCACTTTGAATGTCCGATTCACACCCTGACTCGCTACTGACTAAGCCAAACTCCGTTTACGAGGGCTCGCGCGCAGAGGTGTGACGTCAGATGTTTGACATGCGCACGCAATTCGTCGTTGCCGATTGCCGCCGTCCGTTAATATTGTCCCATGGTGGAAGACTGTTACATTTCTTCTTCAAAAACCGGAATCCAGATTTCATTTAGTTTCACACCCTCCTCCATCCTATTGAAATTATTGGGGTGTTTTACAATTTCTATAGCCTCCCTGTACAGTTTTTCGTGGTATCCATTTGTTGCTGCTAAAACCTGAGTCTTATCAAATTGAATAAGGTGGTCCCCTGGTTTGAAAACATGTTCAGCAACAGCTGATCTGTCAATCTCTCCCCTTGAACATTTCCCCTTGTGCTCATCTAGTCGTTTTTTGACTGTTCTTATTTTGTGGTACGGGGCATTATAAAGACGTTGGCGGACAGAGCAAGGAGCATCTGCGAACCGGAATTACTCGACGCGAAATTGAAACACATGAGTAATGCTCTACTTAAGAATGGCTATTCATCTACAGAGATAAGGAGAGCTTTGAGACCGACTCGTAGAGTTGAAAACGATGAAAGGGTTCCTGTGAAATCTAAAGTCTTCCTACCTTTTATTAAGGACGTCACCGACCGCATCGGTAAAATTTTGAAGAAACGGAATCATCTGAAATCGGCAAAGGATGCTCGCAAACCGCTGGAAAATGCAGGAATTTATAGGATTCAGTGTAGCTATGGAGACGTATACGTGGGTATTAGTTCGTCCACCGCTTGGCTTTAATCTTATGCTGACTTTACTGTACGATAAATGACAGCATCATCTTTAAACAACCTCAAAGGCCTGCTCATATTTTCACCTGTATCGTTCATATAAATGAGGTACAGTAAAGGAGCAAATACACTACCCTGTTGTAGTCGACGCCTTTCCATCAATTACTGCGAATTATGTCCACTCTGAGAGGAAAACTCCAATCACATATCTGAGACAAAATTCCATAGGATTAAAGCCGTTTGTGAAGTACGGTGGCGAAACCTTCTAGAAATATGGAATCGATAGCACTCATCACTTTGTATGAGTAGTTAGCTGTGTTACTCAAGAAATGTACTTCGTGAATATGTGTTGACTGTGTGTCAATAGATCGGACTGTTCGAGGCAATTCATAACGTTTGAACCCAATCAATATTTCAAATCTATGTCAATAATATAGATCTCTAAATTGGTTAATTATTCATAATGCCTTTCTTAAATATTGGCATGACCTGTGCAACTTTCCAGTCTTTTAGTCTAAATCCTTCGTCGAATGAGGGCTGGTATATGTCTCTTCAGTATATGGAGCTGTTGCATCAGCATACTCTGATAGGAACGTAACCGGTGTACAATCTCGACCAGAAAATTTAATGCGAGACCGACGATATTTACTTCTATGTTACCCGTGATGGCAGCTGTTCTTAATTTGAAATCTGAAATATTGATTTCGCCTTCTTTTGCAACGGAATTAAGGAAAACTGTTTTTAGTAACATCGCTTTAGCAGCACTGTCATCAGTAACATCACCATTACTATCGAGTAGTATTTTACGTATTACCAGAATCTCTTCGTCTTTTCTGCCAAACGTCGAGATAGAATTTCGTTGTGAAAACTACTATAAGCTTTTCGTATTGAAGACCTCTCTAAATTTCGACCTTCTGTGAAAAATCGTCAATCTGGGAGTCTTGTGTTAGTTTAAATTTGGTATGCTTATTCCGTTGTTTCTCCAACAGTATTATGACCCGTTTTCTGTAAAAATGAGGATCAGAATGGTCTTTTATTACTTTATTTAGTACTGGCGACCCGCCCCAGCGTCCCACAGGTGGAATTTATATCTATAAAAATGGATGTGTGCGTTTACGAGAGTAACTCGGGCATCCGATCTGTGATTGTCGTGAGTGCACTCGTGCTCTCCCGATAATCCACTTTTAGTCTGGAACAACGTCCCAGAGATAAATTAAATTGGTCCCAATCCCTCGGTTCCGATTGAGGTTTTCGGGAGGTTGTCCTTGGTTGTAAGGCGTATGCCGGAACTGGTAAGCCCTTGCCACTTATTCCCAATTGGAATCCCTCTTTTGCCACCATCAGCTTGCCTGATAATTGGCTGAATAGAACCGCGACTCTTTATGGGCCGGGTCCCAAGCAGCCCGCTCCACTACTTGGAGTGGAGAATAAAAATAATAAGGTTTTTTTTACACATATCAATTCGCAGCCTAACTTATAAGTTAGGCTGCGAATTGGTATGTGAATATGGATTAAAAGTTTAGGCCTTTTCATTGGAACGACAGTAGCCCCTATTGGAGAATGAGTCAGTCGTAGCGGCACTTGAAAGTACAGTCTAATACCCAGTTTGAACGACGATCAAAAGTTCAAAGAAAGATTATGGTCTATAGCAGTGCTACAACAGTACTGACTTCCTACTAACCACGTGTGGTCATACGGGTTTAGTTGCGTTTACAAGAGAAACTTCTGTCTACGCATAGAATTACCACTGATGGCAGCGCTTCTGTGAAAATTTGCGCGTTGTGTACGCGAATTATATACGCTTAGGTGTATGTCATGGCTGATAATATTCAATTTGAAACTTACACTGTCGCCGGTTACAGAAACAGTGACAGTCTGTACTGAGTGTACGCTTGTGTTAGCAATAAACGTGTTCTAAGTGTAAAGTGTTGTGCTCTATTGACGAGCAGCCTTCAAATTCTGGACCACCTGCAGTTTTCAAGGTAACACTTTCTGGTGGAGACACTGGGTATTTTGCAATAGGGTTTGCATCTGCATCATCGTGACTCCGACTAGGTAGCGTAAGAGCCATCGCTTACACGGACAAGAACCGGAATAAAAAGGGCACACTGATTATCTTCGTCCGATGATCCGTGTCATCAAAAGACCTATGGATGCCAAAACAGCGGTAAACCAGCTGTACATCAGACACCCATTAATGTCCTCGGAAGACGCTGGACAGGACCCAAATAAATGGCTGAAAGGATTCGACCGAGTCGCCAAGTATAATAGATGGGATCACATTATGAGCTTGGCAAACGTATATTTCTACCTGGACGGCACGGTCCAGCAGTGGTTTGAAAATAACGAGGACAAGCTCGATAGCTGGGAAAAATTCCAGACAGAACTGAAGAAGACGTTTGGTGACCACCAGCAGCAAGTCCGTTTATCAGAAGAGCAATTGAAGAACAGGGCCCAGCGACATCGTGAGTCAATACAGTCGTATATACAGAGTGTTTTTTGCCCTATGTCACGTTGGTAACCCGGACATGACAGAGGCCGATAAAGTTTTACACATGATTAAGGACAATGAGGAAGACAAGTATAAAGCTCTTCTGTTAAAAGACCTTTCGACGACACAAGAGTTTATCCAATGGTACCAGAAAATTGAAATGCAACAGAGGAAGGATGGACGAAAGAAGTACGACAGATTTGGCAGCCGGGACTGTTGGACCAAGCGATCACCAGATTATGGGCGTGAATGTCAGTCCTGACTGTCATGAGGAAGCCGACGCTGCTGAGGAACAGGTATTTCAAACATTAGCGCCTGTCAGTACCGCCAGTCGCGCCCGACGTGAAGAATGGCCTCGCCCTACTATTACTTAGGCCACAGCCGCCAAACGGCAGCTTAGGAACCTACCGAAGCGGCCACAACCAACTCCTGCAAATTGTGAAGCCTCGCAGGAGGACAGATATCTGGAAGACAGAAAACAACACGCTATTGTGTTTTCACTGTGGTCTTCCCGGACATGTCGTACGAAACTGTAGGGAGAGAAGACGAGTATCTGACAATTATTATGCCGCAAGAAGCAACCATCGGGCAGTCCTTTCAAGTCCCTTCAAAGGCAATCAACTGCAGATGATTACTATCGACCTATGGGATGAAGCCAGTCGCCGTATCCTGGACGTGGTCGCTCTCCAACACGCTGCCGCCGTTCACCGTCGTCTTACCAGCCACTCGCCCAGCCGCCGTGTTCAGAAAAACTAGGCCAGGCGCAGAGGAAATTCCTCCGTGGACGACAGTCTCTAAGAAGTCAGGAAATCTCAATGACGCCATCATCGACGGCCAACCTGTCCGGGCACTAGGCGATTCAGGAGCTTCTTTCTCTCTATTGTCAAATTATTACCGTCGCAAACTAAAGAAGACAATGTTCTGTGATACAAGAGCAACTGTGCTGAAAGTCGCTAATGGAAAATACGTCCGACGGTAGGAACATGTGTTGCAAGAATAACTATCAACAACAGGTCGCAGCCTTTTGAATTTTCCGTTGTAACAGAATGTAGCCATAACGCCATCCTCGGATGAAACTTCCTTTATGCATTCCAGGCTGCCACGACTGTGGAAGATTTGAGCTACAAATTGAAGAAGCAGTTACGTTGAGTACTCGTTACACGGACTCCCCTGGGAGGTTGTTTGCTGTCGAGAACGTTGAGATCCCGCCGTTAACAATGAGAAGAATTCCAGTCAATAGCCGAGATGACAAGTCACACGGTGAAATGCTTGTCGATCGCAAAAAGCTAATAACAAATGAAATCTACATACCAGCGGCTATCATAAGCATTACAGGGTATCGAGGAGAACTTGAGATCTCTAATTTTCACGAGCAATCGCAACTCATTCCTAAAGGAATGTGTAGGTGGAACGGCTGAACCAGTCCAGGAGGTGAGTTACATGTCATCGAAGGAGTCTCATGCTCTGCTGTTACTGCCGACAATGCACTAAAGCAAACTACTATGGCATAGCATATAGGGCCTGGTCTGACACAAGAACAACGTCAAAAGGTATAAACCATACTACACCAATTTTCTGGCGTATTTCAGGCCAGGCAGGAGAAGAGCCAGATGAAACGGCCCACGACAAAACGCCATATTAATAGTGGGGATCATCCATCAATTAATCAGCGTTTGTACAGAGTCGCCAGTTGAATGACGGATAATTCGGGAAGAAGTGGAGAAGATGTTGCACGATGACATTATTCAACGTTCAGAGAGTCACTGGTCGTCTCCGGTAGTCCTCGTGAAGAAAAAGGATGACACATGGCGATTCTGTGACGACTATCAGCGGCTGAACAAAATCACAAAGAAAGACGTTTACCCATTGCCGTGCATTGACGACACCTTAGACTGTTTGAAAGGAGCTACATACTTCTCAACCATGGACATGCAGAAAGGTTACTGGCAAATCGAGCCTCTATAAATTCAAGGTCATGCCGTTTGGACTATGTAATGCCCTGGCCACGTTCTAACGCATGATGGACAACTTGCTTCGACATCTTAAATGGACGACATGTCTTTGTTATCTAGATGACATTGTCGTTTTCTCAAGTACAGTTACAGAACACCTAAGCCGCCTGTCAACTGTGTTGAAGTGTGTTCAGACAACAGGACTCTGCCTCTTCGTTGCCAAAGAGATAAAAATCCTGGGGCACAAGGTGAACGAAGATGGTGTGCGTCCTGATCCAGATAAAGTAAGGGCAGTCACAGAATTTCCAACTCCTCAGATACACTCCAGCAAAGGCCTTCGACCACGACCTTATATCACTTAAATTAATATTTGATGATAACAAACTTCTCTTCTTCAGAAATGCTTTTCTTCCCGTTGACTTTATATTTTTTATATCTACGCTACTCCTGTCTTCAGAAGTCATTGTACTGGACAAAAAACAGATCTCATCTACTACCTTTATTGTCTCATTTCCTAATCTGATTCCATCAGCATCCCCTGATTAAATTTCACTACATTCCATTAGTCTTGTTTCAATCTTGTTAATGTTCATCTTAAACTTTCCTTTTACGACATTCTCGATGCCATTAAATTACTCTTCCTGGTACTTTGCTGTCTCCTATAAAATTACGCTGTCATCGGCTAATTTCAAAGTTTCTTCTCCCTGAACTTTAAATCCGTTTCATATTTATCCTTGCTCTCAGTGTACTGATTGAAGAACAATGGAAAGGACTACTACTTTGTTTTACGCCCTTTCCAACTACTGCGACCCTTCCATGCCCTACGAATCTTACACCTTCTGTCTGGTTTCTGTACAGCTTGAACACAACTTCGCTGTATTTCCTCCTGCTATCTTTATAGTTTGAAAAGATTTATTCCAGTCAATATTATCAAAAGCTTTCGCCAAATATACAAAACTTTGAATGTAGTTTTACCTTTCCGTAGCTTATCTTTTAAGACAAGTCGCAAGGAGATTTTTGTAATAAAGGGAACGAGTTTCTTGAATGAAATCGCAATATGAATAAAACGTCTACATAAATAAAACTGACTTTCTTTATTACAATAAGGATATTACGCCCCTACTAGTTACAAATTTCATCATAGACACAGATCAATGCTTGGCAAGTTCAGAGGTTTTTACATCTGATGATGACTGATGGCGAAAAGTTGTAATAAATACAACAGTTTTAGCGACCTAGGTGGTTTTATTCTTATTAACATAGTACGGTGAGTATTGCTTCACGTACTCCTACATTCTTCTAAATCCATACTGATCTTTCCCGAAGTAACAATATACCAGTAGCTGCATTCTTATGTAAATAATTCGTGTTAGAATCATGCAACCACGACTTATGAAGCTGGTTGTTCATATCTGAATACCAGTATGTACTCTTTCTTGATTTTAGCTTTACCTTTTTGCTCCTTACTGGTCTTGCATCTAAACTCTTAATATTCTTAGAGTGCTGTTCTTGTCTCCAAAGCTCTGTTTGTAGGCTGTATCTATCTTTCCCTAGTTATACATTCTTCTACAGACTTTCGTTTCCCTCTAGCCTCTACTGCTAAACCAAGCCGAACCTCTTGTCAACCTCAATTTTTAGTTGACTATACTCAATTTTGTTGTTGTTGTTGTATTCAGTCCGAAGACTGGTTTGATGCAGCTCTCCATGCTACCCTGTTCTGTGCAAGTCTCTTCATCTGAGAATACGTTCGGCAACCTACATCCTTTAGAATCTGCTTACTATATTCGTCCCTCGGTCTCCCTCTACGATTTTTACCCCACAAGCTTCCTTCTAATGCTAAGTTGAAAATTCCTTGATGTCTCAGAATAGGTCCAACAAATCTATCCCTTCTCTTAGTCAGAATATGCCTGAAACTCCTTTTCGCGCCGATTCGGTTAAGCACCTCCTCATTAGTTACGTGAGCTACACATCTAATTTTCATCATTCGTCTGTAGCACCACATTTCAAAAGCTTCTATCAACTTTTTGTCTGAACTCCTTATAGTCCACGTTTCACTCCCATACAATGTTACATTCCAGACAAATGCTTTCAGATAGGACTTCCTAACATTTGCATTAATATTGGATGTTGATAAATTTCGCTTCTTTAGAAACGCTTTCCTTCCCATAGCCATTATGCATTTTATATCTTCTTTACTACGGCCATCAGAAGTTATCTTGCTACCCAAATAACAAAATTAATCTGCTCAATGTACAGATTGAACAATTTTGGGGAAAGGCTACAACCCTGTCTTACTTCCTTTCCAACCTCTGCGTCCCTTTCTTGCCCTTCGACTCTAATAACCGCTGTCTGGTTTCTGTAGAGGTTGAATATAACTCTTCGCTCCCTATATTTTAACCTTGTTACCTTCAGAATTTGGAAGAGTGTATTCCAGTCGACATTGTCAAAAGCTTTCTCCAAATCGACAAACGCTAAAAACGTAGGTTTCCCTTTCTTTATCCTATCTTCTAAGATAAGTCGTAATGTGAGTATTGCCTCCCGTGTTCCTACATTTCTCCTAAATCCAAACTGATCTTTCCCGAGGTCGGATTCCACAAGTTTTCCCATTCGTCTGTAAATAATTCGTGTTAGTACTTTGCACCCATAACTTATTAAACTGATAGTTCTGTAATTTTCACACGTGTCTGCACTTGCTTTCTTTGGAATTGGAATTACAATATTCTTTTTGAAGTCGGAGGGTATTTCCCCTATCTCATACATGTTGCATACCAGGTGAAACAAGTTTTTCAGACTGGCTCTCCTAACGACATCAGCAGATCAGACGGAATATCATCTACTCCAGAGGCCTTGTTTCGACTCAAGTCCTTCAGCGCTCTGTCAAATTCTACTCGCAGTATCATATCTCCTATCTCATCTTCCTCCACTTCGTCTTTCGTTTCTAGAATACTGCCTTCAAGTTTATTTCCTTTGTATAGACCCTCTATATACTCCTTCCACAATTCAGCTTTTCCCTCTTTGCTTAGTACTGGTTTTTCGTCTAAGTTCTTGATATTCATACAGCTGCTTTTCTTGACTCCAAAAATCTCTTTTATTTTCCTATAGGTGGTATCTATCTTTCCCCTAGTTATTCATTCTTCTATTGTTCTGCATTTGTCCTCTAGCCACTCCTGTTTAGCCAGTCTGCATTTCCTGTCAATCTCATTTTTTCAGACGTTTTTAATTCCTTTTTCCTGTTTCACTTGCTGAATTTTTATATTTTCTCCTCTCATCAATTAAGTTCAGTATATCCTGTGTTATCAAGGGATTTCTATTGGGCCTTGTCCTTCTGCCTATATGGTCCTCTGCAGCCTTCACTACCCTATCTCTCAGAGCTAGTCATTCTTCTTCTACTGTATTACTTTCCCCCGTTTCAGCCAATCCTTGCCTAATGCTCCCTCTGAAACTCTCAACCACCTCTGGTTCCTTCAATTTGTCCAGGTTCCATCTCCTAACCTTTCTGCAGTCTCTGCAGTTAATAACCAATACCTTATGGTCAGAGTCTATATCTGCCCCTGGATATGTCTTACAGTTTAGAACCTGGTTTCTAAATCTATTCCTTACCGTTACCTGATTCATTTGACGGATTTTTTTATATTTTATTCATTTATCACTATCTCCTGTCTAATACATGGATTTCTACTAGGTTTGGGTTTCTACTATTTCCTATTCTTCTTCTTCTATTTTAATGTCTCCTATTTCATTCGATCGTTGCTTAAATTATCTCTCTGTGTAACTCTTAACAGCCTCAGGTTCCTTCATTTATCCAGGTTCCATAATTCCACAGTTCTACTTTTTGCAGCTTCTTCAGCTTTATTCTACAATTCATAACCAATAAGTTACGGTTAGAGCGTAGATTAGTTCTTGGATGTGTCTTAAAGTTAGAACAAGATTCCTAAATATATGTCTTACCATTACAAAATCAATCTGAAATCTTCTGGAGTCCCCTGGTGTCTTCCACGTGCTGAACATTCTTTCTTGATTCTTAAGCCATGTGTTTATGTTTATTACAACGTGTTTTGTGCAGAATTGTACCAGGCGACTTTCTCTTTCTTTCCTTCTCACAAGTCCATATTCACCTACTATTTTTCCTTTTTATAGATAAAAGAAGCTAACATGAAAAGTTACATATTTCACAAACTGGCACAGTTTGTGGCTTTTGCGACTCACAACCAATTTGTAAGAATTATTTCTTCCCGCGTTCAATGATTTAGAGACACATGAATGTTTTGTAAACGTCAGAAATTAATTTCCAGCTAATTCACGCCAAACAATCTCATTGGTTGATAATAACACCATTCTGATTGGTTGTCAGAACTGTCTTTGAAATGAACTGTATTTTTCGTTGAGTATTTTCCAATAAATGTAACATATTTTCAGGAAATAGGATATGACAGAGAGGAGGGAAGGAGAAGTACACATAGTATGATGCAATTAGCCCAAAAAACAGCCTGACCTGGACATCCAAAGAAAAAGTTTCCCTCCAACTCTAAACTGTTCTATACAGTCACATATTGATTGGTAAAAAGTTACACCATTTCGAGCACGGGTATGGGGGGCTGAAAAATTAGAAATTAGCAGTTTTTATCAGTTCTTCTTAAATATTTGGGAATTTTAGCACAAAAAGTACCAAATAAAAAAAATCTACATTAAATTGCGAACAAAAATGGTCCTATGCATAATCTTGCTAAAGTGAACAGTTTAAGAGTTACAGAATTTGAAAAAGTAGAAATTTCTGAAAATTTTTTAGGTAATGAAATAGTAAAGAAGTAACTAAACAGTTTTAATAAAAAGTAATAGTGAACAACCATATTGTACTCCAAGAGAGACTAGGAGCCAGCACGGAGGGTTAAAAGCATTGAAATATGGGGCACGGGAGTGCGGCTGCCAGAACAAAGCCGACTTGCTGACTGCTGTGCCTGCAGCTGCACCCTGATGCCCATCCCCCATCACACACCCTGTCACCCATTGTATCCTCTCAGTCATGTTGGGAGACCCGATGAGTGTGTTTGTGTTATTTCTATTACAGTTCTGCTGTAAGTTTTTTATTGTTTGTCTTTTGAATACTGTGCAAACTATGTGATAATCACTGGTAGATGTGTGAATTGTTGCGGAGTGTGTGCTGAAACCTTGTAAGGACAAGGGTGGCAAGCTAGTTGCGCAGAGTAGAAAGGCAGTGGACAAAATAATCCAGTGGAGTGAAATTCGTAAAGATGGTATTAAAGACAAGTTCCTGATGAATGAATCGCTTCAGGTACATAATATGTGTCAACAAACTTTTAAGTTACACCAAAAGTCAACTCAACATGACAAGGAAACTCAATCAAAGATTCCCCGTAAATCATTTGATTTTAAAAACTTATATATTCTTTCTGGTTGCAAGTCTGTAGACGTTTATAAATGCAGGAACCCATCTGAAGAAAAATGGAGATCAGTACAGAAACTTGAACGGATAGAAAGTATCTGAACGGAAGCAAATAACAGGCACGACAAGTGGGGGAAATGAGGCAGCTGTGAGGCTCTCTCAGGACACAGACCTCACCAGTTCTGATGAGCACAGTTAACAAACATTTCAATACTGAATTCCATTCCCCCATTACAATAAAGGTTTCCTCTCTCTTAACTGTCTGAATCACTTCTTTTAACTCACCATACATGGTGTCAATTTCTCCGTCATCGGCCAAGCTGTCAGATATATAAACATATACTACTATGGTTGATGCTGGGTTTGTCCTATCTAGGCTGCGATAATGCTTTTATAATGCTGTTCACAGTAGCTTAACCGCATCCTGTTTCTTATTCATTATTAGACCTTCTCCTGCGTTATTCCCAGTTGATTTTGTGTTTATAACCCTGTACTCACTTGACCAGAAATCCTATTCGTCTTGCCACGGAACTTCACTGATCCTTAGTATATCAGATTTTCAAACGTATCTACCAGATGAAAGGAAAGAACGTTCCATGCTCTGGTTCGTAGAATGCTTGTTATTACTTTATAACGACGACATTTTTCTGAGCAGATGACACCCAGATATCCGAATGAAAACCACCTGTGGAATGAAACTTCCTGGCAGATTAAAATTGTGTGCCGGAACCGGGACTCGAACCCGGGACCTTTGCCTTTCGCTGGCAAGCGCACTACCGACTGTGCTATCCCGACACGACTCACGATGCCGCCTCACAACTTTACTTTCCGCCAAGACCTCGCCTCCCACTTTCCAAACTTCACAGAAGCTCTCCTGCAAACACGCAAGACTAGCACTCCTGGAATAAAGGATATGGGCGAGACATGGCTTAGCCACAGCCTAAGCACAGTCGGTAGTGCGCTTGCCCGCGAAAGGCAAAGGTCCCAGGTTCGAGTCCCGGTTCCGGCGCACAATTTTAATGTGCCAGGAAGTTTCATATCAGTGCACACTCCGCTGCAGAGTGAAGTTTCATTCTGGAAACATCCCTTAGGCTGTGGCTAAGCCATGTCTCAACCATATCCTTTCTTCCAGGAGTGCTAGTCTTGCGTGTTTGCAGGAGAGCTTCTGTGAAGATTGGAAAGTGGGAGGCGAGGTACTGGCGGAAGTAAAGTTGTGAGGCGGCATCGTGATTTGTGTCGGGATAGCACAGTCGGTAGTGCGCTTGCTCGCGAAAGGCAAAGGTCCCAGGTTCGAGTCCCGGTACCGGCACACAATTTTAATCTGTCAGGAAGTTTCATATCAGCGCACACTCCGCTGCAGAGTGAAGTTTCATTCTGGCACCTGTGGAATATTTTATTCGAGAGCACGCCTGTCAAGTGTCCATTCAGTAGAGCTGAATGTCCTCGGGAAAAGTACCGACTGTAGTCTTCTTGCTTTCAAATATTTGTAGAAATTATATTGCAAAGCCACTTTACCCCTCCAGTGTAGCTGCACCTGGATAATGCCTGCCTGTGTCGCTGAGGCATGGAAGCCACTCCATGTCGGTAAACTCTGTGCTTCTTGGGAGTATGTTCAGCAGGTCGAGGAGGTTTTGTGCCTTTGTTCTCTTAATGGGCGGTGACACTCAAAGCTAAACATATGAGAGTAAAAATTTCTTAGTTGCAGGTGACTTGGAGCACAGAGTTCCTCCCCGTGGTACTGTTGAATTGAGCCACAATTAGAATATTAGAAATTGTCATCCCTCCACCACCTAAATCCTCCAAGGTTTATCAAATTCATAGTTTTTCAGATGTTTATATCTAACATCACCGGTCTTGCATATCCCTTGAAAGAAGAAAACCCCACCTTAGTCTACAGAGGGGATTCGACCCACTGCTGTCCACACCGACCCTCAGAAGTGCACCTCCAGAGTGTAAATCATGGAGTGTGTGAACGTGGTAAATAATTTATGGAGCAATGGCCAATATCGCGTAACTGAGCCAGAATAGGGAAACCAGCCCGCATTCACCAAGTAGTGTGAAAAACAGCCTAAAAGCATTTTCAGGTTGGTTAACACATCGGCCACGGCGGTAATTTGCTAGGCGGATTCAGATGGAACCGACACACACATCTGACCCGGAAAGTTTCGCTTAAACCACCCGGCCAGTTACTCCGGTTACTGATGCACCTTACTGGCCGTAAAATTAAAAGACCAAGAATGTTTTTTGTGCGCAGTTATTAACCCCTTTATTAATGGCGAGTGAGAATATAAGAAACAAATTATTATGTCTGAAACCCTCAGTTCTTTGTTGTTGTTGTGGTCTTCAGTCCATAAGCTCATTTAATTCTTTTGAAGAACAATATTTCAAACACATTAATTTTCTTCTTGCCTGAACTGTTTATCGTCGATGTTTCATGTTCATAGACCTCGTAACACTTAAGCCTACATTAAATGTCAGAAAATTTCTCGTTTTCATAAAAGTTTATCCTGACCTCCTCAGTAAACATTTTCTATCCTCTATCCTACGGCCATCAGGAGTTACTTTGTTGTCCACATAACAGAACTCATTCACTACTTTAACTGTCTCATACACCTTACTTGCACAGTGCTCTCGCCGTTGCATGGATTTATTCTTAAGGGCTTTTGTGTAATGTGGGTCACTTTTCGTTCCCTATATTCTATCCTTGCTTCCTTTAGAATTTCAGAGATTGTATTCCAATCAAGATTGTCAAAAGTTTTCTGCTAATTTGCGAAGGTTATAAACATAGATTTTCTTTTGCTTAAGCTGTCTTCTAAGATAGGTCGCAGAGTTCCTGAATGTCTACTGCATCAAAACTCATTTTCCCTGAGGTCGGCTTCTGCCGAATGCTTCATTCTTAGGATAATAATTCAACTTAGTATTGTGGAACAATCCCTTATCAAGCTGATAGTTCTGTAATATTCACACATGTCAGAGCCTGCTTTCTTTGTAACTGGAATTATTGTAATCTTCTTGAATTATAAAGGTACTTTGTTTCATATATCTTTCATAGCCGGTGAGATAGTTTTTTCTTTGACTGTCTATCAGTGTTGCCAGTAGCTCTGAGGGAATGTCGTCTACACCAGAGGCGTTGTTTCGACGTCTTTCAGTGCTTCGTCAAATTATTCTCACAGTTTATATTTCCTCTCTGATCCTTATGCCCTCTTCCCTTTCTACAATAGTGTTTTCATTTCTATTGTAGAGCACCTCTAAATACGTCTCAACCATCCACACTTCACTTTTTTTTTTGTGCTTATTACTGGTTTTTAATTTGATCTTTCCAGAAGCCTCTTGAACTTTCCTGTAGAAGGTGTCTTCCTTTTCCCTAGTTAAAAATGCTTCTATATCCTTATATTTGCCCTCTAGCCATTTCTGCTTACCTGCTCGTACGTTCTAATTTCTTCGATATTACTATTACAATTCTTTTTTCATTTGTTGCGTTTTTGTACTTTCTCATTTCGTTATTTAAATTCAGTACCTCGTTTGATATGCAAGAATTACTACTAGGGTTTGTTTATTTACCTATTTAAAACGATGCTACCTTCCCCTGTTTCACTGAAACATATCCTTATACTCCCTCTGAACTGACAGGAACCTCCGAGTTATCATGTCCGAAGATCCCAACCCCTTTTTCCTGTCTTCAGTTTTAACCTAAAGTTCATAAAAAATAACCCATAGTCAAAATCTGTACCTGTTCCAAGCTAAGTCTTTGAATTCCACTACCAAAATCTGTATTTTAATGTTGTAAACCATCCCCGTATACAATGCTGCGGTAGGTTGACATGAGTTCATCAACGTGCAGATAGCGGGCCTGTAGGTGCAACCACAGCGGAGGGGTAGCCGTGGAGAGGCCAGACAAGCGTGTGGTACCTGAAGAGGGCACGCAACTGTTTCAGTATTTACAGGGCAACAGTCTGCACGATTGAGTGAGCTGGCCTTCTAACATCAGCTAACGTGGCTTGCCATTATGCTATTACGGAAGGCTGAAATCAAAATGAAACTACAGTCGTTAAATTTCCCGAGGACATGATGCTCTACTATGTGAATACACGATGATAGCGTCTTCTTAGATAAAATATTCCGGAGATAAAATACTCCACCATTCGGATCTCCGGGCGGGGACTACCCAGGAGGGTATCGCTACCAAGAAAAAGAAAACAGGCATTCTGCCATTCTACGCATCGGAGCGTGGAAAAGTTCTACCCATTAATCGGGCAGGCGAGTCAGACAATGTGCAAAGATAAATGGGTAGGTTGAAGTTAGATATGGTGGGGATTAGTGAAGTTTGGTGGCAGGCTGCCTGGTCAGGTGACTACAAGGTTACAGAGTTCGGGAGAGCGCAGGAGTAGGTCTAATAATGAATTAAAAAAAATAGGAATGCATTCATTATAGTAGCAGAAATAGACACGAAGCCAACACCAACCACAGTAGTACAAGGTTATATGCCAACTAGCTCTGCTGATGAGGAGGAAAAAGAGAAAAATGTCTGAGGTGATAAAAGAAGTTATTCAGAAACTTAAGGGGTTGGAAAATTTGATGATGGTGGTGTACAGGAACTCAGTAGTAGGAAAAGAAAATGAAGGACAAATACTAGGTGACTATGGAGAAAAAGAATGAAAGAGGAGGTTGCCTGGTAGAACGTTGCACACAGCAGTATTTCATTATCATGTATACATGGAAGAGACCAGGAGACATTGGGAGGTATTAGATTGACTGTATAATGGCAAGACATACAATTCGAAACGAGGTTTTAAACTGTGAGGCAAATATAGGCTCAGACGATTGGTTATGACCAAGAATAAGGAGCTGGAATATGGATAAATTGAAAGTTTCAAAGGATGCATTAGGCAAGGATTGACCGAAACGGTGTAAAGTAATTCAGTAGAAGATGAATAGCTAGTTCCGAGAGACATAGTAGTGAAGGCCACAGGAAATCATTTAGGTAAAAGGACAAAGCCTAATAGAAATTCTTGGATAACACTAAACTTAATTAATGAAAGAAGAAAATATAAAAATGGAGCAAGTGAAGCAAGCAAATAATAATAATAAATAGATAAATAAAATAAAAAAGAGGTTTAGACAGCTGAAAAATTAGGTTGACAGAAATGCACACTGGCTAATCAGGAGTGACTAGAAGACAACTGCATGTCTCTAGAAGAAAGTACTAGAAGAAAGATAGATACTGAGTGCAGGAAAATAAAAGGGACGTATGGGGACAAGAATAGCAGCTGTGTGAATATCAAGAGCTCAGTACTAAGCAAAGAAGGTAAATCTGAAAGGTGGAAGGAATACACAGAAGGCTAATACAAAGGAAATGATTTTGAAGCGGCAGAATTGTAGAAAGGGAAGAGGAAGTAGATGCATATGAGTTAGGAGGTACAATACTGCGAGACGAATTTGACAGAGCACTGGAAGAGCTGAATCTAAACAAGGCCCCTGGAGTAGTTGATATTCCCTCTGCACTTCGGTCATCGTTAGAAGAGCCAGCCATGAAGAAACTGTTTCACTTTGTATCCAAGATACGTGAGACAGTGGAAATACCCTCAGACTTGAAGGAGAGTATAATTATTCCAACTCCAAAGAAAGGAAGTGAAACAAGTGAGAAAGTTATAGAACTATAAGTTTAATATTCATTGTTGCAATATTCTAACATGAATTATTTACACCTCAGACAGCATCCGGCCTTGGGGAAGAGAACTGTACTAAATCTCGAGGCAATACACATTAAGACAGAAGATAGGTTAAGAAACTGCAAATCCACGATTTTAGATTTGCGGAAAACTTTAGACAATGTTGACTGGAATACGCTATTTCAAATGTTGAAGGTAGCAGCGGTAAAATACAGGGAGCGGAACGTCGTATACAAGTTGTACAAAAACCAGACTCTTACAAGAGTTGAAGAGCATGAAAGGGACACAGTAGTTGGGAAGGGAGTAAGACAGAGTTGTAGCATTTCCCATTGTCATTCAATCTATACAATGAACAACCTGTGAAGAAATGCAAGAATGCCGCGGTCGAGTAGCCGAGCGGTCTAAAGCGTCTCGCTGCGGAGCGCGCGGTTGCTCGCCGTGGAGGTTCGAGTCCTCCCTGGGGCATGGGTGTGTGTGTTTGTCCTTAGGTTAGCTTACCTAGGTTTCAGTAGTTTGTAAGCTACGGACTGATGACAACGCAGTTTGGTCCGATAGATTTACAGACATTTGAACATTTGAATTTGGATGCAAGAATTAAAGTTCAGGGAGAAGAAATAAATGCCTTGTAGTTTGCTGATGACATTGTAATTCTGGCAGAGACAGCAGACAATTGAAAGAAACGGACAGTCTATTATAAGATAAACATTAAAAAGATCAAAACAAGGGTAACGGAATATACTGTTAGAAAATCAGGCAATGCTGAAGGTATTAGATTAGGTAATGAGACAATGAAAGTAGCTGATCAGTTTTATTACTTTGGTAGCAAAATAACTACTGACGTGAAGAAGATATAAAATGCAGAATGGCTACGAGAATAAAAATATTTCTGAAGAAGTGAAAGTTACTGAATTCCAAAATTAATTTAAATGTTAGGAAATCTTATCTGAAAGCACTTTTGTGTAGTGTACCGTTGTATGGCAGTGAAAGCTGGAGGAAATAGAGCTCAGACAGTAGATTATGCAAACATTTGTAAGGTTAGGTGGGCAGATCGCGTGCCTAATGAGGAAGTGCTCAACTGAACTGCGGAGAAAAGAAACTCCTGGCATATCTTGATTAAAAGAAGGAAGAGATTGGCGGGACACATTCTGAGACACCAAGGAATCGCAGGTTTAGCAGTGCAGGGCAGCGTGTGGGAGACCGAGAGACTAGTACAGTAAGCAGGTTCAAAACGTTGTAGGTTGTCGCTCTTATTCTGCGATGAAGAGCCTGTGCAGATCAAGAACAACAACTATTGTAAAATCAATTTGTAACCTTCTCGTGGATCCTGGTCTCTTGCACGTATACAACTTTCTTTCATGAACCAAGTGTTCGTGATGATAAAATCACTCTCTGTTCAAAATTCTATCAGGTAAATTCCTGTTTTATTTCTTTTCTCCAGATCATATTTACCAAATATTTATGCGTGTCTTCCTTCTCCTACTATCGAAGCCTATTGTCAATCACAACCAAGTTTTCCTCCTCTCCCCCCCCCCCCTCATATTTATCTGAATAATTTCTTTTATATCACCACACTGTTCACTATTTCAGTCATTTATCTAAGCTACCCAGGAAGAAAATTTTTATGTAACCTCATTATTAAAACTGCTGTGCTGTGCCCATTTGCATTGGTGTAGATTTATGTAGAAATCTATATGTTATATTCTTAAAGAAAGGCATCTTAATTGCGTAAGCTCTTTCTTCTCTACGATTATTTTACCTTTTGGCTATTTTTCTAATCATTGTAGCCAGAATTATAGTGGAAACGAGACCCTTCGGCCAGTTTATCGGAACATTTGTGTAACTGTGTTGGCGCGGTTGGCTGAGGACGAGGGCAGCGCTCGCTGTCCGGCAAGCTGTGTGAGCGGTGGCTCCGCGGTGGAACGACCGAGCGCTCTAAGGCGCCTTGCTGCCCGACGGAGGTGCGAGCCCTTCTCGGGCATTGGTGTGTGTTTTGTCCTAAGGTTGGTTTAAGTAGTTTTTAGCCTAGGACTGATAACCTCAGTCTCTAAGTCCCTAGATTTACAAACATTTGAATATTTTTGGACTGGTGGCGGAGTTGAAGACTGCTAAGCGGGCAGGCCGGCGACTGCTGCCGACCAGGGCGATCGCTCTGGATGGGCTAATATATATATATATATATATATATATATATATATATATATATATATATATATGTGTGTGTGTGTGTGTGTGTGTGTGTACGCGCGCGTGAGCGTGTGTGTTGGGGAAGGGGGTTGCGACTCCTACGTGGCCGTATTAACAACTTTCAACTTTCTTCTACGAATTGCAAAACTTGAAGAGATTCTGTAAAATGAGATGTTGAGGGCAACCTCTGAATTTGTGTAAGTTTAAATTGATTGATCAAGTTAGAATGTTCTGTACTTGTGACAGTAGCAGTTTTAATGTAAGCTTCAAACTAATTGACTAGTGCACCTTACATGTAAGACTGTTTAATTAAAATTCTTTCAGTTGTTGTTTCTGTAAAATGGCCACAGGGCTTATCTACCTCAGTTTGTGATACTTTTTTAATTGTGTGGACTGAAGGTAAGTGTTGCGCTAGTTTATTGTCATAATAAAAACTGTTAAGAATAACCAAATACTTCAAGCAGCCCTTCCTCTAAGCTGTCGCCTTGTTTTTAAGTATTAAGCAATAGTTGTAGAATCCACTGTAAAAAGAAAATATGCTTTGTTGAAGGGAATTAAAGAAACAGCTTTTCTCATAATGTACACCGATATTTTAATAAAATTCAGAAATATACTTTAGAGGATCACAAAGGAACACACAAACAATTAGTTCAACAGACAGTTATGATTGTACAGTAATTAAAACAAAGATGCTGTCACACATTTATCGACATTTTAATGCTCTGTAGTATGAATGCAGGAAATTAAAGAAGGCAAAATTGTTTTCATTATAATAAAATTATAGAAAATAAAAAGGAAAATAATTGTTTCAGACATGAATAGGGGTAGTAGAAGTACTCCAAGTGACGAGAGAAGTTTTTTTTTGTTACTCACATGTGACAGTGAAATGAACCCATCTTTGCCAATAAAATAAAGACAGCTACGCTTATTTGGTATTGAATACAGACCTAAGATCTGTAGCTGTAATCACAGACAAAAACTAAAATTACTATGGAGCTGTCTATTTCTTAGTGCCGTTTCGTATTTCTGTTCTAAGCTTTGGTTGAGTGTAGAACATGACACGGTAACAGTTTTAAAACAACATTTAAAAGAATTTTTTTTAACTCGGTGGTTTCTCAATGGAATGTTTGCTATGGCACATGGCACATGGCCAAACGAATGATTTTGATGTTTTTAAAGACAGACATTTACAGCATCAGACAAAATAATGCACACAGTTGAATGTCAAGGAAAGGTATCCTGTAATAGTTGTATACAAAATCATTGGTTTTCTCTGGTAAACAGTTTGTAGTGATTCATCCGAAAGATATTTTCTGCACAGATTAAAATTTATAAACGTACTACATTTTTTTTTACTGATGTATCAGAATGCTGTAAAAGTTTATTTTACAAAGAATGAGATCGTATACATGTTTGTAGCTTGCAGTTCTCCCGAAGAGGAGGATCTGCGGATGAAACTGTTTTTATTTTTTTTACCCGAAAAAGACACATACGGTCACTGTAGGTTCCTTCATTACTTACAATCTATCCTTATGCTATGTACAAGAAGTATTACTGAGAACGGCACACTCAGCTAATTAAGTGCGCTGGCAAAAGGATATGCCCGCCACTAAATTGTATACATATCTTTCTTAACCTTCATACAAGAATTGAAATATTCACAAATTGTACAAAACTAGTAAGATTATGTGAGGAAGGTCATATTTCTGGTACTTTAGATTTCTCGAGCTTAATATTTTCTCTTGTCCCTTCGAATATATCAACAATGTAATATTCCCAGCAGGAAGCGATATGTATTTATTTTATGTTTTAGCATAGGCCTTGCCGAAAAACCGAAATATACATAAAATATACAATTTGGATCATTTTCTGTAGACACTATTAAAACAAGTCTTTCGTTCAACAGGAAATCTGAAGTTTCTATCTTCTTTCCTACTTCAATCAACAGATTCTCGTTGGTCACTGAAATACAACAGTACAGGAATTTGGCAAGATGTCTCCAAATACTTCAAATGTTGTGCAGATAAACAGTTGAAAAATACTCTCTACTCTCTTCTTACCCACAGATTTCGTGAAATTACCGCGAACTACAATCACTGGAAATAGGATATGCATATTTTCATGATTTTTTTTCCCGTAAAATAACGTATCACATTTTTTTATTAACAGTCCGTGTTTCTATGAACTAGAACTCCTTTGGTCAGAACAAATAAAAAAGATTTATATGGCTTGGAACAATGAAGTACGTTCGTTGCTGAAGAGTGGTTCGTGGCTTGTCCAGAGTCGCACTCGCACACGAGGGAGGCACACGCACGACGCGTCTCGGGGCGGGGGCTGCTGCTGCTGCTGCTGGTGCGTGCTGGCTCCTAGAAGGCAGCGGCTCCCTCGCAGGCCGGCTGCGGCTGCTACTTGCCCGTCGAGCTGAGCAGCGGGCTGTACGACTGCGAGTTGCACGTCGACAGGCCGAACGGGTTCATCGTGGCGAACGGAGACGCCAGGCCCCCCACTCCTGCAACACACGCCACCGCTCCCTTCACTCACACATCCAGCAGGCTACACTAAAGCACAGACAAATATATACAGACGGGAAACCTCCGTAAGGGCCCGGTCCTACGCTCAGGGGTGCGGGGAGGGAGGGTTTCCAGCAGTTCCGTAAGATGTCCCACGATGGCGCTGAGGTCAGATGCAGCCCTTTAAACTGGCCAAAGCAGGCGGCAGGTAGCGGCTGCCCCCTCCACCACTTCCCCTCAAACGCAGGCACGCCGGACACAGCCGTGGCCTCGTGGAAGACGGCACGAGCTCTCCTCTCAGCCTCCCCTCCACGCTACCCTCTGACGTGCGAGAGGCACCCTAAGCCAGCGAACCGCCAGACACCTGTTAGCATCTTACGGAACTACGAGTGGAGCGTAGGACAGTGGTTTAGGGTGGGCTGCTTCTCTGTATATGTTACTCTGTGACTAAAGCTAATTACTAATACTAGGCAGTGCGTTTTTTGTAATGAAACCCGTTTTTTATGCACAGTGTCCCGATGACTGATAGAGTCGTCTTCGTGAAAGCTAGTACACCATTTTCTTAGCTGTGTGCTAGTTGGCTAGATATTACGGTCAATACTGCCTAGGCACAATACTCGAGCGTACAAGGTGCCTCATGAAGACGATGGTCAGCTCTCGGAACACTGTGCGCAAAAACGCAATCATTGGCCAGCTGGACATTCTAACCGCTTCAGTCTAGAATTATTTTAAAAATAGAATGAAACATATTCTTTGACTTTTTCGTGTCTGTATGACTCTATCTATTATACATCTGAGAAAAAAATCTGCCATACATGGTATCCAATCTAAAATAAAAATTATTGATAGATCTGAAGCATTGAATTACAATTTGTGGTGCGGCCGGGAATCAACCCGGACCTCCATGCTTACTAGACGTCTTAACCGTTAGACTACCACACCACTAACGATTAAGGCGCCTTGGAACAGTCTATGTACGATTTCCCTCCACAGCATAAACTTTAATTCAGCTTCTTTGTTCCAAAGATAATTTAATAGACGTAAATTAATTCCGCTGCATGGAGAGCCTTGGGAGTAGTGGCAATTATCTTTGGAACAAAGAAGCTGAATTAAAGTTTGTTTTGGAGGGAAATCGTACATAGACTATTCCAAGGCGCATTAATCATTAGTGGTGTGGTAGTCTAACGGTTAAGACGTCTGCCTAGTAAGCATGCAGGTCCGGGTTCGATTCCCGGCCGCACCACAAATTTTAATTCAATGCTTCAGATCTATCAATAATGTCTTTGACGCATTTGAGACGTAAATCCGTCTTTGGAATTGTTTATTTGTATCAATTGATATTTAAAATAAAAATGTCAAATAAATTTGGTACCGGGTCTGAAGGGCAGTTAAGGATGTGAAATAAGAAGTCAACATTTACACATGTCACTCCATATTTATTGTGGAACTTACACTGCAAAGTGGAATTTGTGCAAAATTCATAAATTAATACATAAAATAATTTCCACTGTCAGATTAGAAGAAGAAAGTCAAAGTGACGTTGTGAATTTGGGTAACGGCATCAGTCGTGCATGGACAGTCAGCTACTCAATGAAATCAAGAAAAGCTTGTTCTAATCTCGATACTCCAGAGTGTCCATTC
Source organism: Locusta migratoria (assembly GCA_026315105.1). NCBI lineage: Eukaryota > Metazoa > Arthropoda > Insecta > Orthoptera > Acrididae > Locusta > Locusta migratoria. The sequence goes on from CM048744.1 coordinate 769,279,521, forward strand.
TGCAGCCTTATTTTCTTCATTTACATGTATTACATTATTGACCATCAAAATTTTAATGTGTTTCAGATACAAATTTTGCTTCACAAAAGCTTATTATTTTAGCTGAACTTTAATAATGCACTTTGCCACAGATTTTAGTAGTACCAAAATAGTAAGACGAATATATCTTAAATCTTCTTGACGTCTAGCAACGTACAATTAATTAAAGACAAGAAGAAAATTATCAGTTGTTATTCAATAATCAACGGTGTTTTAATATAACTCAAAAGAGCGTTCACAGTGGAAGAGAAGACACTTTTTCTAAATTGTTAGTGTCACTACTCCAGTATATTACTCAAAATTATTAGTGTGACTTCTACAGTAACTGAAGATTGTGTGTGTGAAGTTCAAGACGTGACTAGTAAGTAATCAATTATTTTATGAATTATATCGGTTATGTGTAAATACGAAGAGGAGGCAGTTAACATCTAACAATGCTTGCAAAGCTCGTTAACGACCTTTCATACAATAAATCGTAAAACCCATTGCGACGTGAGTGGTTTAAATTGTTAGTAACAATACCTGTGAACCAAAAATACTCCCCAGAAATGTAATATGCGTACTCAGAACAGAAGACTGATGTCATTTGTTAAAAGTACTTGCTTCATAGTAATAACTTAATAACTAGACGATAAATCTGTATGTGAATGAATATGCGTTTTTCGTAAATGAACCGCTTATTATTTGTGACCTCTTTTTGTTTTATTTTTTATTTTTACTTAATTTTAAAAAGAGCACTAAGTACGAGCCGCGCTGGAATGGCCACGTGGTCTAAGGCGCTATGCTACGGATTGCGCGACCACTCCGATTGGAAGTTCGAGTCCTCTATCAGGCATGGGCGTTTGTGTTGTCCTTAGCGTAAGTTAGTTTAAGTAGTTTGTAAGTCTAGGGACCGTTAAAGCTACCGTTCGCGACAAAAGGTTATACAAATATACAACCACGTCGTTGAATTTAATTCAGTACCGTTTAACAGCTATCTGTGAAAAATTGTATGTCATTAATATATACATGGATGTTTTGTTGATCAAAAGTGTCTGGCCTTACAGATGTGTCCAGAAGAAGAGACAGCATTCATATCTCTACAATTTGTAATGAAGCAGAACAACGGTACGATTTGTCTTATTTCACGTTTAAAGAGAAGATACCTCGCCTAGAGATCGTGTTAAGTGGGGACATATTAAAAAAAAAGTACCGATGCTGACTGCCACATGAAAACGGAGATTTTCGTTCACAATCTTTATATTAAACCGATCCAGCCATTTTGAAACATCGTAAAGGGCACTGTATGATGAACAACATTTGAGTATGGGAACGGAAAAAGCACCACAGAGACACAGTTCAGATTTTACATTTGATAAATGGAGAAGAATTAAGAAAAACCAAGACATTTTCAGTCGTTTTATTTTTTGTGTAGAAAAAGCGTTGAACAATGCAATATAATGCTAAATGCAAATGACGCCCAGTACAGGAAATGATCAAAGAGTGCAGATACATTCATGACATCGCCGATGCAATTGAAAGGCGCACCCTCCGGCAGGTACCTGGTGTATCTGGAAGACATACTGCTGTTACAACAATCCTTCCCACTATGTCCTCCGGCGATAGGTGTTTCTCAAACTTTCAGATAAGACAAAGTGGATTGGGGAAAATTGGGGTGATCGTGATGGCCATGCGACTCTCCCTACCTGACCAATCTACGGTCGGGAAAGGTCGCCTACAGGTGCGCCCTCGCTTATTTGCTGAAATGCGCTGTAGTTCCGTCAAGGTGAAATCTAACGCGGCGATCAGTAGGAGAACCTCTCGCGCCGCTACCGGATATATGCGACCATTATGTCAGTCCAGGAGAGAGCACGACCCAATCAGACAGTCCGATGCCAGCCAGCCCTCTCTTGACCGTAAGGCTAATGCGTGGCATTCACATTTTTTATCGTATTCCTGTTCACAAAATTGACTGCCAAATGTATACCTCATATGCTAATTGGGGTAATTTTGGAAGGTAACTACGTCTTGTAATGAGAATATTATTCCTGATTATATCTTACATATCGATGAGTCAAATTGTTCTTCTCCTCCATATGTTTTTGCTGGGTGCACATAGATACAAAAAAGTTCAAATATTTGTTAAGCTTAAGAGACGTAACTGCGGGATCATCAGTCCCTAAACGTACAAACTACTTATGAACTAACGTATACTTAAGACAACACAAACGTCCATGCCCGAGGAAGCATTCGAACCTCCGACGCGGGAGCTCATCCATACCACCGATACAGAACATGAGTAAAATCTCCGTCGCACCTATGCAAAACATAATAGCCCTCCATTGCGAAAAAGAAAATAGGGATTATAGTTCTTTTTAGAGGATAAATCTGTGTATGGCAGTGTAGAATTCAGCTTCCTATTATGTCTGAATTAAATTTTTATAAAGGGAGACTATCTGGCCCATTTCACAAATATTTCGATCATTGTATATCTTCAGAATCACTGTGTAAAATGTTCCACGAAATGTCCACGAAAAAATGGAATGGGAGACTTTTCTAACAATCTCTTTCCTGTCAGCATAGTAGGCCGGAGGTGATGAAGCCGGTCGCACCTTCTGGTGGGAAGTTTGTTTCACCTAAAGGGAACGGCATTAAATTTCACGAGGCATCTGGAAACAACAGCGAGACGAGCAGTGTTCCACGACCCCACCATAGCCGATAGTGCCCCACCCCCCTCCCATTGCCCTCACCGAACCAGACGGTTTATAAAATGGTGGACGCCCTTAGACAGTCCTCAAGACGTATACCGCAAATGTCTAAGTGCGGTGTAAAGCGTGGAGTGTTCCAATATGAAGAAATTGTTTCTGCATCATTTGCCAAAATAGTGTGAGACGGAACAGGGGAACCAGATAGCATTCCGAAATCAAGTTCAAAGCGGCCTTAAAAAAACAACTCTCAGGCGGAGGCACGTCGTTAATATGTCGGACGGTCTGTGAAGGGAGCAGGCCACCTCCCAGACCCGAAAAGTGGCGGTTAAGCCGCACGGCTAATCGAGCGTGTATTGAAGCACAGAGTAACATTTACATAGAAGCAGCCCACCCTAAACCACTGTCGTACGCTGCCCTCGTAGTTCCGTAAGATGCTAGCAGGTATCAGGCGGTTCGCTAGCTTTGGGTGCCTCTCGCACGTCAGAGGGTAGCGTGGAGGGGAGGCTGAGGGGAGAGCTCGTGCCGCCTGCCATGAGGCCACGGCTGTGTCTGGCGTGCTGGCGTTTGAGGGGAGGTGGGGGAGGTGGTGGTGGGGACAGCCGCTACCTGCCGCCTGCTCTGGCCAGTTTAAAGAGTTGCTTCTGACCGCAGCGCCATCATGGGACATCTTACGGAACTGCTGGAAACCCTCCCTCCCCGCACCCCGGAGCGTAGGACCGGCCCCTTACGGAGGTTTCCCGTCTGTGATTGAAGGGCCCGTCTGTGATTGAAGGGAAAGCTGCAGAATTTGTGAATGGGATTAGTGAGCCCTATCTCGACATCTTGTGAGTTGTGGAGTTCGTATGCCCCCCGTTCGACGACCACTGCGGCGTTTCGGCAAGTAAGATTTCATTATCTGCAGGCACGTTGGACAATCTGCCTTGATCCATGTGATCGAGGCCGCACTAAAATGCCATCTACCGTTATGCCACGTCTACTGATGCTACACAAATGTCTAATACATATACGCTACTTCTATTAATTATGTCAACTGGGATTATTCACAATACTGACGATACTAGTGAGTGGTAGCCATCTAAAGCGACCCAAAAAGACCAGTGTGGTGTTTCATATTCTGCCCGATTAGTTATGGAACTTTACAGAGTAGTTGGATTGGGTCTGAGAGAAGAGCTGCTAGAGAAGAGAGAGGGAGAAGAGAAGAGAGGGGTAGAGGTGAAGCGGAAGCGTGCGCACAGCTGCAGAGAGAGAGAGAGAGAGAGGCAGGGTACTCACGGCGAGGCTAGCACTGGACGGCGAGGTGCGGGGGCGGCCAGGTGGGGGTGGGGCTGGGACTGGGGCGCACGACCGGCGCGAACGCGCTTCTCTGCTCATACTGACAGCCGGCGGCGGCGGCCGAGGGCAGCACTACAACAGCACACCCGCCGCTGCTGGCAGCAGACACCCAGGCAGAGCGCGCCCACCGCGACCGCTCTGAACACCCAGCTGCCTTCCTCTGGCCGACCGACCCAGCCACTTTGACGTGGACTCCGAACCACATGTTTCATATCAACACCACTGCCAGCGGTGAGATAAATCGTAAGCGTAAATTGACTGGGGATCGAACACACGACATTTTTAGACTTGTAGTCTCGTACTAAACTACTGAGTCAGTGAACCACAATGCAAAGGTCGCTAGTTCGATCCCTGGTCGATCCTTATCATTTCTATCACCGTTGGCAGTATGGATATGAAATATGCATGGTTAAATTGTGGTTCGGAATCCACAGTAAACTGTAGTTTCCTCTGTAACAGGCTAGGTAACTCAGTTCAAGTGTCAGAGGAAGGCAATGGCGTACCGAAATGCCTAGTAAAGTGCTGAGGTGTTCAAAGCAATCTCGGATTGATGGCTTCTTTATCTACACTTATCACTATGTCACTGAAAGTAGCGAAACACTTAAACACAAACAGAAACTTACAAAGTAAAAACTGCAATGGAAGTTTAAACGTATTCGGGTGTGTATTAACAGTGAGATTGGTGGAAATAGAGTTCTATCGTACGTTTTTGTACCAGAATTAAACTCCTGCCCCCCTCCCCTTTTTGCCCTAATAGTACTCGGGGAGGGATCATTCTTGGCACCACCCTACGTAGACTCTAATTTATGTAAAATTAAGCAACATGTTTCTTGTATTCTCTTAGGGTATATTAGAAATTTTTGTCAAAGTTTTGAGCCTTAGCTTTTATAGTGTCTTTCAAAAGCATTGGTCAATATTTATTTGATGTTCAATTGTTGTTAAACTTTTAAACTGACACATGACGAACCCCTTTCTTTTCCTTCCTAAAATGCTAACAATGTCATACCGACGGATACTGCCCAAAATGTAGTCTAACATTTTTAAACCTCTCCATACTTGGATGAACTAATATGTCTTTGAAATTCTTTCTTTGGATCACATTTTAAATCTTGAGTATATTATAATTGCGAACGTTTGTGTGTATGTTGTTTGTTTGTTAATCCTTGAAGCTTGAACAACTGGGAGTGTTTGGACGAAATTGGAATTAACATCTGTAAGCAACCTTGCGGTGCATGGCGGAGAGGAGGAATTCACAGAAAGGGACGGAGGAGCACGCCATAGGCAGGTGAGACGAGGATGCAGAGGGGTTGCAGGAGATGAGCAGAGAGTGGGACAGGAGCGAGCAAGTGGGGGCAAGCAGGGCGTGGACAAACGGAAAATTATGACAAATGCATGATCTAGGAACGTTGCTGTCAGTTACATCAGAAGGAAGGGAGGACGAGACGGACACACACAAGGTAGGGTGGGGAGGGGGATACTTAGAAGGAAAAGGAGGAGGAAGATGTAGGGGCAAAAGTACATAGAGTGGAAGGGGAACAGAGCCGTAAAAACTTGGGAAATTATTTACTCGCTTTTCTGAGACTTTTGTAATTTGCTATTCGATCTCGAAAAGCTGTTTTCCGTAAACAACTGAGTTACGAGCAGCATGAGATCTGTCTACTTTTTACATCGTCGTCTCCAAAAGTGATTTATATTATTTTCCCAATGTCGCGCGGTTTACTGGTCCATTAGTTGTTTCATCTGCAAGGGTGTAAAGAGCTATCTTTTCTAATGGCGCATACGCGTGGATAGAGTGGTAGAGTCATTTAATTTGTCCACTTGGCAGTTATCACTGTTTCCAACAGCTGATCTACAGTCATGGAGTCACATAAATAATACTGGCTGGTTTCGCCTGCTTACGTGTATTACGTTATATTTATTTGTATTGAAGGCCAGCGGGCAGTCTGGCACGATTATCATGCACTACTGAATTGGAGGCTTTCAGGAGACCACAGAATGTCTTCTGCATCCTTCTAGATATCATAGACGAACAGATCAAGCAAATTTTCATATGTTCAGTGAATCCGTACGGTACAGTATTCATTCTTACAGAGGAAATTCGAAAGCGACGAAGTGCTGGTACACAGTGACCATCTGTCGTACGATTTTCCTTTTAATCTGTAAATTCCTGCACCTTTAGCAGTCACATGGAAATCTCCTATCCTCGAGCCATATAATACAGTCGACCTTCTATAGCAAAGAGCTACTTCTCCCACGTATTCGATTTATAACCCGATGGGTACCCGATGCATTTCAACCTAATTTCCTCTGTAGGATATCTTCAGCTGTTTTTTAGTTCCAGAAGCGTCTGCACTGGTGTTTTTCGAATGAACTACTTTAATCAAGAATTCGTGCAAAAAGAGAACAGTCATAAGGACAGAAAATGCGAATTTAGCTAGTTTGTGTCAATATATTCATCCTATAATGCTATGAAACTTCTCGAAATCCATGGCGAGAAGGTAAGCTATTGAGCCTTTAGCACTAACCCGTATATTATTATGACACATTATTCTTTCTCATTCGGCTTCAAATGACTATCAATTCACCCTCACTTTGACTACCCGGGAAGTTACAACGGATTCCTTTTCTATTTCTTTGTCATATTCACCTACACTACACAATATTCATGAGGTGTAAAACATTGATAGCCACGGAGTTGTGTCTTCTTGCTGGAGCAGAGATTCGATTTTGTACAACACTATTCCAGTGCCTTATGGTTGCCGTTCTTCTGAGGAGATGGAAAGGCTTGCTCAGGATAGAGTAGGGTGGAGAGCTGCATCAAACCAATCTCCGGACTGAAGACCAACAAACAACGTGTGTATTTGTCTTCAGAGGTTTTTTAGACAGAAAGTTGATGAGTACCAGACTCTTTTTATACTTTGTGTAAATTTAAAAGAGTCTTGACTGACTATGTTTGCTGTTTGCTCTTTATTTTTAAGCATAACGACGGTAACACGTCCTGTCTATGAGGCCGCATTTACAGCAAGTGGTGAGATCCCATTGGAAACTGTTGTAGCTACATAAAGTACAGATGAACGGCTGGTTCACGGGAAATGGATAAGCTATGCTTACTATTATTACCTTCTAGCAACACTGGGTTTTGTAAGAATGTCCTACCATAAAATTGCTGCATAATTGATTAGTGATTTAGTGATGTGTGCACTAAAAAATTGACAACATGAATGTGTTGAATTTTCAACGACAAGTAGGCTTTCTGGTAAGTGCCACCTCTTAGTTCTCGTCAATCAAATCAGAAAATGAGCGAAGTATGTGTTGAATACAACACAGAGTATTGTAAATAATACGTATATAAAAATGTTAGCGTTATAATTTCCTATAGAGAATGTTGTTTACCGAATAATTTTTGGTTTTTGTGAACTTATTTCTACACATAGAGTATTTCATATGTTGTTACATAGAGCATAATAGCTGCACTGGCATTCCAGATAATGTGACGTACTGCACTGCTAGGAAGCCATTACAACGATTTCAGACAAGAGACAAGAAAGTGACACCAGTGGCTGAACATTTCAACTGAGTATAGACTGTGTAGTCGGACAATGATTGATAGTCTTCTGTCCAGCACAGCTTACCTCTTTGAGACATGATGTAGTCAGCGTCTCGAGAGGTATGACACGAAAATTGCGTAGTGTCTGGTGTCATATGAAGGTGTCTACGTTCTCATTTCCGAGTAAAAGTTGTCTGAAATGAAACACTTGGGAAGCCCCGTAGTGTTTCGTATTAATGACGTGGCTAAAGTTACGAAATTTAATAAAGGATAGGGCTCGACCATAAATAGTTTCGTTTTGATAATACAAAGCACAAATAAAAACAAAAACAACTATCAACAGAAAAATATCTATCAGAGGGTGGCTGACGTAGTGCCTACATGTTATTTTACAATTAAAAATGATCTAGAAGAGACTGTCACAGTATATTCAGTGTAACGTTGTACTGGTGTCGATGCCGTTGCGTGGAAGTGACCTAGCAGACACAAAACTTAGCTTTCTGTCAGCGCACAGTTATCGTTCATTGCATTGCTGGCAGCTGGTCCGTGACTCTGAAATCCTCTCAGAAACTAACTGGTTTAATCTGTACCTGAACTTCCTATCAATCTTGATGAAGTAAAGACTCGATAACTTCCCTAGTCAAAAGTAATATGGCAGGGTATACAGATTCATCAAACTAGCCCACTGTTGTGACTTGTCACTATTATCCGCGGATGTGGACTGATATTGTGGATGGGCAAAACATGTCCACTGCTCGCTCTGCAAAAATGCCTTAATTACAAGCGAAGCCTGCAACTCGGCACTGGGCACCACATAAACTGTTTTATGACACTAGGCAAAAGGACAGTGAATCGCTAAGTATTGACAGCAGCGCATCGTCTGGTCACCCAACGTGGCACACCGACAGAAAGAGTCCTCGGTAGAGGCAGACGGCAAACCTGCTCCCCAGTGGCAGACACCAAGAGAGAGTCGCTTTCATAGCTCAGTCAGTGGCATATATCTACCAGTATTATTCCGCAGTTCTTGAGCGAGGCAGATCTGTTACAGGCCGCCAATGAGAAGCGCCATTCTAACATGACGGTCCGTCTCTCTCTCTCTCTCTCTCTCTCTCTCTCTCTCTCAGTGTGTGTGTGTGTGTGTGTGTGTGTGTGTTGTTGAGGGACTAAACTACAACGGTTATCATTCCCTTGTTCCAGTTATAGAGGTAAACCATGTGTTAAACTTCCTGAAGTGTAAGTGTTAACACGTCAAAATTTAAAAGTAACAAATAAAAACGATGAAAGAGTTAAAAATGCTTGCACACAATACCAGAGTGTTTAGGCTGGGTAATCACAGAAGTAAAAGTAGGACATCCAGCCACTCTGTGACAAGTTAAAACCACCTACCTAATAATGTTAGGCAAGTGGAAAACAGATATTAGCAAATTAATGATAAAGAAGAGGAAGGAAGAAGGATTAGGAAGGAAGGGATTGACAGTGACTGCTTTAGGGCATTGAAATGAAACAATGGCGACAAGTGAAAATGTGAGCCGGACCGGGAATCGAACTCGGGTCTCCCGCTTTGGGCCAGCGGTCGTCTTAACCACTTGGCTCGCGTCCTGGCCGTCTCAAATTCCCACATGTCGCACGCTATGGCTGTAGCGCCCCTATCGTTCATGCCATCTTACACTCGCCATTTCGGATTCCCGTGCGAGATCGAACGTATGACCGCATCTGCGGTGACGTAATTGAAGCTGACGCCGTCGCGTCTAAATACTTATTATTTTGGTGTGGTGTCTGTTCTTTCGGACATGTGCGAAACAACAGACAGCACACCAAAATAATAAGTGAAGACAGATATTAGACATTCAATGAACTTTAAATGGAATAGTAGAATCCACACTCACGGATAAAATTTAAATCAGAATCAACCAAGGAGGCAATGCCAGCTAAAACAAGGTTCAAGGGATCAGGGATGTAAAAATTGGGGCAATCCAATAAGATATGGGCGACTGTTAAATGTGCACCACAGGGACGGAGGTGTCCGTGCGTCAGCCAGGTATGGTCAATACGGAGCCGGCAAAAAACAACCGACTCCCGGTGGAAAGCCCTCAGTGAGATCTTCCATGCAGCAGTAGAAGGCTTGACAACACGGAGCTTGTTCGATTCAGTTGCGTCCACCCATTCAGAACTCCCAAACACCAAGGACCCTCACCTCTGCACATCGCATCCCTCTAATGTGAGGTGAGTTTTTAAACCAGTATGCTACACTTTAAATCCGATTGAACTGTTTTGGCTCCAGGATGTTGCACCTGTGTTCTCCACGGCGACCAGCGAGCAGTGGAGCAAGTGAATCACTGCCACGCATGGCGCCAGGCATTGTAAAACTGCTATTGTCTGCTAAAAGCCTATTTCTTCTACCTCCTGTGGTGCAGGTTCCTGGATATTTTCCATTAGGTCAGCTGCTCCTTCAAAACTAACACGGCTTATATTCCATGCCACGCAGTTTATAATGTCTGCCTAGCAGCAAACTTTTAATATATGCAGTGTAATTAATGCAATGACTTCTTGCAAGTACAGCGATTTCTGTCTATAATTACCGTTAGAAACGTCATGTGTGTGGTATCAAATTGTTCAAAAAGTCGTGAACCTATCGTTTGAGTACATGGAAATTACATGTAAGGGGTCCAGTTGTACTTGACTCCTCACTGGGCGGGGCTATACTCACTGGGCGACGAGTTGAAGAGGCTGGCGGAGGAGGGCGACCCCATGGAGGAGAGGGCGGCGCCGGCGGACGCCGGGTACGCGGCCCCCGCGCCGTTGAGCGCGCCGCCGCCCCCCGCCGCCCCGCCGGCCGCGCCGCCGCTGCCCGCCGCCCCCGCGCCGCCCCCGGACGAGTTGCCGTAGGAGCCGCTGCCGCCGCCCCCGCCGCCGCCGTTGGAGGAGTGCGGCGTGGACGCGCTGGAGCCGTAGCCGCCGCCCCGCGGCGACACGCTGCTGCTCTGCGCGCGGCCGTACTCCTCTACAAGAGAAACCCTACCGGTAAACAGAGACGCCGTCTTAGCGCCGCGAAACAGCCACCGAGCTACACACCCTCCCAGAGCGAGTGCAAGCCCGTCCTCCAACGCCAGCGTAACACTATTCGGCATGCGTTTACAGGTCGCCCCAGAACGACAATTTCACTCGTTAATGTTATGAATGGATTGCAGTGTAAGCTGATTCAGATACGATTTCTTTCTTCAACTATCAAAATAATAAATGCCTGAAACATCTTTTTGAAAACTTAAATGTTAGAAACGTTATGCTTTCTGCAAATATAGTTTAGTTATCATGAAAGTTGGTAGGAAGGAACGAAGGTTAGGGTTTAATGTGCCGTCGACAACGTGGTCATTTGATCTCGCGCACAGATTTTTGGATAAGGATGAGGAACGAAATCGGCAATGCCCTTTAAAAGAACCCGTCGAATGTTCAAATGTTTATTAAGCTTAAGGGGTCCCTAAACTTACAAACTACTTATTAACTACCTTATACTAAAGACGACACAAACATCCATGCCCGAGGGGGGATTCGAACCCCCGACCGTAGCGGCCGTGCAGACTGTCACTGGCGCACCGCAGACCGCTCGGGCACTGCGGCCAAAGAACCCATCCCTGAATTTTCCTGCAGTGATTTAGGACAATCACGGAAACCCTAAAACCGGATGGCTGGAGGCGGATTTGAAGCTCTGTTCTCCCGAACGCGAGTATATTGAGTTACGGCCGCGCCACGTCGCTCGGTGTTATTAATCATGGCTGTTGACACTGTCAACACTGGAGACAGAGATCTCTGAAATGTTCACATGTTTGTAAATCTATCGAACTCAGTTGCTTGGTTATTACTCCGTAGCTTACAAATTACTTAGCCTAAGGTAAACTAACCTAAGGACACCCATGCCCGAGGGGAGACTTGAATCCCCGGCGGCGAACGGCCGCGCGCTTCGTAGCACGGCGCCCCAATGCGAACGGCTAATCCGCCGCGGCCAGAGATCTCTAATGGTTTTATTATAATAAGGATTAAAACATCTAAAACAAAATCGGAATACAATTTATTCATTTGTTTTTGAATGATGACTAGTTTCGACTCCATCAAGCCATCTTGACATCCGTGAAACGGATTATCGGTTTAAAGCTTCATTAAAATATTTGTATATCGTTCCTAGTCAGCACACGGACCAAGGTAAAGATGATGTGACTGTATTATTTTATAGTGGAGAATTGCATTAATGGGGAATGTCTCTACTGTGAGAAACGAAAATTACATTTTTACCTTGGTTTTGACTTTCGTTTCACGTGATGTCTAGCATCGATAAACATATATTTTATTGGAGCATTTTATTTATAAAAACATTTAACGTTGTTTGAAGCAGTTGTGGCTCTTCCTTGATCTGAAGATGGCTTGATGAAGGCGAAACTAGTCCACTTAAAAAAAATTATTTGGTTTGCTTGTTGGTTCTGATCCTTAAAAATTTAAATTTGTTAGTCTCGATAATCTTTTATAGTAGTAGCATCAACCTCCAGAGCATCGGAATAAAAGATATGATGAATTTCATCGATTCAGAAAATCGAGCCTAAGCTTAAATACTTAAAATATGTCAAGGGAAATGGGGTGTGGCATGTCCAGAAGAACCTCCCAGGCATTCGCCTTTAGTGACGTAGGGAGTCCTAAATGTGCAACTACCCCACGGGACCCAGTGTGCACGTGTGTGAGCTAGCAGTGAGTTGGCGCCTTGCGGCTGGCAGGTGGCTGGAGCGTGACGTACGTGGGAACGCACCTTCCGTCCACTGCGCGGCGGACGGCGCGTCCTGGACGCTGACGGCGAGCTGGCCGGTGTACGTGTTGAAGCCGGAGGGCATGCCGTTGGCGGCGGCGGGCGGCGACCGCGGCGCCGACAGCCCCAGCTGGTTGTTGCGCGGCATGCTGTACAGCGCCTCCGCCAGGTCCGCCGCGCGCTTCAGGATTATCTCCTGCGGCACAAGTGCGGCGGCACACATCGGTAAGCGCACATCTTGCAATAACAGTGGTCTTAAAGATTAACTCATACCAAACTCAGTCTAGATCACACATTTTATTCTCAGCCATCTTCAGACGACAACAACCGTAGTGTTGTTCACCGGTTCTGTTCAGTTTGGGATGTCGACGTTCAATCTTTTAAACAGCTCCAACTGAACACAACAGGTGACCAACACAATGGTTGTTGTCGTCTGAAGATGGCCATTTAAGTGGCCGAAAACGGTAAAAAAAAAATCGATCCAGACTGACTTGTGTGTGGAATAATTATAAGAAAGCCTCTGCCTGCGCAGGGACTACAGCAGTTGTGCCCATGTGAGATAAACAAGTTTGGCTCGATTAAGGAGACTTATGCGGCTAGTCACTCGCAAGGAGCAGCAAATCAGAATGCGAGTTCCGATTCGACGCAGATTTTCAAAAATGTTCAAATGTTTGTAAAGCTTATGGTACTTAACTACGGGGTCATCAGTCCCTAAACTTACAAACTACTTATGAACTACTTACGAACTAGGACGGCACAAATATCCATGCCCGAGGGGGGATTCGAACCCCCGACCGTAGTGGCCGTACAGACTGTGACTGAAGCGCCTCAGTCTCCTCGGCCACCGCGGCCGCCAGATTTTCATATGTCACTAAATTGTACAGCTGAAATAATCGTATCTACAGTTACCAATGTTTCTTTTCTAAAACGCGAACGCTTACATATATGACCGCGCTAGCTCTGATTTAAGTTTATTTTTTATTAGAATTTTAATTTCGCTTTTTGTAGGCTGGCGTCGATAAAATATTACAGACCAGAAAAGTTGGTGCCTCGAATATTATGAAAAGATTTCTCTGCAATTAAAATCGCCTTCTGTAGTGATTCCAAACCCAACTCGCGTATTATTTCCGTGACAATCTCTCCTCTAAGTCGCGATAGTACAAGGTCCTCAGTCAATCCTATCTGGTTCCATGCCACTGAGCAGTACTCCAAAAGAGGAGTACAGGCCTCAATGTCAATACACGTGTTACATATTCTAAGTGTTCTGCAAATAAAACGCAGTCTTTGGCTCGATTATTACACAACATTATCTATGTGGTCCTTCATACTTTAATCCCATACTATTTAGCTGAATTGACACCATTCACATTAGTGCAATTTACAGTGTAACGGAAATCTGACAGATTCCTTTCAGTTCTCATGTGGAGCACATCACACTTTCTATTGTTTAAGGTCAATTGGCACTTATTGTACACGCATCTTGTCTAAATCATTACAAATGATTTGGCTACAGGAAAAATGTAGAGAAATCGAAAAAATAAATGGTAATTGAAAGGACTGATTTAGCGCTCAAAAATAGCAAAAGAATCTCTGGCCAATTTAACAACACTGGTGATACCATTAAGACTGGAATGGGAATTCCATTGTTAACTTCAGAAGAGATACTGGACAGGAAGAAAGAGTTTGTTGTAGGCCTCTGCGAGAGAGAGGGGTGGAGAGGATCAACATTTCCTGATGTCATGACAGAAGACAAAATTTAAGTTCATAGAGCAGAAATAGGGGATCTAATGTCAATTAAATGCTAACACGGATTTCAAAGGGCTGTTGTCATATATGACAGAAGGACATTTCATAGGAATTTCTAAAACTGTTAGGGAGGTGGCATAAAACTGATTATCAACCTTTTTTATATACGAGGCCAGAGACATAGTTTCTGGATTGGATAAATATCATCATACAACCCTGATTATATCAAGCGCAAATAAGTGTGATAATTATCCCAGAATCAACTTGTCTCATACATTCAATATGGCGACAAAATTAATAATATACAGAAAATGGAAAAGAATGAGTTGCTCGATTACTATTAGTTTGGCTTTCGGAAAATTAGACACCAAAGAGGGGGTCCCCATGGTCGGATTGGAAATGAAAGCAAGACGTGATAAAAATTAACATATCTTTATTAGAATTGCAGACCTGCAAAAACTAAGCAAGCAGTTATTCAGTTCGAAATCCTAGGAAAAAAGAGAGTACGCGTGAGGGAAAGAAGGGTAATATACAATATGCACAAGAACCAAGAGGAAGAAGTAATAAATAAAATAAAATAAAATAAAATAAAATAAATAAAAACCAAAGACGAAGTACCCGGATTGCAACTTACTGCTCACTCTATACATCAAAGAAAGAATGACGGAAATAAACGAAAGGAAATAGCGTGGTATCCAAATTCAGAGTGAAACTGGTCAATGATAAGATTCATTGATGATATGTCCATACTCAGTTAAAAATGAAGGAGATTTACAGTATATGTTGAATGAAATAAAATAAATGAGAATTATGAGAACCTTAATATTGCTGATCACTAAGTAGAGAAAGGTAAGAAATTCTACTACCTAGTAAGCAAAATAACACAAGAGGGACGAAGCACGGAGTTCATAAAAAAACAGACATACCAGTTGAAAAGAAGTCTACTAGCATCAGACACAGTCTTGAGTTTGAGGACGGAACATCTGACGATTTAAGTTTGGAGCATATCACTAAATGGCAATGAATGGCGGACAGTGGAAATATCGGAAAAGAAGAGATCTAAGGATTTGAGATGTGGTCCCATACAAGGGTGTTGAAAACTGAGTCAATTGTAGTGTTCCTCCGCAGAATCAACGTAGACAGGAACATATGAAAACACTGATAAGGATACGGAACAGAACGATAATAAACGCGTTAAAGTATCAGGGAATCACTTGCAGGGTACTGGAGAGTAATAATTGCAGGATTAGAGAGACTAACAAAAAATGGAAGGTGCAAGTTGTTGGCAAAAGTGAGAAATTCTTGGCAGGCCGCATCAAATGTCAGCCAAATAAAAGAATGGGAAAAACAACTATGTAACTCTGTGCCATGGTACGATCTTTTATATCGGACGAGCAGCAATGCACGCTCGCAGCGCCGAAAACTCAACCATCGACGACGCTGACGTAGCGCCCTCCTTATCAGGCGCGGCTGTGTATATTGATGATCCCACTAAACATAACCAAACAAATTGCGTGCCGTGCAATCGATTACAGAAGCCACTTTAAACGATGTCGATAAGCGGGACAGATAATTGTTATCGCAACGGTGACATCGTATTTCGGGGACGGGCACAAAAGCCCCTGCCGGCGCCGAAATGTGACGAGTAAATCACGCATGCGCACAAAAGGTCTCCTAGGCACAGTGCTGCCAGCTGCGCCGCTACCTAGCCGCACGCCAACAATCACGCGACAAAATTAACGTACGTCTTAGCAGGAGCTTTCCACGTTTAATTAAAGTTTATAGACGCGTATGTTAATGTCGTGATAATGGTCCGAATATGCAGATGCAGTTTTTATGAAAATACTAGGAACAATGAACGTGACAGTTGGGTATCCTGGCAATAGTCTGCTACAACTGTTTAGACAATCATTCAGTCATAATTAATGAACCAAAATATTATAATAATATAATTAATTAAATGTAAATGGCAATAAAAAAGAGGAAATTCGAACTTGCAGCCTTATTTCGGGTATATAATTCTCTGTGGCTGATTACGAACTAACTACTGTCGCATCATTACCTACAGGATGTGTCCGAAAACGTGAATGAAAAGAGCAGCATCCATTAGTCTGATATAATATTAAGGAGCGATTCATCGTGAGCGAATACGAATGAATCGGTAATTCTCGGTCGTACCTATAGAAAGCGAGATATTTGGGTCAAATATGCCAAGAGCTCAGTTTGCGTTTTTGGACCTAACATCCAAGTAACAAAGAGAATGTACGAACTAACCTTTGGCAGCTTCTCCGGGTCTCCTGGGTGCCTGGGGATGAGTTTCTGCAGGCGCTGGAAGCCGTAGTCGATGGTCGGCTCGTTTAGCGCTGCAACAATAAAGTGTTACATCAGCGTCTTAGTTATACTCTCGGGACTTATTTACCTTTGTTACCTTGTAATACTTGTGACGATAAAACTGTGTTATAGAGAATCATATGTCGTTCTGAGACGTCACGGTATTGAATTTTTAAGTTGCAGAAAACTGTTCGCAAACTTTTCAGCTTTAGTTGAATTTAATTAAAAGAACATAGTAAGAAATTATGAAAAGTCCACAATGTTTCTAAATTTAAATAGAGAATTTTTATAAAAGAAGTGAAACAACATAGCCACCAGACATGAAAGTAACGTTTCATTTCTAATTTAAAAAAAAGGGGGGGTTTCAAATTGCAACTCTTCGCCTTCAGAGTGTTTCTGTGCACGCAAGACAGTGTGTTGGGTATCGTTGGCTGACATTTCTACCTGAAGAATGACTCTTAATTAAGAAAATATTCGCAGAGAGCTACATGAAAAGTTTGCAATTACGAGCGAATATACTGTGACGCGAAATGGTGAGTTCAGGATCTACGTTTCAGACCGCCTTTATGAAACAGTCCTCTACAGAAAACGGAAAGGATGTTCTAGAAATAATGATTTCTTCTAATTTGAATGAGTAATTGTGTAGGGAATCTTGCCGGTTTGCAAAGTAATTGGGAGTTTATATCATAGGGTGCTAATCACTCTACCATGTGTTAGGCATTTGTCGTTACTCATTCTCGAGGAATTTGAAAGAGAGAGAGAGAGAGAGAGAGAGAGAGAGAGAGAGAGAGTGATTTTGTTCTATGCTATAGCTGTAGATAGGTTAATGCACCATTGATTTGATGCAGTGAACTCTTAGCTACAGAGAAAACTTAGCTTTTTTGATGCATGTAAGATTATTTAATTAAATGTATAAAAATACGCACAATATGAAAAAAATGCAAGCTCTCTACTTCGAAAGATTTAAAGACAATCAAAAATGATGTCGGACATCATTTGTAGCCGGCAGTAATGTACATTTCAGCAATTTGGAGGTGTGTGATTATATGCGAAATTAGTTACTAGGTAATATCACAGCCAGATTGCGTTACCGGTGGTTTAATTTTCATTGTGGACCACAGGGTCGTAATTAAGAGCAGACTAATACTCGTGGTAAACGTTAGGTTGAGGGACAAAGGAAATCCTGTTTACATGCCATACAAAGTTGTTTTATTGAATCCCATTTTGAAGGCAAACGCGGACAGTATTTGCTGAGTAAACGCAGAGGCCGCAGTTAGTTGCGCTCGGCACCAACAGGTGGCAGCTACGGTCGGAGTGGAGCGTTTCTGTGGCTCGTACCGCACGTTGCCACGAGGTGTCTATGGTTTAATGCTTTGACTACGTGTGTCTGCACGGAAACTGCACTGCCGGTATAACGGAGTTTCATGCCTTACAGGAAGAGGTTTTTACAATCGTTCTAGTTTTGTGCTTAAGTAAATTTGTGCACTTTGTCTGTGATTGATGTTTCGCAAAAAATAAGATGCTTCCTTTTCAAGAAACTGTGTATCGCAATAGAGATACCGCACAGAGAATACATTTTGATGTATCAGGCAATTTTACCTCACGCGTGAATCTAAGAGATACTTTCCGATTGTGGGAGAATAGCGAGGCTAAGAACCATGAAGTATAACGGGGAAGCGGAAGAAATCGATAGCGTTAAGAACATATTTCCGGTTCCACTTGCTGGACGTCCCATTATATTCGTTATCTGGATTGTCCTTTCGCTCTGATGTGTTCCACTAGCTCCTTTGCTACTCAGAGTATAATGCATACTCAAACTATCTTTTCTTACTTTTACTAGTGGTCAAAGAGAGAAAGTGTTCACTGGAAAACATGTTACTGTGAGGTAAGGAGAAAAGCAGTGTTACTGCAATTTAATTCAATTTTGAAATCTTTTTATTTAAAATATTTTCAGAGGTAGGTTGGACTGCAATGAACAATAAAGGCTAAAAGGTGGTTACTAGTTTCGACTTATTCCAGACATCTACACACCACTGCAGGTGAAATGTGGAATGCCAGTTGTATCCGAAATACTTATTTTATATTAAGGAAGGGCACTGTCTTAATAAATTTATTGCCGTTGCATGAAGTTCATGTGTTGTATTGGCAATTTTAGCGTTATATCAAATGACAGACTGGTCAGAAATTTACATGATTCCAAATGGCGCCTGACGTTTCGTATGCTAATAATAATTTGCGCGTCTCGGTTGCACAGTGGTAGAGTGCTAGACAACAAATCCAAAGGTCGCGGGTTCGATCCCCACCAGGTCATAGGATTTTTATCTGTCACTTTCCACTTCTTTCACCTCTGGCAGTATTGCTCATGTGAATAATAATGAGTAGCATCGTGGTTCGAAATCCACGATAAACTGAAGGTCCCCCTATAAATGGCTGGGTAAGTCAGTTCGAAGGTCGGAGGAAGGCAACGGGATACCACCTCCAAACAGGACCATGCCTAGTAAAGCACTGTGGTGTTCAAACCAATCTTCGGATTGTTGACTGCTTTACCTTAATAATAATTTAATTGTGTTAAGATGACTGGTATACTGTCCAAACTAGTAAACATATTTTAGTGTTTATTATTTATTATGGTATAAGCTGTTTTAATCATTTTTTGTGTAAATAAATTTCCATGTCAACTGCAAATAAGGGTTACTCCTTATGTAATGGTTGCTTAATCGATACACTTGCGGTGACTTCTGAAGTTTTCCCGGCGTATTTCTTCTTCGAATAACTATGGAAATTTATGTTACTGAGGATGAATCTGAATTCGAACCCATCCTTGTGGGAACAGGAGAAGAGTGCTAGAGTAGGCTGGGCGGCAGGGCAGCGCTGTTTGGAGGTACTCACAGACGTAGACGAACCGGCCGGGCGCGCCCTTGCAGAACTGCTTGGACTTGTAGGACAGCGTCACCTCGACGACGCCCGGGATGTGCCGCGGCGGCGTCTGCACGCGGATCGCGTGCGACGTGATCAGCTGCAACACAAGGCCACGCTCCATCACTCATCCACTCACTGCGTGACGCCTCCCTAACCAGTGCCTTCTCTGTCTGGTGCAACCGAGTAAAACAAGACTTTTATAAAAATAAGCGTTTTGCCTAAATTCAGTACTCTCCAGATCACTAAAATGACATAGTTGATTTTTTTTTCTTTTAAGTAACATCTAGTGAAGCAGGCAAAAGGGAGTACAGACAGATTGACAGGAAATGCAGACTGGCCAGGCAGCAGTGGCTCGAGGACAAAGGCAGAACCGTAGAAGAATGTATAATTAAAGGAAAGATGGACACCGCTTACAGGAAAATAAAAGAGACTTTTGGAGACAAGGAAAACAGCTGTGTGAATATCAAGAACTCAGAAGGAAAACCAGTACTAAGCAAAGAAGGGAGAGCTGAAAGCTGGAAGGCCTGTACAAAGGAAATAAACTTGCAGTATTCTAGAATTGGAAGACAAAGTGGAGGAAGATCAGATAGGAAATACTACACTGCGAGAACAACTTGACAGAGCACTAAAAGATTTGAGTAAAAACAAGACCGCTAGAGTAAATGATGACCCATTTGAACTGCTATTATCGTTAGGAAAGCCAGTAATGAAAAAAATTGTTCCACCTGGTATACAAGATGTATGAGACAGGGGAAATACCCTCCGACTTCTAGCAGAACATTGTCATTCCAATGCCAAATAAATCAAGTACAGACAAGTGTGAAAATTACAGAACTATCCGTTTGCTATGTTATGGTTGCAAAATACAGAAGATTGGAAAAACTGGTGAAATCCGACCTTGTGGAAGATCAATTTGTCACGGTCTGCACGGCCACTACGGTCGGGGGTTCGAATCCCTCCTCGGGCATGGATATTTGTGCCGTCCTAGTTCGTAAGTTCAAAAATGTTCAAATGTTTGTATAGTCTATGGGACTTAACTACGGGGTCATCAGTCCCTAAACTTACAAACTACTTATGAACTACTTACAAACTAGGACGGCACAAATATCCATGCCCGAGGGGGGATTTGAACCCCCGACCGTAGTGGCCGTGCAGAACGTGACTGGAGCGCCTTAGTCCCCTCGGCCACCGCGGCCGGCAGTTCCTAAGTAGTTCATAAGTAGTTTGTAAGTTTAGGGAATGATGACCCCGTAGTTAAGTCCCATCGACTATACAAACAAACATTTGAAGATCAATTTGGATTTAGCAGAAATGTAGGAACACGCGAAGCAATACTCACATTATGACTTATCTTAGAAGATAAATTAAAGAAAGAGAAACCTACGTTTTTGTCTATATGGAGAAAGCTTTCGACATTGTTGACTGGAATACACTCTTTCAGATTCTGAAGGTAGCAGGAATTAAATATAGAGAAGTTGTACAAAAACCATACAGCCATTATTACAGTCGAAGTTAATGAAAGGGCCATAGTGGTTGGAAAGGGAGTAAGTCAGGGTTGTAGCCTTCCCCCAGTATTGTTCAATCTGTACATTGCGCCAGCTGTGAAGGAATGCAACAATAAATTTGGAGAGGGAATTAAAGTCAGGGAGATGGAATAAAGACTTTGCGGTTTGCTGACAGCATAGTAATTCTGTCAGTGACAGCAAAGAACCAAGAAGAGCAATTAAACGGAATTGACATTGTATTGAAACGAAGGTATAAGATGACATTAACAAGACTAAAACAAAGGTAATGGAATGTAGAGTCAGAAAATCAGAAGAATTATATTAGGTAATGAGACAATAAAAGTAGTGGATGCGTTTTGTTATTTAGGTAGCAAGATAACTTCTGATGGCCGACGTAAAGAAGATATAAAATTCAGAATGGCTATGGAAAGAAAAGCATTTCTGAAGAAGAGAAATTTGTTGACATCCAATACTAGTTTAAATGTTAGGAAGTTCTTTCTGGAACCATCTGCCTGGACGATAAGGAGGTCAGACAAAAAGATAATAGAAGCTTTCGAAATGTGGTGCTACAGACGAATGATGAAGATTAAATGGGTAGAACAAGTAACTAATGAGGAAATGCTCAACAGAATTGGGGAAAAAGGAGTTTCTGGCGTATTCTGACTAAAAGAAGGCATAGGTTGGTGGGATACATTATGAAACATCAAGGAATCGTCAACTTAGCATTAGAAGTGTGTTAAAAATCGTAGAGGGAGACCGAGGGACGAATACAGAAAGCAAATTTAAAAGGATGTATGTTGACGTATGTATTCTCATATGAAGAGGCTTGCATAATACAGGGTAGCGTGGAGAGCTACATCAAACCAGTCTGCGGACTAAAGACGACAACAAGTAAAATCCATACAGAATGTACAAATAAAACAGCAACAGCTATTTATCGTCTCTACTCGTCACCTGGAACTAAAATAAAAAAGCCAATATGTACTGGCTCATAGTAAATGTTTCAAATGTTTGTATAGTTTTATGGGACTTAACTACGGGGTAATCAGTCCCTAAACTTACAAACTACTTATGAACTACTTACGAACTAGGACGGCACAAATATCCATGCCCGAAGGGGGATTCGAATCTCCGACCGTAGTGGCCGACCAGACCGTGACTGAAGCGCCTCAGTCCCCTCGGCCACCGCGGCCGGCGGCTCATAGTAGAAAATTTTCACCGTTCATACAACGTGACATGAACATAGTATAACACTTATTCATTACATTAAGAAACGTGTACGATATTTGCAAAATACATTGTGCACTCCCGTTAACAGTACTAAAGTAGTTTATTCTCTTGAGTTCAACGTGGGCACGAGTATTTCTCACATACTGTGTATTTGAAGTTCACTGCTATGAGACGATAAAGATCACATCATTGTTACCTTGAGGAAGGTACAAATAACTTTACTACATTAACTGCGAGTGAACACTGAATTAAATTAAATGACTGATAATAGCTGCAGGGTAAAAAATCGTATCAGATCAGATACCACGGATTGGTTTTTGACTTTAGTTTTATGTAACTAACATCTATTCTTCACGGATGATATTAAAAAATACCATTTTAATAAAGTGTTAAGCCTTTACGGTATTTAACTGATCTGAAGATTGTAAAGTTTACTGTCTTCTTTGCTTAGTGGATTTTAATTGTTAGTATATAAATTACTGTCTCCAATGGTAAAAATGTCAACAACTGTGACAAATAGATTTGTTAATAAACTACTTTGATTTACGTTGTGGACTTTTTGTTGCGGCAGTGGCACTACTGCTTATTTTTTCCATTTCCCTCATGCGAAATTTCGTTATCACAGCACTAAAAACGAAATTTCGTACAGGAGAAATAAATAAAACAAGAATGAAAGAAATGCAGTAGACCACGTTTGTATCTACAAAAAATATAAGTAAAAATTCATTCCACCATGGAAAGGAAGTACCAGAACTGTTTATAGCCTCCATTTGCAAAGTCAAAAATGTAAAGCAAAACGGTTTATCAACAAATCTGTATGTTATACTTCTAGCCACTGGACATGACGCGTTAACCATAATGGCGAACCGCGTATAGCAATGAAGATCTTGTTTAATAGAGTTGTAACAGATAAAGCAATAATTATCAAGATATTACTACGCAAGTGAGGAAGACGGGTCAAAGAAAGTAGTTAACGATATTAAAGTGTATCTACTGGGTATACAATGTTATTGCATGTCGCACTACTTTGATGCATGTTCTACCAGGGACCAGCGTACTTTTCTTATTGTTGGTTAGATTAGATAAGTACTTGTTCCATACATCATGAAAACGACACTTCGTAATGATGTGTAACATGTCAGATTAATGAAAGGTGTCTTTACAAATTATTACTTTGTACTAAATTTTTCATGACACAATTTCGTTTTTTTTTCTTTTTTTTCTTTTTTTTCAGATTTACTAATTTATATCTAAAAATTCATCCATAAAGTAGAAGGAGTTGCCATTTAGAATTTCTTTTAATTTATTTTTAAATGATAGTAGGCTGTCAGGGTTTGAAGCTGTTTCGTAGGTGACCGAACACATTTGTGGCACATAATTCCCCCTTTCTGTGCCAAAGCTAACCTGTAACGAAATTTCCATCTAACTATCGATTTAAATTCCCAAAATTTTGTAGTGACATCGGGACATCAATACAAAATGTTATGCCTACAATTTTATTGACGCAGTTTCTGTTATTTTAATTCCGATGCAAGTTTCAGCTGCTCAGAGAAACGAAGTGCAGAAGGAAGTGTAGAGTAGCAGGAAATTCAGAATGTATGCGTATCATGTACGAGGCTACCAGACAGAGATACACATGAGACGATTCAGGATGAAGACATGGACTGAACAATGTCAACAAATGCAGACTGTAGGTTTGAGCTACCCTTAGAATTGATATGCCCAGTTGCGCCATGCAATCCTGTACATCTATGGCAACGGATATAAGTAGCGAAAATTATTTTACAATTATGACAACATCCTTTAATGTTAAACTGCAAAATATTGAGTATTGCGGTTACATTTTGTATTCGCACCCCCCTCCCCAGATATGGACCTCATTTTTGTGACTAGTAGAAAGCAATACATTGTTTTTGTAAAATATTTTTTAGTATTTGCATTCGTACGCTTTCATGTGTCATAACAAAGAGTGATCACTTACCTCGCTCCAGACGAGCATGGTCCCGAAGACGACCTGCAGACCGTCGAAGAAGTTGTCGCCGATGATGATGACGGTGGAGCCGCCGGACGTCCAGCCTTCGCTCGGGCTGATGGCCTTGATGCAGGGGGTGGCTACGGGAAGGGGAGGGTACAAGCCTATGAGACAGGGGTGTACCACAGTGAGAGAGGTCCGTCACAAGAGAAGGCGCCGCGCCTGCTACGGGCCACCGGCTGCCGGCTGCGCTGGACACCCCTCACGAACTGGCGTCCACAATGTTGACGCTCTTTTGGAGTCACCGAAACGTTCTCTGCATTAGGTGCCCTTGGTCGCAAATGATCTCAGGCAAATATCGGCAGCAGGTGGCCCGTATGACAGTACAAATACATGGTCATATTAGTAGCAAACAAATATTGCGATTCAGTTCTTTACAAACACAGTTTACTTTATTTGTAAATAGAAACACACTTTAAGGGTAACACTCTATATATTATAACAAAAAGACTTATGTAGGGAATTAACTGCCAAACGCAAGGCAGAGAGACGATCGCAAAAATACCGTAAGATGCGGCGAAGAAAACTGGCAGTTATTCAGTTAAACCGAGGTCACTTAAGCGGCTAATTAAAGTTCCAATATCCGGTTGTTACGTTTCATGAATGTATACATTTAGAGAAGTTCATAACTAATACGCACTATAGACAAGCATCGCATTAAAATCAAAATTAATATTAAAATCCTAGCTTATACACAAACAAACATTATACTAGAAAATATCTTGATTCAGTATTCAGATAGCTGTTATGTTGTAGGAACATCGAGCATGTGCTCATTCCTATTTCTTTCCGACGCGGTATTCGAAAAGAAGCAATAAGGCCTGATGATAATGATCAAATAGTAAACAAATGGAATGTACAGCTATTAGAACCAGCCCGGATCGCCCACTTATTAGCACGTAGGTTCCAAGATTCGGGCAAGTTGGGTCGTTTCAGTATCGAATCCTCCCGGAAAATTACTGAAGAGGCCCTGCATACCAGGCAGCATGAATGTCGATTTTAGGCTGTTTCCACCGTCCGAGTAGGTGAACACCGAGATAAGTATCGTCTCACTTGCAGGATTCCCAAAACGTTCACACTCTTCCACAGGAATAATATACCACGCGGACATTTTTGGTACACATATTTTGGTAAATATATTTCATCCCGGCGGTGAAAGGGGGGAGGGAAGAGGCTTCCGGTCATGCCATAATCCAACCGTGTCAAATTCAGTCACCTCAGACTGATAGCGCTTAGATACTTGAACTTTACACACGGTTTCAAACCTTCACAAAAATGTTCCCATTGACACCCGCCCAACAAGACCATTTTCCTTGTTCATGCAGTAAAACTTCAACAAGAGATATAATTTAATTTGTTACTTCTTCAACATAGGCGCTTTTCCCAGCACAGGTGACAGACAATATCCACATGTATCACCGAATCTGTCTGAAAATTATATCATGGTACGACACATGGTTCAAGAAATAATAAAAAATCATTACATATGTCTCAGTGGCCTTGGTGCTTGTCTTTCAACTGAATACGACTTCGGTGACTTACGTGTCACTAACCTACACCAGTTATCGAACCGGGGAAAGGAGAACTACAGTTTAAATTGGAATCCGTACCATGTGTTGTTTCTGTCTAATCCTCACATCGTTGAGAGGTGAAGGTTGTGATAAACCGTGGTCCGACAGGGTTTAGTGCCCCTGATCCTTCGAATTCCCATCAAGCGATTTATCCCATGACTACCAGGCCCGACGGTTCAGGATATACGATGTCATAAATAGAGAGATGCGACTAACTTTTGCTTAAAATGGAGCCCAGATTTCCCTATAGTTTTCCGATGTTTGTTAACGATAGCACTTGATACTTTCAACGAGGTTTAAACACAATTTCAAGCCCCTGCTAAACTATTTCGCCTACATGCTTAAAATGTAATATTTAGCACAGTTGATCTGTTAGATAATCAAATATTTGAAATAGTTCTATACGTAACACTAATATGGTAGTTTGCAGAACGAAAATTTGCTACAAATAAGAGAATCGTAATTTGAGAGACGGGCGGTGGACCTCGCTCGGACAGAGCTCTCAGATATGGTGTGCGGGCAGGCAGCCATATCCAGCAGCCATAATCCATCGGCGGCGGCCATGGCCGGCGGCGTCGTCTCCATGGCGACGGCCGCCCGCCCCCACAGCGGCGCTCCCCCAGCGCTTCCGGCGGAGATATTACTCTCCCACGCAACAGCCATTTTCTTTGTAGCGCGCTTACTAGCAGGTACCAACTTCCTCCCACCCGATATCGCTCACATCAAGGCAATTACGTACATGGTTAGACATGGATCATCATTTGTTTTGCGTCAGCGAATATAATAGAATGAATTAAAGGCGTATTTACAAGATTAAATACAATGGAAGGATCTGATGGATTTCACTGAAGTAAAACGGGCATTGAAGAAAAGAAGAAGAAATGAAATGGAGGTCGAATAGCAGAGCTACGACGAAAAATTCTGGTAGAGGTGCTCAGGTGACTAAAGGTCCACTGGTCTGTAGTCTCTAGAATGTAGTAACTTCAAATTATTAGAGACTAGAGAACCCAGCAATGCTTCGCAACTGCAAATATGTACGGGAATCGGATATATATTTATTTATGTATCCGATATAGAGTTTTGAAATGGTGTCGATATCTAGTATAAGTTACTTTCCACCGTACAGGCTAATAAACTTCTCCACGATACACTCATGCATGTACCAAGTTTCAAGGTGATCGGCAAAAGTTAATGAAATCTCTTCATCGCTCAAATGGTGTCGAAGTCTGTTGCACCATACGGTGCGCTTCAGAGCGTTAAAACCTTCTCCATGAAAAAGCAGAGAAATGTCCAAATTTGACGGAGATCCGTCAAACTAAATACGTCGTTGCTATCGTCAGCCATGATAGAGAGTGCATACGAAATGTTCAAATATTTGTAGAACTTATGGGACTTAACTACGGGATCATCAGTCCCTAAGCTTACTAACTACTTATGAACTAGCTAAGACTAAGGACGGCACAAATATCCATGCCCGAGGGGGGATTCGAACCCCCGACCGCATTGGCCGTGCAAACCGTGACTGGAGCACCTCAGTCCCCTTGGCCACCGCGGACGGCAGTGCATACGACATTCATAATTTTTGCACTTTTTTTCGAACTGTCGGGCTTTTGCTCGTAACGTCCCACTTTCTTTCTTTACTGAAATCTTCTGTCGGAGCATAACGAACAAAACAAAAGAATAATTACCCCTCTCCAATCGTGAATTATGGGGTTGAAATCATTCATAAACACAATGAAATAGGCACCTTAAGTTTTTCTCATATTTTTCGGTAGATTTTCCAAAACAATTTCTTTCATACAAACTTTGTCCTGAGAATTACGAACACAATAACAAAAAAAATCAGCCAAATCGATCAAGCCATTCTCAAGTGATGCACTTACATACATGAAGCAGTTGATTTTTATTAATACAGACGATTAAGCCCAGAACGTTCAGTCGATGACGGAAAATGAATCTTACCGACGTCACTTTCTGTGTACATGCATCAAGGCACATTCTAAACTAAACTGCATTGTTTACTTCAAGAAGATGGCTTTTTCGGACTACAGTGATGGTGCTGTATCCATTCAGAGGCGGGAAATATGTTCACGGCCAGTCACTGTACAGACCTTCCACACTTAAGAAGTCATTACATAACACTTTCGGCGGCTGCAATGACCATCGCTCACACATACATGTTGGCGGTCCTGCTTTACCGGTTTCACTTGAATTATAGAGTCGCTGAACAAGACCGTTGGCTTGTCGTACCAATAAACTTGGTTCGTTCGATCAGGTAACATGTTTCTATCGATCCACGGTTCTTCCGCAATGAAACCGCCACTCTGCAGTCATAATTGAGGATATTTGATGGGCTGCCATAGAAACACGTGCTGCAGAACCCCAAAACCTGGAGAGATGTTGTTTGAGCAATACTGTGGACCACAACGGGACGAACTACTCCGTCTCTATTTGGCAAAATATTGGTGAATAACATGGAGAGTAGGAGGGTGTAATAGCTGCGTCCTTAAGCATTGCATCAATAAGCGACTTGAGAGCTGAATTGTTGCATCCTGAGAGGAGTAGCCGGGCGGTCTGGAGCGCCACGTTGCGGAACGTGCAGCCTCCCGGGTCAGAGGTTCTAATCCCCCCCCCCCCCTCAGACATCGATGTTTGTGCTGTCTTTAGTATAAGTTAGTTCATAAGTAAAGTTTAGAGACTGATGACCACGAAGTTAGGTCCCATAAACTTTTCAAACATTTGAACATTTTTCTCAAATAAAACAAATTTCAAGAGGCTGTAAAGGGGACGTAGTAGATGAATCTACGGAAATGGCATCCAATAATGCTATGAGCACTTATTCAACTTCGATACGGTGCAACAACTGTCTTCTACTGCAAGCTGTGCGCTGTCCTTATTTCGGGTGGAGGTACTACGGACAAAAAGAACCAAAAAAGTCTTTTAAACGTGGCCACAGAAATTCATACCTTATGGGCTAGGAATACTTGGCTAATAGAACAGATGTATTCCACACTATTGACGATGAATAATTCCCCAATGGTCGCAAGGCGTGATTTGTCATAGAACCTACTCCGAAAATATGGAAAGCAAAGAGCTTGTAGCAAAAGATATTTGTTTCGTACTACGAATAAATGTCCCCGCGGTAGGGTGGCGACAACTCTAAGGCGCCTTGCTGTAGAGCGAGCGGTTGTTCGCCTTCGGAGGTTCGAGTACTTGATGTACCAAGTGCCCTTTACATCTCGTCACAGTTTGTCGGTTTTATTAAAATTCACCCTGTATACCACAAAACCGAATAGCATATTTTAACACTAACGTCTTACACTGAGTAGCATAAAATCTATGAGTTCCTTTGGTTTTGTTTCGGCTCTTCTGTCGTGTGCCCCGGTAGTGTTCACTGTGGAGGCTGAATCACAGTGCGGCGGAATGTGTGCGCGGCCGCGGCCGCCATGGAGATGGCGGGCAGTGGACAGGCGGCCGCGATGGTGTCCGCTGGAGGGGCGGCGGCGGCGGATGAGATTGGATGGGGGCGGCCGGCGCTGGCGGCTGGCGCCTCAGTCTATGGCCACCCAAATCCATCGGCTAACAGAAAGAAACACGCGCCGGCCAGAGAAATCAGTAAGGCGGGGGAAGGACACCGCGCCGATCGATAAGAATGTCCCAGGCAGGCGCCCAGGGATTGGCGCGCCGCCCCCGCCGCCCCCGCCGCCCACCGCCGCCCCGGATGAAAGGACTTTACGAGCGGCAAAAGTAATGAGGTCCTTTCAGGCGTCCCGCGCTGCCGCTGCCAGCTTCCCTTGTCTCGCGCGGAAAAAGGAAGTGTCTGCGGCGACGTATGCAATCCGCGGCGCGGCGCGGAGCGCCCCTGCGGCCGGCAGCCCGGCGCGCAGCCGCTGTAAGCAACGCTCCTTACAAAACTCAGTTTTGCAGCTCCCCGCGTGCGGTTTTTTTCCATCGTGTCCGCACGACCGTGGCGTCTCCCGTCCATTTCAACCTGCTTACGCATTCAGCCGTTGCGCTCTCTCTCTGCTGCTCTCTCTCTCTCTCTCTCTCTCTCTCTCTCTCTCTCTCTCTCTCTCTCTCTGTCTCTCTCTGCCTCGCCTTTTTTACGTGTCACCCTTTCCTTCATTACCAAATGAACTATACCTAGATGTGTCAGGATATCTCCTGTCAACATATCCTTTCCTCAACCGCATTTTCTAACAGTTCTATTCAGCATTTCTTTATTGCTAACAGCCTGCCCATCCAAACGTCGGACTACTTAAGAAAGTGAAAAGGTGGGGTTTAACATCTTCGAAGTCTCTGCGGGTTTTCTGCCGGATAATAAAATCAAACTGATTCAATATTTCGACGGTGCAGCTGTCCGCCATCTTCAGGAAACTGCTGCTGCTGAGTCCCGCTGAATACTGGTGCAAGATCGAAGTACCGCGTACTATATAGGCATCGGTCGCGTGCACGGCGCATGCGCCGGCCGTCAGAGTTGCTACCTCCTAGACGGGGCTGGTGGCGCCGCCCCTAGTGGAACTGGTCACAACGATATATCGCACCTTGTGATATCCTTGGCAATGTCTTGCTGTTTATTTAATAATTATGCGAACTTTTGTGTAACACTTATGTAGTATTATACAAATATCGTTAAATAAAATATATATTAAAATTACTTTATATTAACTAATCTAAAGTCCATTTGTTATTATATGTTGCTGGTGGTAGTGGAGAGGGGCAAGGTGGAGGGGAAGGCAGTAAATTATTTGCCATTTTTCATTACCACAAATTTTACGACTATAGCGGAAATTTGTAATAGCAATGACAGCTTGCTTGGATATTCCAAAAATGTGCACTCTAGTTCAGCAACAATTTTGGGAACACTTCTTATGATTGGAAAAAACTCCATGATGATCTCTTATCGTAAACAGACATTTGTATGAGAGTCGGAATGTCTGAAGGATATAATCCAGTTGTGAAACAGTTTCAAGTGAAAGCACGCAAAATTTGGCTAATACATGCACGGAAAGCGCTTTTGGAGATGCCTCTGAAATTATTTAATTGGCGATTGCTCTCGTTGACGCAAGTCGAGGGGACTCGCAGTGCCGCGGCGGATTAGCCGTGCGCATTGGGGCACCGTACTGCGGTGCGCGTGGCCGTCCGCCGTAGGGGCTTCGAGTCTCCCCTCGGGCCTAGGTGTTTGTGTTGTCCTTAGGTTGGTTTACCTTAGTTTGTTTTAAGGTACAGGCTAATAATCCAGCAGTTGAGTCCGACAGATATGAACATTTGGCAGTCCCAGTTGAGCAATATAGAACCCGGTGCTAGCTGTTTACGTTTTTCTGAAACGACTTCTGCAAGTGGCTGGATGCTTCGTACACCAGGACAAAGTCCAACGCCGGCCGCGGTGGCCGAGGGGACTGAGGCGCTCCAGTGACGGTCTGCACGGCCACTACGGTCGGGGGTTCGAATCCCCCCTCGGGCATGAATATTCGTGCCGTCCTTGGTCTTAGTTAGTTCTTAAGTAGTTTGTAGGTTTAGGGACTGATGACCCCGTAGTTAAGTCCCATAGACTATACAAACATTTGAGCATTTTGAACAAAGTCCGACCCCGCCCCTTTTGCTGGTCCAGTCTGAGACAGAATCCCACACCTGTGCTGCCTGTGCCCGCCAGACTACACGCGATCATCGGCAGTTGTGCAGAGTGCCACGCCCGCCCTCGGCTGCCGCGCCGGTCGGAGGCGGCGGCAGGGATAGGGTGCGGGGCGGCAGGGCGCCCGCCTCGACGTGCCGGCTTACCGGCGCTAATTTAAATACGTAAAACTGTTACAGCCCCGCCGCCGGCAAATAGCGACGCGAGTTTTTTGCCGCGCCAATCAGAAGGCAGCGGGAACGGCGGCGGAGGCTGCAGAAGTTAATCAGTTTTGTCGACGGAGTCTTGAAATTAAACTGCTGCACGGCTGAGGGCTCCGAGCCGCCGAGCAGAAAATCATCCTGAGAGGCGCGCGCGGCAGGCAGAGGCCCGCAATTACAGCCGCCCCGCCCCCACCGCCCCCGCACCGCGCCGACGCCAGCGCAGAGCGACGGCCGGCGTCAACACCGCCCACACCTGCCGGCCAGCGGCCAAAGCCACCACCTCATCTATGCTGCTAACGTTGGCTCTGTGACATACGGGAAGACGGTCTAATCTCCATTCCACCGGTATCCGAGAGTGGGTCAGTTTGATCAACTCAACAACCAGCAAGGTGCGCTCTTCCAGGGGCCATGGTCCCTATCTTAGCAAATCCAACGATTCGGAAATGGAAATTGGTGTAAGACTAAAGGGAACTACTACGGTCATCGGTCCCTAATCTTACAAGACAGTTTAAGTAACTTACGCTAAGGACAGCGCACACATCCACGCGAGTTTGTGACACTTGCGGGGAGTGACACTTGCCCGGAAAGGAAATGTGTAGACACTTGCGCGGAGACCCGGACGCTGCAGGTAGTGAACAGGGTGTTCCAGAAGTAGGGATACACCACCCCTAATCCACGCCCTCCAGCCGCTACCTGTGCCGTATTCAGGGAAAGGCCCACTGAGCGAGGTGGAGCAGTAGTAACAGCCCGGAGATATCACAGCCTCATTCAACAGGGAGATAACACGTCATACAAATATCACTCGATTTACAATACAGCACCATGTGAAGAGGAATGTGATGAAATTGGAATTGAGCGCAACCGTTGCTAACTACAATTTCGGATTTACTACACTTTGAGCGAGAATTCGCATCTATATTCGCATTTATCGCAAATGCGATTTTTTCCTGTCCCTAGTAATACCTCTAAAAATAAACAGCTGATCGAGGCACTAAAAGCAAGGGCAGATCTTTGGGTGTATTACTACAAATAACTAAAACACAATTTGATCGTGGAATTATATACAATCTCATTATAAAGGTTTTTTGTAGGTGGCTTTGAACAGATTTTAAATATGTTAGGAATAGCATTATGAAATATAGACAGCTACACCTTATGTTTATTATGAGATATCGATTTCGGCTAATTTCAGGTCATCTTCAAGTCTCAAACAACAGGTGTTACTTATGAATTTTTCCATTGGCATTCATAACCTTTAAGTGTTTACACACGCCGACCGCGGTGGCTGAGGAGACTAAGGCGCTCCAGTCACGGTCTGCACGGCCACTACGGTCGGGGGTTCGAATCCCCCTCGGGCATGGATATTTGTGCCGTCCTAGTTCGTAAGTAGTTCATAAGTAGTTTGTAAGTTTAGGGACTGATGGCCCCGTAGTTAAGTCCCATAGACTACACAAACATTTCAACATTTGGTTTACACAAGAGGTCTAATGTTGTTAATCGCGTCAGCGATGAAAACAGAACCCAGAATCTTTGCGTCTAAATGATACGTATATTGGTGTGATGTCTTATTTCGAAAGAACAGACATCACACCAATACATATATAGCTCTCGGTAAAGTGGAACGGTACGATGTCGTTACGTAGCACAGAACAGCCGACTGGAAAGGCAGGAGAAGTGCAAACAACGTTCTATCCTCAGAGGTATGATTATAATTAGGTTCGACGTAGACTTCTACAACATAGAGTTTACACGGCGAAGATTACACAAAAAATGTAACGTTTCGTCTACTTTGGCGATAGCAACCAAATTTTAACATCGTGTCTACTATGTAAAGATGTAGCAACACAAAACGCTTCAAGTCCAAAACTTCACTGATTTTTGAGTTCTGAATTTTTAATATGTCTTTAATGTTATTACAGAAAAAAACATATTTGGGACTCACACTACAATTTTCATATGGCAGAATTTGTGGGTACATTCACAAGACATAAGTCAACGGTTGTGTGCATTCATCTTATGAGAAATATTAATCATTTGTTTCAGTGTTTACTTCAAATTTCTCTTTTAAGTTTCTTTAATGATTAGTACTTAAATGTGGTTATGAAATAAATAAATTACGTGTTTATGTCTAGTCTTATGCGGCCAAACTACTTAGATCATTGGTCGCTAGACTTACACACTACTTAATCTTACTTAAAATAACTTAGGCAAAGTACAAACAAACATACCTATGTGCGAGGAAGGACTCTAACCTCCGACCAGACCGGCCGCGCAATTTGTGACACAAATTACATGTTTGATAATATTAATGCATAGAAGTATGAAATCACGTCAAGACTACTTCCTGCAAAAATTACGCAAAAAAAAGTTGGCACTGAGTTTAGAAAAACAAAATTCTGGTATATTGGATTTTAACATTTTATCAAAAATTAAATGTTACTACAAGAGATACAGCCATTCAAATTTACGGGCACCATAACGTTTTCCCTTCCTGAGTAAATGAGCTGCTTCTTATAGTTTCAAGACCTTTTTCTTGAATGTTCTGAATATGAATCTTCACACAGACTTCTTAAGGAGGAGAGTGATACGGATATCTGATTGTAAACCACTGCCTATTACCTTACACCTTTTTGACTGTACTGAACAGCAGTTCCGCGTATTCCGTAATTTATATTTATACAGTTAACAGGCAATGTCATTTATAACCATCTATTGGCTGCCAATTTCGCTTCAATTTTCCTGGAAGTCTTGCAACTTGTTTCTCCCTGTTGGTTTATGCCAAGTTCGGAGTAAAAATGGTTCTATATGACGGTGATGGAAAATAGAATTTATCTTTAGCATTTGTCGGTGTGTGACATTCCCTTACACATTCCATATTTCATATATTTCTTAGATGTATTTGTAATTCGAATACAGCCAAATCGTTTTGGGGTCTACGAATAAAAGCTTTAAGTATGTAAAATACTCATTGAATTATTATTAACGTTTTTTAATTGAAGGTTTAAGGTTGCATCTCCTATTAAAAAGCATAGTACCTATTTTTAAAGAGACGGAAGTTGCGAGATAGTGGGGTAAACTACATAGCGGTCAATTACATCAACGTATCTGTACAGGATGCCTAATATATTTATTGCTTGCACAGGTGTCTTGATATGCTTAGTGTTCTGAATAATATGCTTTTAGGAGGTATGACTGTGGAAAGTCATAGTCTTGTAGTAGCAGAGACTAACTCTCCAAACATTATCACTATTAAAATACCTTTTTGTTTACAGGAGGAACACTCGACGGATTAATATGTAGTTAGAACAAGTTACTATATTGCTCTTCAGCTTGCAAAGGGTTGTGCAGTTTCACTGATTTTCGTTATGTTGACAGTGTGGAAACTTGACAACAGCAGTGCTAGACTTCTTGGTGTGCCTGTAAGGGCCCCGGGTTCCGCGCAAGTGTCACTCCGCGCAAGTGTCACTCCGCGCAAGTGTTCCAATCCCCATCCACGCTTGAGGGAGGACGCAGATCTTCGGTGGGAGTGGCCGCCCAATCCCTGGCATAGCGCGTCTCGCCGGTTTGGCCTAAATCAGATGTGTATCTGCGACCGTGGTGTTGACGGCTTAACTGAACTTTTCTGCGATACCCTGGTGCATACGAGGCGTTCAGAGCGCGAGTAAATAACGTCACAATAAGACAATAAGAAAAATGTTCGCCGGCCGCGGTGGCCGAGGGGACTAAGGCGCTCCAGTCACGGTCTCCACGGCCACTACGGTCGGGGGTTCGAATCCCCCCTCGGGCATGGATATTTGTGCCGTCCTAGTTCGTAAGTAGTTCATAAGTAGTTTGTAAGTTTAGGGACTGATGACCCCGTAGTTAAGTCCCATAGACTATACAAACATTTGAACATTTTTTTTTTGAAAAATGTTCAAATGTTTGTAGAACTATGGGACTTAACTAAGGGGTCATCAGTTCCTAAGCTTACAAACTACTTATGAACTAGCTAAGACTAAGAACGGCACAAATATCCATGCCCGAAGGGGGATTCGAACCCCCGACCGCAGTGGCCGTGCAGACCGTGACTGGAGCGCCTCAGTCTCCTCGGCCACCGCGGCCGGCTCACAATAAGAAAGTTGCGCCAGAAATACAGTATCGGCTAAATAAATAATGAATACTTCACACTTCTTAAAAATGTTTAAATGGTAGTATAATGTACACTCATATCGAACAAAGGTAAATTTGAGCCTTGAATTGAAATGAAAAGTATTGTAATTATAGCCGGCCGCGGTGGCCGAGGTTACTGAGGCGCTCCAGTCACGGTCAGCACGGCCACTACGGTCGGGGGTTCGAATCCCCCCTCAGGCATGGATATTTGTGCCGTCCTAGTTTGTAGGTAGTTCATAAGTAGTTTGTACGTTTAGGGACTGATAACCCCGTAGTTAAGTCCCATAAGCTTAACAAACATTTGAACATTTTTTTATTGTAATTATATCATCCACTTTATTCTAGTCTTCTGATTATATATATTATAGAATTTCATTCTGCATATCTGAAAAATGATTGGTAAACAGACTGTTGACTGTTAATCTTCTATGTAAACATGCAGATTGTTGACAGCAACTCCTCTATGTCTTTTTCTTCGCTTTTGTTATTGGTCAACGTTTCGTAATAAAGAGGTTCCTGTTCGATTATTTAGCAGTAGCGTTATTTAGGCTGCAGTATTAAAGGCTTCTACACACGCTCAGATTTTCTACCTACCAACGAACCAACTAAGTTCGTAGTAGCATACACACGTTCCAACCAACTGCACGCAGCAATTGCAGCGCCTCCCTGGTCTGTGGTGTCCGTTTGTCAAAATGTTCAAATGTTTGTAGAGCTTATGGGACTTAACTACGGGGTCATCAGTCCCTGAACTTACAAACTACTTATGAACTAGCTAATAGGAAAGACGGCACAAATATTCATGCCCTAGGGGGGATTCGAACACCCGACTGGGTGACTGAGGCGCTCCAGTCACGGTCTGCACGGCCACTACGGTCGGAGTTTCGAATCCCCTCTCGGGTATGGATATTTGTGCCGTCCTTAGTCTTAGCTAGTTCATAAGCAGTTTGTAAGCTTAGGGACTGATGACCCCGTAGATAAATACCATAAGTTCTACAAACATTTCAACATTTTAAACCCCCGACCGTAGTGGCCGTGCAGACCGTACCTGGCGCGCCGCAGTCCCTTCGGCACTGCGGCCTGCGTCCGTTTGTCGAACTAATTTTGTTTTCACTCTGCAGGCAGCGGACGATCGCAGGCAGGAAGTTTGTCGGGTAGCGCTTCACATGCACAATTTGTCGGGGGGAGGGGGGGTCGGATGTCGGACGGCCAGGCCCGACCAACCAACCGACAAGCGAAGTTGGTCTGGAAGCACCTCCACACGTCCAATTTATCGGACCGCAGATAAATTAGTTCCGAAAAATCGGAACGTGTGTAGGGGCCTTGAAGGACGCACGATGCCGCGCGGAATGGCCGCGTCGTCTAAGGCATCAAGCTAAGGACTGAGAGGGCGTTCCCGTCGGAAGTTCGAGTCCTCCGTCAGGCAAGGGTGTGTTTGTGTGTGTGTGTGTTGTTCTTAGTGTAAATTAGTTTAAGTAGTTTGTAAGTCTAGGAACTGATGACCATAGCAGCTTGGTGCAGTAGGTTTATAAACATCTGAACAATTGGACACACAACACTGTTGATACTTGTTGCAAAGTTAAAATTGCAATTACTTTTTAAAAAATGTTTCAAATGTTTGTATAGCTTATGGGACTTAACTACGGGGTCATTAGTCCCTAAACTTACAAACTGCTTATGAACTAGCTAATCCTAAGGACGGCACAAATATCCATGCCCGAAGGGAGATTCGAACCCCCGACCGTAGTGGCCGTGCAGACCGTGACTGGAGCGCCTCAGTCCCCTCGGCCACCGCGGCCGGCTTGCAATTACTGTACTCTAGCTGTGGAGGGGGGCGGGGTGGCGGATGGAGGATGTGTGCTACAAGG
Organism: Locusta migratoria; assembly: GCA_026315105.1. Classification (NCBI taxonomy): domain Eukaryota; kingdom Metazoa; phylum Arthropoda; class Insecta; order Orthoptera; family Acrididae; genus Locusta; species Locusta migratoria. Next base: position 769,317,095 of record CM048744.1, read on the forward strand.
AAGCGAGGGAATTTGATGGGAAGGAGTAAAAGGATGGAGCCGGACCCAATATGCAAGGAGAGGTGCCGAGAAGTGCAAGAGGAGGAGATATGGTGTGGGAGAGGGGAAGGAGGAGGGAGCTCCTAATATCTAGTGGGAACGTCTAATGTCATAGCACGCATCACCTGACAAATACTAACAGGGTATTCCCATAAATGTCAAGGAGATGCCCAGAGCGGTATATTTTTTATTACGGCGTTGCCCAGTCAGTCGGTAAGAAAAGTGATCTGGTAAGCGGCCCTCCTGCTTGTCGTGCAACTCTGCTGTTGTTACGGCTGGCCGTAGTCCCAGAGTAACTATATTTTGGTCTGTGCCGTAGTGCTGGGAGCAGGTCGCCCTCTGGAGGAGCAGTGAATGGGCGCGCGGCCGCCGCCGCTCGTTAGGTGGCAGTGAATGGACGGCAGCTGAGTTATGTGCCGCGCCACTCGCGCCCAAGATTTACGGCTCTGTTGCGTCATCGCCGACAGCCAATAAGCGCGCCCAACGCCGCCCACTGCACGACCGGACAGGCGTTTTTGCGCGGCCGGCCTCTCCGTAAGAAACGTCGCACACTGGACTAATAAACACGCATCATTAATGCGCGCGTCGCGCGTACGTCACGCCGCGCGGCGGCCGATAACGCGCTATCGGACGCTAATGCTACGCCGGCTTTTTCGTGACGAGCTGCGACTGCAACGGGCCGAAGTGACTGTACGTCCTAATTATGCGGTTTAGTGCTGCGAATGTCGTGCCTGGCACAGAAAGAATGATGCTGCTGCTAATTTAGTCATACTGTTTCACCGTTATTTCATCACAATTAATGGTGTGTCGTGACGGCGAATTGAGCAGTTCCTCTTTCTTTTTTCCGCTGAAACAAAACATAAACGCGTATTTTCCTTGTTCTAATTTACTCTAAGCAAAGAAGCGTTGCGAATGTGCCTGTTACATTCCACAGATGTATCTATTTCGAAGAGCTGCGCCATCCATCGACTGTTGATTTAAGACACGGGCTGGCAACCGGTGGCCCGCGGGCTGCATACGATGCGCGAATGCCTACAGATTGAGCGACAGGGACAGCGAATAGTCTTTATTTTCAACGTGTGAATAAAGACAGCCGCCCTGTCACAGACACACATTCTTCCGTCCTACAACAAACTGAGCCGGTTTGAAACGGGGCAAATTGTGGGCCTTCCGAATGCCAGCGTGGTTCGTTTTCGAGAATTGCCACAAAGTTAGACGTGCTGCAGCAAAAAAAAAAAAAAAAAAAAAAAAAAAACTATGAATAACATCCGTCAGAAGACTGGATACACTGTTGCATGTGCTTTAGATGGTGACACAAAAATTGCTCGAACTGTGAAGGAGAGCAATTTGTATATGACTTCTGTTGATGTATGTACAACAATGTATTAATATTTATAGCAGTATAAATTCAATGCTGTTTTATTATGTGTCATCTTCCCCCGTGGCCCCAGTACTGGGGCAAAAATGTCAAGTTTGCATTACTTTCTAAAACTGATAAAAAACTGCTGATAACACGATATTAAAATTATATATAATTACGAACATTGCAATAAAAGACTAGTCTAATAATATTTCTGCAATGAAAAAATATTTTCTTCAAAAAATGAATTTATTAAAAATGTTTAATCGTTAACTTGCTCCGGTTTCCCCTATCTGACAACCGCATGAGTTACTGACCTATAAATGTAATCGTTTCATGCACTCCATACACGTTGTTTCAACAGTTAATCTAGAGTGAATTGAAAAACTCTAAGAGGGTGCAGAATTTTTTTCCGGGAGTGTATATCCCTGATATTACTTTATCACGCATTTAAATCGCCAGTAATAATACGTGAACATCGAAAGTTAAAGTGCTACCAACATATGAATTATGATAGAAATCGTACACTGAAGTAGCAACATTTTTTTTGAGATTGCATTCTAGGAATGTTTAAGTTTACGTGGTTCATTTGCAGTGCCATACGCATCCCGGGCAACTGCAGTACCACTACTGCAGGGTCGATGATGTCATCACCGGAAATTGAAAATGTGGAAAATCTACTAACTTTATAACAAATTATATTCTAAGAGAACAGCCTTTTTCGAAACAAAGCAGGTTATTTATTTAATAGATGTATTTTGTCGGTGCATCTGTGTTGCTGGGCTTTAGTTTAGTTTCCTATTAATTCCATATCAGATAGCGCCGCCGCGAAGCATGAGCGGGTCCAGTTAGTACTCGTAAATCAGAGCTGCAAGTTGCGAATAGCTTACAGAAACAAAACGTCAATGTTTGAGAAGGTACAATAAAAGAATTGCAAAAATTGTGGAATGTGTGACGTAAGATACAGAGGAACCCGTCAGAGTTAATTAGAAACGTGCAGATAGAATATACCGCGAAGAAGTTTCTGAATTTATACGTCTGTGGAATATCACTGTGTGAAATTTACAGACGCCAAGTAGGAGTCTAGACTGACATGTTAACCCTTGCTTTGCAGATGTACTAAACGAAGTTATAACTCTCTTTTCATCATTGACCCACAAGTTTAAGACTGGATACTGTCTTGTAGATGATCAGTGCTGCTGCCTTACAAAGTAAACTGAAGGGATTCTGCCAGTAGAATGTGCTACAGTCCTTGCCGTTTGTAGCATTCTCAGACCAGCGCACGGTGCTAGTGCTCTCTTTTGATGGTCATTCTTATAGCTCCAAGCAGGAACATTCATGAATTACGTATTTCCATTTCACACGGTTTTGCAAAAGTGCAAAGTGGTACGTATGAATAAATTAGTTAAAATTCACGCAGTTTTGAATAAATGCAAAGTGTAAGAAATACACTTTTTTCAATAATTTAGATTGTGTAATTTTTTTACTTTTTTTGGCAGCCTCGAACAAATTCTAATACGAAAAGAATGATCTGTGATTGAAAGGAAAAAGTGCATGATGAAGGGTTAAGGTTGTTTGTTGTTTTTCTCAGTCGTTGCAGATACTGTGACGGCTGTCGTAGCACGTAATTAAATAGTGGACAGCATTGGAAGAAATGTGAAATATCTGCTCGCTGTTGGAAAATCCGACGTCTCGGCAGGCGGCAGTTTTGGAAGCGGCGTGCACGGCTGCGGGTGGATCGCGGGTTTTGCGGAGAGCGCGACGCATCGCATCGATCGACAGAGCTGAAATCTAAGACGGGAGCTTGCGGGGCGCCCTGTGCCGGCCATTAGGGTAATGAGCAGCGGCGATAGCAGGCCCCTCCGCCCGCGCACCCCCGCCGACCACTATTTTATTACGTAATTACACGCTCCAAAAATTAATAGGCCTCATACAAGACAAGATTTCAATGTAATTAAAAGGTTCGAATCGCACGCAGCGAGGCGCGAGGGGGAGCGAAGGTGCGGAGGACGAGGAGCAGCAGGAGGAGAAGAAAAATGCAAGAGAGCGGGTTTCCTTGTCTGGCGGGCGCGACGGAGCTCGGCGACGCATCACTGATCGATTCGGGGCGGCCGGCCGCCAGTGCTGCGCCCCCTCCCCCTCCCCCTACCGTGGCCGCGGACGCGGAGGCCCCCTTTCGTCACGGAAGTCGAGGCCACCGCCTGGCCGGCAGCTGATTCACTTGCACTTCATTTTCAGTTATTCCAGGTTGATTCATTAACTTTGAAAGACTTTAAACTTTGGCTAAAACCGCAAATGTCAATCATACTAACTGCTTTGTGTAAAAGCGACCTTACACAGCACACTGTTGCTATATACGTGGGTTGAAACTTAAGTAGTAGTAACATTGCTGTGGAGACACTATGCAATGGAATCTACTATTGTGCTGACAGTACACGTTACCTCCGAGCAAATGGTATCGCCCGTCCCACGTCAGCGGCGTGCGCACAGTCGAAGGAAACGCAGTCACTTGTGAGCGAGCGGTCTAACGTAACGCTGTTAGTATGTTTTCGAAACAGGAACAATGGAGTTGTATCAAGATTGTGTGTCATCAAGAGACGTGCTGGGAATCGGCATTGTCGTTCTGATCAGTGACACGTTGGGTAAGAGCTTGAACCAAAGTCGACAAACTGTGGCAGACATGCATCGGGCTGGTCGACCTAGCGTTCGCTTCTGAAGCATCACCTGCGGCAAGCTTTGCGAAAGAAGTGGCAACACTTTCTGCGTAACCCACTCATCATTTTGCACTACAATTCCCGGACGCTTACAGCACAAGGCATGGCTGCTCTGTTCGAAATCAAATAAAAAATGTTCAAATGTTTGTAGAACGTATGGGACTTAACTACGGGGTCATCAGTCCATAAGCTTACAAACTACTTATGAACTACCTAAGACTAAGGACGGCACAAATATCCATGCCCGAGGGGGGATTCGAACCCCCGACCGTAGTGGCCGCGCAGACCGTGACTGGAGCGCCTCAGTCCCCTCGGCCACCGCGGCCGGCGAAGTCAAATCAAATGTTTGTAGAGCTTATGGGACTTCGGGGTCATTAAAATTCAAATGTTTGTTAAGCTTAAGGGACTTAACTACGGGTCATCAGTCCCTAAACTTACAAACTACTTATGAACTACCTACAACTAATGACGGCACAAATATCCATGCCCGAGGGGGGACTCGAACCCCCGACCGTAGTGGCCGTGCAGACCATGACTGAAGCGCCTCAGTCCCCTCGGCCACTGTGGCCGGCGGGGTCATTAGTCCCTAAACTTACAAACTACTTATCAACTACCTAAGACTAAGGACGGCACAAATATCCATGCCCGAGGGGGGGGGGGGAAATGGAACCCCCGACCGTAGCGGCCGTGCAGAACGTGACTTACGCGCAGCAGACCGCTTGGCCACTGCGGCCGGCTGCTCTGTTCGGTCGATGAGACTGGGAAGTACTGTACCATCCACCATACTGCCCGAAATTAAGTCCTTGTGACTTTGATTTGATTCCGAAGATGAAGGAACCACTTAGTGGAATTGTTCCAGAATTTCGACAGGCAGTAGACCGCTCACATTCGCTCCATGAACAGAAGAGGCCCTGCTAACGGAATACTACGCCTTCCACGTCGCTGGCAACGGGTTCTACACAACGCTGGTGTCTTCTTTGAAGGACAGTAACAGGTGCAAACTTGCAACGCTTTTGTATCAGTTGTGAATAAATAGTTACCACTTTTTAAGTTCCAACCCTTGTACTCTCCATGTTGGAAAGGAGGTTCAAAATGTTCAAATGTTTGTAAATCTATCGGACGAAACTGCGTGGTCATCAGTCCGTAACTTACAAACTACTTAAACCTAGGTAAACTAACCTAAGGACAAACACACACACCCATGCCCCAGGGAGGACTCGAACCTCCACGGTGAGCAACCGTACGCTCCGCAGCGAGACGCTTTAGACCGCTCGGCTAAAGGAGGTCTCGAGTCGAATTTTCACTCGATAGAAGTTTACAGCTTTTCACATGACCAATCAAGTAAGAAATGATTGCTACTATCAAAGCAGCGCATGTAAGTGTAGATGTGTTTTTGAAAGTGAGTGATAACTACCACGTACTATATCAGTGGACGGTTCTTTGAATATTCCACTGCGTTTCACTATATAGCATTGTTGCCTCCCTAAGACGACTAAATCCGCCGATAACATCGTAACGGAGCCTTTGAAGGTCTATTTACGTGGTATTTCTTTCCCATGAGGTTGTGTGGATTTATCACTTTCTTACCTAATTTGCCGTACTTGGTATTATTGCTGCTTCATTTTTGTGGAATAGAATTGAAAAGATGTTGAGCCGGATTGATGAAGTCCATCAGTGATCGACTAGTTTTGTCGGCTATTTATCTTCGGCAGAGAGCCTAGTGAGAAGTGGGAGGGTCTCTGGAGGGGGTAGGTGTGCTGCAGGCGGTCAACGCTCCGTGGCGAGTGCGCAGTAAACAGCGAGCAGCCGCTGCGCCGCCTACTGGGCAGCAGTCAGCGTCGGCTGCGGTACGGGACGTTAGAGTAGCAGCCACGCCGAGGCTGACTGCCTGAGCTGCCTTGATGCGTTCCCAAGACTGTGCTCCTTGCTTCGACTGTGTGAGATGCACAGGTTAATTTGCGAACGAGCTAGCATCTCGTTCTTCTAAAACAGCGGACTCAGAATCTTATGCTTTGGTGGAACAAGTGCTATTGTGCGTTTGACAATCTTACCGAGGCGCTTGTAGCGTTATTTAGGATCCTTACGCTTTGTCGACCGCCTCGGTTAACAGTGCTGGAATCTGAATTCTCTCTTCGCCATTGTTGAACAGAGTGGTGGCTCAATCCATCCTTCTGTACACAAAATTATTGTAAAAGTTATGTTGTAGTATGAAGGACTCCATGAACAGTACGGTTCATATTTGTTAGCACTTTAGTCTTGTTTAAGTTAGTGGGCTCATACAACGAACCTTTTTTAAATGATTTTTCCTGGTACACGTTCATTAACGTGGGGGTTAGATATGCTATTTTTTTTAGTAATTTTTGTTTATATCTGCAACCATTATTTCAGCTGGTCAGTATTGTTTGTAATCGGTTTTACGACCCAACTGTTGTTACTTATCGAAGTGATGTCTGAAAGCCATGGATAATGGCGAAAATAATAGTATGGTTTCAAGTAAAACTTTCTGGATGTCGGTGGCCCGTTACAAGGCAGTTAGGTTGAACGCGTAAATTATTTTACTGGGCTGTATTAAGGATTTATCCCAAAGATTCTTGTTTTGTAGCACCAGCCCTTCAGGCGTATTTTTAGCTTAATTGTAGTTTTTATTTGATGTCGCTCTTCAGGCGGTGCTTGTTTCTAAAATTGTAAGAATAGTTTCAGTTAGCCCATCAGGCGTGTTGGTTTCTTTAAATGATTAGCTCTTCCTGCATTGAATTATTAACTTGTTGAAATTTGCCCTTGAGGCGTTGGATTTTATGATAGCCCATAAGGCATTGCTATATTTGAAATCAGCCAAGCTGGTGTTTGATTTACTTTTTAAATTATAAATTTATTTTAAACTAGTTCTTTCGATGTTAAAACAATTTAGTAACTGTGAATTTTTTTTAATCAGCCCTTCGGGACTTGCCTAAGAACTAAAAGCGGTGAATGTAATCTACAAATCCTATTAGTAATTGTCTGTGTAAAAAGGTTTATCGATTATTACTACTGGTTGCACAGTAAATAAATTGTGGTTGCAAAGTGAAGTGAATGAAAAACCGGCTGAATTCTTCCTTGATCCTTCGGTTACATGGGGCAGCGTTAGAGACTTGTCCTACGGAAAAGACGTTTCCTTTGCAACAATAATGTGCATTGACAGGGGAAGCTAAGGGATCTCCCCAAGAGAATTTGCACGGCACTGGCACATAAAAACGTTGCAAGACATAGTGTGGTTAATATGGCGTATCGGAATCGATTGAAATCTCAGGATGAGGACATGTAATTAAAGTGTTCGCTCGCAATACAACATATGCACTTTTTTTACCTGCCTGTGAACGTTAACAATATGAGCGCAGCTACTGCTCACAACTCCTGGCCTAGAGCATGCAAAGCATGTTAATGGTACGACAAAGTATATGATAAATGGACATCAAGAAGGGCAATATCAATAATATGATGTGTATGTACACTTCACGTTTGTGTATTATTTCGCGTTAACTTCACAACAACCGACAGAATGATACCATACACCCGAACTTCTAATCTTCCTTGGATACATGTGACTAAACAAAGTTGAAACAAGGTAGCATTTCTAAGAAAGGTAGTCATAATGATTATTAGCACCCTGAGGTGGGGCTCCAACTCCATTGTTGTTGTTGTGGTCTTCAGTTCGCAGACTGGTTGGATGTAGCTCTCCACGCTACCCTGTCCTGTGCAAGCCAGTTAATCTGAGAATACGTACGGCAACCTGTATCCTTTTGAATCTGCTTGCTGTATTCGTCCTTCGGTCTCCCTCTACGATTTTTACCCCAAACACTTCGTTCTAAGATGACGATTCCTTGATGTCTCAAAATGTGTTCCACCAACCTATCCCTTCTCATAGTCAGGATATGCAAGAAACTCCTTTTCTTCCCATTCTGTTGAGCATCTCCTCATTAGTTACGTGATCTACCCATCTAATCTTCATCATTCGTCTGACGCAAATTTCGAAATCTTCTATCATCTTTTTGTCTGAAGTCCTTATCGTCCACGTTTCACTCCCATACAATCCTACACTCCAGACAAATGCTTTCAGAAAGGACTTCCTAACATTTAAACTGATATTTGATGTCAACAAATTTGGCTACTTCAGAAACGCTTTTCTTGCCATAGTCATTTGCATTTTATATATTCTTTACTAATATATTCTTTACTTCGGTCATCAGAATTTGTCTTGCTACCCATATAACAAAAATCATCTACTACTTTTATTGTCTCATTACCTAATCTAATTCCTTCAGCATCGCCGGATTTTCTGACTCTACATTCCAGTACCTTCGTTTTACTCTTGTTAATGTTCTTCTTATACCTTCCTTTCAAGGCCAGTGTCCATTATGTTTAACTGCTCTTCCAGGTCCTTTGCTGTTCCTGACAGAATTACTACATCATCACCAGACCACAAAGTTTTTATTTCTTCTCCCTAAACTTGAATTCACTGGCCAAATTTCTCCTTGCATTCCTTCACAGCTTCCTCAATGTACAGATTGAACAACATTAGGGAAAGCGTACAGCCCTGTCTTACTCCCTTCCGAACAACTGCGACCCTTTCATGTCCTTCGACTCTAATAATTGCTGTCTGGTTTTGTACAAGTAGAATATAACTTTTCGCTCCCTATATTTTACCCCTGCTACCTTCAGAATCTGAAAAAAAGTATACTAGTGAACATTATCAAAAGCTTTCTCCATATCCACAAATGCTAAAAACGTAGGTTTCCCTTTCCTTAAGCTATGTTATAATGTAAGTCGTAATGTGAGTATTGCCTCGCATGTTGCTACATTTCTCCAAAATCCAAACTGATATTCCCCGAGGTCGAATTTTCCATTCGTCTGTAAATAATTCGTGTTAGTATTATGCAGCCATTAGTCATACCATTGGAAGAGTTCTAATCTTCCTAGGAAAATCCGTTTTCAAATTACAAGGCTAAATATTGACTTAAGCCTATCACGTTACATGTCCTCGTCTGTAGAGGTTACAACCAATTTCGAAACAACGTAACTGGCACATTACGTTTGCTTTACATGCGTGTTTCCCTCTCAAAGTCTACTGGAAATTCTCGTTGAAAGAGTCGAGTCAAATTGTTTGATCGAAACATAGAAATTTGGAAACTGAGATACGCCGCTTTGTTTTTGAATAGCTTCATTGTCGTAGGTCTTAGCAACGTTTCAGTTTATATGTATATATAAAAGTTGAGGGCATTTGGGAAAGAGCACTTAACATATTGGAATCAGAACAGCAGATGAGTGACGCTAAGCCATGTGTGCCGCGTTATTGATACACGGTACGGATGGACGCTCTCGCGAACCTCCCACTGCACTGGTCGCTCGCGTGACTTCTCTCCACTCACGACCCACTAAGAAAGGGCTTGAAACTCTATCGCGGGCCAAAGAGGCTGAAAAATGGCGCGACCGAAAAGGGAGAAAGAAAGGCCTCTGAGAGAGCAGGCGAGAAAGGAAAAGGGAGAGAGAGAGAAAGAGAGAGAAGGTGTGGAGGCGGCAGAGGTGGCATGTGGAGGGCGAGAGAGAAAGAGAGAGGGAATGAGGGAGGGAGGGGCGGCGCCGGCGCAGGAGAGGCGCGAGACAAAGAAGGCGCGAGACAGATTGAGGCGGTGTTTCCTTCCTCCAGTGAACTGAATCGGGAGGCAATTTCACAAAGTTTTGGATTGGGCCGGGCCCCGCATACAAACGAGATGTTTCCCCCGGCCGGTCGCGCCACGCCGCCGCCGCCCCCGCTGCCGGTAATCTTTAGGTTGGCGCGCACCGGCCGGAACGGAACGCCGCATACCAATGAGGGGCGCGGGGGCGGCGGGGGCGGCGGGGGCGGCGGCGGGGGCGGCAGCGGCGGCGGGGGCCGGTCCCGCTTAACGCCGGCGCCGGTGCACTCCGGTCGCTCCTCCACCCTAACGTAAAAACAGTAATAAACCTGCCCGTGCGACAAAAATCCTAATAATGCTATCTGCGGAAAACGCACATAGTATGAGCACAAGGAAAAGCGAGGAAAGAAGATGTACATTTCGAAAACAATGGTTAAATGCTGTGAAAATTGTATATGAGAAAATGTAAATGTTTGCAAACTCTGTGACACACGTGTTTGTTCTTCGAGAAAAGGTCACCTTAGTAAATACATAAATGAAAATTGAATTTTAAATTATAAAATTTGAACATAGCTGCTATTTATTTTAAATTATATCATAGGGCCATAGACACCGGTTCTCAGGTAGATACTGTGTTTCTCGACTTCCGCAAGGCGTTTGATACAGTTCCCCACAAACGTTTAATGAACAAAGCAAGATCATAAGGTCTATCAGACCAATTGTGTGATTGGATTGAGGGATTCCTAGATAACAGAAAGCAGCAGGTCATTCTCAACGGAGAGAAGTCTTCCGAAGTAGGAATTATGTCAGGTGTGCCGCAGGGGAGTGTCGTGGATCCGTTGCTGTTCACGATATATATAAATGACCTTGTGGATAACATCGGAAGTTCACTGAGGCTTTTTGCGGATGATGCTGTAGTATATAGAGAGGTTGTAACAATGGAAAATTGTATTGAGATGCAGGAGGATCTGCATAGAATTGACGCATGGTGCAGCGATTAATTGGAAGAATACTAAGGAAACGCAGTCCGAAAACAAAGGAAGTAGGCTACAGTACACTTGTTCGCCCACAGTTTGAATACTGCTCACCGGTGTGGGATCCGTACCAAGTGGGATTGATAGAGGAGGTAGAGAAGATCCAAAGGAGAGCAGCGCGCTTCGTTACAGGATCATTTGGTAATCGTGAAAGCGTTACGGAGATGATCGATAAACTCCAGTGGAAGACTCTGCAGGAGAGACGCTCTGTCGCTCGGTACGGGCTTTTGTCGATGTTTCGAGAACATACCTTTACCGAGAAGTCAAGCAGTATATTGCTCCCTCCTACGTATATCTCGCGAAGAGACCGTGAGGATAAAATCAGAGAGATTAGAGCCCACACAGAGGCATACCGACAATCCTTCTTTCCGCGAACAATAGGTGACTGGATAGGAGGGAAAAATCGATAGTGGTACTCAAGGTACCCTCCGCCACACACCGTCAGGTGGCTTGCGGAGTATGGTTGTAGATGTAGATGTAGAATACACTGTATTTTGGCGTCCATCCTCCTAGGGTTAGTGACATGACGCATTATGGTTAGGAAAGATGCCACTTTATTGTACTTTTTAAACCTGTCCTTTAAATATAATGACAAGTCTAGCCAACCGGTTTAATAAGCTTTTATTATGACTTCAAGTCAACTGAAATCTTTAAGAAGACACAAACAGTATTCTCTATAACAGCATTGGCGGCATTCCTCAACTCATCTTCACTCTACGAAGCTTCATTTATAATCCATTTATAGGCGTCTTCTTTGATTTAAGAAAGGCGTTTGAGTGTGTTGATCACAAAATATTGATGCAGAAGTTTGAACATTATGGAATACGAGGAGTAGCTCACAACAGGTTATCCTCTTACTTTAATAACAGACAGCAGAAGGTAGTTCCTCGCAATGTTGAACATGGCTGTGACGTGCAATCACAATGGGGCACAGTTAAGTGTGGGGTGCCCCAGGGGTCTGTTTTGTGACCACTGCTGTTTCTTACTGATGTAAATGGTATGTGTTCGAGTATAACAGGTGATGTAAAATATTTTCGTTTTCTGATGATACCAGCTTGGTAGTAAAGGATGGTGTTCGTAGTATTGACACAGTATATAATAATCCAGTTCAAGAGATAAGTTCATGGCCTGTAGAAAACAAATCGATGTTAAATCACAGTAAAACTCAGTTTTTCCAATTTCTAACACACATTTTGATTACACATAATGGGCATATGATAAGTGACACTGAACGGTTCAAATATCTAGGTGTTCAGATAGGCAGTAAACTGTCGTGGAAAGCCCGTGTTCAGGATCTTGTTCCAAAACAGTCTGGTGATGGTCATCTAAATGACCGAAGCCTGTTACCCGGGAAATAAAAGAAATTTCGATCTAGACTGTTTTGTTATGTGAATTAAAAATCACATGACTGATTGGGGATTGAACCCGGAGCCTATGGATTTTAGTCTAGAACTTTACCACTATTTTTTCTTCTTCTAGTAGAATGGTTTCTTGAGGACGTGAAAGTAGCTGTTCGTTTTTTACCGATCAGATGTTTCCTCATTATTATTATTATTATTTATTTATTATTATTATTTTTTATTGCAGCCATCTGACTAAAAGCACGGAGCTAGCGCGCCTGCACAATCGTGCCATCGAGGCTCCGGTGATAAAAGATTTAGGCAGAAATTGTGGAAGGCGCAAAGTTTTTGAGTCGATCGTGTAACTGCGCCTGAAAGTGGTGGTGGTGAGGCGCGCCGCTAACTGGACTTTAATTGCGGCCGTGTCAATATGCGCTGCCGATGCGCGCGGCACCGCGTCATTATTTGTCGTTTAGCAGTGCGCCGCGATGCTATCTGCCGCGCGGCGCAATCCGCTGATGCCCGCCGCCGATATCCATCGCGACACCCGCACCCGCACCTGTCGCTGGCCAAACATTCCGTAATTTGTTCGCTCATCGCGCGCTCCGCTCTCGATGCGTATCGCCGCGCACGCGCGTTACCGAACGCGACAGCACGTAATGCCGCGCCTCAATAATTTAAAAACCGTCCGGCGCTTCCTGCCCGTGAGGAGGGCTCGCTGCCCGCCCACTGCGTTGCCCCGTCACTGCATTCCGCGCTAAGTAATAGAGCTCGCGGAGCAGAATAAAGCTTCCCGTGCTTTCCGTGCCTCATTAAAAGGAAGCATAAACCAAACAACTGTTATTGCCAGTATTTCCAACGCTGGACATTACGCAAGACATTGTGTCTGTTTGATAACATATGTAGTAATATTCATAATAGAGGTAGCACACGATATTCCTAAGCAGTATGTCTATAATTATTTTAATAACATATTCATTGAGAATGCTGACCCTTATTTATCCGTAAAAATGATTATTTCCCTACACACAACGACGAACGAAATAGTTCTTTATTCCGGAAGTTTTGGCATAACTTTCAGTAATTTTACGCTGTCTTAAATTCTGTGTGATTTTAGTAGATAATTAAAAATCCCTTCGTATTTTTTTTTACTAGATCATGCTCTATTTCATCGACAAACCGTTTTTATTTCTCCTGTTTTGGGAAATGAATTTAAATACTAACATAAAGTGTAATGGAAATACAAGCAAATTTTTACACATTCAAAAGTTATTTGAAAAAATAACTGAGATACAACGTTTCTCCCAAGAACTAACAAGTATGATTTCAGACGTAACGATAAACATTTAATATGTCAGTTGAACGTGGTACGCCGGCCGCGGTGGCCGTGTGGACTGAGGCGCTTCAGTCACGGTCTGCACGACCACTACGGTCGGGGGTTCGAATCCCCCCTCGGGCATGGATATTTGTGCGTCCTAATTCGTAAGTACTTTATAAGTATATTGTAAGTTTAGGGACTGATGACCCCGTAGTTAAGTCCCATAGAACATACAAACATTTGAACATTTGAACGTGGTAAGCTGTTTCATGTCAATTGTACTATACGACAACAGCGAGATATATATGTTATATCTCGCTATTCACTTTCCCCATAACCATATCTTTAAATTTCACGTAAAAAATTAGACGTGGTGGAAGACTGTGTCAAAATGATAGTTGTCTGAGAGAGCCTCAGTTTTCTTTTCCATTCTCCTGTAAATATCTTGGATACCTCTCACACTTACCTACGCTTCTTACTTTGGAATGGTGTACATGGCATTTTTCCAAAGGACTTCTGGTACGCTGCCATATCACAGCTTCAATAGTCGCGTGGTTGCCAGTTTGCACAATGATTTGAGAAATTCCTATGTAATATTATATATGACTTTAGCCTTACTTGATTATAGGTCGTCAAAAAGTCTTTTAAATTCTAGCACTGCGTTCTCTACATCTTCCATGTAAACAGCAATTTCTTCTTATATCACGCCATCGGGCAAGTCTTCTCCTTTATGGTCTTACTAATTCACCCACTCTTAATCGCATGTTAAAAGTTAGGACTATATGGACAAGCAAATAAAATGCAGCAGTCAATTATTCGCCATGTGATAGCTCCAATTTTGGCCTCAGTTTGGCACCATGAAATAACCAGGGGTTCAATGATACAAACACTTATGTTTAAATCAAATAATACCGCATTTAATGTTAAAATTACAGAGTTCCTTGAATATATCACAGATTGTTTTATAATACAGTGTGTTAATGATGAAAATGCACAAAGTCTGGAAACTGTTTTCAGGAACCAACCGAGAGCTGACAGAATTTAATAAAATAAGTAATTCTGAAAAATTAAAAAAAAAGAGGATCTAGTTATTTATAAATTGTCTATAGAGTGGGACCTTTCTTAATGAACGTAATACGCTTCGGAGTCTTGCCTAATATACGAAACAGTCGGTAAGCCAAATATATTTTTTACTGTCTGAAATTAATTTAAAAGAAGAAAATAATGAAGATAGAATTTGTTTCCTTTGAGATAACATAGTTTCGTTACAATTCGTGAGGATGGAGGGGGCGGGGTCGCCAGAATATTACAATTCATAAAATGCATTTTTAAAAACTATCAGCTGTTTATTCAAAACAGACTCTGTTCTTACCTTTTATATTATGTTTGACTGATAGGTTTTATCTAAGATGACCAATGTAATTTTAACACTTTTAGTTATACTGACTCCTGCTTGTCTCCGCTAGATGTATTTTATTTGATGCATTTTACCATTCTGTTTTAACACATTTTTATCCATGAAGATGGTCTATCGACCGAAACTGGTAGATGTATAAGGTTTAGAATAAACAGCTGAAGGTTTTTAAAAGTGCATTTTATGAAATATATTACGGCTGTTGACACCCGCCTCACCAAAGCACTCAGAACATTGCAAGCCGCTGGCCG
Source organism: Locusta migratoria (assembly GCA_026315105.1). Classification (NCBI taxonomy): domain Eukaryota; kingdom Metazoa; phylum Arthropoda; class Insecta; order Orthoptera; family Acrididae; genus Locusta; species Locusta migratoria. Next base: position 769,332,213 of record CM048744.1, read on the forward strand.
GCTGCCGCGCTGCGCCGCCGGCTGCCTACCTTCGGCGGGGTCGAGCCGCTTGGCGCGCCGGCCGTGCTTGGAATTGTTGTGCACGAACATGTTGTCCGAGATGGCCAGCAGCGGCCCGTCCACGCCCACCTGCGTCGAGATCACCACCTGCAACAACAACAACGACGCGGCCCCTGTCACTGCTGCAGGCTGCGCGAGCAGGCACGGCGCAGGGCTACACCACAAGCCGCCACCTCAACTAGAATTCTGTGCGCTGACGCAAGGCAGCGCACCCTGCAGGAATATGGTGAGCTAAAACACTGGCAAACAAATTGGCAAATAACGTCTTTCAAACACTGTAATTTATCAAGATCTCTCAACGATCACAGTCGTAAAGAGAAGATTTTTTTCCAGTAATTACTATAGTAACAATAAGTTTGAGCCTTTCCATATCTTTTAACGTCGGTATATGTAAAATTATGATAATGTTTTTTTCTTTCTTTTTTACAGTAATTACTGCAGTAACAATACGTCTGAGGTTTTCTATATGTTCTTGAATGTGATATACAGGGTGTTTCACTAAGTGTGTTTGCCACTGTAACATATAAAATAATAGGTGACGGGAAATTTTAATGCGTTAGGTCAACACAAGAAATGTTACACTTTCTGCGGAGCTATGAACATAGTTTATTGTATCATTTTTCAAAGAGTTACAGCACAAAGATATAATTTTTTAAATGGAACAATAGTTTTTTCTGTCGTGCATTGGATTCGTTGAAACCAGCTGCGTCCAAATCAATTTAAACTACATTCCTATCACTGTTAGTTTGCGAGCTACAACCCTTCAAAGTTTCAGGGGCAGATACCACAAACGCTGCGCATAATGCAATGCGCCTTCTAAATGTGGTGCGGCCGAGTTGTAACGTCGCCGGTGTCACAGCGAGAAGCTTCCTCGATGCGCTGTTAGACTGCCGACTGTCACCGCACACGGCCGAATACCCGACAGTTGGAGCCATACAAACAACCGGGGCTCAATATACCACAGTTACTGACATCGGATGACGATTGCATACACGAACAACAGCGCATCGAGGAAACTTCTCGCTCCGTGACACCGGCGACGTTACAACTCGGCCGCACCACATTTAGAAGGCGCATTGCATTATGCGCAGCGTTTGTGGTATCTGCCCCTGAAACTTTGAAGGGTTGTAGCTCCCAAACTAACAGTGATAGGAATGTAGCATAAATTGATTTGGACGCAGCTGGTTTCAACGAATCCAATGCACGATAGAAAAAAACTATTGTTCCATTAAAAAAGTATATTTTTGTGCTGTAACTTTTTGGAAAATGATACAATAAACTATGTTCATAGCTCCGCAGAAAGTGTAACATTTCTTGTGTTGACCTACCGCATTAAAATTTCCCGTCACCTATTATTTTATAAGTTACAGAGGCAAACACACTTAGTGAAACCCCCTGTATATCAGCACAATGTTAGAATATGAAGTTTTGCTATGGTGCTTATGATCCACCCAATAAACTTTTTTTCCAAAAACTGTTACAATACCAACTAAATTATATTTTTATGTATCCTGACTGTTGCTGCCATGTTATATATTAAAAGAATCTCCAAAAACTAAAGTCAGTCGGTCAGACCAAACTACCCAGCCAGTACGAAAGGTACTCATTCACAGATATGCCATCAAGTATCAGAATTTACGGAACTCTCGCCTTCCTTTTTCTATTCTCAAGTGCGATTTTCTTCTGTATCTTATGGGGATGATCTTGCTGTAAACTAAAGTCATCGGTCAGGTCGTTCTATCCGACCGATTTCCATCAGTTTTGCTTTACATGAAACGTTTTCATTCGCAGATTTGTCGGCAAGTATCAGAAATAACTTAAGACTTCCATCCTTTATTAAAAAGCGGTATCCTTCTGTCCTTGTATAGAATATTTTAATCGGTTTGTTTTACGATTTGTTCGGTTCTAATTAAAGTACGCAGATCTTTTTGACCTCACAACACTCAGCGGATCAAGCTCTATATTCACGCTTTTAAACACTTGCATGGATTGATTCAGAAGAAAGCTATGCGTGAACATTCAACTTTACTTCCATTTTTCCCAACTTTTCTGTCATTCCACTAAAGGTAGGACGTATTCGCACGGGTCCTCTTGTTACATCTTACACTCTTTTTAAAAACACGGCATGGAATAAAAGGCTTGACGCAGGCTCTCATATCTTTGGAGTGTAACACTACTACCATTTTTGTTCTGTTATATAGAATACAACGTGTAGGTACCGTTCAAAGTTATTCGACGAAATCTGAATACGATCCGAAGAAGCAAAGGGTTTTTATGCTTTTACAGCCTTGTGACATGATCATGGACGGGTGCCACATCGATATGTGTGCGACTAAAATGGCAAATGATCCCTCTAGGATTTCCAAACATTTGCAGGGTGCTTAAAATGTGTCTGTGTAGAGATGTATAATACACATAGTCAACAATGAATGAGTGTGTCTGCACAGGCAGATTATCGAAGTGTTCATCAAAGGTGATGGGCGTTCCTAAACTGCAAGTGGAGGGAGTCGATGTCTTTTATAGGGACCCTTTGCCGTTTTATTGTCACCTGTGTAAATTGTGCACCCCGACGTGATCACTCGAAAGGAGAGCAGGAACCAGGAGCGCTGAACAACCACTTTCAGATTTTGCTTAATGAATCTGAACAGTGTCTAATGCCTCTACCCTGTAAACCTGAGCTGAAATTGCATTCGCGCTTCTTTGTCAGTAGGGTGCTGTGCAGTGACGCTGAGTGAGATTTCAGGCCCACGACGTTCTTGAGAAGAGTTAAATTTTCCAGGGTGGGGGGAGGGGGGCAGGAGGAATCATCATTAGCAAAGGTTGCCAGCAGCTCTGTTTGTGTATCACACTGCAAACTGTTTTCGATAGAAAAACGTATTTTAACGAATGCATGGGAATGGATGATTTCTTCCAACGCCCTCTGTGCCACGTCCGAGACATTTCCTCGGTCAACCCAAGAAATCTCATGATTTCAGTGCCGGGCTTCGTAGTTGTAACCTCCATCTTAGAGGTATCAAAATAAGGGAAGGAATGTGTATAAGAGGGGACGTGATAAATCTCCAATCACGTGACATGTCTAAGGTGACGATTGGCAATCAAATGTGGCGCCACTGTGGTATCACTAAGGCACCTCGCACCTGACATATTTAGTATGCGTCGAAACGTTACTATTTGAAGCATCGCCTAGACTGACAGTGATGAAAAACGACACTTTTTTCACGGCTACAGATGAAGTTTTTACCACTTGTGAGCCAAATCCAAACTTCTACCACGTAATGGCACACAATTATGAGGTTTAAAAAACTGATCATTTAATTACGTTGCGTAATGTACCGGTATTTGCCAGATTCCGTGAGATATTACAGAGCACTTGATGATATTGCCACTGTCAATTTTGTAGATTTGAAAGTCATTATAAAGAGAACTAATAATAGTTGCTCACGAAGAAGCAATATTGCAACATTTCTTAATTTATGTCAGAAGTTCGCTATTTTGGAGAAATGAACTCTGACTTCTGCAAGGTCACCAACAAGAGCATCAATATGGTTCTTGCTTTACGTACCTTGTCGTCTAGAACAATTAAACAATTGTCTTTATTTCGAAAATAGTTACCGCCTTAGGTCGTCGTAACATAAGTATACCCGGTATTAAAACTAATCACAACATCACAAAAATCCTCATTTATTAAATGTTCACACGAAAGGCTACAAATGTTCTGGATCTCTTGAATGAAATTTGTATACAATAGGTGTGCGTATTTATTTCAATACATATTTGAGATGGCGGTGTTCACTGATGCCATATTATTTAAAATACACAGGGATTTACATTAGCTGGCAGAGAGCATTGAATTAAATCAATACGAAAATATGAAAATTCCCAGTCGGGATTCGAACACGCCCGATGGTTACTGGGCAGTTGAGCTCACTGGAACACAGCCATCTCCATTACTGGTCATGATACCCAAGCACGCCTGTCGCCAGACGCAAATTTTCGACTTATCCACCCACTACCAACACAGTGCTTCAGTTGCTCGCGGCGTTTCGCCGATTCCCGTGGTGTACATCTGCAGTGAATAGAGTACCTTAGTTCATTGCACATTTATTTACGGTTGTTTCGAACGCACCACGCATACACAATATATTGATCAATTGATCGCTTAGAAATACTGATCCAAAGAATTCAAAATACCAAGAAAGACCGTTTCTCTTCATACATGTATTTGGCTCGCAAGTGTGTTAAGTTCTGCCGGTAACGTACTAGTACATGTTAACCACATCTTATGGTACAATGACAGTAACGTATCAGAGTGTATTTGGAGCCATATGAATTACTCCTGCTGCGAGTATTTCCAACGCGTGTGATGGTGCAGCAGAAGTGGCAGCCTCGCACACGCGGATGAGCGCTGCAAATGAGCAGCAGCGGCGGCGAGCGGCGATGCAAATGGTGAGGCGCGCGACTGCGGTTGCCATGACGACTGCGGAGACAATCGTGCGGCGTGGCGTCGCCAAGTGTCCGTCCGCCATTTTGCGGCGGCGGCGGCGGCGCCCCTCCTCCCTGGGGACGCGGCGCCGCGACGCCCCCTGGGACCGGACTGGCTCCCTCCCCCCTCCGCCCCCGCCGCCCCCGCCGCCCCCGCCGCCGCCCTCCCCTCCGGCCGTTCCCATGGGAACAGACAACGGCCTAGTCGATGATGCGCCCGAGGATTGCCTCCCTGGCCGCCATTAGGGCGGCGCGGCGCGTTTGTACTTACTTACCGGCGGCGCCGCAAACATGTCGGCCGAGTCATTAGCCGCCCCTAACTGCGACACCTCGCTGCCGGCCGCTCGCCCCGGCCTGCCCGACTGCCGCGCACTCCACCGCAGGCAGCAACCACTGCAGCTGACAGCCGCACGTTACCACTTGCCGTCAGTTCACCTTCCATGTGTAGGGGGTAAAGGGTGGAAACGATTATCTCTGGCTACTTCAACAACCAACAGCGACAACTGAAAATTTATACCGAAGCGGGAATCGAACCCGGGATTCACGTTTTGGACCAGCAGTTACCTTAACCACTCGGCTGTCCGAGCACGCCTCCCTTCGACCTCAAATTTCCAAAAGACACGCCGCTACGGAAGTAGCGTCGGTATCGTCAATACTTCTCTTAATACCCGCCATGCCGAATTCTCACACGAGGTCGAATGATGTTACCGCATCTGCAACATCATCGCGTAAACATACGTGGTGGCTGTTATTTCCTACATGTTTTATGTACATTTACACGATGATGGTGTTAGGTTCATTCCTTGATGAAACATTCCGTAAGATCGACCTCATGTGAGAATACGGTATGGCGAGCATAAGAAGATTACGAAGGAAACGGGCGTTACTTCCTTTGCGAGCGAGTGTTGGATATATGGGGCAGACGAGAGTCGTCCTCCAATAGCGAAGCGGTTAAGGCGACCGCTGGCCCAAAGCGGGAATCACTGGTTCGAATCCTTGTGTGGCACAAAATGTTCAAATGTTTGTAAAGCTTAAGGGACTTAACTACGGGGTCATCAGTCCCTAAACTTACAAACTACTTATGAACTACTTACGAACTAGAACGGCACAAATATCCATGCCCGAGGGGGGATTCGAACCCCCGACCGTAGTGGCCGTGCAGACCGTGACTGAAGCGCCTCAGTACCCTCGGCCACCGCGGCCGGCCAGGGTGTGGCACAAATTTTCTCTTGTCGCTGTAGAATTATTTAATGTGTACATCTGAGTTCGACGTACGAAATATGATAGTTATTCACTGATGCTATTGCTCAATAGGTGGCCAAAATAAACTGGCCACTTGCTGTTGGAAAATTCCTTTTTACTGACTCCTTCTAGCCGCATTTTATCCGATTATCATTACTTAGCTGTTGAGTACTGATTCTTACTGCTGGAAATGTCACTCTAAACTTTGTGTTGATTTTCGTTTTGATGTTGTTATTATAGAGGTGTGCACGAAACGCGTCGATAAACAGGAAGAATACCGAATACCTACGATATAGTATCGATATGTTTGGTTCCATAGGATTACAAACACTTGAAAATTATTGAGAGTCGGAAGAGCAAGGCACATTTTCCAAATTCCGCCTGAAAAAGTTCGTAGTCATGCACCTCGTAATGACTGTAAAGGTACATAAAATTCCGACCCTATAGAGGATATAAACGGATACTTTTCACTAATTTTAGTCGTAGTTTAAACACAATTTTATCGACACAAGGTATTTTGTTAATTCACTTTTAATCCGTACAATACATTCATCATTTGCTACCCCTTTTCGTTCCTCGGGTGACAGTTCTCCAGATTCATATCGAAGTTTTTGAGTGAAGTTCTTCCAAGATACCAGGGAAAAGTATTCCATCTTTTACTCTTTAAGCTGTTGCGAGGTATTACATCATCATTTACCGTCGAGAACGTAACATTTGTTTTCTAAATGTTCCAAAGTTTGTAAATCTATGGGACTTAAGTACTCTGCTCATCAATCCCTAGGCTTACAAGTTACTTTAAAAAAAGTATGCTAAGGACAACACACACACACCCATGCCCGAGGGAGGAATCGAACTTCCGACGGCGAGCAGCGGCGCGCTCCTCTGCTAGGCGCCTTAGAGCGCTCTGCCACTCCTCCGTGGCATTTGTTTCCTGTGTCCTTTGATTTGTCCTGTGTCCTTTCTTGACAATTTAGATACTGTTTGCTAAAGTGGCTGCATCTGATTAAGAGCAGCCATAGTTTTATTTAGCATGTGCGGATTATCACGGGATATAATCAGCTCCACTAGGAGGTACTGAAAGAGGGACGTTTCTAATCACTCTTCCGAGTGCGTCATCCAATATATTGCCTGCTATTACGTAGATCTGGCAGAAACAATGAGGCTGAAAGCAGAGACATTAAGAGCCCACACGGAGGCTTCTTGGCAGTCGTTTCTCTCGTGAACAATATGCACTGAGGTGGCCTGTGCAGTATGTGTCTGTAGACGAAGAAGAAGCAGCACACGGTAATTATCCTAAGCTGACTTCTCGAGAAACAAATGTAGCCTGTAAACAACTCAAATACCGGGCGTGGTATTTGCGAGGAATAATTAGTAACTGGCAGCGAAATGAAAGTATTGATTTAGAATCTTTTCAGCAATACGACGAATGAAAACTTTCTCCCTATACGAGAGTGAGGGAGACATTCTTGTTCCAATACATTGCATAATTTTACTAGACTGGCCATTATCTGTTCATTTTCGGTAATTCATTACATGGTGGCGAAATATATGCCGTTGTAGAGTGGCCAAGGCGCCTTGATGTGGAGTGCAACGTTGCTTGCCGTCGGAGGTTCGAGTCCTCCCTCGGGCATGGGTGTTGTCCGTAGCATAAGTTAGTTTGTAAGCAGTTTGTAAGCCTAAGGACTGATAACCACAGAAGTTAAGCCCCTTTGATTTACAAACATTTGAACATTTGATGCAAAATACGTTTCTTTTCCGGCGATGCCTCATGTAAACAGAGCCGTACGGGTAAGCTGAGGCAGCAGTTGGCCCCTGGCCGTGCGCTGCGGTTCGTGTTGTGACGCAGCGGCAGCGGCCGGCCTGCCTTTAAAGAGGAAGTGGCCGAGCTGGAGGCGGCGCCTTCACGAGATGTGCCGAGGCAGCCGCCGCGGCAGCCGGCCCACGCTTTTCAAATAACGCTCGCTGTAAGCTCTTGTATTGCAGGTTACTATTAAAACAGTACCTTCGATAACAGGCTTACTAACTACAACATTCTTTCTTTCTAAGTACTTTCAGTCTGAAACTTTTCAAAGGATTACATGTCGACTAACAATTATCCGTTAACCGTACATAATGTTTGGTAGCCCCTACATTACCTCTGCTCACAGAGAAAAGTCTGTATGTGTTTCTGTTATGTATCAAGGCAGCTGCAATAAGAGCTCTGCAAAGATAACAGCCTAAAAAGTGAAGCCTCTCGTCAGACATTTTAGTCCGTCACTGTTGTAACCGGGGCTTTATACCCTGGTACTGGCACTAACATGTAACTGACGTTGAAGCTGGTCCCACTGCTCTCGGGAACCATGGAATCAAGTCTCGGGAACTTGTTCAGTGTGGGAGGACAGCAGCCCACACTCGCACTGTGGGCGAGCGTTGTCCTGTTGAAAAACAGCGCCACACTACTGTTACGAGCGAGGCAACACACGATGTTACAGAACGTCCGTGGTGCACTGTTGTGCTGTCAATTTCCTCAATAACTACTACCGCTACGCCTCTCTAAAACACCGGGAAAACGGTACCTCTCCAGATTTCCACCGTAATCATCGATGATCGTTGCCCGAGGTATTCCACAACAGCGATTCATCCCTGAGTACAACAAATCGCAGTTCATTAGAAATGCGTGTTTCTCGGTCGCCGCACCGTTCTCAACGCAGCTGTTTGCGTTGCGTTGTTAACACCAACCTACACGTGCGACGGTAATGTCCGGAGTCCCGCTGCTGGTGCCCAGTCAGCGCTGTGAGAGGATACACAGAGTCCATGACTTGCATTCAAACGGCAGGAGTAAAAGTCAAGGGCTGTTATATACTTGGTGAACAAGACAGGGATCCTGCTGTCTCATACACTTCGTCCTCGAGATACGAACGAACGTCCCGCATATCTGGACAGCGCAAGATTCCAACAGAGGTCAAGTGGAGACACACGCAGTGACGACCCTTTTAAACTATTGTCAAGTGCTTTCCGTCCATGTCCTACACAGAGATTGATCAAAGATGTGACGCTGTACCCTTATGTATCCTACCAAGCCTGGTAACAAAAGTAAGACTGTACAACACTAGCACATCCCTGTCACAAAGGATGCAGCTCTAAACCTTTACATACCTGACAATGGTGAGCACGACTTGTGGGCGTCTCACTTCTTATAGTCAGACAGTACGTATTTTTTCAGCTCCACAAGTCGATCAGATACAAACATGGTAATCGATACTGTGAAGGTAAGACAAAATGTAGATCATGTGAGAGAAAGAAGAACGAGATGAATATCAGGTGAACTACACAGTAACTAGCCCATGTTCTTATAGAAGAAAATTCTCTTACGGTAATACATTATAGACGCTACAGATCGGATGTCTGTAACAATAAAAGGAGGACACTGTAACTTGCGAAGGAAAAAGAGTGTCACTGAGCTTGAAGTAAATTAGCTTGAAAAGCCGAATATAAAAATGTAGTTTAGGACTAATGAGATAACAATATATGCTACCAGAAAGGATACTAGGCGTGATAATCATTTATGGGGCCACCTGATGCCGGAAGCTCTGTCGTTAAGATGTTAAGTAATGAGGCGTGGGATTGAAATGAAATGAACATTTCGCAGTAACTACCTGTAATCCTTTTGTTCTGAGTTAATCTGGTAATTGTCATCGCTACTCTAATCATGTGACATTTATGGCAGGGAAAGCGTAAAATGTGTTGATTATTCTGAAATTTGTTGTTTTACATAGCAAGAATGTCCACCTCTCAGCCGACACATTAAGTCGTGTTGTTAAGACTCAACAGTCGGTAGGGGATCCGAAATGGAGACTGGGGAGAATCAAATAAGTACTGGCTGGCGAAGCTGTGAGTTGGATTATCTGAAATTTTTAAAGAATAATGAGGTTCGTGAAATGCAAGGATCCGTGCACTTTAAATCTTATGCGGGGTAAAGTAGTGATTTGTCTGAAATAGTATCAAGTCCATGTTTTATAAAATACTACTACATAGCTGAAGGGCTTATTTAAAATTGTCTAATTTTTAATGTAATTTACAACCAGATCGTTGCAGTATCTACAGTGTTGGTAGATTGGCTCCAAAGAGATCTGATCGAAAGGGAAACAGGCAATAAGAGTTTGGACAGATCTGTATAAAATACTCAGATTTTCACTGTCTTCAATGAGCCTTCGTAATTTTGTCCAATTCAAGTTATGGCAGTAGAAAGTTAGTAGCTCAAAAAAGCGAAAGGAGTAAAGACCCAACACCCTTTTGTGCTGGCGTGTAGAAGGCATTCGAAGAAGTAGACACAGCCATCGTCTCAAGTCTCCGCCAGTATGTGCAACATGGGAATTTCTTATACGATCTTTTGAAAGTACGCTTCAATTCACTACTCAGATATAGTGTGTGAAGTTACATTTCGTTGGTTATAGTAGATGAGTCACTAAAAATAGGAAAGAAATAGCGTCTGTCGGAATTAAATGTCTTCTTCCTTTATTGACCACAACGTGCGACTGGGAAATGTATGTGCAGAGTGGCATACGTTTATTGGTGCAGTCGTCAAGGGCACGATGAAGTGAGATCTGAAGCACGGCCAGAAAACAGCTGCTAGTAAGAGAATTTTACTCAGTAAGAACGTCGGCTAGTTACTGTGTAGTTCATCTTCTATTCGTCCTGTTGCTCTTACTCTCACATCATCTGCATTGCTGTCTTACCTTCATTGTATCGATTAATATTTTGATTGTGCTTGATGGACATTGTATTATATACAAACGAGTTATGGATTTGATTGTCAGGTATGTAAAGATTTAGAGCTACAATCCTCTGTGACAGGGATGTGCTAGTGTTGTACACTCTTGTTACCAGGCATGGTAGGATACATAAGGGTTGTGTACAGAGTTACAATTTTGATCGATCTCTGTGTAGGTTATGGAGGGAACCATGCTCAAGAGGGAAAGCACTTGACAATAGTTTAAAAGGTGCGTCGCTGAGGGTCTCTCCACTTCACCTCTGTTGGAATCTTGCGCTGTCCAGATTTGCGGAACGTTCGTTCGTATCTTGAGGATGGACTGCACGGGGCAGCAGGATCACTATCTTGTCCACCAAGTCAGCCCTTGACTGTTGCGCCTGCCGTCCGAATGCAAGTCATGGACTTTCCCTATCCTGCTACACCGCTGACGGTCTCACGTGTGGGCTGCTGTTAACACCGCAATGCAAACGGCTGCATTTGGGGTGGTGCCGGAAAGACACATTTCTGAAGAACGGCGACTTGTGGTACTCAGAGATAAATCGCGGTTATGAAATACCTCTAGCGATCAACGTAGGTGTTTACGGTGGAAATCTGGAGAGGTCCCGTTTTCCCAATGTTTTAGACAGGCGCAGTGGTAGTAATTATTGAGGAAATTGACGGCACAACATTACGGGAATTGTGTACCGCAGTGCCCGTGTTCCTTGCTGTGAGTTTCCAGCATCTGCTTGCAGTGAGCATAAGTAGCAAAAGACGAGCAGCGGCGGCAGTGGCTGGCAGTGGGGGCAGTCGGCGCGGCAGGAGGTGTGAGGCGCTCCCTCGGCTATCTCGGCCACAGGAAGCGCGCCGCGGTTCGTCCGTCAGCGCGCGCACAGTGGCGGCCTGCGTAATTGCCGGCCCAAAAACCGGCATCAATCAGGCGGCGCTGTCTTGGCGGCCATAAATCTACGCCGATCATCGGCCGCGCGTTTTTACCGCCGCGCCGCGCCAAGCGCCGGCCAGCCAGGCCGAGCGCCGGACCAGCCTCCCAGTCTCCACAGCCCGCAGCATCACGCTGGCCTAGCAACCAAACTACGAATCCACTAGCGGCGTAAGTCGGGCGAAGTTCACCTGTCGTTTACCGGGAAGCATGAAGGAGAAATTCATTTACTGGCTGGAAACTCGTCAAAAATTTCGTAGCTACATTGACACTAAATAAAGAAAAGTGTGAAGTAATACACATGACCACTAAAAGAAATCCGCTGAACTTCAATTACGCGATAAATCAGTCAAACCTTTAGGTCATAGATTCTACCAAATACCTAGGAGTTACAATTACGAACAAATTTGACTGGAGAGAACACATAGAAAATATTGTGGGGAAGGCGAACCAAAGGTTACGTTTCATCGGCAGAACGCTTCGAAGATGCACCAGCTCCACCAAAGAGACTGGCTACATCACACTTGTGCGTCCTCTCCTGGAGTACTGTTGCCCCTTGTGGGACCCTCACCAGGTGGGATTGACGGAAGACATTGAGAAGGTTCAGAGAAGGGCAGCTCGTTTTGTTCTATCACGTTACGGGGGGAAAGCGTCACGGAAATGTTGCACGAATTGGGGTGGAAATCATTAAAAGAAAGACGCTATTCATTGCAGCGTGATCTGTTTCCGAAGTTTCAATCACCGACTTTTACTTCTGAATGTGAAAATATTTTGCTAGCACCTACCTACTTACGGAGACAAGACCATCCCAATAAAATAAATCAGATCGAAAACGGAACGATTTAGGTGTTCTTTCTTCCCGCGCGCTATTAGAGAATGGAACGGTAGAGAAACGTTATGAAAGTGGTTAATAAACCCTCTGCCAGGCACTTGAATGTGATTTACAGAGTATCTATGTAGATGTAGATGTTGCACCACGTTTTTCGCGTTTTCCTGAGGTCTCTTCAAATGTTCAAATGTTTGTTAAGCTTACGGGGTCATCAGTCCCTAAACTTACAAACTACTTATGAACTACTTACAAACTAGGACGGCACAAATATCCATGCCCGAGGGGGGATTCGAACCCCCGACCGTAGTGGCCTTGCTGACCGTGACTGGAGCGCCTCAGTCACCTCGGCCACCGCGGCCGGCCTGAGGTCTCTAGCACACCAGATTTACTCAACGTTTATGCGCTTTAATATATATATATATATATCATTGTGGGACAAAATTTACCATCCTGCTACTCACAAGGAGAGCGCATAGGTACCGTAAACGCGGTCTACTTGAGCGCTGGAGGCTAACTCAAGCCCAAAACAGAAAAATGTTCTTTGGTTGTCTGCTCACTCTCAACATCAGTGTAACGACCTACCTTATTGCTTCGCTGGTAGGAGGCAGTACTAAGCAGTACATAGCGTCAGTCTAGGAGGTTTGGGAAATCGGCACTAGTAGCAGCAACACAGGTGTTTGCTGTTTATTTCACTCTGCAAACTTTCGTCTGTACAGATATCAGGAGTAGCCTAAAACTTGAAATAAGTGCATATATTTCATATTTAGTTTATCACTAAAGACAACTTAGGAATGTTCATATCCTGAATAACTCAATAATTGTACAATACGTGGTTAAGTACAACTGGTACACTTTACTTACAAGTATGGGCTACTTGAACCAATGGACCATTGACCGCTGGAAGCAATCAGATGGAGGTAAAAGAATCGGTGTGCTTCCAAGGATCACTTCCCAATGCTGTTGGGAACTGTTTGAGAAACAAATTGGTGCAGAGAAGAAAATCAACCTAAAGGCAGGTTCCAAGAAAGCTATGAATTTATAAAAGCCTTTGAAATTTGGAGTTCAAAAAAATAAACAACATACTCAATATATTTTGAGATTATGTCGGAAACAAAAAAACATATATGCGACTCAACCGTGAGTCTCGGGACACGATAGCTGCATTTCAAATGTCAACTTCGCTTCGAAATATCTCAGGACATAACTGTAGTATTGCGATGCAATCAACGTCATTGTTTATATGATTTTTAATGTTATCGATAACCGATGAAATAATATAGAGTGTCCATTTATAAACACGTACCTTTGTGTTAAAAACACATATGTTTGTGTTAAAAACACATATGTTTTCGTTTTAGAATGTTTCGAAATATTTACATTCATGAGCCTCTGCCTTCATTGATAGCGGTGAAAGTCGTTTTACAGTAGCTGTCGTTGTTCCAGAGATATTTTGGGTAAGAAATATAACTGGGACACCCTATATATATATATCAGTGTATTAAAAATGCAGAATCTTTGGTTCTTCAAAATGACAACATATTGGACAAACGGAACAAGAAATAAGAATGAGAATCAGAATGAATGTGAATTATCTACATTTCTGCGGTGTGAAGAAACATAAGTCAGGGGTAATAGGCGGCCTCTGTAGACGTAGTGGTGTGGTGCCTTCCAGGCCAAGTACCGCAAAAATTCCTATCGAACATTCATTCTCGACTTGTCGTTCCTTCCACCCAGTCAGTCAGCAGTTGCCATCCTGATGTGGCCTGAAGAGAATGACGTAGGTACCAATCACGCAAGCTATGATTCTTGGTAGGTTTTCCGATAGGATTCAGTGACTTTGATCGATGGTAATGAGAAAAAGTTGAGTGCCAAAATTATTGCACACGCCAGATCGGCCCCTTACGCGGCGGTTGCCTCTCTTACATACGTGTGCCGCGGGTAGCGCAGCCCCTGCTGCTGGCAGCTACTGCCATCTAAACAGCAGACACAGTCACAACAAACTAATTTCTATTAAGGCCATCTAACAAATATCGCGTAGCTATGACTCGAACCTCTGACGCGAGCGGCCGCCCGGTTTGTAACGGGACGCCTTAGACCGTGCCGCGCGGCACATCTCTGCCAGCTGTTTTCCTCCAAGCCCCCATGTCGGGCGCTGGCGCCAGGTTCAAATGTCGTAGCAGCAGCGCTGAGTTGCAAGCAGGCTTTGGCTCGTGTTCCTTCGCTGGTGGATGTTGGGGTGGGGCTCGACCGCTCCACGAGGTGGTCAGGCTGTGACAGAACGCGGGCTGCCCTCAGGAAGAGCGGCTGCGCCGACAGCCTAGCGGCGACCCGTCTCCAGTCATCCGGGGAGCCCTGCTGCTCGTCCCAGACCACTCATCTCGTACAACTTGACACTGCGAGTACCTTACAGGCATCTTCAGGGACTGACATTTCAACGAATTCTAAATATTTAAACATTTCGACCATTTCAGGGCTTTCAAATAAATAAGTTTGGAAAACATAGTTTCCTTATTTAGAAGACAGCGAACTGGTTATGTTTTAAATAATGAAAATAACAGCCAAGTTCGCAAAAATTAACAAATTATTAGATACGGTGACCGGTTTAGATCTCTGGTGACCGTCGTCAGACCTAGTCGTCTGTAATATAAAATAAAAGACAATATGCTACGGAGAGAAACAGGTACACCATTTATAGCTACGATAAATTTACAAACACGACTATAAAATTACGTTGATGACCAATGGAACGTAATGTATTGGTATATGATGTGCTGATGCTGCATGCGATAGGCGAGGCTTATATTTTATAACACCCAGTGTTCTCTCGCTGGTTAGTAGTCGCACGCTCATCGCTTAGACGTCAAAAACGAGCTATACTGTTTTACGGAACTTTGTAGTCCTGTTTGTAAATTTACCGTAGCTATTAGTGCTGCATCTGTTTCCCTCTGTAGCAAATTGTCTTTTATTTTATTTTACAGACGACTAGGTCTGACGGTGAACGCTCTCCTGATAATCTGTTCTTAGTCTGGGGCAACGTCCCAGAAATAAATTAAATTGGTCCAATTCCGACCAACGTTTTCGGGAGGTTTTCTTTGGTTGTAAGGCATATGCCGGAACTAGTAAACCCCTCCCATGTATTTCCTATTGGGATCCCTCTTTACCCCACCATCAGCTTGTCTGATAATTGGCTGAATAGAACCGCGACTCATTAAGGGCCGGATCTCAAACAGCCCGCTCAATTCCTCCGAGTGGAGAATGAAAACAATAAGTAATTATAGTTAGTTTATAGCTGACGATGATCTCACCAGAGATCGAAACCTGTCATCTTAACTAATAAATTGTTACATTTTGCGAACTTGACTGTTATTTTCATTTTTTATAGCATTGAAATAAAGCCAATGACAAAGATGAAAATTTGATTCAAATGGGCAGGGGGCACTACAACCGTAGTGAGCTACAAGGCGAGAATTTGGATTGGAAGGGACGCGTGTATCGATAGCCTAATTGGTTAAGACGACCGCTGGCCCAATGCGGGAAATCCGGATTCGAATCTCGGTCAGCACAAATTTTTATCTTTACCATTGGCTTTATTTCAATGCCCTGAAACGGTCGAAATGTTTACATATTTTGAATTCGTAGAATCAAGGCCGTTAATGTGAACAAATGGAGTCTCTTATTTTGAACATGTCCGAAAAGAACAGACACCATATAAATAACGGACATTTGAATTGCAGTGAAGAGGTGGGAACAGACATCCCAAGAAACTGAAATTCTTTCTTAACGAACGAATAATTATCATTGCCAAGTGTCGGTTTCAGTTGTTATCTATCGTTTTCAGCCATACTCGTAACTTGACGGATGATCTTCTGGTATATTTTCACAACAAAACTTTCTAATTTTAACAGAAAAAGTGAAAGTTGAAAATTTGTGCCCAGGATGGATTCGTACGCCGGTCCTCTATACTAGGAAGTCACGCAGAGCACTGCCACACTGGTCGCAATGGTGGCCCTTGCACATCTCCAGTTTGAAGCAAATTATCATCCACGCACAAATATCGTTGCGCCCCTGTCAATTACCAACCTAATACTCGCGAGAACAGACAGCACATACATACATATTCAGTTACGGCGAAGACGCCCATCGATCGTTTCTTCAGTGCAAATGCGCACTAGGCCGTACGTCTTGCAGGAATCGGCCAAATGCATCGAGCAATGAGTGAAACGAACTGCAACTCTGCGTTTTTCTTATCAAAAACATCGGTGGAGATGAAGGAAGTGACAAGTAACCAATGAAAATCCCGAGACTGACCAGGAATGGATCCAAAGAACTTTGGATTTGTAATCTGGTACTTTACCACTGAGTCGCAGTTACAGAAGTTAAAATGTCTTTAATGAAAAGTTGGAGATAATTTTACCGGCTGAACAACCTATACATGCTGCTTTCCAAATCGACCACCAAGGGAAATAAAAATAGCTTTTTTAAGTCAAATGCCAAGGAAACTGTCCTGCTGATTGCTGGTGAGAGCGTTAAGTGACGATGGGGAACGCCGAGTAGCGACGTGACATCGTCTGCGAGTGCTGCCGCCATGTGCAGAGGCGGCGGTGGGCACTGGGCGGGGTCGCGCGAAAGCTGAGCCGCCGGGCCACCCGAGGCGCCGCCGCCGCCGCCGCCGGCCGATCTCTCACGGCTCCCGTGGCGGTGTCAATTTTAATTTTTAAAAAATGCTGAGCGCGCGGCCGGAAGAGCTCGTCAATTTGAAAATGTCCGGCCGAAGGCAGGCGCTAATGACGCCATCCATCCGGCGGCGCGCCCAAGGCCGGCCGGCTGCCGGCTGCTTACCGCGCCGCGTCTGACTGATGGCCGCTTGTTAACTGCAAAAAGACTCCCCGCCATATTTCACGCGACCGCTGCCCCTGCCCTGCCCTGCCCCAGCCCTGCGCTGCCCGCCACCCGCCTTGGCCGCCCTCTCTTCCAGGGACCGAGGAAACCCACGCGCCTCTCTCTGCGTCACGCAGTCAAAACCACCCAAACCAAGTTACAGTTTCCGTACTCATTAGAAAGTAAACGTCTAAATAAGGATAAAGTTACAAACTAACCCTAAAGCACTATTTTAAAGGATGTGAGAGAGCAGTGTGATATATACGGCTGTTTGTACTGTGAGTCACGGCACATTTGGAAATGGTCTGTCGGTCACGCCACAACCCTGCAACAGGCGCTGGCCTCAGCGAAGGTGGCAATATAAGGACGGCCAGCAAGGCGCAACACAGCCCCGCGACCGTCTAAAGGCTGCCGGCACCTGCAAGAGGCGGGGCAGCAGCTCAGCGGAGGCAGACCACCAGAGTTTGGGGTGTGGTCTAGAGGTGGCGCTCTGTCAGCTACGGGCATCGATTCTGGACGGTGTCTGCCTACCTCTGTACAAGAAACGTCGTACTGCCACAATAAGTTGTTATTAGCCCAAATGAGTGTTCGGTCAGGACGAAGAAAGTTTTGCAGCTCCTGGGGAAGGGGGGATATCTGCCTCGGGTGGTATTGGCTCAGGGCTTACCAAATGGTCTCCAACTAGGTGACGTGTCCGGACGAGCGTGGGAGGGGAGGGAGGAGGCACCAACAGAGTCAGACGCAGAGCAGGGAGGGCACCGAAAACGTAGTGGGAGGGTGGACTGGGTAAGGAAATGTCGTAGATCGGGTACTGCGGTTTAGTCGGTTGTGTTCGTCGCAGACCGACATGCCGACGACTGTGCTTGGATTGGCCATTATGAGACCTTGTCTGTTAAGCCGTCAGAATCCGTATTTTAGTGCTAATTGTTTTCTATGACATTACGATCCGTTTTACTGCTTTATTGCTGCCTTATTTCTTGTGGATTGTGTTCAGCGTCTGATAATCTGTATGCTGTTCATTATTTGTTATATTCCATATTAATTGTTTTAGATTATGATGACTCTTTTGGTGTTGAATCTTTTGGGCTATCTCTTCAGGGTTAACATTTGATTCTTCTGATTATTCTTTTTTTCTTTTAACAAGCTGTTAAATTATTTTGTCTAATCATCGTTAAAGTAGAAAATTTTGTTATATTTTATGGGTCTTTTATAATAGCTTAAAATTGCAAACTGAGCTCTCGAGTTTTTCCTGTTATCCACTTGTACACGTGTTCGGCTGCTTTGCGTTTTACCACTAACCGTATGTAAGTTGTTAATGATTTTCATCAACACAATCCCCAGCCGCTGTCCACTCCCAGTGTACCATGTGCCGCAACTTGTAACGTTTTCATCTACGTTTCATGACGTCACATCAATGTAATCTTCATACTTCTAGTAAAGAGTGTAATATCTGCGCTTTATAACCTCTTTAACATGAAATACATAAAAATATTTCCCCTAATTTCGTAAATCCTTGTATTTAGAAGTACGCTGTGACTGTATTTTTAAAGATTTTATCTAACCTTACCTTATTTTTTATTTGAATGAAATTGTAATAATGTTTATATTTATTTACTGTTTTTTACAACTATCTTGTCATTTGGTACTGAGTCAGATACCGTTGTCATAATATGAAATTGCAAACATACCGGTACAGAATGTGAACTTCATTTAATAAATTTTTACAGTGTGGCAGCTGTAAAATACTTTTAAATATAAAAGAAATTACAAAAAGAAAAGGCTTTAAAATAAATATGTTTACAGTGTTGCGGCTTTATAATACTTGCAAACGTAAAAATAATTGGTAACAGGGACTGGTTAAAAATTAATAATTAATGTACTAAGAAGATAAGAATGTACTGTGATATAAAAGAGAGTCATGTATGAAATAACACTGTGCAATCTACGATCGATCTGCAATTACCGGCAATAAGAGGGCGGGTGCCTCGCCAATACTTCGAGCCTCTCGCCCTCAGGGTTGCAATATGTTTAACCTGTCCATGCTTAGGAGTTATAGAATCGCGTAAACAGAAACGTAGGAGGGAACTCGCTCTGCACAAAAAACGCTTGGACGGGAAAAGTATTGAAGTCAGGTTTTTTTTTTTTTTTTTTTTTTTTTTTTTGAATTTCTGAAACCGTTCCAAAGCGTAAGCATTTGAGCGTTAATTTAAGGCGGATAATCAGAAAGGAGTCTGCCGATCATTCGCAAGCATCCGTCGCAGGCTTTCGGTGTTGCATGGGACTATGATTACGGACGGTCGACACGAACACGACTCATCGACGACTCTTTCCTTTCAGCCTCTGAAGCGTTTAAGCCACCCAAACACACACTTTTTACTCACTGTACACTTGCACTAATATCCCATCGGTCACCGTCGCCGTTTCGCCTAATTTGAAACTAAATTTGATGATAACACGTTGCTAAATTTTGCGCTCCGTGTTGCAGTGACACAAGTTGTCACACTCACCCTTGTACGTGGGTTGCTGCGTGTACCACCGCGTTTTGCACGTAGGGGGCGCTTGTTAACGTGTTTCTCAATGTGTATGCGCGGGCACCGCATCCTCTCCAGCGTAGTTTGTAAAATATGGGACCCTTCACCGAAATTTTTAGACGATCTTTTGATCATTAGGTAGTATTGCAATGTATTTTGTAGATGCCTATGAAATTATGTTCTACAGATATAAAACAATGGTTTTCTACGTCAACACTCGTAACGGAATCCACTGCTTTGGTTCGTTGTCGCCATTTCCTACGATCTTGTGCCTGATCAGGATGGAGACCTGACATCTTGAGGTCGCTGCCTTGGTCTTCAACTGGCAGTTTCCCATTTATATTTAAGTTAAAACGAATTTTTGCCACTGTCGTTTCATCTGCTGTAAGAACTTACCCATACCAGCGCAGGCGGATTTCTCTCATCTTATTTGCTGTAGGTGTAACATCGTATTACCCATGAACTTCATTATTTGTGACGTGGTCGTGCAGCGTTAATCCTGATGTCCACCTGAGCATCTATGTATCCATTACAGCAAGTCTCTGTTCCACTTCTTTTGTCGAAGGCCAGCATTCAGCTCTATACAGTGCAGCTGGACGGATTACCGATCGGTAAATTCTTGATTTTACCTTGTTGGGAATTTTCCTGTCAGCCAGTACTCCAGTAGGAAAAGGCCATTTAAGCCACGCACTGGTCAGGCGGTTGGAAATTTCCGCACTGAGACATCCGTCAGCTTCAATTGTCGATCCTAAGTACTTAAAGGTTCTTGCTGTTGGAAGGTGAACACAATTGATTTTGATGGTAGCAGAGTCATCTAAAGCTGTTGAGAGATAATACTTTTTCATTACATTGTGTCCTACTTCTACAACTCGGTCACTCCAGGCTCGGATTTGCAGTCTTGTTTTGAGTTTTCTTATTTCTCGAATATTTTAAGCGGAAGTCGAGCGAGCGTGTCATCCGCTAGCGATTGTGAGACTACTAAAATTCACTAGACGCGTAGAGGAGGGACGCATTGAGTTAGTTATTGCAGTACTCTACTCAAATTTTTTTTTCTCTGCAAGGTGATCGCAACCGATTTTGTCTACACTATTTAGAAGCAGTTGGTTTTAATGACGAAAAATTGAATGACAAAAATCGCTAATATGACAACGACTGTTTTATTTATGCATAGAGGTTGGAGAACAGCTGTAGTGTTAAATTACTGGCGTTTTTAACGGAGGTGTGACAACGCGTCGGCCAGCGACGGCGCGCGGTGGGGACGGACGCCTCGCAGCGCGGCAGCCGGCCGGCGATTTTAATCAGAAGCAGCGGCTGCGAGGCGGCCCGGGAGTCGCGACTAACTCCACAGGCCGGCTAATTGCAGCGCCCCCGAGACGCTATTAAAGCAACATGCTCCGCAGCCGGCGGACAATTTATTTTTACGGAACTGCTCTTAATTTCTTCCCCCTTTTTCTTAACTCCACTTCCTCTTCTTCCACTCGGGGCGGCTGCAGCCATCGCCTCGCGCCGCCCCGACCCGGCAGTTCGCTATCTCCCCACCTCGTTTTAAGGAGGCCGGCAAAAAAAGGGCAAAAAGGCGACGCGAGGAGAAAGCGAGTTGCGGGTGGCGGGCGCAGTTTGAAGGCGGCGAGGCGGCGTTATCGCGGGCGCGGTTTTGTTTATACGCGGCCGATACCGCGCTATCGGCCGGGCTCGTTAACATAACGGCGCCGCCGCCGTCTCCGGGGGTTCATCAACACCGGCGCGGCCGCTTCCGGGGGCGCCTTCTTTATTGAGAGCTACGCGGAGGGCGGATCACGTGTCACGCGCCAACTCGATTAGCCGCGCCGCCCGTAACGAGCGCCAGCGCCGCGGAGGCCTGCGCCCCACCGACAGCGCGGTCACCCGTCTGCAAAGGTGCCGAGTGCTGCTGTGCGGGAGTCATTCTGTACAAGGCACATAATTTTGTGTTTGTCCACTTGCGCCCAACGTCTTATCGATGTTCTAAATACGTTTGAAAAGTCCGTGCAAAACATAAAAACTACTAACGTATTTGGGGAAAAGCATTTTTATTTTTCGACGTAGTGTCCTTTTTGACTTACACACTTCGTCCAACGCTGTTCTAATGTTTGAACTGAAAAGCAGTCTCTGCTGCGAATTATAATATTTATTACTTCTAAAGCGTTTCGCGCTTTTGCCACATCATCAGAAAACTAAAATACAGCTCGATGATATTCGTTGGTATTAAAACACATGATGAGCAGCATTTCACACTGGTAAGACAATTAATGAATTGTTGATAGGGTAACGTGGTAGAAATTCGATATAGGTACAATTCCGATCAACATAAGTTTTCGCGCCATTTGTCTGTCTGGTAGTGTCTCGTTGTGTCGCGTTGTGGAGCAGCAGGTTTCTACAGCTCCTCCTGTCTTTTCCAAGAATACACCGCTTTGCGGTAAGGAGATATAAATTTTTCCCTTTAAGAGGTAAGTGAAGCTACTTAGTCTAACGCGCTCTTAGAAATTATCTAGTTAAGGGTGACTGGATTCGCTGCCAAAAATGCAATGTTTGGTACCACGAAGTACGCGTTGGTGCGTGACAGAAAAAGTGCTTTTTATGTGGAAGATGCCCGTAATCAAAATTGTACGAGGAAGTGATCACAATTGTACCTAGTCTGGTACATTTTCGATCGATTTTTCTCAAATCCGTAACCTTTTTTTGTGCTTATACCAACATTTGTAACTGTATAATATTTATGTTATATATTCATTGAACATCCAAGAACAAGTGCCATAGTTAAAATTATTCCTTTTCTCAATTTATTTCCAGTTATAATAACATTTGCCCGAAATGATCGAAATTGTACCACCTTACCCTAATCATGATTATTGGGTTTTTAAGTCATAATGGTTTATTCATTAGTTTATTTATTTATTTTCCAAATAGGACCTTGCTTAATATTAGTAATTTTAACACGGGCCATTAATGTAATGAACAGATAGATTATTATTATTATTGAAATAATAAGTGTTAGATTATTATATAATATTAGTAATATTGATATTTCTTTAAATTTATCGAATTTTTATGT
Organism: Locusta migratoria; assembly: GCA_026315105.1. Taxonomy (NCBI): domain Eukaryota; kingdom Metazoa; phylum Arthropoda; class Insecta; order Orthoptera; family Acrididae; genus Locusta; species Locusta migratoria. The sequence continues at coordinate 769,354,971 of CM048744.1, forward strand.
TTATGATCTCTGTGCTTTTAATAATTTCTATAAATATTATTTTATCAATATTATGGAATGTAATTGATAAAATAATTATCAAGTTTAAAATATAAATAATATTGGTGTATTTAATTTTAAATATTTAATATGCTACAAATTCTTGTAATATAAATGAATGAAACTATCATACCACTAAGAAATGTCAATAATAGAATATATGATAATCAGAATTTTTCTATTAATATTCCTGTTCTGTTAAATAAGCCTTGAATAATAATGTTTACTTTAATTAATGTAGGCTGATTTATTTTAATGAAATTAATGTTTATTAAATTTGATGATCCTATAATTATTATTTTTATCATTTCAAGGGTTTATAAAATTACTGATTTTGGGGATCAAAAATGTTCAAATGTCTGTAAATCTATCGGACCAAACTGCGTGGTCATCAGTCCGTAGCTTACAAACAACTTAAACCTAGGTAAGCTAACCTACGGACAAACACACACACACCCATGCCCCAGGGAGGACTCTAACCTCCACGGCGAGCAACCGCGCGCTCCGCAGCGAGGTGCTTTAGACCGCTCGGCTACTCCACCGCAGCTTTTGTGGATCGATGCTAAAATTCTGATCATCATGTGTTTTAATACTAACTAATGCCAACCAGCTCTTTTTTAGTTTTCTGATGATGTGCCAAAAACGCAAAACGCGTTACAAGTAATAAATATTATAATTCGCAAGAAAGACTGCTTTTCAATTCAAATATAGATTCACTGTTTCTACATCAGGCCAACGAACGTTGGAGTAACGTATACTGTTCTAATTTGTTGATCCTTCCGAATAATAGCAATTGTCCAAGCCTGCAAAATAGCTATTAGTTTCTGCAATGACATCCTCGTTTGAATGAAATCTTCGTCCTGCCAGCCATTTCTTTAAATAGGGGAACAAATAGCAGATCGTGGGAGTGAAGTCTCGAGAGTAGGGGGGGGGATGTGAAACGAGCTGGAATCCTATTGTCCTATTGCCAATAATTTTGTGACCACAAACGGCTGAGGTGTGTACTGCTGCATTGTTGTGATGGAAAATGACTATTTTGTGGGCCAATCGCCGACGTTTTTCTTGCAGATCGTTTTCATACTCTCCAATAACGGAGAATAATATGCACCGGTAATAGTTTTAGCCTGTTCCAGATAGTCGATAAGGATTAACCCTTTCGAATCCCAAAAGAACGTTGCCATAACCTTTGTGACTAAAGGACCGGTCTTCGCCTTTTTTTGGTGCAGATTCTTTCTTGGTAAATCATTGTTTAGATTTTTTTATGGTCTCGGGATTATGGAAATGTATCCATGTTTCACCCACAGTGACGAAACGACGCTTAGAATCCTGCGGATTCTTCCTGAACAGCTGCAAACCATTCTGGCAATACTTCACACGATTCCATTTTTGGTGAAGCGCGAACATTCGCGGCACCCATCTTGTCTTGCTTTCCCATGTTTATTCAAAATATTAGTAGCCGTTCATTCGAAATGCCCTCAGCTCTAGCAATCTCACACACCTTAAATCTTCTGTCATCCATCACCATATCGTGGATTTTATCAATGATATTTGGAGTCGTAACCGCCACTCCAAAAATTTTTAAACCACTTATCAACTTTTCTAATCGAAGGTGCAGAGGACCATAATGTTTATCAAGCTTCTCTTTGGTCTCCTGAAGCGTTCTGCTTTTCATAAAGTAATGTACAATCACCCCACGAAATTCTTTTTCATCCATTCTTTGACAAGCACTCGACAACCTCGATTCGAGGATACAAGGTCAAAATAAAGTGGCCTAATCTGCATCATTTTATGCTAATATCCAAATTTGACAATAAATAATCTACTAACAACAAATAAGTGATTATTCAAGCACCTCTAAGCAAGTTTTGAATCATTTAAATAGATTATTCAGAATTTTTAAATAGATTATTCATTTTACTGAGACACTGTTTAGTACCACACTCCTGTATCAGGTGGGGTCATTCAGCAGTAACTATTTTATGTGCTACTTACGGGAGTAAGTACGATTGAAATCTGCACTGCTTTCTAATGTCTATCCTGCGTGTCACGGTAGATTTGTTCCACCTGCAGAGCCAATCGCTTTAGGATACTTTGCAGATCAAACCTTGCACGTAACACAAGGTGTAAGAAATCGTCTGTTAAGACATTGCGGATGGGGGAGGGGGGAGGGAGACTACTACTACAAAATTATCGCCTCTGATCAGGTGGAAGGTCACATTTTTGTCAGGTGATTCTACGTTTGAACATAAACCGAAACAGTTCTATCAACTTGAGTCCGATTTTCGATGCTTAGGGACTCGAGAAGGTAGTATGAATCCACAGACAAGTGTGAATATTACTTTCTGAAATCCTGTTTAGCTGCTGTGGTGGACTGGCGGGACAGATGAGTGAACCATCGTACTGGAGGTGAGTCGATTCTCAAACAAACGGCAGTACTGTGATGTCACATCAAGGCAACAACTGAAGGGTGCCCAGTGTAGAACTAAATAAACGTAATCTCTTATTCTTGAATAAAAGAAGATCTTGGTTGCAAGACATTCTTTCATTGAAGAATTCGACTTAATTCGGTTACTGTATCACACCACGCAAAATGGAATGGGAACACTTTTAGAATCTCTTATTTCTACTGCGAACAATAAAATAGATTTCCTAAACTTTTGCTACCATTACTAAAAGAGATTTTCATAGCATTAACCGCCGTGGTTCTTACCTGAAACCTTCGCATATCTCGAGGATTCCCCGCGTTCTTCAGGCAGTTCTGATTGCACTTGAGGAAAAACTTAAGGAAAAACCTGAAACAGAAAGAAAACTTAAATTAATATCTGTTACTTAGATGTATAGTAATAGTCACTACAACAGTTAAAATAAAAATTTCTTTAATGCAGTTACTATGGACATCTTATCTGTTGAAACCAAGCCGCGCGGAATGGCCGCGTGGTCTAAGGCGTCATACTACGGGCTGGGCAGCCTTTTCCGTTCAAGGTTCGAGTCCTCCCTCGGGCATGTGTGTGTGTGTGTGTGTGTGTGTGTGTGTGTGTGTGTGTGTGTTGTGTGTGTGTGTGTGTGTGTGTGTGTGTGTGTGTGTTGTGTGTGTGTGTGTGTATTGTCCATAGAGCAACTTAGTTTACGTAGTTTATAAGTCTACGGACTGATAACCATAGCACTTTGGTCCAATAAGTTTACAAACATTGGAATAACTGTTGTTAAATGAGAGAACAAGTATTTCCAGAATGCTGTATTTGTTCTTAACGTTATTAATTTGTACAGGGACTCATCAAACATGAACTCGGAAGTACAATCGAATATCCGGTGGGCATGAAGGTATTCTGCGACACGAGTAAAGAAATATCAAATACTGATGTATATCTTACGTCTGCTACTTTAGCGTTGGAGGAAATTAACAAACTTTCTGAAATGTAATGCTCCCAACATGAAGCTGCTTGACGTTATAATTATGACTATGTTAACGACAAACAGTAACGTTTTCATTTCAGAAAATTTCACAATTAGTAAAATCAACATCCCTAATTTTTTTCAACAAAAAATAACAAATGCTGTAGAAAGGAAGTTTAATTATATATGGAAGAATACTTCAAATTTTTGTCCCCACAGTTGGGAGGCGATTTAAAATTCGTCGCCGAAAACCAGAATACATACGATTAACACATATACTAGACATTTTCAAGTTTTAGAGTGTCACAGACTTCAGTTTTATACATATGGTTGAAGTTATTGGGACTTATAGGTTTCAGATCAGATAACAGCAACATAGTTTTGCCGAAACCGAACGTGTATAAATAATGAAAAGCGTTCTTGGCTATTTGAAGTATACGTCTGTATTCCTAATACAACAGATTACTCGCAAAACTACTGGTGTAAATTTTGCCTCGATGCGGCAGTTTGAAAGCATTCTGCCTCTTTCTTATCATGTAATGCGAGTATATTCTGTAACATCCGATGTTATTTACATTTCCGTCTGATTACAGAACGAAATATTCTGATGTTTATTTTACAGTATGTTGCTATTCATGAGTATATGCTCAGGTAGGAAAGTAGGCTTAAATAGCTTAGAGTGAAACGTATAGAAGTAAAAATTCATTTTTTTCTTTCCAGATATGTGACGATTTCCGAGAGTGTGGCCAGGCAGGGGAACACTGATATGAATTTTATTGCTGCTCTCGGAGCAAGTTAAGTTGCTCTCATAATTCCCTGCCTGCCCAGATTTATTTTATTTATTTTCGAGATGCATGGAACCATGACAGGACTGTATCGCTAGGATGTAAAATGTGTCGTATTATTGCAATAACAATCATATATTATTGTCAATAGGCTTACTGTCTAAATTGTTTGTAAACAGATGCATGAAAGGGTTACACTTTAATTATTGGCTGCAAGGGCTTAGTGTGCCAATGTTGGCAACGAAATTTTCGCTTTACGATGATACTTAATTTACTAATCAGACAAGGGTACATACAAGAACCTGTCGTCATAGAGCAGGAGCAGCATTAATTACTTATCTCACGTCCAACACAAAAGATTATTCCGCTCATTTGATGTGATTGGGTTTTGTCAGAGAACATATAATGGTTGTTGCCAACATCAGTACACTACGCCTCTACCATTACTACAAAGCTTTTGTCCTAATTCGCAGAAAAAGTATAAAGCCAACAAGTGAAATATCCACGAGATATAGTTCTTATAGTGTAGCTTAAAATTAAACGCGAAGTAATACAAATTATTAAACAATTCGTATAAAGATTAGATATCTAGAAGACGAGGAGTTAGTTGCTTTTTGAATTTAGCCATATCCCCAATGACTGATGTGACATAAACTATAAGTTTATTCTATTCTTTTCCGCTTGAATAATTTACGTGTTCCTTATTTTCACCTGCTGGAATTTTTAATAAAGGCCTTTATTTGAAAATCGTATTTACTTCTAGTATCATCAAGTTCACATGCACTCTTAATTTTGTGAATAGTATAATTATAGTTCAGAGAGCGCTTAAGAAAAAAAAATCCTAGCATGGGTGACGATTGCCAGCTGTTTCAATAAATCTCAGCAGTAGTATATAGGGTGCACTCTGATAATACTCGGAGATTGCTGCATTTCGAAAACAGACAGCAAATATGTGATAAGAAAGAATATTGATATTTTTGTTGCTCATGAAGCTGTCCTATTGGGTTCCTGCCTAAGTGCACACTGTGAAATTATCATATATTGGGAAATAAACAGTGCTATATTTGCGTCTTTCATTTCCTAATTACACGGAAATATAAATAATGTAGAAAATTGAAAATCATACTTGCCTTACATTAATAAGCAATTCCTAGAATGTGTTTAAATAAGAGATTTTAACAAATGAAAGGAAATATGCGGACACGAACTTGGATCCCTTGTAATGGGAATCTATGACGTTACCCATTACACCACACTGACGAGGAATGCTTGAAAAGACATTACTCAGATTCAAAATTGATAACATTTAACTTTACTAAATATATAGCGACGTTCCCTTACCATTCAATATCTTTTGGGAAGGTGAAGAAGCTTATATCCATATTTGTATTAGAATTATTGATGCAATTAGGTTCTGAACATTATCGGCCGCTTTTTCTTTTATTGTTGCTCATAATAAAAATGGAACTGCTCCAACTACTGACACATGTTTCTATCTTTTCACTGGACTGCACTTCACCAAATACTTGTTTATTTTTACACAATTCAAGCAGTTAATGTACACAATTAACTAAACAAAGGAAACTTATCTAGTTCCGACTCGCTTCAAAGACGGCGCATTATCACGCCACGGAATAGGGACTGACCACGTGTTTACTATCTTTCAACATGGCCGATTCCGCGCATTAGAACTAAATTTTGGACGATAGACTGCAGCGGGAGTTTCCTTTCTGTACACTTCCTATTCTGTGGTACGGTGTTCTGAAACCCTATCGGTTCCTGCTATTTCGCACAGAGCTCTCCGTAACGATAGCTTTCACAAGTTACCTGCTTAAACGGGTCACGGGAGGAATGAGTCCAGTCCTTTTTTGGATCTTTGCGAGTTCGGGAGAAATGAGTCCCTTTTTTCTGACCGCGGGAGGAATGGATCCAGGGCCCTGATCTTCGTTCCTCAAATCTTTCTTTGCTGTTGGTTCTAAGTGTTTTTTCGGCTGGCTGTGTCTGATTGCTTATTGAGTTGACCCTAAGGAGATGTTTGTGGTCAGTTTGAGAGCTGAAAGTAAGGCAACGTGCTAAGGTGTAACAAGTGGTGTGGATTAAGTTGTTGTTAGTAGTGCGCCGTCGTGCCTGGTGCGGCAGACACCTGGACTCCACTGCTGGCTGATCAGCAGGCGCTGCGCGGCGCTGAGGGCGCCACGGCCGGCCGCGCGCCAATCTAGCGGCCCAGCCAATTACCACGGCCGCGCCACTCGCCGCAAACTGCCCCTGCCCGCCCCGCTTGGCGGCACTAACCGCGTCTCAGGGCGCACACCACCGCCCGACAACTACACACCGCCACCACACTCTGACGCATACACTCACCACACTACCACTACACTCTGCGCCAGCAGCGCTACAAGCGGTCTCAATACGATATTCCGTGAATGCGAATAGTATCGTTTTTATTAATCTGAACAAACTTTTCACAATAGCGATCATAGGTAGTGCCATAACAATAGGCAATAGCTGCTGTGCAGTGATTCCGCTCTTACCTCAAATCCCGCCAGCAGTATGTAGTGATTGGAACAAATAGATCACAGTGGAGGAATGTATTACCAGGGGTCCCACAAGGATCAGTGCTGGGACCATTACTTTTCTCGTTATATGTTTATGCTGTGTCAACGGTTCTCTCCCACTGCAAATACCAAATGTTTGTAAAGTCTATGGGACTTAACTACGGGGTCATCAGTCCCTAAACTTACAAACTACTTATGAACTACTTACGAACTAGGACGGCACAAATATCCATGCCCGAGGGGGGATTCGAAACCCCGACCGTAGCGGCGGCGCAGACCGTGACTGAAGCGCCTTAGTCCCCTCGGCCACCGCGGCCGGCCTGCAAATACCACCTTTACATAAAATACCTTTAATTATATCCATACCCTTCTCTTCCTCAGCAAAGAACTTAGGAATAATTATGGACCATAGCGTCGCTACTCCGTATACAGAGGTACAGGAAAGTGTTTCCTCTTCAGCTAAAAAAGAAGCTCGTGGAGACACCGACACGCCCTATACTCCACCATGGTGATGTTATTATTCAAGGAATTTCGTACGAAAGCTCACGTAGACTAGAATTCTCGATGACTGCTTGTGTACGATCAATTTGCGACATACGATATTTCGACCACATCACTCCATCCTACAAGTTGTCATGGCTTCGTGCTGATACGCGTAGAGATTATCCATACGCTATTCCTGGTCTATCGTTTTCTTAATCTTTACACTCCCTCTTGTTTATCGCCAACTCTAAAATTGCTATATGTGCAGCACAAAAGAACTACCTGTTCCCAACAAAGTAAAATTCTTTCTGTACCACCGCACAATTCTGCCATGTTTTCTAAATCTTTTTCTATATCAGGAACCAGACTTGGAAAAATCACAGCTACGGTCCACACACGCCACGTATGACGCTGTGAATTTCACTCGGGGTATGCTCTTTGCCCTACTACTGCCATGTTTTCTAAATCTTTTTCTATATCAGGAACCAGACTTGGAAAAATCACAGCTACGGTCCACACACGCCACGCATGACGCTGTGAATTTCACTCGGGTATGCTCTTTGCTCTACAATTATCGAATTTCGCTTTGCTGCTCTTCACAATTTGGCAAGAATAACATGCGGTCCACACCTATTTCGTAGTTCAGGCTTCTCTCGCTTGAGCTGTATAAATTGAAAACTGTATTGTGAAATTTCAACATACCAGCTAAAATACAAGTAAAAAATTATTGCGCGTCTCTGGTCGAATCTCTCTTGTATTTCCTTATCCTTGTGCGCCTATAGCGAAGTCGCGACGCAAATTCCTTGTGTCACGTAAGCCTCGCTAGAAGACCTTACAACATTACTATCAGAAAAGGAAAAGGAAATTAGCGGAACACTGCATATTTCAGAGCTTACGTCAGCTTTTCTGGGCCGACGAAGCTATCTGTTAAAACAAAATCATCATTATCATAATGACTGACACTTGATTTTAAGCTCATATTTTGGTCACATCGCATACTGAACACCAACGTCCTGTAACTTCTCTTGTTTCGTACCTCTTTAGAGTATGAATATCGCATTTTCGTTGGAAACGTAATATTTGAACGAAAGCGGGAGTTTTCGAGTATTTTTGGTGAGTGTTAACTTTGGGATGTCACAGACGTCCAATTGTAATTAGGAGTTAAAGTTCCCTTCCTCATTTTAAATATAATCTTATTCTGGGGAGCACTTTACTTACTTCCTAAAACCTCGTATCTTCACTATAATGTTAAACGTATGTCACATTAATGCTCAATGTTGACACCAACTAAAAAACAGAAAAAAAAATTGAGAAAGGACGGTTTGTCTTAAGTACTACTCAGCACGTCACCCCTTTTCAACTTAAACGTAATATTCTTACACACCAATAAAACTAGACATCCCCCGATTTAGAGATAGGTACGACACAATGATTTTCGTCATTCTATGTGATCAGAATGTGAGCTCAAAATGACTGGTCAATCACTATGAAATGGATGGTATGAAATTTCCTGCCAGGTTAAATTTGTGTGGCAGAACCGGGATTCGAACCTGGGACCTTTGCTTTTCGCGGACAAGCGCTCTACTGACTGAGGTATCCCGAAACGCTTCATGGTTCGTCCTCACAACCTCACTTCTACTAGTACCTCGCCTCATACATTCCAAACTTCACAGAAGTTCTCCTGCGAAACTTGCAGGACTATCACTCCTGAAAGGATATGGTGGAGACATGGCTTAGCTACAGCGTAAGTGATGTTTCCAGAGTGAAACTTTCACTCTGCAGTGGAGTGTGAGCTGATAAGAAACTTCCTGGCAGATTATAATCATGTACCAGAACTGGGATTCGAAGCGGGGACCTTTGCCTTTCGCAGTAGCGCTCTAGCGACTGAGCTATCCCGACACGTTTCACGGTCCGGCCTCAGAACTTTACCTCTGGCAATACCTCACCTCCTACTTTTCAAACGTCCAAAAGGCAAAGGTCCCAGATTCGAATCCCTGATCCGACACATATTTTTAATCTACATCTACATCTACATAGATACTCTGCAAATCACATTTAAGTGCCTGGCAGAGGGTTAATCTGCCAGGAAGTTTCATATCAGCACACACTCCGCTGCAGAGTGAAAGTTTCATTCTGGAAACGGATGGTAGTTTGTACATTTCATTAGAGAAAGAAAGAGGAAGAGAAAGGAAATGAATTATTTTAGCCACATTACAGCATTCAAACAATGGCGACAAGTGAACATTTTAGTCGGAGTGGGATTAAAACCCAGCTCATCCACCTCGGGGCCAACGGTCGCTTTGACCTCTTTGTATTTATTTTTTCCTCGGACAGATCTTTGGAATTGTGGAATCGTGATTGTTCTACGTTGATCATTTTTTATTTTATTATCAATATTATTTAAATCAGAGAATGCGTCCAGCCTTCTTACAGAAGGCACTGAGCCACCGCGTCGGGCTTGGCTTCCCGCGCTCGCCCGCAGTCCACATCAAATTCTCACTAGTCGCGCACTACGGCGGTAGCGCCTCCACGCCTCTAATGTCCGTGCCGTCTTATGCTCGCCATTTCGGAATCCCGTACGAGGTGTAAGGTAACGAACCATACGCCGACGTTGCTTAGAAATACGCTCGAAAGTACAGGCGCTACTCCCAGCTACATATGGCCGGCCGCGGTGGCCGAGGGGACTGAGGCGCTCCAGTCACGGTCTGCACGGCTACTACGGTCGGGGGTTCGAATCCCCCCTCGGGCATGGATATTTGTGCCGTTCTTAGGATTAGCTACTTCATAAGTAGTTTGTAAATTTAGGCACTGATGACCCCGTAGTTAAGTCCCATAAGCTATACAAACACTTAAACACCAGCTACATATGGATAATAGCTAGACACCACCTAGAGAGATGGACGCGGCGATGTGTCGCGGCATACACAGTAAGCCGCCATCGCGTAGCTGAGTGGCTGGCCGCTAGGGCCTAGTGTGGCCGTGCTCCAGCGGCCAGCCAGTTAGCTACGTGTTCTGAGGCTTCTCTGCGTGACGTACCTCTAGATCGCTGCGCGTTTCTCTTTTAGGTGGAGTCGACACTGGCGACGGTTGGCCCTGGCTCGGAGAGTAGCGGCCAGCAGACGTCGCGGCAGGTGTATCGCCCACGCCGCGAATCAATTACCCGCGCCGTGTCGCCGGCCCCAGGGGGCGCTGGCGGCGGCGGCGGCGCCCTCACTGTAGTGACAACACCTGACCGGACCCTCCCCCCTGCCCCTCGCCAACCCTAATAATTATTTCACGAGGCCCACTCATATTTTTTACGGACATGTTTTTTTAAAGCCGTGCTCCAATTAACAGGGAAGCAGAAAACGTCGGTTTTAGGAAGTATTTTTTGTTGCTCGTCTGCCCCTTCCCACCCCCTTTTTTCGTGCCTATTTTTTTTGTTTTTCGTTGCGGACGCCTGAATTTTTCATAGCGCGCCGCAAGTGACTGTATATGTGTCTATATGTGGGCATGTTTTGTGTCACATGCAATTAAATCAGAACACACGAATTGTGTACAGGCGGCGTGTAGCGGGCGCGGCGCGGCGCGGCGCGGCGTGGCGCGGCGAGTGTTTCTGTTAACTCCTGATTGTCTGGCCACAAAAAGCGCCGCCAACATTCCCGTGTCCAAATGAAACTCCGCGATTTGGCCAGTCGGCTGCGGGCTCTGTAAACAGAAGCATTGTCGCGGTGCGGCGCGGCGGGCGCCAGTTCCGCCAGTATGTGTCTTGTATAAACACGGGGCATGTCATCCGCCCGCCCAAAGTGATTGTCGTGTTATGCTTTTTATGTTTCTCTCCTGCAGCGAACTGGCGGTGCGGACTCGCCGAAATAAAACAGAGGCGCCGAAAATAAAAAATAAAAGAGAGGGAGACAGGGCGCAGTGGCAGGTTTCATTCCAGTTCTGAAAGTTGTTTCCGGGTTTGCGACAAACCGAGCGTTTCTCGTTTGTCCGCCAAAACGAACGCAGATATCTGGCGGGAAAAAATTTGGAGATCGGCGCGGTATAATTAACGAAATTTTTCCGATACAGCGAAACGGGATGTGGTGAGAATGTTGCGGTATCACCGAAATGATTTAATCGGCGACAGCGCTTTGGAGGAAACACAGAGTCACGTAAAATAGCGATAACCTCTTTGACGGACGTAAGTAAACTGAAGTAAATGCTGAAAGACGTGAGAAAGTGTGTTAGTATTGTGGCCAGAAAAAGGAAAATTCCTGGTAGTGTCCTAAACTGTGATCCATTTGATCAAGACAGTAATCGCACACGCAAATCGCTCAGCAACGGGCGCGATGCAGTTATGGAGTACTAGACGGAAAACTAGAGTAACCAGGTTATTTATTTCTGTCAATCTTCTGTTAGTCCATCTTCTCCACCCTTTTCTCTCTGTACACCTCTGCCCCTCCCCCCTCTCTCTGTGTGCCCGCCATATACCTCCTTATATATTTATCTGTTTCTCCTCCTCCTATGTAGCCTCCTGTCTCTGTCAAGCTGCTCCTCTACTCCTTTGACAAAAGTAGTACCTACAATTATCAGTATCATTTTCATCATTATGTATTTACTAGTTGAAAACCCGGCGATGCCCGTGTATTTATTTATTTATTCCTGACTTGAGGTAGTACTTCTCCTATCCCTTCTCTCCTTGTCCATCTCCTTTTTTTTTCTAAAATCATGTTATATTTCTCAGACAATATATAAGAAATAACGCTGTCTTGCATAATGTACAAAATTATAAGTGCAGTATCCAAACAAAGAAAAATAGTAGTCAAAATACAAATGACATGTAAAATTCGTACGATCTGATATTTATTGAATTATATGTCGTACAATTGTATAATTTTCAATGTATATAATCATTTGTATAAGTCCTGTATGTCTGTAAAATCACTTGGAAATACAATTAGTAGTAAACAAGTAATAGATTAAAACTTGGTGAGTGAACGTTACTTTTTATGTGCTGATATCTCATGAACTACGTGTCGTAATGTGATACAATTTCGGAGGTACATTCAGCTGTATGTGTGTATACTGTCTGTAAAATTTCCTAATGCTACAATTTGTAGTCTACAAATTATAAATTATAACATTATACGGAATGGCATGTCACTAAGTAATCTCGTTCTCATATATTGTATTCATGAAGTCTCGTCGCATTATGTGGCAGTTTTTTGCAACTCCTTTTGTTTACGACGTTATATCTCCTGAACCATTTGCCGTATGAGGTTCTTGCCATTACCAAATTGGTACATCACAATAAGGAAGATATGTTCCTAATTTGGTTGAAAACGGTGCAGTGGTTTAGGAGGAAAAGCGCAACATTACCACGTAACGCAACAGTTTTCGTGGCATCTCTTTGTTTAGGAAGTCATATCTCGTGAACTATGTGTTGTACGTAATCCTTACACTTACGGCGACCGTCCTCATGGATTGGAGCTTACGTGTGCAAAATGTCATAAAGAGTGGAACAAAACTGTAGATTTGTATGTAATACGTGCACACAAAGACACACAAAAACATACGGACACTCTGCTTTAAGTATAAAAATTGCAGTATTCCATCAGTAGATCTCCTCTGTTCACTTGGTCTCCTAGTTCTGTCTACACTTGCCTCTCTCTTCATCTCCTGCTTTCTCCTAACCATCACCTCCCCCGCCTTCTTGAAGTCAATTCCTCCCCCCCTCCCCTCTACTGGCGGGCCGGCCGCGGTGGCCGAGGAGACTGAGGCGCTTCAGTCACGGTCTGCACGGCCACTACGGTCGGGGGTTCGAATCCCCCCTCGGGCATGGATATTTGTGCCGTCCTTAGAGTTAGCTAGTTCATAAGTAGTTTGTAAGCTTAGGGACTGATGACCCCGTAGTTAAGTCCCATAAGTTCTACAAACATATGAACATTTTGAACCTCTCCTGGCCGATCTGGTGCCTCCAGCCCCACCCTCTCCACACAAAGGAGTGACATAGACACAAAGTTTCTCATGTATTGTATATAAGAATATAAGGATTGTAAACCAGAAAAGTGTATGGCCTTATTGTCGACTGATTTAAAACTAGAGAATAATGCTTTATTTTTAGTAAATCAAATGATATCAGCAATTCGTTGTCTTGACTGCACGCCTATTTGCGTTGAGCATACACCTTTGTAAAAGAGGCAGAGAGCAAGGTATGCCTCGACAGTAGAACTGGGGCTCTTTTCGGAGAATGCGGTGTCAGTGCGCACGTAGGGGCGTCGCAGGGCGTTCCTGGTGGCAGTGCGGGTGCAGTAAACAGTAGGGGCGCGGTAACGGGCCGTATCTCAAAGAGTCAGCTTGTTCTCCGCCGGCAGACGGCGGGGCGCGCGTTAAGGCTTGGCGCCAGATAAGGCCTACAGTATCTGGCACGGCTGCTGGCTGGCTGGCTGCCGCATTCACGGCGCGCCGCCGTGGTGCCGCGCTATTAAAATCGGAATCGGAACGAGCTGCGAGGCGAGGAAAGGCGAGGCGAGGCAGTAGCAGCAGCAGCAGCAGCAGCAGCAGCCGGCAGCCAGGCGGGAGCTCCGCGCCTCTCCCAGCCAGCTCCCGGCAAATCCAATTCCCACCTTGACAATGGCGCAGAAAGAGATCCATTATTTACACTTTGACCCTCCGCTGCGCCGGGGGGCGCGGGTCGCGCCGAAAGAAAAACTATTACCCGTCGCATTGACTCTGGCTAAATTTCGTTCGGGATTAAATAAACGACACCCGCCGCTGGCTGCACCAGCCGGCACGTCTAATGGCCCGCCTGACTCACCGCGCGCCGAGGAGCGCCCGCCTCACGCACGCTGCAAGCAGGAGTGCACCTCTCCACCCTAACTACCCTCTGCAACACTACATTTCTGTCTGACAACTGCAACTCGCATCCCTTACTGTAGTGAATCCTTTTCGCTCCCTCTCCAGAATTTATCTACTGCTCTCCATTCCGTGGTTCTGAATTCACGTTAAACTATACCCCCTATATCTGTATGGGTAAGTCATTTCGAAGGTCGGAGGAGGGCAACGACATGCCAGCTCCGAACAGGACCATGCCTAGTAAAGCACTGTGCTGTTCAGACCAATGTTCGGATTGTTGACTGCTTTGCCTTTTTTCTTGATCTACGTGATACTGTATGTATCTTATCAGTTATTTCTCGCTATTAGTAAAGATTACGAAGTATTAAATGTGAAATTTTTTGAATATGTGTGTTAGTATTTTTGCTAATGCTTCACACTGGAACGGGTGGACGACTTTGAATGAGATTAGGAATGGCTACAGCTTATACTCTGAATTAAAACATACATTAAGCCACCAAAAGATTCTTGATGGAGGGTATGATATCGTCTGACCCATCATCAAATCAAATGTTCAAATGTTTGTGAAGCGTATGGGACTTAACTATGGGGTCATCAGTTCCTAAACTTACAAACTACTTATGAACTACTTACGAACTAGGACGGCACAAATATCCATGACCGAGGGGGGATTCGAACCCCCGACCGTATTGGCCGTGCAGACCGTGACTGAAGCGCCTCAGTCCCCTCGGCCACCGCGACCGGCGACCAATCATCACGAAACATACATTGGAACATACATGTGTACTTCTTCTTGATTGATGGAAGAGACGAACGGAGAAAGGCCCAGGAGGAGATGGCTAGAATGATGGAGGGGACGGATAAATCATGGAGAGGAGATGAGAGACGGGGACAAGGACATGGAGAGAGACAGATTGAGAGAGAGAGAGAGAGAGAGAGAGAGAGAGAGAGAGAGAGAGAGAGAGAGAGAGACAGACAGACAGACAGAGGGGGGGGGGAGGAGTGTTGGGGCTGAACATAGGGGAAACAGGAAATGGAGTAACGAGCTCTCTACAATGACTACGTCCTCGACGGCAATTTCATCTTCTTCCTTCCCTGATGGAAAATTGGAATAAAAACGTAATGTAGAAACGTATTGTCAACAGCACGACTGGCGTAGGTGTGCTTTCGGTCCCTCAACAGTCAATTTACCTTTACTCAATTTTTCTACGGGATAATTTGATGCACAACACAGCTATCTTCTTCAGTTAACGTGCGCTGTGTCCTTGTATGAACTCGCTACCTAGACTCCAACTGGTCTGTAGAAGTATAGTGTATTAAAAATTGAATCAGTAGTACCCGAAAGCACATAATTAATGTGTCTTGTTTACAGGGAGGTTCGCTCACAGCTCATGTGTGCATTATACATCTTTATGTTTGTCACTGTCAGTTTGTCACCGTTTCTTCCTCCCTTCTCAACTACTGGTTGTTCTTTTCTTCTACATGTACACCTACCTATTTAAAAAAAAAAAAACAAGTGCCTGGCAGACTCGCACTCTTACCCTATTAGTTGCAGTTAATAATGATCCCTAAAAACTTTGGAATTCCAAAGTATATTGTAGCATACATTGCCAAAAGATGAAATCGATAATTATTACTGAAACAATGACGAAAGATTGAGCTACAGAGAATGGAGTTTAGAAAAATTAATAAATGAAACACGAGAGGTACAAAATCAAAAATGTTGAAATGTTTGTAAAGCTTATGGGACTTAACTGCGGGTACATCAGTCGCTAAACTTACAAACTACTTATAAACTAAGTTTTACTAAAGACAGCACAAACGTACACGCCTGAGGGGGATTCGAACTGCCTACGGGGAACAGCCTCGCGCATCGTAGCACAGTGCGTCAATGCGCTCGGCCGCTCCACCACGACACGAGAGGTACGAAGGACTTGATCTTGTAGAGCGTTTAGATGAATCTTGTAGACAGAATAACCTCCACAGTAGCAGTAATTCTCATTCGGTTTCAGAATTAAGCAAAACTAAGATAAATATTTCTCTATATGCGAGAAATATTGTGGAATACTAATCTCTGTTATTCTACTTTAGTGTCTTTAATTAACGTTTTTAGAATTATCTACAGGGTATAACTTTCAGTTGGCAGTGTCGTTTCCGCCGTCTCGCAAATGTGTGCTTTGTTAACGGTCTTTACTGATACGACAAGCAGGCCCGTTCGTTCGTGCGCGAGCTCTCATCTCGGGCTTAATTAGCCTCGTATTTCGTGGGCAGACAATATCGCGGGCTAATAACTACAGCTCATCGTGAACAATGGGCTGCAGCGACTCGCCGCTCGCACACATTTGTCTCCAAGGACAAGAACGGCGCCGACAAAGGCGGCTGCTCAAACAGAGCTCGCGCTGCCACCTGCCGTGTGTGTGTGTGTGTGTGTGTGCGCGGGGGCTCAGGAATGTCTCCGGCAGATAATTGTCTCCATTACGCACGGCAGGCTGGAGTCGTGTCTACAGCGGGGCGACTTTTGTTGGGTAAACAGGCGGCTGCAAGGAGCGAGCCACGCCGCAGATCGCGGCTTTTGTCGTCGCCCACGCGTGCGTGCACACGCACACACACACGCACACACGCACGGACGACCCGAAAAGCGCGCGCCCGCGTGTACACAGCGGCCCGGACTCGTCTGGAGCGCCCGGACACTTGCATATGTATGCGGATGACAATCCTCCGTAATACACTCGAGGAGGCTTCTCCAAATATTAGGACTGCTCCGCCGACCTGCGGCCGATCTCCTTTCTTTGAGGGCGGATTATCCGCGGGCAAGGGGGCGCGCTATTTGCGCTCGCGGTGCCCCGCCCGGTCTTATATCGGCGCGTGTTTAACATTGATTACACGCTCCGCCGGCGCCGCCGCGGACTCCCAAGGATACGTCTATTGTTTGTTTGTAGCACGCTAATGACATACGGCGGCAGGGGCAGGGGTAGGGGCAGGAACCAGCCGCCACAGACCACTCGAGCATTTTAGTCGTCATTCGCCTCCAGCGGGGTAAAAAAAATTACGACGTTTTTGTGACACCAACATTTCTTTTCGTGGCGTACTGTATGTAACACTACAGCTATGAGGATCGTGAATTTTTTTCGACAGTAGATGACGTCTGATTCTTATGGTAATATTCTTCTACGCAAGTGGAAATATCTGTATTCATAAATGTAAATGTCTGTTCGGTGTACGTTTATCACGTCTGAACCACAAGACATAAAGAGCTAAAAATTTGTACAGTTACTAATGTCTACCCGGGGAAGGCTATAGGCACGATTTTATGGCGATCGGATAGCTATATATATATATATATATATATATATATATATATATATATATATATATATATATATATATATCACTGTGAATGTCTGTTCGGTGTACGCTTATCACGTCCGAACGACAAGACACAGAGACTTAAATATTTGTACAGTTACTAATTTATACCTGAGGAAGGTTTTAGGCACGCTTTTATAGCGATCAGATAGCTATTTAGTAATTTGAAGAATATAACGCAAAATGCGGAACAATAATTACTCTTTCAAAATTATATTTACTCTCTGAAAATGGTTTTATTGGTTGCATTGTTGCTTGAGGGTTGATAATGATAAAAGGGTGGAGAGTATATTAGGATGCAAAGTTATCGGTGATTATAAAATTCTACGCGTGTGAGTGTTCATATTTCCCTCTGCAACGAAAACTACAGAACGAAAACGAATAGTCTGTATGTAATTGTTGTCCGAACTCTCCCGTTCTACACCACAGCAGTTCCATGCCGATAGCTATAAGGGGGCGGAAGATATGGTGGTTGAAAGTCGTCAAATTATAAAAAAATTCGGACCGAAGGCCAGCGATGACGTTTGCAACTCTATAGCAAGGAGGTTACATACAGCGAAACGTGGTGCCACAGACCATATATTTGGTCTGAGCGTGCTACAATGTCTTCAGCTCTTTCTCTGTAAGGATAAGCATAAGAATAAGGAAATATAAGAATAAATAGCACACTACTGAAAGATAACGTATATATCATAATCAACCAACACGCGAGCAGAGCCGCGGCTTTAAGCTAGTTTGCTATAAATTGCAATAACCAAACGACAACATACGACCCGCAGGAAGGAAGCACTTACTAAAGTCTGAAACCTTACCTATTACGGGCGTACTGAATATTCGAAAAAATTGACGAGAATACAGCCGGCTCAAGCACATCCAGCTGTATTCAAGGAAAGATGCCACGAAAGTGGGCTGCGTATGCTCTAGCCGCAATATGGCGGTCGTACATCCTGTCAATCGGCTGCACACCATTGATTTTTTTCGTGCAACTAACAAGGCATCCACATGGCTATTGGATTTTACGATTTTTTCATATTTATGGTACATGAAGTTCAGAACACAAATAACAATCAACCAGATCAATTCGACACAACTCGAGACAATTATCAAGAAAATCGACTTTGAAGTTTTGCAAGTACACGTAAATACCGATAATTAAAACAGTTACAGTGACACTTTTTTATTGTGTTCCAATACTTACATAATTTTAATGTCTAATGATATTTTTTACGAAAAATGCACGTAATTTTGTTTATTCCTAAATTTCTATATTTTATAAAACGTACTTAACAATGATGGTTTCAATCCAAAAACACAAACTACGTTTTTTACAGTATCTACTTTACTATCAGTTGACGACGCCAATCTTTGATTGTTCAGTGTGTGAAGAGGTACGACGCTGTTTCTGGAAAGTCATGTCCATAGAAACTAATAGCTTTCCGACCAGCTAAACTACTCAACCATCGTTTTAGGTGATGACAAAGTGATCAGCTTGTCTAAATACATATAAAGCTCAACAACAAGTGAAACTAGAGATCGCAAAATGTTTTATATAACTAAATTCAAATATCATGATTGTCACAACAGGATTCGAACCACCGACTCTGTAGTCATGACACCAGAACGCTAACAGCTGAGCCACTTTCACAGATTATTGGAACTTTTTTGTGTTCTTACAAAACGTCAATGTCGATTTTCTCGATAATTTTTGAGAGTTGCGTCGAATGGCTTTGGCTGATTGTTATTTAAGTTTTCAACTTCGCTTATCATAAATATAAATAAATTCTAAAATCCGATACGTATGTGGTCTCCTTGTAAGACTAAATTTGAATTTTCTGTTAAACCTTCGTTGAATCGACACTATGTTAAAAAAAGTAAACCACTCATCATCCGAAACATTGGTTTTAACACGAGAGTGATTTTTCGGTATGGTACGTCGTTGCCTTCCTCCGTCCTCCGAAATCACTCACCCAGCCAGTTATATGGGGACCTACAGTTTAACAGAAATTCCGAACCACGATGCAAATCGGTCTTTTTCATATCACGTAACAGCCCCAGAGATGATAAAAGTTCTAAGATCAATCAGGTATCGAACACGTGACCTTTCGTTTAACACTCTGGTGTTAGGTAGTGTGGCAGTTATTTTTTGTGGGTTATATGATAACGGTGCACTACTACTAACAGAAGCGAGACAAGAATCGCGGAAGAACGAATTAAATACTGACGCATACAATTCTGAAAAATCTGCTTGAATAAATTTCTCAGTCGTAACATTATGTTTAAAGGACAGAGAGATTTGCTTGGAGAATCACCTCTACCCTGTCTCCATATTGTATTTATTCAAAGTGTTTCTAAAATACTTATACGCAGGTTCCCTGCACAAGAACGTCACCTGACAAATCTCCCGTTTGATTTGTAGTATAGCACATGCTATTACCTGTGAGAGTAGTTTGCAACTGTCGTTCTTTTGTTTTCAATGTGTCGGCTGGAGTTTCAAGAGTGAAATCTCGCAACTCTTGGGAATAAGCTTATATTAGTAACAACGAAAACATTGAAGAAAATATGTATTAAGAGACCAATTACGGATTCCTCTGTAACTGACCAGGGTTGACGAAGGTTCGTGGGCTTACACTTCATATTGCACCAACCGCCCCTTTCTGAGCCGAAAATACCTGCCTTAAATCAGAAGCGTTACCTAAAGAATAACACTATAAGCAAAAAAAAAAAAAAAAAGTACTACTTCTCGTGTTGAACCATCACTTATTTCAGATACTCTTCTAACGGAATAAAGAGCAGTACTTTGTTTCTGGACATTGGCTTTGGCTTTCCACGACAGCTTGCTATCTAAGAATTTGAAATGAACCACATTTATAGGACTCGCATTTCCGGCGGAGTGAAGAATCGCTCGTACCCTCAGTGATGCACATGTTGTATACGAACCGCGCAGGCAATTTAGAGGTCGTAGGGAAGATAGTGCCAACTGTCCCCCCTCGCCCCAAATGCGAGTGTAGGAGCAACAGGGAATGACCGGCAGCTGTACAGTGTGCCGCATGCTGTCCTGCGCAGGAGACAGATGTACGCGTAAACACTCACGTTGTACGTCTGCCACTGAATTTGCCGGTTAGACGTACCACAGACTTTGTTGTCAAAAGGAGTATTACTTTAAATTGTGATATTTGTTCACAACGTTCTACGACAGTAATTGATAGGTTCCTGTTTGCAGTATCTTACCGACGTAAAGAGTATATTTTCGTAGTAGGTGTGTACTGCAGTGTTGCTAGCTCGAAGAAAAAAAATCGTTTTTTCAATATTTAATTATGTAACAGACATACCTTAGCTGGTTTAACTTATTGGAATTTCTTCATTTTTTTTACTGAACATCTGTGAATGACGGTAATGTTGTCAGGTGTGGAATTATTGTAGCAATAAACGAAATTTTAGAAGTAAATGGACGAAGTAGTTTACTTTTCAATTTCCTGATGTGACCCCAGAAATATAAAAGAAGAAAGTCGAAACAATTGACAGGGAATTGAATGTGGTCACGGCTCTCTGGGATACGATCAGATAACTACATTACGATTTTCTGAGATTGTAAGATAGAGAAATGTTTCTGCTAGCTGCATGATGAAAATAAATCAAAATTATGTCTTCAAGTGCAGCAGTGAAAAACAATTGGTGGCGATTGCATCTTTAAACAAGGTTGAGCACTTGTTGTTAATGCAAGGCCTGTGCGGAGTGGTTACACGACAATAACATCCCTGTAATGGACTGGTCTGCACAGAGTCCTGACTTGAATTCTATACAACACCTTTGGGACGTTTTGAAACGACGACTTCGTGCCAGGCCTCACCTACCTTCATCGATACCGCTCCTAAGTGCAGCAGTCTGTGGAGAATGGGCTGCCATTCCGCAAGACATCTTCTAGCATGTGAGTGAAAGAAGCCTGCGATAATGGAAACTGTCATTAGGGCTAAGGGTGATAAATTCCAGGATTACCGATGAAGAGCGCCACGAAGTTGTAATTCATATTCAGCCAGGTGTCAGGATACCGGCCGCATTGGCCGAGCGGTCTGCGGCCTGCCAGTTACAGTCTGCACGGCCGCTAAGGTTGGGGGTTCAAATCTCACCTCGGGCATGGATGTTTGTGCTGTCTTTAGTATCAGGTAGTTCATAAGTAGTTTGTAAGTTTAGGGACTGATGACCCTACAGTAAGTCCCTTAAGCTTAACAAACAATTGAATTGTATTTTGACAGCACAGATGTTTGAGGCCCAGAACGCAATGAGGTGATTTTGTCGACTATAAATGGGTCGTTAATAAAGCGTTTAAAGAGCATTTGCGCAGCGCCGCCGCAGTGCAAGAAGTACTGCGGTGGCCCACGGCTGCCCCCCTGCCAGCGGTCTGTAGTGGGCGGAGCGGCAGCGGCAGCGGCGGGGAGAGCGGGGCGGGCAGGCGAGGCCAGGGATCGGCCGTGTAATAGGCTGCGGAATTAACTTAACATCCGTATCGGATGGCGAGGAGCCGGAGTTAATTGGACGGAAGGGAGGCGCCTGCCGCCGCTTCGATCGCTATCGCCGTCGTTTGTCTTCGGCGTCGCCATCGGCCGCGGACGACCGCCGTCGCTGCCTCCGCCAGGAGGAGGCCGCTCTCTCTGCTGTGCGTACCGTCCGGCGAAACGTATTACCACTTCTGGTTCCGCAGTGGTACCGCTGCTTCATATTCTTTAAGTATTGTGATTTTAAAAAAAGTTAAAACTAGAAATTTATATGTCATTCTACAATACAACCCAATGCCTTAGATTTATAAAGAGTCTACTAGAAAACACAGCTTTATACATAGAATGAAGGCTTTCACGGCTGGTGTCGTCATTACTTAAAGCTTCCGGGCTGAGATGCCGTGGTCCATATATAAAACTTTCCCCTGACGTCTGCGGAAGGCATCCTCGGAGGTAAAGCTTCCGCAGACGAGGGCGAAACGTCAGGGGAAAGTTTCATATATGGACCACGGCATCTCAGCCCGGAAGCTTTAAGTAATGACAGCTTTATACAATTCTAATTGTTATGTAATCCATTAGTCATTATTTATTTACGAAACATTGCAAGCTTAAAACTAGGCTGCAGCGTTACAAGTGTGCCAGTGGTTATCCTAGCCGGCCGCGGTGCTCCAGTCACGGTCTGCACGGACACTACGGTCGGGGGTTCGAATCCCCCCTCGGGCATGGATATTTGTGCCGTCCTTAGTATAAGGTAGTTAATAAGTAGTTTGTAAGTTTACGGACTGATGACCCCTTAGCTAAGTCCCATTAGATATACAAACATTTGAAACTTTTTTTTTTTTTTTTTTTTTTTTTTTTATTTTTTTTTTTTTTTTTTTTTTTTTTTTACAATCCTAGATGTTCACGGCCAGCTCACCGAGCGGGCCTCTGGTACTGGTCGGCCCAGACTGATTACTGTCGCTGCAGTCCCCCAACTACTAATTCCCCCATTTTGATTACGAAAAGATACTACTAACTTACTCTTTAAAAAACCTACGTCTAGGACCAAATCGGTTTTGCTAGATCTACCCCCAGATCCAGAGGATAGCGGATAACAGCCAATGACGGCGTCCAGTCCATCTTCCGCCGGCACGGTCAGACCTAGCGGTCTTGGTCAGTGAAGGTCAAAATCGGTAAGGAGTCTGAAATGGTGCGACGTCTGCTTTGGGTGATGGTGGTCTTGTTTGTGTGGATGTCTTGATTGGTATGTTTTGTTTAGTTGTTTCTGAT
Source organism: Locusta migratoria (assembly GCA_026315105.1). Classification (NCBI taxonomy): domain Eukaryota; kingdom Metazoa; phylum Arthropoda; class Insecta; order Orthoptera; family Acrididae; genus Locusta; species Locusta migratoria. Next base: position 769,378,170 of record CM048744.1, read on the forward strand.
AAAGTCTTGTCTTACTTTGTTGGAAATTGTCTTCGCAACATGATTGAGGACATTGGAGGTGTTTTCTGATCTTACCAGTTCATGTATAACGTTTCTGGGCAGTTGATCTCACAATTCACGCGCCACGTCGTCGAAGATGGGACACTCGAAGACGACATGATCCGGATTGCTTTCTCCCACTCCACATTCGACGCGCGTCTCCTTGATCATATTGTAGACATTATACCTTTATCAATGTTTGCCAGCTGTCAGTATAAGTTTTCCATTGCGATGTCTTCGGTAGCTCTAAACTTACCGTGAAAATACTCATCTACATCTACATTGGATATTCTACAAATCACATTAAAGTGCCTGCCAGAGGGTTTATTGAACCACCTTTATACTATTTACCTCCCATTCCATTCTCGAATAGCGCGCGGGAAGAAATAAAACCTGAATCGTTCCGTTCGAGCTCTGATTTCTCGTGTTTTATTCTGATGATCTTTTCTACCTATGCGATTGAGAATCAACAATATTTTTTCTCATTGAATACGTGCGATTTGGCACAATCTTTTCGATACTTTCAGGTACAGCTTTGGACGAAATGGGACATTTCGTTTCGTAGACGAGAAATATAAAGAAAAACAGTTTAGTTTTGCCAGCCGGCCGCGGTGGCCGAGGTGACTGAGGCGCTCCAGTCACGGTCAGCACGGTTACTACGGTCGGGGGTTCGAATCCCCCCTCGGGCATGGATATTTGTGCCGTCCTAGTTCGTAAGTAGTTTGTAAGTTTGGGGACTGATGACCCCGTAGTTGGGTCCCATAAGCTTGACAAACATTTGAACATTTAGTTTTGCCTACCATCTTTGCACGTGCAGCTCTTAATTGTAAATTTTTACTTAAAGAATGGGTTTATATTATGGAAAAATATATTATAAATAAAAAAAGGTATTCATCGAATTTACGTAATATGTTTCATCAACGAGCTTTGTAGGCATAGTTAGTTGTTATTTTTGAAAGTAACATTGCTAGTTTTACAGAAAAACAAAATACAGCAATAATTTATAGAAATAATCATTTCTGAGAGATTGTTCTTCTACACTGAATCTCACGTAAGCACGAGTGTATATTTTAGTAAAAATGTTCAAATGTTTGTAGAGCTTATGGGACTTAACTACGGGGTGATCAGTCCCTAAACTTACAAATTACTTATGAACTATCTACTACTAAGGACGGCACAAACATCCATGCCCGTGGGGGGATTCGAACCCCCGACCGTAGTGGCCGTGCATATCGTGACTGAAGCGCCGCAGTCCCCTCGGCCACCGCGGCCGGCTATATTTTAGTATTGTTCCATCTTACAAGAAGATGCGTAAAGCTTTGATTTACAGGAAGTAGGCGTAGAAATGACAGAAGCATATAAAACACTTTAATTCGTTGTATTACCTATGCATGCTTTTGAACAACAGGAAACTGCTGAAAAGATGAATAAATAAGACGATATTTGCATTGTAAATTACTTATTGTGGTTAAACGACGATTTGTGTTTATATAGTTGTTTGGATAACACCGGATGTACTGGTATCCAATGCAGACATCTTAACTCAGAATAGCTTCTTGCACTGAAGCTTTTGAAGCCAGTCGAGTGCACCGCGTGCAGCACGCTTCGGCGCAGTTGTGGACAGGCAGCGAAGTGGCGACAGGGCGGGCGGGCGACAGCCGGTGACAGCGGCGTGCGCCGAGACTGATTATCCCGGGGCGGCGTGGCGCGTGTCTTGTGGTGGACATGCATTATGCACGCCGGCTTTCCTCCGCCGCCGCCGTCGCCGCTCCTTGCCATCAATTAATAACAGCCATATCACGGGACGTCCATAATTGATGGAGCCTCCATTACGGACCATAAGGAGGAGGCGGCGCCCGCGCCCGAAGACGCCTAGGGGCGGCGGGGGCGGCGAGGGCGGCTGCAGAGGCCGGCCGAGCACTGGCCGCCGCCGCCGCCGCCGCCGCTCACGCCGGAATCCGCCCCCGCTCTGCTCTGTAAGCACCGCGCATGAATTTAAAATCTCGGCCACCGGCGGCTAAGTGGCGGCCGGCTACCGCTACAGCTGCCGGCTGCGGCCCCCTCATCTCTTTACCGCGGCCTGCTGCCCCCTGTCGTTAGCCCCAGCCTTAAAGCAGCCTTCCTCGTGCCTCTACTGCCTCTTACCGCTTACCAATTATTTTCTTTACCGCATCTCATTTCGCAAGGGACACTTTTGACCTATAACGCTCGCACCGAGAGTTCTGGCGTAGTGGTTAGCACCCTAGACTTGCAGTCAGCGAGACGGCGGTTCAGACACACCTCCGGTCATCCGGTTTCCCGTCATTTCACAATCTCGCTTAAAGGAAATGTCGGGATGGTTCCTTTCAAAGGGCCGGTCCTTATTCAAACAACCGACTTCGTGTCGCACTCTAATGATGACCCTACTGACGGGACGTTAATCTTCGTTATTCCTTTTTCCTGATAATGCTCGTAACAGCACTGAACCATCGTTACAAGATTTGGTCATAACCAAACTTTACACCCTTCCACAAACGATATTTAAGTACAAATAAATAAAGCAACAAGATATCAGTACCGTAGGAGGTAAAACTATACGCAATTTAATTACGTCAGTGTGACATAGCATTTTCAATCAGTAGTATCGGAAAAAAAACCTTTCGCAATTACAACAGCGTGAAACACACATATCGTACACACCTGTTTTTGATTATATCTGTCTTCAAAGTGCAGATGCAAATGCAGAATCAAAGTAGAGGACGCATATATTTTTATTCATCTTCAAACGTTCCTAACTGATTCACAGACAATTTTCAGCACCACACTGAGGAGCCATACAAACTGGTATAGGCATGCGTATCAAAACCACGGAGTTATATTAACGCTCAGAGGACGGCGCTGCGGTCGGCAACGTCTGTATGAGACAGCAGGTGACTGGTGCAGGCGTTGCTTCCGTCACTGCTACAGCAGTGGTCGGTTATTACTTTTTGAGTGAGTTTTGTCGTGGTATCGTCGCACGAGAGGAAGAGGACAGCATCTCCGAGTCAGCGATAAGGTGAGGTTTCTCCCGTGCCACCATTTTACGTTTGCACCCTGCATAACGGGGATCCAGTGAATCGTCTGATCCCCCACATCGCTGCGGCCAGATAAAGATCCTGCAAGAACAGGAGAAACGACGACTGGAGAGAATCGTTCATCGTGACGGATGGTCAACCCTTTCGTAAATTGCAGCGGATTTCAATGCTGGGCCATCAATAAGAGTCAGCATGCGAGCCATTCAACGAAACATCAACGATTTGTGCTTTCGCAGCTGAAGACCGCTCGTGTACCCTTGCTGACTAAATGACAGAAAGCTTTACGCTTCGCCTGACTTCGACAACCCCGAAAATGGAATGCATGTGACTGAAAACATGTGGACTTGTCTGACGAGTCTCGTTTCCAATTGTATCAAATGGATGCACGTGTAAGAGTGAGGAGACAATCTCATGAATCCAGTGATCCTGCATGACAGCTGATAGCGGCTCTGTAATGGTGCGCGGCATGCACAGCTGGAGTGATATGGGAGCTCTGATACGACTCTGACAGGGGACACGTACGCACGCATCCTGGTCGATCACCTGCCTCCATTCCTGCCCACTGTGTATTCCGACCGACTTTGGCAATTCGAGTAGGACAATGCGACACCTCACACATCCAGAAAGGCTACAGAGTGGATCCAAAAGCACGCTTCTGAAGTTAAACATTTTTCCAGGCTCGAGTATTAATGAGCGTATTTGGGACGCCTTGCAGCGTGCTGTTTAGAAGAGGCGTCGAGTCCACGCCACGCCGCGCTGCGCTACTTCTGCCAGCTGGCTGGCGCTCGACGCGTTTTCAGGCAGGTGTACCAGTCTCTTTGGCCCTTTAGGATATAAGCCTATGTTGCGGTATAATTGGCGAAAGACATGTTACGACATTGACACACCCGTATCATCATTTTTAAACTGTCACAAGGGTGGCTCTTGATGTTGGACTTGTCGAATACGAGATTTATTTTGAATGTGAAAACGGGGTTATAGTGAAGTGCACACATTGTTTTATTCCGCTTCGCTTTAACCTTTTCCTCGAAGTCCCGCATCTATACTTTGAGGACTGATATAAGCACTACCAGGTGTGCAGGATATGTGTATGAACACTATTATAATTTCTTCACGCAGAGGATTTATGGCACTGTTGGTTGAAATTATGTAAAGTGATGTCACTAAATCACGTATAATTCCTGTCCTATAGTATCATGTTGTTTCCTTTGTTTGTCTCTGTGACTTGCACTATATTTTTATGAAAAGACTTTTACTCTAAACATGGTTTCGTTCGGCTCCGATCGATGGAGATCAAAGGTTACGCTTGTCACACTGAAACTGTTCACGGCCTATATAAATCAGTGATTTATTTTTCTTATTTTTATTTTTTTATTATTATTTTTTTTATTATGAATGTTTCTTCTCTCGCCATAAGCATGCTGACGTCGATATCTACAAGCATTCTGTGACATGTATTGAAGTTACTTTGAATAAAATTGTTAGTGCTGGCTTTCATAGGAGACACGGTCGGTCAGTAATGCGGTGGCACGCCGTTGATGGCAGACAGCCGCCCCCTCAGCAGGCCGCTTCCAACATTCCGGGAGTAGCATCGGTCCCGAACACAATTCACCGCGCGGGTTGGTGAGTAAGACTGGGCTTTGCCCTCTCCAGGATGTGCGTTTTAGGCTGCTAGCACGTCCTACCCCAGTTACACGATTCGCAAACATCTAGAAAACTAGACGCTAGACGGAGACATATGGGGTGTACAAATTCCGTCCGAGGATGGGGGAAGGTCACACGTTAACTCCACTAACTTTATCAAATCGAGAGTAACATATCGACAACGTGAGAAGCCAGCAAGGGCAAGAAGAATATGGTAAATGTATGAGGTCAAGTACAAATGTTTGCCGGCCGCGGTGGCCAAGGAGACTGAGGCGCTCCAGTCACGGTCTGCACGGCCACTACGGTCGGGGGTTCGAATCCCCCTCGGGCATGGATATTTGTGCCGTCCTTAGTATAGGGTAGTAGATAAGTAGTTTGTAAGTTTAGGGACCGATGACCCCGTAGTCAAGTCCCATAAGCTTAACAAACATTTGAATTTTTGAACAAATGTTTGTTTGTATAGTCTATGGAACTTAACTATGGGGTCATCAGTCCATAAACTTACAAACTTCTTATCAACTACTTACGAACTAGGACGGCACAAACACCCATGCCTGGGGGGGGGGGGATTCGAACCCCCGAGCGTAGTGGCCGTGCAGACCGTGACTGGAGCGCCTTAGTCCCCTCGGCCGGTGAGGTCAAGTACAACTGCACAAACAACGATAAATGTTACACGTTAAGTCAGTAAAATACATCATTTTCTAAATAAAGTTCCCCACAACTCATCGCGGCAGGAGAACCTACGGCCCTGCCTCTTGTACAGTACCAATTGCATTATGCCCTTGTAAAATAATACGGCACGAGAAAAACGCAAAAAAGTTTTTTTGGGCTTGCCGAAAAAATGTGAATAATGTAGTGTAAGATCTGGACTACGCGATCGATGCTTCAAAATCTCCTACTAGAAAATCTGAAGCAAGGATTGTGTGATGCACACCTTCTGCTGTGTTGCAGTGTCTTGTTATAACTAATTGCACTCTCAAACAGTTATGAGACCCGTTCTAAGCATTTATCGAGTGAGAGACGTAAGCAGATACCTCCCCTCCGCATACGTGAGTGAAGGCTGACATCGCCCCAAACTTGTGGCACCGCAGTATCCATCGCGTCCCTGGAAAGTTAACAGCGTGTGGCCAGACAGAGGCGTAAGACGTGCGCCCCTGGGGGCTGCGGCGGCCCCGGAGCTGCCGCTGGACACGCTTTATGCAAATTAATGCGCAAAGCGGCGGCGGCGGCGCCTTGAGGAGCGGAGCGGCTAAGCAGGCGCGGCCCCCCTAAGTGCCTGCCGGCTGCCGGACCGCCTGTCTGCCGCAGCGCAGCCTCTGCTCTGCTCGCCTGGTTAACGCCCAAGCTGCAGGGCAGGGACCTGGGGACTCACCAGCGTCGCGTGCGCGCGTAGTCTCGCTTCACAGATAGAGGCGGGCACAGCATTACAAGCTTGCTGTGTACCGACTTGGACAGGAGGAGGGGGCACTGACAGCGAACTGGATGGATAGAAATGCGATGTCGTGACTTTAACAGAGATGATAAACTCAACGAACAATCTGGTCGCTACAGACGAGATAGGATTGGAAACAGTTGGTCATGTGACAGTGTAGGGCTGTCTCCGTTAGGGCACTGAAGTGGTGTGTTACTGACAAATAGGGTGGCATTTTTATTAGTGAATGAAATTGCCATTAACCTGAAATTTGGTTTCAACACAATACCTACGAGAATGCGGCTGACTAGACCCGCAACGATGGAGCAAAAACTGAAGTACTGTTTAGGACATCGTCCCATCTCTTGTAAAGGCTTGAGTAGCGGAAAAGCGCGTGTTTAGGTACGGAAAGAACAGATCACAGTTTGTGACTTTAATCTTCTATTCACATCTGAATGATGTTAGGAAATGCCACAAACGGTACGTAGTTTGTATTTCACTTTAAACTGAAAATCCTGTTTCGAGGTTATGAACAAGAAAGTCGACAAGAAAACGGGCAACAGTTAGAACTTCAACATGTCATTGAGTAACATGAAATTATTATTCCGGCTAGTTTCAGGTAATCTATGCTAACATTGAAACGTTTTGTAATGTTTAAAAATAAAATAATCGGGATTGGATGGTTGTGTGTCTTGTCCTTAGCATGCTATAGTTTACCGCGGTGGAGTAGCCGAGCGCTCTAAGGTACGGCGCCCATGATTGCTCACCTTCGGAAGTTCGAGTCATCCCTGGGGCATGTGTGTGTGTGTGTGTGTGTGTGTGTGTGTGTGTGTGTATGTGTGTGTGTGTCTGTCTGTCTGTCTGTGTGTGTGTGTTATCCTTAGGTTAGTTTAAGTTAGTCTAAATAGTTTGTAAATCTAGGTACTCATGACCATCGCAATTTGCTCCAATATGGTTACAAACATTTGAACATTTATGATTTAGTTCGCAGTTTGTAAGTCTAGGTACTGATGACCTCAGCAGTTTGGTCCCTTATGTTTACAGCCATTTTTGAGACCACCGTGGGCAAGAATTTCTTGTGCAGATTCACTCAAAAGGGGAGGTCTGCTCAGTGCCTGTTGTGATACTGTATATGCAAGAGACAGATGAAGAGTCCATTTTCCTACATACTTGTAGAAACATGACCAGCACCATCAATTCCGAAGCTCAAGTTGATGGAAGGTGTCAAGTTTTGGGGGCTTGCTCTGAACCTACTGCTCGCTGGCTCTGAACACACAGGGAGCTGGCGACCAGGGCGTGGCGTCCCGTCCACACGGCAGGCCCCCTGGGCGGGTGACGTACGACGGTGTTTGCGAGGAATATTTGCCCGCGGCGCCGAGGTGGTCTCGCCTTATTCGATTAGGCGGCGGCCGAGGCAGGCGCGTCGAGTGTATGGCTTTTAGCGACCACCGCGCGGGTAATTGGCAGACAATGCAAGGGCTAAGAGGCCGAGGGAGGCCGATAATTGGGACACACCTAACAGGATTACCGCTGACCGCCGCCATCTGTCCGTCTCAGGAGGTTCCGTGCACCACAGGCCTAACCGCCACCATGCGTTCCACGAGCTCACCTGAACGTTACATCGCGCCCTTAAATAACTGTCCTCGTAGTTACACTATGTCATCAAAAGTATCTGGACATCCCCAAAAGCATACTTTTTTTTCATATTTGGTGCATTGTTCTGCCACCGACTGCCAGATTCTCCATATATCTTCAGTTGTCATTTGACATAATGAGAGAGCCGAAGCGGATGCTCTGTGACGCTCACGGACTTCGAACATGGTCAGATATTTGTGTGTCAGTTCTGTCAGAAGTCTGTACACGATATTTCCACACTGCTAAACATCCCTGGGTCCACTGTTTCTGATGTGATAGTGAAGTGTAAATGTGAAGGGACACGTACAGCACGAAAGCGTACAGGCCGACCTCGTCTGTTGACTGAGACTGCCGACAGTTTAAAAACGGTCGTACAGTGTGAAAGACAAGCATCTATCCAGACCATCACACAGGAATTTCAGACTGCATCAGGATGCCCTCTAAGTACTATGACAGGCGGGAGGTAAGAAAACTTGGATTTCGTGAACGGCTATCCATATACCACACATTATACAGGTCACTGCCAAACGACGCCTCGCTTGGTGTAAGGAGCGTAAACAGTAACGATTGAACAGAGGTAAAAAGTCGTATGAAATGACGAATCTTGGTACACAATGTCGCGATCCGATGGCAGATGTGGATATGGTGAGTGCCTGGTGAACGTCATCTGCAGACGTGCATAGTGCCGACAGTAAAATTCGAAGGGGGTGGTGTTATGGTGTGGTCGTGTTTTTCATGGAGGGGGCTTGCATCCTATGTTCTTTTGGGTGGCCTGTCACAGCAAAAGCTTACATTGATGTTTAAGCACCTTCTTGCTTCCAGCAGTGAAGAGCAATTTGGGGATGACGATTCTGTCTTTCAACACTATCAGGCACCTGTTCATGATACATGGCCTGTGGTAGAGTGGTTACACGACAATAACATCCCAGTATGGACTGGCCTGCACAGAGTACTGACTTGAATCCTTTGAGATGTTTTGGAGCGCTGACTTCGTTTCAGGCCTCACCGACCGACATCTTCCCAGCGCAGCAGTCCATGACGAATACGCTGCCATTCCCCAAGAAACGCAGAGCGTATGCCTGCGAGACTGGATGCTGTTATCAATGGTAAGGGTGGGCCAACACCATACTGAATTCCAACATTACCGATAGAGGGTACAACTAACTTGTAAGTCATTTTCAACTAGATGTTCAAATGTTTGTATAGTCTATGGGACTTAACTACGGGGTTATCAGTCCCTTAACTTACAAACTACTTATGAACTAAGACTAAGGACGACACAAATATCCATGCCCGAGGGGGCATTCGAACTCCCGACCGTAGTGGCCGTGCAGACCGTGACTGGAGCGCCTCAGTTCCCTCGGCCACTGCGGCCGGCTCAACTAGATGTCAGGATAAGTTCGGTCACATAAAGAAGCTTTGTCATTGTGTGAAATTCCGACATTTCTCCAAGGCGTGGTAGCACGAATGTCTTCTTGTGTGAAACCAGTGACTAGCAGGCTGTGGTACGCAGCTATGAGTGTCGAGCCGGTACCTGATGATGGCTTTTGCTATGCTATCCGACCTTACAGATTCATCCGTATTGTCCGTTGACGGTGACGAATGAGCTGCGTAAGGTTGGTTTACAACCGAGCGTTCGGCTATTTAAGTCGAATGAAACTTAGAAATGTATGTAATAATGTTAAATGACACTTACTTCTCTTAATACTAGTGCGAGGGATGGTGCCTTAGGTTTCTCGTAGTACCTGGTCGTAATGAAATTCTAAAGAAACATAGCTGCGTTTTTAACTAAGATATCAGAGCATGTTAATGGTAGACTGATTTGTAGTTAAATATTCTCCGATAGACCGATATCTCCTCTCACCAAGATTACAGCCTGACATTTCACCACATAAATACAGCAATTCGTGCTGTCAGTGGGCAGGACATGTCAAGAGTAGTTTAATGTCGGGGCACCGATGAAGCTAAATTTACTATTCATATAAATATATTTTTTTACTATCAACACCACAATTTAAGAGAATATTTACGAAATGCTGCTCAAATTGCTGGGTAAATATAATACGTGTGAATACAGAGCAAAACGCAACTGGGAAAGCCGAAGTGTATACACGGGTGGAAAAGTATGATGAAATGCTTTCGAAACACGCAGGACAGAGCCGTTACTCTTGGTGTGATCTCAGGAAACTTTTACGGGCCTACTGTCAATATCAATACAGCAGCTTCATACTCCACAAAATATGCGAGACACACACTCCAGAGAAAGAAAGAAAGAGGAAGCGAAAGAGACCAGACTCCGTTGGATTTGTAATTCTTTCCGTGGATCCTCAGAAGACAGTACAACAAAAACGTTTAATGAAGTGGATTATAAGTGGATTAGCAGAAAATTTTCCTGTCAAGGGTAGAACGTATACCGGAACTTATAAATCAACTCTTTTGTAATTTTTTAGTTCATTTTGATTATTATTTGGCCTTTCTATTCTTTCTTTTGAATGCAAACAGAGAAAGTAAGAATTCTGTTGCACTTTAGTGATTATTGATGCTCGGTAGTATCACCAGTTGACAAGTATTTTATTTATTCGAGAAGTTTGGTAAATAAAACAAAACAAGAGAGAGAGAGAGAGAGAGAGAGAGAGAGAGAGAGAGAGAGAGAGAGAGAGAGAGAGAGAGAGCGAAAGAAAGAGCAGAGTTTAACGTTCCGAGGTCATTAGAGACGGAGCATTGAAAATTGTTCACGTTGCCCTACACGTCCCATTTAAGTAACTTACTATATTTTTCTTCACTTCATTTCTGTGTGTAGCAAATAAAGAAACTAACTTGTGTTAAGAACAACAGCCGCGGTGGAGTAGCCGAGCGGTCTAAAGCGTCTCGCTGCGGAGCGCGCGGTTGTTGGCCGTGGAGGTTCGAGTCCTCCCTGGGGCATGGGTGTGTGTGTTTGTCCTTAGGTTAGTTTACCTAGGTTTAAGTAGTTTGTAAGCTACGGACTGATGACCACGCAGTTTGGTCCGATATATTTACAAACATTTGAACATTTAAATATCGATGAGAAAAGGGATAAAAAATCTGTCACATGGACGAGGCTACTAAAAGACAAAAAATTGTCTAGTTTGATGTGAAGCAAAAATCTTTTCTGTGATATGCTCAAAACTTATAATGAAGAAGAAATTGTCAAAGGAGTTGACATGCATTTAAATAAACAAATTGCGTAATGCATGTCATGACTGTTGCCGATGGTGTAAATAAACTTAATGGAGATAGACAAAGTGGGCTAAAAGAATCACTCCGTACAAATGTTGCAACGCCGACTGGAAATACCACAATTTCAGCCGAAGATTGCTATATTTATATTCTGGACGAAGCTGCAAATTAACTAACAACAATTTTGTAATCGCGAAAAGACGCACAAACAGGTACAAGAAATAAGCTTAGACTTCGTAAAATCGTTAGCACTACACGGAAGTGCGAAATAACTGCAGAATCGCATCGTAATAATTGGAACACAATTGGAATTGCACAGAATCCGTAGAAAGTCGTCGCAGTTGTAGCAACCGAGAGCAATTTCTGGGTGGGTAACAGGTTGTGGGTGTCCCTGTAGACCGCCTGCTACCTGCTCGACCGGGTCTTCTCACAAGTGTGGCTCCTCACAAGTGTGCCTCCTCACAAGTCTTGGTCCCGCACCTGCTGCCGTGTCTCGCAGCGTGCGGTCGTCGTGCAGGTGAGGTGAGTTGAGGCGCAGCTCGGCACAGCTGGCCCACAGCTGGCGGTGTCTCGGTTTTATTTGGCAATTAAAGCCACAGCGGGGAGAGGTCAGCGCCTGCGGCGGCGGCGGCCGAGGGGCGGCGAGGCCCGCGGCGACGCCTCCTGTCTGGCCGGCGAGTTAATATTTGCAGACACCGCGTGGCCGGCGCACATGAAAGACCGCACCCCGCTGGAATTAGCCAACGAGATTAGGCGGCGCAGGAGGCGGCCGCGGGCGATCCGCCGCCCACCCGCCATCTGCCGCCGCCGCCGCTCCCCACACGGCGGGCACGCGCGCGGCAGCCCCTGGCCGCAGGCGTGTCAGCGCCACCGGCCGAACCACTCACTGTATCGGCACACCGTACCCTACTTTCAACCATGTTTCTGAATGGGGGTTGTGCTGTCTTGGATGGTGCGTCCTAATGTACTGACCGATAAAGAATGTGTTTTTTGATATCTACCAAAGTGATACTTAAGCCGAACAGGAAGCGCGTCGGGATAGTCACGATGGATAAGATGGCCACTTCTGACAAGTGGGAAATCAGGGTTCGAGTTGTAGTCCAGGACCAATTTTTATGTGCAGCTGCTGATTTACTTCAATACGCAAATATCACTTGAATCAGGATACCTCAATGTTCGAATTTATTTGGGTTTGTTCATTCCATCATCAGGTTTGTACGAACTTATTTTCAGACAGAAAGAAGTGGTGCCTGCAGGTAAAACAAAGGATGTGTGTATCGGTTGGGTTTAACGTTATTGGAAATTCCGAGGTGCAAGTCGCAAAACAACATATCGAGAGGAGTTGCACATGTAAGTCACTGCCATCTTCCGCCGTTTGGAAGAGGTAAGTCGCAACATAGTTTGAAGAGATCGTACGGATATTTTATTTGATGTCATTTACAATGAGCTGAAAATGCATGACATATTTTTGAATGGTTGACTGGTTCGTTAGTTGTTTGGGACAGGGGGGCCAAACAGCTAAGGTCATCATTCCCCCCGCTGGGGAGGGAAAGGAGTGAGGATAGTAGAGGAGGAGAGGGGAAAGGAAATGCAGTCCCGGGAGGAAAGAAGGAAGAAGGACTGCATCAGCTCGGTGCCTCCTGCTCGCCAAGCACGTACTCAAGAATGAACTCTGAGCCCCCTGGGGGGATATTTTCATTGTTAACGGTTTTCATACATTGAATAATTTCTTCTTATATCTAATTACGTTTAACAATAGGTGGTCAAGGAAAATTCTCGCTCTCGGCGTTCAAAACGCGATTCCTCACATGCCAGCATTAAAAAACTTGTCTCACAAAATTTCGTCATAAATATTTTCGGCACTAAATGAACGTCGAAGACTGAGATGGGTGTCCATTCCATACGTCAGTGTCTTTCAGAATTACAACATAAACTTATAGGGGATGTAGATGGTGTCTTCAGGAACAAAATGAGCATATGGGTATATGTATCCAAGTACTGTCATTCAACGACAGTACAGAGCGTTAAAGTTTCTTGAGTGGAATGTATAGCGGCAGGCGTCGGTGCCTGTAACTTGTGGTTGAATGGCGTTTTGGGGCGTGGGTTTCTATGCTCGTTTTGTTCCTCAAGACGCCATCAACATCCGCCACAAGTTTGTTCGAAAAATTGTGCAATTGTGAAACAAATTGACGTATGGATCACACATCCATATCAGTCTTCGACGTCCATTTAGTACCGAAAATATGTAGGACGAAATTTTGTGAGACACTTTTTTTATTGTTGGCTTGTGAGGAATTGCTCCCCGCAGCCCGAGTGCTAGAATTCCGTTTCACCCTGTACACAGTTAGCTCGCTATACAAATAATTGGTTGTCCGCCAGTGACTGCACAATAACTGACGAGATGTACACATGCAGAGTGGGCACGAGTGCTGCGAGAACTACACCACCATCCAGGGGATCTGGTGAAGAGATAACAAAAACTGAAATTGTGGCATAGGCGATAAGTTGGGTGCCAGAAGACTGGGTTGACATCTCGAGTTGTCAGGATCCATTTACGTTTGGAATCATACCGTGAACAAGAGGGATCTGCACTGTGTCGCTACCAGAGTCAGGTGTGACCTGCAGTGAAGTCTCCGATGGTCACTTGTGACCGCGTCTTTGGTGGCAACAGCGCGTCCGTGGATAACAGGGCGAAAATGAATGGAAACAGCGATCTACACGTCTCATATACTCAAGGTCCGGGATTCTATGGCAACAGAGATGCTCGATGCTGAATTGCAAACCCTCTAGTAATTCCCTTATTGACCAGTTCCTCGTGAATAATACGACACACTATAGTGTAGCTTATCTAAGCACAAACGCCTCGAGGTAGGTACAGAGCTGTCCCGTCTCAAAACGTGTCTGGGACGTGGAGAGAAGCCGTATGCGTTCACATCAACGTCCAGCTAGCTACTTTGATGCAGGTAATAGAAACAGGTAAGTGAGGGATCTGGTGAATGGTGAGGTGTCGGCTTGCACGGCACAGCGGGGACAAGGGCGCGGTTGTGGGCGGCAGGCGGTGGCGGCTATCGCGGGAGGCAGCCGCGTGTCCGGCACATGTGGCGTTCTTGCGCGCCGGCGCAGCGGGCAGATAGCGGCCGCGGAGGCTGCGTGATAGCGCGCTGCCGCCGTCCCCAGGCGGGAGGCGGGAGGCAGAAGGGGGCAGCCGCAAAAAGCGCCTCCTCGCGGGCCGCGCGCCGCCGCGCTATCGCCGCTGTCCTCGCCTCGCCTCGCCTCGCCTCCATCCACACAGCCTGGCCGGCTCCCTCTCACCCCAGCAATATGGTCTGGTGGGAACACTTACACTATGGCACCAAAGTATCCAGACACCCCCAAAAACGTACGGATTTAGTATTACATGCATTGTGCTGTCACCTAATACCAGGTATTACCCACCAGCGACCTCTTTATTAGTCTTGAGTAGTTCGCGAGCGAACTAGTTCGGAAGAGCGCTCCCACAGACGAACTACGCGAACTAGTTCCCAGATCCCTCGCCTCTTAGTCCGTTCGCTCCTTTGCCGAAGACAGATGGGGAACAGTGAGAGAGTGCGAAATTGCGCAGAATCACGTGGTTCTCTTCTGCCAGTTACCGTCAGTTCGAGCTGAGTCCGTTATTTATATTTAAAAAAAAAAGAATTTTTTTCATCAAAATAAACACATTCAGAATTTGCAAATTAATGATAAAGAAGAGGAAGGAAGAAGGATTAGGAAGGAAAGGATTGACAGTGGCTGCTTTAGGGCATTGAAATGAAACAATGGTGACAAGGGAAAATGTGAGCCGGACCGGGAATCGATCCCAGATCTCCCGCTTTCGGCCAGCGGTCGCCTTAACCATTTCTTCTCTATGGTTAGTTCCGTTCGTTGCGGACGCTGATCATGTTTGTTCGTTTGTGTTCGTTCTGTTCTTGGCTCAGCTTTTCTATTGCAGAGGGCATTCAGGCCTCTGACCGGGCGCGCTGATCCACGGCGCCCGGCAAACACTTGGCCATCCGTGTTCGCCTCCCGTCCGTCTCAAATTCCCACATGTCGCATGCTATGGCTGTAGCGCCCCTATTGTTCATGCCCTCTTACACTCGCCATTTCGGATTCCCGTGCGAGGTCGAACGTATGACCGCATCTGCGGTGAAGTAATTGAAGCTGACGCCGTCGTCGCGTCCTAATACTTATTATTTTGGTGTGGTGTCTGTTCTTTCGGACATGTCCGAAAGAACAGACACCTCACCAAAATAATAAACATACAGAATATTTTATAGCAAGTGATTCTTTAATGACCTAATAAACAAATAAATAAGAGGTTTTCTTTGCCTATTTCGTGTCTAATTGCCCAAAAATACGGGTTACAGCACATGCTTGGGCAACACTGATTATTATTTTTTTAAAAGCTACCATAACAAGAGAAAGAGCACTTACAGCAGCGGTAGCAAAAGACAGAGCTAACGAGTAACGATCTGTCTGGGGGATGGGAGCTGACCAACTAAAACGAGCCACCTACTTCGCGACCGAGCTGCGAACTAAAATGAGACTACCGGTCGCGTACTAAAATATGTGTTACCGTCGCGAACTAAAATATGCGTTACCGGTGGCGAACTAAAACATACGCTACCGGTATCGAAGTAATGAGCCAAAAGTACCATGCTCCCTAATTCCTTGGTTCCTTTTCCGAAGATCGACGGGCAATAACGAGAGGGCGCGCACCAGACTTATTAACCTCGTACTTGCCTTCTAACGACGAGAGTCATTTCGAGGTGAGCGTCTGCCAGCTAGAAGAGTTACATAGTTCAGTGCTACAATACTTCTGCTTCAAAGTATTCTGCACTCTTCAGTATCTGACTAAGAAATTTCATAATGCCAAAGAATAAAGACAAATCGAACTTAAACGCGAAAAATTATCCACAAACTGACCTTTTTTTTTTTTTTTTTTTTTTTTTTTTTTAGGTCTGCTTGATATCGTTAGCGGCGCAAGCAGCAAGCGTATGAAGCAGCTAGGTGCGGGAACTTCTCCCTCCACCTGCATGCGCAGACCACACCGCTAAGCCGTCTGTGGGAGTGGACGAACTAAAAGAGCAAACTAGTTCGCGCGAACTAAGTGAGCGCTCCCGGCCGCGAACTGTTATGCGGAAGAGTACTCTTTAGACGTCGCGAAACACTAGAATGGGGCGCTCCGCGGAAGTCTGATTTCCCCACTCCTAAACATATTTAGGTCCGCTGTTTCTGATGTAATAGTGCAGTGGAAACGTGAAGGAACAAGTGCAGCACTAACGCGTACAGGGCGACCTCGTCTGTTTACTGACTGAGACCGGCGTCGGTTGAAGAGGGTCGTACAGTGTAACAGGCAGGCGTCTATCCGGACCATCACACACTCACAGGAATTAAAAACCTTCATTTCCTTTAGTGACAGCGACGCAAAGCGCTGCACTGATTTATTGATGTATTTTTCGGTGCTACTATGTCTGCCAGAATACTTTCATTTACTTTCGCATTCCTTTGATATCAGACTGAAACATATCGACGCGTGGCCGGTTTTCCTTAGTTCTCCGTTATGACACGTCTAAGTCAAAGAGTTCATATCTATATTTCATTTTGGAATCAACGATTGTGCAATGTAATAATAACAATGTGATACAGTGTTGAAACCAGGAGTTACCTCGAGGAGCACAGGGGCAGCGATGCGGGTGCAGAGGCGGCATGTGGGCAGAAGAAGCCGGCAGCGCCGAGGTGTTCGCCGGCGGCGCTGGCCACAAGTTGGGCGAGAGGAGGCGGGCCGCCGCCCCCGCCGCCCCCGCCGCCTCCGCCGCCCCCGGCTCCCAGAGGGCCGATTACGCGGTCGCTCTCTTTATTTCTGAGGTCGCGCAAAAAAGAATCCTCCTCTGCGCTCCGCCGGGCCGTCCGGAGAGAATGTTCTGACGCGGCCGATATGCCGCCCACCGCCGCCGCCGCCGCCGCCGCCCACCGCTCCCAAGGAGAAGTCGCCGCCCCGCGCCGCCCAGCGCCGCGCAGCCCAGATAAAAACGCCGCGCCCGAATTTGTCTTCCCCGGGATTACATCAGATGCGCTTCACGGGCAGCGCGGGGCGCTTTCTCTTCGGTGGATCAAGACTTTTTTTTTCTCAAGGCACCTTGCATCCCATTCTAATTGCATCCGTCCTGGTCGTTAGACTAAAGTGTCTTTTGGGTCCCGGCCATCCACGAAAAACATCGGCAGAGAAGTTGCTTCCTAACTCAGCTGCACAGAGAAGAAAAAAAAATTGTTGAAACAGTTGCTTTTTATCGCCTGTATACCATCCTTTTCATCTAAAATGTAATTTTGTACTCCAACATTTTGGTAGTAATCCTAACTAGTAAGTACGAATATCGGTTTGTCTGTTGCGCTTTCAAGCTTTAACTACTCTACCGATCAAAAATGTGCAAATGTTTTAAAGACTTAACTGCGGCGTCATCAGTCACTACATTTACAAACTACTTATGAACTACCTTACACTAAAAACAGCACAAACATCCATGCCCGACGGGGATTCGAACCCCCGACGGGGAACGGCCTCGTGCATCGTAGCATAGCGCCTAAATGCGCACGGCCACTCCGCCGCGGCTCTCTACCGATCGTCATGAAATTTTGCATTCAAGTTTGCAGGGGTACAGAGATGGACGGAGGGATACATTTCATCCATAACAAATAATGTTGTCGAGGAATAAAGAAATAACTTTTAAACGATCGTCCGGTATAACATATCGGGCTACAGTTATAAAGAATTTGCTACATGATGGCTGGAAAACCGACCTATGGCACGCTGGTAGAACATCTCATATCCACCCCGCCACTCCCATAATAATAATAATAATAATAATAATAATATATCACCGAGTTATCTTAGCCACATCTTTAAATCATGTATAGCAAAGGATGCATTAAAATAAGCTCTATACCAGAATATTTTCAGTCTGCAGTGGAGTGTGCGATGATAAGAAAACCTGTTAGATTAAAATCGTGTGCCAGACAGGGTTTCGAACCCGACAAAGTTGACTTTTGCGGGCAAACATTTTAGCGACTGTGCTGCCCTGGCCTCACGATCCGTCCTCACAGCTTCACTTCTGCCAGTTTGAGACTTCTACGCCGTTTGGGCGATCAGCATCAAAACCGAAACGTTATGAATCGTGCTTTTTTGTTCTGTTTTGACCGCTACAGTTACAAATTTATCAGTCAGTTTTGTTTGACTGCTTTCGGACTTGAGTCCATTCTGAAACATCTCGACTTAACCTCGTTGTTGTTCTATATTAACATTCCAGTGACATACATATAAAATTCTTTGAATTTATGTATTTACTAATTTATTTATTTGCAAAATATTTGAGATGGTTGTTGGTGGAATTTTATTATGTAAGAACTTCCGGTAAAAGTCAAGTGTTTGAGAATTGACTAACTACCGAAACTAGTCACCAAAAATTACTATTAAATTTGCAAAACAAAATAAAATGCAAAAGTCCTAAATCATTTTCCAGTTGCTGGTCCGTTGTCTCCATCATTATGAAGGATTTTCACAGCATGTACGTGTCTCCTCATAAAGAAGATTTTAATACTTTGCAAGTCACCGTATGGTGGCAGGTGAAGAATACTTAGCAATAACGTTCGATGAAATCGTTTTACCGATCACCATGAAATTTGATAGATGCGCGTAATGATTTTAGACGCAGATGTACGGTGGAAGGACTGAGAGAGGCGGAGGAGATTGATAAAGACGGGGGGGGAGGGGGGAAGTCAAGGGGCGAGAGGGGGAGGAGATGAAAGAGGGAGGGAAGAGACTGGCACAAAGCGGGGGAAGAAATGACGGAGATAGGAGGATGAGTAGGGTACATACAGTACAGAATTAACTGTTAGCTGCTAGACAGAGTCGCTTCGATTATACTGTAAAGATCAGATGGTTTACCGAGTCTGTCATCGAGAAAAACGATAGATTTCCACATTCTGTCCATCTCATCTCCCTTTTCTTCTCCACATCTGTCTGCTCCCTCCCCCTCCTATATCTATGCTTCGTCTCCTCCCATCTCCTCTTTCCTTCTCTATTCTATTCTTTTCTTGCTTCCTTCCTTCGTTGTCTCTTTAAAAATGAACCTACCTTTAGTGACACGTGAGAGACAAATGACAAATCGCGTTAATTAAGATGGGAATGCCAAATGTTCATTTCTACTTCCGGAAACGACATTCTGTGGTGAAAGTAAATGTGTATTGGTGTTTATGTTTTGACGCGTCCAACATACACAGCTTTAATTTCAGGAATGAAATGCGTGCTGTGATTCACCAGAGAATAAAATAAAATTGATTGCATTTGCTTTCACCTCAACATTATTGTTATCGTGTGAAACTCTAATGTACTACCTCATTCTTTGGGTTGGAGGTACATACGAAACGCACCTTCGAGGAGGTGCGTGCAGATGTTAGGATCATGTTGTGCGTTTTTACATCTTCAACTATATCGAAACATTTTAAACAGCTGTGTAATAAATTACAGGGAGTACTTGTCAATGCGCTAGTTAGTAATACGATTCTCTTTCGTTTCACGTATGCGGCGCCTCAGTAATGGCCGTTTAAATGTCTCATTTTCTGATTTAAATAATGTGATCTTAATTACGATTCCTATGGAAGCGGGAGCTAAGGGGTTGTAGTATATTCCTAAAGACATTATTGAAACGTATTCATGGAAATTTAGAAGTAAACTTTGTAGAAATATTATTTATGTCGATGGATACTGTGTTCGGGAGTTTCATATTTGAAAGTTACTTGTAGGGTAGTTGGATTACATATTCGTTATAGTCGTCGTGTTAAAGTGAGACGATGTTCCTCTATGAGTTCGTAAAATTGGAAATGTAACCCCTCTCATCTTCAATGGTTGACATTTGCGAATGAATTTGAGACAGTCAAGAACGTCACACCATAACACGATCTGCCTTTCCAGTGCATAGATGAACAACGGACCTCATGTGATGATTCATTATTTTTAGCGGTATATACGGATTGCCCGCGAAAGGCAAAGGTCTCAGGTTCGAATACCGGTTCCGACACACAGTATTAATCCACCAAGAAAGTATCAAATCAGCGTACACTCCACTACGGAGTGAAAATATGATTCTGAGAATACTATTGAATAAACACATTTGTTATTCAACGTAGCAACCCTGAGAAGCTAGTTCGGAAACCTATAGAGTAAAAGGAAATTGTAAACTTTCAGTCTTGTTCTTATCGGAAGATTTGGATGCGTTTTTTTCCTGTGACGCATTTCGGAACGGCATTATTCATTGCTAAATTTCTAATAAAAGGAGACGAGTACGAGACTGAAAGGCGCTATAGACGGCGGGACGGTGGGACGGGACGGTTTCCCGTTTTAATACCCACAAGGTGGAGACAAGCGGAGCGGAGGTAAGTAGGTCGCATTTGCCAGATTACGGCGCCGTGACTCGCTTAGAACACAAACCCAATTTAACACGCAATTTATATTTCACAAGTTGACGCTTGTGTGCGGAATAAAGCGATGAAGAAATCCTCTTATTCCCTCTCAAATATCTTGTTAAGGAACTTTCACTCAATTTCATCTCCACACTTTTCTGATTATGAATTGCTTATAAATTTAGCTGCGAACGAGCTTGATGCCGTTAAAGTAAGTATAACTTGGGTTAAACTTGGCGTGCCGAGGTGGTAGGGGAGGCCCGGAGTCTAACAAAGTTACTCGCAAGACAGCATCGCGCGACAAGCGACGGCACAGCACGGCGCGGGGGTGTGGGGGGGGGGTGAGGAGGGGTGAGGTGGCGGCTGGGTTAAATTGTAACAAGACCGCCAAGTTTCGTCGTCAGCTCCTCAGCAATTGGCCGCGTCCTGGGACTTTCTCGCATCACGCGCCAAACGAAAATTTGAATAAACCTTATTTAGTAACCGAGGCAGCCGTAGTTAGGATCTCGCGACGGCGCGGCGAGGGGAAGAGATTCGCAGCGAGGAGCGAGGGCGGCTTGTGCGCATGCGCGGCCGGCGGCGGCGTTGCCAGAGCGCGCCAGCAGACGCCGACGCCGTCGTCGCGACGCCTCGCCGCGGCTATCGACTGCCCTGACCGCCGCTACATCTTGGTCAGCTCCTTGCAGCGACGCCAAGACTTCCCTTCCATCTGCACATTCGCGCGGTTCGCGGCCGCCGCGCTTAGAAGATAAACTTCTTGTTTTAGTCTCTTTTCAATAAAGAGACTTTACGTAATCTTGTGGAATCTAATGTTGTACACGTTTTTCAATAAACAGCTGCTTCACATATTATCATCTTCCTTCTACTTCGTAAACAGTGCGTGGAGTGTAAAGCATCCGGTAGAATGGACCGATTTTGTATGTGGCAACAGTCGGAAATATATGCGTACTGACGAAACAATAATAGAAGGTTTTAAATCATTCTAAGTCTTCCAAAGTACGAACCATAATCAGATACGACACGTAGCTTGCTTCACAGGCGTTTAAGTCACACTAATTCCTGTTTCGGCTAAGTACTATTTCAGGATCTCCGAGGGGGAGGGGAAGGGAGGAGGGAAGCGTGAATGGAGTGAATAATATTTAGATAGGGCACTCTTACCCGCAAATGCCATTATGAGCATCTTTATCTTCGACCGTGTGAAACAAGTCTCTTCTGTTGCAAGTTACCTGCTTTCCGTAGGTTTGGGAGGTAGTACCGAACAAAACAACATCAAAATGTCCCATAAACATGGGCTCTAAAATGCATACCTTGAGCTATGAACACGTCTTGATCTTCGATAGTGCGAACGCGTCTCTTCCACTAGGTACGTGCTCTTAGATCTTAAGGCAAATCTCTTTTTTGTCAACAATTCACAGACAATTTCACATATTAATTTATACCGAAGTAAGTTTCATGCTAGTAAAAATATTGTACCTTATAAATGATGAAGTTTTCCTAACGAAAAGAAGCGAGAAGGGTTGTTGCCTATCGACTTTACTCTCAGACAGGAAGTTACACTGACCTGCTGATCTGCTATCCTTGGAACGTAAAGGCATCGGACTTCTTCTCTTGGCAGGTGTTTCGTCGCCTTATTGAAGATCCATTAATTGAAAGGGGCAATAGGCAAGTCACAGAACAAATAGGCAGAAGTCTGGTGAAATCTGTATTCATAAAGATATGACGAACGTGAGACAGCCCTGTTGTATGTTTAATATTATTTCACAAATAAGTTTAATTTAGAACGAAACCATCTTGCTGTAGGACAAGGAATTACTAACAATAGTCAATAAATGAACACAGTTTAAAAAGATACATTTGCAGTTCCTATAGAGAGCAAAGAGTGGTTGAACCAGAGAGAGTGTTGCTATCCATGAAATTCGAAACACTATAACTAGAGCAGCGGACAAACGGCCAAGCTTAACTCATTATAAGCAGAATGGTCTGATCTTTCCCGACGTCAGCTTCTACTAGCTTTTCCATGCTTAAATAATTCGTGTTAAGATTTTGCAACCATCACTTATTAAACTGATGGTTCTGTAATTTTACGCCGGCCGCAGCGGCCGAGCGGTCTGCGGCGTGCCAGTCACGATCTGCACGGCCGCTGCGGTTGGGGGTTCGAATCCCACCTGGGGCATGGATGTTTGCGCCGTCTTTAGTATAAGCTAGTTGATAAGTAGTTTGTAAGTTTAGGGACTGATGACCCCGTCGCATAAGCCAAACAAAAATTTGAACATTTTTTTGTAACTTTCACACCTGTCTACGCCTGCTTTCTTTGGTATGAGAATTATTACTTTTTTCTTAAAGTATGAGGCTATTTAGCCTGTCTCATACATCTTACCCACCAGATGAAATAGTTTTGTCATGGCTGGCTCTGCCATAAACTTCGGTAGTTTTGAGTGAATGTCGTCCAGGAGCCTTGTTTCGACTTAGGTCTTTAATTGCCCTGTCAAATTCTTCTTTCAGTATAGTATCTCCTATTTCATCTTCATCTACTTCCTCTTCCCTGCCTGCATGAGAGAGAATTGCAGTCTGTGATGTGGAGGGAGACGTGCTACAAGACAGTCCGTGCAGTCCCTGCATTCATTAGATCACGGTGGCTTAGTGATTGTAGCGCTTGACTAGTAGGCAGGAACTCCCAGGTACAAATTTTAATTAATTGCCTCTCATTTATTTGTATGTCCACTTGCACTAGTGTGAACACAGTGAGGAGTAGTTAAAAGAATTGACGGTGCTTAATACAGTACAATTTATTGACCTAAGATCGCTAAAAATTTATTTCTGTCACTTAACCGGTTTCGGTGAGCTCAGTCACCATCTTCAGAAGGTTCAGTACAAACACTTAGCGTCATATGTAAAAATAGAGACATAACCTTCTAACGCAAGTAAACGTCTTGTTAATTTTTTTTCATCACAGGGTGGATTGTCATAATAAATAAAAACGCCAAAACCACGTTTTATTCATTACTAGCTGAAAACCCGGCTTTGCCCGGGTATTTATTCATATATTCCTGCTTTGAGTCAGTACTTCTATCCTTTCTCTCTCTGTCCATTTCCTTTTTTTCTAAAAGACATTCTATATTTATCGGAGAATAAATAAGAAATAAGGCTGTCTCCCATAATGTACAAAATTATAAGTATCCAAACAAAGAAAGATAGTAAACAAAACCCAAATGACATATAAAATGCGTACGATCTCATATTTATTGAGTTATATGTTGTACAATTGTATAATTTTGCAGGTATGTATTCATTTTTATAACTGCTGTATGCCTGTATTAAAAGAAATTTCTTTTTACTGCTTTATTTATTTATTCTTGTATTTTCCTATTGGTATGTTTCACCTTACAGAGAAAGAGCTGAAGACATCGTAGCACGCCTCCTTGGTAGCACACACAGACCAAAGATATGGTCTGTGGCATCACGTTTCGCTGTATGTAACCTCCTTGCTATAAAGTCGCAAACGTCATCACTGGCCTTCAGTCCGAATTTTTTAATAATTTGACTACTTTCAACCGCGAACTCTTGTAGATGTCGGCATGGAACTGCTATGGTGCACAACGGGAGACTTAGGACAACAATTACAAGCATACCATTCGTTTGCGTTCTGTAGTTTTCGCTGCAGAGCGAAATATTAAACACACACCCATAGAATTTTATATACAACGATAACTTTCCATCCCAATATACTCCACCCTTTTATTATTATCAACCCACAAGCAGCAATTCAATCAATAAAACCATTTTCACAGAGTAATTATTGTTCTGCATTTCGCATTATATTCTTCAAATCACTAAATATCTATCAGATCGCTATAAAACCGTGTCTAAAACCTTCCTCAGGTATAAATTTGTAACTGTACAAATATTTAAGTCTCTGCGTCTTGTCGTTCGAACATGATAAACGTACACCGAACAGACATTCACATTTATAGATATAAATGACAATCCACCCTGTGATGAAATTTTTTTTAACAAGATGTTTACTTGCGTTAGAAGGTTATGTCTCTATTTTTACATATGGCGCTAAGTGTTTGTACTGCACCTTCTGAAGATGGTGACTGAGCTCACCGAAACCGGTTAAGTGACAGAAATAAATTTTTACCGATCTTGGCTCAATGAATTGTTTTATATAAACTGTTGATCGCTCGCCTTTTAACAGTAGTTTAATATAGTGTTCAGGTAGGGAGCGCTGGGAAGGCGTGGAGAGGTGACAGAGGTTCCCCGCGGCGCCGGCGGCGGCTCGTCATATTTAGGGCGCGCCCCCGGCGCTGGCGGCAAGCGCGGCTATTTGTTTCGTTTAAAAGTCGGCCGGCTGAGCGGCAGTGTGCGCCTTAACTGGATTACACGAGCGGCCGTGCCGCGCCGCCCGCCGCTTGCGCTGTCTCATTAGGCGCGCGCCTGCGCGCTGCCGGCACGCCGACCCGCAACACGCCCAGCAGGCAGCAGGCACCACGCCGTCAAACAGTCCGCGGGGACCAGCAGACTTCTGTTTTAGTCGTGCTCACTATCACCGATTCCTCCGCTCTATACAGCGAACGCAGAACTGACCTATTCTAACCGGCCGCAGTGGCCGAGCGGTCTGCGCCGCACCAGTCACGTTCTGCACGGTCGGGAGTTCGAATAACTCCTCGGGCATGGATTTTTGTGCCGTCCTTAGTATTAGCTAGTTCATTAGTAGTTTGTATGTTTAGGGACTGATGACCCCGTAGTTAAGTCGCTTAAGCTTAACAAACATTTGAACATTTTCAATTTTGACCTATTCTACAGGCTATTTCCATAAGAGCGTGCAAAAATTTACGCGACATAGAGGATGCTCCATGATGCTGAAGCAATTAGATTAAATAACGAAGCAATAAAGGAGGTAGATGATTTTCGTTACTTGGGCAGTAAAATAACAAATGATGGTCGCAGTACAGAGGATATAAAATGCAGAATGGCAATGGATAGAAAAGCGTTCTTGAAAAAGAGAAATTTGTTAACCTCGAATATTGATTTAAGCCTAAGGAAGTCCTTTCTGAGGGAGTTTGTGTGGAGTGTTGCCTTGTATGGGAGTGAAACATGGACGATAAACAGTGCGGACAGGAAGAGGATTGAGGCTTTTGAAATAAGGTACTACAGAAGAATGCTGAAGATTAGGTAGGTGGATCGCGTAACTAATGAGGAGGTACTGAAAAGAATTGGGGAGAAAAGAAATATCTGGCATACCTTGACCTAAAAGAAGGGATAGATTGGTAGGACACATTCTTAGACATCAAGGAATTGTGAATTTAGCGCTGGAGGGAAGTGTGTGAGTTAAAAACCGCAGAGGAAGACCTAGAGATGGATACAGTAAACAGATTCAGACAGATATAGGTTGCCGTTCTTATGTGGAGTTCAAGAGGCTTGCTCAGGATAGCGTATTATGGAGAGCTGCATCAAACCAGTCTCCGGACTGAAAACCACAACAACGAAAACAGACGATCATCCAACCCGCTCGGTGAGCTGTCCGGTCTAACTCACCGCTTTCCGAGACAGGGAGGCGTAACGGCTCCGGTTCGAATCCTCCCGGCGGACTAACGGAGGGGTAGGACTGTCGGCCAGCCTGGGTCAGGTTTTTTGGCGCTTTTCCACATCTCCATAGATGAATATCGACCTGGTCCCTGTTTCCACCACAGTTCCTCCGGCTTTTAATCAAACTGCGTGGTTATGGTATATTGCCACAGATTTACGACTAGATAGGGAATTTCCTCTCAGAGAGCACACAGTTTGTAGTAATCGATGGTAAGGCATCGACTAAAACAGAGGTGATATCGGGCGTTCCACAGGTTAGTGTTATTGGTCCTCTGCTGTTACTTACTTACATAAACGATTTGCAAGAGAATTTGAGCAGCTCTCTTTGGTTGTTTGCAAATGACGCCGTCATTTACCGTCCAGTGAAATCATCTAAAGATCAAAACCAATTGCAGAACGATCTAAATAAGATATGAATATGGTGTAAAAATTGGCAATTGGCTCTAAAGTATGAGAAGTGTGAGGTCGTCCACATGAGTACGAAAAGAAATCCGTTAAACGTTGTTACAAGATAAATCAATCAAAAGTGAAGGCCGTAAACTCCACTAAACACCTAGCAATTTCTATTACTTCAGACTTAAAGTGCAAAGAACACGTAGATAACGTCGTGGGAGAGGCGAACCAGAGCTGTGCGTTTTATTGGCTGAACCTTTAAAAGATGCAACAGAACTGCTAAAGAAACTGCATACACCATGTTTGTCCGTCCTTTTTTCGAGTATTGCTGCCCAGTGTGGGATCCTTATCAATTAGGTTTGACGGAGGACGTCGAAAGAGTCCAAAGAAGGGCAGCCCGTTTTATAATGTCGTGATACAAGGAGACAGCTTTACGGAAATGATACAGGATCTGGGATGGGAATCATTACAACAACGGCGCTCATCGCTGTGGCGTAGGCTACTTACAAAACTCCAATCGCCAACATTCTCCTCCGAGTGCGAAATATATGTTTGACTCCCACTTACATAGGTAGAAAGATCATCAGAATAAAATACGAGAAATCAGAGCTCTAACCGAGAGTTCAGGTGTTCTTTCTTCCCACGCGCTATTCGAGAATGGGATGGGAGATAAATACTATAAAGGGGGTTCGATAATCCAGACACTTAAATGTGATTTGCAGAGTATCCAATGTGGATGTAGTTAAATTTCGTAACACTTTTCACAGATAAATCACTATACACACACATTTAGGGTACACATTTCCTCCCTGAGTGCATGGAGTGGCGACGGGAGGGGCATCCGGCCACCCTCTAAATATTAACAACACCAAATCCGAAATAACAAAGCCAACCCTGCATGTGCGGGAACATGGCTAAAGAGAAAGAAGATAGGAGATGCTCCATTGAGCAAATCGACGTAGGCAACCTGCGATGCGATAGCCAGCTTAAGGAGATATGGAAGTAAAGTTGCCTACTGATCTGTCTCGCACTGCTGTTTTCCAGCTTCTTAGGGTTTTGCGACAGTGTTTACAAGGAGTCCATCGACAACGGGTTGCCGGGTAACTTGAACGACAGAGCCAACGGTCTTCCACTAAGCAGACGCTGGAATCCAGTTTTATCTGGCATGAATAAAAGCCCTTTCTTTTATGCGACCCGCCAGAGTGTGTGAAGACAAACCGTAAGTGCGATATATCGCGGGCACCACTGCTCCGCCACAAAGACGTCCCAAGAAAATGTTGAAATATTTGTAAATCTATATTCTTTCACCTCTGGCAGTATTGCTCATGTGAAAAATACCGAGGAGCACCGTGGTTCGGTACCCACGTTAAACTGTAGGTCCCCTTATAACTGGCTGGGTAAGTCAGTTCGAAGGTCGGGGGAAGGCAACGGCATACCACCTCCAAACAGGACCATGCCTAGTAAAGCACTGTGGTGTTCAAACCAATCTTCGGATTGTTGACTGCTTTACCTTTTAGACATAAGTACTGATGTTATCGGACTCTACGCTTACAAATTACTTAAACTAACCTAAGAACAACTCAGACACACCCATACCCGAGAGAGGATTCGAACCTCCGACAGGGAGCAATCTCTCTTCGCAGCAAGGCGCCTTAGATCGCCATTCGACCGCAGCGCACCGCAATGCCTGTCCATGTATAGTACCTGTGTCGGACGATGCATACGCCATACACCGCACGCACGCCTAATTAGGTCGGCGATTTCTGCTCTCGGCAGTACAATCGTCGGTGCCAGTATGGTTTTATCGTGTGATGTCAGTGCTATGTGTGTCCGCCTCCGTAGTTTAGCGGTAGCATCGCTGACTACCACGCAGGAGGCCCGTGTTCGATTCCCGTCAGGGTACTGGGTGTTTTGTGTTGTCCTAATCATGATCATCTCATCATCATTGGCACCTAAGTCGCCCACGCGGCGTCAAATAAAAAGACGTACACTAAGGCGGCCGAACAATCCCGCAAGGGATCTCCCGGCCAAGAAAGCCATACGCTCATTTCCAGTGCTATGTGTAATTGGTCCGTGAAATGTTTGCACTTTCATCCTCTTCAATGATTTTTAACAATCTTCTCCTCTGTGTATATTAAGTCATCCATTGCAATCTCCTTTTTAATGTTATACATTCATTGTTTTTAACTCCACGTCTAATGTTTTATAAAACCAGTTTTTTTTATTTAATCACTATATTACTGCTGAAGAAAGCGTGCCAAGCTGCTGTCAGGTTGCCCATGTACGGTATAAAAAAAGCCCTCTGAACCAGTCATCATCAGCAGCAGGTCCTCCTGAATATAGCGAACAGTTGGATTGCCGAAATATTGAGTCACCATGATCTAAAACCCGGTAGCAGACCCCAAGAAACTACGAAGAATTATTATGCAGGGAAAGCCTACATAACTGTTTTACAGTTTTTCTTACAAATATCATGCCTACAAGTTTACACCTACTGTGCTTTTTATTGGCGACTATATTCTTTATTTCTAGGAAGGAAACGGCGAGCCTGATTAATAGGAAGTCACGATACTGAATTAAATTACTTTAGCTGCTAATCAAGTGACTCTATTATATCATATTTAAATTATCCCTTAACAGAATGTGCCATAAATCAAAGACAGGCCCACCTATTAGTGACAAGTGAGTGCTATCCAGAGATGTACTGTACAATGCGGTGGAGCGGTACTGCTATAATATCGCAGAATTCACTGACATGCCCCTTGTGAATGGGAAAGTTCATTGCAATGCTCTCGCTGCTGAAAGGCTGACTGTACACAGAACGATTTCATGATCGCCATCATCCGTCACGACGCGTTTTTATTTCTCTCGATTGACAAATGGGTGAGACTTGTTTATTGATTCAATGTGATGTGATTGGAAAAACAGTGGGCATATTTGTCAGGGTGCGTCAGAGACTTGTTCGTCGATGTATGCTTGAATTGACACTGATGGGCGTCACTTTCAGCACATTTCGCAAGGTACAGTGGACGTGGTAGGTTCATTGTGTCAGTGATGGTATTTGCAGTTAACTATGATTAATGTAGATACAAGACTACCCTGTAATGTGTATTCCTATCTCCTCAGGCAGGCTTGTCTGACCTCACGTTCGCAACCTCAAATTGTTCTGTGTCTTGTTAAATGTTTGCACGCTTTATGGAAACACCCTATATAAAATAGCATGCCTGGTATCAGAATGTAGAGGTGTGTCTGATCCGGAGCTGAGTGAGGAGCGCTTCTGACGACTGAGTAGGAAACCTTCGTCACGGCGGTAGGGTCGCAGAAATTAGAGCTGATGCGAAGGTTTGCCACAGCCATCCTTCTCACGCGATATACGAAAAACCAAACACAGAATGGCGGAAAAAACAACTCTGCCAAAAATGGCTTCACATACACTCACAGAATGTAATGGTATATGTATGTCAGCTTTCGGTTATTCCATCCTCTATTGCACTGGTAAGGAGAGTAAGAAATTAATTCTCACAAACTGTTGAAGTGAAAAAAAAAAAAAAAAGTTCAAATGTTTGTTAAGCTTATGGGACTTAACTACGGGGTCATCAGTCCCTAAACTTACAAACTACTTATGAACTACTTACGAACTAGGACGGCACAAATATCCATGCCCGAGGGGGGATTCGAACCCCCGACCGTAGTGACCGTGCTGACCGTGACTGGAGCGCCTCAGTCACCTCGGCCACCGCGGTCGGCTGTTGAAGTGACTAATGCTATTTACTGCTAGGGAAATAAAATGAAATATACTAGGCTATGAGTTAAATGGAAAGTATTACGCTTGATAAGATAGGTGCATATGACAGAAAAATAACGTTCATCAAACATTTGTTGCTATTTTACTGGCAGAATGTCACATTATAAATACGGAATTAAAGTTTCAGTTCCTTTTCGGTGATATACTTTTCGTAAAATTATTCTTCTGATCTTTCTTCGTGTTTGCAAGGAACAAAAAGCTACAACACAGCCCGCATTACGTATTGGATTGTGAGTCGGTCATCTGCTTATGTGCACCAGTCCGCTGATAGTAGGAGGACTAGGGCGGCTCTAAGAATACAGTAGCACGACTAAAAAATTCAGTGTAGAATTGCGTTAGCACATTTTATGCTCGCGTATTATGACATTTTAACCGACGGAATTATCATGGATTCCTAAAGTAAGGACCGAATAAAACCAGGCTCGCCCTGTTTCTCCTCGAGATGCAGAAAGCCACAGACAGAAGCTCCGAGGTACATGGCGTCTTCCTTCGTTCGGAACAGTTATACACTACCGCCTGAAGAACAACATACTAACGTCAGTGATATCATAGCAAGCGCAAGGCTGAATTGTTCCTAGCAGACAGTCTCATCATGTCATTGTCAGCGCAGAAAAGACTGTTACTTTCCGCTGCATATATCAGTAGTTGACAACGTAGGAAGGCATTTAGCTGAGGATGTTGATGTATACAGAGAAACAACAACGGAAGAAAATTGTAACAAAGCACGGAAAGACGTGAAAAAGAGCGACCGTTTACTGTACGGTTATACGTTGCATAACCATCACTGGAAGCAGTTACATTCATAAAAATCTGGGAGCAGGGTGTACGAAACGATTTGTAGCAAAACATCGACACAAAATTAACAGTGGATACGGCAGATACCGGTCTGAGATTGAGAGGAAGAATCATCATGAATGTAGTTCATCAACAAGGCAAAAATGTTAGAAAACACTCTCGTTCAATACAGTGTGAGATCCGTACGAATTAGTATTGTTAATGAAAACAAAGAAGATCCGAACAAGAGCAGAGCTCTCCCCCACAGGTACTTAAGCGTCAAAGTGTCACGCAGAGGGCCGCCAACTTCAACAGAAGTCGCTGTTAAATTCTCCAGACCGTGCGTTGCTAGATAAATTTACCACTGCATTGCTTCATTCTATGCACAGATCGCCAAAAGATCACGAAGGTAAAATTAGAGTGACTAGAGCCTACAAATAGGCTTACCAGCCAAGATTTCTTACCTCGAACCTTGCACAACTGGAGCAGGTAAAACGTAAGTGGCGGTTGGAAGCCAAGTACCGTCCGCAATGTCCTGTGAGATTGGGTATAGATGTACCACTCACAGAGCCAGCATGTTTTAGTGAAGCTTTCAGGTTAAGACACCTGTAAGGACCTAACTAAGTTTGGGATGGTCGTTAGGAAGGGGAAACGTTGAATAGAATCAGTAGGAAATAAAAATAGAATACTGCGGCAAAGAATCACTTTCATCGGCGAAATCGTGCATGAGAAGCTAATCGAAAAAAAAAAAAAAAAAAAAAAAAAAAACTGTCTTCCTATTTCCCTCTTCTTATCATCTGACCTGATTTTATAAATACTGTTCAGATCTTTACTGAGAGAAAAGATACATTTGCTTTACTTATATGGAAAATTATTTATATTATTCATTAGTTTCTGTCGACGGCCATGTAGGCTGAATAATTACTAGATTGGTGTTTACGTATGTTCCATATGTTACCAATTTTCCTCTATTTGTTCCTCGAATATTTTCCTCGATCTGTTTGGGATTAATCATTTTCATTGATCACTGATCTGTTGTTATGCGTTGTTTGCAGTCACATTTCCTAGCAGGTTTGATAGGTAAACAGTCAGTAATAATTTGAACCTTAAATTGAAGGCGCTGCCTCCTAGCGGAGGAAGCAGGTGCGAACGCG
The DNA here is from genome assembly GCA_026315105.1 of Locusta migratoria. Classification (NCBI taxonomy): domain Eukaryota; kingdom Metazoa; phylum Arthropoda; class Insecta; order Orthoptera; family Acrididae; genus Locusta; species Locusta migratoria. The sequence continues at coordinate 769,410,336 of CM048744.1, forward strand.
CGGCGCGCTCGTGCAAACAGGTGCAGCGAATTTACAGCGGACTGTACCCGCGGCGCCGCCCCCACCTCGCCCTGCATGCTGGGGTTGCGCGGGGGCGGGAGCTCGCTATCACCCCCGCTCACAATGCAGCCGCCACGCCGCCCGGAAAATTACTTATCACAATCTTATGAACACTGAATTACATTGTTTAAAGAGCTGTTTCGTATAAAAAGGGACAATCGCATTAAATAGAAGCTATTTTGGACCCCGGAGGGACGGCGTAAAACCATTTAATCTTGTGCACGAGCCAAAAACGCTTTGCAGTTATCTACGCTAACAGAGTGTTACGATGCTTAAACCTTTTACTAAAATATACGATGTAGGATGACGAGAGCTTTAAAGGTCGGTAAAAGTTTCTTAGCTCTCGTGGAAACCTCTTCTATGGCTTAGCACGCTCTTTTTTGTTATAGCACAGAAAGAACCAAGTGCGTTACTCGTCAGCAAAAATAAAATAAAAGATGTTCGTGTACACAGTGACACTAGGAGAGACAGGGTAGGCACTGGTAGGACATTCGCTTTAGCTGACGGGAGAAATCAATCACGAGTGAGACTCTGTCTGGGTACAGCGAAACAATCTAATACTGCGGGTCATGCACTCTGCACTAATACGCCGAGGCCGTTACGTAAGGCGGGCTTTAACTGTGCGCCGTCACGAACAGTTACGCAACGCCGTCACTTCTCCATTCAGTCACGGGAACTGCAGCTCGCCGTCGTAAATAACGAGAGCACTAAGCTCTTTACATTATGTGCACCAATACCATTATAGCCAATAACGTTATCGGAGCCTCGCGGTCCTTCCACTGTCGCCTTGAAAATGCATCTGTGTGGAGTTTTCAACCACAGCAGCAAGTACAAAGAAAAAAAAATCACGTTCAGTAACACTCTCAGGTTTTTTCGTAGTCGTTACATCGCATGACATACAAAACAAGAATTGTAGGAGCAGGAAACCAAATTCGTTGAGACGGTACTGATGTTGTTAACATAGTTTACATTCATGGTCATCCTAAATGCAAGATCAAGAATAATTGGAGATAATACAGCCAAATTGATTTCGGAGTAAATAAGTTGTGCGAAGATTGCGTGACTGAAAATACAGTCCCATGTGAGGTGAATAAGGTGATGAAATCAGCGTTGAGTGTGCCGTCATTGCTGGCTATAACCACCGCTACAAGATTCGGTATCGAATCTCTCGATGTGTTGTTTCAATGTTGTTGCAGCCCATGCTGCTTCCAAATAACTTGTTGCCAAAGTTAAATAAAATATTCTCGAGCTTCCAGCCGCGTCAGGTGGTTAAAACCCCACGAGCTTTCGGCCAAAATACAAGCACACAAACTGTTTATGAAAAAAAATGTCAAAATAAATAACGTTAAGAATTCAGATTGTAAAGAATGATTTTGTTTTGTGCGTCCATTTGCGAAATTCGTATAAATCAACAAAAAATTCGAAAAAATCGTAATTTTAGCAATGGCAATCGTAAACTCGTAATTATTGGGGGAAATTTTATTACAATCGATTCGTAATGGTTGGCATCTCTGTAGTAGTATCATAACGAAAATGTGACAGGTAGTTTCTGTGTAAATCGATTGAAGAGTGGAAAAAAAAAATGTTTGTATAGTCTATGGGACTTAACTACGGGGTCATCAGTTCCTAAACTTATAAACTACTTACGAACTAGGACGGCACAAATATCCATGCCCGAGGGAGGATTCGAACCCCCGACCGTAGTGGCCGTGCAGACCATGACTGCAGCGCCTTAGTCCCCTCGGCCACCGCGGCCGGCTTGAAGAGTGGTACGATATTTTGTTAAGATCGTTTTATGTCAACTTATTGAAGTATCAATAGCGATGGACTGTACAACAATCTGCTGCATTTATCCGGTGTAACCAGCTAACGTGAGGTACCTAGGAGTACCCAGTGACACAATCTTGGTGTAACTAGCCACCTTGAGATACCTTCGAATAACTAGTGAGCGTGAAACACCTAGGAATAACCAGGCGAAGGTAGATAAACAATGGCCGGCCGCGGTGGCCGAGGGGACTGAGGCGCTGCACTCACGGTCTGCACGGCCACTACGGTCGGGAGTTCGAACTACCCCTCGGTCATGGATATTTATGCCGTCCTTAGTGTTAGTTAGTTCATAAGTAGTTTGTCAGTTTAGGGACTGATGACCCCGTAGTTAAGTCCCATAAATTCTACAAACATTTGATAAACAATGGATGTTGGTTGGGGCTTGCGTTGTTTGTTTCGGATATGGGGACTGAACTGCTAAGGGTAACAGTCCACCGGTGAGGAAGGAAAGAAGTGAGGATGGGAAAGGAGGGGAGGGGGGAAGGAAAGAAAGAAGGAAGGAAGGAAGACTGCATTAGCTCGGAGCCCCGTGCTCACCACGTACATAATTACGAAAGAATCGTGAGGCCCCTGGTGGGGCAAACAATGGCCGCACTATTTATAGGGAAATACATCTTGCTCTGAGATCCGTAGAAGGAAACTCCAGGAAATGTAGGAAAGTAAGTCTAACAAAAAAGCAGTTTCTCTTTAGCATGAGCACCTTTAAATTCAATATCCCCTTCAGCAGTTCTAGTAAGTTGTTACAGCGTCATAAAAGCACAACGCTTTGATAGTACATATTGACGTAAGCCCTTTTTAGTTGTTCTTCTGGGCGCAGTGAATGTAACCTTTCTCCCGCGCTCCGTACTCGGCTAAGAAACTGTGCCGATAAGAGCCACCCCCATCAGCTGCACAAAGTCCAGTGTGTTTGCAGACGAGCCCCGCGCCCCGTCGCTGCAGCGGCTTGTGCGCGGCCCAGGTGGCGTGCCGTGCCGTCTTGGCTCCCCCGCCGCCGCCGCCCGCCGCCCGCGCCTCCCCTGCCGCCCCGCCTCCCCCGCGAGCTACACACCGCCATATTTGCAAGCGCCTTTATTTGGCGGTCGTCATGACAACCACGTCCACCGCTCGACGCGCCGTGACAAAAGGGAGGAGATAAAGAAAGCGGCGAGGAGGAGACGGCGTCCCGCATAAAGCCACCCCGCTGCAGCCGGGGATGCCGCCATCGCCGTCTCTGACTAGCAGATGGGCGGCCGGCACGCCTCGGCACTGGACTCACGCGGCAGCTCAGGAGGCGCCTCAGATGGGGTGACGGCGTATTTCTCCTCTTACCCACGTCAAATAAGTGACTGTTCGCGAACGATTTAAATACTATAGTTATTTTACATTGAGCTTCGAGAACGATATTTTATTAATCACCCAATAATCGACCAAAGATGCATTAAACAGTGCGTCCACAGGTGCTTCTAAGACACTGAAATTCTAGGATCAAAACTGAATTTTCCCTCTGCAGCGGAATGAGTGTTGATTTGAAACTAGTAGGGTGGCGCTATCGGCCTGATTCGGACTCTCGAAGGTTTGCTTCTGAGGGGCTAATGTCGTACTTACCATTCAGCCCAGTCCCTTCGCAACTACACTTTTACCCTTCCTCTCTCTGTAATTTCTCCTGCTGCATTCCTTGACTAATCAGACGACAGCGAGCATCTGCTAAAAACGTTTAGAACTTCGGCCGAGGAAGAATAATTGCTGTTTATCGTCGAAGAAATTCGGTTGGACGTGACCAGTCTAATGAAACGTCCTGGCAGATTAAAATTGTGTCTCGGAACCGGGATTCGAACCTGGAAGCTTTTAGTTTCGTGGGCAAGTGCTCTACCACTTTTTCCCCCATTGGAGTAGATGTATGCTTTGCGGTCATTGTTTCGGTTTGCATTTGATTGTTCGTAGAATAGTTGGCTCAGCTTTTTTTATTACAGAGATCGTTTAGCCCCCTGACCGGGTGTGCTGAGTCACGGCGCCCGGCACCACTGAGATGTCGCGACAACTTTCATTTCTGCCAGTACCTCGCCTCCTACTTTCCAAACTTCACAGAAGTTCTCCTCCGAACCTTGCAAAACTGGCACTCCTGGAAGAAAGGATATGGTGGAGACATGGCTTAGTTGTCAGGACAAAACGTGAGTCGTGTCGGGATAGATCAGTGGTAGAGCGCTTGCCTGCGAAAGGCAAAGGTCCCAGGTTCGAGTCCCGGTTCCGGCACACAAGACTTAAACTGGAAAGAACACGTAGATAATGTCGTAAGAAAGGCGAACCGAGGATTGAGTTTTATTGGCAGAACACTTAAAAGATGCAACAGAAATACTAAAGAGACTGCATGCACCACGCTTGTCCGTCCTCATTTGGAGTATTGATGCCCAGTGTGGGATCCTTATCAAGTGGGTTTGACGGAAGCCATCGAAAGAGTCAAAAGAGGGTCGGCCCGTTTTGTATTGTCACTATACAGGGCAGACAGCGTCACTGAAATGATACAGGATCTGGGATGGGCATCATTGAAAAATCAAATGTTGTAGCACTTATGAGACTTAACTACGGGGTCATCAGTCCCTAAGCTTACAAACTACTTATAAACTAGTTAAGACTAAGGCCGGCACAAATATCCATGCCCGAGGGGGATTCGAACACCCGACCGTAGTGGCCGTGCAGACCGTGAGTGGAGCGCCTCAGTCTCCTCGGCCACCGCGGCTGGCAGGATCATTGGAACAACGGCGTTTATCGCTGCAGCGTGGTCTACTTGCGAAACTCCGATCACCAACATTCTCTTCCGAATGCGAGAATATATTGTTGACTCCCACTTACAAATGATCATCAGAATAAAATACGAGAAATCAGAGCTCGAGCGGAGAGATTCAGATGTTCTTTCTCCCCACACGCTATTCGAGAATGGAATGGGAGATAAATAGTATAAAGGTGGTTCGATGAACCCCCTGCCAGGCACTTGAAAGTGATTTGTAGTGTACCCCATGTAGATGCAGACGTGACAGTGTGGTGGCGCGGCGCGGCGCAGCGCGGGCGTGCCGACGCCTCGGCAATTAGGCGCGGCGAGGCGAAGAATAAGCAGCGCGACTGCGGCGCATCAAATATGCAGCGCGCCCGCTCGCCTCGCCTCGCCTCGCCTCTCGCCCCCCGCCGGCGCTCGCTGTTTGCTCGGCCCGCGCCTAACGAGCTGAGTGAGGAGCCGGCCGCGCAACACGCCGCCGCTGCTAGCCTCTGACGCAGGTAGCGCCGACACTGACACGTCTCCTCTGGGCTCACTGCACTGCTGCAGCTGACTCACGTTACCAGACACCATCTATTACGTCCATTGTTGGTACAATACGAACAGTTCTAACGCACGCGGGGTGGTGAATCGAGAGCGAGACAAAGTCGACAGCTCGACGGCGCTCCAGCCGTGCCGGCCGCGGTGATCGAGGGGACTGAGGCGCTCCAGTTACGGTCTGCACGGCCACTACGGTCGGGGGTTCGAATCCCCCCGTCGGCCATAGATATTTGTGCCGTCCTAGTTCGTAAGTAGTTCATAAGTAGTTTGTAAGTTTAGGGACTGATGACCCCGTAGTTAAGTCCCATAAGCTTAAAAAACATTTGAACATTTGAACTCCAGCCGTGGCGTTGGCCCCTTACTTAGTTTACATTTATCGCGAATCTTCAGTTCAGCGCAAAGTTCCTAGTGACTGGAAAAAAGCGCAGGTCACTCCCGTTTATAAGAAAGGTAAACGAACTGACGCACTTAATTACAGGCCAATATCGTCGACATCAGTTTCCAGTAGATTTTTTGAGCATATTCTCAGTTCGAATGTAATAAATTTCCTTCAGACGGAAAAGCTTCACTCTATAAATCAGCAGATGTTTAGGAAACTTCGTTAGTGTGGAACTCAACTTGCCCTTATCTCACATGACATCTTGTGAGCCATGAATGAAGGGCAACAGGCAGATTGTGTCTTTTTCGATTTCAAAAAGTCATTTGACTCAGTGTCACACTGCAGACTGTTAACGAAGATACGAGCGTATGGAATAGGTTCGCACATTAGTGACTGGCTGGAAAACTTCCTAAGTAATAGAAAGCAGGACGTTGGTCATCAGAGACGAGTGTATCGTCAGGCGTGTCCCAGGGGGGTGTGATTGGACCGATATTATTTTCTATCTATTCAAATGTTTGTATAACTTATGGGACTTAACTACGGGGTCATCAGTCCCTAAACTTACAAACTACTTATGAACTAGCTAATCCTAAGGGGGGATTCCAACCCCCGACCGTAGTGGTCGTGCAGACCGTGACTGGAGCGCCTCAGTCCCCTCGGCCACGTGGCAGGCTTTCTATCTATATAAATGACCTGATGGACAGAGTAACTTGTAATTTGCGGCTGTTTGCTGATGATGCTGTAGTGTTTGGTAGGGTGTCCTATTTACTGTAATAACGTACTGGATGACTTACACCAAATTTCTAGTTCGTGTAAAGAATGGCAGCTACCTCTAAATGTAGAAAAATGAAAGGTGATGCGCATGATTAGGAAAAACAATCCTATAATATTCGAATACAGCATTAGTAGTGAGCTTCTTGATGCTGTCGCGTCGTTCAAATATCTATGCTTAACATTGCAGAGCGATATCAAATGGAACCAACATGTAAGGACAGATGTGAGTAAGGCGGACAGCCGAATTTGGTTTACTGGGAGGATTTTAGGGAAGAATTTTGAGTATTGCTCAAGTGATTGGGAAACGCAGCAGGTCAGTTTAAAGGAAGACATAGAAGCAGTTCACAGGCGAGCAGCTAGATTCGTTACTGGCAAGATCGACCAATGCACGAGTGTCACGGAAAGTCTCCGGGAATTCAAATGCGGATCGCTGGAGGAAAGACGACATTATTTTCGAGAAATTATGTTGAGAAAATTTAGAGGGCCGGAATTTGAAGCTGAGTGTAGAACCATATTCCTGCCGCCTACTTACATTTCGCGTAATGATCACAAAGACAAGAGAAATTAGGGCTCGTACGGAGGCATATAGGCATTCTGTTTTCCTCGTTCTATTTGGGAGTGGTATAGCAAAGGAAATGCCTAATAGCAGTACAGTCTATCCTCCGCCACGCATGTCACGGTGGACTGCGGAGTATATATGTAGACGTAGACGTCGGTTTATGACGACAGGCTTACGTCACTCCCGATGTTTTTATTGAAGCAATATCAAATCATCGAATATTTATAATCCATACAACACAACGGATGATGTAGTGACATTCCGTCGCCCAGTGTTGGTGGGGTGAGGATGCCCTTACATCGACGTACTTACATACTTACTTACTTGCTTATTTTCCGTCTCCAGTGCAACACAAAAGTTTCAATAATTTCCGGCTGATATCGCCTTGTGATTTGCTGAAAGAAAGACCTCATACTGTGCAAGGATGACCCAGTTTTGGGCAAATCAAAAGTTGGGCTGGGTCGTGTAGCGCCCCGCATTCGCGTAACTCGTCCGTTTCCTCCGGCAGTAAGTCACACATTTGCATGTCGGCCTTGCACCTTGCTACTCCAACATAATACAATTGACGGTTGCTCATTCTCCATAGTGTATTGGTTGTGTGTATTGTTCTTAGCATAAGTTAGTTGCTAAGACTAGACACCGATAACCTCAGCAGTTTGCTACCTTGGGTTTGTTTGCTTCTTTCAAGACCAGCATTCTACACTGAACGTTTTCCTTAACTCCAGGCGATGCGGAGCGCGCTGGTTAATCTTAGATTACGAGCGTCTGTCTCCACTTTTGATCTCTCTAGGTCCGCTGCGATCTCCCTTCGGATGCCTGGTGGTGTTATGCCAACAAGTGGGTGCAGTTTTTCTACTGTTTGTGGCCACAGACATCGGGACACAGACCCCACCGTAATGTTATTTCCGACGTCCAACTCCTAATACTGATGCGGCGTCTTCCGCTGCTACAGGCCATAGCGAAATTCCTTTGCGTGGGTTATCACTCCATATACTGCTCGTTGCCTCCCAAAGAGCATTAATTCGGTAGCTGACATTCCCCTTGGGGTTTATATAATGCTCCTCCAATGTTGGGATTCGCTCCATTGCGATTCGTAGGTACTTTGGCGTCCGCCAAGAACTAACTTCTTTCCCTCTCCACTTAACGTTTAGTTCTCTACTTGCTTGTCTGTGGTGGACATCGAAAAACCAAACTTGCTGCTTGCGCGTATCCAGTTTCTGATGGTTTTCATCGTTGTACGATGAAACTGCAGCGCCCGTGTCAACTCCTCATCAAGCTCCTCAAGACTCGGTTCTTGGACGGTTGTCATCAAATCGTCCAAGTAAATGAAATTCCAGGTGAAATTTGGTACAGGCTAGTCGTTTGTGGAAAAATAGTGAAAGCACACTGTTCTGAGGCAGGACGTACTTTTGATTTCCTCATAAACTTTCTCTTTTCTTTTCTTTTTCCTTTTCTTTTGTAGGTTTTTCTAGAACCTTCTGCCATATAGAAAGGTTTTCTGTAACGAAGTAAGTTCATAATCCTTCGTCATGGAGTACACATCCCTCAGCACCAATCTGTGGTTTACGACGTCACATGCTGCTCTCATTTTCTTTCTCCTCCTTTCTTTTTCCATCCTCACGGTGTTGACTAAGATCCAACATAGAGACTACACGCAGGAAAAGCTGCCACTATTCTGTACTAGGAGTCCTGCAGAGAAGCACCGTTGGTCCCGACGGCAGTTAGTCCGACAGCACCGAAGCACAGACAAATATGTTACTCTGTGACCGAAGACTGCTAAGAAAGGAGGCGGGAAGCTGCACCCCCCAGCCACAGCGGGGGATGGTCTCCTCCCTGGTTCTGGAAATCAGACCTGCAGAACAACCACCGCGTGAAGTACGCTGCAGTTCCCGGTCTGTCTTGAGCGGGCGGTGGCACTGCTGTGCTCGGGGGCTGTGTCCATCTAGGCCGGACTTTCTGTTCCATAGTCGGAGAACTAGGCGACTGCACCACAAGAGGGAACTCAGTAAGACGAGACCTCTCTCTGAAGCAGTAGCACTGTTTACACGGGATGGGAAGCGCCTGCTGTTATAAAATATCTCGCTCGCCCATCGCACAAAACGTTCTGAGCGATGGACTTCTGATGTGGGTGCAACATATTTCATAATAGACGCGAAACGTGTTTTCTTTTACACATATCCATATCCAAGAACAGAGCGTAAACGTAACGAAATATTATAACATATAATATTTAAATGTTAAGAGTCTTGAAGATGGGAAATTACAATTGCCAAAAAGTTTGAATTTAGCGATCTTGATTCTTCCGCGTATGCAGAATCCATTACAAGATTTTAGATCACATCCCCGGCATGAATGATGTCAATCTCATACAAAATTTGTTCCTGCTACACCAGCGATGGGAAGTGAAGCCTCATAGTTGATTATAACGTGTTCTTAATTCAGTTTGGTTCAGAATGTATGAAGTTACTTCTATGGCTATCGTCTTTTCTTGTACTCCTACCTGAAGGATTTCGTTCCTTCACGTTAAGTAAAGGGTGTTATTGTACTAAATACAGCCGATATTTGTAAGCCTGAAATTAACGAATACCGTCAGCACATTAGGTAAGAAATATGTCAGACCTCGGGATGAAACAGAAACTAGTTCGGTACAGTAATCCCAGTTTGTTTCTGATAGTTTTTCGCTAGAAAATAAGTTTCTTGAAAAGGTTCTGATGTTTGAGTATGATATGTGAGAACACTTATTTCCGGATTTACTAAAAAAAAAATCAAATGTCTGTAAATCTATCGGACCAAACTGCGTGGTCATCAGTCCGTAGCTTACAAACTACTTAAACCTAGGTAAACTAACCTAAGTACAACACACAGACCCATGCCCCAGGGAGGACTCTAACCTCCACGGCGAGCAACCGCGCGCTCCTCAGCGAGGTGCTTTAGACCGCTCGGCTACTCCACCGCGGCCGGTATTTGCTAATTACAGGATATCCACAACGGCTTAGTGCTGGTGTAGAAATTGCGTTTCCTTGTACATACTGCTTCATCTCGACACTGGAATCTTGGAATTAAGGCCAGTGCTCCCATGGTTCTCAGAACTGTTACATCTACTAGTAAGATGCCAGCACATTGATCCTACAGTTATTACCGTAGTCTGCATTAACGCTCTTGCTTTGTTCTCCATTGTCCAGACCGATGAAAGAATATCATTGTTGCACATGGACCACGGGAGATGGTATTTGTGGCACTGAATGTAAATGACCGTTTACTCAAATAATTGAAACTCCAGGTTGGAACTGGAAAATATAATAAGAACATTTTACAACTCACCGCAAAGAAGTAACGACGAGCTGCGACAGGCACATATAACACTTAAGTTATCGACAATGGCATTTTCAGAATAAAGGACAAACACAGCTTGGGCACAGTGACCGACCGGACTAAAACAACTTGCTGCGGAGTGCGCCGTTGCTCGCTGTCTGAGATTCGAGTCCTCCCTCGGACATGTGTGTGTGTTTTATGTTCTTTAATTACTTTAAGTTGTTTGTAAGCCTAGGAACTGATAACCGCAGCTGTTGAGTCCATTACATTTACAAACATTTGAACATTTTGATTTGAATATTCACAAAAAAACACAGGCACACTTCACAGTCACACAACCGTCCGTGTGCGGAAGCCGGAGATGACGATTGTGTGACTGTGTCTGTCTGATTCTGTGAATTTTCTCTATTCTGAAGAAGGTCATGGCTGACAGCGTAAGTGTTTTATGTGTCTTTTACACGACTGTCGCAGCTCGTCGTGAAGTCTTTGCGTTGAGTTGTAAACTGTTCTTATTTATTCTTATTTAAACATAAAACAGGAAATAATTCTTGAGATTCAACTCCATTAAAAAGCTGCTGCAGCATTACCACACAATCTGTGTTACATGCAAAGGAAATGCCAGCATAAGCCGTATAAATATGAATTTTTTAATCCTGCATTTAGATTTCTGACGCTTAGTGATGAAGTATAGTGCAATACCAATCACACTAGACTGCGCTTTGGTGCATTATCGAATACGTCCACTAGGCTTAGTTTTGTACTGAAGATATCACTAGACGATTGATATGCAGTAATTAAAAAAAATTACAAGACGAATGCTGAAGTTTCCCATGTTTATAAGAAAAAAAATGGTCAAGAGTTGTTAAAGTGCGACTCACACAATTTCAGAGTAAAGAGGAGCGTCTGGCTATGCGCCAAAGTTTATCGTATGAAGAGCTGTGTCAGTCCTTAGACGAAAGTGTAAGAGGGAGCAAGAGTAGATTGTAGTATCCCTGCCACCCATAACATTTAAGCTCGTCGAATTCTGTGCTCGGCGTGTCATAATACGACAAAGATGGCACATTGAGTACATATGGTAGCGGAATACACAATATCTCTGTATTATGCAAAATTCAAGGTTTGGTCAGTCTCGTCTTGGAATATGAGTCCCACAAAGGCAGAGGTCCAGATTTTACGCAGTCAAATGAAAGTCAGTAATAGCCTCAAATTATGACTTTATTCACTTTTAACTCACAAAACAAAAGACACTAACATTTCACCAGCTTGACTATTGCACTCTCAAGTACATAGTCTCTGCGATCTCAAGTTCTTTGGACACTATGTTTGCAATCAGTCAGGCTAGTAGCACCTCGTGCAGACGTCAATTGATCAAGACCCTAAGTGCAATCTGATTTTACAGAAACACTAAGATCGTAAATTTTATCTTTGGTTTACGTACTAAAAATGTATACAAATACTTAATTTTGACATGAAATTAACAGATATGACCTTTAGAACCATTTAAACAGAATGAAAAAGATAGTTATATTTATAACCAAACAAAGAAGTGAAAATGACAACTTAAAAGGCGTGTTTTAATAATTCGTTACAGCATCTCTTTTGGATTCTGTGATGCTTTCTGAAAAAATAACATGAAGTTCCAATACTCTTAAATGTGATCAATTTGTTTCAAGTAAGTGATGAAATCGGTGTTAATCAAGATGTTCAAATGTTTGTAGAGCTTATGGGACTTAACTACGGGGTCATCAGTCCCTAATCTTACAAACTGCTTATGAACTAAGACTAAGGGCGGCACAAATATCCATGCCCGGGGGGGGGGGGGATTCTAACCCCCGACCGTAGTGGCCGTGCAGACCGTGACTGGAGCGCCTCAGTCCCCTCGACCACCGCGGCCGGCTCGGTATTAATCCATATCGACTGAGTTAGTGAACTAATAGGCTTCGCAATCTTTTACATTACAGACCAGAACACAAAATATGCAAGATGACCAGTTTAACGTGGATATATTGTCTTTTACAAGCTATTATCAGAAGATTCCCATATCTACAAAGTGTTAAGATACCGTAAGTAATTAGTAACATATGTGTTTTAAGTGAATATGTTGTCTTAAGGCCGGCCGCAGTGGCCGAGGGAAGTGAGGTGCTCCAGTCACGGTCTGCACGGCCACTACGGTCGGGGGTTCGAATCCCCCCCTCGGGCATGGATATTTGTGCCGTCCTTAGTCTTAGTTCATAAACAGTTTGTAAGTTTAGGGACTGATGACCTCGTAGTTAAGTCCCATAAGCTATACAAACATGTGAACATGTGTGTGTGTGTTTGGTTGGTGTGCGTGTGTGTGTGTTGTCTTAATACTTCGTGACAATCCCCAAACCAATGAAGGTTATGTAGTTGTATAACTGTCAAAACGTGTTTCACAAGTTAAAATTAAGTATTTGGTGTTTCAAGTTACTGGAATCGAACGTTTCAATTGAGTGTGATGGTATCGGGTTCTTAATATTTGGTAGTGAATTAATTGTTATAACATCTTAACGTGTATTCCAAGATGAACCGAAAGCTAGACTGGATACAAGGAGGAACGAACTTACAGTGAACCAAGATATGTTTATGAAACTTGTACGTGAAGTACCAGCAGTTGCAAATTTAACTAACACGCGGAGCGAAGTCTCCGACGTCTCAGAACGTGTGGTTCATTTCGCGAGCGCCGGAAGTGACACTGAAAGCGGCTGAAGCAGTTTAGCGGGAGGAAAACGGCGTGTGGCCCAGATAGTTGGAGACGGAGGCGGGAGTGTGGAAGAGGCGCGAGGCGTCGGTTTGAGGCGGCGGCGGCGGGGGCGGCGGGGGCGGCGGGGGCGGCGGGGGCGGCCGGGCGACTGTGGCGGTCCCCGCGGTATTGACGGCCGGCCGGCCAACTCCTGGGACTGGAGAGCCGAGGAGAGCGGAGGAGAGTCAATACGCCGCTCCCCGGGGACCGCCAGCGCCAGCGCCGGCAGCCACACGCCGCCGCCCTGCAGACGATACCCGCCCCCGCCACCGCCCCCGCGCAAAACAAAGGCCGGCGACTCTTACAAACCTAGCGCGTAAACGCCTCACCGCAGGCACGCGCCCGCCGCCCGCCCAAGTGGCCAGTTTCTAGCGCTGCCGGGGTTCGCTTCCTGCGCCGTTGTCCTGTGGGGTTATTCACAGTCGGGCATCACTTGTTAACCTGTGTCTTCGTGTTTCCAAAGTGACTTCAGAAGAGCAGCTGGAAACCCAGCTTTAAAATTAAAGACATATTATCTTAATCGAGGATATGATAGAAAATGAGCATAGTGATGCTATCGGTAACATATAAACGTCTTCTGGAGGAGTGGTGTTGGAATCCTTATCAATTCACCCGATATTTACATTTCTTGTATGTTATTTAAAACAGACATTTCCTTCCACTGTGCTCATCGGTTTGATGCATCTTCCCTAAAAACAGTTCAACTGTTCAAATGTTTGTACAGCTTACAGGACTTAACTACGGGGTCATAAGTCCCTAAACTTACAAACTACTTATGAACTACTTACGAACTAGGACGGCACAAATATCCATGCCCGAGGGGGTATTCGAACCCCCGACCGTAGTGGCCTAAAAACAGTATACCTTCCGTAGCAGAATGGTCAGAATGACTGACTGCCGTGCGGAGGACCTAGGTTCATTGGTGGTGGGGTCTGAAACGGGTTGCATCCAGATTCGTGATGCCAACTCAGGAGCTACTTGGCCGAAATAGTGGTCCCAAGTCAAGGAACCCTACAGCGACAGCGACCGGAAGAGTGGTGTGTTGACTACATATGCTCTTCTCTCCCATACCACTTCCAGCGACACGATTGGGCCGCGGCGAAGTGACCGAGCGCATTGTGGCGCTATGTTCCGATGCGCGAGGCCGTTCCCCCAAGGGGGTTCGAATCTCCCTCGAGCGTGGATGATTGTGCTGCCTTTAGTAAAAGTTAGTTTTTAAGTAGTTCGTAATTTTAGGGACTGATGACCCTGGAGGTAAGTCCCATAAGGTTAACAAACATAAAAAAAACGGGATTGTGAGCCGAGAAGTGTCAACACGATTTCCATGCAGGTTACAAGCGGTCGGACTCGCTTGGGTGCACCCTAGGAAAGAGCGCTCACCATGGCTACAGGTACCCGCAAGCGACCGTCACTCGCATGCAGGAGAAGATGCTTTCACCGCATCGCTAAGACCACAGCCGCCATGCCAAGTGATCCTTTGTCGACAAAGAAGGAGCCACGAGCGTCGATGCTGTGGCGTGAGTGGAGGACGGGCTAGAGCAGTGTTTGACCCGAGTCCGATTGCTTGTAACCTGCATGGAACCCGTATTGACACTTCTCGGCTCACAATCTGTCGAACTCGATATGAGGAACAGGTTGTAAGATACTATTTAGAAATGCCCAGGTCGTTCAGAAGGCACTGTGTAGCGAAAGGTTTGGTTAATACTGAGGGATACAGAAGGAACCACCTTTCGAAGGAAAACTGCCTCCTAAACAACGGCTCCAAACTACGTGCATTAATAGTTGTGCCCGCTTATTCATCTTAGAGACTATTTAGAAATGCCGAGGTCGTTCAGAAGGCACTGTGTAGCGAAAGGTTTGGTTAATACTGAGGGATACGGAAGGAACGACCATTCGAAGGAAAACTGCCTACTAAACAACGGATCCAAACTACGTGCATTAATAGTTGTGCCCACTTCTTCATCTTAGCTACGCTCTTAGCTCTTAAGATATGCATCTCCACTTTGATATTTACTATACTTTTTGTGGTTCAAATAGTCGTTCCCCTCATGTCACTGAATGATGACCAATCCCTCTGGGATACTACCACAAGTCTTGGGAAGAAACAGCTGTCACTTTCAATTCAGGGGAATGGAGATATTAAGGTGGACCAGTTTAATCTTGATCCAGATGGATGGTTCGAAGAATACAACTCTGCCTGCCGATGGAGAGCTAACTACTATTTTATAAAAGACAAAGATTGAAAAATTTGTTTTAAAAAGTTTCCATCTTCGTTTATAAGCTGTCAATAAAACTGTCTATTTCAGAAAACTAGGGGATTCGAACTCCTGGTACTATCGATTTTATTTTATTTTTATTTATTTATTTGATTAATTAATTTTTTTGTCGTTAACAGGAGTGGCGACCTTCACCAGTTAGTTGAAGGAGAAATATAGACTAGTCGTCTTCGAAAAGCAACATTAATGGTAGTGTTAACCACGCACAGCTCCACATGTTACAAAAAAAAAAAAAAAAAAAAAAAAAAAAAAAAAAAAAAAAAAAAAAAGATATTTTCTCAATTGTGAAAATGACTCTGCATTAGGTGTATGATTTGATAATGACACATGAAAACTACGATATGCTACACACTGCTTGCAGCTCATGAGTGATCACACATTTCACTAAGTCCCACACAAGGTGAGACGTTTAGTACAATTTTCCGAAGCTTTCCTATGGTCCATTCAAACACGATGTATAGTGTTCGTGTTCAGTGATAGAAGGAATGCAAATTTCCTTCAGACATGCATGCATGTATGATGGAAAGAACACTGCTGACACTACAGTCGCCGGCCGCAGTGGCCGAGTGGTCTGCGGCGCGCCAGTCACAGTTTGCACGGCCGTTAGAGTCGGGGGTTCGAATGCCCCCTCCGGCATGGATGTTTGTGTCGTCTTTAGTATAAGGTAGTCCATAAGTAGTTTGGAAGTTTAGGGACTGATGACCCCGTAGTTAAGTCCCTTAAGCTCAACAAACATTTGAACATTTTTGAATTAAGTCCAGTCTCCCTCTCCAATAGAAACTCCAATTCTGCCTCATGTTCCCCTATATAGATACGTATCAGTGTTGGTAAGGCTCTCCAGTAGCGGAATAGCACCACAGCAATGAACTTTGATGAGAACGATCCTGCCTTGTATCTCAGATAATATAAGAATCAAACAATAAATCGATGTCAGGGGCATATTTTGTCTCGAATACGTCAAAGATAATATTCGTGCAGTCGATGTGTCCATTAAGTCATGGTGGCTTAGTGTTATAGCAGTCGACTAACAGCCGGGCGCCGTGGCTCAGCGAGCCCAGAGGGGGCCCTCTGAAATAAAAAAAGCTGAGCCAAGAACATAGTGAATAACAACGAAGAAACATGATCAGCGACCGCAAGCAACAGAACTACCCATAAACGAAAATAAATAAATAAATAGAACAAAATAAAAATAAACATCAGGAGGGCCCGGCTTCGAATTCCGACCGTGAATAATTTTAGTTCATTCCCTCTCCTTCATATATATCGAGACAATATGTCTCTGGAAATTAGTTTATTGTTTGATATTTAAATACAAGAGACGTATCCGCAATTGTGAATGTGAATTAGCATCAGCTGAAAAGTTTAATGTTTCGTTTGGAGGCGTACGCGGGCAGCGTAATGACGCCGGCGCCATAGACCAGCGCATGCGTTCAGAGGCTGTAATAACGAATTCAGAACAACCCCAGATGTATTTCGCAGCATTGGGAGTAAATGTTTTATTAAAAAAAAAAAAAAAAAAACACACAGATCGATTTCAATCACCTGGCGACCATCTTCAGTGTCCTTCAAACAAGCATTATGAATGACCTGAATGTAACTGCAACGGCAAACATAAAATTGCAGTGTCAAAGTTAGAAATAAGCGCACTGCTTACAAACGACATGCAACAGCCAATGCTGCGAAATACATCTGGTGTGTTCATCATTGTGTGGTCGTGGAGCATCTCCAGGAAATGGACTCAAACCTAAAAAAAATTCAGAACAACTTACAACGAACGTGATACAATGACCGCAAATAGACGATCAACCGGAAAAAAATTATTGACACTAACGAAAAAAATGTTCAAATGTTTGTAGAGCTTAAATACGGGGTCATCAGTCCCTAAATTTACAAACTACTTATGAAGTAGCTTATACTAAGGACGGCACAAATATCCATGCCCGAGTGGGGATTCGAACCCCGAACCCCCGACCGTAGTGGCCGTGCAGACCGTGACTGGAGCGCCTCAGTCTCCTCGGCCACCGCGGCCGGCACTAACGAAAAGCCACGGTGGAGTAGCCGAGCGGTCTAAAGCGTCTCGCTGCGGAGCGCGCGGTTGCTCGCCGTGGAGGTTCGAGTCCTCCCTGGGGCATGGGTGTGTGTGTGTTTGTCCGTAGGTTAGTTTACCTAGGTTTAAGTAGTTTCTAAGCTACGGACTGATGACCACGCAGTTTGGTCCGATAGATTTACAGACATTTGAACATTTTTTGAACTAACATAAAACTAAGAAATATACGACCTTTTGATATGTCACCGTTCAATCGTGCAGCTGATGCTGATTCATATTCGCAATTACGAATAGGTCTCTTGTACTGAATTTTTGACTGCTGTAGTCGCTGCAGTGTCCGTTCCTGCAGACATGCGAGCGCGTCTCAAGGGCATCTGGATTGGTTCCGTCAATAAACACGGCCAGTGCACATCGTATTGCACTTACTGCGTACCGATCAGTGAGGTCTTCAGGACGACATTGATGTGCCATCCGCGACCTGCGCACGTATCTGGCTGTTTGCTTCTTGGGATGACGGGGAAGGAGCAGGAGGTGGGGTAGGTGTGCGCCTGCAGCTGCAGGTGGGGCGGTCAGAGCGGCACACCTGCAGGTGCAGACGCGCGCTGTTTGCCGTGGCCGCGCGCTGTACAAAGTTGTCCGCGGCGGCGCGGCGCGCTGATTGGCAACAGGTTGCGGGCGGCGGCGTGTTTGCGCAGGGGCCGCGTCAGTCAGCGGCTTCACAAATACAATCTGCGTGCGCACATGTTTAGCCAGCGCCGCGCCGCGCCGGCGCATTACGCAGAGTGGTCGCCGCACACACGACCCTGTCTGCCCGCCGACCCGCGACGCTGTAACCCGAGCCTACCTTAAGGTGCGCCCGAAACTACACTCAGCGATTATAATCAAGGGATAGCGATACGCGCAGATATAACTAGCCGTAGTAACGCCTTCACTAGGTATAGAAGCACTGTCATTTCTACTACGGTATTCACATCACTACGGTGCCAATTTATTTCCGCATATTGTGGGGAAGGCGAACCAAAGGTTACGTTTCATTCGCAAAACGCTTCGAAGATGCACCAGTGTGGTGTCGCACAAGTCTGAAGTGCGCGCCACTTACTTTCGCCGCGCGCCGCCATGCACGCACGGCGCGGAGTTCTTACGACGACGGCCACGAGCGCCCTCTGGTGCAACTCCGCTCGTGGCCACCACAGAACTGCATCGGTCACTTGGGATTGAGACAGGCACTGAAACGGACTTATCAGTATGCAGGCCTCTACGTAGTTAACCTATGTCTTAGCAGTACACTTAGTTGGCAGTCACGAACTTTGTAAAAGTTAAGTATCATATTTCTACGAAATATACAACTTGTTCTAATCTAGCTTAGTGTTTCTAGATTCTGCTGTCCCACTGGCTGGTCACCTCCGTACCTGCACACGCGTTCATCCTATTTCCCTGTGTCGGTATCTCTCTACTCGGCCACCGACACCTAGGACAACCGGCAGAAACGAGACACAAAAACCAGCTCCACCAAAGAGACTGCCTACATCACACTTGTGCGTCCTCTCCTGGAGTACTGTTGCCCCTTGTGGGACCCTCACCGGGTGGGACTGACGGAAGACATTGAGAAGGTTCAGAGAAGGGCAGTTCGTTTTGTTTTATCACGTTACGGGGGGGAAGGGAGAAAGCGTCACGGAAATGTTGCACGAATTGGGGTGGAAATCATTAAAAGAAAGACGTTATTCATTGCGGCGCGATCTATTTGCGAAGTTTCAATCACCGACTTTTACTTCTGAACGTGAAAATATTTTGCTAGCACCCACCTACTTAGAGAGACATAACCATCCCAATAAAATAAGAGAAATCAGATCGAAAACGGAACGATTTAGGTGTTCTTTCTTCCCACGCGCTATTAGAGAATGGAACGGCAGAGAAAAGTTATGAAAGTGATTAATGAACCCTCTGCCAGGCACTTAAATGTGATTTGCAGAGTATCTATGTAGATGTAGATGTAGACGGGAAGTCATAGACTTTGAACAACGAATGGTTATTGGAGCCGCGCGGAGTGGCCAAGTGGTCTAACAACGAAACCACATGGGTGTCGGATATTAGAATTTTTTCATATTTACGACACATTTTACAGTAGCAAAATAACTTTCACTTTACGAAAAGCATTATAAGATCCATTCTTCACCCAAGTACGTGGTTACTATCTAAAAACATACGCGTCTGAAGTTTATGTCCCCATACAAATAGTTCAAATCAAATGTTTGTTAAGCTTATGGGACTTAACTACGGGGTCATCAGTCCCTAAACTTACAAACTACTTATGAACTACTTACAAACTAGGACAGCACAAATATCCATGCCCGAGGGGGGTTTCGAACCCCCGACCGTAGCGGCCGTGCTGACCGTGACTGTAGCGCCTCAGTCACCTCGGCCACCGCGGCCGGCTACAAATAGTTCACAGCTGAAATAAATGCAGAGATCTCCACATGTATCTCTAGCAATCATCACGACACTAGGTACCGCATGAAACTAGGCTTAGACTAATACTCGACCAATAATAACAATAATACACTGAAGAGCCAAAGAAGCTAGTGAACCTAACATCATGCAGGGCTCCGAAGGCCCATACGGATGTCGCGTCTTTGGATGGTTTGCACGTTGACTCTTTTTGATGGCCCAGCACTGACAACTGCAGCAATTTGCGGAAGAGTTACAGTTCTGTCAAGTAGAATGACTCTCTTCAGTCGTGTTCTTGTCGGAAATTTGATGTTTTACTGGTTTCCCATGATGGACGAAGCACTCGTGAAATGGTCGTTCGGGTAAATCCCCACCTCATTGCTACATTGAAGATGCTGCCTCATACGCCAACCATATAACATGACGTTCAAACTCACTTACATAGTGATAACCTGGCATTGTAGCTGCAGTAACCGATATAACGCCTGCGCCATGCACCAGTTGTCTTATACAGGCGCTACCGGTCACGGTGACGTCTGCGTGTTTACGTACCTCTGTATTTACATACGGTTCTTCAGTAATAATAATAACAATAATAATAGTGAGTCAGAGGCGTTTGTGGCTTCTCCATGCTAACGTTGCGTTATACCAGAAGTGATAATAAAGAGAAACAAAATAAGATATAAGTACTATACTAATCCAAAAATTCTCTCTATTACTTTCAGACGAATATATGACAACTCATTTTGGTGTGGTCTGCCGTTGCCATGAAGACATTGACAATTATTGAGAAAATGAAGCGATTGTGTTTGAGGAGACAATGATGTGTTACTTGTCAAATAGTGTGCATTGGAGGACTATAATAGTTTCTTGTGAAAAATAATTCCATATGTGTATTTTATGAATGGTCGTCTAACTCTTAAATGCATTTTCATTAATTTTTTTTCGCGTTCTATAAGTTGTAAAAACTGAGGGAAAAATAGTTAAAAATTAATTCCTATATTGCTAGTTTTTTAAATTTTTTAAAGGGATATATGTAACATACATAAACTTGTTACATAATTTTGTCAGTTGGATTGTTTAAAGGAATTTGTGTGTTTATTCTGGTTTTCCATACCTGTCTTAGTTGGTGAGATTTTTTTCTCCTTCCAAAACTGGTCCTTTATGTGGAAAACAAAACGTCAAAATTTGCAAAATTAGTACACCGCACATTTTCTCCTAACATAACCAAAGAGAAGATCACACTACAGCCAAACTCGACACACACACACACACACACACACACACACACACACACACACACACACACACAAAAAAAAAAAAAAAAAAAAAAAAAAAAAAAAAAAAAAAAAAGAGAGAGAGAGAGAGATAGAGAGGGATAAGACAGATACTTTCTACAAACTCAGCTGCATCTGCTAAACACGTGTTAGTTCACAAAATTCCCACTAGATGCGGATAAAACAATATTACAATCGATGTTGCAAATATACAACACTATGCATTTAAGGGCTAAGTAGAGGTGTTATATTCTTACTATGATACTTTCTCTAGAATGGTATTGTGGCCATATTTTACAAGGGGACCGTCAGTTAGATTTTGTTCTAATGCGTCTTCGAAGAACATTATAGAAACTTTCGACACTTAATGTACAACAATGGTGCCGAATACGAAAATAGAAGTAGCCACAGGGCTTACACCCGTGTGTTGCTTTGAGACGGTGAGAATTTAATTCAACAGCGTCCGATTGGGACTCCAGCTGTTGTCAAGAACAGGGATACAGTACGGAACGAGTATTAAAACAGAGAAATACGCTAAATTAGACGTTACTTTCCCTGGGCGACGACGCGTTGTTTCAGTTTTTACAAGGGCAAATACACCAACCACGAATTCAGTCAAACATGAAGCTGATTGAACCTTACTGGTAGATTAAAATTGAGTGCCGGAATCGGGACTAGAAACTGAGACCTTTGCCTTTCACGGGCAAGAGCACTACCGACTGTGCTATCCCGACACGACTCACGATGCCGCCCCACAACTTTACTTTCGCCAGTACCTCGCCGACATCATGAAGCTGATTTCTTAAATAATACTACATTGGTTTCCGTCACCAAATAATGAAAAGAAGTTTTTGCTGTCAGAAATATATCGTATTCAGCACTGTAGGCACATTTACTACGCTTTAGAAGGTTGGTTTGTTTGTTAAACTTAAGGGACTTAACTACGGGGTCATCAATCCCTAAACTTACAAACTACTTATCAACTACCTTATACTAATGACGGCACAAATATCCGTGCCCGAGGGGGATTGGAACCCCCGACCGTAGTGGCCGTGGAGACCGTGACTGGAGCGCCTCAGTCCCCTCGGCCACCGCGGCCGGCACGCTTTAGAAGGGAAGACAGAATGTTAAACAAGAAATCTACACGAAAATAGCAAGTAGGGTATCACATTCGTTTAACAGGCATGACGTGAATGCCGACTTCCATTTAAGGTAACTCTGTATCTGTAGACGACTCGCAAAAGAAATTCATTGGACTGTCGCTCGTACGTTAATTCTATCCGGGAGCTGTGCTCGAGCATCTAGCGGGGCCTGAAATATGGCCGGCGCGATATGACGGCGTCGCCTCGTCTGCGTCTGCGGCCGTACGAGCGCGGCTGTCGGCGCGCGCTGATGTACGGCGGCGGCGCACAGTGGCCGGCTGTGTGCGGCCGGCGCGCACGCGTGACGCTACCGCCAAGCCACGCCGCGCTCTAAAAACAACTCGCCGCAGTTTATTCGCGCGTCAATTAGCCGGTGCGCCTCCCGCCTCCCGCCACCGCGCGGCAGACATACGTTTTCAGGGATGAGCGCGCGCCGCCTGACAACTCGCTTATCCGAGGCAATCTATTTGGCCGCAGCCCCGGCGCGCTTTCTTCTCCTCGCTTCCTCCCCGCCAGCGGCCGGCTCTTTTTCGCCTCTCGGCCCGTTTCTCCGCGCGCTCCTTCCTCCGCTTTTTTTGTTTCATTTGCAGCGACGCCACCTTTTGCCGCTCGGAGGAAGTAGCGACGTACGAGTTCATTCGCGGGGAGAAGTGGGCTGTCGGTGGGGTGAGGAACGACTGATGCGAGTCGTCGTCAAAGATGGATCGGGAAGCACCCCATCCCGCAGCCCACTGCGCAGGCGCAGGCGCCGAGGCGCCGCTTCGCGCGGCCCTGATACTGCCCGTACCAGCGCCACGTGCTCTCTGCGGTGCTGGCATTGCAAGACGCAGCGACCGTCATTTATCGACCACCCGCGCGCTTAACACGAGGGCTAACGAACTACGTGTGTAAATTCTTTCTCGGGAAACAGTACATCTCTTGGAAAAAGTCCAACTCCGTATCACTGACAATGTAAGTTAATTCTTATATTATAAAAGGAAGACTCCATTAGGAGCGGTGTGCACCACGACCATAAAATGATAATTATCAACTCAAAGTTACACGGCGATCTGAAGTCTATAATCGCGATTCAGATTACTTTCTTTCAGAGTTTCGTGTTTTCTTCTGCGTTTATTTTCTTGGTGAGTTAAAACGTAATTACATATCACATTTGAAAAGCAGTTCAGCAAAGATTCTTTCTGCCATGGATTCGAGAGTCCCTGATGGGTTTCCGGAGGTACGCAAAACCAGATGAATGCGTGAAGGTCACGCAGCTTCCGTTAGTAACAGGCCGGTTGTTGGTGGATGCGGAGCTGACACCAGAAATCATGCCGAACTTGTTCGTAGCAAACAGATCATGCGGATTTGGTGCTCAAGACAAGAATGTGTGTTCACTATCAGGGTTTTGAAATCACTATATAACGAGCTGCGTCATACATTTTTCATCCTTTTAGGTGCGGGAAGGATCCGTCTATGAGTGTAGGGATGTATGATGTGCGGTGTGCGTTGGACCCTGTGCGGCGGAACACTTATGCCAGCAACAGCAACAACACCGCCCTCTCCCGCGACAGACAGCCACCAGTGCCGCCTTACACAGCGTACAACCCACCAGTCCCCTAGTTCTGCTATGAAGTCCGCACGTACAACACCTTGTCACTTTATTCCTTTTTCACCGACTTTCAACCACCTATCATAGATGCTCACCACGTTACGACGCCAACAGCCTGGCAGCTTGAGATGGTCGTACCTGTGCGTCAGCCCGTAACATTCCGTCTTTTCGTCGGAGTCGTCTTTGTTAGTAGACTAACAAACTGTAGCTGGTGCCGCGCGGGACCGGAGGCGTCGGAGGATCACTTGGAAGATGGAACGTCAGGCCGTGGTCTTCAGCGATGAAAAGAAAGTCTAACTGCACGCAAGTGATGATCCTTTGAGCGTACAACGCAGAGATTGGGAGTGTAGTCTCGTAAAATGCGCTGGCCCCACCGCAGGCCTTATAGTCTGCGGTGTGATAAGCTACAACTCAGGTTCACACTTGGTGTTTCTGGATGGAACGTTGATCAGCGTTATGTGCAGCATATTGTAAGCCGTGTTCTTTTGCCACGCTTGTGCTCGGAGATGGCAGCTCATTCCTCGGGCATGGGTGTGAGTGTTGTCCTTAGGCCATCCTCTCACGGGACGTAGAAACGCACGTGGAGGAGGAAGTTGTGACGTCCTAGCGTGGAACTCCACATTCCACTAACTTGCGAAGCGTGGAATGAAGGATCTGGCATGTTAGATTACTGCTTCGTGGAGTGGACCGTGGCCAATGAAAAGCGACTTGGTTTTCACGTGACAAGCAGAACTTTTGAGCCGCCATATTGCAAACTGAATTCCTCATTTTGTGCCTTCTTTCGTTGTAGCCTACGATGAATGCCTACAATCTTTTTTAAAGGGTCAGAAAGTTGAGGAACTTTTGAAAAAGCGTCATTTTAGATATGATATGTTACAATAAATTACCGAAAACCAAATTTTCATAGCTTTAAAGGTTATCGTATTTAACGTGTCTCAGTGATATAACTTGTGTATCGTGAAAGAATATCCTTTCTATACTACGGTATTGCGCCATTCTTTCAAAAAAGCGTTTTTGCGATTCTATGTCATAATTAAGATATTACAAAATATTTTGGGAGCATACTACACCTTAGAACAGACCGGACCAAAGGATTGCAAAAGTAGCATAGTTGGTAGCGTCGCCACCTGCGACTTGGTTATGACAGGCGGACAGGGTTCGCGTCTGAACTGCGGGGTCATCAGTTACAAACTACGTATGAACTACCTTATACTAAAGACAACACAAATATCCATGGACGAGGGGGGGATTCAAACCCTCGACGGGGGAACTGTTTGGTTCGGTTGTATATTTTGTTATCATTATCAACTGGTTTCTGAGAAGTGTAGCGTCAAGCATAGAAAAGCTACTGTCCTTTTATCCGACGATCGCTCGCAGAGATAGCGTGTAATTTCTCTCACATCCAGCTTTGTAAACACATTGATCAACGTACCAGCCCGAAACGGACGTTGGGGAGCGGTGCGGTCGCAAATCAGGATGAGCAGCACGTTGTGTTTCGTGGGATGCAGCAGGTCGTTTAAGAACGTGCAGCAGCTAGTTAGTATGTCTGGCCTACGCCACTTGGGACAACACCTCCCGTGTGAGATCAGCTTTAGCGTACGTTAGCTTCAGTAATTTGTAAATCTAGAGACCGATAGTGGGTCAGTTTGGTCCCCAAGGTATACAAATATTTGAACATGTGTGACTGCTATCGCCATAAGAACGACAGCAATCCGCCTTACGTCTCACGTACGTGCGATCAGGCGGCGTTCGACTTGTCTGTTCTCTGTCCACTGCACCTTTTACATAACCGAGTTCGGATGGGTCTGTCTAGTACTTCAACAACAAGAATTCTGATATTTCTCAAATGATCAAATGTTTCTTAAGCTTAGGGGACTTAACCTGCGGGGTTATCAGTCCCTCAACTTACAAATTACTTATGAACTACCTTACGCTAAATACAACACAAACATCCATGACAGAGGGAGGATTCGAACCTCCGACGCGGGAGGCGGTGCGATCCGTAACGTGACCTTCTAGACCGCTCGGCTACTCCCGCGCGCCTCTGATATTTCTGTTTAAACTTACATGTTAGTATTTACGCACTAATCCTTCATGTATTCCATCGTGCTATCTGCTTAAAACTTAACTCGCCACAGTCAAAAGTATTTCCATATTATGCCGGGACCGAGATTCTTCTCTGACGAATTCTGAAAATAAATGTCTGTTTTACCACTACTACCTAATTTTTGTTTTTCAATATGAACAGCCCTAGTGAGAAACATAATAATGTTTCTCAAAATAAGGTTTAATTACTTCTTTCGGGTTACTTCACTTTAAGACCTCACAAAGGGAGGCCTGCGTTTCACGAACAGCAGCTACCTCAGAATTGGCAATTGTCGTACAATACAGCGGAGCCTGGAGGGCGTACGTGGTGGTGACAAAGAAGTGGCTGGTCGGCGGGGCGCGGCGCGTGCGGCGGTGTCGCCTTGCGGCTGGGGACACGTGTCTGTCGCCGCCCCCGCCCCGCCCACCCCCGCCGCCCCCTCGGCCTTCCGTTCCGGCCGTCGGCCGCCGCCTGACACCGCAATTACCCGCCGACCGGCGGCGACTCCTTGCCTCGCACCAAATTAAGTCTGCCGGCCAGCCGCACTCCATTCTAGTCTCCGAGATGAGCCGTGCCACTTCACAGACGCCTGCTCCCTGCACTCTGATACCTAGTCCCTAGTGGGATCCGCCACAGTCGCGAAGGAAGTACTCCCAACGTCCGACATCACTTTGGGTGCCCACGTTAGCTAAGAAACGACAATCTCCTTCGCGCAATCCAGCGATACCGCCTCTGTGAAATACATTGTCGGTGGAGGCATCACGAGTACTTCGTACTGTTGGTAAACATCTTGCTTCAGTACTTACTCATGGCAGTTGACTAGTACCAACGTCGCAACAACAGGTCGGTGACATCAGCCGTATAAATCTAATCATTAACTCGCACATCAGTGGTATGCAAGTCTACCTAAATTGGATAATATTGGGCCACTCCTATGTTGATTCATCACTTTTTCTCATGTTCTGTATTTAGTCATATAAAAATTCCTAGAGATATAATCGAGTCTCTTTGATTTCAACATCTCTAATGCACTCTTTCTTCCTTCTTTACTCTCTGGACTGCATTTCCTTTACCTTTCCCTCCTTTTCTATCCTACTACCCCCTCCCCCTCCCCTACCTGGGGACTGATAACCTTAGCAGAATTAACGACGAGGCCTGGATCAGACTTTAGGCGGTTTTCCTCATTCAGGTAGATGTATACCGGTCTGATAACCAAGCCCCACCTCAGTTCCATGTTTCGCAAGTATTTAGAAAATGTTCACAGTTTCACAAGTGTAACATTGTTGGCAGACACTTTCTTTTTCACTTGCTGCCCTAGATAATGACGCATCATCTAATTAACAGAGTGGAAGGAAAAGTCGCTCCTGCCACCAATGCACGCATCCTATCCCTCCGACGCATGTTTCCCGCCGTTTGGCGGTGGCGCATTTTTTCTTACATCTTATGTATTTTTCTTTTCTTTTTCCTAGTTTCCTTCGGCAGCTTTTAAATGCATAAAATATAATAAATTTGAAAGTGAAAGTGTAACATGAATTTGTATTTAATAAAAGAAAGATGGTAGAGTAGTTAATAGAAATTGGATCCCGACAGCTTGGAATGTCGAAGACTTAGTATGCTCATCAAGTCGTCGATCTTGAACCATTGTTAACATTACTTATTTGTTATAGTAAGTCCTAATTTAAATTATGAGTAAGAATGTTAGAGTCGTGTTACTTCTGTTTTGTTATTAACTGTTCATAGACTTATAGTGGCTTTTTTCCAGTGGCAAAAAGAGACAATTTACTAACACTTTGATATCTGTTCAGTGTTCAAATGTTTGTAAAGTTATGGGTCCTAACTACGGTGGTCATCGATCCCTTAAGTTACAAACTATTTAAACAAACTTATCCTAAGAACAATACAAACATCCATATTCGAGGTAGGACTCGAACCTTCGACGTAAAACGGCCGGGCGCACCATAGCAGGGCGCCTCAGTGCACACGGCTATTTCGCTTCGGTGATACCTGTTTTTAGCACTATTCTATTACATCTATTAAATGACCTCTGTTCATGTCTATGTTCTTGTCTGTGTTGTTGCCCATCTCATAATCAAACTTTAGGTACCATTGCTGGTCTACGAATGGTTAAATTGTTCAAATGTTTCGGTGTCGTCTGGAGCACCACGTCGCGGATCGCGCGGCCTCTCGCGTCGGAAATTCGAGTCCTCCTTCGGGCAAGAGGGTGTGTGTTGTCCTTAAGTAAGTTCAAAACAATGTTTCTCAAGCTTAAGGGACTCAACTGCGGGATCTTCAGTCCCTAAACTTACAAACCACTTATGAACTACCTTATACTAAAGACGACACAAACAGCCATGCCTGAGGTGGATTGGAACTCCCGACGGGGAACGGCCGCTCCGCTGCGGCTTTAAGTAAGTTTAACTTACAAGGAAAGTACATGGGCTCGAACAAACGTATCTGTATGAACGTTTGATTACAGTATCTCTGCGTACAGCTCAATGTGCTGGTGGGCGTCGTTTTTCTGCAAAAGCTCTGCAACCATGCTCTAGATAGCACTGTAGATGTAATTGTAGACGCCATACGTAATGCAGATATCTTAACTATAACTTATGTAATAATCATCGTACATGTTCTCTAGCGAATTATCATCAAAAGCACTGATGGTAGTTGCAACTTTAACCTTCTTCCCGAAAGACTGTTTGTATTCACCGCCTCTTCCAGCACTTACCGTAGCAATTCCGCTTGCAATGAGTTGTTCGTCATTATCATCCCTATTACCATAATTATGAGTTTGTGACAACAGTATCCAAGTTATTCTGATATTTCTGTACCATAACAGATACGAGAAAGCATGCAAATGATTCATCTTCTACACTAATACCATCTTCACGAAGAAGGGTCCTTCGTAACTTCATCTCAACTAATCGCAATATATTAGCAGGATTGATCAGCAATCGCCGCCCCATCTGACGCTTCACCACACAAATAACATCACAAAACGCATCTTCGGAGGCACACTGCACCGTCCCTATTGGCGAACCGACACATCAAAGTGCAATGCGGCAGGGCACACTCAGAGGCGTCTAACGGACGAAAATGTAAAATGTTTGTAAATCTATCGGACCAAACTGCGTGGTCATCAGTCCGTAGCTTACAAACTACTTAAACCTAGGTAAACTAACCTACGGACAAACACACACACACACCCATGCCCCAGGGAGGACTCGAACCTCCACGGCGAGCAAGCGCGCGCTCTGCAGCGAGACGCTTTAGACAGCTCGGCTACTCCACCGCGGCCCTCTAACGGACGACTGCAGAGTTTTGCAGACGCGGGAGTATCACTGTGCAATAAGGGATCTTTACATTATCTCTCATACGATTTTGGTGTATATGTGTTTGTTCGAGCCCAAGTACTTTCCTTGTTAGTTAAAGTAATTTGTATGTGTCTGGCCTGATGACAACAACAGTTTGGTGCCTCAGAATTACAAACAATCAAATGTTTGTGGATCTAAAGGAGCAAACTGCTATGGTCATCAGTCCCCAGAGTTACAAACTACTTCTACTTGTGCTAGGAACAACACACACACACACACACACACACACACACACCTATGTTTGTGGCTGAAACCATCCGCAGCGTGGCGCCGTAGACCACGCGGCCATTCTCGGGCAGCTTGTTGGTACAGCTTATGCAATATGTTTGCAGACACTTGGTAACTCGTATTCTTTCCAGAGTTAAAGAATGGTGCGGAGGGGCGAGCCTGTCACCGTGCCAAAAAACCCATCCAAAGCACTAAGGCAAACATGAAGAAGCACAAAGAGTGTTGGGTAGGTGGGTGGGGTTGCCAGGCTGTGAGGTGGCGGTGTCGGCGCCCGCCTGCCGGCAGCCGCCTGCGTGGGGCGGGGCGGCCTGGCCTCAGCCGGCGCCAGCGCTCGCCGCGCGCCAATTAACCGCCGGCGCTGCGCTCGGGTTTCGCGACGACAGCGCGCCAGCCACTGTGCAATAAAGCGCCCTGCACGCTGACAGCTCCGTCCGGCAGCCGGCAGCCGGCGCCGCCTTCCTGCACGCGACGACGGCTGCTTCCTCCTTGCAGATGGGCTCCACATCTCAGCTCTCCTGTCACACCGGAATGCTGTAACCCTCTTCTTCCTACTTACAGGAAGAGTTTGATGTGATACATCACTGGGATCCTAACGTCCCGTCAGGAATACCAGTCAAATATCATTTCCACTTTGTTTTATGACGCTGGAAATGCGCAGGGACTTTTAACTCCTGTCCGACAGTAAAGGGTTAACTACCGAGGTTACAAATTACTTACAGAAGTAAGGACAACTAACACACCCATATCCGAGGGAGGGCTCGAACCTACGACATGACACAACCGCACGCTCCGCATCAAGACGCCCTGGAGCGCTCACCGTTCCATCGCGGCGGGGAATAGTTCCAGAGGGGTCCAAAGACTGAGATAGCCAGCACAAAACCCTGATTTGAATGCCGTCGAGCGTATTTACCGTTCCCTGGATCGGAACAGACCAGAATGGGCTGCCATTCTGCAAACGGTTTGGTGTCGACTGCGTCGACAGGAGCACCCAGGACTTGCAGACGTACTTCTGCGGCATCTCACCACCGTCCGCAGAAGGCCCCAAACGATATGTGATGACATCCGTCCAGTTTGTTTCCACTTCACTGAGTATTTGAACTGTAGACATTTTCTGTCAGTTACAAACTGAAGGCCGCGGTGGCCGAGGGGACTGAGGCGCTCCATCACGGTCTGCACGGCCACTACGGTCGGGGGTTAGAATCCCCCCTCGGACGTGGATATTTCTGCCGTCCTCAGGATTAGCTAGTTCATAAGTAGTTTGTAAGTTTAGGGACTGATGACCCCGTAGTTAAGTCTCATAAACTTTACAAACATTTGAACATTTGAGTTACAGACTGTATACCTTGTCGCACATGACATGCACATAAAACAAGGAAACTGGTCTGAGGATGCTGCAATACCTGTATATCACACTCTGGATGCGCCCGCGGCTTCTCTCACTTCTTGCATTCTTTCTGTGAAGATCAAGGTAAGGTGGTTCCCATTACCCAACTATGCTTTAGGTGATCGAGGTGACCCTGAAAGGTTTAAGAGAACGTTCCAGTAAATCTCTTGGACCCTAATACAAGATTTACGCGCAGTAAGTATTATTATTACACTGCTGGAGAACAGGGAGGCCAACGCAGCAATGGAAGAAGAAGCCCACACGCGATGTGGGCGACGGTAAGCCCCTAACGTACGGCAGGATAACAGGCTCTAATACTTGCGAGGTTTCTCGTTGGGTGATTAGAGGGCCGGCAGTGCGTACTAGCGGATGAGAGAGTGGAAGGTAACGCCAGCCAGCCAGCAGTCTTGGTGAGCGGGCGAGGGCCGGGCTGGCAGATAGGGCAGCGCCTGGCGGCCTTGTATCTGCCTAACGAATGGCGCTGCAGATTAGCAGTAATAGCGGGGCCGCCAGCCGGCGCCAGCCGCGCCGCGCCACGCCGCTAACAAGCCGGAGGCCGAGGCCGAGGCCGCGCCGTCTCCAAGCCGCAATTAGGTACCTCACCTCACTGCCACCCTCCACTGCCTGCCATCGGCCAACACCGCCTACAAGACGAGGCCTCACTACTGTCCGTGCCTACGTCACGCCGAGATGCCCGAGGCCAACGAGAAAGACAGGCCGCGGCGCGCACGTCACACCACGTAAGCGAGGTAGTCCCGAGACGGCTGTATCGTTAGCTGATTGGCCGGCCGCTGGGGCCCAGCCCACTTACTCATAACGGCCGGCCACTCAGCTAGCGATAGCGCCGGCTCAGGACTACTTTTCTTACGTGAAGTAACGTGCGCGCCATGACCTGTCCGGCCTAAAAGCTGACTGACTGGCCGCTAGTGGCGGTGAGCGTGCCCCAGCGGCCAGCCAGTCAACTGGCGCCCGTGGCCTCCTGGTGTGACGTGGTCACGGCCAGTTGTGAGGCCTTGTCTTCTACGTGGTGCTGTTTCGGCGCGGGTTCGCCTTGTAAATAAAACACCTGTCCGGCCAATAGCGCTCTTAGGGTACGTTTATGCTGCATCCTCTCAGCTCGCACTTAGCACCTCGCGGCTCTCCGCGAGTTTAGGTACGTTTACGCTATTCCTCGCTGCTGGCACATCGCTACACGCTCGCAGCCGGCGGTAGCTAACACTCCACCTGTCCGTATCGCTAGCAGTCGTGTGAAGCGTAAAACCTTCCCTTCATTGTCTGACAACAGTGAAAGTATTCGTTCACTGCAAAAGGGCAGTCACTGTAAACGACAAAAGCAGGGGAAGTATGGTGTGTATCCTATGACTTCACAATGTCAAAAGTATGATAATTTTCACGAGGTCTGTTAAAACCTCAAAAACATTCCAGAGCACTTCTTCAGGCTGTTACGGATATCGCAACAGACTCTTCATTATATATTAAATGTCAAAGGTAAACCAGTCTATAATCCGAAGATTAGTTTGAAGACACAGTGCTTTACTAGTCATGGCCCCGATTGGAGGTGGTATGCCGTTGCCTTCCTCCGTCCTTCAAATTGACTTGCCCAGCCAGTTACAGCTGGACCTAAAGTTTAACGTGGGTTCCGAACCACGATGCTACTCGATATTTTTCACACCAGCAACAATGCTTAAGGTGAAAGAAGTGGAAAATGACAGACAAAAATCCGAGGACCCGGTGGGGATCGAACCCACGACATCCCGTTTTATAGTCTAGCACGCTACCACAACGCTATCGAGTCATTTTATCGGACCTGAAATCACGTGCAGTGACAGAAGCGACGTGGCGGCGTAAACGCGCCCTTAGTGGGGAGATCATAGGAACCGAACAAAATATCTGCAGAATATTTGTAGAAGTTACTCGACGGCTAATGTCCATAGTAAACGTCCGAGTACTGGACGTCAGAAGTTCTCTTAAGCAGCTTGTACAAGATGCTCTTTCTACTAGGAGGGCGATTTGTCAGAAAATTACCGTAGCGTCCAGTACACAGAGACGTTTTCAAAGTCCAGCATTTGAAGTTGTTATGTTTTTACAGGGCGAAGCGAAATTCGGGCATTCCAGCTTCGCAGCGCGATTCCTCACATGCAAGCAATAAAAAAATGACCCTCACAAAATTTCTTCCTGCGCGTATATCTGGCAGTAAATGCACGTCTAAGACTGAGACTGATGTGTGCTCTATACGGCTGTGTGTTTCAGAAGTACACAGTTAACTTCTGGAGGCTGTAAAAGGCGTCTTCAGGAGCAAAATGGGCATAGAGACCCATGACCGGAAACGTCATTCAACGACGCTACGGAGAGTGCAAGTTACAGACACCAGCTCCTACCAGCAGATATTACCTAAAGCAACTTCAACGCTACGTTGGGAGACTGGGATTGTGGCTAGTCAATTCTTAATAAGAGAAACCCCAACAGCCGCAATTATAAATTCGACATGTTAACATATAGAAAAAAATGTTAAAATGTTTGTAAATCTATGGGACTTAACTACTGTGGCTATCAGTCCCTAGGCTTACAAACTACTTGAATTGAACCCAATCTAAGGACAACACACACACATATCCATGACCGAGGGAGGACACGAACCACCTAGGGGGAGCAACCTCGCGCTACGCATCAAAGCGGATTAGAGCGCTCGTCCTTCACAGCGCGGCTCGTGCGTGTGGTCCATTACCACATCAGCCAGTCAATAAATTCATTTATTCCCAGACGCGTACACCATGTGGCTTTTACCGACGTTCAATTGGCTTCGTATCTTTGCAATTTCGTATTACGCCACATGAATAAGAGTGAAAGTGCTATAGCTGTTTTGCAAAAAAATGAAGTGATATAAAATGTATAATAGGTTTCCCTATTTTTTAAATTAATTGAGTTTAGCCACAATAATGATGGATAATTCAGTTTCACATTTTAAATTTACTGTTATACTCTCAACGTACATCGTCATGTCGAATGTTGCACGCAACGTCTGTAAATGTTGCTGGGTGAACTTCATGAATTTTAAAGAGATGACTAAAATCGGTTAAGTAATGAGTTTAAAGGTAACTACTGGTGGCTACAAAGATGGCTATCATTGACTACACTCGTTCCCTGTTCCCTTTCCCGTCACGCTACCGTTAATGTACCGTGATATGCGAGCCTAAGAGCAGACTATCACCGCTGGAGAATGTCTTACTACTCGCCGAACTACGTCTTGATCGTGAATAATATTTTATTGCAGTTATTATGACGACGAAACCCTTAAACGGAGTGTATTTAGACAACAGGTTGTGAGGATATACGGCTTTAGCTTAGTAACCTCTTTGATTACGTTTTGGTCGAACAGTAGCTCTTGTTGTCATGCAGCATGTCCTGTCACGGTCGCCATTTATAACGTCACAGCTGCGTCCACCTAATCCTCGATGGGCGAAGATACCGTTATATTCTATTTGCTGTTTAATTAATCCTTAATCATTGTTCCAATGGTATGACGGTATGGTATGCGGACAATTACTGGGTTGATCCATAACAATAAACTTCGTTAACTTCAGTTATTAAGGAACGACAAATGTTAATAACTCTTTCTTTTAATACACTGATTAAATAACCGCGTGCCACTACGATAAAGGTCTACATGTCCACACTGAAACATTTCAATACGCAACTGCAACCGAAACTCAAATGCGATACGACTGATGGGCAAAACTTTAGCCACCGCTAAACGCGGGTTACGATCTCACTGTCGACGTGCTACTGTCTCGCTCTGCGGTCGGCGGGAGACTGCTGCACACCGTCCAACAAACAAGAAACAATCAAATGTAAGCATTGCATGCCAACGATAGCTACTGTTAGAGCAAAAAGTACCAAAGAGGTTACTAAGCTAAAACCCTGTATCCTCATAAGGTCTACTAACGCGGAGTTATTTCGGCGCTTTTCACCTAGTTTTGCCATCACCAGAAGCAACTACATTCAGCTTAGAAAGAAAGACTCCTTTGTGGTAGTGGAAGACACGCGAATAATTTTACAACAGTCATGCCTGGGGATTGAAGGGGTGGGGGATGCATTGCGAACAATAGCTCAATATTTCTCGCAGTAATCATAGTTGGACGCCCTTGTCTCGCCGCTATATAATCATGCGCTGCACAGGAGTCGAATCAGACAGCCTGGCTGCGTTTCCAGAGCGGAGGGTGGGAGTCTGGGGTGGGGGCGGGCCGGCCGTTGTCCTCAGATGCGCGTCCCGCGAGACAATCCCCACCTAATGGCCGCCATTAATATTGTAACTCCGGGGCAGCGCGCGCGCCAAAACATCGCGCAGCCGCTCTCTCTTTCTGGTGCTCCTCCCCAAGTCCGTCCCACGATCTATGCAGACTAAGGGGCCGCGGCGGAGCGGCCGAGCGCATTGAGGCGCTATGCTACGATGCGCGAGGCCGTTCGAATCCCCCTCGGGCGTGGATATTTGCGCCGTCTTTAGTGTAAGCTAGTTCATAGGCCGTTAGTAAGTTTAGGGACTGACGACCCCACAGTTAAGTCCCATAAACTCTAAAAACATTTGCAGACTAAGGGGAGCCCAGGCCTGGCAGTGTCGCTGCCTCGTAAATCTGGCGTCAGTGGATCCAGACATAAACCGTGTTTGGGTATTGGTTTGAAACGGCCCTTTAATATACAGTCTGATTCACTGTGTTTGCCTCTGTAACTTATAAAATAATAGGTGACGGGAAATTTTAATGCGGTAGGTCAACACAAAAAATGTTACACTTTCTGCGGAGCTATGAACATAAGTTATTGTATCATTTTACAAAGAGTTACAGCACAAAGATATAATTTTTTAACTGGAACAATAGTTTTTCTATCGTGAATTGGATTCGTTGAAACCAGCTGCGTCCAAATCAATTTAAACTACATTCCTATCACTTTTAGTTTGGGAGCTACAAACCTTCAAAGTTTAGGGGGCGGAGGCTACGACAGCGTAGCTGACTGGCTGGTGGTCATGAGACAGTGGGCCGTGCCCCAAGGGATGTTCCATTTAAACTCCGTATTGTTCCATTTAAAAATTTATATCTTTGTGGTGTAACTCTTTGGAAAATGATACAATAAACTATGTTCATAGCTCCTCAGAAAGTGTAACATTTCTTGTGTTGACCTAGCGCATTTAAATTTCCCGTCACCTATTATTTTATCAGTTACAGAGGCAAACACACTTAGTGAAACACTCTGAATGTACACTGCAGCGATAAGCACACTCGACTTGGTGTTGACGCTCAGCTCGGTTCGAATCCTTGTGGTGGAAAGATGCATGGGGCTCGACGGTTTCCGACTTTCGGTCTTTGCACCGAAGTCGTGGATTACACCCCAAACTTTTCTACACAGTCTCACGGAATGATGCGTCCTTCTGTAAGGGAACAATCTCGATTACCCCCTTAGCTCTATTCGAGAGACGCAGGCTATGTGTTGACATCATCTTTCACCCTTTCTGTCACCATCATCTTCTTCTTCATCATTATCAGCATCATACAAGACAAATTATAAACACAGCTCTACATTACACATGCATCAGTTACAGTGCTTAATACTCAACAAATACACACATGACACATTTCTCATAGCCCCGCGGGAATGTCTAAGCGGTTCTAAGCAGCGTGTCAGGGACTGCGCGGCGACTACCACCGGAGGTTCGAGTCTTACTTCGGGGGGGGGGGGATTTAGAGGTGACAAGAGTAGTTTGGTCCCATATATTTACAAACATTTGTAAACATACCTCCTACATCGCCAAGGAGAGGGATCAATGTGCGCGGAGGAAGAAATCATGCTTCATTTGGGCAAAACTAGTATGTATACCTTGTATTCTGGACGAAGTCCGCATAGAACAACTGACAAAAAGACAAAACCGATGAAATGTTATTGATGTGCAAAGATAACGGTGTAAGACATTTAAGTTTCTTTTTCGGTAGAGAACATCAAGACAGCAAAGAAAGTTCAAGTAAAACAAAATCTTTGCTGAAATGGTCGCCAAGATAATAAAGTGTGGCAAAATCAGTGTAATAGCTGAGCGTGAGCCATGTACTGCACGGTTCGTTGTTTTCCCGGAATAACTCATCATATTACCTAATGGTTTCTAGGCGCACTAGTTGGATTTGAACCAGCCCGTTAGTTATTGTGAACAATTTAATTCATGACGTAGCAGTGATGAGGTTAAGAGATTTACTTTGCACGCAGAAATTAGAAAGTACTGGTGAAAGTGACTGAGAGAAAATGTAGAACGTCATAAATGATATGATTCCTAAGAAACCTGAGTGTATATATAAGGATTTTATACTCGGAGGGCAGACGTAATGACTGACTGAAATGTTATATCTATCCTTGAGGAGATAGTTCACTTAGCTGTTTACTGAGGAGTGTCGATGGAACCAGGTTCTAGGCTGCCGACGGTTGAGAGTGCTGCTGCCATCCCACACAGGCGTGACATCAGCACACACAAAGAGAACATGCAGCTTACAAGAAGATGGTCCTCTTTCTTCCTTTCATAGGAATCGGAGACAAATAACGTAAATTGGAACCACTAATCATTAGCAGTAACACTTGCATGTGCATCAAGGACGA
The DNA here is from genome assembly GCA_026315105.1 of Locusta migratoria. Taxonomy (NCBI): domain Eukaryota; kingdom Metazoa; phylum Arthropoda; class Insecta; order Orthoptera; family Acrididae; genus Locusta; species Locusta migratoria. The sequence goes on from CM048744.1 coordinate 769,447,765, forward strand.
CATTACAGTTACGAAAGCAATCTGTATTGAAATTTTATTAGTTACCCGATGGCAAGATTATGTGACTCATTTGAAATTAGATAACTGCTAATTCAATCAAGCAGCAGAATGCGTGTGTTACGAAGTGTATCTCTGGCTATAATAGGAACGTATGTAATTAAGGCGAAGACGGCCGCCGATTTTTCTTCAGTCAGGAAGCTCATCAGGCCCATAATCTACATCTACATCCATACTACGCAAGCCACCCGTTGGTGTGTAGCGGAGGGTACCTCGAGTACCACTATCAGTTCTTCCTCCTATTCCAGTCTGGTATTGTTCGCGGAAGATTGTCGGTATGCCTCTGTGTGGGATCCAATCTCTCTAATGTTCAAATGTTTGTTAAGCTTATGGGACTTAACTACGGGGTCATCAGTCCCTAAACTTACAAACTATTTATCTACTACCTTATACTAAGGACGGCACAAATATCCATGCCCGAGGGGAGATTCGAACCCCCGACCGCAGTGGCCGTGCAGACCGTGACTGGAGCGCCTCAGTCCCCTCGGCCACCGCGGCCGGCCCCAATCTCTCTGATTTTCTCCTCATGATCTCTTCGCGAGATATACGTAAGAGGGAATAATATACTGCTTGACTCCTTGGTAAGGGTATGTTGTCGAAACTTAGACAAAAGCCAATACTGAGCTACAGAGCGTTTCTCTTGCAGCGTCTTCCACTGGAGTTTATCGATCATCTCCGTAACGCGAGTAATGAGTGAGTGATAACGAGAAGGGCCGTTAGTGGTGTGCGGGTGAGATTAGAATTTGCGTATGACGTGATGCGTGTGACGTAAGCACTGCGTTCCAAATGGCATGTTGGCCAGTGCGACTGCGTAGTAAGCAGGAGAAACCGGGATCGAATCCCGGATGGGCACAAATTATCAACTTTCACATTTTTTTTTAATGTCGACTGCCAGCTAACGTTTTTCATTTCTTTACGTGTTCAGCAGTGGATATTCTGCGCTCTCGGAGTGAGTGTTCCGCTAGGGCAGTGAGAGCGCGCGCGGCCTAGGTGTCCGTGGTGCGCGCGCAGGGGCCGCGACTGTACCGGAGCCGGCGCGCGGCCAGCGTGGTGACCCCGGGTGATAATGGGGAATCGATGGCCGGAGGCGCGGGGTGACATATGGCCACCGCAACACGGCGCTTCACAACAACAATTAACTGCGCGCTTGTGAGCGTAGCGCAGCGCAGCGCGGCTCAGCGCGCCCAGCCCAGCCGCGCCACCCGGCGGCGGGCGGCGACGCGCGCTTCTTCCGGAGAGGGCCACGCCGCTGACGCTGCCGCCGGCGCGTGCCACGGCGCGCCCAGGAAACACCAGCGCAACCTGCTCCAGGGAGCAGCTGACGGCGTCGCACTCGAGCAGCACCTGGCAACTTGCTCCAGACGAGAGAGCGGCGAACGAATGAGAAAATGTTTCGATAAAGGCTTAACCCCATCATTCCCAGTGTTGTTCCTCAACAGCAAAGTATTAAAAGCTGATTTATACCGTATTTTGTGTATCAATCCTTAAAATCGTATAGTTTTTGATGAACAACAGGCTACTAGAACGACATTTTGGCGTTTGGTACGGCGTGTAGCCACTTCTGACGCATTAAACTGTCCACCGTGGAAGTTGTGTTACGTTGCCGTCTGTACGTGGCTGTGAGTGTGAGCACGAGTGTGGTTCTTATTATTTCATTTCAGCAGTGAATTGTCGTATCTTTGGTGCTGTGGTGAAGATTATGCTAACAGTATTGACCTGACAGTGTTAACTATCAACAAAATAAAGTCCCAAGTAATATAATACCTCGATAGAAACTTCTGTGTTGTGCAGGAAATACATGCCATAAGAAAACAATAGTTCGATCAAAAATTATAAAACACATATTTTGATATTTAGTGCATTGTATTAATACGTAAACATGCACGCCGCGGGTTAGCCATGCGCATTGGAGCACCGTGCTGCAGTGCGCGCGGCCGTCCGACGTCGGGGGTTCGAATCCCTCCTCGGGCATGGATGTTTGTGCTGTCCTTTAGTTAGTTTACCTTAGTTTGTAAGCTACGAACTGATGACCACGCAGTTAAGTCCGATAGATTTACGAACCTTTGAAAACATCCGTGCTCGAAGAAGGATTCGAACCCACGACGGCGAGAGGTCTCGCTCATTGGAGCATAGCGCCTTAATGCGCTCGGCCACTCCGCCGCGGCGCCGGCCCGTTAACCGGAGATAACGGCCATCTCTTGCTGATGTTAACCGTGGACGACCTTCGCCTTGCCTTCTTTTAGCGGTGCCTGTTGTCTGAAATCGCGTTCAGGTCCTACAAACTACACTTTGGGACAATCCAATAGCTGCAGACAGCTTCCAGTTTGTCTGTCTCGTTCCAGTCCTCCTATGTCTCTCTATGCGATAGCTTCAGATAAGTCACGTTGCTACGTGAACCCAACTGCTTGTGTAATTCTTTTGGTAAACACAAGTAAACACCAACCATCTCAGGAACCTTCTGCTGTAACCACTAACTCGGTTGCCGTAATGTTGTTTTCTTCACTCCGTAGTACTGACAGAAAGACGTTCATTCGGCCAATGACAATACTTCTGAATATATAATCTCAGCTGATCTTCGAATGTTTTGACCAGTATAACTCTGTAATAGACTGAGACGTTCGGGAGAGGAGTAGGAGAACATGAAACTAACGCGTTGTTTAATCAGGCCGGAAACAATACTGCACTTTCAAGAGGCTTTCTCTGTATACCTCGTTTCTAAACCTTCTAACAAAGAAAAATATTTAGCTCTTCGCTTGATACTTGCGTAATGCAAAAAACATCTATTCCGGTATAATGAATCCCCTCCATTGAACGACTGTTAAGCGATGCAACCAAATTCAAAACGAAAAACAGACGCTTAAAAATTACTAGGCTGGCTGGTCCTTTCACTGAACTGTCCATCAGGAAATATCCTGTAATCGAGACCCACAGTTGTTTTGCTGATTAATTTACTTCCTACGGTAACGCATTACAATGAAATACTAAAAGATAACTTCTGTTAATCTAATATAATTTGCTAATATCGTTCACCAAGATGAAGCGCATAACATTACTTCCCCAACTACATTTATTGAATGAAGAGTCAAATAACCAGTAACCACCATCACCTCGCTATCATCCATTGTCGAATAAGCAAAACATTATGAAATATCTCACTGTCCCATAAAAATATATAAGTAGTTAAATGTGTCGGAAGGAGAGAAACAAGTGCAGTTTGTTCTACCACTTCCTTGACGTCAAGCAAGTTACATCAACATTCACAAAAGCATAGTACGTATTTGCGACACACTTATTTCGGCTGGAATTACCTTCTTCTACCCAAATAAGGAAACCTGATGCTCCAACACTCTCTCTCTCTCTCCACTGAAGTTTACGAATTTCAGAGCCATTTCTCCTTTACTCTCTAGAGTCCCATCGCCAAAACAAAATTTTTATGCTAGTATGAGCGCTCACTGCAATTTCACACGTGTTCAAACCGGGTCGTTGGCCCGATACCTTCCTTGTGAGAGCGACAGTTTCGTCTGATCGAGTCATATGCCTCATCAGCTTCAGTCTGTAACCATTTTGCTCCATTTATTTCAGTTTTCAGATATGTTCTACGGGACTACTGCCTCTTTTACGCAAACTCGTAATTGTTGTTTGAATGAAGATCTTTCTGTCGATGTAACCTTGAATGAAAAATCAGCTCCTATGTTCATAAAAGTTTAACACAGGAAGTACTTTTGAGTGCTGGAGAATATTTCTTGTTTTTAATCTTTCTGTTGATGTTCCTATTTACTACTAGGTTATCATTGTAGAGTCATGCACTATTGACATTGTGGATGAATTAACATATTCAATTAGCGCCAATATTTAGGTCACATGATTCAACGGCACAGAATTGTACAACTGATCTCCTCGCTTTGCAAGTGTTCAGTATTCCAGTGTTCAATTTTATTCGGCTGATAACCATTGAAAATTTCATTATCAGTTCTTACTAGCAGGTAACAATCCGCGACATATCAGTTGAAAGTTACAGCTTGATAACTTGTCTCCCATACAACAAACTAGTCTTTTACGAACACACACACACACACACACACACACACACACACACACAAGACAATGCAAGGCTGTGAAGGCTCCGCCACATATCGGAAATAAATATGAAGAATCAAGACTATCCCTGAAAACGACAAATAATATACAGAGTAAGAGGTATAACTACAAATATTTTTAAAGTGACTCAGGTCACTGTACTTAACAACACTATATGAGAGTATTTTGTCGTTTGGAGACTAGTAAATAGAAGTATTAAAATCGCATGTTTCCAGGTTAGATAGTATGAGCAGCGCCAGGACGCCTGAATTCCCAAGATCAGGGGTAAAGCGACTACTCGGCAGTGGATTACTCCAAGAACACGAGGAGACGCAATGGAGTTCTATATGGCTAGGCGTCGTTCACTAGCGGCCCAGGTACAGCAATACAGAAAACATCAGGTTGCAACACACGTATGTATGTATTAAGGGACCAAATATAAAAAATATTTGTACTTATACGCCTTACACGCTCTAAAGGAGACATAACTTGTAATCATTAGTTACAGAAAAGCTATTTGTGGCTCAATAAAAGTAATATGACCTTTTATTCAACTGCTGCTTAATACATTTGATACGTTTGTGCTTAGACGTTTCAATTTCGATATATCCAGTTTGAAAGACGAAGAAATACTAAAGTTGAAAAATAGTACCAGAAGTGTCTGACATGTTGCAACTCTTACCCCGTATCTTTATTTTGCATTTTTGGAAGTGGTCATTGCACCAGTCGCCCATAACCAACAATTAACCTGACTGTAGTATATAATGCTGAATCGTATTTACGAAAACATGAATTGACAGTTATTTGCCTGGCAAATCTTCAGAAAGGAAACTGCGCCTTAAAAGTTTTAGCTGGTACCATGGAGGTAGTGTAGTGCCCTATCGTTTCAGGCTTACGTCACTCGTGGAGACTGGAGAGGGGTTTCTTTGATAGGTTATATCAGTAAGATATCTAAAGACGTGGTTTTAATGCAGTCGTAAACTACGTCAAGTCTAGAGGCCTGTCTCAGTTAGCAGGCAAAGAAAAGAATCAAACAGTTTATTGTACTTCATACATACAATTATTACAACAGTCGGGAGATGCAAGTGAATCGTCTACTACAGTTGTGTTCTGTCATTCGGTGTGTTTCAGCGTCTTCTGATTTAAACGTAGGAAATTGATGATTACTTCACCATTTTCTTGTCAAGTACGAGATGGGTTTAGGGACTAAAATACATGGGTATTAGACAGTACAAGGTTGCAGAACGAGATTAAACGATATACAATGTTCTTCCGTATTTTTCAATGGATGTTTCAAACACAAATTCTAACATCCGTCTGATGGTAATGTGTGAAAACAGATTTTTTCTGTCGGCGAAATGATTTCATTGTGAAAATCTTGATATACTTTCTTTAACACGTTCGCTACCGTTCACGCTCTGGTGCGTGTAAACGTTACGTGAGTCAGGTGCCGCTCACGCTGTGGCGCGTGCTGCGACCTAGCATCCTATTATGGGTTGTTGTAAACTAGCATCGTCTAATAAAGCTGTATACTCTGGTAGGTACTCATGGAAGAGTATAAGTTACATGCACACGTACGTGGTTCCAGATTTCCGCGTTTGCATTACCGGCTACGAGCCACACACGCTTCTCATGATGTCATGATACATTTATGTACTGCTTATATTGTTCATTTGTTATTTTCACAAAAATACAAATGCAAATAAAAAAAAACATATAAAAAAACTAAAAACTAAAGCCAAAACATTCAGTGGCTAAAAACTATGAAAAGATACTGTCAAAATACGACACGCGCCAGAGTGTGAAGTGGCACCTAGCATCACCGCGGCAGAGCGTGACGACAACGAACGTGTTAAATAATAATGACGAAAGAGAATCTTAAGTAAACGAAAACAGAATATGTTAGAAAAAATTTCCAAAGATATTGCCTCCATTCTGAGAATTAACAAGAAATTAGGTGCAGAGTACTCGGTTAAATATCATGTCACCATCAAGGGATGGTGGGGTGTAGAGAATAAATAAACGAGAGTGGTGGCAGGAAGTCGTCGCTGGCATTGTGATTCGGCTGGAAAATGCGCAGACACAGCACGTACGCTGTTACTCATGTTGCCATGCGGTCAGCGCGCCCGACGGAAAGTGCTTCGCGCGTTTATTCGGATCGCCGGATGATTGAATTACAATGAGCCATCGAAATATGCGCAGACGCTCTCTGCTCGTAATAGCGTATTTTGAATTGTAAATATCACAGAACACGAACTCACCATCATAAATAAATAAATTACCCGGCGAAGTCCGAAACTGCGTGTTGTGTTGGGAGTTGATATCTGTATAATGGAAAGCTTGTGTTTGAGAATATTATTCGATTGGCCGGCAATAATAACGGGAATAATTACAGAGCATTAATAGACTAATAATGTTAGCGTAAAAATGGCAAATGAAGCTATAAAGTTACAACGATAATACATTAATTAGCGCGGGTCGTGCGTTTGCATCGGTTATTACCCACATCCGACACTGATGACCGCTCTAATAATGACCTTTTGAAAAATATTTACTGTTTTATCGTCTCATTTTCGCAACAACAGGCAAAGGTATAAAACGCATCGGTTAACCAAAAAAAAGTCTTTTAAGCGATTAGGGGGAAACATATGAGGGAACGCTATCAGATAGGGCCCCCAGGAAAACTTCCAATGAAATGTGTTAATTGACAGCTGACGTATGAGCCTTCACTGTAGCGAGAATTTTCTCAGAACTACAGGGAGAACAAGTAAATTGAGCATAAAAAGATCTAACGTACACTTTTGATTTCCAGACGGGAAAACGAGACAACTTGCTTCTTTTAACTAGAACAGAACTAGATGTAAAGTCATAGACCAGTTATGTTAGTTAGGCTGAGAAAAGGTATACATCAATTGAATGATGACGACTAATGTATTTTGCTGGAGGCAGCACGCTTTTACTCCTACGTCCAGGAAAGACACTCCGGTATGGGGAGACACGTTCAGAGAATAATAACTAAAATGTATCACTTTCGCTGGCTAGTGAAATTCTAAGTCAACTTCCAGATCTATAAAGGACACATTTCGCCAAATTACTTTGTACATACCAATTAGAATACGTTATTGCTAGGTTAACCAGCAGTTTAGTTTTTAATTAATTTACAACTGTGGTTGATCATATTAACAGATTTTTAATTAATTACGTGACAAGGTTGCAGCATTAACAGACGTTCATTATTATTCAATCTTTATGGGGCGTGGAGTACGTGTAATAAGTAAATCTCTTATTGCATCCAGCCTCAGTTTCTTGAAGTAATTAATGTCGACTTTAGTTTGACAATAAAGGATGACATTTTCCTCTGGATAAAAGGTAGAACGCTACCAATAAAGTGGAAAGTAAAATATGTACAAAGAATAGTTTTTAGCATCAGAAATGGTGTGCAGAATTTTGCGGAAAGGCTCCCGTTTCCACAAAACAAAAGAGACTTTTGTATATTGATGGGCTAAGGAATTCGTTGATCCACTTAATAATGCTCGTCTGCCAGACTGTGGCTCGCCTTTTGATCTCATGGGTTGTAGATCCTCGGTTTGCAGTCATGCCTCGCACGATGTGTTGCGTGATCAGCCGGACACTGTATGTATTTATATAAAAAAATTTACTAAATTTATAAAAATGAGCGCACACTTTGATTTAGTACTGTGTAAACTTTATGTTCTTAATATTGTGAAAGTTTATCGCTGCAACACAGTTACTTAACAATTTTTGAACAAATGTTTACACGATAAATCAGTCAAATTTACAGGCCGTCAATGCAACTAAATACCTGGGCATAACAATTACGAACAACTTAATTTCGAAATAATAGATAGAAAATATTGTAGGGAAGGCGAACCAAGGGCTACGTTTCATTAGCAGGACAGAAGATACAACAGTTCTAATAAAGAAACTGCCTACACTACACTTGTGCGCCCTGTTTTGGAGTATTGTTGCGCATTGTGGGAACCACACCAGGTTGGACTGACTGAAGATGTAGAGAAAGTTCAGAGAAGGGCAGCTCGCTTTGTATTATCGTGATATGGGGGAAAGTGTCAAGGATATCATGCACGAGTTGGGATGGAGATCATGGAAAGAAAGGCGTTTATTTGCGAAATTCACCAACTTTCTCCTCCGAATGCGAACATATATTTTTAGCACCCACCAACATAGAGAGACATGTCATCATAATAAAATAAGTGAAATCAGATCGAAAACGGAAAGATATACGTGTTCCTGTTTTCCGTGAGCTATTAGAGATTGGAAATGTAGAGTATGTAGAAAAACTTTTACTATTATTATTACTATAGGTACTTCAATGTTACTTGCAGAGTATCTGTGTGGATGTAGATAGATGTAGAAATAGTGTAGTTACCTGAAACGAAGTACTGAACTTGCTATAATGTTAACATTTTTATTACTACTTACTTTACTTGTGTTTGTTAAGCTTATGGGACTTAACTACGGGGTCATCAGTCCCTAAACTTACAAACTACTTATGAACTACTTACGAACTACTTACGAACTAGGACGGCACAAATATCCATGCCCGAGGGGGGATTCGAACCCCCGACCGTAGCGGCCGTGCTGACCGTGACTGGAGCGTCTCAGTCACCTCGGCCACCGCGGCCGGCTTTTATTACTATTTGAGTGGCATCTGGTCTTATCAGAAATGGTGGTGATAGAAAAACGAGATGAGCGAGAGATTGTAATGAACTGTCAGACCCACCACGGAAACGATCACTGCACGTGTGGCTGAATGTCCTCCATTGAACGTACATTATCTTCATTGAGAGAGGACCATTCTGTCTGAAAGCGGGATGCAATACACAGCAGCACCGACATGGAAGCCTTTAAGGCCGTTTCACACCGCGGTCACACTACGCCACGTGACGTCACGTGACGGACTTTTCTACAGATCTGTTTCCATAGTTTTAAATGGTTTAATTCACACCGACCTCGCGGAGCGTCACAGACGCCACAGACGTCGACAGACGAATCTGCGGGATCGTTCCGGGAGCGATCCTTTCAAAACGTCTGTCGACGTCTGTGGCCTCGCCCATGCGCAGTGGCCCACTACACTGCCTTGCGCATGCGCAGTGGCCCACTACACTGTCGCGTGCATGACCACTTCACACACATTCACTTAGTTTCGTGTTTTAACTCATTACAACAAGAAGCTGTTTTGTTGTTATGGAGTAGTTGATTGAAGCCGTCAGAACCCGTCCCCTGCTGTGGGATACGAATTTGGAAGAGTACAGAGACACTAATTTAAAGGACATAGCATGGGGCGAAGTAGAAGAATAACTGGGACAAAATAGTAAGTAGTTCTTAATAGTACTAGTTAAAGCTAAACTTTCGTAATAATCCTTCACAGTATCGTATAGATTAATATTAATATTAACACCATAAATGTATGGTGCTAATATTTTAGGCTTACTTTAATATCAGCATAAATTCGTAATATTTATATTATTTAATGTAAAATTGAAATTCTGTTTAATACCAAATCTCTCAAAATCTCTCAAAGTAAAAGAAAACCATGACTTTCAGAAAAAGAGACAAGTTTAATGCAAATTGGCATTAATATTACGCAAAGGTGAGTCAACACAAAACTACATATCAAGTAATGTTCATATAAAAAGTCATTATACAGACAGTGGACTTTTCTGCAAATCCCGATTATGAACCAGAATTCAAGTTCTATGATGGCAGTCTCCTGGATGCTGTTAGACAATGGGATGAAATGGTGAGTAATATGTTATCTAACTGTATACTATCATTTAATACTGGTTGATGGAGTATATAAAATTTAAGAGCCTTCTAACACTGAAACTTAAATAAAAAAGGAAGCGGTTTCTGTAAATATTGGTGAGCCAAATAAAACTTATACTGATGCATGTGAATGTCAGATACCTTATGAAGTTCTTCTTCACTGGCACGTGTTTCTAACATGTTCTTTTTGCCTTATTTGTTGACTATTATATTTAATTTCATTTTAGTTTTTCATCTAATAATGATTCCCTTAATTGTATGTATGTGTGTATGTATCTAGCACGATTCAGATTGTAACATTTACCGTTAAATGTGTTGAAAACAATGTGCATTTCATGTATAAAATTGGAATTATTAAGAAGAAATCAATGTTTTTTCGTACACGCATGTCTTCCTCATCACTACTCGAACTACGTTCGCCATCACTCAACCAAGGCACACTTTTAGTAAAGGCGCTGTCGCACCACGAACCACCTGTTTCAACTGAACTGACTAGAGCAGGAACGATGTACTAACAGCTCACAGACGTCGGTGGCGGTGTGAATTGCACGCCTGTCTCGTGACGTCTCTCACGTGACATAGTGTGACAGCGGTGTGAAACGGTCTTTAGTGGTACACAGTACAGCACCCGACTACTTTCAGCTTTTCTGCACCCTGAGTAGAGGGGCGTGTGGATATTTTCCACTGGTCCATTAAGTGAGTGAGAAGGACTTCCCCGTGCTCGGCGACCGGCAGCTGTCAAGGGGTGAGACACGAGGCAGAAGACTCGCGGCTTCCGCAGCCGCGGTCGGCGGTCTGCAGGTGGCTTGGCGGCGGTGTTGTTGTTAGGGAGACAAACGACTTCCTCTGCACGCCGCGTGCCGTGGGAACGCGCGTGCGCCGGCTGACCGCCTGAGCCAACTGCCAAGGCGGCTGCTTTGTGTCACCTGCCCAGCAACCGCGGGGCCAGCGGGCTCCTCACATGGCGATAAAACCCTCCAATACTTACTTCCGGCTTGGGGCGTGAAGCCGGAAATCTTTTATTACACGTACTGCCATTTACCTTTAAACAATCATCTTATAATTCCTTTCCTCCAGCGAATTCCCGAAGCATTTCGGTAGCACTCGCACATTCATCCAATCTACCAGTTACAAACGTACCCGCCCGCCTCTGAACTGCCTCTATGTCCTCCTGGTAGGGATCTGGTAGGGATCCCAAACACTTGAGCAATACTGAAGACGGGGTCCTAGAAGCGTTCTATATGATCTATCCTTCACTGACGAATCGCACATTCCTAGAACTCTCGCAATAAACCAAAGTCGACTATTCGACTTCCCCACGTCTGTTCTTATGTGCTCGTTCCATTTCATATCGCTTCGCAGGGCTTCACCTAGATATTTAATTGACGCGACACTCTGAAGCATCATACTACTAACATTACCGAACAATATATGAACATTACGGAATTGTTTCTGCTATTCATGGGCATCATCTTACATTTTCCTAAATTTAGAACTAGCTGCCATTGCTCACACCACCTAGAAATGTGGTCGAAGTCATCCTGCATGTTACTACAGTCATTCATTGACGACACCTTCAAATTCAAATGCTTGTAACTCTATCGGACCAAACTGCGTGGTCATCAGTCCGTAGCTTACAAACTACTTGAACTAAGTTAAACTAACCTAAGGACAAACACACACACCCATGACCTAGGGAGGACTCGAACCTCCGACAGTGAGCAGCCGTGCGCTCCGCAGCGAGGCGCCGTAGACCGCTCGGCTACTCCACCGCGGCAACGACACCTTACTGTACACCACAGTATCATCAGCAAACAGCCGTAGCATCTACGTATGCAGTGGAATAAGTATAGGGATACTGGATGGGAGGTCGGATGTGTGCTGCCCTTGTTAGGGCTGCAGGCAAGGGTGCTTCCGTGGAGGGCTGCAGCACTTCACGCCGCGCCAGCAGATGTTGGAGAGCGGGCGTGGGCCGCCTCCCCCCCCCCCCCCCCCCCGGCAGCCACCGCCTCCCCAGGGAAATGACGGGATTGTCCCAGCAATCACGGTCTGCCCGCCCTGCTGCCACCTTACGAAACGGAGACTGATGCAAGAACGACAGCATGCAACTTCCCCACTTGTCACGTCCCTACCCTGTGACAGGTACCAGGGCAACACCAACAATTACAAACGATCGTATCGACCCTACGTCTCAATGGAACTGCTCTATAACCGAAACTAATGAAAATTTTTCGTGTGATGTCATTTTGTATGTTTGTTGCTTTTCATGCCTGAAATGGTTGGACGAATTTGGATGAAATTTGGAACTAAGATAGCATACTCCATGAATTAACGCCAGACCAAGAGACGAGTACGGTAAGCAGGTTCAAATGTATGTTGGTTGTCGTAGTTGTTGGAAGATGTAGAGCCTTACACAGGAGACCTGCGTGAAAATAATCATTTTTACATTTTTTTCTATTTATTTATTCATTTGGGTCACCTTCCACCCCTTAAAGGATTTAATCCTGGCTGAGAGATTGTTTAATGAATGGAAACAATTTGCTCCAGCAGAATCCTTGCCACGCATTACACGGAAGGTACCTAGCTTTGAACAACCGCGGTAAGTATGAGCAAGTTAAACCGGATCCGGACTAACGATGGTGTCTGTGCAGATCTGCTGTATAACTGGAGGAAAATGTCATCACCTGCTGGTGTTGAGAGGCAAACTGTGAAGCACAAGAATGCTTACAGAGACGTTTCAATGGAGAAAAAAGTGAATTACTTTATTTACATAGGTAATTGACATGGAAATGGCGACACCATAGGCGATTACTTATGTAAATAATGTAGATATAAATCTGTAAATTAGTGTACTGATCATGCATATGGCATACGATAAATAAATAAATCCACCCCTTCCTAACACGCCCCACTATGATACTAAAGAAGAAATTCTGTAACTTAATGACTCCAGTATCAAACAAAACAAAATGCAGTACAATGTGGATCTAGAAATTCATCAAAGTAACCAATATCCTCCTAAAAGGGAACATGTAGAGATCCCTAAACCGGACGGACGAAGGGAAACTTAGAGCAGGATCTACTACAAAGACGGAACTGAACCCCTATAAGGGACGAAGAACAGATGAACATGTTTCTCCCTGCAAACAAACGAAAGTAAAATTTCTCTAGAGAAGAGTTTTGAAAAAAATAAATAACTAAACTACTCCTATGTTTACTAGGGAAGCAGCTCAAAAGAAAATCAGAATCCCCATGTCTTAAGAAAATAAAAACCCACTCTACTGCTGGAGATAAGAAACCAACAGTAGCATTCATCTTCTATTGAAACTTGAATGAATAAAATGGTGAATTGTAAAAGGAGGAGATTCGGACGGAAGACACAAAAACACACAACCTACCTTCCGTAAGTCAACGTGCGGATTAGAGCGGAGGATAAGAAGCCCCTTCAATCAATCACTTAAAAAGAATGGATGCCTTCATGGAATAGGTTTTTATACTATACGAGCCACCGTATGGTCAAGGACGGACGGTACTTTGTAACTGGACACATCACCACAAAACTTGACAATATATGTAATTGTTCAAACATTCTTGGAAGGGTGAGTAGGAGATGTACTGTGAGAGACGGAGGACATGGACAGAGACAGGAGGAGGAGCAGACGGACAGAGAGCGACGGCAAGGCGGCCCAATAGGGGGAGAGGCTCACAGGGCAGACGGGGAGCTCCCTTTCACGGCACTAGATCGCTTAGGAATGGTTTCCGTGAAGTGTTGCGAACGACATGACTTCCGTCAGCTTTTCCCATTGTCTCCAGAACTGCTGTTTTTTTAGATGTCACGCGGTTTTCTGCGCTCCAAGTGGTTCACCGAAAAGAGTTCTAAAAGATAATTAGTGTTGACGCATACGCCTGGTATTGAATTCCGGCATTACATTTCTTTCCTAAATAACTCTTTAAACGCTGGTAGGATCATCGGACGCAGCCACTCTGTAATAAATAGTAAATGCCTGCTAAACATTCTGCAAAACGAGTGATTAGTGATTCGTACCTTTCTATTACTATATGCAAATTTTTAAAGCACAAATCCGATGAAGCTCTCGTCATTTATGCTTTAATATTTATCGCTGTTGTAGCGATTATATCACATTTGGGGAATTTTCAGCCGATCGCGGTGGCCGAGGGGACTGAGGCGCTCCAGTCACGGTCTGCACGGCCACTACGGTCGGGGGTTCTAATCCCCCCTCGGGCATGGATATTTGTGCCGCCCTTAGTATTAGCTAGTTCGTAAGTAGTTTGTAAGTTTAGGGACTGATAACCCCGTAGTTAAGTCCCATAAGCTATACAAACATTTGAACATTTGATTTGGAGCGGTCACACAATCCGTGACATGGCGCCTCATAACGCGCGGCCATCCCCGCGCGGCGGAACGTCTTATCCTCCCACACTTTGCTGGTTTCTTAAGGCAAGCACTGGTACCACTCAGTGTTCAAGAGTGACTTGCCGTCCATTTGATTATATTGATCCTTGTTCTCCTGCCCTCTCGCGTATGGAAAACTTGTGGAGAATGACTCCGCAACGTCTGGACCAGCGGAAAAAGCGAGGACTGCTATACATGAATAAAGAATCCACAGCCTCTTTGATTCATTGCCGAGGTGTGTAGCAGTCGTTATACCTAGCAATGGTGGCAGCAGTCAATACTAATTTGGCGGCCGCGGTGGCCGAGGTGACTGAGGCGCTCCAGTCACGGTCTGCACGGCCACTACGGTCGAGGATTTGAATCCCCCTCGGGCATGGATATTTGTGCCGTTTTTAGTGTTAGCTAGTTCATAAGTAATTTGTAAGTTTAGCGACTGATGACCCCGTAGTTAAGTCCCATAAGCTATATAAACATTTGAACGTTTTCAATACTAATTTCATAATCTTTCTCGTCACATGGTGCTATATTTTGGAACATGTGATCTACGTGTGTTACATCACAGCTAACTGGATAACAGTTTGAAAAACTCAGCAATAAGCATAAAAACAAAACAGCAATATGTTCGTGGCAAAATTCACCGCAATTTTTGTTTCTGATCTTATGCTAAAACAAAATCCTGTCTACTGTAGCAACTATGCTCTGTAGCGACACAGAAAACCCGGTGATAAAGTAAAAGAGGCAAGAAGGCTTGAATAGCATCCTCTTTTCACCGAAGCAGCAATACTCGAGTTTAGTGTCCTGTCGACAACTCGATCACTGCAGTTTGCAAATTAGTTGAGATAAAAAAGGATAGTGACAGAAATCACAGTCGTGACGTCGTCATTCTGAACACGTGTTGAAAGCCACGGAAAAACTACTGTGCTTCAACGAAGATTTCAACCATTTCGAATACGCATCCAAGACCGGTGCGACGTGAGAAATACCACACTGCTATGTTATCAGTCATTTTATGAAAGTAACCAAAGAATGTTCTTCTAAGGTGCTCAACCGAACTGTCTCCCGTTGTTGCACTTCGGAAGGCCATCAGTGTGGTCCCGAGGGAGTTTTCCGCTACAAGGCATACGCAGACCCTGGTTTATGGATGTATGTCGACAGTTCTGTACGAATGACGTGGACCTAGACACAGTGGTGGTGTGGATCTCAAAGAGCGGCCAGGTAATGCCGGCGAGGATCCGCCCAGCGGGAATAGAAGGGGAGGGGAGGGGTGGGGAGGAAAGGTAAGGGGAGGGAAGGGCGCCCTCGGCGGTGGCCGCCCACCGCAGCCGTAAGGCGGCAATCGAAGGCCAGGCCGGCCGGTTGGCCTCCCAATAAAGGCGCCGGCAGGTGGGGAGGCGCCGTAATGGCGGCGCTGCAACTTTAATGTGGCGGCGCGCTAAATGCCGGACACCGCACCCCGCACTCTTTTACCGTCGCCACCACCTTCCTGACGTCACCGACACCGTTCCTTGTCATTCCCTCAGAATGAAATGAAGTGCTGCGACGGTGTGATGAGGGGGAGAAGGGGGGCTATGGGACTGTAGAACGCCCCCCCCCCCCCCGCCCGAGCATAAGGGAAACTTCCTAATATCTGTTTTTTTTTTTTTTTTTTTTTTTTTTTTTTTTTTTTTTTTTTTTTTTTTTTGCGCCTTTAAAAAAGTAAAGCAGTCAACAATCCGAAGATTGGTTTGAACACCACAGTGCTTTACTAGGCATGGTCCTGTTTGGAGGTGGTATGCCATTGCCTTCCTCCGACCTTCGAACTGACTTACCCAGCCAGTTATGGAGGGACCTACAGTTTAACGTGGGTTCCGAACCACGGTGCTACTCGATATTATTCACATGAGCAATACTGCCAGAGGTGAATCAGTATGAGTTACGAAATTTTAATGAGCTAAGTCCACCGCAGACCAAAATCCTGGGTTTCCACTGATCAGGTGCAAATTCAACCCGTAGCAGCGTCACAACAAAGCGCACGTTGCTAGAAACGACACTGCGCCATTACACCATACTTTAAATGAAGACATATCAGTTTAGGCTCTACTAGGACCGTTAATGATACAGATTGCAACAAATCACGTGTTATCACTTTTGTTGTATTTTCTTCCCACGACGCGTTTCAAATTTTTTTCAGATTTTTTTCTATTTATTTATTTATTTATTTTTTGTTATTTTCGTGTATTAATGTGGGATCTCATGACATAAGAATAATCTGTTGTATTGTCACAAGAAAAAGTAAAAAAATAAAATAAAAAAATAAAAAATCTGAATGAGGTTTTATACATGTCCCTCACTAAGGCTTAAATGGAAACTTATAAATGTGGAAATAAAATACCATATGTCTAATGGTTATGAAAAAGAAAGGAACCTGTGACCACTGCAAGTATTTTAATTGTTTTATTTCCACATTTGTGCAAACCGAAGGGTCACATGTTCTAAACTCGGTCGGATCTCGGATTATTTCAGTGTGCGTTTTAACCAAGCCTCCACCTCTCAACGATGTGAGGAGTCGCCAGAAACGACATGTGGTCCGGATTACACGTCAAACTGTAGTTCTCCTTTCCTCGGTTGGATAACTGGAAAACGCAAGACGCCGAAGTGGTGTCCAAAGGAAAGACTTGCACCAGGCCAATGAACCACACGAAATTATTATTAGCCCCAGAGAAAGACAAGTATAGAACCTTGGTCTGAATAATGTATTTTTTCTTTGCTTCTCTTGTAAACAAAGGCACAAGTTATCCTACCGTCATGACAACCATAACCCACATTGCCACACAAAAATGTAAATAAAAATTCTCCTGAAGGTGGAGTTATAGACATCCAAACGCGTTGTGCGAAGAAAATACAATATAAGACACTGGTAACAGAAAATCTTGTGTTTCAATGCGCTATACAATAAACAACTTCATCTACAGAGTTGGAGAATAATTGTCTTCCTCAGCGAAAATAAATTCAGTCTTCTTACAGCTACCAAGGAGTTTAAAGGTGTCCGTCTGCGCTGAAATTACACTCTAGTTTCGCATCCCACTTCTAAAAATGATTCCCCTTGCCTTCGCGCCATATGTGTTACGAAATTACGTCAGTGACGATTTACGCTGCTTTCGCAGATGGGCAGCGGCCGATACATATATTAATGTCTTTGAATGGTGAAAATTCAATTTTACAGAGAGCCTGCAGTCGATTGTGAGTATACAGCGTCAGGCAGTGTTATAACGAATGTGGAAGTATGGTAACAGAACAGCGTGCTAATATACTTCAGTTTTCCTTCGAGCGCGTACGTCTACACCAACGTTCGGATGAGAGAGACATTCTAAATTTCGTACACATTTCAATTTATTAAAAACGGTACACGGCATCTTACAAAATCTACCTATGAAATTACTTATACTAAACGGGAAATACTATCGATCATATCAATAAGAGCACACCAGAAATTTCATAGGCATATGCTCGAATTGATTTAAAATAACACGTAGCTGTACGCCACTGTAGTACATTCTGGATGTCGAAATTGATTCACTGTTATTGTACTCAATGTAACGTCCTTAGCCATCCATGTTGGAAAGATACTACGATGAGAAATTTCCGGAAAAGGTACCACGTCACTCTTTACCAGGGTTGCTAGCTTGTAAGAATAAAACATCTTGGAAAATTTTGAAATGTTCTTTTTTATATAAAAAGTCAGTTGGCATAAAGAGATTTTAAGGCTCTTGTCACATAGCTAAATTACATTTACTTTCTACATAGCCACTCTTATCTGGTACTGGATTTTGCAGAGTCCACCAACTTGGATCCCATAGTAGTAGCCAGAAATGATTTAAAATTCAAAGAATTAGCGCTAAATTTCAGGCTAATTGTTAACTCGGCCTTTAGTAAATCAAGTCGGCACAATAGCAGAATGATCTATTTGACGGTTCCTTGGGGGGGGGGGGGGAGGGGGAGGGGTATACTTATTTTTTATTATTATTTATTTTCGGCTTGGGCGCATTTAAAACGAAATGCGCTCTAATTTTGTCATTTCCCAGTTACTGGGTTTTGGAAGATGTTCCTTCCCTCTGGGAATGTAGCAAATGAAAGTGCCTGGCAAATTAATTTTATTCATTTATTTTGCACAATTTTACAAAAAGATGTTTGTCTGGGTTTTTGACATCCTATAACAAGTCACAAGTTAGGAGAGTCCAGAAAAATCCGGAGTATCTGGCAACGCCACTCTGTACTGAAAAGATGCCACGCGACATCTGAAGACAGTATAAGGTCGGCTTGTGCCTTTCTTTTCTCTTCTTTATCTTTTCTTTCTTATTACTCATCAGCTTAAATTGTCGCCTACTAAAGTTGTTGCAAAATTGGTCTGTATCATAATTAATAACCCACTATTGAAATTAACTATCTAATCAATTCAAATTAGAAATTAATGGTAAATCAGTCAACAATTCAAAATTTGGATTGAGCTGAGTACTCTGGCTGACTATGAGAACAGCAGGAATATAGTAGCGAGTGTGGCGTAAAACTGCTTTCTGGTAAAAAATAGTGGTCCTGGTTGGTAGGCACTGGCCTACGGCCGCTGTTTGTGAGAGGCAATGTAGATCCAGTGATTATTCGAGACGGGAACATTACGGCTTTTTCAGAAAATTGTCACCTTGCTTTGTGAGAAGTAGGGAAAAGGTTACTTTCTAGAACGGTAGGTAATGGGAAAAATTACAGAGCTGTTGGGGTCCGTTATCCTTGGGTTTGTGCAAGGCGAGTGCCTATCGTATTTCATGCAACTGTGGCCTGTCATGTATTGGTCTAACAATTGGGACTGTTGAGGACAGATGTATTGAGCATAAATGTCACATACGTTTGTAACAGACTGACAAGGCTGCTGTTCCGGAGCACTGCTTGGACAAAGGTCACCCTATGGAGTACAACAAAACGGAAATTTTGGTGCGCACTTCCAGCCATTGGGATCGTGTTATGAAAGAAGCGATTGAAATAGAACCAGCGGATGAACTGCTAAATAGGGATAGAACGTTTTGCTTAAATTCTTCATGGAATCCTGCTCTCTCACTTGTCCAAAAACAGGGAGACAAAATTAATGCCAACTAACCCACTGAACACTGATGTTTGTTATTGTTGTGGGTTTTTATCTTTGGTTGTGTGGTGGTGCTGCAAGCTTGCTTGATTGGTGTGTGTTGTAGCATTGCCTTGAGAATGGCAGGTTGTGCTCCAGCCGAAATATCAAAATGTTTGTAAATCTATGGGACTCAACAGCTTGGCTATTAGTCCCTAGCTTGCAAACTACTTAACCTAAGGTAAACGAACCTAAGGAGAACACATACACCCATGCCCGAGTGGGGAATCGAACTCCCGAAGGCGGACGGCCGCTCCAGTACGCGCTCCAGTACGCGCGGCTAATCCGCCGCGGCGCCGAAATATCGGCCGAAGTCGAGTTCCGTACCTGTCTACGTAGAGAGCATGCAGGATAAATTGGCCGGTAGACAGCTGGTCAAGCGTGGGGAGAGCAGCAGTGGTGGGGGTAGTGGCCGGAGCAGTGAGCGAACGCTGGAGGGGAAGTAGCCTGCTCAGTGACGGCAGGCGGCAGTGGATTGACGCAGCCTCCCCTTCCGAACGAAGGAATGAACTCGCCCGGCGCTTCGGACGAAAACTGGTCTCTGCGCTTCTTCCACCTTACCCTGCGTGGACTCGACCCACAAGTTTTTTGAGTACTCCATGGAGTGGGAGAAATGACGGAATCAGAACGCGGCTCGTATCAAAGAAACTAGTACAATCGTGGAGCCTGGGAATGAAATCGGAGGAAAGTGTCGTATGGGAGGGGGCGAGTGCGCGGCCACGGCGCGCATCGCGTATGCAGCGGAGTTTGGCAGGCGGGGGCAGGGCGCAGGCGGCGGCGGCGGCTGCCCCTGGGACGTCGGCGTCGGCGTCGGCTAATCCCGCGCCGCGCGGCCGCCGGCGGAATCATTTATCATCGGCGCGCGTCGCGTCGGCCCGTCCGCCGCCGCCCGTCTCATTAATTCACAATCGCGGCCGCCCTTGTCCAATTTAGGCGATTACCCGCGAGGCGGCCAAGGCGGCCGCGACGCCTACGGCCGCAGCGAGGCGCGGCGCGCGGCGCGCCCTGCCGGACAGCGCCGAGGAGGCGGGCGGGGGCGGGGGCGGGGGAGGGGCGCCGAAGCCAGCCGGCCAAGCTTCGGTGCGCGGGGGGCGCTGCAGCAGCTGCGAAGCACGGATAACCGCCTAACGTGTGGCTGAACATGGCGCCAGCTTGAAATCGACCATCTAGAATCAAAGTCAATATTTGTTACGCAAGTGGGGGACATGTGGTACCTCAGACAACATCAGCATTTTCTGACAAGTGCAACCAGATTTGACGTAGCTGTTATACTTCAAAGGTTAGAACAAGATATCTCTTTTGCACAAGGTACACGATGTGATCAAAAGTATCCGTTCTGCAGACTGAGAATATCTTACTAGTTAGTGGCGCCCTCCACTGGTAATGCTAGTATTCAGTATGGTATTTACCCACCTTCAGCCTTGATGGCAGCTTCCATTCTCGCAGGCATACGTTCATTTAGGTGTAGGAAGGTTTCTTGGGGCATGGCAGCGCAATATTCGCGGAGTTCTGCACTGAGGAGAGGCATTCAAATCGTTGAGACCTGGGACGGAGTTGGCTTTCCAAAACATTCCAAAGGTGTTCTGTATTTGATTCAAGTCTGAACTCTGCGCTGGCCAGTCTATTAGAGGAATGTTATTCTCGTGTAACCACTCCGCCACAGACCGTGCATTATCAACATATGCCTGATCGAGTTGGAAGATGCAATCACCTCCCCGAATTGCTCTTCAACAATATGAAAGAAGAAAGTCAGTCCATAAAACATCATTGTTCGCCTGTGCTGTGATAGTGCCATGCAAAACAAAAAGGGGTGCAAGTCCCCTTCCTGAGAAACACAATAACACCACCGCCTCCGAATTATATTTTTGGCCCTACACACGCTGGCAGATGACATTCACAGGGCATTCGCCACATCCACACCTTCCCATCTGATCGCTATATTCTGCACTGGGATCGACACTACACACAACGTTTTACCATTGTTCAATCGTCCAATGTTTACGCTTCTTACACCAACCGAGGCGTCGTCGGGCACTGACCTGCGTGATGTGTGGCTTATGGGCAGCCGCTCGACCATGAAATTCGTCATGAAATTTCTGACGTCCCGCCTACCTATCATAGGACTTGGAGTGGATCCTGATGCAGTTTGGAATTCCTGTGTGATGGTCTGTACAGATGTCTGCCTATTACACTGTACGATGCTCTTCAACTGTCGGCGGTCTCTGTCATTCAACATACGAGAGCCGGCTGTATGATTACGTGCTGTACGTGTCGTCTCACGTTTCGGCTTCTCTATCACATCAGAAGCAGTGGACCTAGGGATGTTTACGAGTGTGGAAATCTCGCCTACAGACTTTTGACACACCTGACTGCGTTCGAAGTTAGTGAGTTCCGCGAAGCGCCCCATTCTGCTCTCTCATCATGTCTATTGACTACTGAGGTCGCTGATATGGAGTCACAGTAGGCGACAGAACAATAACCTAAAATGAAAAACTCTGTTTCGGTGTGTGTCCGGTTATTTTTGATCATATCGTGTACCTTGATCAGTGATGAGGCAAATATTTTTCTCGCTGCTGAAGTCAAACGGCACAACAACAGATATTGGAGTGACCACAATCTTTAGAGGTAGCTGGTGACGTAGAAGATACTATGTGGTATGGAATATGTGGTACCCATGTAACTGGACCCATTTTCATTCATCAGAATATAAATGAGAGCTGCAAATGCTGCTGGTGTTTTCCTTAGTTCGGAGGGGAAATGTCGACTTTCTTTTTGTCTTTCATCAGCGTGGAGCTCTACCACATTATGCAGCATTTGTTCGTCAGCAGGTAGATGGGCAATTTCCTGATCATTGGATTATCCGACGTGGTTCTTTTGAATGGTCAACCGGATAAGCTGATGTCATACCAATTGAATTTTATCTCTGGGGGTCATTTAAAGTGAATATTATACCCATAAAAAATAAGATGTAGACACCATCTGAGGAAATGCTTCTCCGAGTGCACGACGATTGAATTCAGCGCCTACTGCCCTACTGCCCTCCGAAGATTCAATTCTTTCGATTCCTCTCTCGGGCATGTGTATGTGTGTGTGTGTTTGTGTTGTCTTCAGGGTAAGTTATTTTAAGTAGTTCGTAAGGTTAAGGACTGATGACCATTGCAATTTGGTCCAAAATGTTTACAAACATTTAAATATTTAGCGCCTTCAAGTGTGCGTTGACTAAGAGGAATAGCTTGTCGAACACATCAAATGACTGTTCTCTATTGAAAATACTCCAGTCTGTAACTCCAAACAAAATGTGTTGCAACTTTTGAATATGACACTGCCCCCTTTCCATAAAATAAATAAATAAACAAAATGGTTTCAAGATGGCCGATTTCAAGATGGTGTCCATATTCAGTATATATCGGAAAAGAAAGACCACCTCACCCAGACCTTCCTGCAATATTTAGGTCTTCCAGTACCTACAGGGTTTTTGAAACAAAAGTGTGTACCAAGACTTCTGACTAACCCTGTTCTTTGCAGCGTCCTCGGTGAGCTCTTTCTCGCTCTTCCAGGCCACAGGCCCCAATACCAGTGTTCTTACTTAATTTCAACTCTGACTTAAGCGACAGAATGTGCAACTGTTTGTGCTTCGATAATAATTTTATGCTCATAAAGCTATAGTTGTCACTTCATCAAAAAACACCTGCCAGTTTGCTTATGACGCTCACAATTAACTCCACAGCAGCTTAGGACATGCACCTTACCCCGACTAACTTGAAAGTCAGTTTCAGACATCCCAGAGCGTCCGCTAGGGGATAGGCAGGCATGACAGACTACTATATTCGGTGGGGCGTCAGATGGTACACTGTCCATTGTTACTGTATATGGCTCCAACACACGCATTCTTTCGTCGAACTACTCTGAATTCTTCACTGTCCCGCTGTGCTTTCGCACGAAATAGTTACAATACCTATTTCTTTATCATTTTTTCTTTGTGGAAGTCATTCAACCGAAGGCATTCAACCAAACCCTCTGCTTTATGTCAAAACAATGTTTTTTAACCATGAGGATCTGTCATTTAATACTAATAGAAACCCAATTTAATATATTAATAAAAGCAGTTAGATCACATTTTTGTCACCCTACATATTTTTATCTGTAACCACACTCACAACAAAACTTCTGAATAACACGATGAGTCAGTGTATGTAGCTGCTGTGCAGTACCTGCTCGTACTGCAGAGTTTTACGACAGACACGAAAAAAACATTCAGCTGAGGAGTTAGTGACAAGTACCAGTCACTACTACACAACGGTCTCTTACGGTTCCTCACGTCGTCCGAAGCGCTTGAATTGACGAATGTCTTGTACATTGAAAACAACTAAGACAACTGAAAAAAAGTTGACATTTCTGACGTCGAGGTCAGCACAAAACATAGAAAACAAGATAGAGCAGAGTTGAACATCCTGTCAGTAACACAGTTATTAGAGCTCGACGTCCAGTTCAGAAATTAAATATCTAGTTCTGTTGTTCACACACCTATATCACACATGAGAGACCTCCATATTAAAGTTTATCTGTTGTTTGTCTAACATTAGATTAGTCAAATGTATGGAGCGTTCTTTTCACAAGGGAACGGTTCATTTATTCCACATTGTTTTACATTTAGTCAGTAATGTATCGCTAATGACCTGACCGTTGACTGGAACCTGACTTTCACTCAACCTTTAAAAGAAAAATACCTGATATTCTTCACAGATCAGGGCGTCACCTGTATATAGATCCGGCAGACAACCCGAGAAGAATATCACCTGATGTTACGCCGGGAACGCCTAAGTAGTCACCGAAAAATATCTGTCTGATAATCAGTCAATAGAGCGAACTGTCATTTGCAGTAAAATTTTATTTCTATACGCCAATTTTAATAATCTTTTAATTTTTTTTATTAAAAGGACCTATTGTCCTTATTTCTTTTGCAAAGATCGTGTGAGAGTAACTTTTCTTATGTCAAGACCTACTAAAAAGCGACCTAACAGTGAACATTTTTACGATTAAATTTTTTCCAGTTGCTTTATAAACTACAAAATGCCTCTGTACGCCTGATCCAATAAACTAACAAGAAAGTTACTCCGTCTCGTTTACTTGCAACTAAGGAAAACCGAAATTATTTACTACAGATAGTCTTATTAAGTTACATATATTTATTGTTAAAATGATTATAGACTGAAGGTTGTTACTCATTAATTGTCGTTATTTCGTTAGTATTGTATTTTGCAATTCTTGACGACGACGAAAACAGTCAATTTAATGCCAACACATTTAATCGCAAAGAATATTGTTTAAACTTTATCCTGAACGACTTATCGTACTTGAAAAGTCATTTGTCATTAGCATGATGTTAAAATATATCTCCCCACAATGAATAAATAGTTAATTTACTTATGCGTTCGTGTCACTTTCCAAGATAATGTCTCGTGATGGTCACGTTATAAGCAGGATTGAAGATGTGTAACTAAGGACTGACGTGGTAGTTACAACAACTTACTATACCGATTAGGGGCTTGACGTCGATTAATATTGATGAGCAACATCTAAAAGCAGTCGAATTTTGTTTTGCTTTCTTTATTCTTCGTAACAAACCGCATTGCGGCTACCTGCAAAAGGCTACGAATAGAGCATAATTTCAAGAAACGGCACTCACAGCTGTTCACTGATTCACGTAGAAAAAGCGTGAAATAATGCTTGGAATGTTGTTAGCAAGGTGAAGCAGGCGGTTGCGTTTGGAAGACGCGCTCGGAGTGCATCGCGATATTTGTAAGGAGCCCTCCCCTTGAAAGGCGGGGCGGCGGCGCGAGATGACGTGAATATCGAGTGGCTCGTGTGTGGAACTGCACTTTGCTCAGTCTTGGTTGCCATGGAAACTCCGGTGGACTCCTCCCTGCGCCCCTTCCCTTCCCCTCCCCCTACGCCTCTTTTTTATGGGCGCTCTGCCGCCATAACTTGCAGCTTCCGTGTCTCCAACTTTAATGAGTGCACCTTCCCTCCACCATCACCTGTTACAAAAACATTATTATCTCGGCAAGTGCCGTTAACTTAACGCACGCACACTCCAACGAGGTGTAGATTTCCTCGAGAGGTAATTATGTCTTCAGAAAATTTAGTTCCACATTGTCAGACTACAATTGTCAAATCAGCCCGGTTGGTACTTTCCTGACGAGCTGAAGGAGGAGACGCGGTTGGATAAGTATCGCATTGATCGATAAAGCTAAGGAACACCATCAATGTTGTTTTTTGGTGTGAAGCTACTCAGAATTGCACTCTTACGTTTGAGATTAGGTAGTCCAGTTATGCTTTGCAATAGTTTTGTATGGTCTTTTGGGTCAGTGTGGAAGAAATAAAAAACTTACGAATAATATTATTCTAGCAGTGTTCAGCGACTATTAAACAGTCACAGGAACAGGGGAGAAATCTGCTTAATAAGAGAGAGAGAGAGAGAGAGAGAGAGAGAGAGAGAGAGAGAGAGAGAGCTTAATAAGAAAGAGAGAGATATGAAGAGTTGACATTATGAATGAGTTTGTAAAAAGTGAAAGAGAGGTTCTGTATATTAACATTTAGTTAGTTACTACTATAGTGAACGTACATGAAACACGGATAGTGCAGTATATATCCAACTAACTGACGAAAAGATTTGGATAACCATGTAATTCAAAAAGAGTAAGAAATTGGCAAAGGAGTCGTCAGTACGGTAAACGCCTCACTTTCTGTGGAGATACGTACAGGAAGCATTGTGAAATCCTTCTTTCTTACTCTTCATGACGTATAGTTATCATTTTATTTTAAAACTTATACTAAAAATCAAAGTTCTACTTCGGCCCTCTTAATTTAACTGTACACGTCTACTTTAACCGGAGCTACTAGTCAAGTATGAGAAAATTAGGCTACATTCTACTCACAGCTACATTAACATAATCGTCTCCGAAGAGATCATCATGCATCACTATCATTCATTTTTATATTGTAATCTGCATTTCTTCAGCTTTCTGTACTTAGTCACATTTATATTTCTAATCGACGAAAGACAACAAAGACAAATAGGTTTCCTCGTTGAAAGTTAGTAAAGGAAGAGTACTGTGGGACGCAAAACTAGCAGCATCATTTTTTCCGGTTTCATCAGCCATGTACACCTTTGAGTATGGTCTGAACATGTGATAAGAATTTTCTTATTAGGGCAGGTTGCATGGGATAGTTCTCAGATAAAAATGTTCAAATGTTTGTAATGGTATAGGACCAAACTGCAGTGCTCATCAGTCCCTAGACATACAAACTACTTTAACTAATTTTTCTAAGGACAACACACACAACGATGCCCGAGGGAGGACTCGAACCTCCGACTGGGAGCGACCGCGCACTCCGCAGCAAGACGCATTAAAGCGCACGGCCATTCCCGTGCGGCTGACAATTTTCCTCGTGGATGCCAGTAACTACGAGATCTATGTCGTACACAAAACACCAGCGTAGTAGCTTATTTCGGTATTATTTTTAAAGAAAATCTCCGATGTGGGAGGAGTCTACATGTGTTGCACGACCCTGCATTATCAGCTGACTGGACAGTGTGCTCGTATCGTCTTGTACGGGACTGCAGAAACACGGTTCGAAATGACAATTTCACATTTCGTTCTCATTTGCTTTCAGTGCTGAAAGCATACTTCACCAGCTTCTGTGTTTTCTCACTACTGTATTATAAGTGGATGTGGATAAACACTGGTAGGTAATGAAGATGGAGAAGGAGGAGGAGGGTGAGAAGAAGCAGAAGAAGAAGAAGATGAAGAGGAGGAACCGTGCGGAATGGACGCATTGTATAATGCGTCATGTCATGCTGCCGACTGGGAGGCCGTTCCCGCCCGATGTTTGAGACCTCCCTCAGGCATCGTGTGTGTGTGTGTGTGTGTGTGTGTGTGTGTGTGTTGTCCATACTGTAAGTTAGTTTAAGTAGTTTGTAAGTCTGGGGACTGATGACAACAGAATTTGGTCTAATACGTTTACTAACATTTGAGCATTTGAGAAAAAGAACAAGAAGGGCGAAAGAATCAGACATTTTCAAATATTCCTCCTTCATTTTGTTATTTCAACCAGATGACCTGAACGGTATATTGGTTTCTGTGCGTGTAAAGATAAAACGTACATTGCACTATTCACAATCGTAAATGAGGAAAATTTTTATACTGGACACCTCGTTCTCGAAGAAAATGTAGCTAAAAAGCTAGCGCTAAAGCACGAGACTGGACTCTCATTTGGGAAGACGGTGGTTCAAATCCACCCCCTGCCATCCTTATTTAGGTTTCCCGTCGTTTCACTAAACCACTGCAGGCAAATGCCGGGAATCGTTCCTTTCAAAGGCACGGCCGATTTCCTTCCCCATTGTTCCCCAAACTCCGAACGTCAGCTCTGTCTCTAATGACCACGATGTCGACGGAGCGTTAAACTCTAAGCTTCCTCCATTCTGCTAGCTCTGAAGCGAATGTTGTTCTATGTGTAACGGCTCATACCCAACTGCAGTGATGAGAGAGGTTTCCGTGCTAGCTGAACATCTCACTACAAGACCCTTAAAGTACATTTTGCAACATTCCGTGGCTATTCGCCGTTGAAGATGCACACAGTAAGTAAATCGAAGCTGAACTATCGGGCCCAAATGCTGATAAAACTGGGTGGTTATCGGAACACTAAATGAGAAGTGTGTCATTACATAAAAAAGTATAATGTGAATGATCATAATCTTAAAAGTTTTGTCCACAGTAGCAGTTACCAGAAAACTGAGTAAGCTCATTGGCTCAGATGACCTCATAAAATACCATTCTAATGAAGTTAAATGGTCATATTTTAGTATTTACATCTCTGTTTATAGGGTAAGGTGTTCAAATTCGATATAGGCACAATTCCGATCAACATAAGGTTTCGCGCCATTTCTCAGTCTCGTAGTGTTCGTAGCACTTCCTTTGTGTGGCGTTGTATTCTAACAGTTTTCTACAGCTCCTCCGCTATGGAGATATAATTTTTTTCCTTTTAAGGCGTATGTGAAGCTACTTAGTCTAACGCGCTCTTACAAATCAGTAGCAAAGGATGACTGGATTCGCTGCCAAAAATGCATTGTTTGGTACAACGAAGTATGCGTTGGTGCCCGAAGAAAAAATTGTTGTTTTATGTGGAAGATGCTAGTGATCAAAACTGTACCAGGAAATGATCAGAATTGTGCTTAGTGTCGTACATTTTCGATCGATTATTCTCAGTTCTGTAACTTTTTTTTGTATGTATACCAACATTTGTAATTGTCTAATATTTGTGTTACATATTCATTAAACATAGACGAACAAGTTCCATAGTTAAAATTATTTATTTTCTCAATATATTTTCAGTTTCAATAACATTCGTCCGAAATGATCGCAATTGTACCACCTTACCTACGATATATTTTGATAGAACAAATTTTTAAACAAGTTATACAGCAATTGTTTGTCCAATCGTGACGAACTCTTATTTTTTCGAAAACATAAGACGTAGGCTTGGTTTGACGTTTCACGATATATGTAGAGGTTTTAATACTATCGAAAGATGTAGTCTTGTGAGGACGAGGGTTGGTGCTCTCTTAAAGTCTGGGAATTCCAGAATTTGTCGTCCGCTCAGTCGCTTTTGAAGTGAATTCAACAACGGTTACTTTCGGTAGCTCATTGTTTCAATAAGCATCTTCCAAGGAACAACAACGTTTGTAAATCTATCGGACCAAACTGCGTGGTCATCAGTCCGTAGCTTACAAACGACTTAAACCTAGGTAAACTAATCTAAGGACAAGCACACACCCACGCCACAGGGAGCACTCGAACCTCCACGGCGAGCAACCGCGCGCTCCGCAGCGAGACGCTTTAGACCGCGCGGCTACTCCACCGCGGCTTTGAACAACATTCATCATAAAGACACAGCGTTTTCAGTAACACCTGTACAAATTTAGGCCTGTATTATATATGAGTGTGCGTCTGCAACAGGATTTCTGAGCTCAGACTTTAACGTAATACAAGTCGTACTGAGTTTCAGAGCAGTCGCATGCTTCGGACCGCGGCACGGTGCACGCAGAGCTGTGGCGAGACGGAATCGCGGCGAGGGTCTGCGCTCGTCACTAATTTGGCGATCCAAGAAATCCTGGCGCAAACACAAAAGGAGAAAGAGAAAGCGCGGCGCCAGTTTGCCAACTTTGTCCTGGGAATTAAAACAAAGCCGAATAACAGGTGCTCGTGTCCTCGTTTAGGGCCTAATTAGCATGAGCTGAATTAATAACCAGGCTGGGGGGCGGCGCCCGGAAGGGGTGAGAAGAAAAGAAAGGGAAAGGAAAGAAAGGGGAGGGGAAGAGCGGAAAGGAGGTCATAAGGCGCGCGCCCGACTGGATGCAACACCTGCCACTGCATTTGATACGACGGTCTGCGACTTTCCGAAATTTTGATTCAACTGATTGTAGTGATGAACATTCTAAAAACAGATCGATGATCATATTTAAAAAATGGTAGGCACCCTGTTAAGCAGTGGCGGCTGGTGCTTCAGATGAGTGGGGGTTCACTGCATTGAGTGCCGAATCTTGATAGTGGCGCCGCTCCCCTCCCCCGCTCAGCGTGCGAAGAGACTATTCGATGCACCTTTGGAAAGCGCCCTGGTTTGCTTCCCCCCTCCCACTTTAGATATATTTTCATTACAATATCTGCAGAATGTCTTACCTCGGCCTGTTTGCGCTTGCTTCTTCTAGAGTTGAAGAGTCGGCCTAGCAAAGATTCTCTGTTTTACACTTTTGTTCCAAACTTAAAGCTGAGTAATTTGTTTCTAAAATATACTGAACGTAGTTTATTTTCCTTTTGCAAAACCACATTACAGAACATACAATTTTGTCGGAATTAATGTAAAGTAGGATTCGTTTCCTTCAGAAAAATGGAGTAAAATGTATCGTACAATGTACAGTACTGTACTTTATTTTATTTTATTTTATTTTTTTTTTTTTTTCCGAAGAAAGTTGTATCAGCAGAAGAAAATTAATTTCGTTGCCTTTGATACCACACGCATAGTTGTGTTACGGTTCGGGGACGGGGTGGAGGGGCCGCCAAAATATTTTGGGTTGTAAGGGGGTCGCGAAGTCAGAAAGGTTCGGAATCACTGTATCACCCTGTGTGTCGTCTCAAATCACGGAAGCGTCCCTGGTGTGACACAGAACATGCCAGTTCCTTCGATGTGACCTGCAAGTGGTAAGAACTCTGGAATGACATCCATCGCACAACGCCCACCTGGGCCAAGATCCGTGAAAGAAGGTCGAGGGATTCTGTCTAACACGCCAAAGGTGCTTACACCACGAAGAGGCGGAGTTTCCTTCCATCTTATAACTGTGCAGCGGAGGAGCAAACCGTAGGACACATTGTCAAACAGTGCCCGCTTCGAACATTTAGCGATGATTTATAGAGTTGCACGAAGTGACTAAGTGCTCTCAACTGGTTGTCAAATTTGTACATTTCCATTTAATTGTATATGGACCGTATTGTTATGTATTCGTAAAACCATGCGATAAATAAAACAGGTCAAGTGTATTCATACAGGGCAGGAAGTGTTAAACTGGTCATAAATTGTAGCGCTCTCCCGCTGCACGTTGTCGCTGCAGCTCGTGTTGACGCGTGCGCGTGCGACGGACGGCGTGTTCCTGGCTGGCCGAGTTTTCAGGGGGGAGCGGTGACGGCAGACTGGCCGGGCGTCGGCGTCGCGTGCCCATCGAGGCGGCGTCGCGACGCTGCGCCGTTTTTGCGGCCGCTCGCGCTGCGTCCGTCTGTCGCGGCATTAATTAGGCCTGCGGCGGGGATGCGTGACTGACGGGCGACAGCCGGCGGCCGTAATGGTTATATGTGAGCGGCCGAGGCCATAATCGCGCCGTGTCCGCCAAATTGCGTGAGCTAATGCTGACGCGAATTGCCGCCATACATTCAATATAGCGCGTCGCTGACACGCGTGCCCACTCCGGCAGGCGTTGTCAATCAGCCGCAAGGAGGCGCGCGCCAGTCACTGCACACAGACACCTCAGCCGCCCGCCCGCCCAAGTGCACGCCTGCGCTCTCGTTACGACACTTTCCTGCTAGGCGTCATTCACTCTGTGCTTTTTCTTTTGTGGGCTTCAACTCAGAAGAATGACACTCCAACTGTAAAAGGAACTTATATAATAGTACAGAAAAAAGCATCCTATGCCACACACTCGACACTGATATGCCGAGGTTATGAAAATAAGAGACGATAGGAAGTCGTGTTGTGGTCTCTGGGGCCTAGCTAGTGTGACCCAAATCTCAAGACTGCAAGTTATCCAGAATAAGATGTTACAATGTACTCTCAGAGCTGGCCGTTACACGAGAAACGTGGACATCCACCAGGAACTCCATATGGACACTCCCATGAAGGCAATTAAGAACAGAACGACGGAGATACACAATAAAATAGATCAACTTAGGGCAACAGTACATAACATCCAAACCTTAGGAATGACAGCTCCACTCCCGTGGCTTAGGTACAAGGTGCCATGATCGTTAGTTACCTGAATAAAACGTGTTGGTAAGAAGATGTGGTAACGTAATTTACATTGTAACCTTCATGTGAATTACTCGACAATCGAACTACGTACTAAAATCAAGTGGGGTACCTTACGGACCGACATAATGGCCCTTAGAAGCCTACCCCCAAAGTTTATTGTAAATCAAGTTATCATTAACCCACATACCTCTGTAATCCCAGGAAGTATAAGTCGCCAGTTCGCGATGGGATTTCATCTACCTTGCTATAAAAAAAAAAAAAAAAAAAAAAAAAAAAAAAAAAAAAAAAAAAAAAAAGGGTTGTGGTCTTCTCTCGGAACTTTGATGCAGTCGTTCACGCCACTCTCTCTTGTGCAAATCTCATGATCTCTAAATAAGAACAGCTATCCACATCATTTGCAATCAAACTATTCAGTATATGCGTTTCTTACCCTCCCTCTGTGATTTTTACGCCTCCTCTCCCACACACACTCCCCTCAATTACTAGATTAACGATTCCTTGGTGGCCGCGGTGGAGTAGTCGAGCGGTCTAAGGCGCCTCGCTGCGGAGCACGCGGTTGCTCGCCGTCGGAATTTAGAGTCCTTCCTAGGGCATTTCTGTGTGTGTTGTGCTTAGGTTAGCCAGCCGCGGTGGCCGAGGGGACTGAGGCGCTCCAGTCACGGTCTGCACGGCCACTACGATCAGGGGTTCGAATCCTCCCTCGGGCATGGATATTTGTGCCGTCCTTTACAATTACTTAGTTCATAAGTAGTTTGTAAGTTTAGGGACTGATGACCTCGTAGTTAAGTCCCTTAAGCTATACAAACATTTGAACATTTGCGTAGGTTATTTTAACTTTAGTTTGTAAGCTAGGAGCTAATAACCAAGTAGTTAAGTCCCATAGATTTACAAACATTTGAAATTTGATTCCTTCATGTCGTGAAATGTGTCCTACCAAATCGATCTCTTCTTCAAGACACAATATGCTAGAAATAACCCCCCCCCCCCTCCGCACATACACACACACACTTCACCAATTCTGTTCAGTACTTCCCCATTAGTTATGCAATCTACTAGCAGTACCACAGTACATTATTCTAAGGACTTTCATTTGTCCTCTGGCCACTGTTGCTTAGCCAATCTGCACTTCCTGTTAACGTCATTTTTAACCGTCTATATTCCCTTTTATCTGCATCATTTCCTGCATTGAATAATTATATTTTCTGCTACCGTCACTTTAGTTCATTCCCTGTTGGCTTAATTCAATCACAGACATAAACGACACTGCAAATTGGTGCAGATGGAAAAATCTACCTTGTCGGAGGACACGGCGGCTGGGACCGACGTCATAGTTTCATTTTCCGATGTATAA
Source organism: Locusta migratoria (assembly GCA_026315105.1). Taxonomy (NCBI): domain Eukaryota; kingdom Metazoa; phylum Arthropoda; class Insecta; order Orthoptera; family Acrididae; genus Locusta; species Locusta migratoria. The sequence continues at coordinate 769,481,194 of CM048744.1, forward strand.
GTTTTTAGTTGCGGAGGAAAGCTACTACAACACTCGTCTGATCAAGGAAGCTATTATCGAACGCAAAATGTTCAGATGTTTGTTAAGCTTATGGGACTTAACTACGGGGTCATCAGTCCCTAAACTTACAAACTAATTACGAACTACGTTATACTAAAGACGACACAAACATCGCAGCGGTAATGACCACGGAAAATCCCTCGGAAGCTGACGAGTCAGAGACATACGATGTGCGGCTGGATCCCGACTCCAGGTCACCTCTAAAAATGTTTCAAATGTTTGTATAGTCTATGGGACTTAACTACGGGGTCATCAGTCCCTAAACTTACAAACTACCTATGAACTACTTACGAACTAGGACGGCACAAATATCCATGCCCGAGGGGGGATTCGAACCCCCGACCGTAGTGGCCGTGCAGACCGTGACTGGAGCGCCTTAGTCCCCTCGGAGGTCACCTCTGGCAATGGGGCAGTGTTTGAGAGTTCCAGCTACTGGTGCTGGCGAAACGTCAGAAAAATCGTCCAACAAACTTCGTCCCAAGAACGCGAGACGGAAGAGGCAATACGTCATTTCTCAAGTTACTCAAAGGCTTGTACATGTTAGAATAAACTGATTCACACAAAGAGTTAATATGACATTGAAAGCTGTGTACAGCATTCTTCTTTCTCGAAAGACCAAATATATGTTGGCCTATGGAGCATTTTACGTGAAGAGCAAAGTCTGGAAATTTAAAAAGGGGGGGGGGGGGGGGGGGGGAATAAGAGACAGTTTCTTAATGTTATGTAGAACGCGGACTTACTATTCCTCCCATTGGGTACATACTTTTAAAATAGTACAGAATTTGAGTGACACAGAAAACGTATTTCGATGCCAGAACGTGGGCAGAGTGGGAGGGCTGTTCTTGACGTTTTATCGGCGCTGAAAAACGGCCTTGGCGAACAGTCTGTAGCGAACATTCGCAGATAGTACAAAGTGGATGGTTACTTTGTATCAAACACAGTGTTGTGCTGTCACCGTTACTGGTGTCGTTTCTGTAATTTCGTGGATCTCGAAATTCCGGTAATAAGTAGACTGGAGCGACGATGTTATTGCCTGACAAAAAAATACAAGAAGTTTGAACAAACGCAACGCCCCTGGAATAGCGGTAAGTGTCATCTGCACTGCGCGCGCGGTGCCGGTTGCTTAGCGGGACGAAAAGCGCAGGGCGTCCGGCGAGCAGCTGTGAGCGTCGCCGCTATTAAAGACGCCGCCGCGGCCGCGGGCCTTATCTGACGGCGCGCGAACCTACTCCCCTACAGCCGGCAGCGGCAGCGGCGGCGGCCATAACAAGCAAAATATACATTATTTATGAGATCAGATGCTGGGGGAGATATATATATACACATTTGGCGGAGGGCTGGCTGGCTGGTTGGGGCGCCACCGCGCTCGATAATCTGCCCCCCCCCCTCCCCCCTGCCGCCGGCTGGTGCGAGCTTTGTGCGGCCGGGAGGCCGGTGGCTGCGGCTGCGGCAGCGGCCACGCCGCCTACCGATCACCGGCGCGCTATTTATCACCCTGCCGCGCCGACACCTCGCCACAGCCAGAGGCGCGATACTACGTCTACACAGCGGCACTCCGGCACTCATTTAAAATGCACCAATCAAAACAATTAGGGGATCAGGCGAGATACCTAGGTTCTGGAGTACTGTCATCGGCAGAATGAACTAAAGTGGTTCGACGTCTTACTGTCGGTTTTACATAGTGAAGGTAACGACGTTACGGCAACCAAGATAATGGTGATGACAGAACGTTGATGCAGGCGGGAATGAAGTTGACATGAGTTTACTTTACCAAACGAATTACACAAGCAGTTCAAATGTTGAAATGTCTGTAAATCTATCGGATCAAACTGCGTGGTCATCAGTCCGTAGCTTACAAACTACTTACCGGCCGCGGTGGCCGAGGGGACTGAGGCGCTTCAGTCACGGTCGACACGGCCACTAAGGTCGAGGGTTCGAATCCCCCCTCGGGCATGGATATTTGTGTCATCTTTAGTGTAAGGTAGTTCATAAGTAGTTTGTAAGCCGTCCGCGGTGGCCGAGAGGACTGAGGCGCTCCAGTCACGGTCTGCACGGCCACTACGGTCGGGAGTTCGAATCCCCCCTCGGGCACGGATATTTGTGCCGTCCTTAGGAATAGCTAGTTCATAACTAGTTTGTAAATTTACTGACTGATGACCCCGTAGTTAAGTCCCATAAACTGCACAAACATTTGAACTTTTGATTTAAGTAGTTTGTAAGTTTAGGGACTCATGACCCCGTAGTCAAGTCCCATAAGCTCTACAATCATTTCTACATTTTTTTGAACAAACTACTTAAATCTAGGTAAACTAACCTAAGGACAAACACACACACACACACACACACACACACACACACACACACACACACACACACACCCATGCCCCAGGGGGAGGACCCGAACCTCCACGGCGAGCAACCGCGCGCTCCGCAGCGAGACGCTTTAGACCGCTCGGCTACTCCACCGCGGCACAAACAGCTGAAATCAGGTACTGTATTGAGCACGTGAGCGTGACGGAGAATGCACGCGGGATAAATTTGGCGGTAGATGCGCAAACGGCTGGGCAAGCGTGGGGGTAGTGGCCGAAGCAGCGAGGGCAGGTGACCAGCGCTGGACGGAAGTGCCCCTCTACACTGGAGCCTACGCTCCACAACCGTCCGAAGTTTTATAAATACTCTTTTCTGTACTTTACCTAACCGTACCATCAAAAATACCATGTTCTAAATAGTTAATGTTTTATTATGATCGATATGAACTGTAACAGGTACAGAGATATTGAACAAATGCCAAGAAACAGGACACTATGAAGAAATGCTGTAAACCAATTAACAGGTTGATAACCAAAGAAGAAGATCATTTTATTAACGTTACTTATCTTATTAAAAAATTATATGTTATGCAAAGCGTTAGTTATGAAACATTTGCGATACAGGATGTGAACTGATTTGTTAGTAATTACTGCTGTGCATGCAGGAAGTACGATGTTTCTCTTTATTCCACTCACTACGGTCTGCACGGCCACCACGGTCGAGGGTTCGAATCCCCCCTCGGGCATGGATATTTGTGCCGTCCTTAGTATTAGCTAGTTCATAAGTAGTTTGTAAGTTTAGGGACTGATGTCCCCGTAGTTAAGTCCCATAAGCTCTACAAATATTTGAACATTTTATTTTTTTTATTTTTTTTTTTTAATTCCACTTTTTCCTGGAGTAGACTAACATTCAGAACTACCGGCAACAATTTCTCTCTCTCTTCATTTATTTATTTTTACTGTCCGAAGTGAAACACCAGTAGCAGTCTGCAACCTTTCAAGGACACTTCTAATGGGACTTTTATTCCCTCTTTTACCTCTTACAACATAAATTCAATTACACTGAAAAGTGAAAGAAATCTCTCGTGACTGGCTATGCCGCACCTATAGCTCTTGGAGACTGCGCTGCCACGCCGTTTATAGCGGTGCGCTCACCCGATGTGCTCTGGCCGGCAGGCGGAAGTGGACTGGCGCGGCCTCCTCTTCCGAACTAAGGAATGGACTCGCCCGGCGCTTCGGGCGAAAACTCGTCTCTGCACATCGCCCACCTTATCTTACACGAACTCTACCTGAAGCTATGGCATAGCGAGCCATAGGAGGTTGAAAGTGGGACAGACTGAGGCTTCGGCTACTGGAGTGTCACAAAGTGTAATTTCAGGACCTGAACGCGATTTCAGACAACAGGAACCTTTAAAAAAGGGCAAAGCCAAGGTCGTCCACGACTAACATCAGCAAGAGATAATCGTTATCTCCAATTAACAGTCCGTCAGCTGCAACGCACTCTCCATGCAGCAACAGGACGCGCAGTATCAACAAAAACAGTCCGAATCGCCTACGGAAATGTGACCTGTAAGCGCGGACGCCTGAGGTATGTGTCCCATTAAAACCACGACACCGTTTATCCCGCAGAAACTGGGCGAGGAAACATCAGGATTAGAGTCGTAAAGAATGGCGCCGGGTTTTGTTCAAGATTTTGTGTTCAGCCAAACATCTGGAGAGAACGTGGAACAATCCTGCTTATTTACAGGAAATATCATCATGTCAAGGTGGTGGACGAATGGTATAAGCGAGAATCAGTATTGGCAGACGTACGGAGCTTTATGTCGTTCAGAATGCCGCTTTCATTGCTCAGAGGTAGAGGAACGACCTGTTGTTGTGCCCTACGCTGGTGGTATAGGAGATGGTTTCCTTCTGATCGACGATAAATGTTGTCCCCACAGAGTTGCACTGTTATACAACAAGCTTGAACCTGAGGGAATTGAACGAATGGAGTAGCCTTCTCGTTCACCGGACTGAAACCCTATTGACTATTTTTCGGGTGCAGTTCCCAGACGCATTACAGCGAGACCAGCACCTCCCACAACGGATGTAGAGCTGGATATTGCATTAATGGAAGAATGGCCAAATATGCCTCAAGATCTGATTTTTCGAATATTCAATACGCCCGTAAAAGGTGAGGTTTCAGACTTTAGTAAGTGCTTCCTTCCGGCGGGCCGCGGCGGAGCGGCCGAGCGCATTGAGGCGCTATGTTCCGATGCGCGAGGCCGTTTCCCGTCGGGGGTTCGAATCCCCGCTCGGGAATGGTTATTTGTGTCGTCTTTAGTATAACGAAATTCATAAGTAGTTTGTAAGTTTAGGGAGTGATGACCCCGCAGTTAAGTTCCTTAAGCTTGACAAATATTTGAACTTTTTTTTTTTCTTTTTTTTTTTATCTCATCGAAGGGCAATGCCATCTCTGATATTGTAACGAATCCCTGACAGTGGTGCTTTCACTTTGGCAAAGAGATCTTAATCTTAGGAACTCGGGTCCACTGATACAGTGGGTGTTCATACAGTGCCATGCGAAATGTTACACCGCTGCACTTCTTGCGCCGCTGTCAATGGCTTATTTTGGAACATCCACGGAATACTCATCCCATATGAGACTGATTACGATCTCTTTGCGAAAGTAAAAGAACCACTGCAAGGAATCCGGCACAATGCCAGAACTGGCATCCATGCGATAGGGCAGGAAATATGGAACATCAACAAAAAAAGATAATATAACAAACGAATCATCATTTTTCATAAGATTGGAATCCGTCGTCAGAAATTTAAAAATTATTTTATTTATCATGCAGTGAAGGCCGGCTGAAATAATTGCTGTTGAATCTTCCGGGTTATGTGGTCGTGGTCGAAGAGACGTGTCTGCTCCTGACGTTTCGTCCAGAGCTGCGCTGGACATCTTCAGAGGTGCTACTGGTAGCGGTGAGTCTTTCTGACTGTCGGCAAGACTCACTGCTACCAGCAGCACCTCTGAAGATGTCCAGCGCAGCTCTGGACGAAACATCAGGAGCAGACACGTCTCTTCGACCATGATCACATAACCCGGAAGATTCAACAGCAATTGTTTTATTTATGCCCACTCTCTTTGTCATAAAGGCTGCACATGTAGTTCATGACACCTTTGTGCTGGTCTGAGGAAAGTCTTAGCTCTAGAAATTCACTGGTAAACTTAAGGTTGTCATTGTTCATCGGACTCTAATAACCGGCAGTTTACCAGTGACTTATTTGTGTATCAAATACTGCTGAAGAAACAGATAATGACAGTATATGAGGGAAGCGAATGCCCAGAACAGCAGCTCATCGGTGTTGTCTGTGGCAGCGGCTTTCAGAGCGTGGCCTCGGCAGTTTATTTGGAGCTTAGGGTAAGCTCATTTGCGTGCGGTTAGCGGGCGGCCGTATTTTTAATTTCTGGAGTGGCGGAGACGCCGCAGGCAGCTAAGTGGCGGCGAGCGATGGCGGCGATAGCGGCGGACGACGCCGGCGCACGCCACAGCGTCCCCTCCCCCACTACCGCTCCTCATCGCGTGCGACGCCGGCGCCACCTGCCGCCGCCGGCCGGCAAAAATAATCAACTTAGGCCCCCCGCGCCTCCCGGAGTGAAGTCATCAGCATCAATGAAACTGCTGTTCCAATCAATCTAATCACGGTGAAGTACTCTCCAGCCAACAGATGGAAGACGGCGGAGCGGCCCCCTCGCTCCGAGAGCAAATTTGTCGGGCACGCGTCGCGCCCCTCATCTGCCCGAGTGCGACACTTTATACCGGACCGCCGGTCGCCGGTCGCCGGGCGCCGGGCCCTGCCACACGCCACACGTCTCGGTTGCCGGCGCCCCCCTCCCCCCCGCTGCGCGGCACAATGCGCGGTGTATCGAAACAGCGTTTCCAGTCCACTGCCGTATTAGCACTGTAACTCGCTTTCATCTCTGCGGCAATAGTCTGTGAATTCGCGTAACTCGCCAATATGGGATTCATACCGATTGACGTGGCACAGTGTTTAGCCAACTGGAATCGCAATCGGGAAGGTGGCACTTCTGAGGTTTTCCTGGGTTTTTCTAAACCTCTGAAGGCAAATGCCAGACTGGTTCCTTCGAAAAAGCGCGGCCGACTTGCAACATCCTTTGCTGTTGCAATACACTTTTACAGATTATTCCGACGAATTTTATTTTGGCAGCTGCCTCCGTCTCGGTTCTGAATTAATTTATTTTATTAGATTAAAATTTTTAATTCTTACAGCTTCATGACCCATGGGGTAAGTGTCTGCCAATTTATGACGTATGACTACCGGTTTGGTTTATTTTGTAATGTCTCTTAAATTTGGGTGATGCTGAAGGAATTATATTACGTAATGAGACAATAAAAGTAGAATAGGAGGTTTTTTTTTATTATTTGGGTGGCAAACTAACTTCTCATGCCCGAAGTAAAGACGATATAAAATGAAGAATGGCTACAGAAAGAAAAGAGCTACTGAAGTACCGAAATTTGTTTACATTGAGAACCAATACTAGTTACAATGTTGGAAAGTCCATGCTGAAAGCATTTGTCTGGAGTCCAGCATAGTATTGGACTGAAACGTGGACGATAAGGAGTCCAGACAGAAAGATGATAGAAGCTTTAAAAATGTGTAACTACAGAAGAATGATGAAAATTGCATGGGTAGATCACGTAACTAATGAGGAGGTGCTAAACAGAATTGGGGACAAAAGCAGTTTCTGGCATATCCTAAGAGAAGGGATAGGTTGGTGGGACACATTCTGGGGCATCTAGGAATTGTCAACTTTGCATTAGAAGGAAGTGTATGGGGTAAAAATCGTAGATGGAGACCGAGGGACGAATACAGTAAGGAGACCAAAAGGATGTCGTTTGCCGTACTTAGGTGAAGAGGCTTGCACAGGACACGGTAGCGTGGAGAGCTGCATCAAACCAATCTGCGGACTGAAGACCACAAAACAAGAACAACAACAACTTAAAGTTAGTTGCAGCTCCTGTCAGTTTCTTAAGATACGTTTAGATGGAGTATAAACATTTCATATTGTCGACGATATATCGGGAAAATGTTGTCGGGCAACATTGCAGCCACATGTATTGCAATCACACCAACGACAACGTACGGTCATCTATTGCACGGCAGTGGCAGAGGCAACAAATTTACGGGCCAGACGTGTTACCACCACGCTACAGTATTTCACGCAAAATCTATGAGGATGAAGTTTTAGAAGTTAGTGCTGCTCTCCTACTTTTACATGAAAAAAGTAATGTCATTCGAAACAAAATCAAAAGAAAATATCTTTCTTAGCGTTACTGTCTGTATTCATACTATCTACGTCCTCCAACTGAGGAACGTAGCCGTATTGCATTAATAAATAAAACGGTTTTGTCATTATACCACTGTTCCATTGCTGACAGAAGAAAATGACATTTGACGACAACAACTGTAAATAAGTCTACCTGCAAACCAAACACTGTAAGTGCGCAAACATTTTTATGAACAAATGCGAAACGATGGTGTTTCCGCTCAGAAATGGTCAAATGTTTGTATAGCTCATGGGACTTAACTACGGGGTCGTCAGTCCCTAAACTTACAAACTACTTATGAACTGGCTACTACTAAGGACGGCACAAATATCCATGCCCGAGTGGGGATTCGAACCCCCGACCGTAGTGGCCGTGCAGACCGTGACTGGCGCGCTGCAGACAGCTAGGCCACCGCGGCCGGTAGGGACTTAACTGCTGCGGTTATTAATCTCTAGGCTTACAAACCACTTAAACTAAGTCACGCTAGGGACAACACACCTGCCCATTCCTGAAGGAGGACTCGAATCTCCGACGGCGAGCAACGCGCGCTCCGCAGCAAGGCGCATTTGAGCGCTCGGCCACTCCACCGCAGCGACCATGAGCAGCACCGCTCTCTGAGTTCTGAGTTTGCTGTTAAACTGTCGTTCCAGTACAAGTGGTTCTGTACTTTGCTTCAGTGGGCGGAGAAATGTCAGGACAAACACCCACTTACAGCAGCAAAAGGTGCCAGGTGCGGATCCCGGACCTGCACACTGTTTTTATCTGTAAGGAGGTCTGAGTATTTGTGTTATAGCGTTAAACATAATACAAGACTTTACTTCGTAAGAAAATCGGATACTGCAGTGCAGACTGGCTTCCACAGTGGTCTTATAGAACGTCTGCTTCACTCTATTTTTCAGTGATCGCCAGCTCGTCTTGTTCACTAATGTGCAGTGCAGGGTCCATTCCCCGTATCCAGGGGATAGAGAGCTTCGTCCAATGATGAGATGACTATGGCAGCATTTCAAATTTTTTAGTTCATCTATAATTATGTTATATATTGCAAATAAATATTTTGTTCCTACTGGAAGGTCTCAGACCACATATAATAAAGTCTAGGACGGACGGAGTCCTTAAACGGATTTGATATTTACAGGTACTTTACTTCTATTAAAAAAAAACTTAAGCAGCATTAAATAATTCGCAGTCTCTGTTGCGAATTATGTAATTGTTCACCACTGTTGCTGCACCACCCGCCACCACCATCATTGAATGAAATGAAATGTATTAATCAGAATTGTTCATTTTTGCTCCCTAATAATGAGCAAGCTACTCGGCGTTAATACATTCTGCCCACATTTATATTGCCATCCCCACCCTGTGAATGGCTTACCATTTATAAGGAATTGGTTTAGCTCTTTGCCTTCAAGTGCACGAAGGTATCTGTCGCTCCTAGACCACCGATCTGTCATTAATCATCGCAATTTAGACGTGACGTTCAATCCTAATGTTGCTTTCTCTCTTCCTCGCACTCCTACAATAATGTCTCGTTTGCTGGTTCACTTTACGTGTAGCGACATGTGGGTGTTACGAGGCAAGTGTGGTGTCCGGGATTGAATTCATCTTATGTACCAAACAGACCGTGTGCTGCTCCTTAAGGGCGGGCTCACTGATTTGTTCAGAGGGCGCGGTGCGTGGGAGCGGGCGAGCAGTGCGCTGTTGTAGACACAGCGCGGCGCGCAGGGCGGCTGCTGGGGGCGGCGTGGGGCGGCGGCCGCCCCCGCGTAACGCGACGCGCGCAATCCAATCAGCGTTACCATCGATTATAAGCCGCCACGCGGACGTCTTGCCGCTCATGCCTCGGCTCCGCATGCTCACTGCCGACTGGCTGTTTCCTGCTCATACGATGATGATGGTGGTGATAGTGATGGTCGCGCGGTGTTACGGCCTGTAGATCCCATCTGAGATAAGTGTTCGGCCGGCCTACTGTCACTTGCATGTTGATAATGATCCAATGATGATGTAGACTGCACAACTCTCGGTCCCTGAGCGAGGAAAATCACAGACGCGATCGAGGATGGAACCCGGATTCCCTAAGTGACAACGCTCAGTGCTATCAACTATTCTAAGGAGGTGCACTGTGCTATTAGAAAATATTTAATCTGGCAGCGAGACTTCCTGTTACATTTTCCGTCAGAAATAGTTGCTTCAGTTAATGGTCTACCATAGTTTTACTACAAATCATTGTGACTATCATGCCAGGTTCATTAATTTTCCTCTCTTAGCATTACGAAACTGTCATTGTGATAGCGAAGTGTAACTAAAGCGGCAGCGTATTGTGAAATAAACCATGTTCCATTTGCGTGCATGTCACCAGTGACATTAATGCAATATAACTGATTGCAACTCTTTGCACTTGGCCGGATTTAGCAGACGCGCCAGTGAAAACTGTTGAAATCAGTTGTTGTGGTGAGTCCGGAGACGGATTTCATGTAGCTCTCCACCCTACTCTGTCCTGAGAATAATCTTTGTTTTTATAGGCCTCATAAATTTGTAAGAAAATAAGGCTCGTGAAGCAGTGCCGAATGTGAATACCATATTTTAAGATGTTCTAGTAACTTCGATGGCTGGCAGTTGCTTAAAAAGAAATAGAGGTATTTCATGTTATGTATCTCAAAGAAAGTGATGCTATTTCAGATGTTTCTGCTTGCGTATCCATCGCAGAAATTAGTACAACATTATCGTTTTCCGCCCCCATATAATGCATTTTAAGTATGTTCCTCCCGATATTATAACAGCTTCAATACTAGGAAATACCAAAACGCCATTCAGTACATACTTTTAGGTGCACTGTACCACAGAAAATCGGAAAATACCAATAGTATGTCTACCGGAACAGCAGAAACGGAGGTAACTGAATATCTACAACGAGTCGATAGCTTCCCTCACCCCTTTATCATGTTAAGACTCGTAACCAATTGTGGGATTGTGAATAACCAATAATACACAGCCAAGAGGTATGTACCGTACCCATCTTAAAAGATACATTGTAGCACGTCAAAAACGAAAACCATAAACAAACAAAAAGCTAGAAAATACTGATAAAAATAATAAATAAATAAAATAAAATTACGGGTTACCAGATTCGAAATCGTGAACTTCAACCCCTACACCACGCGTGAACAGCTCAGGTAGTTCATTTACTGATTTTCATCAATGCCTTTCTTGCATTGTTTCACACAGACAGGACAAATTTGTTGGTTCCCGCTTTCTCGGTTAACTGTTTCTGTCTTTCCTCATTCCTTACGAACACATCATGTAGCAATCTTCAATTCAGTTTTTACAGCCAACAACGGAAAAACGAGTCATTTCTCTTGGCTGTCCTTAAACGAGATAGCGCGTTATTATTATTATTATTATTATTATTATTTTTGTTTAATTTTTTCTCAGAAGCTATTGATTACCTGCATATGATTGCACAAGATATAAATGATTTTTTTTCACAATGACGCCATTAGTTTTGCAATACTGCCCTTCTTTCTGGAATGACGACAAAAAGAATGTTATATAATTTTAATCTGATGGATCATTATTATTAAAACAACATTTAGCATGAAATATATACATATAAATGCCTCAAAAATTGAAGACAGTTCATGAAAAATAAATCTAACTATGAGGAAGACGTCAGTATCTTCTGCATGAACCTTAACTTTGCAGCTGTATCCAACCACTTTTCAATCGTCAATACAAGCTAAAATTGATCTGCAATGGGAGCAGGCGATTCAAAGAAATAAAATATGACACTGTACACTAAATCTTACAGACAGGAATAAAAAAGTAAGCTGCCGTTCTCGTCCTTCTGGAAGGACGTCAGCGCTATCTGGGTTGATTATTTAATACACAATATTAATTACACTCAGTAAATCACTTCATCCGGCCGCGGTGGCCGTGCGGTCAGCGGCGCGGCAGTCATGGTCTGCACGGATACTACGGTCGGGGGTTCGAATCCTCCCTTGGGCTTGGATATTTGTGCCGTCCTTAGTATTAGCTAGTTCTTAAGTAGTTTGTAAGTTTAGGGACTGACTGATGACTCCCTACATAAGCTCTACAAACATTTGAACAATATTTTTTTAAATCACTTCAGATGAACATTTAAGCTTAAAAATTGCCGCGAAGTTCTAAAGTTATGGTCTACCAACGACGAACAACACGTTAATGTAAATAGAACCGACAGAAGACGAGCAAATGTGCAGCAGTGCGTACCTATTACAAAGTGTGTATAACTGTACTGTGAAATCGCTGACAGAAGCATTTGAGACCCTCTGTGGTACAGAAACGCACAAAGTAGCTATTCACACACATACTATAAAGCCCGCCAAGTTTGGTAAAAACATGGCGTCCTGGGCTCTCAGCCAATCAGCAGTGACATCGCGCATGGCCACACACCAGCTACGCAGGCCTGCTAGACAACTGGCCTTGAATGCGCTCTGGTGGCCCAATTGACAGAGCGCTTGCCTGCGAAATGCAAAGATCCTGGGTTCGAGTCGCAGCCCGGCACACCGGAAGTCTTAGCGACTGCGCCACGTCGTTCAGTGACTGCCGCTGTGACGCCGCCGGCTGGCAAGTGGCGCGGCAGCGGCCGCCGGCCGGCCTTAACATTTTACGCTGTTTGCCGCGGGCGCCGCAATTACACCGCGCCTCCAATCAATCCGGCGCCGAATATGGCCCGCGTCGCGTCACATTGTGCGGCGCGCTCACTGGCGCGCGCGCCCGTCGTCCGCCCTGATTGTACTCGAGAATTCCATATTCCATTTACTTTCTCTCTGTGGCTGCCCATCAATTTTTACGTCTCATTTTGTTCAGTCTGATTCGTTTTAATTTCTAATCGGACAAATATTCGTAATAGTACTGTTTCTGCTCTTTTCATTTGTTCCCCCTGTTCGCCGGTTGATTCGGCACGTCGCAAACAGCACATTACTTTCAAACTCCGGAATATCTCTGGTGTAGATCTAATTATTCTGCAACGAATGACAGCCATGTATATGGAGATATTCTCAGAAATATTCTGCTGTCTAGGTATTCATTGTTTCGTATTTAAGGAGGGTAAATATGGTTTGGTAAAAACGTATTAATATTGTAGTACATATTTTTCCTATAGAGAAAGAGGAACTACGTACATTTTACCATTTTTATTCACAATGACAAGCAAGTCAGAATTCTTCATTTTATTTACTGAAATACGACAAACGTTCAATAAGTGAATCAATTTTTTTTCTCAGTTAAATTCTGCGAAAATAATTGTAATTTTGTTTGGGACATCAGTGAATATTGCACCTTCATCTCGTATGCTCTTATTATTTAGCAGTTGGTGTCAGCGCCGAAACTTGCCTTCAAAATTGCGTTTGTAACGGACGTGCGTTCAAAAGCAGAACAGTATTGAAGAAGAAGGAGGAGGAGGAGGAGAGGGGAGGAGAAAGAGGAGGAGGGAGAAAGGGATAGATCAGAGAGAGGAAGATTAGCGTTCAAAGTCCCGTCGACTTCGTGATCATTGAGGAAACGGAACATAAGCTCGCAGTGTTACTTGACGAAGAGGGGGGGGGGGGGGGGAGTAAATCGGCCGCGCCCTTTCAAACGAGTCGTCCCGCCATCTGCCTGGAGCAATTTACGGAATAAAGGAAAACCGAATGCTGGTGGCCGGAGGCGAATTTCAACCACTACACTCCCGAATGCATGTCCACTGTGCTAACCACTGCACCTCTTCAAAATGTTCAAATGTCTGTCAATCTATCGGACCAAACTGCGTGGTCATCAGTCCGTAGCTTACAAACTACTTAAACCTAGGTAAACACACACACACACACACACACACACACACACACACACACACACACACCCATGCCCCAGGGAGGACACAAACCTCCACGGCGAGCAACCTCGCGCTCCGCAGCGAGACGCTTTAGACCGCTCGGCTACTCCACCGCGGCTGCACCTCTTCGCTCGGTTGCAGTACTGACTGTCTTTTGACGGAAAAATAGAGTATCCCAGGTATTCACAGGCAATCGCAGAACGTTTACGGGGACCTGTCAGTGCTCGAACGTATAATGATTCGTTGGGCGAGGCGTCTGTCCTGGTGACAACATGGAGGAGCCAACCCGTCTGATGTTAGCCATTGCCGGCCGGCCGCGCACAGCTGTGACTCCTGCAGTTATGGAATGTGCAGCCACTCTTACCTACCAGTGGACATTGAATTACATCGGTGATAATGAGTGCCGGACAGACTCGAAACCGGTTCTCCTGCTTACTAGGGTCATTTCAAAGTTTTGGGGGGAAAACGAAGGGAATTTGTAGCGTATGTATCAAGTAATAACTTTTATTCGTTTTTATTAAAAAAAAAAGACTTTTCATCAAAAGCTTCGTAGGCGTAATTAGAATAAACTGTTACAACTATGTTGTGACTGGTTCTCGATACTTTTCTTTAACGTCTTCTCCAGTGATTTGTGCTGCGACGAAAGTGCAGTGCATTATTTTTCATCGGTTATGTCACTACTTTGCAAGATGTTGCTCGTAAACAACTGTCATTCACAGCGCCGATTTGTTTACAAAGAGTAAAATGAAAAGCCATTTCTAATTGGTTGCCTGAATGCCTCTCGACTTACATAGCGCCGCTATCAGCATAACACTTCGAGCAACTGACCTGTTTATGCATACTAAAATTCGACCTCAAAATCTATTGTGTTAGCAATATAAGTAAAGTCCAAAATTATTACGTTGGAGACGAATCTTGAATATATATTTCCGTGCTTGCATTTCTCAATAGCAGCAAGCTTTTCAAGTTCACGCTTATTCTGATAGAGGCAGCACATAGTTTCTTTCTTCGAAGGTTTGCCACTTCTGCCACCAGAGGCGTTGTTTATTGTGATTTCATTCTCTACTCTTAACCAACAAACTCTCAACCAACAAACATTTAGCGACTTTTGGCAGGAACGAGTTGGCAACGCTGCTTACAGTGACTCAAAAGATTGCGTGCAAAAGTCTCTACGCCACACATAGTAAAATAACTTGAGGACGATGATTGGCCACATTGTTAAGCCGCTTTTCGCAATCGAGTTTCTTGTACGTATTTACTACGCGAGACGGGTGCTTTTATATTTCCGTGCTGAAACGCGTTTGTAGCAAGTGATTGTTTCAGTCTGTACGTTAACACCGAAACTGTGAAGCTTTCTCTTTTTAGTTTCGCATCTGAATGATGAAGTGTGGTTATTTGGTCAAGAACCAAGCAGCGATATTAGAATTTATAACGACGAAAGGAGAATATATAATTGATGTTGAGGTCAAACTTTGTGTCGTACGTTCTTGAAAACTGAAAATAGAAAAAGTGTCGTCCAAACACTTGCTGGAGTCAGTATACACTTGTCTAGCGACGGTCTGTGACTCCATGGCCGCTTCGTACTGAGATCCGAGTCGTCCGTCGGAATGCCTTTCAGGTAGTGGGTCTCTTTTGTAAGAGAATGATAGAAGATAAAAGTACTTGGTGCAACGTTTCCAATGTGATGAGAAAACAAAGCAAGTGATAGAGAAGTGCGAAATCAATTCCAAATAAAAATCACTCCAGCAGAATAACTTTCAATGTTAGCAGGCGCCACCGCAGTTTCTGGACTCTGGCGTGCGCAGTGTGTGTTACTACCGTAAACGCCACGCTCTCTGTAGATCATTGACGTCATAGACGCACTGGCGATGGGGTTGCGTGCTGATTTAACTGTAGGCAAGAGAGGCGCGCGCGCACACACACTTGGAGCAGTCACTTTTCAGCAGGATATCGCTCTTGTAAGACTGGCTTGAAAGACTGCAGCTACAGTTGCCTCTGCTAGCTTTACGCCGTCAGTCCGTCGGAATCACGTGACTCGCGGCAGCTGGCAGCTCCTCGTGAGGCTTGCGCCTGCGCAGTGTCGCGGGGTGCGCGCGCATCCTGCGCCGCGGCCGCGGCCGGGGCCATGTTTGTCACGCTGTCGCCGCCGCCGCCGCCGGCCAATTACCTCGGCGTCCGCACGCGATCGCTCACGCCGCCACTCCTCGCGACGCGCAGGCACCACTCTGCACCCGCCGCCAAACACGCTCCTCTGTTTCACACTTCCTTAAGCTCCCTTGCGACATGTAAATATATATTTTTTTAATCCTTTTTGTCTTTATCCCGCTATCATGGATTGTCGGCATTGTTATCATTCATTTGGCTCGCTAACTTCTACGGGTGGTCGGATGGCCTTCCTGTCGCCAACCCATTATCAGGTCCCCCTCCTACCCTACGAGGGAGTGAATGATCCCTCCACCTCTCTATGTCTGCATATAGTGTTACACCTGTGTAGTGTCGGATATATTTTATATGTTTGCGATTTGTGCAACTGAGGCAGGACTCGGGAACGAGTCCGAGATTCGTCTAGTACAATGTGGAAACCGCCTAAAACCCAGCATCCAGGCTGGTCGTCACAAAGCTCCATGTAATTAATGTGCCAGGTGGATTCGAACTGGTGCCAGCATGCTTGCTCATACCAGCCATCGGGAACCTGAGCTACCGGCTAACCAAGCAGGCCGTATCAGTATACAATGAGGTGCGAAAAGTCACAGGATACTTCTTAATAGCGGGTCGGACCTCCTTTTGTCGCGTTTAGCAACTCGACGTTAAACGGACTCTAAATGAAAGTTCGTATGTTTGTTCGTATTTTAAGCGCTGCCGTCCCGTTCATCTGAATGCGTTGAATCTTTGTCCACGTATTCAAAAAATGTTTGTATAGTCTATGGGACTTAACTACGGGGTCATCAGTCCCTAAACCTACAAACTACTTATGAACTACTTACGAACTAGGACGGCACAAATATCCATGCCCGAGGGGGGATTCGAACCCCCGACCGTAGTGGCCGTGCAGACCGTGACTGGAGCGCCTTAGTCCCCTCGGCCACCGCGGCCGGCTGTCCACGTATCGCTTGAACATTCATGACCGTTATAGACATAATGACACCACTGTAGGACACATAGTTCAGGAGATGTGACGTCATAAACAATGAAATGCGCGAAAAACTGCTGCTCACGACACAATGTCGCACATCTCCTCCTCAACTACATATGTTGCACAAATTCCTTACCACGAGTGAAAGTCACTGTCTACTTAAAATGTCGTATCGTGCATGGAGGAGGGTACTGGAGTTATAGACTTAGACAAAATCTACAGTTTCATTCCGATCTTGATGAAGTATTGCTTATTTCCCCTTCTGTACAATAGGAACACCACTATCTACATAATATTTAATACGCTTGCATATGACTGAGGCTGCGTAACCGCATCTAAAATTCTTCGGTAGTTGGTGGGAGCTTACAGAAGGACTTTTAATGTTCTTCAGTATGTTGGAGAAGAGCACGGAAGGTTTGCAGCCGGTAACCAAACGTCAATGTCGAGAACGGTAGTGTCCGGCCCAGTACGGCGTCCAGAGATACATCACTCGCCTACAATAGCTGCTGCGCGTGGCAATGTAATCGCGGAATCGTGGCTCAACGCACAAGGGCAGCTACATTCAAAGTCATCCCACGAGGCGACATGTGCCTAAACCGGTATGGAGACTACATGTTGTGTGAAGTAGAAGTACACGTTTCTGCGAAAATAAAAGTACATGTTTCTTCGCGGGCTTTCTAATCCATCGTAATTGTAACAATTTGCTTTACACCAATGGTGTGTACGCGTACCAATTTTCACAGATTTCTGATCATTTCTTCTGCGTATTTTATCTTGTTTTGACAGGCTGTGTATTCGTTAAAAGACACGACTTTGTTACGGTATTATCACCATAGCTGTCTTTTCTAACACAAATTCAGTTTTAAACGAAATTCCGAACAGGACTGTCTCCAGAAAACAGTACTTGTGGCAGTAATGGATGTTCACAATGCATCTACGTACTCGTCATCTACAATTGCATCATACCTTTAAGTAATGAGACGTACGTCTTATTTCTCCTTCTACGATTGTAGCAACCTAGAAACTACGAGTTTCACATTCTTTTTCGCATCCTCCGCGGGTTCTGTTCTCGCCTGCAGCTGGCTGCGTTCATCAGGCTGTTAGTGAGGGATAGCGACAATAAATTTGGCCGGCTCTGTTGATATGTGGAGGGCGGCGTTAAGGCGCGCCGATTGTTTTCCGCGGGCCCACAATGGAGGCGGGGGAGGGGAGGGGAGGCGGTCTTATCTGGCGCTAGCGCCGCGGGATCAGGCGCAGTCGGCGCTCCAGCCTCACTGCTGGCTTCTGCTCGGCGGTCACTTCCACAACGCTCTCCGCGCTTCCGTTTATCACGACATTCGCCGCCAACCAAAGCCTACAGCTACAAACAACCCAATTTCTTCTTTCTCTCTCCTCGGGTTTTGTACTGACGCGGACACGACTTTAGATTTGGCTTGGTTAGTTTTAAAGTTTGCCCGAATGTGCTTCCTGCCGCGACACCATAACTCCCTGGGAGGAAATATGTGTACTCAAATTGTCTACGAAAGTGTTCTTATAAATGAAACTTCCTGGCAGACTAAAATTGTGTGCCGGAACCGAGACTCGATACTGGAACCTTTGCCTTTCGCGGGTAAGCGCTCTACCACTGACTATCCCGACACGACTCACGGTCCGTCCTCACAACTTTACTTCTGACAGCACCTCGTCTCGTGCTATCCAAATTTCCTAGTTGTTCTCCCGCGAAACTTGCAAGACTAGCACTCCTGGCAAAAAGAATATGGTGGAGACATAGCTTAGCCAAAGTCTAAAGGATGTTTCCAGAATGAAACTTTCACTCTGCAGCGGAGTTTGCGCTGATATGAAACTTCCTGTCGGGATATCTCAGTGGTAGAGCGCTTGCCCGCGAAAGACAAAGGTCCCAGGTTCCGACACACAATTTTAATCTGCCAGGAAGAGCACACTCCACTGCAGAGTGAAAATTTCGTTCTGGAAACATCCCTTAGGCTGCGGCTAAGTCATGTCTCCACCATATCCTTTTTTCCAGGAGTGCTAGTATGGCAAAGTTGCGCAGGAGTACTTCTGTGAAGTTGGAAAGTACGAGGCGAGGTACTAGCAGAAGTAAAGTTGTGAGGACGGACCGTGAGTCGTGTCGGTATAGCTCAGTGGTATAGCGCTTCCACGCGAAAGGCAAATATCCCAGGTTCGAGTCACAGATACGGAATATAATTTTAATCTGCCTGGAATTTTCATATCAGCGCACACTCCGCTGTAGAATGAAAGTTTCATTGTTCTTCTAAACCTTTGAAAATAATATAACTGCGGCAAGACGTTGGAACCAACCCTGTATTCACCTAGTCTGATTCGAAAAACCGCCTAAAAGTTACATCCGGACTGTTCGGCACAATGACTCAAGTTGTTATTCCACCGGGTGGGGTCAAACCGGAACCAGTACAATTTCTCGTACTGAAAAGCGGCGCCTTAAACAGTGCTGCTAACAGGTGGTTGCCGAAAAAACCCCAATGACTGGTAAACAGCTCGTCGAACTTGAGCTCCCTATCAGCTTCTGGTCGTCATAAGAAAATTCAAGAAACAGAATATGAAAAGAATGGTGTTAGTGCTCCAATCTAATACGGCGGCCTAGCAGAACATAAATTCCGTTTGTACGAGAATTGGAAATCAATGCTAATTTTCTTTATCAAATCAAATGAAACCGCTGGAAATTTAAAGCTGACTGTCCAGATTGCAATCTTCAAATAGTTTACGTATGTTAGTCGTTCACTACCTTCTAGTCAGCGACCGGCCGCGGTGGCCGAGGGGACTGCGGCGCGCCAGTCACGGTCTGTACGTCCGCTACGGTAGCGGGTTAGAATCCCCCTTCGCGCATGGATATTTGTGCCGCCCTCAGTGTTAGCTGGTTGATAAGTAGTTTGTAAGTTTAGGGACTGATGACCCTACAGTTAAGTCCCATAATCTATACATACATTTGAGCATCTTCTAGTCAGCCGATATGTTTTCATTACTGTCGTTACGAGAGAATGAGGATGGGCAACACAGCAATCAACAGTAAAATAGAAATTGTATGAAACATGAAAATCAAGTGTTTTGGAATGTGTGCCTAGCTGAGTAAGATTTTAAAATTTTTGGAGGGAGGATTTTTTAAGAAACAACTTATTGCCCAGTAAAACAAGAACTCGATCCTCTGTTTTTAATGTAATCCAAAACGGAATAAGGTTTCAACCTATATCAGTGCTTAATCAGATAGTCTTTCTCAGATGAGAACGTTTTAAGGATTTTTAAGGCTGACCTCTACAAAGTGATTTCTTATCCTTAACAATCCACCAGGAATTCTTGGAAAGTTGCTCCTAAAACAAGGACCAGTTTCAGTTAATAGGCTGCGCGGAATGGCCGCAAGGTTTAAACCGTTATGCTACGGACTGGACGGCCGTTTCCGTCGGAGATTGGAGTCCTCCCTCGGACTTGGGAGTGTGTGTGTGTTGCCTTAGTGTTCAACAAATGTTCAAATTTTTGTAGAGCTTAAGGGACTTAACTGCGGGGTCATCAGTTCCTAAACTTACAAACTATTTATGAACTTCCTCATGCTAAAGACGACACAAACATCCATGCCCGAGGGAGGATTCGAACCCCCGACGGCGGACGGCCGCACGCCCTTAGTGTAAGTAAAAATAGTTTGTAGTCTAGGACCAGACATTTTATTTACACATTGTAAAAGTCGTCTGGCGATCACCTGCAGAGAACCCACGACCCACAAGTTGGTTACGGTCGGGGGTTCGAATCCCCCCTCGGGCATGGATATTTGTGCCGTCCTTAATATTAGCTAGAATAAGCTATACAAACATTTGAAACATTTGAAACACAAGTTGGTCGCAAATGTTCAAATGTTTGTAATCATATGAGACCGAACTACTTTGGCCATAAGTCCCTAGACTACTTTAAACTAAGTTAAACTAACACACACATCCATGCCCAAGGGAGGATTCGAACCTACGACGCGGGAGGCTTCCCGATCCGTAACGTGGCGCTCCAGTCCGCTCGGCTACTCCCGCGCAGCGAGTTGGCCGCGACCCATAGTTTGAGGACGGAAGACTTAATACAATAGCAACGCTCTTAAATGATGTCTAACGACCAACGGTAAGGAATACGGAGTAGGTTACAATCTGAAATTTGGTTGTTATGACGCACTGTACCAAAGTCTCTGGTTTTCTACATTCATTTCAAAGAAGCCGCGGCGGAGCAGCATTGAGGCACTATGCTCCGATGAGCGTGGCCGTTTCCCGTCGGGGGTTCGAATCCCACCTCGGGTATGGATGTTTGTGTTGCCTTTAGTATCAGGTAATTCATAAATAGTTTGTAAGTTCAGGGACTGATGACCCTGCAGTTAAGTCCATTAAGCTTAGCAAACATTTGAATATTTTATTTCAAAGAGACCGTGTATATTGCTTCCTCCTACATACATCTCACAAAAAGACCACGAGGAAAATATCGGAGAGGATCGGAGCCGAAGATGAAGCTTACCGGAAGTCGTTTCTTCCGCGAACCGCCCACGCGGCTGAATCAAGGAAAGGAAGAAGCGGCCACCGCTACAAACAGAAAGCTGGCTTGCAGAATATAAACGCAGATGCTGGTACAGATTTCCTAACATAATATTCCGAAGTTTGTCTGCTCCCCTGCTGCACAGAATAGATGAGATTAGTAGTTTTCCCGGAGGTTACACGTCATGTTTTTTAATGTTGATCTGAATGGACTGAAATTTTATCGTTAATTACGTGTTACGTGATAGCGTTGTCTACTAATGTGTACAAATGTCGGACTGGGGCTTCTTACTGTGGCACTCTTTTTTAGCCGTCAGTGTACGTTACGTGCCGCCGCCCCGACAGTGCTACGTAACAGCGAACACGTGTATAATAGGAAGAGTCGAGACGAGGGTAATTGGGAGGCAGGGGCCGTCATTAGAGGCAGGTGCCGGATCCCCGGCGCGTCGCGGGCAAATACTGCCAGCCTAATTACTCGCACACGCCGGCAGCGCGCCCACGCCGTCTGGTACATTATTAAACACACTGTGGCGCGTAATGCCGCGTTCAGTTGACACAGCGAGCAAACAGCGCCGCCGCGGATAGCGCGCCCGCTCGACAGCCGGCGTCCGCGCCCACGACACTTCCTGGTGACGACTCCGCGACAAGTTGTGGCCGCGCTTCATCCAGTTACCAGTTAAAAGCTGATGGCTACCAAATTTACCCCAGAATCTGGTCCAGTATCAAAGAATGATGCAAATATTTTTAACACTTCATTTGCAATGCGGTCAGATGGTTTGTGATATGCCATGACTTCGCACTTTGAACTTGTATGGTCCAGTGGGTAGATGGATCTGGCCTAGGACGTCATAAGTTGAATGCCGGATAGGGACGGTGTTTGATCCACGTCGCAGGACGACTGAGTAAGGTGGCGCAGTGCGTAGCACACTGGACTCGCATTCGGGTTAAATGCAGTTCAGATCAACTTGCGACCATCCAGATTCGATTTTTCCGTGCTTTCTGAGCTTTCCCTAAATCACTCCATGCAAATACCGAGATGGTTCCTTTGAAGGGTTCCGGGCGATTTCCTTCCTGTCGCGCGAGGGTGACCATGCGTTCTATTCGCCTTGCTGTGGAGTGCGCGTCTGCTCCCCGTCGGAGATTCGAATCATCCCTCGGGCACTGTAGTGTGTGTTGACCTTAGCATAAGGTAAAGTAGTTCGTCCCATAGCTTTGCAAACATTTGAATTTGAAATCATTCCTTCTCCTTTATATGTTCAAATGTTTGTTAAGCATATGGGACTTAGCTGCGGGTCATCATTCCTAAATTTACAAACTACTTATGAACTAACTTATACTGAAGACAACATAAACATCCATGCCCGAGGGAGCATTCGAACCTCCGACGTGGGAGGCCGCGAGATCCGCAACCTGGCGCTACAGACTGCTCAGCTACTTCCGCGCAGACCTTCTCTTCCTTAAGAAAACAACCATGCTGTCGACGGGTCGTTAAATCTTCCTTCCTCTTTCGGCTCGAGGCCAGCTTACCTACTTATCGAGTGATTAACAGGGATCTTTCTTGCCGCGTCGGAATAGGCATCATGCTACAGACTGGGGAGCGACTCCCACCGGAGGTTCGAATCCTCCTTCGGACATGTGTTTGTCTGTCTGTGTGTCTGTGTATGTATGTTGTGAAAGTTGGTTTAAGTGGTTTGTAAGCAAGCAGTGAAGCAATGCAAGGAGAAATTTGGAGGGGGAATTAAAGTTCAGGGACAAGAAATAAAAACTTTGAGATTTGCCGATGACATAGTAATTTTGTCAGAGACAGCAAACGATCCGCAAGAGCAATTGAATGGAATTGACAATGTCTTGAAAAGAAGGTATAACATCAACAAGATTAAAAGAAGGATAATAGAATGTAGCGTCAGGAAATCAAATGATGCTGAAGGAATTTCATTAAGTAATGAGACAATAAAAGTAGTAGATGAGTTTTGTAACTAGAGTAGGAAGATAACTTTTGATGGCCGACATAAAATCAAATGTTCAAATGTTTGTAGAACTTATGGGACTTAACTACGGGGTCATCAGTCCCTAAGCTTACAAACTACTTATGAACTACCCAAGACTAAGGACGGCACAAATATCCATGCCCGAGGGGGGGATTCGAACCCAGGACCGTAGTGGCCGTGCCGACCGTGACTGGAGCGCCTCAGTCCCATCGGTCACCGCGGCCGGCGAGCACGCTACAATGAAGCTGTTGGCCGGAGCGCGGCGCGATATGCCGGTCCTCGAACTGTACATCACCCAAAGACTCGCCTTCTTACTTCACATGACTGTAGTGACAGAAAATGGCATCATGTGTAAGGATGCTGCGGACGTAGAAGTCTGGGAAGTCATTATCAACAAAAGTGTCTGGTTCTTTGCTGCTGCTCTTGCTGATAGGTTGGCCTCATTTCTGTAGCGGAACGAAGCTCTCGGAACCCGCGACAAGAGCGTCTTTGGGGCGCTGATAGGTGGCTTCCTCGACAAGACGGGAGCTGGCAGTCGGCGCGGTGCCTCTGCCCGCACAGGCGGCATGTGGCCGTAATGGATGCAGCGCGGCTGATCGCAGACTTAGGCGCGGTAATGGATCCGGAGAGAGCGCCAATTCGATTCCGGCGGGAGCCCGGCGTAATAGATAGGCGAGGCGGCGCGCGGCCCGGCCCGCCCCCGATAATTCCGTCACTTTTCCCCGGCGTGACGCGCCCTGACAGCCGCCTCATCTTCTTTACAGTGGGGCCCCAGGCGCTCCCTGCATGCCGATCACACACCTAACCTTATATTCCGCCTCAGGATACAATATCCCCTTCGCGGAAGAGGAACTCGTACATTTACTATCTGCGCGTCTGCCACGAGACAACGCTGTGCACGACCTGCCTCGCCTAGTGGCTCCACTGGCGTCGCTAAACAGACGCGGGTCTGGATATTCACTTGATACCGACTGTCCGTGCCTTTGCCGAGACTACGCCATTGTGTCTGCGCGTGTGATGGCGGGACACCCTCCGCCCGCTGCCTACGCTACTAATGCACGACGGCAGAGAAGGCTTGCGCAGTAAGGCGCCCAGCTGCCGTGCGCGCGGCCGTCCGCCGTCGGGGTTTCCAGTCCTCCCTCGGGCATGGGTGTTTGTTTTGTCCTTAGAATAAGTTTCATTAAGTTAGTGTAAGTAGTTTGTAAGCTTAGGGACTAATGGAAGGGAGGAAGCGTAGGGTTTAAAGTCCCGTTGACAACGTGGTCATTAGAGACGGAGCTAACGCTCGGAGTAGCCGAGCGGTCTAATGCGCCTCGGTGCGAAAGGCGCGGTTGCTCGCCGTCGGAGGTTCGAGTCCTCCCTGGGGCATGGGTGTGTGTGTTTTCCTTAGGTTAGTTTACCTTAGTTTAAGTAGTTTGTAAGCTACGGACTGATGACAACGCAGTTTGCTCCGATAGATTTTCAAACATTTGAACAAACATTTTTTTAACACTCCGATTTTTGGTAAGGATGGGGAAGGAAATAGAACGTCCAATTTGAAAGGTTCCATCCCGGCATTTGCCTGGAATGATTTAGGAAAATCACAGAAAACCTAAATCTGGATGGCCGGAGGTGAATTTAAACCCCTTCCTCCAGAATGCGAATCCAGTGTGTTACCACTGCGCCACGTCCCTCGGTTTATGGACTAATGACCAACGTAATTAAGTCACTTCGATTTACGAACATCTCAACATTTCAACGCTGCCGTAAGCGCCGCATCTGTCAACTGACTGATTCTCTTTACGAACATTTACACGTACGCTCGGAATAGTGTAGCTGTAGCTTATCATCGTAAAACGTATGGTATTTTCTTTTTTCTACCCTCAGTGAAAACTACACGACAAATACTTTCAAAATAATTAAAGTGAAACGAAAATCGATTGTAAAAGTTCTTCGCGCATCGCGAAGCGCGTACTCCAGTCAGACTTTCTAGAAATGACGCTCTACACACAAAGGAATTACGACGCTAGCAGTTAGTTGTAATGAATTTAGCCCTAAGGAACCTATTTTTTTGATCGAGTAGACATCCGAATTCCATATGTAACAGAAGCATTACCTATGTGTAACTATGAATATATTTTCAGAATAGTATAATATATTACGAAAATACTTTGTAATGCCACTAATTTTATTGTCTGGATTATTTTGTTAAATTATTTTGTTTGTAAAACCTTCGCAATAACAGCCAGCAGTGGAGAGAAATTTCCATTGCGTCCTCTGCCCTGAGGCTTAAACTAGCGGTGTCGCTTTCGGCCAGCGCGACTACAGTAGTCGGCGGCGGGCCGAAGGCGTCAGATGGCGGCGTACCAAGTGCGGCAATACGCGCGCCTTCGTTTCCTCGCGGCGCGAATGACGGAGTAAGGCGGCGGCATAACTCGGCTATTGCGCCGAGGGCACCGCGGGGAGCTGTTGGGCCGCGATGAGGAGGAGGCACGCGGCAGGCAGCGGCGGCGGCACAGGCAGCGAGCCCTGCCGCCAGCGCCAGCCTCAGAGGCTGTGCACCAGCGTCTGCACACCTGTTAGGGGGTTCGTAATGATGTCGAAAGTGTTCAAATGTTCAAATGTCTATACATCTATCGTATCAAACTACATGATCATCAGTCCGTAGCTTACAAACAACTTAAACCTAAGAAATCTAACCTAAGGACAAACACACACACCCATGCCCCAGGGAGGACTCGAACCTCCTACGGCGAGCAACCGCGCGCTCCGCAGCGAGACGCTTTAGACCGCTCGGCTACTCCACCGCGGCTTGAATTTGTCCACTCAGGCGATGACCCCATATTTAATACGAAGTTTTGGTGGGGCGTCTTTAATGTTAGTCATGACTTTTCTCAAATGATATTTGCAGACAAGTTTGTTTAGCGATTTCTTTTAACAGTTCGATTTGAACTCTAGCGGTGTCTACGTCGTCTGACAGAATGGCATTGCCGTCGCCAAAGTCCAAGCAGTCTACCTCGATTCCCTTCGATTTGGTTCCAGTTCGTGACGGACTATAGTTGGTTTCCATTAATCTTATGCGCCTGGTTCTGGTGATATTTTGAAGGACGGAGTTAAAAAGTACTGGAGACAGACCATCACATTTCCTGACCGCTGGTTTTGACCTCTCCGGAATCCGAAAGACACCCAAGGAATTTTACTTTGGATTTTGTATCCGTTAGGGTAGCTCTAATTAATCCCTTGTTATTATTATTATTTTAATCACAGAATCGATTTGTTACAAAAAATGTTCAAATGTTTGTGAATCTAAGGGACTTAACTACGATGATCATCAGTCCCTGCCGCGGTGGAGTAGCCGAGCGGTCTAAAGCGTCTCGCTGCGGAGCACGCGGTTGCTCGCCGTGGCGCTTCGAGTCCTCCCTGGGGCATGGGTGTGTGTGTGTGTTGTCCTTAGGTTAGTTTACCTAGGTTTAAGTAGTTTGTAAGCTACGGACTGATGACCACGCAGTTTGGTCCGATAGAATTACAAACATTTGAATTTGAACATCAGTCCCTACGCTTACAAACTACTTACACTAACTTAAAGTACCTTACGCACACCGATGCCCGAAGGTGGGCGCGAACTCCCGACAGCGTTTGGCCTCGCGTACCGCAGCAGGGCGCCTTAGTGTGCACGGCTATTCTGCTGAGGCAGGATTTGTTACCCGAAAGTGGAAAACGGACAGTACTTTAAAAAAAATTGTTCAAATGTTTGTATAGTCTATGGGACTTAACTAAGGGGTCATCAGTCCCTAAACGTACAAACTACTTATGAACTACTTACAACTAAGGACGGCACAAATATCCATGCCCGACGGGGGATTCGAACCCCCGACCGTAATGGCCGTGCAGACCGTGACTGGAGCGCCTTAGTCCCCTCGGCCACCGCGGCCGGCGACAGTACTTTTAGTTATTTCTGTTAAAATACAATATGTTTTCTGTAAAATAAAACATATAAATGAAGAGATAATTAATTCAAGTGCTCGCTAACTTCGCACGAGACAACATTACGTATCGGATGAAGGTGGCCCCCGCACATGAATGATTAAGCCCGCTGGCCGCCTTACGTGCGGTGTAGGCGGTGTATCATGCAGTGGGTATTAGCACGCCTACAGCCCGGCATTCCGGCCTACACCGACTAACGCGCCAGTTTCGCTTTTTATTAACGACGCCGTATTTTATTGGCGCAGACGAAGTGTAAATCCCTGTCCGGCGCCGCCGCTACTTAGCGATTTAAACAAAAACGGAAAGCGGCCGGCCGTGTCACTCCGGGCCCACACACTAATGGAGTAAAGCATTCCGGTGAATAATTAAAAATATGGGACACTAGTTTGGGAATTGATTGAACGAGGCGAGTGTGAATTTTTCAGGGCAAGGCTAATGCGCCGGCGGTGTTTAATGCATGGCCGTTTACTAGCGGCGTGTCTTATAAATGGGACAGGGTGCGGCGCCATTATTAACGTGCGGCCGCGGACAGTTGTTTGGGCGTGTCGCGCGCGCCGGCGCATCCATAGTGCACGGCCCGGCGCCTGCATCTTTGATGCGCCGCTCTCTTTCGGCGCGCCCGTCACTCGGCTACACCTGTCGCCGGCCTCTGCGGTCGGCTTATTTGCGACTCGCCGCCGCGCCGGCCGGCTGACAGCGATTGCCGCGCGCCGTGTAGACTGCAGCGCGCGGCTGCGGCCACAGCCTGCAGCGCCCGGCCGGGCAGCGGCGAGCTCTGGAAACGCGTTTCCGCGCCGCCGCCGCCGCCGCAGGTAATGTTGTTATCGGGCGGCGGTGACGCCTTGTGCAGTTGTGACGGGCAGCGCGTGTCGCTGACGGGCCGACGGACAGCCGGCGGTCCGCAGGGACAGCAATTCCTGCGCTCTCGCCAGGATGCATGCGTGTCGTTTCGCGCGTTGCGACTTTCATTGCTTCTGCAAACAGGTGCTGACGCCACTCTGCTCGGACCGCGGTTGCGTGGTTTATTCGGGAGTTACGCCGCATTCCGCTGACCAGTGACGTGTTAGGAGGAGGGGTGGACGGAGGGAGGGCACTTGTTCCACAGCAAAGGAACACTGTATTTACGATTTTCAGGTTCTAATATTCGCATGATCTCACAAAATATCCATGAAGGGCGATTAAAAAGTTTCCGTTCAGGGCGTTGCTGTTGCGTATATACGATAATGGTGCCCGACATTAAAGCAACAAACCGCTGTTTCCCTGTCCTGTGTCGATTGCACGTAATGGGAATATGACAAGTCTACATCTACATGGGATACTCTGAAAATCACATTTAAGTACCTGGCAGAGGGTTCATCGAACCACAATTATACTATTTATCTCCCATTCCATTCTCGAATAGCGCGCGGGAAGAAAGAACAACTGAATCTCTCTGTTCGAGCTCTGATTTCTCGCATTTTATTCTGATGATCGTTTCTACCTATCTAAGTGGGAGTCAACAATATATTTTCGCATTCGGAGGAAAATGTTGCCGATTGGAGTTTCGCAAGTAGCCCACGCCGCAGCGATAAGCGCCGTTGTTGTAATGATTTCCATCCCAGATCCTGTATCATTTCCGTAACGCTGTCTCCGCTGTATCGTGACAGTACGAAACGAGCTGCCCTTCTTTCGACTCTTTCGATCTCCTCCGTCAAACCCATCTGATAAGGATCCCACACTGGGCTGCAATACTCCAAAAATGGACGTAGCGTAGTGTATGCAGTTTCTTTTGTAGTTCTGTTGCATGTTTTAAGGGTTCTGCCAATAAAACGCAGTCTCTGGTTCGCCTTTTCCACGATATTATCTACGTGTTCTTTCCAATTTAAGTCTGAAGTAATAGTAATTCCTAGGTACTTTGCGGAGTTTACGGCCTTCACATTTGATTGATTTATCTTGTAAACAGGTCTTCAGAGAGACAGTAAGCTGTCGTGGAAAGCCCTTGTTCGGGATCGTGTTCAAAAACTAAATTCTGATTCATTTACCATTAGAACAATATCTGAAATAAGTGATTTTTCAACACGAAAAGTAGTCTACTACGTTAACTTTCAGTCACTTATAACGTACGGCGTTATCTTTTGGAGTAACTCGACTGATACAAAAATGATATTTTTGGCTAAGAAACGGGTGGTTCGAGCAATATGTGGTGTAACTTTGCGAACGACGTGTAGACCCCTTTTCAGTAGTCCGAGAATTCTGACACTGGCATCACAATGCGTATTTTCTTTAATGTCATTCGTTGTCAATAATATCAGCTTATTCTACGAGTTAGCAGCTTTCACTCTCTGAATACTAGACAGAAGTCGAAACTATGTTTGCATCACAGCACCTTGACATTGGTGTTGAAATGTGTGCAGTATTCTGCAGCATCCATTTTCAGTTGGCTGCCACAAGAACTCAAGAATCGCAGTACTAACCCACGCGCTTTCAGCTGTAAATTGAAGAGTTACCTCATGGCTTACTCCTCTTATTTATTATTTTAACTGAAGAAAAAAAATAATAAATAGTGGTAGATCGCTTGTCCGCGAAAGGCAAAGGTCCCGGGTCCGAGTCCTGGTTGCGGCACACGATTTTAATCTGTCAGGAAGTTTCATATCAGCGCACACTCCGCTGCAGAGTGAAAGTTTCATTCTGATTATATAACTAACCAACTAGTTCAGCTATCTATAACGGAGCCTAACTACTGCCACTAGATATTGTGACAAATCACAGGCCGGCCGCGGTGGCCGAGGTGACTGAGGCGCTCCAGTCACGGTCAGCACGGCCACTACGGTCGGGGGTTCGAATCCCCCCTCGGGCATGGATATTTGTGCCGTCCTAGTTCGTAAGTAGTTCATAAGTAGTTTGTAAGTTTAGGGACTGATGACCCCGTAGTTAAGTCCCATAAGCTTAACAAACATTTGAACATTTGAACAAATCACAGTCTGCATAGTAGGCTTGTAAACAGAGATGATGATTGTTAGTCGTGGAATATTACTGCATGCGTATCTGTAGGCAACACGTTAGCATCTGGGACTGAGACCGAACGCACGATAACTGACACTGCTGCATCGTAAGTTCTTCTGTTAATCTGAACGCTAGCATAACGAAGCAGTAGCTTTGTAGCAGAACTGCAGAATCCCGTAAATCTGAAACTGTCTTTTTGTCTTCTCTCGTATTTTTCCTTCCCTCAGACAACATTGAAAAGAAATTTCTATATTGTTTCGTGTTTTCTTCGTTCTTAGCGTGATACAGGCGTTACTAAAACGAACATTGATACCGAGCGAGGTGGCGCAGTGGTAACACACTGGCCTCGCATTCGGAAGGACGGTGGTTCAAATCCACCTCCGGCCATCCAGATTTAGGTTTTCTGTGAACTCCCTAAATCCCTTCAGGCAAATGCCGAGATGGTTCCTTTGAAACGGCACGGTCGTTTTCCTTCCACATCCTTACCCAAACACTCCGAGCGTAAGCTCCGTCTCTAACGACCATGCTGTCGACGGGACGTTAAATCCGAAGCTTCCTTCCTTTCGTACATTGATAAAGGGACTTCATTTCCCTTTTTGTCGGGACCTTCTTAGGTTGATATTTGAAATTCGACACAGAGAAGATGCTTCCACAGACGTACGTTGCCTCAAAACGTAATTCTTCTGATGGGGCTCTTGTTGAAGTGACAGTATTTGGAATGTGATTTTAAACAATAGAAGTATATTTAGTCTTCGTATCGCGTCGAAGTCGAAGCTTTTCGGAGCGACAATGAAGTAGCAATCAGTTTGCTTTCAGAGAAAATTCGATCACGGTGGCGGGTCTTTTCTGAATCAGCGCTTACACGGCTGTTGAGGCGTCGCTTATAAACATTTGCAGCGCGACACCGGCACCGCGCTGAGTGGTGCTCGTTAGGCGCGCAGCGGGCGGCGGGGCCCACAATGCCGGCTGATGAGGGCCGCGCGGCTCATGCATTGATTGCCGAAGCCGCCCGCGCCCGTCACAGCGACGCACGGCCTGTCGTAGGCTTTGCGCCTGACAACTGTCTAAAACAAAGATTACGCCCATAATCGTGCATTTGTGGGACCATACTACAGCTATATAACCACAGATTTACTTTTTTTATGTTCTTATCCTTACTGCATCTCTCTTACTACACACCTCCGGTGTCTTTTGCTGCTCTCTTTCGACATCACCGATCTTCTTCATGGTGTCCTCTAATTGTCCTCTCCGTGCCCAATCGTCCGCTATATATACGTGACATCATTAAAATTTGTGTGATCTCCTTTCACATAAAAACGTCTCAAGCACTTACCAGCACTAATTCATTCTCTCTGTGTATTTACAAGAACCTATTATGTCCCTGGAATCTTTTTATCTCTCTTCTTTAGATTAGACTAGCTTAAACCCGCGGCTCCGCTCGCGTATTGGTCGATTATGATAGATATGTTTCAGTAGTGTGCTATGAGACTGGTTTTGAAGGATGAAGTGAAATACAGTACCTTCTTAAGAAACAAACTGAAAACTATTCCTATCAGATTGCAGAAGTCTATGCACTTACCGTTTATCAGGAACGTAAGTAGTGTAGATGAAGTCACACGTAAAAATGCACTCGTTTCGAAGAATCCAATCACGAAATTCAACAATAATGATTGTAATAATATTACAGATCGATCACTTGATGTAATGCGCGAAACGTCAAATCGATTTTTTAAAGAGATATATTAAAAGAAATTTCTTTTTTACTGCTTTATTTATTTATTCTTATATTTCCTTATTCGTATGCCTATCCATACAGAGAAAGAGCTGAAGACATTGTAGCACGCAGAGACCAAAGATGTTGTCTGTGGCATCACGTTTCGCTGTAAGTAACCTCCTTGCCATAGAGTCGCAAACGTCATCGCTGGCCTTCAGTCAGAAATTTTTAAAAATAATTTGACGACTTTCAACCACTATATTTCCCACCCCCTCATAGCTGTCGGCATGGAACTGCTATGGTGTACAACAATTACACACAGACCATTCGTTTTCGTTCTCTAGTTTTCGCAGCAGAGCGAAATATTAACACACACACACGCACACACACACACACACACACACACACACACACACACTCTCACGTAGAATTTTATATACACCGATAACTTTCCATCACAATATACTCCATCCTTTTATCATTATCAACCCTCAAGCAACAATGCAACCAATAAAACCATTTTCGAAGAGTAAATATAATGTTCAAAGAGTAATTATTGTTCCGCATTTCGCGTTATATTCTTCAAATTACTAAATATCTATCAGATCGCTATAAAACCGTGTCTAAAACCATCCTCAGGTATAAATAAGTAGAAATAATTAAGTATCTGCGTCTTGTCGTTCGGGCGTGATAAGCATACACCGACAGACACTCACATTAATATATATAGATAAATAGCTATCCGATCGCCATAAAACCGTGCCTAAAGCCTTCCCCGGGTAGACATTAGTAACTGTACAATTTTTAGCTCTTTATGTCTTATGGTTCAGACGTGATAAACGTACATCGAACAGACATTCACATTTATAGATTAGATTAGCACTTGTTCCATAGAACATGAATACGACACTTCGTAATGATGTCGAACGTGTCAGGTTAATGAAAGGTATCTTTACAAATTATTACTTTGTACTAAATATTACAAGACACTTTTTTTTCAATTTACTAATTTATATCTAAAAATTCATCTATAGTGTAGAAGGAGTTACCATGCAGAAATTCTTTTAATCTATTTTTAAATGCTTGTTGGCTATCTATCTTCTTTTACTGCCACTTGCATCGGCATTGATAATGTTCTCTTGGCCTGGTTATTCAAGTGGTGGCTGGATGCCCTTTCTGCCATCAGCTTAATACTCTCCACATGTTCCCCAGGTCTACGTACAGTGTTATAAATGTTAAGGTGTATCAATGTCTTCTAATGTTTCGAATCGTCTGGATTGACTCCGGTACCAGTCCGGTATGCAACAAGTGGGATGTGGGAAACTGCCTAGGAACCATATCCAGGCTGGCCAGCACACTGACCTTCGCCTTTCATCCGCCAGGTGGATTCGAAGTCGCACCTCCCCGTCCCGAAAGTGGCCACTTTAACACGCTTGGAAATACAGACGCATATGGAGATACAGATGGATATTTACGTCTCTGCAATATCTCTAAAATCAACTTCGAGACAGAGATCAAACAAAATATATAATACTATATGTTTATTTCAATAAAAAATATTATTTCATTCGTAATGTGCTTTGTCTTTTCTTTGACAAATGCAGTATTTTCTGTACAGATACTTAAACTGTACTAGTTTCAAAACCAAACTTCCTCGTGCATGCAATACGAATATAAATATTTTTTTCATTTATCAACCGTACGCTGTTAGACGTCATCATTGGGTGTCCCGATATTTTACACAATTTTTCTTTGTAGTTGTGTGTTAAGGATTTGACGGAAATAGGATATGAGTTAATATACCTTTGTACTAAGTTTTACGTGTTTGTGTGTGTGTGCTTTCGGATATGAGTGGGATTTGTGAGTATGTATTCCGATTTATGTCTATTACATTATCAATAAGTGTAAACGATGTTCATTTGTCAGATTTTATTCACCATTTAATAACCCATCTGTGCATATTTATGGGGAATTATCTAAATGTACATTATTGTTAATAACTTTGCGCTTGATAAGATTTGTTGGAAAGGTGACACTACCCAATTAGCGTGAATCTTGCACCTTTTGAAATTAAGTTTAATTGTACCTTATTCTACCGATAGATCCAATTTGTTACCTGCGGGATACCTACTTAATTATGACTTCATGTTTTGTGTGGTGGATTTTAATATATGGTTTATTCTAACTGCCTTTTTAATTATACTACCTAAAACATTATCAATTATTTTGAAGAGACTTATATTGTCAGCTCTGTGCGAGTTTAATTAAGTCAGCCTTGTTGTTAGAAATAAAGAGTTTTAATCACAAGTTATAATTATCTTTGATACCAGTCCTGCAAATGTTCAAAAATGCTCAAATGTTTGTACAGTCTATGGGACTTAACTACGGGGTCATTAGTCCCTAAACTTACAAACTACTTATGAACTACTTACGAACTAGGACGGCACAAATATCCATGCCCGAGGGGGGATTCGAACCCCAGACCGTAGTGGCCGTGCAGACCGTGACTGGAGCGCCTCAGTCTCCTCGGCCACCGCGGCCGGCACCAGTCCTTCCATTCCTCCCAGTTTTCAATCTATCATCAAGTTCTTCTTCCATTCAAGTTCCAAATTACAGTAGGCGCATATTCCTGCAGAAAAGGAAGTGACTAATTTTGCGAAGCGGACGAGAATCTAAAGGAAACTGGTCAGCTCGGGATGTGTAACTGCTACCTGCAAAATTTAATTCCAGTGTCTGTATCCTGTTTCATAACTACGTGAACCATCCGCACCGTTCAGGTCTGATCCGTTATTTTTCTTAGACACCGATCTCCTCCGTAGTGGGTCCCGCGAGAACGCTTGGCGCCTTACTTGTGCGTACTGCGAGTGGTGGCGCTGCTAGTCGGGACAGACCCCAGCGTCTGCTGGGGTGCTGCGGCGGCCCTCTGCTGCTGCGGCGGCCAGAAATTGAATCACGGTGATTGAGTTTTGCCGGAGCCGCCGACCCGCCGGTTAATTAATCATCGCTCATCAGCCGGCTGCTGCAGCTCCCCGCCCTCTCTGCCCCCCTCAGCCGTCACTCATTCGCCACGTGGGTGCCGCCCGTCAAGACCTCGTCTCCCGTCTTAACCGCACCTCTTCCACCCCTCCCCCATACCCCGTGCAACCATTAAATTCGCAATCTTAATTGCTGCTGATGTATGGCGACGTGAAAGACAGCAACGTAACCCAGTCTGAAACAGTAAATGTTTCAGAGAAATGCAGGGTCTATACACCTTGTCGACTGTGACTTTATATTATGTGACTTGTTTCTATATATCGGGGTGTGACTGCCTTCGCTAGTTGCCGTGTTGTGAGTCGCAGACGACTATCGTCGATGGCATGAAGTACCAACAATGATCACTCAGCCATCCAGTAGGCCGCGCAACTTCTGCGCCAATTTCTCGGTCGAATTCGCGAATAAAAGAATGTCTTGGTTGCAAAATTTTTTATTCAAATCACGCGTTTTGCCCAGTTAGGACATCTTCAGATATCTGACAAAGAAGAAAAACGAACCAGAACTTACAATATTTTAAAATAAATAAAATAAAAATGTTCAGTTCATTACCGATTTCAGCATTGTTTTGTAAGTACAGAATTTTTTTAAATGCAGTCATGTAAATATTGTAAATTCTGGTACACTTTTCTTCTTTGTCATATATCTGAAGATGCCCTAACCGGGCGAAACGCGTGATTAAAAACAAACAATTTTCCAACCAAGAGATTCTTTAATTCAAAAATTCGACTTGACGCGTTTTCTGTACCACACCATGCAAAAATGTAATGGGTAAAATACTTTTACTTTTATTTCTTGGTTGAGCAGGTGTCCCGCCCCACTTCGAACACGCCCGGCGGATAACGACTTGCGTACATGTGACTCCCGGTCTGAGTGTGATTTCTAGGCAGTTTTCCGTATTCCGTAGACTCAAATTCAAATGTTTGTATAGTCTATGGGACTTAACTACGGGGTCATCAGTCCCTAAACTTACGAACTACTTACGAACTAGGACGGCACAAATATCCATGCCCGAGGGGGGATTCGAAACCCCGACCGTAGTGGCCGTGCAGACCCTGATTAGAGCGCCTCAGGCCCCTCGGCCACCGCGGCCAGCTCCGTAGACTCAGTCTAGCGGCCGATACACACGGCGACCCATCTCTTCAGTTGCATTCGCACTTCCGCCCAGCACAAATATGCAATTTCTGATCACCTTGATGGATCAGATGAACCTTTCCCAACTGACCATAATCTGGCTACCCATCACGTCGCCTTATGTCACATGGCCAAACAAATTTTACCGATTGCCGACTTTTCTATTCTTTTAACAAAAATGACAAAAACCGCACGGTAGACTTCTTTTTTATGTTTTTGACGAAAAGAGCCAAGGTGCTTGGGGTACGACCTCGCCATTAACCCCGTTATCCATCACAAATGCCTTATATGCAAAACTTTTAAAAAGCGCCTGAAGATGCAATCGGTTGTGCGGGTCTTCACGACTCCAATAAAATAACAGCTCAAGTCGACCAAGGACTTTCATTCAGGCTCTTACAATTTCAACACCTGATTTTTAACTCTGTTAAAGTTTAATAATTATGTACTACAAATAACGTGTGACGCCTCAGGAGCTCGTGGATACGTGCCAGTTTCGTAACACCATAGCCACAAGATATGACGGAAAGCCGTGGCAGAGTGGCCAAGCGCATTGAGGCGCTATGATCCGATGCGCGAGGCCGTTTCGCGTCGGAGGTCCCAATCCTCACTACGGCATGTATGTTTGTGTTGTCTTTAGGATAAGTTAGTTTATAAGTAGTTTGTAAGTTTAGGGACTGATGACCCCACAGTTAAGTCCCATAAGCTTTACAAACATTTGAATATCACGGAAACTTCATTACGGTGAGAAGTATCAAATCTGTTGCTCGATCAAAAATGAAGTCATAACAAACATTAGCTCTCTGCCTACGGCACAGCTTTCCCTTCCCCCCTCACGGAAATTTATGCTTGAACAGTGATGCAGGACCGTGCAGTTTTACCTAATAATAAGTAGTTGTGAGACAGGACGGGAGGAATAAGTACAGTTCTTTGTTAAGAGCATCAAAATACCTTACGAATAAATATCTTCGATGACGTTGTACAGGTTATGTTGCAGAAACTACCGCAGATTATGCGGTCAGCAAGAGCAAAGCATTTCTCCGAAACAAGTGATTTCGAACATTGTTAAATGTTATATATTATTTTACGCACTTTATAGATATTTTGTAGTTTCTTCTTTCATAATTTTCTACATATTTCAGGTCATCAAAATCACTACCCTTTCCATGTTATCTCCTGCGGTCGACTCCGTCGTAAGACATGAATAGTGCCAAAGAAGCGATACATTTTAGTAACTGTAATTTAAGGTAGGTTTTTGTACAGGTTATTTACTTCGTATTTTAAATTTAGTTAGCCCAGCATATATAGAAAATATGGATTAATTTTCAAAACTTCCTTGCTTGAAATAGTTAAAAGGTAAAGCAGTCAACAATCCGAAGATTGAGTTGAAAACCACAGTGCTTTACTAGGCATGATCCTATTTGGAGGTGGTATGCCATTGCCTTCTTGCGACCTTCGAACTGACTTACCCAGCAAGTTATAGGGGGACCTACAGTTTAACGTGGATTCCGAGCCACGGAGCTACTCTGTTTTATTCACACCAGCATAGTTATATCAGACGAAATTAATTTCACGTTTTTACATAAGTGAAAAATAATTGGATTCAGCAGCACATTAGAAAACAATTTGGCTCATTTCGCATTGTGACGTCGCAACGTTTGTTCATACTCGTCGGTCTTCTAGATTTATATGGTTTCTCTGAAAGTGTAGTAATTATACAAAACCACTCACTATACACTGATATGTACCGTATTTTGGAGGTAGTCACGGTCTTTACGTTTTATTTGTTTCGATTTCGGCAATCCGCTGTGTTTTGCACCTTGTCTAGCTGACAAACTCACGTAAGTGAGTATCAAGATGTGTGCTGTCAGCAGCCCTCCCTCTGTGCGACGGAACGACCCTCGTCACATAGCCGATTCGCTGGCAGCTGTTTCTTGCGGTCGGCCGCACAAAACTCTCCCGCAGTGTTTTGACTACAAAGCCAACAGCGGACGGGCGGAGACCGGTGGGGCAGATGCGTCAGCTTTTATTACAGCAGGGGCGGGGGTCTGGTAATTACTTGCCAATCCTTAAGTCAGATATCAGGCTTATACTTGCGCCAGATTAGGGCGGCGCCGGCGTCGCTTCCGCCTTGTCTGACCGCCTCCCCCCCCCCTCACCCATCCCACACCCGCTAATCTCCTTCCCCACTCCACATCATCCCTCCTGCCAGCCATCGCAAACGAAGCAGTCTTCTCTACATCTGCCCTGAACGTCTAATTCCTTGACAGTTGCTACTCTTACTAAGTAACTGTAGGTGGAAAAATCAGAGACACATTCTTGAATTTGGACTCTGTCTTTCAGCTTTCATTAATCCCAACATTGTGAAATCAATAACAAGTTTGCAATATGAAGCGAAAAATCTAGGAGCATGTGCAGCAAGATTTGCATTTCTATAGCAATACCCAAGCCTTCTTGTCTATTACACCAGGTGTTTTCAAACGGTTCATTGTGACACCCAGGAGCGTGGGCGTCGTGATGGTTGCAAATGGCAACAGTTCGATGTACGTGCTTTCTGAGTAAACAATCTGTGTGCTGGTAGTGGTCTCTAGTGGGTCGGCAAGTAAATGGCAGGCTGGTAGGTGACAGTTTAGTGCTGCGAAGAAAAAGTTGCATGTTACTGATGTTTACATTCCGTTTCCCCCACGTTTCACTCGGTGTTAGAAGATAATTAATTGAGTTGAGTAAATAAATTAGTAATCTGTTAGCGGATCATTCACATGAACTATCGGATGTATTTTCGGCAATTGATCAACACAACAGGATAATAGATCGTTTACGTACGTAACTTCGATGAAAAGTTGCCACTGAAGAATAAGACAAGTATATTTATCTTTATTCCAATTCCAGTCCGAAACTTAAGATATTTTGCTCATTACTGCTTGATTTTGCAACTGTGTTCTGTTAACTTGTGAAACACCCTACATATATGAGGTAAATTTTTTAGCATTTGCAGTGATCAACACGAAATACTGATTGTGAATGAACGTGGACCAAAAGATGTAGGTTGCAGTTTGCAAACTTTTGCGACACTTGAAGAATGATGATGAAGAAGCAAGAACAACTTTCACATTTATTCCTTTACGAGAACAATTTGCAGGCACCGTAAAAATTGTTGAAATTGTGTTATATCAACATTTAATAAAGAAATAACTACTCTTATTTATTTCTTTATTTCTAAGTTTTTACCCCCTCACTTAGGCACGCGAAAGGAGTCCGTTATATATTCAGGTCACCGGATCTGTGGCACTAAAAAGTTGCAAACAACAGATTTTATGAATGTTTACTGATTTTTATTTTAAATAATATTATTTATAAAGATGTTTCCAAATCTTCAGTTTTCAGCAAGCACTTGCATGACTAGAAAACTGCGTAGAGTCCACAATGGAGCTCCGAGCTGAAATACCTACGTTTAACGGAAAGTGTACTACTAGATCCGGATTACATGAGCTACCTTTCTCCTGTTCCTTCCGAAATTGAATAATAAGAACATCTTTAGTATCATACGTGCATGAATTACGAAGGGTATCTCAAACAAGACGCAAATATTGCGCATTCATGTTGTAGACGTAGGATGGTATGTTTCCACAATTTATCAAGTGCACTAGTTTATATTTAAGGTATGATTGTAATACAGTAGTTTGAGATTGTATCAACAAGTGATTGTGCATTTGTGGAAACGTTTTAAACGGGAGTTCATTACAAGACTAGTGTCTAATTATCGCATCATGTCACTCCATAAAGAATGGGAAACATATTGTTTCACTAAATCTACGGCTGCATCTACACTCGTACTTCGCAAGCCACCTGCCGGCCTGTGTGGAAGGTTGCTTTGTGTGCCACTGCTAGTTACCCGACCTGTTCCAGTCGCGTGTGGTTCGCGGAAGAAACCATTGTCGATATGCCTCTGTGTAGACTCTAATCCCTCTATTTTCATCGTTCTGGTCGTTTCTTGAGACATATGTAGGAAACATACGCTCTCGGAACTTTGACAAAAGCCAGACCGCGATACAGCGCGTGTCTCTGTTTCAGCGCCTGTCATCGAAGATTCCTGGCCCTCTCTGGGTCGCTTTCGCGTTTACTAAATGAGTGCGCAACTAAGCATGTTGCTCTGCACTGGATCTTTACGGGGTCACCCGACGGGCTATTTTCGAAATTACCTGAAGATTTTATCAAAATAGCTCCAGCCGCCTTGGGGTGCATGGGGAACATAGATACACACATAACACATCGACTTTTTTGAGATATAGATAGCGTATTTTTTATATATACATGCGGCTCTTAATGTTTCTTTATTCTAGGTACATGTGGCACTTTAGGCATTGGAATGTCTGCGTGATGAAAGGCGTCATGCTGCGGACTGTACGATCGTTCCCGGCGGAGGTTGTAGTCTTCCCTTGGACATGTGTGTGTGTTGTCCTCAGTGTACGTTAGTTTACATTGTTTGTAAGTCTAGGGACTTATGACCACAGCACCTTGGTCTAATAGGCTTACAAACATTTGAACATTGCAATTTTCGGCACTTTGCGTATGCTTATGCGAAGATGCGATTCTCTGCACCATGTGTCGATACGCTGCAGATCCTACTCCATGCAATTAATTATCAGTCGATTTAATGAGAGTAATCATAAATAATAAATGTACTATTCAAGTAGTAAGGAGTTGGCAAGTGCAGAAATGAAGGAATAGTGTAGTTCAGTTGTGTACACTTGTCAATTGGTCTAAGGGCGGGAGCCGGTTGAAAAAGAAGTTTCGGAGCTGCGAGTGAATAAAAACTGGTACTGACAGTTGTGGATACTCCTTGTCCAAGACGAAAAAACAAGCTGGCCCTAACAACAGTTGACATGTTGTCAGGCGGGAAGTAAGGCAGGCTCGTGTATAAGCAGGCGAACTTGGCGAAGTAAACAGAGCGAGCACGGCGCGGCGCGGCCGCCGCAGCATCCCCGTTGCGTCACGGAGTAGAGGGGACGCGCGCTCCCAGGTGGCCATGACTCACGCAGCGGCGGCGGCGCCCCCCTCCCCGCGTCCCTCCCTCCCCTCCCCGCCACGCATCGCTTAATTATGCATGTTAATTGGTTTGCATTAGGGCGCGTCTTGGCCGCCGCCCCACCCCGGGCCGCGACGCGAGGCGCGGCGGCTGCGGGCGCGCCGGCCACGACCAAAGGCCGCGCGCCGCGGTCCTCTCTGCCCGCAAAAGTGTGCGGCCAGCGCGCTGCTACTTCCTGTCAGCACCTTTCTGCTCGCCCTGTTCGCTGTTGGGGACAAGCCGGTGCTCTGCATAATTCTGATGGCATCCGGTCGCGGCGCAACGTCATGTGTTGACACCGAGTGAGGTAGCGCAGTCATAACACTCTGTACTCGCATTGGAGAAGATTGTGGTTTAAACACTCATCCGGCCTTCTAGATTTAGGATTTCCTTAACGTCTCTAAATCTCTCTTCAAATGTTTGTAAATCAATTGGACGAAACTGCTTGGTTATTAGTCCATAGCTTACAAACTACTTAAACTAAGGTAAACTAACCTAGGGAGAACACACACACACAAACACACACAAACACACACACACACACACACACACACACACACACACACCCATGCCCCAGGGAGGACTCGAACCTCCGACGGCGAGCAACCGCCCGCTCCGCAGCGAGGCTACTCTACCGCGGCTAAATCTCTCCACGCCAATGCAAGAATGGTTCCTTAGCAAGAGCACGGTTGCTCTCCTTTCCCATCCCTTTGTTGTTTTGTAGTCTTCAATCTGCATACAGGTTTGATACAGTTCTCCGTGCTACCGTGCCCTGTGTAAGCGTCTGCATCTGCGAATAAGAATAGCGACCGACATCCTTTTGAATCTGCTTACTGTATAAATCTCTCAGTCACCCTCTACGATTTTTACCCCACGCACTTTCTTCTAATGCTAAGTTGACGATTCCTTGATGCCTCAGAATGTGTCACGCTAACCTATTCCTTCTCTTAGTCAGGATATGCCAAAAACTCCTTTTCTCCCCAATTCTGTTGAGCACCTCTTCATTAGTTACATCATCTACCCATCTAACGTTCATCATTCGTCTATAGCACAACATTTCGAAAGCTGCTATCAACTTTTTGTCTGAGCTCATCCTTCACGTCTCACTCAATACAGTGCTACACTCCACCAAATGCTTGCAAAAAGGATTTCCAAACATTTAAATTAATATTGGGTGTCGACAAATTTCGCTTCTTCAGAAATGCTTTTCATCCCATTGCCATTGCCATTCCTCTTTACTTCGGTCATCAGAAGTTATTTTGCTACCCAAATAACAAAACTCATTTACTACTTTATATTGCCTATATTGCCTCATTACCTAATCTAATTTCTTCAGCATCGCCTGATTTTCCATTACCCTTCTTTTATTCTTGCTAATGTCCATCTTATACACTCCTTTGAATACACTGTTCCTTCCATTTAATTGCTCATCCAGGTCCTTTGCTACCTCTGACAAAATTACTATGTCACCCTCATAAACCACAGACGTTCCCGACGTGGTGTACCTTCTGTGCTTCAACAACAGAGATAGCCGTACCGTTGCTGCAACCACAGCGGAATGGTATCAGTGGAGAGGCCAGACAAAATTATGATTCCCGAAGAAGAGCAGCAGCATTTTCGTAGTTGCACGGGCAACAGTCTGGATGATTGGCTGAGCTGTCTCTGTAACAACAGCTAAGTTACTGCGAACGGTTGAAAGCAAGAAGAAACTACATTCGTTACTTTACCCTAACACATGCAGCTCTTCTGTATGAATAAATGATGATGGCGTCTTCTTCTTCTGAGGTAAAATAGACCCCCATTCTGATCTCTGGGCGGGGACTACTCAGAAAAAAAAAAAAAAAAAAAAAAAAAAAAAAAAACATTCTACGGATCGGAGCGTGGACTGTTCTAACCCTTAATCCGGTAGTTAAGTTAGAAAATTTAAAAATAGAAATGCACGCGTTACATATGACATGGATTAGTGACAGGATGAACAGTATTTCTGGTCTGGTGGTAACGCAGGTGTAGGATCCTTAATCAAACAATCAGAGCGCGAGCTCCGTCTCTAATAACCATGCTGTCATCGTGACGTTAAACGCTAATCTTCCTTCCTTCTTCCAGCATACATTCCAAACAAAATTCTTCGCGACAGGAAGCAGCACTTGACGAAATATTTATATTTGTTGATCATACATTTAAGGCTTTCGCTGCAGGTGTTGTCATTATTTAAACCTTCCGGTCTGAGATGCCCTAGTTCCTATATTAAACTTTCCCCTGACGTTACGCTTTCAACTGGGGAATGCATCCTCGGACGTGAAGTGGCAAACCACAACTCTCGAGTGAGCGGTGTATATATAGGCCTCCATGAGACGACGGCCCTCTGGTTAGGCAAGCATACTGTGACGTTAGATCGCCGGGGATAGTTAGTTTCATATGGTTTAATTGCAGATTAATTCCACAATTGTGCTATTGTGTAATTTCTCATACGGTTCAAATTCATAATGATAAAGGTAGTAACTATTACTACGCTCTTTCTTTGTTATGAAGACTGGAATAGTCGCTGTCGTACCTCCACGTGCGCCGTGGATCGGTAGCACAATATCGCAGTGCTGCAACTTCTTGCAGGTGGAACTACAAGCAAACAGAGATCGCTGCGAGATAGCACTGCAGGAAGTTTGAATATTCTCGCACGGATTGGCTAGAGCACGCAGCCGGCCCCAGCGTGAATTCGCCTCCGTATGCAAATTAAGGGCCGCGCAGAATGGCCGCGTGGTCTAATGTCTCTTGCTACGGAATGGGCGGCCGATCCCGCTGGAGGTTCCAGTCCTCGCTCGCGCATGAGTGTCTGTGTGTGTGTGTATGTGTGTGTGTGTGTGTTGTACTTAGTTTGGATAGTTAAGGTAGTTTGTAAATCTAGGGACTGATGACCATAGTAGTTTGTTACAATAGGTTTTCAAACACTAGAACATTTTGAAAATTAGGGGGAAACACACACGCGGCCAAAGAATATCCTCGCTACTCCTCAGGACTCTGCGACACTTATACTCTGGTTCTGCTCTCGGCTTGTCGTAGACTTTGGCGCTACTGCGGACTTCATCTCCGGACTGTTTTTCAGTGAACATCAAATATATCTCTGTGATTCCTAAAGTGGACAGTGTGGCACTT
This sequence comes from Locusta migratoria, assembly GCA_026315105.1. Taxonomy (NCBI): domain Eukaryota; kingdom Metazoa; phylum Arthropoda; class Insecta; order Orthoptera; family Acrididae; genus Locusta; species Locusta migratoria. Next base: position 769,525,432 of record CM048744.1, read on the forward strand.
TTGCTGTGTCGTTCCTCGTTGCTGCTGTGCTGTGATAGTAAAGAACTTCTGTTTGGTTAAGGTGAGTGAAGACTTGGTTTATATTTTATTTCACTACGTTATCTCGTCATAGAATTATTTCCTGACAACGTATACTTTTTATCTAATTTGTAAGGCAAACTTTGTAAATAAATGTTTGTTGAATTCATAATTCCATAGTACACGTCAGGCACTATTTGGAGCAGTAGGTGTAAAATGAAGATCAGCATTTCTGTATTGCCCCAGGCTGTGGTAGAGGTGATTCTTTTTAAATTGAAGATTAATAGCGGCTGGGGCAGTGGCATTCTAGGCGTTGGAGAGAGCAGAAACCGGTCCTACTACCTTCGTTATCGGTGTCTAACTAAGATGTTTTACAAAGAGTACTTAGGAGCATTTGGCACCTTACTTAGCTTGCATTTATCGCGAATATTTTATCCGGCGCAAAGTTTTAAGCGTCTGTAAAATGCGAAGTTAACTTCCGCGTATACGGAAGGTAAAAGAACAGACCCACAAAATTATAGACCTATATCATTAACATCAGTTTGCTAAATTTATTCTTGCACATATTCCCAGTTATAATACAGTAAGTTTCCTTGAGACGGAAAAGCTTCTGTCCATGCATCGGCCCGGTTTTAGGAAGCATCGATGATGCGAAGCCCACCCTGCCGTTTGCTCTCATGGCATCTTTCGAGCTATGGATGAGTGGTAACAGGCACACTGCATTTTCTAGATTTTCGAAAGGCGTTGACACGGTACCGAAGTGCATAGTGCTGACGAAGGCACGAGCATATTGAGTAGGTGAGTAATGGAACGCAGTAGTTTGCCTTCGATGGCGAGTGTTCATTAGAGACTAGGTCAGGAGTGCCCCAGGGAAGTGTGATAATACCGTTTTTTTTTTTTTTTTTTTTTTTTTTTTTTTTTTTTTTTTTTTTTTTTTTTTTTAAATCTATAAATGATCTGACGGACAAAGTGAGTTGCAGTCTGCGGCTCGTTGCTGATGATATTGTGGTGTACAAGTTGGTGTCGTCAATGGATGACTGTAGTTGGATGCAGAACTACTTGGACCACATTTCTAGGTGGTGTGAGGAATGGCAAGTAGCGCTAAATGTAGAAAAATGTAAGGTGATGCAGATGAGTAGGAGAAACAATCCCGTAATGTTCGAAAACAGCGTTAGTAGTGTGCTGCTTGACAGGGTAGCGTCAATTAAATTCCTAGGCGTAATGCTGTCCTGCGCTATGAAATGGAACGACCGTATAAAGACAGTGGTGGATAAGGCGAATGGTCGACTTTGGTTTATTGGGAGAATTTTGGGAAGCTGTAATTGGTCTGTAAAGGAGACCACATACAAACCGCTTTTAAGACCCCGTGTTGAGTACTGCTCAAGTGTTTGGGCAGATTGGTTTAAAGAAGGACAAGAGGAAGTTCAGAGGCGAGCGGCTAGGTTTGTAACTGATAGATTCGCGAGTGTTACTGTGCTTCGGGATCTCAAATGGGAGTCGTTGGACGGAAGGTAGCGTTCTTTTCGAGAAACACTCTTGGAAGAAATTTAGGGGGCCGGAATTTGAGGCGAACTGCATAACTATTCTACTGCCGCCAACTTACATTTCGAGGAAAGACCACGAAAATAAGACCAGAGAGAATAGGGCAATTACAGATTCATACAAGGATTCGTTTTTCCATCGTCCTAAATGGGAGTGGAACAGGAAAACAAGTAATTAGTAATGATACTGAGTACCCTCCGCCACGCACCTTTATGTGGACTGCGGAGTATGTATACAGGTGTAAAGTAGTTGTAGACGATAAAACACCATAAGACGTGTGTGTTAACCTGGGCGCCACTGTCTATCAGGCAACACGAGCCCTGAAGACGTCTCCGTCGCCTGCCACGCGTCAGTATAAATTAGTCCCGACAAATCGGAAAGCGTGTAGGGACCTTTAAACAGGCAAAGTTCGCCTGCCGGTCGCAGCAGGAAGTGCAGCTAATAATGTAAGTGGTCGAAGCGCGCGGCTTTAATTTCGGGATGTGCGTCTCGTTTTTGTCGGCGGCGGAGGGAGGCGGCAGACGGTGAACGGTCGGGGCGGCCGGCATTGTTTCAGAGGCGGCCCGGCTAGTTAGCGGGGCTAATCTGCCGCCACAAAGCGGTCGCGGCCGCCGCCTAACAAGCCGCGAAAGGCAACCACACCACACAGCACACGGCGCCGCGCTGTGTTTGGGGCGCCCCGCCGCGCGCGGCCGCCCAGTCACGCCCATTGTTGCCGCAGAGGCTGCGCCGCCGGCGCCCCGCGGCGCGCGCCACCGACTACTCTGCGCGTGGGACGCCTCGCTCTCTGGCGGAACACTGCTCGTGGCCTCTAGTGCAACATAAGAGGGTCAAATACATTTATTTTGGGGATTAAGGTGAGAAAGTAAGTATTGCCTCGAGTTTTTGTCTGCCCAGGTGGACGGTCGAGGAAATCGCTGTTCCTACAAGGAGAAAACGTGGTAAAGGAATGCGCAGAATTCAGAAGTTGTGACAATAAAACAATGTGGTATATTCTTTTGTTTTTGGTATTGCATTGGAGGATTCTGTGTTAAATCGTTAACTAGTTCACATGTACGGAGCTTGATAAGCGTTGTGGTTTGTTCATTGTATACGAAGGTGCAATAAAATGTTAAACCACTGCTAATATACTTCGTGCCCCAGACTTTATTGCGTACTACCTGAAAACCCGGCGTTTTCCGGGTATTTATTTATTTATTCCTGCCTGGAGTTAGTACTTCTCCTACCCTTCTCTCTCTGTCCATCTTCTTTTTTTCTAAAAATATGTTGTCTTTATCGGAGAACATATAATAAATAACGCTGTCTTGGATAATGTACAAAATTATAAGCGCATTATTCAAACAAAGAAAGATAGAAGTCAAAACACAAATGACATATAAAATTCGCACGATCTCATATTTATTCAGTTATATGTGGTACAATTGTATAATTTTTCAGGTATTTATTCATTTGTATAAGTGTTACATGTCTGTAAAATTTCTTGGGAATACAATTGGTGTTGAAGTAATAGATTACTACTTGGTGCGTGATAGGGCGGTTTTCTATGAACGTTACTGCTTTATGTGCTCGTACCTCATGAACTACAGGTCGCACTGTGCTACAATTTAGGAGTCACATTCAACGATATGTGTGTACAATGCCTTTAAAATTTCCTGCGGCTACAATTTGTAGTGTAGAAATGATAAATTGTAACGTCATACCGAATGCCGTAGTTTTACTCCATAAACAGCGGAAAAGTAGTAAGCAAGAACCTTTTTTCCTTTCATCATTTTACTATGGTTGCCAGCGAGAAAAAGTTTAACAGAGGTTTGAAATTATGTTTAAAGTTTGTTGCAAGTCGCTAAGTACTCTCATTCTTATATAGTGTATTTGTAGTCTCATCGCATTATGGCAGTTTCTTGCAACTCCTATCGTTTGTGTGTCATGTGTCGTTCGTACTCCTACAGAAGATGTTATCTCACGTAAGGAATATGTGTACCAAATATGCTTGAAATCGGTCCATTGTTTTAGGAGAAAATGAGCAGCATTATCGCTTATAGCAGCAGTTTTCAAGCATTTCATTGTTTATGATGTCATATCTCGTGAACTATATATCACATGTAATTCTTACACTTACGGTGACGGTCCTCATAGATTCAAGCTTACGTGTACAAAATTTCATAAAGATTGGAACAAAACTGTAGATTTGTATGCAACACGTACAAATATACGGACACTCTGCTTTATATATTAGATGAACTGCGCAATTTCTCTTTCTCTGAGCTTCGTCCTGAGAACAGTCAACGGAAAATAACAAGTCCGAGTATTTCAAAGAAGATGTTCAAGCTGCAGAAGGAACAGACTAGCTGGTCCTCCAACTACGTTTGCAACTAAATTACGCAAGGAAAAAAAAACTATACGACGTGCATTACACATTTTCCAGGAAAAAGAAACCTCGCAGTGATTGGGAGTACATGCGAAACTGATCACGGTCGCTCGCCATACACACACTACAGGCGTTTTAGTCACTCTATGTACGACACTTATCACTTTTCATCTACGATATCCAGAGTATCTACATCCATACTCCGCAAGCCACCTGACGGTGTGTGGCGGAGGGTACCTTGAGTACCACTATCATTTCTCCCTCCTATTCCAGTCTCGTATTGTTCGCGGAAAGAAAGATTGCCGTTAAGCCTCTGTCTTCTCTCTGATTTTTATCCTTCGCGAAATATACGTGGGAGGGAATAATATACTGCTCGACTCCTCGGTAAAGGTATGTTCTTGAAACTTCGACAAAAGCCCATACCGAGCTACAGAGCGTCTCTCTTACAAAGTCTTCCACTGGAGTTTATCGATCATCTCCGTAACGCTTTCCCGTTTAGCAAATTATCCTGTAACGAAGCGCGCTGTTCTCCGTTTGATCTTCTCTATCTCCTCTAAAGACCCCACCTGGTACGGATCCCACACCGGTGAGCAGTATTCAAGCAGTGGGCAAACAAGTGTACTGTAACCTACTTGCTTTGTTTTCGGACTGCATGTCCTTAGGATTCTTTCAATGAATCTCAGTCTGGCATCTGTTTTACTGATTTTATATGGTCGCTCCATTTTAAATCATTCATAATGCATATTCCCAGACAATTTATGGAATTAACTGCTTCCAGTTGCTGACCTGCTATAGTGTAGCTAAATGATAAAGAATCTTTCTTTCTATGTATTCGTAGCACATTACACTTGTCTACATTGAGATTCCATTGCCATTCTCTGCACCATGCGTCAATTCGATGCAGATCCTCCTGCATTTCAATACAATATGGCGTCGTTACAACATCTCTCTTTACTACTGCATCATCCGCAAAAGCCTCACTGAACTTCCTATGTAATCCACAAGGTCATTTATATATATTGTCGATAGCAACGACATTCCCCTGTGGCACACCTGACATCACACTTACTCCGGAAGACTTCTCTCCATTATCTGGAAAGTCCTTGATTCGATCACACAATTGGTCTGGTACTCCATATCGTCTTATTTTGTTCATTAAACGACTGTGGGGAACTCTATCAAACGGCTTACGGAAGTCAAGAAACACGGCATCTACTTGGGAACCCGTATCTATGGCCCTCTTAGTCTCGTGGACTAATAGCGCGAGCTGGGTTTCGCACGATCGCCTTTTCCGAAACCCATGCTGACTACCACAGAGTAGATTTCTAGTCTCCAGAAAAGTAGGGATGTGTAGTTCGTGAACGAACTAGATCAACTGAAGTATTCTGTGAAATGTACTTCATTTTAGATCACGTTGGTGAACTATAGTTCTTAAACTCCTTGTTTTCCCGATTTACCGGAAATTACAAGACGCGTGCTCAAATATCCCTTCCCTTGATACTCAGTACAACCAACCCCTACGACCTGAAAGTATTTCAGCAGTCGTATCTTTCAACAGGTAAACTACATCGGATGGGAAATGGTTCACTAAGTTCAGTTAATGGACTAGTTCTGAACTGCGCGAACAAAGTCGTATCGAAAGACTGAAATAGATCAGTTAGGTCACTTGATGAACAAGCCGAACTGCACGAACTACGTCAGATCGGAAGAGTGAAATAGTTGTGCTAGTTCCTTAGGAGAGTGTTTGTCAGCCAGTTTTTTTTTTTTTTAAATCTTCAGACATAAATGGGATGAAAAGTATTGTTATAACGCAATTATGCATCTAGAACTAAGGCAATTAGTGAATGGGTTCTCAATCAGACATTAAAAAATACATAAAACTTAGATTTTGGAAATTCAGCCTGCAAAGAGGTGAAATAATGGGTGAAAGATTTATTTCTGAAAATAAATGATGAAATAACTTCTAAAGCATTATTAAAGCTGCGTCTGTTAAATTTGACATCTCGGTAGGCAATAAATAAAAATGTGTTTTGTCAGAGGCAATCGTCCTTTGTCATCTGGCTTCAGGATAATGACAGTGATTCTAGTGTCCTATCCAGTAGTTTGTATACAGTACGAGAGTATGGGGCGTATCGATCTGACACCGAACCTGTGAAGGCTTATGTTTTGCTTCGACCTGCACGTAATTAGAAATGCCAGCTATGTTGACTTGGCAAGGGTGCAAGAAGGATTCAGCCACTCATCAGTGAAGTAAATAATACAACAGTCCTAAACGATTAGAGGAAAGGAAGGAAAAACTTAATCAGGAAGTTTAATTGGAGATTTGAATCCACTTTTGCAGTAAATGAGTTCTTAGACATGTTTTCACTGTCATATTAGCACATGTCTCTTTCCAGTCGCATAACGGCAAACAGTCAATCGATTTGGTTTAAACTATGCGGTTTCTATATTGTTTCGAAAAATAAAGATTTCCACATATCTTTTCGTAGAATCATTCTGGACTAGCAGTGCAAATCTCTGTACAACAAGCACTTGAAATAGAAATTTCATCAAAAGCGAAGACTGTCGTTTTCGTTCCTTGCACGTGTTAGTAGTTCATATACGCTGTACTAATGATACAGTAGATTTTAGTATCGTGCAGGATTTGTGACACTGAAAAGTTAGTGGAATTTGATTTACAAGGTGCGTCTGAAAAGTATAGTGTATGGTCACAGGAAATATACAAAACAAGAGTTACAAACAGAATACTTTTCCTGGCTTCAAAGTAATCGCCAGTGGCTAAAATATGCTTCTGACATCGGTTGTTCAGCTGTCGGAAACTGTCAGCAAACGCTTCTTGTGGGATAGCCCGAAGCACTGAGGTCACGCACGCGTTGTTGGATCTCCGCAACCGTTGCGAAGCGTTAAGCCTTTCAGGGCTACCGTTCTGGACAGCTGCCGATCATCCTCAAGCATTCGTCGCACTCGTTCGACGTTGTCTTGTATTGCGATTGTGGACAGTCGACCGAACGTGGCTCATCCTCCACACTTTCCGTCTCTAAAGCTTTTAAACCACTCAGACACACTTTTTACTCACTGCTTCATACCGTACATCTCATGGATTTCCGTCACCGTTGTGCGTAATCTGAAACAAAGCTAGATGTTAACGCATTGTTTCATTCTGTGCTCCATGTTACAATGACACGAGTTCTCACAATGACCTTGTTAGCTGGGTCCGCGGCGCCTACCACCGCTCCACTGCAGTGCTCTGCACGGTAAGTTGTAACTTGTTGGCATGCCGCTCAATGTGTATGCGCGGGCACCTCATCCTCACCAGCGCGGTTTGTAAAATATGGGACCATTCGCCGAACTTTGTAGTTTCAGCAACTATACTGACTGATTTGATAAGGGCGATTATTCTGGCAATATATGGAGATCACTTTTATAGATCTGATGTCTATAAAATACAGAAATAAAAAGTTTTTGCGCTTGCGCTTTTTGACAGCTGAAGACTAACCCGCGGATGTTTCCGCCAATTTGTGGCGAGTTGTTGTCGGTGGTGGCGGTGCGCGGCTGGCACTTAGCGTAATTTTTTGCGCGCGTCAGAGGAAAGCGTCAACACGTGTGAGAGCAGGCCGGGCTCGGCTACCTGCTGACGCAGCGACAAATTGGCGGGCGGCAGCGGCGCGTAATGCGTTTCCCGTGTCGGCCGGCCTCTTCCGGAAAACATCCTGCCGACGCGCCGCGCCGCCCTGCGCGCGGGGAGTTCCGCGGCCCACCACCGCCGCCGCCACCCTGTAAAAGCCCGACAGCCGGCGGCTCCTGCCTGCCCGACCTTTCAATCTCCCACCTCTCCGTGACCAGAGTCGAGTTACAATGTGGCCGTCGTTAACAATGTTCAAATGTCTGTAAATCTACCGGATCAAACTTCGTGGTCATCAGTCCTTAGCTTACAAACTACCTAACATTAGGTAAACTAACCTAATGACAACACACACACCCATGCCCCAGGGAGGACTCGAACCTCCGATGGCGAGCAACCGCGCACTTCGCAGCGAGGCGCCTTAGACCACTCGGCTACTCCACCGCTGTCTTGATGCCTATGAGAGTATGGGATATCAGAACAATTTTGTGATTGGATTGAAGACTTGCTAGAAATCAGAACACAACATGTCATTCTTAACAAAAAGAAGTCGCCCGATGTGAAAAATGTTGAGTCCTGTGCAAGCCTTTTCGTCTCTCATGAAATTACTCAACACACACCCTTTTGAAACTGCTTACTGTATTCGTTTCTTGGTTTGCCTCTGCGACTCATACACAACACACTTCCCTCCAATGCTAAATTGACGATTCCTAGATGTTTTATACTGTGTCCTACCAATAGATTTCATCCATCAGTCAAGATATACCAGAATTTACTTTTCTTCTCAGTCCTGATCAGTATCTTCTTATTAATTACGGCCGCGGTGGAGTGACAGAGCCTTCTGTGACGCCTTGCTGCGAAGGGCGCGATCGCTCACCGTCGGAGGTTCGAGTCCTCCCTCGGGCATGGGTGTGTGTGTGTGTGTGTGTGTGTGTGTGTGTTGTCGCTACCACAAGTTAGTTTAAGTAGTTGGTAAGCTGTCAAGTCCCTTAGATTTACAAACATTAGGACGTTAGTTACGCTATCTACCCATCTAATCCTCAATATTCTCCAACAGCGCCAAATTACAAAAGCTGCTATAATTTTTCTGCCTAAATTCTTCTCCGTCCTAATTTCAATCTCGTACAAGACTATACTCAAGACAAATGTTTTCAGGAAACACTTTCTTACATTTAAATTAATGATAACAATAATATTTGAAGCTAGCAAAATACCCTTCATCAGAAATGCTTTTCTTTCCACGGCGATTCTGTATTTTATAAATTTTCTACTTTTCTCATCGTAAGTTATTTTACTGCCTAAATAACAAAACTTATCTACTACTTTCATTGTCTCGTTAACTTATCTAATTCCTTCATCGTTGTCTGCCTTCGCTAGACTTCACTCCGTTACCCTTGCTGCTCTTGTTGACCTCTCAAAACACCGCCCGTTTCGTGAATTTCCTCTTTCATGTCCTTACCATACATAGGCAGTGTGTCACATCCGAAACTTGCTCACCTTCTTCCAGCTAACCGTTGTTGGAACAGTCTGCACCACCTTGCCACTGTTTGTTATTCCTGTCAGTTAGTATGACGGGCCGTATAGCGAACTACACAGAGCCGGCTGGCAATGCAAGACTCGTCCGTGGCTCCACAGGTGAAACGTCATAAACAGTTCGCACACTTGGCCTGACTATCGTCTGCTCCACCTCTGAATAGAATCTTGAACGACAACGTGCGAAATTAATTTCTATTCAGGAAAATTACGCGTCTTGTCTGTGGCTAAAATATTTAAAACTCAGAATTAAGCAGTCTCATCCACAAACCTAATGCAAAGAGCATGAGATATCAACGTCGCCTGTTCGTCACTGAATAAAGAAAGTACTAACACTTGTTTCAAATGTGCTCGCTCGTCTGTAATCTCTTTCAGAATGGTGTGATGATCAGATCGTCATGAGATTGAATGTCTAATAAATATTTATTTATGGTATCACCATACACAAGTGAGAAGTCTCAATCCATATACAAGATGAGTCAGGGGGAAAAGTTCAGGCTTTGAGGTGTGTACTACCGCTGATTCTGAACGAAAATAAATAAAGGTTCTGTTATGTTATGGACCGTGTGTAAGTTTCCTCACAGAAGATGTTCAGACAACCCACCGTCAACTTAAATGCATTTTGCTCTTGTAGACAGGTGTTTATTCTGCATTCCTTACATGGGCACAATATGAGCGAGAAATTTCTCTGTTGTGACCACTCTTCACTTGTGCACTTCGTTCTTCAGCCACCCCCACAAAGAGTAATCCAATGGGGTAAGATTGTGTGACCTCGGTGGTCAATAAATTACTCCAAGGAGACCGATCCAACGATCGGGATAGTCTGTGCTGAGGTGCTGTGTCGTACCCTGATAACTGGTACTGTGCGATTCGGAAATCGTTGTTGGTTTTCTCGCACAGTAGCTTTGGATTTCTCCTGACACACGGTACTCTGCATGTGTGAAGATCCGTGGCATTTTCAGTGCACTATACTGTATTCCTTGTTCACGTGACCAGTACTAATACCGTGTACTATGACCAGCACTGGGCCATGCGCAAGTGAACTACGACACCGTTAGACGACACTACACTTTTCTTGTTCCTAGTTATTTCCATTGCATTAGCCGGAAACGGTTAAGAAAAGGGCGTATGATTATTAGATTTTTTTTTGTTGATAATGATCAGTAGTGTCATTCCTAAAGGCATGTACATTTTTTCCTGACACACCCTGAACATAGAATGGTGACGTTTCTGTTCTTTCGGCCGGCCGCGGTGGCCGAGGGGACTGAGGCGCTCCAGTCACGGTCTGCACGGCCACTACGGTCGGGGGTTCGAATCCCCCCTCGGGCATGGATATTTGTGCCGTCCTTAGTCTTAACTAGTTCATAAGTAGTTTGTAAGCTTAGGGACTGATGACCCCGTAGTTAAGTCCCATAAGTTCTACAAACATTTGAACATTTTTTGTTCTTTCGGACATGTCTAAAAGGACATACACCACAAAATCTATGCATATGTATCTATGCGCTTTGATACCGTAAGGTCCACGTAATTCACGGCAGATGCGGTTTTGACGATCGACCTTGTACGGGAATCCGAAATGGCGAGTATAAGACAGCCTGGCCGATGGGGGCGTCGAGTTGGACTTCTGGGAATTGGAGGGAGGCGAGCGACTGTGCTTAAGGCGACGGCTGGTCCGAAGCGGGGGACCCGGGTTTGAATCCCGGTCCTGCTCACATTTTCACTTGTCGGCAAGGAATAATTTCAATGCCGCCCTACTGCAGCTGAAGTTATTTCTTTCCTTCTTCATCCCTCTTCCATCCTCCTCTTAATAAAAAAAAAAAAAAAAAAAAAAAATTGCAAGTCCCTATCTTGCATCAACACGAAAAGAATTCGTGAGGAAAGATCTCCGTAACCTGGAGTCAGGCCACTGCGCGTAGTGATGAGACGGCTGGCACGCTGTGGACGGCGAGTAGTCTGAGAGAGCAGCGAGGTGTCTTCGCGCCGGAAGCAGCGGCGCGGCGCAGCGCTGAGGTGTCGCGGGCCACCCCGCCTCCCCAGGGACGCCATTTTGCCTCCCCTCGCTTATTCCCACCCCCACCGCTACTGAAATAGACGCCCCGCGACGCTGCCTTGTTTACTTAGCCGGCGCACCCTCACTTATCCTCGCTATAACACAGCTCTATCGCCTTTATTTCCACACAGCCCTCGCGCTACCGGCCTGCATTCGGCGCACCCAATCGGAGCGGGGTAAATCGTGCTCTTCTTCAACAAACAAATGCTAACGTTTCGTGAATTACAAGTCTGGTAGGAGAACGAGGACCGGCAGTTCTTTGGGAATTAAACAGAAATGAAGCTTCTCCACAAATCCAATCTTTACAAAGTAGTGTTGCAGTTTGTTCTCATTATTTCAATAAGACCTGAGAATCATTAGACAAAATATAGACATACACTAAGGTGACAAAAAACATGGGATCGCTCTTAATATCGTTCGTACCTCCTTTTGCCTAACCGAGTACTTAATTCGAAGTCCCATGAACTCAGAAAATCCTTGAAAATCCCCCACAGGAACAGTAAACCCTGCGTGCATCTGTAGCTATCCGTAATTATGAAAGTGATGGCGCTGCAGGATTTTCTGCTCGAACTCACCTCTTGGTTACATTTAATAAGAAATATGGGATTCAAGTCGAGTGGTCTGGGTCGGTAAATATTTCTCTGAACCTGTCCGGAATGTTCTTCAAACTAATGTTGCTGTGTGTGGTCTTCAGTCCGCAGACTGGTTTGATGCAGCTCTCCACGCTACCCTGCCCTGAGCAAGCCTCTTGATCTGAAAAGAAGAACGGTAACCTATATCCTTTTTTCTCTGCTTACTGTATTCGTCCCTCCGTCTCCCTCTACGATTTCACTCCACACACTTCCTTCCAACGCTAAGTTGACGATTCCTCGATGTCTCAATGTGTCCCACCAACCTATCCCTTCTCTTACTCAGAGTAGGTCGCAAACTCTTTTTCTCGCCAATTCTATTCAACACCTCCTCATCTGTTACGTGATCTACCCTTTTTATTTTCATCATTCGTCTGTACAACCACATTTCAAAAGGTTCTATCATTTTTCTGAACTCCTTATCATCCAAATCCAAATAATAAATGTAATTACCAACAGCCGTTAAGTTTGACGATTTATTTAAATTTATTTGGATTTGAAATAAACTAGCCGCAATCCCAAATCCAGAATAAAATGGAAGTGCATCGACCTTATCATCCATGTTTCCTACCATACAATCCTACACTCAGACAAATGCTTTCAGAAAGAACTTCCTAATATTTACGTTAATATTGGGCGTCAAAAAATTTCTCTTCTTCAGTAACTTTTTTCTTTCTGTAGCCATTCAAATGAATAATTAGCCCAATTGTGGTCCAGTGGGATGACACATTGTCATCCACAAGAATTGCATCGTTGTTTGGAAACATGAAGCACATGAATGAGTGCATATAGGTTCTAAGTCAATGAAGGATACAGTTCGACCAGAGGAAACAGTACATTCCATATAAAAACAGCCCACACCATTATGGAACTACCACGAGTTGTACAGTGCCTTGTTTAATACTTGGGCGCATCGCTTCGTGGGATGTGTGCTACACTCGATCCCAATCATCAGCTCTTACCAACTAATGTTGGAACTCATCCGACAAAGTCACGGTTCTCCAGTTGTGAAGGATCCAACCGATAGTATCACGAGGCCAGGAGAGGCACTCGAGTCGATCAGCTGCTGCTATAGCCCATTAACGGGATGTTGTTCCGTACTGTCCTAAAGTCCGTTCGTCGTACGTCCAACACCGACTTCTGCGTTTATTTCGCGCGATGCTTTTTGGTTTTTAGCGTTGGCAACTCGACTCAGTCACCATTGTTCTCATTTATAAAGTGTGTACATTTAGCCCCTAAGTAATCTGCGCTTAAAGGTAATGCCTGAATTTTTTTTCCTCGGTAGAATTTTGAAAACAGTACCTGAATTTACTATTTTTATTCAACATAATTGCACTCAAAATCATTTTCTAGAAATCATTTTACAAGAACGATCACTTCTTCTATACAAGTAGTTGTTTACATCCAGAAGTGAATCAACACATCTGTTCTTCAGAATCATGTACCACAAAAATATTATTGTTCTGGGATATGGCAATCAAAAGTGAGGGTGTAAATTTTTGGATTCGTTAGAATTTTAGGTCACAATTTTAGGTTTGGTGAGCGGTATGCTGTGAGAAACAAAATTCACTGTACTTCCAGAAGAGCTAATTTTAATACACTAAAATGCACAGCTGTTTCTCGAAAATTTGTATGCTGTAGTATCCGCGAAAGTATGTTTTCTAATAATTAATAGTTTTGTTTCTATGAGCAACAAATTTGAATCTGACATTCAGTATCAAAAGAGTCGAAAAAATTCAGCAATTGGAATAAAAAGAAATGTAAATAAAAAAGCGGCTCAGAATGATAATACAATGCACATTGAAGTTCAGGTGACTGAACCGGGTTCGCTATAGAGGACTGTAGGAAGCAGTGCAGTTCTTTTTGAATATTAAGGAACACGTAAGACAGACAGTATGTGAAGCAGCGTGTGCGCTCCCTACCTGTCGATGATGACGGGGTCAGACGGCGTTTCGTTGCGGTTGCCGCAGCTCTTCTTGTCGCAGCACCGGCTGGAACAGATCAACGGAAGCGGTCACACATCACGCAGTAGCTGCAGCACAATGAAAACTACCTACCGCAAGCGCTTACCTATCAAGAAGAGTCATGAAAGAAATGTAACTGAGACTCAACTTCAAAAACAAAAATATCAAGTGTTTGTAAAACGTGAGACCTAACTACAGTGGTCATCATCTAAACTTACAAATTAAGAACACCACACATACTCATGCCACCGAGCGAGGTAACACACTCGATTCGCATTCGGAAGGACGATGGTTCAAATCCACCTCCGGCCATCCAGATTTAGGTTTTCCGTGATTTCCTTAAATCAATCCAGGCAAATGCCGGGATAGTCCCTTTGAACACGGCCCATTTCCTTCCCGCATCCTTACCCAAAAATCCGACCGTAAGTTCCGACTCTAATGACGAAGCTGTCGGCGGGATATTAGACCCTAAGCTACCTTCTATACTCCTGCCCGAGGGAAGACTTATACCTCCGATGGGGAACGGCCGCGCACTCCGCAGCAAGGCGCCTTAGAGCGCACGGCTGTTCCCGCACTACATATCTGCAAATCATTACGCATAATAAATGCGTTTAGAGTTGAAATATTAGCACAAATACGTTCGGAATTAATGGGAAGAGCTTTTATTCATTTTGGAAGCACTTTTTCCAAACAAGGAGTTAGTCCGATTTTAGGGACCATAATAATTTCTTGTGTACTATCCGCTTCACTGTTCCTATATATCAGCCGTGGCTGAGCGGCCGAGCGCATTGAGGCGCTATGCTCCGATGCTCGAAGTCGTTCCCCGTCGGTGATTCGAATACCCCATCGGACATGGATGTTTGTGCTGTCTTTAGTAGAAGGTAGTTGATAAATAGTTTGTAAGTTTAGGGACTGATGAGTCAGTTAAATCCTATAATCTTCACAAACATTTGAACTACATATCAAGTTGAAATTTTGCTCACATTGACTTACTCGGGCTAATTTATTTCTGGAAGGACAAACAGTATCGGAGAAGTCTACTTTATCCACAAACTACGTCTTCCATGCAGAAAGTGTTAAGCTCCAATTTGTCCAGCAATTCTGCTTGCACGAGAAAGCATTCTTCTTCCATACAATGGTCTTATCTATTGATTGGAGCCAAAGTGAAAAATTCGTAAGGACCATCTTAATTTTGAATTCGTAACGCATTTTCGTATCTCACTTTCAATTAGTATTTAAACATAAAAAGTACCATAATGCTGTACACTTCATGTGAATTTTTAAGACATAGTTTTAAGTTACCTGAACAGGGATAATCTATTCATACGTCTCCGTGTCGATTCTGGTAATATACTTAGAATTGAATCTAAATTAGCACGGATATGCCTTTCATTCGTTCATTAAAGTATAGGATATTCGCATTCTTTTAAAATGCTTTAGGTTATTAGTACAAAAATCTTTGATAAGACACGGTATACGACAAATGTACTAAAAAACAAAATTTTCCTCGCGTATAGGGAAAAATTAAAAGTTTTCGGGAAATAATTGACAAGAAAAGAAAGTGCAGAGTGTAACTCACATCATAGAAAGCATTGTGCATAGTAATGTAGAAATACGAATGGATTACTCGGTAACCTGAAATGATTAATTTTTGAGAGTTTCTGACTACACTTCTGACGAAAATCAGCCGAAATGTCGGATTGTAAGAGCATACGTACCACTTTAACTGAATGCAAATTCATAACGATGCTTTCAGGAGGTGTCTTTTCAAATGCAATCAAGAGGTATTGAAATCCAGAAAAGCGCATACAGAATGAGGCGTAGGTGGGTAGAGAGAGAGAGAGAGAGAGAGAGAGAGAGAGAGAGAGAGAGAGAGAGAGAGAGAGAGTAAAAGTGAAAGAGAGGCAGGAAGCAAGTTCTTTACGCAATTATCTCTTTTCGGCATTTGACATAAGAGTCACAGCGGTATAGTCTGGAAATTGAGTTATTCCGCCGTAACGTGGCGCGTAAACACCCCTCGTTAAGTCTCCCGTATCCATAAATATGGCAGTGACCCAACAATTTCCGTCCATTTGTGTACTACGTATTAGATTTTGGCATATCGTACTTAATGCTTGGCTTGTGCGTGTTCGTTTTTTTTTTTTTTTTTTTTTTTTTCCTCATAATTTTCATGTCTCGAGAAGAGGACTTCAGTTAGATTCACTGACTTAGCAATGAATATCTAAAATATTCAAATGTTTGTAAATCTATCGGACCAAACTGCGTGGTGATCAGTCCGTAGCCTACAAACTAACTAAAATAACCTAAGGATTACACACACACACATGCCCCAGGGAGGACTCGAACCTCCACGGCGAGCAACCGCGCGCTCCGCATCGAGACGCTTTAGACCGCTCGGCTACTCCACCGCGGCATGAATATCTCCGAGGTACATTTTACATTGTAGTAAGAGTCGAGGAAGATTAAAGGCAAACAGTTGTTGAAGTGTGAGGCAGGGCTGCAGCCTATCTACAATGTTGTTCAATCTCTACGCTGAGCAAGCTGTTAGGGAAGCTAAAGAAAACTTTGGAGAAGGAGTAAATATTCACGGAGGCGATAGAAAAACTTTGCGATCTGCCGATGACACTAAAATACTCTCTAATATAGCATATGACCTGAAAGACCGATTAAACGGTATGGTCAGGGTCTTTAAAGGTGGGTATAAGATGATCAGTAACACGAGAAAAACAAGGTTAATTGAATGTTGTCGAATAGAATCATGAGATGATCAGAGTAATAGATTAGGTATCGAATAATTAAAAGTAGTAGACGAGTTGTGCTATTTGGGCAGTAAAGAAAGTGATTATGGTCGAAGTAGAAAAGGCGTAAAATGCAGAGTGCCTATGGCAAGGATAGCATACCGGTATATGAAAAATAGGTATTTCTCATCAGTGAATATAAATTTCTCTCTTAGGTTTTCTGAAGGTATTTATTTGCCTGTAGTGCAGTGTCGAAAATGGACGAAAAGCATTTCCGAGCAGAAGGGAACAGAAGCTTACAGAATTTGATGCTACAAAAGAATATTGAAGATTAGATGGGTAGATCGTATAAGTAATGAAAATCTGCTGATCAGAAATCGACATAACTAGAGGAAAAGGACGGTGTTGGTGCGACACATTCAGTGACACCAAGGAAACGCCAGTTTAATATTCTATGGACGTCGTGGGGCAGAATTACAGAGGAAGTCCAGAAGATGAATACAGTAAGCAGGTTCAAAAGGATATTGGGATGCAGTATTTATAAAGATATGAAGCAGCTTGCACATAATAGCGTGGAGGGCTGCAGCAACTACTTTTCATATTGAATACCACAACAAAAAGAACTGTATCAGAACAGTCTGCAGACTGATGGCCCGAAGAAGGAGAGGGGGAGAAGTAGGAGAGTGGAGAGTTAGAAAGAAGAAGATAAAGCAACAACAACAACCTTTTGGGAAATGGGTTTGAACGCTGCTGCATCTGGTATGTTTGCCACAGCATATGATGCGTAACAATTATAGTTTCTTCTTCTGAGAGGCTACTTTGGTCGTGGAGCTATACTTGTACGTGTTTCTTGTTTGGCCTTACAGCAATATCGTCTCTTCAATTGCGAGGTCCTATTCAGCTATCATTGTTTAAGTTAATATTCATTTGAGTTGTTCGCAATACTTCAATTTCTTTAAGTTATTGTGTTAAGGACGAATCGCTTGCTGTAGAGACAAGGCGCTGCGCTTGCGTACCAACCTGCACATGACTTCGTGCGTAAGCAGCACCCGGCACATCTCGGGGTTCTTGTCCTGTCCCTCGTACATGATGGCCTGCAACACGAAACACACTTCAAGGAGTGTTGTGGATTGTGTAAAGTAATAAAAATCTCTTTCTCTCTCTGACACACACACAGAGACACATACACACACACACACACAATCGAGTTCGCAAATATTAACAGATATAAAAGTGAATATATTAACACCTCTATGACTAACAACAGATTTATTGAAGTAAATGTTGTGGCATTATTCAGCTGAAGGTAAAACGCTGTCTGACTCGCGGAAACGTGTTATATCTTTTGATACAACCTATCCTTTCAGTCGGTTGTTCGGAGTTCGAGTGTTCGATGTTGACTGATATAGTCAGGGTGTTTCAGGAGGAACAGTAAATATTTTATGAGCTGGTAGTATAGACGGACAGCATTAAAATGCCATATAACAAGTGTCTAAATTAATATATAACCCAAACAAACTTAAAACGAAAAATGCTCGTATTTTTTGTTTTTATATTTTATTAAAGGTTATTAATAATGCTTTCAATCAAAAAACCTTAAGTTAAATTTTTAAAATTGGAAGAACCAGCTTTGGCCGCATTGAAACCTTTATTTTTTAAATATTAGCGATCGATTTCGGTCAGTGTCTGACCATCTACAGTTCTAGAGTCCAAGTCCTGTGGGTCCACAAAAACCTGCACTTTGCGTGTCAACGTAAAATAGGAAGTAGAGCCATATGTACTTCCTATCTTATGTTAACATGCACAGTGCAGGTTTTTGTGGACCCACAGGGCTTGCACTCTAGCACTGAAGATGGTCAGACACTGACCGAAATCGATCTCTAATATACAAAAAATAAAGGTTTCAATGCGGCCAAAGCTGGTTCTTCCAATTTTAATAATTTTAATGTGGTCGCTTTGCACCAGACTCCTGATGGAGTCGTCTACATGTCTAATTTTTAAAGTATTTGCTTCACTATTAGTTGACGGCGGTACTCTGTGTTCGTTTGATTTGTGAAGAGATACGACGCCTCTTTTGGGAAGTCATCTCCATAGCTACTAATGACGTTCCAAGGAGCTAACCTACTCAACAGTCGTTTTGGGTGACGACAAAGTGTTCATATTGTCTACATACACACAAAGTGACACAACATTTGTAATTAGAGATCCCAAGATGTTTTATACAACTAAATTCGAAAACGACGAAAGAAATATTAATCACAGCGTGATTCGAACCACTGACTCTATGCTTGTAAGGTCAGAACGCTACCACCTGAGCTACACCGACAGATGATGAATTTCTTTTAATTATTGGCTCCTGCGTGTACTTGTAAAACTTGAAAGTCGATTTTCGCGAGAATTATTGAGAGTTGTGTTGAATGGCTTCGGCTAATTTTTATTTAAGATCTGACGAATCATGTTGTTTGTAAATCTATCTGACCAAACTGCGCGGTAGTCAGTCCGTAGTTTACAAACTACTTAAATCTAGGTAAACTAAGCTAAGGACAAACACATACACCCGTGCCCCTGGGAGGACTCGAACCTCCACGGCGAGCAACCGCCCGCTACGCAGCGAGAAGCTTTAGACCGCTCGGCTACTCCACCGCGGCTGACGTATCATAAATATAAAGAAATTCTAAAATTCGATACCCATGTGGTCTCCTTGTTAGATTGCAACGTGCACTGCTTTGTGATGACTAGCCTGCATGTCGAGGTAGATTTGCCCCACCTGCAGACCCAATCGTCCGTCTCGTTTTTGAGACAGGCCGACGGCAACAAGCTAGAATTGTATTTCTGTAATTTTTGGCAGCACAGTGGTAGAGTGCCAGACTACAGATCCAAGGGTCACGGGTTCGATCCCCGCCAGGTCCTGGGATTTTTATCTGTCACTTTCCACAGCTTTCACCTCTGGCAGTATTGCTCATGTGAAAAATACCGAGTAGCACCATGGTTCGGAACCCACGTTAAACTGTAGGTCCCCCTATAACCGGCTGGGTAAGTCGGTTTGAAGGTAGGAGGAAGGCAACGGCATACCACCTCCAAATAGGACCATGCCTAGTAAAGCACTGTGGTGTTCAAACCAATCTTCGGATTGTTGACTGCTTTACCTTTTAATTTGTCTGTTCTGACGATCGAGTTTGCCGACCACTGGTCTGTAGTGACCGCTCTTGAGACGTTCGCTAGTCCTACTGAAACAGGCCGTATAAGAGCTCCCACGCTGGCCGCACACGGCAGCTGTGTCGTGGCAGTAGCGGAGCCACTACAGCTAAAAACGACGGCCGTACTTTCCCTGCGCAGGGCTTTGGTGGGCGCGCGCGTGCGCCGCCGCCGTGTAACCGGATGCCGGCGACGGTCGCACATTTGTCACCGGATAATCCGGCGCGCGGCCCGTGTCGCTCAACATCCCATCTGCGCACAAAGGCGCCCTGCGAAAGTTAAACAAATCAGCGGACTTAAGGCGCGGCGCGGCCCGGCCCGGCCGTTTAGTGATGAGCTCGAGATTAGGTTCGGGGGCGCGCCGCCGGCACGCG
This sequence comes from Locusta migratoria, assembly GCA_026315105.1. Classification (NCBI taxonomy): domain Eukaryota; kingdom Metazoa; phylum Arthropoda; class Insecta; order Orthoptera; family Acrididae; genus Locusta; species Locusta migratoria. The sequence continues at coordinate 769,545,462 of CM048744.1, forward strand.
ACCACCGCGCGCCGCGCACTCGCAGATTCAATTTGATCTGGGGGGCTAGCGGAGCCGCGGCACGCGCGGAGGGAAGGGGCCGCTTGCACAACGCAACACTCCACCGTGGCCGCGCCCTGCGCTGCGGCTTCCTGCAGTCGGCGCAGCTGCGTCTATATTCTGCAATCCGGCTTACCGTGTGTCGGGTAGGCGTACTTGTTGCACCACTAACACCACCTTGTCCCTCTTCCATTAGCAAAAGCCGGCCGCGGTGGCCGAGCGGACTGAGGCGCTTCAGTCACGGTCTGCACGGCTACTACGGTCAGGGGTTCGAATCCCCCCTCGGGCATGGATATTTGTGCCGTCCTAGTTCGTAAGTAGTTCATAAGTAGTTTGTAAGTTTAGGGACTGATGACCCCGTAGTTAAATCCCATAAGCTTAACAAAATTTGAACATTTGAACATTAGCAAAATGTTCGAGGGATGAACAACTGTCGACAGACACCCATATGATCTTCGATTTAAATGTATGCAGTGGCACTGAATTAAAATATGTGTTGTGGCCGGATTACGAACCCGGGATTCTCTGTTTACTAGGCAGGCGCTTTAGACTTTTTTTTTTTTTTTGTCGATCTATCTTTTGCGGACGTTGTTTCAGTTCTTGGTTATTCGTTGAATGCCGCGGTGGAGCGACCGAACGTATTGAGGCGCTATGCTGCGATGCGCCAGGCCGCTCCCCGTCGGGGGTTCGAAACCCCCTCGGGCATGGATATTTGTGCTGTCTTTATTATAAGTTAATTCATAAGCAGGTTGTAAGTTAGGGACTGATTCCCCCTCTGTTGCACAGTGGTAGAGTGCCAGGCTACAAATCCGAATGTCGCGGGTTCGATCCCCGCCCAGGTCCTGCCGGGCGCCGTGGATCAGCGCGCCCGGTCAGAGGGCTCAACGCTCTCTGTAATAAAAAAAAAGCTGAGCCAAAGGACACATAGAACCGAAACGAACAAACACGATCAACGTCCGCAATGACAAGAACTCCCCATAGAAAAAAAAAAAAAAAAAAAAAAAAAAAAAAAAAAAAAAAAAAAAAAATGTTTTAGGATTTTTATCTGTCACTTTCCACTTCTTTCACCTCTGGCAGTACTGCTCATGTGAAAAATAACGAGTAGCACCGTGGTTCGGAACCCACGTTAAACTGTAGGTCGCCCTACAACTGGCTGGGTAAGTCAGTTCGAAGGTCGGAGGAAGGCAACGGCATACCACCTCCAAACAGGACCGAGCCTAGTAAAGCATTGTCGTGTTCAAACCAATCTTCGGATTGTTGACTGCTTTACCTTTTAACCCCGCATTAAGTCCCTTAAGCTTGACAAACATTTGAACATTTGTTCGTTGAATATTTGGCTCAGCTTTCTTATTACAGAGGGGGTTTAGCCTCCTGACCGGGCGAGCTGAGGCACGGTGCCTGGCAAAAAGCAAACATCTTGCAGGATTCGAACCAGCAACGTTTAGCTTCTCACTCGCACACGTTTAACCACAGGACCACGGTCATCTAAGACAGCATTAGGGACAACACGGTGTTGGACACTGACGTCTCTTGATAAATCTGTTGGGCGTATGAGTGTTTCGATGAGCGGGAAGGAGGGGGGGAGGGAGAGGGTGCGCAACTATTTTTTGTAGTTTTTCCACTTCTAATAATCATATAAAAAGAACCACCTTCTGACACAGATTAGCCTCTTTGGCTTTTATGATTGTACAACAAAAGACACACTGCAGAATCAAAATTTCATCCTGCAAACAGAGAATTGTTTGAATGTGCTAACACTACCACCTATTCTACTTGTATCGGATTATTTATCGTTGTGGAAGACATAGTACACGGCTGGTTGCCCATTGACAGCTACTATAACTTAAGAAACACTTGATTTTACATCACTGCTGTGTGACTACTAATAGTGGATTTGGTGATGATGAACTTTCATCTTCAGATCTCATGAATAGAATAAATTAGTTCAGCAGGGAGTGGTAGTTACGAAAGCTGGCCGTTGTATTCGAAAATAAAGGACAAGCTCAACTACATTGTTCTGTGAATTTTTCCATTTATATTGACGTCATTTCCAGACCCTAAACTGTTTTTACATTTCCTTTATCCAAACGCGATATGCAATATGTATAAAACGATAACGACAAGAACGTTTTGTAGTGAACTAGAGCCAGTGTATGACGTGTACGCCAGCGCTGATTTGATTAACAGCGAGGGTGCGCAGAGTACGTGCATAAGAAGTTATCTGGTGACGCCGAGGCGTGCGGTCGGTTAGTCAGGCGCCTTGTCTGCGCCACCACGTGGTGCTGACTGCAGGCCAGATGGAGACCTCGCTCGCCACCTGACTCACAGGCACGTGCCGCAAAAACCAGCGCTCACGCGATTCTCACTCACCGTAACGTCAACTGACCACGCATTTGTGGCGTTTTTCTTTATTTGTCATCTTATCATTCTATAGCACAATTTGAGAAAGAAAATGACTCTGAAATACGGGGAGGTAGACAGTAATCTTAATTTTTCTATTTATTTTCATAAGATTTTCAATTCATTTGATGTCATCTTCCTTGCCCGCTCATATAAAACGATGTATGTCTGACAGGTAAGCAGGTGACGACTGCTTCAATTATTTTTTCTTAATCTCTCGAACAATATTACTATGAGAAAAAGCTCAGTATTACTCTAGATCACTAAAAGTGATCCTTTCCTTTTAGGATAGCGAGAAAATAATTATACAAAAATTACTTACGCTGATGAAAAAATAAAAATTCCTCATCAACTACTTTCAGTAGCGGAACGAAATAATATTAGCACACAGAGGAGTTTAGTGTTCGTGAAGGCTGTACGTGCAGACATTGTTTTCACTGTGCAGGCGGTAACTGTGCAGAGTTTGTAACAGGCAGTCCAGCCACCGACAAGTACCTAAACAGCTTCAGACATTTGAGTGGGATAGGACTGTGGGCTTGTGGGAACCTGGATGGATACTGACACGGGCTGCTGTACATCTTAGGTACATTGTATCGATAGCTGTCGTTTACTTTCCAAACCTATTTCATCTACCGGAAAATGATGTCCGTTTGCACGTCCAACCTTGGCCATCAAGCTCTTCAGATCTCTTACCATTAAATGTGTTGTGCAACAAAAGCAGTAAGAGCCCATCTGTTTAGAGACGTTGCTACTTCGTTGTAGGTCCGTCGATCTTCATGTTCGGTATGTGCAACCTACATGTGGTCGAGAAAATGAACCAAGAAAAACTCCAGTTAGATTTATTTATTTATTTTTTATTTATTTATTTATTATTATTTTTTTTTACAGTTTGTGTTTTATTATGCTGCAGCACTGATTAGTGGGGTCGAGTGTGGCGTTGGTGGTGTAGATAGGTGTAGATTGAAAGGTGGTAATTCGATTAATAGAAATTGAATCCAAGAAGGTGAACGCGAACTGGAGCTTGTGGCAACAGATTGCCCTATAGCGTCGCTCTATATTGAAACACACTTAACGTACTTTTCATCTTAAAAAATAAAACTGCAAGGGAAATTCATAAGACGTATGTTAGATAGTAAATAAGAGCTCTATAAGTATTTTGATCCGTATTAGACACATGTATTGCGCATAAATTAAGGAAAGTGCTATCAGTGCCCGTTACATAACTTACGGATATTTTGCAACACTATAATGCACAAGTAATATTTTGTGTGTATGTACAAGTATTGCACTTAAAAGTGTTCCCGTCGTCATATTTATATTACAAGATCTGTCTTTCTCAGTCTACTCTCTTGCGTATTACCAACGGTAAAATAGAGACAACCAAGTCTTTGCTGGGTACTACATGGCAGAAAATTGAAGGGTGTGGAATGGCTTTGGCAAGAAAAGAACGTATATTCGTTATTTACTTACAGTATAGTTCCAGACTTATCGTTCACTTCAAATCACTGCTAAAATACTCTCTTACGAATTTTGCGGACTATAACATATCATGTATACAGGTTTAGTATTAAGACGGTCACCATGTCAATAATATCAGTTAACAAATATAGTTGACAGTACCTTTTAGTTGTTGCTTGTATCTAATCAAGATCTAACGTATGCTGTGATAGTTGTAGAAATCACTGTGATAGTTGCAGAAATCTTATTTTAACCTCGATAGCGAGGGGAGGGGTTGTGATTTCATAAACTGCAGTTTTGAAATGTCCTAAAACTTACAGTAAAATTAACATAAATCAGTACTATGAGAATGCCTGTTCATCCCTACCGCAAAGCGAATGTCGAAACAAGCCGGGGTGGAGGCTTGAAGGGCGGCAGGCAGCAGGCGTGGCGCAGCTGGGGACCTAGGAGGGGCCAGTTAGCAGGTGATTGGGCGCCGCGCAGCCGGCTTACCGGGCTAGGCCAGGGCGGCAGCTGCCCCGCTAGTGCTGCTAGCTGCCGGCACCTGACAGAGCCACTGCTCCCGCGTCGCAAGTGGTTTTACAGTTGGATCCCATGACGTCACGCGATAAGATTAAAAGAACTTGATGCTCTGCTGCTGGTACCGTGTGACGAGGCAGTCCTCCCGACCAGTTTCTACAGTGAATTAAAACACCTAGGCACTAGTAAAACAGGGTTTGAAGGCTTTCCCCAATTTTGTTCAATCCGTACATTGAACAAGCTGTGAAGGAATGCAAGGAGAAATTTGGAGAGCGAATTAAAGTTCAGGGAGAAGAAATAACAACTTTGCGGTTTGCTGACGACATAGTAATTCTGTCAGAAGCAGCAAACGACCTGGAAGAGTAATTAAACGGAATGGACAGTGTCTTGAACATTAACAAGAGTAAAAGGAGGGTAATGGGATGTATTGTCAAAAAATCAGGCGATGCTGAAGGGATTAGATTACGTAATGAGACAATAAAAGTAGTAGATGAGTTTTGTTATTTGGGTAGCAAGATAGCTTCTGATGGCCGAAGTAAAGAAGATATGAAATGCAGAATGGCTATGTGAAGAAAAGCGTTTCTGAAGAAGCGAAATTTGTTGCCATGCAATATTAGTTTAAATGTCAGGAAATCCTTTCTGAAAGCATTTGTCTGGAGTGTAGCATTATATGGGACTGAAACATGGACGATAAGAAGTTCGGACACAAAGAGAAGCTTTCGAAATGTGGTGCTACAGACTAATGATGAATATGAGATGGATAGATCATGCAACTAATGACGAGGTGCCAAACAGAATTGGGGAGAAAAGGAGTTTCTGGCATATCCTGACTAAGAGCAGGGATAGGTTGGTGGGACACATTATGAGACATCAAGGAATCGTCAACTTAGCATTAGAAAGAATAGTTTGGGGTCAAAAACGTAGAGGGAGACCGAGGGATGAATACAGTAAGCAGATTGAAACGGATGTAACTTGCCGTACGTATTCTCATATGAAGACGCTTGCACAGGACAGGGTAGCATGGAGAGCTGCATCAAACCAGTCTGCGGACTGAAGATCACAACAGCGCCATATAGTTTCTTAGCTAAAAATGCGACATATAATTCTGATAAAAACTACTGAAAATAAAGGCATGTGACAAGAAAATTGGGTAGCAAAAATGAAACTGCATTTGCAAAAATGTACAGAGTGGAACCGACCTTTGGGTTGGCTGGGGATTCTTAAGAAGTGTGACGTAGGAGAATGTGTCACCTGCCCAGGAATTTTCCCACACTTCCTAGTCTCTTTGGACTGCTCACACTGCTGGAAACCCTGTGATAATGCGAAACTAAATAACTTCATTGTGATGTTTTCACCTATTTTGTAACAGTTAACGTGTCAGTCGTTCCGAAGAGGAGCCCAACTAGATATAAGCAGATGTATTTTCTTTAGTTTTACAGCGTTCTGTCTGGAAGATCTGTCCCGTTATTGTAGAATTGGCTGACTGGTAGGATCCACCGTAGTCACATGAGTCACTTTCAGCCGTGTTATTCATTAAAGTAAGCTATTCTCTGACTGTAAATGTGACTAATTGGTAAAGGCACAATGCAGTAACTGCTGAATGAATGGAGTTCCATCAGCAGTTACCCGTTAGATGCATCTGAGTAGCAGTATAAGGAAGGGTTTATTGGAGAGTCTTGTGGCTTTTCAGAAGACGAGTGCATGAAAGCTGCAAGTGACACGTCCACTAAACAGAGAACCTGTCCATGTTTCGATTCATAACGCGCGCTGCGTCACAGTTGCAGAGTGCGCTGCTGAGAGATGGGGTGGCGGTACGAAGGCGGGTACGTATCGGGGCACGATCGAATGGGTTCCAGCCTACAGATAGGCAACCCATTTAAAGATAAACAAAGGAGGTGTTGTTGGTGTAAGAAGGGTGCTGCCGCGTCTTCAGATCGGATCAGCGGGCTTTACGAATTTCATGCATAAAGTGACATTCCTCTCGTCATAAGCACAGCCACTATTAAGCACTTGCAATGTGAGTTAAAATTTTGGAGAGATACTATACGTACTGTACGTTTCGCAAACCGTGAACGAATAACCACGTATTGGACAGCAAACGTTCTGAGAGTGCACCAATCCAGCAATCAACTGAAAGTTTGTCCAACTAGGGATCTAACCTCGAATTCTTTGCTTTCACGAGCATCACTTTAACAAAGTGCTATCCGAGCACGGATCCGTGACTAACCTCGAAAAGCAGAGGACTCAAGTTCGAGTTCGAACCTCGCACAACGTTTAAAACTTCCAGAAGATTTCAAATAAGCACCCACTCGAGTGAAATCTCGTTCTGGTAACAGAAAAGTTCAGCAACAAATATCAAATATACCTGGTTGTTTTCGATAGCAGTGCACAGATTACGAAGTCCATAATGCTAAACGGAAGACTCACTTGGTGTGGTTATTACGAAGTCACTTCAGGCGGAGAGCGGCGCGCGGACTCGCCGGTGACCTGCGACCTGTTGTGGCAGCGCTGCGCGCAGCTGCGCCCCTCCGTGGCAATTACGGCGGCGGCGGCGGCGGCAGCGGCGGTAATCCCCGCATTTTGTGGCTCTTCACCCCGGCCGCTCGCCGGCCCGCCCCCGCCCCCGCCCGGGATTAAGATGCCTTAGCCGCACCAGCTGATAGATTCTTGTTTAATTGAATATGTAATACAGCGTCCCCCCGTGTAGCGCAAAGCCGGCCCATTGTGCACACCGTGCCCGCCAAGTCACCCGCCGCTGAATCACGTGTCCGGGGCTGCCGGCAGCGTCCTTAGGGCTGCCGCACTGTGGACGAGGACCAGGGCCGCTGCGACTGCCTCTTCCCGTTACTGTCCCAAGTGTCAGCGTCACAACTAGTTCTTCCTACCCACGGCTAAATGCACTTTGTCAAGGGGACTGAGGCACCGGCCGCGGTGGCCGAGGGGACTTAGACGCTCCAGTCACGGTCGGCACGGCCACTGAGGTCGGGGGTTCAAATCCCCCCTCAGGCATGGATATTTGTGCCATCCTTAGGATTAGCTAGTTCATTAGTAGTTTGTAAGTTTAGGGACTGATGACCCCGTAGTTAAGTCCCATAAGCTATACAATCATTTTTGTTAGTTATAGTGTTCGTCCTTACAACTTAAGAAATAATAGTTGAGAGGAAAAGTTTTAGCGGCAGGTCTATGTAAGACGATATAAAATGCTGAATGGCAGTGGGAAGAAAAGCGTTTTTGTAAAAGAGAAATTTGTTAATTTACGCATAACTCCTTTGTATGGGAGTGAAACGTGAACGATAGACAGGAACAGGATAGAGTCGTTTGAAATGTGGTGTTATAGTAGAATGGTGAAGATTAGCTGGGTGGATCGCATAACTAATGAGGAGGTACTTAACAGAATCGGGGAGAAAAAGGAATTTCAGGCACACCGTCACTAAAAGAAGGAATCGATTGGTAGAACATATTCTCGGACATCAAGTAATCGTGAATTTAGCATTCGAGGTAAGTGTGTGGGTGACCGAGAGATGAATACAGTAAGCAGATTCAAATCGATGTAGGGTGCGTTTCTTATGAAGAGATGAAGAAGCTTTCTCAGGCTAGAGTTGGGTGGAGAACTGCATCAAACCAGTCTCCGGACTGAAGACTGAAGAGTTACAGCAAAGAGATACAATTCTTAAACGGAACAATACTTTTTTATCGTCACCTTGAATCACTTAAACCAGGTGTGTACAAAACTATTCAAATTACATTTAGTTTTATAGCTGCTACGTTCAAAGTTTCAGGGGCCAATTGCACGCGCGATGCATAACGCCTCCTAAGGCGCCTTATAAGAGATCTGAGGACGATCGACAAGCTTTATAGATGCCATGGTAAGACTGCCGGTCAAACTGCAGGTTAACCCTTCGCCTCTTTATTTTTATTTATTTATGTTTTCTTTGACCCGATTACTGACATCGAATAAAGATGGCATACACTTACGAGTATGTTGACCTGTTGCTGAGACTAATGCGAATGCCAGTCAAGCATCTGGAGTATGTCGTGAGATGTCGTAGGAGATCTCCGTTAGCCATTACGTTATGCTCCCCAGGGGCCTGACGGTTCTTTCGTGAGTACGTGCGTTGCGAGCACGGGGGCCCGAGTTAATGCAGTCTTCCTTCCTTCTTTACTTCCCGGACTGCATTTCCTTTCCCCCTCCCCTACTTTCCTATCCTCATTCCTTCCCCTCCCCACCCGGGGACTGATAATCTTAGCAGTTTATTCCTCCTATCCCAAACAAACAACCCAACATAACCAATTACGTCATGTGCAGAACAATAACTACTTCAAGAAACAGGCAGCGTAGTGTAAGAAACCGCAGCAGTAACGGACGAAGACCTACAGGAAGTAAGGGGACGGAGGTGTTTGTTACAGTTGCAATACACCATGATACCCATCTTAGCTAACGAGACGTTGCCGAAGTCACTGGTACCAAGCTAACATATGTCATTCACACCGCCTGTCACTCTAGCAGGAGCAGCTTGTGAAGTCTTCAGTTGGAGAGCTGGGCCATGTGTAATTTCACGCTCGATTCCTTACAAAGTGTGATGAGTCCACGTCCATAATTTATGGTGCATGAGTCATCATTACTGGATCATAGAAGATCAACGTCAATGACGTGTATCGAGCTTTTGTACTCGACAATTTGGGTGCTCTCCGTAAACATGTATGTTTAGACATCAGAGCCCATATGAGGCTGCAGCACAATGGTCATCCATCACATTCTGCTTTTGATGTTGTCGAAGAACAGAACAAAAGATTACCTCGAGAATAGCTGCAGCTCCTTGATCATCAAGAATAGCCCGCGCGGTCGCATGGTGTAACGCCAGTGGATTTCTCTTTGTAGAGATATCTAAAGCATAGTGTCTATGCCACTGGCTCCACAACCACAGATGATTTGAAACAGCGGATCGAGGAAGCTTGTCGTTCCGTGACACCGGCGACCTTACATCTCATTCTCTGATTCTTTTTAGAAGGCGCTTTGCGTTATGTACAACGCGCGATATTCGCCCCTGAAACTTTGAAGATTATAGCTTCAAAACTAAACCTGACAGAAACGTCATTTCAATTGATTTGTACTCAGCTGGCTTAAAAGATTCAAGGTCAAGATGGAAAAAATTGTATCTCTTTGCCGTAACATTATAAAAAACATCATAGCAAATTATGTTCACAATTCCACAGGAAGTGTAACGTTTGTTATGTAGGCCCATTTCAAAACTTTTACCCTCTCCTATCATTTTTTAAGTTACAGAGGCAAATACTTAAAACACTGTGTATGAAAGCGTTTGCTAGAGTGTATCTGTGCTCACGCATACGTTAAAGAGCATAATGATTGTGAGAAGTAATAATTTTCCAAGTAATATTTTTAATTCGTGGAGACGTACGAGGACAATGAGCTGTAGCATCCGTTTTACTCCACAGGCAGATCTGCGAGGCACCATACTGGATTAAGTCACATGGAGCTAAAAACTGATTTTCCTAGGTTTTGTTTTATAGTGTACGTGTTGTGAATGTGAGCTACTACGAGGTAACTGCACACTCAGAATCTCTCGGTGAGGTGCTCCTTTTTTGTACGATTTGTTGTAGTAAAACGGCGGAAAATTGCAAGTCAGTAGTCTCGTATTTGATGATATTCTTATTATAGCATGCACGCCATGAAAATGCTTGATGACTTTTCAAATGAGCGCAAAGTTTCGTGAAATTTGTTTTAGTTACACATCAAATAATGACATCCGTTATGCAACTCTAAACATCGTGTGACATAAATTAGATGCTCGTGGCATGTTGAAGCTATAGCATATTAATAGCGTTGTTAACAGTGAATCGTCAGGTAGAAATACTGCGTCTCACGTACTTTTATCCATCTCAAGTTTTGTAAAACCTTCAGGGAATTTCGTACCAATTTAACAGAAGTGTGGGTGATCTGTACAAGTTCACTGTATTTATTTCAACAGTACAGTCAATGTCCCTGCTTACAGTTAATCACCCTGTTGCACAACTATCACTGTGATGAGCATTTTAATTTATGGTAGTTGGATGTGACCCGACATCTTTTAATTATGACTGGCTAATCATGTAAACGACACTTGCTATTAAGTAACTAGTCTGATGATGGATCTGAAGTCCGTAAAAGGTTACCAGTAATAATAACATAAATGCTTCATACTATGAAAATACACAAATTAGCTATATTCTGAGATTCCAAAGGATATCGTTTGTCGGTAAATTCAAACAATATACATACGAAAACACCTGCGGTTATGCTTCTTGTGGTTGTACTACAGCCTGGAGGAAACGCGGGTCAATGTACTTTTAAGACCATTAGCCTTCCATCACCACTAGCAGAAAAACAACAGACTGCAAGATCATTGCAATGTCTCTTCGAGGGTTCTCCCGCATCCCAAATTAAATCAGAATTATAAAGGAGTAAGTTTTCACGTGGTCGCACGTAGCTTCTATATGTAAGAATTCATTTGTCGAAACATCGATTATGTATCAAATGAAAGTTTTCGCGAGATCGTCTACTGTTCATTGCTGTACAGACGGAACAAGATCTATTAGTCAGGAAATCTGAGAACGATGTGTATAGTCCCAAAGCTCACGCACTAATCGTCCGAGGCTATACGCTGGCAGAAGTTCCATATGCTGGCCAATGCCTAAGAGTAACGTGCCGTACTAGAGAAGAGCTGGTCAACTAGCAGCTGGTTAGGCGGCAGCCGCTAGGGGGCGCTCGTATGTCGGACGGCGCGATTAGCCCTAGGCCCTAGGCGGAGGCAGCGGCGGAGGCAGAGGAGGCGGCGACGGCAGATGCAGATGGGCGGCGCCGCCCCCGGGGGCGGCAGAAGAAGGCGGCGGCGGCCGCTGGGGGCGGCGGCGGCGGCTATCAGCTGACCTTATCCCGCGCTAGCGCTCCCCGGAGGACCGCAACTTGAAAGGACCCGGGTCCCCGGGCGACTACTTTTCCGGCCCCGGGCGCTATTCCCATGGGATTTGCCCCTACACACTCTGTCGGACATAATCTAGCGTCCTCCGCGGTGCAAATCTCAAATCCCAGGATTGCGATCTCTGAGGAAGTGGGATAATATCACCCCCTCCCCCCACCCGTCACAATCCCCTGCGGCACTGCTCCCATGGGAATTGGATTGTCATAGTAAATTCTGATTACTGCCCGTAAAATATAAATTTAATTTTTTTAAACTCTTCCTTGCATATATTATTTGATAGTTAGCTCTATTAAATAGTTAGCTGCAGATATTTTATTTCCGAAATAAGTTTTACAGCGCTTTGTTGTCGTACCGTCAAATTTTACACTGCCACAATACTTAACAACTGAAATAAATATGACGGATGGATAGATATAGCCAAGATATCAAAATGTATATCCTGAATTTTAGCGACAATTCACCAAGCAGATACGAACAGTGGTGTATCTGCATTCGATCAAAACGAAGAGATATATTTAGTTTCCTAGGGATTTCCACTACTATGGCTATAATTTGTAATTCTTGTAGAACCAAGGTAGATTGCGTCATCTATCCTTAGCGAAGACTGTGTCTCTAGAATCTTACTTCCCCAACAAATACTGGAGATGTTAATTTTTTCCTGCACCAGGAGTCGAACTAGCTACTATCCCACAGCACCGTGTTACTGCGAACTTCGCTTTCCAAAGCCATCCACTACTGAGATTACTACCATTTATTATAATTAGAAATAAAGACAGGTAACTTTTATGTTTTTAGTGATGAAAAAATTTGTTTAGATCTGTGTTAAAACGTGGCTGGCTTTACCTTACGGGAATGTTTTTATTGTGGAATATAAGGAAGAATATTTTGTTTAGTAGCTTGCACATTTTACTTAATTTCGCAAATAAGTTCCATTTCTGAGGCACTTGTAATTAAATTAGAATCATGTACTTTTTACGTTGCATTCTGTATCTCCTGTGCGGAAAATATGGAACATAGTTGACATATTAGACATACATGACAAATGTACTTTGTGATTTAGCAGTGGTTTTGCTTACTGATGTCCGAGTTTCATGTTTCTAAAATGACATCAAGACTCTAAATATACATGCCAGACTGTTCCAACTAACAGGGTTTCTTCGCATTCCATTCCGTGCGGCAGAGCGCAAGAGGCGCTGGAACTTGCACAGCACTTGCCAGACGTCACCCCCTGTGATTGTCGTCTCTTTGCCAAACCGCGGTTGATCGGGCAAAACACGAGAGCTGCCATAGGGCGGTCAACAGGTCACAACAGATACAGACGCGCAGATGACGTACGACACGTTCCAGACATTTCAAATGTTGAAATGTTTGTAATTCTATAGGACCAAACTGCGTGCTCATCAGTCCGTACCTTACAAATTACTTAAACTAAGGTAAACTAAGCTAAGGACAACACACACACCCATGCTCCAGGGAGGACTCGAAACTCCGACGGCGAGCAACCGCGCGCTCCGCAGCGAGGCGCCTTAGACCGTTCGGCTACTCCACCGCGGCTGCAGACATTTCGAAAAAGGTCATAAATAACGGGTAACATTACGGTTTTCTCATTCTTAACACGATACAAGTCCCTTCTTAGGTTTTAGGTCAATTTTATCGCCGTTGTCACAGTCAAAAAGTCACACTGCCGTGTTCCCTGCCCAACTACAGTTTTTGCTGTAGTTTCATGATTTTCTACAAATATTTCGGACAAAAACAATAACAATAAATCTAATAAAAATTATGGACGATATGATTACGACTCTACTATTGTGACAACATCTATGCACCCAACACGTAATATTCTCTCTGACCATATTTTAACAAACAGCCAAAATTGATATTTGAGTGGTAGTTTGTCCGTGTTTTCAAGTTTATTTTCTTTGCCTGTATTGGAATACGTAAAATCAAGCGACACTCTCAAATCGCCATTGTGTTTGCAAATATCTCTTAAACGATGTGAGATACGAAAAAAAAGGAAAACACAAAAGATTAAATTTTCTCCCCTACAAATTAGTTTGTTGTTTTCTTGTCTCATGAACGGTTAAGCCGTTAGTTTCATTTAAATTACGAGCTGTTAAAAAGCGATCAAAAAGGCCTAGTTTTACTGTACTTCCGTAACCTAAAGTGAGCAAAAATTCATTCCAGAGGAAAGTAGTAGTGCTCATTACTTTTTATTGACCCCTTATATACTTTCTCTCTATTTAAGTGCCTGTCACTTTAGCTCCTTCTGAATTAGTGTGAGACTCTCTGATTGGTTAAACAAAGGTGTGACTAATCGCACTGCCCTCTGTGTACTCGCTCGAGATACTGTGTCAGTCCTCTTTGGTACTGGTGCCACTCAGTTGTGCAATACTGCAAGATGCGTAGCGCGAGTGAATTGTGTGCTTCGCAGACTGACTGCTTGTTGTGGCTTACGGTGTCGGTTTGGGAGCGGCGTTTGGCGGGAGTGGTAATGAGTGCCGGAAGCGGCCGCGTCCCCCGGATGCTGCGCGAGGCGTGCCGGCCCGGCCCGGCGGTCGTCAGCGGCTGTCGATCGCGCGGAAGCCACCGCCGCTGCCCAGTGTACACAACCCGCGGGGGCGTTGCTGACGGCTCCGACACACACCTGTCCATTTAGAGAGCGGTTCAGACGCCAAACCAGCGCCTCACGGTTTACTCATTCTGAACACGGTACACGCCCCTTCTCCGGTTTTAGGCCAGTTTTACCGCTGTAGCACTTACACTGTTTGTACAGGACAGTTAGTCATCTTTTGCAACTGAACATAAGAGTATAATTAAGACCAGACGCGTTTCGTTTTAATTAAAGGCATATTCAGTGGTCAACCACAACAACATATTTTTTTGGTAGAACAACTAAATGAAAGGCGTTTTTTGTGTGCCATGCGCGTTTCGCATCATCACTGGCCTGTAATACATGTTATTTTTGTATAATATTGTAGTACAGTCATAATATTATGTATTTTTCACAGTATGACAGTTAACAGTCTTGTTACAATTTCTAAATTTCGGATCTAATAGGTTAGAAACAATTTCTGTAGGACTAGCTTTTGCAAAGTTAATTTAATTATCCAGTTTTTGGCCCTAACTAAGGCGCTCCAGTCACGGTCTGCACGGCCACTACGGTCGGGGGTTCGAATCCCCCCTCGGGCATGGATATTTGTGCCGTCCTTAGTATTAGCTAGTTCATAAGTAGTTTGTAAGTTTAGGGACTGATGACCCCGTAGTTAAGTCCCATAGACTATAGAAACATTTGAACATTTGAATTTTTGGCCCTACTTACGGTTTTCTGTGTTATTCCATGTGTGTCTTCATGGAGATGTTTGTGAGGTCTTCAGTTGGATACGGTATTTTCATTCTTGATGAAAACCCTTCCATCACCACTTCAATGAGTACTCGTTTTTAAACGTTTGTTTACAATGTTTAGTGTTGCCAACTGTCGCTTTTCGTTTGTCTCTTGTTTGTGTTCCTTGTATCTCTGAGTGTATCAGCTACTTTTTGTTCTACAATGTTATACAAAAATAACATGTATTACAGGCCACTGATGATGCTTCACAAATAAAGAAGCGACAATCACTGCAGTGACGCACTGGAAGGCTCCCAGCTACCTGCCAGCTCCACAACATCGAAGGAGACAAATTCCTGAAGATGGTCTACATAAGACTGAAACTAGTTGAATGAAATAAATTAGTGCATTCTAGACTGTTCGT
The DNA here is from genome assembly GCA_026315105.1 of Locusta migratoria. NCBI lineage: Eukaryota > Metazoa > Arthropoda > Insecta > Orthoptera > Acrididae > Locusta > Locusta migratoria. The sequence continues at coordinate 769,560,601 of CM048744.1, forward strand.
TATGTGTGTGTGTGTGTGTGTGTGTGTGTGTTTTATGAACTGTGTGTGTATAAATAATTTTATTTGTTTACTTATTGTTATTATTCAGAGATGCAGAGGCTTGCACAGGATAGAGTAGGAAGGAGATCTGCATCAAACCAGTATCCGAAGACCAGGACAACAACTTATTTTTCATTTCTTTTAAATGTAAATAGGGTGATGCACTTTCATTGTGTCTGCAGATCTTGGTGGATATTTTTTCACCTCTTTTTCTTTGTATTTACTTCTGTATTTGTACTTAACTTTCTGTTCTTTTGTTTGGTGTATATATATGTGTGTGTCTATGTGTATATCAGAGGGCTGACCTGATTTTTTTTGCTAGTGTTTTGTGTGTGTGTGTGTGTGACGAGAAGGTGGGGTTGCTTTTTTTATGTGATCATATTTGTATGGTGGTAGCAGACTATCCACCTACTACTATTACCTCTACAACTAAAATACCATGAACCGTAAATGTAGATAATTATTTGCGTGAACCTGCAAGGCATAAAATACAATTTATAGTTCTGTATAGGCTTAATTATAACGTAATTCATGTTTGTTGGGCAAGCTAATAATAATCATTTGTACCGGCTTGACATAAAAATGATTGTTTTATTAGTATGTAACAATGAAATTCGAAGCTAGATGCACAAGAGAAACTTAAGTGTAATCATATATTGTCTATAGTGCAACATTTGAATCAAAAGTTATACCGTGCCTAGGAGATAATATGAGACTAAAAGGTGTATCGGGAACTAAATCTTATTTGACGTAAATTGAATCATTTGCTTGAACCATACTTATGTAAAACGAACGGCGTAGTTCCTTACTCTGTATAGTCACAAGGAAATTCCAACTTAACGGCAAAAGAGAAACGTTAATATAAATATTTGTTTGTTAAAAAAATGTTCAAATGTTTGTAAATCTATCGGACCAAATTGCGTGATCATCAGTCCTTAGCTTACAAACTACTTAAACTAAGGTAAACGAAGCTAATGACAAGACACACAACCATGCCCCAGGGAGGACTCGAACCTCCGACGGCGAGCAACCGCGCGCTTCGCAGCGAGGCGCCTTTGACCGCTCGGTTACTCCACCGCGGCTGTTTGTTTCAATATGACATAAAACGAACAGTGTAGTTCAGAAATCTCTGTAATCGTAATGTACTTTCGTGCTCCCTACACAAGAGAAGAATAATTACTTACGAAACACGAAACTAGACTTCTCAAAAGATTAATATGAGCAAAAAAAATTTACAAAACGATAAACTATCCCTCGCTTCCAACATAAATGTAAGCAAACCCGAACTTCCTTACATGTACGAGGGTTGTTTTTTTAGGAAAGGGCCGTTTTTATTTTAATTTTAAAAAGTACAAATACTTTTGGAAAAAAAAAACTTTTATTTTCTGATTCTACTCACTTTTGCCGAGTTTTCTACATAGTTGCCTTGTTTATTTAAGCACTTGTCATACCGTACAACTAAGGTTTTAATTCCCTCTTCAAAGAATTCGGCCGCCTGCTCCGACAGCCAAGAGTTCACGGCTGCTTTCACTTCATCGTCGTCATTGAAGCGCTGCCCGCCAAGATGGTGTTTCAGGTACCGGAAAAGGTGAAAATCGTTAGGAGCAAGGTCAGGGCTGTATGGTGCATGGTCCAAAACTTCCCAGCCAAAAGAATCAATCAAATCCCGAGTCTTTTCAGAGTTGTGTGGCGTAGTGTTATCGTGCAGGAGAAAAACTCCTTTTATCAGCATGCTGCGCCTTTTGTTTTGAATTACTTTGCGGAGCTTCTTTAGAGTTGCACAGTAGGCATCTGAGTCGATTGTCGTTCCTCGTGGCATGAAGTCCACTAGCAAAACACCGCGCCGGTCGCAGAACACAGTTGCCATAATCTTGCGCTTTGACAGCATCTGTTTGGCTTTGACCTTGACGGGTGAGGTTGTGTGTCGCCATTCCATCGATTGTCGCTTTCTTTCGGGAGTGATATGGGACACTCATGTTTCATCTCCAGTGACAATTTGACTCAACATGTCATCCCCTTCTTCTTCGTAACGAATCAAGAAGTCCAATAAAGTGGCGAAACTCTTCCCTTCGTGGTCCTCTGTGAGGAGTCTGGGTACCCACCGAGAACACAGTTTCTTAAAGTTTAGGTTTTCAGATACAATTTTGTACAAAACCGACCTTGAAACTTCCAAAGAAAGAGTGGAAATTGTGAATCTTCTGTCCTCACGAATCTTTGTTTCGACGGTAGCCACCAAATCATCAATGATCACAGAGGGCCGGCCTGAGCGTTCTTCGTCATGGACGTTTTGACGGCCATTTTTAAACTCTCTAACACATTGACGAACTTTACCTTCACTCATTGCATTCAAGCCATAAACTTCTGTTAACTGACGATGAATTTCTGCAGCTGATAGGCTTCTCGCGGTCAAAAAATGTATCACTGACCGTATCTCACACGCGGCGGGCGATGCAATAATCGTACACGTTATAAAGTAGCACAGCGATGCGTACACGTCAGCTACAGAGCTGCATCTGGCTTCAGTGTGAACGGGAAGGATGCGGCAAGTGGCGCGGTGGCTTGTTGCGGCGTCCGCGCGAACTACGAGACTATACGCGCGAACGGCCCTTACTTAAAAAACAACCAAATGTTCAAATGTTTGTAAATCTATCGGACCAAACTACGTGGTCATCAGTCCGTAACTTACAAACTACTTAAACCTAGGTAAACTGACCTAAGGACAACACACACACACACCCATGCCCCAGGGAGGACTCGAACCTCCACGGCGAGCAACCGCGCGCTCCGCAGCCAGACTCTTTAGACCGCTCGGCTACTCCACCGCGGCGATCAAGTACGAGAAAAATACCATGAAATAATAACAAATCAAATAACTTCACCCGCCTTTTCATCTTTTACCACCTCTCTCCTCATCAGGAAAGATGTAACGAATGTAACCGGCACTCCATGTTACTACGACAACCACTATTGTTCTCAATACATATTTACGCACATAAGTATTTAGTGCTACCTGTTTTGTTGCTAAACATAGCTTTATTTACCATTTGTTGCGGCAGCTAAGACAACTGAAGATAGCGAAAGTATATAGCCGAATCTGGTTGAATGTATAAAGTAAATTAAAACTGGCTGTTGAAGGTGTTACATTCATTATTGTTTGTTAACAAACAGCCGTGATCTCGCATCCAGAGTACAAAGAGATGGACATACGGAATACTGTCGTATGGTCCAGCACAGTAATTCACTGTGTGGGTCTGGTAGAGGGCAAGAGTCATTCATAGACACAAAAATGGACTGTAATCTCTCCAAAGCATCTACTAGTATTACTATTAATATCATTCAAGTCCTTTTACGCTCCCAGTATCCCATGAGATTTCAAAATACGCTTCTAACACACTACGCTGCTAACGCTTCAGGAAATTCTTTGCGACGACGAACTTGTAAATTTCCTCTTATTTCTTGCTTTTGTATGCTAACAGATCATCTTCAAAGTAGGTATTCTAATGTTACTCATACGGAAAATGAAAATTTTCATTTACTCTAATATAAATGGCTCCTGCTCCTGCGGACTCGTAATGTCAGCCGTGTAATAGGACGGATGGGAACCTTGGCGGTGCCAGACTTAAAGCTCGAGGCGCTGGTGCGAACCTGTGTACGATAGGCGTGTCGCGTAACACCGGCTTTAGAGCACCTGGACTCTCCGCCGCGGCCGAGAAGAAGTGAGACCGGTGTTTGGTAGGAACTGGCGGGCAGAGTCAGAGTCAGATGCAGTGTCAGAAACGCGGCTGGCCCGTGGTCCGCAGCCAGGGGAAGACGGCGCGTGATGGACGGCGGTGCTCATGTAAGGCGCCGCGCCGGCCATTACCGTTACCGTAAATCACCCGCGGCCGGACACATGCGCCCTCGCCGCCGCCGCCGCCGCCTGCTGTCGCCCAGCTCCCCGTGTTTTCCTGCCGGCCGCGCCGGTACAGCTGCGGCGGCACTGCGACGCCGCGACACTGCTTCCACTGTTTGTCTCAATATACACGGTCTTTTACAGTGAACGTGTACCAAACAGAAGACGACAGCAAACCAGTAAACACGGGTCGACAATGATGCCGTCAGTTCAGCAACTGCGAACGCCTAGTTACGATACGACAGTGAATTCATTGTGAAGTATTAGGCCGGCCGCGGTGGCCGAGGGGACTGAGGCGCTCCAGTCACGGTCTGCACGGCCACTACGGTCGGGGGTTCGAATCCCCCCTCGGGCATGGATATTTGTGCCGTCCTTAGTCTTAACTAGTTCATAAGTAGTTTGTAAGCTTAGGGACTGATGACCCCGTAGTTAAGTCCCATAAGTTCTATAAACATTTGAACATTTTTTTGAAGTATTAGGCAAAGACTCGGCGTCTTCCGGGTATTTACTCCTTCCCACGTTGTATCAGTCCGCCTCCTCTACCCTCCTGACACTCTGCGTACTACTTCTTCTTCCGCCTCCTCCTCGACCTCTTATCCTCCTTCCTCTGCTCATTGTACCCGTCCCCCCCCCCAATCCCCGTCTATGACTATCCACTTCTCCTCCTAGTTTTACAACACTGGAATCGCATTTAGGAGGACGTCGGTTAAAAACGCCAATGGCCATTCACATTGAGGTTTTCCGTGATGTTCCAAAATAGCTTCAGCAAAATACCGGAACGGAACCTTTATACTTTGATCGTCCAAACGGTGTCCAAGTATCTTGCAAGGTAGCCTACATGTTGTACAGTCGATTGTTTACGAAAGGCGTGCTTTCACGCAATTCCATCAAGCCGTCTCGGCCCACCAGTATAGCCCAAGATGGATTTGTTAGAAGGGGCCTCTACTTGCCCTAAAGATCACTTGCCCTCACTACAGAGGTCTGACTGGAGTCGTCCCAAAAGTGAAGTGCACCGCACTTCTGAGGATACGTTTGTAGAATTGGAGCAGCAAGTTGAACAGTCTTGTGAATGAGGCGAGGTACTGGCGGAAGTAAAGTTGTGAGGCGGCATCGTGAGTCGTGTCGGGATAGCACAGTCGGTAGTGCGCTTGCCCGCGAAAGGCAAAGGTCCCAGGTTCGAGTCCCGGTTCCGGCACGCAATTTTAATCTGCCAGGAAGTTTCAGTCTTGTGAAGCTTTACAAGAAAATAAAGGCTCGTTTGAAATCATTTGAAACTTTGAGCAGAATGAAGGATGCTGATGAATTTTGAAGGAAACCAGAGGAAAGCGTTTATTTAATTTTTTATTTTTATTTTCGTTTCTTCTTTTGCTTTACAAATGCGGCGTTCTGAGGCAGTATTAAATTCCTTATGACAGTCCATGGGTTAAATTTGAATTCGTCCAGAGATTAACGTAATCCAGCACATTCATTTTAAATGCATGTTTTGGTAGCTAGAACAACATTTAGTACTAAAGACTGTGGCGTTTCGGCACTACACGTTCGCAGTTATTTCCCAAACGCTTCATTTACATATATTTTTGTTTTTATCATCGTGTAATTTCATCCTATCAGGTTTCGATATTAATTGTAGTCCCTACAGGTTCATGAACTGGTGTAAAAAGTCCACTAGTCACTGGCAAGACACCAAGTCAAGCTTGTGAATGTAGGGCGGACGCTGGTACACATTTTCTATGTGCAAAATGTGGACAAGTTGCCACATAAGAGAGACAAACCGTGACTGCCAACGATATGAATTAAGCTTTGTGAGATGTGAAACAATTCAGAAATTTATGTATTCCAATAGAGCCGCGAGAGAATGGTCGCGCCATCTAAGGCGTCTTGCAACAGATTAAGTTGGCGCTCCCAGTCGGAGATTTGAGTCCTCCCTTGGGCATATGTGTGTGTGCGCGTGCCTGCGCGCGCGCGCGCGCGCGCGCGCGCATGTGTGTGTGTGTGTGTGTGTGAGTGTGTGTGTGTGTGAGTGTGTGTTTGTTGTTAGATGAAGTATTTTGTAAGCGTAGGGACTGATGGCTGCAGCAGTTTGGTCCTTTAGGATTACGAACATTTGTACTTTTATTCAAACACAGAAAATTTCTTCTTTTAAGAGGGAAGCCTTGTGTAATGAGAAGCAAACGCAGTTAACCAAACTTACTAAAACAATTCCTGTTTATGATTTCTTCCTAGGTCGCTCACACATATCTCTGACTGGAGCGTATCGTTCTTGCGACACGACATATTACTTACTGCGACCTGTGAAAGGTTACGGTTGAGTTTTAAGTACACACCTATTAAACACAGCGCCCCTTGATGTGAACAGGTAATTCGTATATCATCATGTGAATTATTATACCAAGGTGTGCAACGGGAAATTGTATGAGACATATGGATTTATACATAGGTGGCCCAGCCGTAATAGAAATGTGGGCACCGTTTATCACAAAGATATAAAGAGTACAGCGTCATCTAGCTATGGAATGATACAAGAGATCACGAAAAAGTTCAGTTTCCTACGAAAATCCATGGACTTCGCATTTGAACATAGAATGGGTGAAACAAGTAACTACGTTCATGAGGTGTCAAGTGAATTACAACATACATAATAATATTTTCATAGCAATGCTGGATAAACTTGAAGTAATGATCAGGAGGCGAATTAAATCAAATTTTTATAAAGGTAAGGGACCAAGCCGCAGTGCTCATCACTCCCTAGACTTACAAATTACTTAAACTAACTTTTTCCTAAGACAACACACACACTGTCACGTCCGAGGGAGGACCCGAACCTCCGACGAGAAGCAGCCGCGCACTCCGCAGCAAGTCTCCTCAAAGCGCCCGGCCACTCCTTGAGCTGCGGGAATTTAAATATGTCCACTTAAACTGTTAATGGTTCTTGAATGCACTATGACACTGAAGGATCAGATCCCGAAAAGAACATTCACTCATCAGGTCCCTTGCCTAAGGGCACACAGAGATGTTAGTTGCTGGGTATGTCGATTAATTTAGAACTCGCTCAACCAGGCCACGCTTCACTATGCCTCAATCTGTTGTAAAATGAATCGTAAATTAGAATTCTTGCGAACATAGGCTCGCCGACAAAAAACAGCAGTCATAGCCATACCCTGCTTTACGTCGCAGTGACTGTTAGGAAAGGAGAGAAGAGTTAGTAAAATTATTTAATGTAAAGCCAATGCATTTACTAAATTTTTTGTTTCCACTTTTTCTCCTTAAAGGTCAGATTGTTTACCGACTCTGGATGATTGAAAGTATTTCGACCCTGAGAAAAGCCACCGTTTGCCGCATTCTGTCCACTTACTCCTGTCCATTTCCTCCTCCCCTTCCTAGAGCTTGATCTTCCTCTATCCGTCACCCCTCTCTGTCCTTGTCTTCTGTCCCTTGCTTCTGTCTTTCATCTCCTGCTCCCTTCTATCTCCGGACATGTCCTCCTCCTCCTCTCCATCCACTTCCTGGAAGCTATTTAAAATTAAGAAATTAAAAATGAGGAATTTACTTCAAATTTTATGGTAAATAAATATGTGATAACTTAGGAATACACTGAAACTTATGTGCCTTTAGTATCTAACCATATCAAGTAATGTATGCATGTCATTTTCCAGATCGGCCATCACATTACAGAAGGCATTTTGGAATGAATAATGACTTTTTTTAAATAAACAAACATATCCATTTGCGGTATGGAATCGAAATTGGTAAGAAAAAGTTTGGGATTTCATAAAAAAAGTAAATAAAAAAATAAAATAAAAAAAATCGACTTCCGGTCGCAATAGCCCACTTGCCCACTTCCGGTGCGAAACGCAAGTTGTAAATGGTACCAGTCGATCCGGCTTTGTACACTTACCATTAAATTGTATTGCATTTTACATTTCATACGACTCCCTCAGTTTCAGAAGAGGTGGAATGGTAGTCAGGGTAACCCTGTATACAGTTTGTTTTCAATCATATGTTTTACTGTACCGCTGTTTACGATGTAGTAGTGTAAATATTTCAAATAATGTCGGCCGGCAGATGTTGCCGAATTAGTGTGGTCCGTTCGGCAGTGTTTGTCCCTCAGCGGCAGGCGGCAGGCGGCAGGCTGCAGGCAGCAGGTAGCGGTCGCCACGGCGACGCGCGTGTCGACAGGGGCGCGGCCTGCATTGGCGCCGGTGCCGGCTCCCTTTTTTTCCGGCGGTTCTCCTCCGCCTTCCGCCTTCCGGCGGCCCCGGTAATCGCGCCTTAAATCAGGCGGCGTGGCGCGGCGCGGCGGCGTAATAACTCGCGTTAATTGGGCCGCGGCCGCGGCAGCCCCACGCCCCGCCCCGCCTCCGCGCACACCTGGGATCAGCCGCCGACACCACAGAGCAGGCCGGCCTGCGCCACACACACCTCTCAATAGCCCACAGTAAAGGTTACTTGTCCTGCAGTAGTAATGTCGATCATTTCCATTAAAATTCTGTCGTAAGTACGAAGTGTTGCGTCTCGCTGCAGAGCGCGCGGTTGCTCGCCGTGGACGTTCGAGTCCTCCCTGGGGCATGGGTGTGTGTGTTTGTCAAAAAAAAAAAAAAAATGTTCAAATGTCTGTAATTCTATCGGACCAAACTGCGTGGTCATCAGTCCGTAGCTTACAAACTACTTAAACCTAGGTAAACTAACCTAAGGACAACACTCACACCCATGCTCCAGGGAGGACTCGAACCTCCACGGCGAGCAACCGCGCGCTCCGCAGCGAGGTGCTTTAGACCGCTCAGCTACTCCACTGCGGCTAATGTGTTTGTCTTTAGGTTAGTTTACCTAGGTTTAAGTAGTTTGTAAGCAGTTTGGCCCGATAGATTTACAAACATTTGAGCATTTGAATTTGAACGAAGTGTTGCATCTCCTGCTGTTCCCGAAACATTGTATCGTATTATTCGACCACGTTTCAACAGCAAACCAAATTTTTGTCTCGTAAAGATGTAATGTATATGATCAAAACTATCCAGAAAGCCCCAAAAACGTACGTTTCACACATTAGGTGCATTGTGTTGCCACCTACTGCCAGGTACTCCATATCAGCGACCTCAGTAGTCATTAGAGTAGAATGGAGCGCTCCGTGACACTCGCCGACTTCGAATGTGGTCAGATGGTTGGGTATCACTTGTGTGAGAAGTTAACACACTCCTAAACATCTCTAGATCCACTGTTTCTGATGTGATGATGAAGTGGAAATGTGAAGGGAGACATACTGCACGAAAGCCTACAGGCCGACCACGTTTGATTGACAGAGAAAGCCGACAGTTGAAGACGATTGTACAGTGTAATAGGCAGCCATCTTCCCAGACCATCACACACGTATTCCAAACTGCATCAGGGTCTACTCAAAGTACTATGACAGTTACGGGGGAGGTGACAGATTATAATAATTTCCCAATAAGCCACACATCACGCAGGTCAATGTCAAACGATGCTTTGCTTGGTGTATGGAGCGTAAACTGTGGACGATTGAACAACGATAAAACGTTGTGTGAAGTGACGAATCAGGGTGCACAATGTGATGATCCGATGGGAGGGTACGGATGTGACCAATACCCGGTAAACGTTATGGTGTTATGTGGTGTTATGGTGTGGTCGTGTTTTTCATGGAGAGGACTTGCACCCCTTGGTGTTTTGCACGGGACTATCACAGCACAGGCCTACATCGATGATTTAAGCACCTTCTTGCTTTCCACTGTAGAAGAGCAATTGGGGGATGGCGATTGCATCTTTCAACACACACACTTGTTCATAATAGACGGCCCGTGGCAGAGTGGTTACACGACAATATCATCTCTGTAGTGGACTGGCCTGCACAGATAAAATATCTAAAATATTGAACTACGAATTATGAGAGCAACGAAGTCTTTTATATCCTCATATTATCCAAACTACAACTGCAAGATAGGCAGTAAATGACTGACATTTGAGCTTATGCTTGATTTCACTGGCAAAATAAGTTCAAAATGTTACATCTGTCACAAATATCTCTCGACTACTAATAACATCTCACTAAAGGACCACTTCAAAATCGCAGCAGTATAGCAATAAAAGCAAACATTTTGCTCAAAGAATTAAAAATATTGATTTTCGTCAAGACTACGACGGGATATTTTCACTCAAGAGTAATAATACACCACATTTGGCATCGGGCGAAAACGATTGACAGAGGAGGACTTAGTCTGATCTAACAATATTCAGAAACGACAAAAGTGGGATATAACGAGTCCTCGAATGAATGAGTGAAATGAATTATAGGTAATGAATCTGATACTGCAAGCAATGTCGCACTTTTATTAATTTTTTCTGAAACTAATTCTAGTATTGAATGGGCTTGGATAAACATTGCATTTCCATGCTGTAGTTCTGTTCTACGGCGTTGTGTAACGTCCCGTGTCGTCAATAATGAGAGAAATATTTATTTATTTATTATTGAAAGGCATGTTACTAGCATTAAGTGTGATTTTTCAAAGAATAATCAATAATAAAAATTGATGTTGTACCTAGTAATCTAATGCAAAAATATTCAAATGTTCAAATGTTTATTATGCTTAAGGGACTTAACTACGGGGTCATCAGTCCCTAAACTTACAAACTACTTATGAACTACTTACAACTAAGGACGGCACAAATATCCATGCCCGAGGGGGGATTCGAACCCCCGACCGTAGTGGCCGTGCAGACCGTGACTGAAGCGCCTCAGTCCCCTCGGCCACCGCGGCCGGGCAAAAATATTCGATAGCAGCTTTACGTTCAGGAAGGATATCTGCAATTAACAGGAGCATGGGCTTTGTTCAACAGAAATGATTTTAAAAATGAGCTCTGGAACTGTAGCATGTCTCCCACTTCCCCAAAAAGCCTGATGCACGGCGCAGAGGCCCCCGCTTGAACCGATGCAAACAAATCAACGAGCTCCGCCTGGCCGGCGTAGCGTGCGCGCTGCCCGGCAATCAGCTAATGAATGGATTAGGTAAGACGGCGCGTGCGTGCGGCCGGAGGTTGGCACCCCTGCCGGCATTAGCATAGTGACGGGCCGGGCCGGCGGCCACCCTTTCGCACGGACCATTCCGATTAACTCGCAGCGCGAGGAGCGGGCGTTTATCTCCGAGTGAGGCACGAAGAATTATTAATTATTCGGACAAAGAAATTAGACACAGCTGACGCACGCCGCCTTATCTCTGGCTGCTGTTTTAATGATTTAAGAGCGGCGGGCAGTAATTAGGGCTGTATCTGATCGCGTCCGCGGCCGTATCGTGACGCCCGGAGGAAGAGTCACCGCTCGCCGCGCCGGTCGATGTGCTCAGGGCGCGATCTGGCCGGTCCGTCACGGCGAAAATGTCTGCGAGAGCTTTTCAGCGGCTAGGGCATTACTGGGACAACGAGCTCCAACTACAGAGAAATTTGAACGGTTCTCAAATATTCAAATGTTTGTAAATCTGCTGGGTTATTAGTCCGTAGCTTACAAACTATTTAAACTAAGGTAAAGTAACCTATGGACAACACAAACACCCATTCCCGAGAGGGGACTCGAACCCCCGACGGCGAACGGCCGCGCGCACCGCAGCGCGGCGCTCCGACGCGCACGGCTAATCCGCCGCGGCTGGAACGGTTCTCTGTGTTTGTTATTTCTCTTGTGGCGCTTGATGAGGATTCTATTTGACAACTATGATTTTGTTCTGAAATACCCAATACGATGAATGAAACGTTATCGGGTTTTCGACCGCGTCAAGTAGTTAAAATCCCACAAGCTTTCGGCCAAGCACTTCTTGGCCATTGGCAAGTGGTATGACTGCCTGGTGACTGCTGGTGCGGCCTTGTATACGTTAACTGCCGGCCGTGACGTCACTGGTACCCGTGCCATCTCCATATATGGTAACGTTTTGGCTCGGTGGCCGGCGTGACCGCTTCATCTTCATTATCGCCGGGTTCCACGCCGCGTTGAGTTGCACGCCGCCGTCTCTATTGAGACTATTATCATTGATTTTATTTTCTGTTGCTTCCTTAATTACGCAATGCCAGCAACCGTTGGTGCGAACCACGACCGAGGTATCATCCAACATGATTCTCTGGCCGTTTTCTAACGCATGTTCTGATTATGCTGACTTCTCTTGGTAGCGTAGACGATAACACCTCTCATGTTCCTTCCTGCGTTCTTCTATGGTTCGCACAGTGAAAATAACATTACTTAGAAAAATATCTGTTAGTATGAAAGTTTTGGTGGAGTTTTCCACTCCATAATGACGTTATCAAGATGTAAATTAAAATAAGGCAGCGTTGTACTAAACCCTTGTTAGTCTTATATACACTACTACTATTTCCTCCGTATCGCCCGCAATGTTCTACAAATTTTAACGAAATACAACATCATACGAGCACTATACGGAGAAACTTTAAAGAAGTAGATTAGGACTAACGATAAGAGACAGAGTAAGAAATGAGAGATATTTTGGAAGAGAGAACCCTACAGCAGACCATAAAGGAATCGAGACTGAAATGGTATGGACTGTCGAGAGAATGGAGAATGACAGGATTTGAGGAAAATTACAAGATATGGAAATGGAGGACAAGAGACGAAGCGAAAGACCAAGAGAAATTGGGAGTGAAGGAAGGAGTGCAGAAATGAGGGCGAAGAACGGGGCAGAGTGCAGAGAGAATGATGGTGGGAAGATAGAAAGCGGTGGAGTGGCTTTCGTTCCAGTACAGTGTCGACGACGATGGTGACGCCATTCACTGTCACTGTTTTGTGCTGGCTGTGATGTCGATGTTTTGGAGTATCCTATTATTAGATGCTGTTAGTTCTCTATTAAAGTGGTGCCTTTTCTGCGGCCACTGACTCACCTGGGCGTTCCAGTGCAGTAGGCTGGCGGTTACAGCCAGGCCGAGGGTGCGGGCGCACCCCTGCTGACAGCCGGCCAGGCCGCTCAATTAGTCGTCCTGCGGAGCTCGCGTCGGCCGACGGAAGTCGTTTCATTATTCCCTCACCGGCGGGCACCGGGCTGGCTGCAGCGCCGATCCTTCCACTCTATTTATGTGCAGTGGACGTCAGGTGGGAGTCTCTGTCCTGAAGAAGCGGCTCGAGTCTCATTCCGGCAGAGGCAGAGGACGTCGGTACTTCTGTCACCCAATTTGTTTTCCAGACAAGGAAAATGGCCGCGCGGTCTAAGGCACCATGCTGCGGTGTGTGTGTGTGTGTTGTCCTTCGTGTAAGTTAGTTTAAATAGTTTGTAGGTCTAGGGACTGATGACCATAGCAGTTTGGTCCATTAGGTTATTAGTGTTTGAATATTTCAACAATTAAACAAGAAAAATAAAAAAAAAAGTAGCTTTCGTTGTCATAAACTGAGATTTCAAGTCCCACCATCAAAAAATACTTGCCGGCCAATTATGTACCGAAGTGAACGTTCATGAAACAGTGGTATTATCTGAACTGCAACGGAAAAGATACTTCACGTACGCTTCATTTCTTTACGCAGTCAGCAGTCAGTGGTCGTCATGATGATGGACAATTAGGCCTACGGCCATTCCGATCCACAAATTAAACAAACGACGTTGTCTTTAGTGTTCGGACATGTTTTGCCATACCTGAACTATCATCGGTAGGAACTATCATAGAGCCCTTGCTCTCTCGATTGTCATATTCTGTACGGCCTTCTTTATCCATAAATAATATAAAAACGTATGTATTTAAGTGTAGCTATATACGTATGTGTGTGTGTGTGTGTGTGTGTGTGTGTGTGTGTGTGTGTGTGTGTGTGTGTGTGAGTGAGTGAGGGAGAGAAATAGATGGAGAGAGATAGGGGGGGGGGGGGAGTATCTGTGTATCCAAACTTGGGAGACATATTCTTTTCTTAATCACTGTCATTGATATTCTTTATTGTCGGGCAACAATCGCTGTGCTGGAAAACGCACCACTGCCAAGGGCATGGGTGTAGGGTTGAGAAAAGAAGGATAGCCCTCGAATCATGGGAAACGAAACATTATTCATCCACTATTTGCGAACAGCTGACTTTACCGTATTGTAACAAACATTACACAAAAACTTTACAGACATTTTTCTCGCTGACAACCCCTACAAAATGATGACTTCATGCACTAAAGCTACGCCATTCGGGTTTAGATTTCAATTTATAACTATGACATGTATTCATGTGACATTTTTAAACAGTATGCACATATAGTATACCAAATTACATGCTAGTACGAGACAAGATACCGAGTCATAAGCCGCGAGATGCATAAGAAACCAACCCATCACGCATGCAGTTTTAATTTATTATGTCTTTCGTACTAACTCCATTCACAATATATTTTTTAGTTAATTTCCTATTATTCCACTAAACGTATCTGAAAAATTATAATCCTACACATTTTTCAGGAGTTACGTCATAAGTATTGATATGGATGGTAACGAAACTACAGTTCGAAATGCGTTGCGAATTGGACAGAGAGCCGGCAGAAGGAATAAATACATGAACGCTCGTTGCTGGATACCTCAGCTGGTATAATAGGAAATCTTGTCACGGTTATTTCTGTGGTACCGAATCTGCCTGTTTATCTGTTGTATAAATACACAGAGAAACACGCCATGTATTTTTATTGTCACACTTTCAAGTTGAAACATCGAATGTTACTAAACATGCTGTTAATAGTTACAATCATATTCCTGTTATTTTTCACTGCATTGTTCTTCGCAGCCTAAGCAACATTTCACAGTCACGACACTGCAGCAGGAAAGAGAACAAAATAGGTTCGTAGGACGGGGACTATGGGTCAAGTGATAATACCGTTACAAAAATGTTCTAATGTTTGTTAACCTATTGGATCAAACAGCTATGGTCATCAGTCCATAGACTTACAAACTACTTTAACTTACTTACAATAAGGAGAACACACACAGCCATGCCCGAGGGAGCGTATCTCCACCCACAACATGATGCCTTAGACCACGCGGCTACTCTCGCGCGGCCTTTTTCCGAAGGATAATTATTGTAACCATAAACTACATGTAAAATTTTAGTTGTTTCGTCATCTTTGTAGTTTCAAAATCATCCGTGATTTTGCGCCTAACGTTACAGCATAACCAGTAAACATCAGCTGCAGTTCTTTATTCTCACCGTAGATTTCCTCTGTGAAAACATGTTTATACGCAGATGCGAGAACGGTTGCATTTGTGTTAAAAATTTCCTTCCTATCAAATCTAATAAAAAAATCTGATGTGACTTCTCAGTATTTAAAACTGTCGACCGTATTTTAAGACTGCAATTTTAAGTCTTATTGGTCGCTCTCCGATAACTTGCTCTAGGGTTTAAAAAGTTTCACCTTCTGTTCGACCTTTGTTTGTTTGCACAGATTTTAGCGACAGTAAATTCTTACTTAATTGCCAGAACCCCGAAATACCTTTACAAGCTCAGGATATATCCCATGCTAGGTAAGTAACTTGCTGTTACACTGCCATAACTTTTTGAAGGCTTCTGAATTTAAGTAGGTCTCGTATCTCAAATCCTCTTCTGCAGCCCTCGGACTTAATTACTGCTTCTTACGCTTGCGACGTGTACCATTCACGGAGGCAAAGTGTACGAAAGCTCAAGTGGAAGTAGTCCCCTCTACAATAGCGGAACAGAAAGGGAGCACGGGCAGGCGAAGGCGCTAAGAAGGAGGTGGTACTTCTGCCAGCCATCCCTGGGCAACGGCGTGCGAAGTTGGCAGGGTAGACGGAGTGTGCAGAAGGCATTGTTCCACAGGTTGTAATGAATCAAGGTGGGAACGTCGTTAGGCGGCGAGAGGCGGGAACAGCGCGTTGCTAGGCAACGGGAGCGAACAAATGGACCGCGGGGGCGGCTGTCAGATTTAGTGCGCACGCTCCGAGCAGGACGCCGGCGGTAGATCACGACACCAACCCCGGGCCGCGTCCTTCCGTTCCACAAAATCCCTCTTTAAGCTTCGATCTTCGGAAAAAAAACTTCTACCTCTATTTTCTTGCAAAATGAAGCCGCTACTGAGGGATCGCCAGCACAGTTATAAACTTCAAAAGTATTCACGAAAGAAAGTCTGTATGGGTATTGTTAACGAAAAATCCATACATACTATACACAAACATCAGGTAAGAATCATCATTACTGTTTACAAGGAAATTACTGTAGGAGGTTCATAAAGAGAAACGACTCTAGTGAAAACAGTTCAGGTGATGGAGATTTCCTAGGAGGATTTAGGCGTAACTAGTAACTAATATTCATGCAGGAGAAGGGTATTAAAAGCATATTCATATACACAGTATTTATAGACAATTCAAACGCTAGATAATCACAGAACAAGCGTAACCGAACGAGTTGTCATAGAAACGCTTAGTAAACCGTAAGTCTGCAACGATAATATCAGACTTGAACATTTTGCTTACTGGTTCTGAGGATTCGTCAGGTAAGGCTTCGCGTTCCTCTTGATACTCTGTATTCACCTTACGTTTTAGTTTGTACTTTTTGTTCTTTTCGCTAATGTATCCCTTTTTTCTCTCTCTTTTTTTGCTTTATAAGAAAGCATCTTCTCGCCTTTAGCTGTACTGGACGTAAACGGGATGTTCATCAATAACTCTACATATTCTTGGCGCCCTTTCTTCTTTCACTTACGTCGACGTAAACGGCTCATCCTTTCACTAGATGACATTCAGGTACTCAGTAACTGTTACACCTTCTGAGTAGCTTACTTACACGATGAAATCAGGCCAAGAAATGCACTCAACAGAATTTCATGACTAAAGAAATGCATTTTCCGGTCACGTGATCAATGACGCAGATCGTTTTAGAACCTTTGGCGGTCGCATGCAGGACAACGAGATGTCATGGAAACGCGTAATGACTCTAAATTACGCTATCGTTTACGTCACTTCCGTACTTGGTACTCATATTTCTTACAATCTGGCAACAATCACTGTGGGTTAAAAATAACCTACGCTAGGAAAGATATGACGGTTATAACAGTACGCAGAAAACTTCCCCATCATGCGACGCATGAATAGTGAAACTTTATTCAATCACTGTTTGAGAATCTCAGCACTTAGCGACTTGCAACAAGTTTGAGGCATAATTTGGAACTGTTACGAAACTTCTCACTGACAAAGCCGAGAAATAATGCAAGGGAGAAGTTTGTCGTTAATTAATTTTCCGCTTTACTTCTAACTTGTGATTGTATTACTGAAATTTATGCACATACGGACCACTGAATGTACCACTGAAATTATATCATAGTACGATTCTTAGTTCAGGTGATATATCGTCATGAAAATGAGTTTGTAATTTAGTACGTTTTCCCTACCTAACCCTATTAGCAACACATTTCGTACACAGTTTTCTAAGATTCTTCTAGAGGTGCCAGGAACATCATATTATTGTAAAATACCTTAATTAGGCAACGTCATGAGGCCTGAGCTGTGTGAGAAACAAATTTAAGTGGACTTACAGTGATGGTTAAAGAGAATTTAAGGAGTGGAATAAGAGAAGAACCATGTATGTCGACTCCATAATAAATAATCTGACGGACAACAAAAATATTACAATAAAAATAACAAATTTCCAGCTTGGTGTTTTGATAAGCACACCAGAAATGCCTTACTACGAAATTTAATGTCGTAAACAAAATCATCTAGAAACGAAGATGCTTTCTAAAAAGAAATTGTTTCACAATTAACGTAAATAGCTTTTGATATTTTATCACATGGTTTAATACTTTGTTAGATACTCGTCTGAGAAATGATAATTTGAGTTTTTTTAATTAATGTTTTAAAGTTCTATTTTTACCTTGTATAGCCTTGTAGTTCTTCCCATACATTTAATGCGTGTTAGCCTTTTGAAATTCAAATGTTCAAATGTTTGTAAATCTATCGGACCAAATTACGTGGTCATCAGTCCGTACCTTACAAACTACTTAAACCTATGTAAACTAAACCAAGGACAAACACACACACCCATGCAACAGGGAGGACTCGAACCTCCACAGCGAGCAACCGCACGCTCCGCAGCGAGACGCTTTAGACCGCTTGGCTACTCCACCGCGGGATTTTGAAATTCAACAGTGAACAAATTTCTCAAAGAAAGAGGGGCCGCCCGCGGTGGCCGAGGGGACGAGGCGCTTCAGTCACGGTCTGCACGGCCACTAGGGTCGGGGGTTCGAATCCCCCCTCGGGCATGGATATTTGTGCCGTCCTTAGTTGTAGGTACTTCATAAGTAGTTTGTAAGTTTAGGGACTGATGACCCCGCAGTTAAGTCCCTTAAGCTTAACAAACATTTGAACATTTTGAAAGAGGGCTCCAGACACTAACTGCCTGCAAGCTAAGCTGCGTAGGTGAATGTAAGAAGCTACCCCATTTTACACTTGCGACATGCACTGGAGAGGCCTTTTTATTTATATGATTTATGGATTCGACTATTAAGTGTTTTATGCGGTGTACGTGAGTCTTCAATCTGGTATGTAATTTGTTTATACAGTTGTAATATTCTTGACGTGCTTTATAAATGTTGTTTTAAATACTGACTCATGGAACTTATTTTTACAGCAGTAAATGATGTTCAATCATGTCAACGAAGTCGATATATGATATTTTAAAGCAATATTTCATATCGCATCACCAAGCCGGAAATTTGTGATTTTCATGAAAAGGAGGAAGCCTGGTACTAACGTTACTAGTGTAAGTGAGGGTTGCGTTGAAATGATACCCGAAGAAATTTAATTATGTTTCACAGATGCGAAAATCTGAAATATTTCAACATAATTTATATTGGATATAGTAATGTATAATGAGTGTAATTGACTGAGAACAAAAGGTTTATGAAAATCGCATGATATATTTGTAAGAGGCTTCACAAACGATATTCATCTGTGGAATGAACCCCTGTGTCTCTTCCAAACTTCCAAAACGCAAACCAAATAGAGGTAACACATTTGTGGAAGACAATAAAAGTTGAGAACATTGAGGTCTTAAAACGATCACTGCTGGGACTGTAATTTCATGATGAGTCGAGAGTTTGTCAGACCAGCATTCGAACGCGGGCTATTGAATTCAGTTTATTTAGGACATGACAATAGTTTTGTGCGTAATGCTTAGCCAAATACTCGATACATTATGAAATTCTCCGGGGCAAAAACGAGTATTACGTAGAACTAATATACGTTCATAACAAAGATGTGATACGAAATTTAGAGGCGGTTATGATCGTAACAAGGCTTTTACTTGAGAAACTAACTGACTGCTTTGCGGACGCTGATTACTTGTTAACCATGTGACAGACAGACGACAATGTTTTATATCACAGAGAGTAACCAATAGATCCTGATATCGGTGCCAATGTTGGATACTGAAATGGTAGAGCCGGCCGCGGTGGCCGAGGGGACTGAGGCGTTTCAGTCACGGTCTCCACGGCCATTACGGTCGGGGGTTCGAATCCCCCCTCGGGCATGGATATTTGTGTCGACCTTTGTTGTAGGTAGTTCATAAGTAGTTTGTAAGTTTAGGGACTGATGACCCTGTAGTTAAGTCCCTTAAGCTTAACAAACATTTGAACATTTTTGAAATGGTAGAAGAATTGCGTTTGGTGTGAGATCAGTCGGGTCGGGTATTTGTTTCGTCGAGATCATTAATCACGAACAGCAAGTGCATGATAGTGTTGTTGAATCCTTTACGATAATGAGGTAGGATATGAAATACATTCTAGTTTGTTGCTACTGCAAACGTATTACTTGCACAGAGTTTTAAAAAAATCGCAAAGACTAGGAATAATTCATTCTCTTTTAATGCATGATTATTTAATCGCAATGAAAGATTAGTGGTTATTGCAATAGTAAGGGTTATTCTAGGTACATCAGAATCATTTGCAAGACAGATGTTGCCATTAATGAAAGAACACCATTGAAAATAACGGGGAGAACAAACCATGAAACATTTTAGTCGGCATCGTTTATTATTATAAGATCAAATTTAGCGTAACTGTTACTAGTGAGACTACAAAGGATGTTCGTGGAAAAGTTTTGTAGTTTCAAAAATTTATTATTTGGAAACTGTTATAATCAGAGGTAATTTGGACCAAAATAATAAAAATAGTCTCTAATAAACATGGGCTCTAAAATATAGTACGTAACTTAAGAGGTATGATAGATTTTAAGGTATGAAAATTAAAACACAAGTTTACTAGCTTTTTTTTCAAATATTTTTTCCGGTGATATCCGTGAATAACGGAATAAAGGAAAAAAATAAAATCACTGAAAATTTTAATGTTTTCCTTACAACTAATTATAGTCTATTTTATAACGTCTATAAATGACAGAATAACACTCTTAAAGTTTTATGTCTGAGAACAACTTCACTTACTAAGAAATCTATCTGTCACATCAATAAACACCATACAAGTGGCCTCCGATACGATTGCCGCATGAATCGGGTGAACACGGGGCACTTTAGCAGCGGTAACTGAAAATGCGAGAGCAGAAATAATTTGCCTGGCTCGCCGAGTAACAGACAGCGCGACACCGCGTGGCAGCGGTGTTGACAGCGCGGCGCTGCGGACGTAACAAGTGCTCCGTAACGAAGCAATCTATGTATCTGTGCTGTGCTGTGCGCTATACGCCGCCTCCTCGACAGGCCAGCTACTGTTACACTAATTGGACGAAATACAGCCGTTTCAAAAACCAGAAATTACGAATGACAACCTCTGTTGTCTGAAAATGTGTATTTATTAGGCGTCTCTGTTTTATTTCTCTAGTTGGCAATTTTCGGTGCTCTCTCGAATTGTGACGCGCGTTTTAGTAACTGTACGTAAGTCAGTGCTCATGCATCAAGTGATGCAGGAATGACAAGCCTGATAGTTGTAAACGATTTCGATCGTGAAACGTAGTTTCCAAACATTTAAGAATGTAGAGGAAACAGAGCGCTTCAGACAATCGACTGAAATAACAAGTTTATTTCAGTCTTAATAAATTTGCTTCTACTAAGCATTTTAGCTGTTTAAAATTGACGCATCGGGTGGAGTATAATTGTCGTGTTTAACGTATGTTCTGTTTACGGATTTGCGATAATCCGATAGACTGCAGTGGTCGCAGACCTCCTTTTTCTGTCCGTCGTGTCACTTATATTAAGTCCGCGTGACCTTTGACGTAATGGGAAAGAGCCTATAACAACCGAACACTGTCATGGTCACCACGAAGTCTCAAAGACAACATATATATGTCGTATTGTTTCAAAATAGCCGCGTGGTCTGAGGCGCCATGGGACGAATTGTGGGGCTGCTCCCGTCGGAGATCCAAGTCCTCCCTTGGGCATGTGTGTGTGTGTGTGTGTGTGTGTGTGTGTGTGTGTGTGTGTGTGTGCGTGTGTGTGTGTATGTGTGTTTAGCGTAAGTTAGTTTTACTAGTGTGCAGAGACCGATGTCCTCAGCAGTTTGGAACCTTAAGTTTACATACATATGAAAATTTTATTTTAAATGAAATAAATCACTACGTGAATCGTGTAGTGGATATCAAATAAACTGTGACTAATAGCATTGAACTTCTTGTCTGAATCGACATCCGTAAGAGTTACAGTAAAGTGTAATCTGAACGGGTCACATAAAAGCCGAGGCAGAATAGCCGTGCGCACTAATGCCTTGCTGCGGTGCGCGCCGCAGTTCGCCATCGGGGGGTTCGAGTCCTTCCCGGAGAACGTGTGTGTGTTGTTGTTGTTAGGATAAGTTAGTTTAAGTAGTTTGTAAGTTTCCGGACCGATGACCACTGCAGTTAGGTCCCATAACTTAACAAACATATGAACATTTGATCACATTTAAAGTCATCTAAGATGAGCAACGCGTTAGGAACCGTTTTGTTGTGATAACGAGTTAGTAAACTCGCAGTACTGGCTGGCTGCAACAGTTAATCCACAGAAAAATTATTTGAAACTTGCAACTGAAATGAAACATAGAAGAATACCGTTCGCTTACTGAATTTATGTATGTAAGAAATTTACATCTAGAAGTGACCTGCATTTCCAGGAATTTTAACTCAAAGATAGTTGGCAGATGAGAGAGATGCCACCGATCGATGGATTCAGAGTCGTGAATGTCTCTGTGCCAGTAGACACTAAGTAGTAAGTTAAGGTAAGGTGGAAACGCGTGGTGCGTATCGGGTAGTGGGTGTTATAGCAAGAGCCCTGGCTGCGGACATAGTCGTCGTAGATAAGATCCCCGACCCCACAGGATCTTTTTCTCCACTGATTTTGAATTGTTATAATGATTCTCATAATTCCATAAGTCCATTGACTTTCTTCATTATGTACGGAATAAGTGATTTACCTTTTACGATTCCTGTACAACGATTGGGAATATGTAAACATGTAAATGAAGGCTTCCTCTACCATTCCATTACCTCTGTCAATAAAATTATTCTGGGTGTCGGACAGCATCTTCAATATATTAAAATTAAAATTCATGGACGTTTCGGCCACTATTGCACATGTCCTTATAGGTGTAGTACCTGCCGCGGCAGAATAGCCGTGCGCTCTAAGGCGCCCTGCTGCGGTGCGTGCGGCCGTTCGCCGTCGGGGGGGTTCGAGTCCTTAGGTTTATCGTCCCGTCGGCAGTTTGGTCATTAGAGGGTTTGAGTCCTCCATCGGTCATAAATGTTTGTGTTGTCTTTAGCATAAGTTACTTTAAGTTAGTATAAGTATTCTGTAGGCCTAAGGACTGATGATCAACGTAGTTAAGCCCCTTGCATTTACAAACATTTTTTGTATAGTATCTACTGCGACAGTCCTGGTACTGTATAATCTTACCTTATGCTTAGTCTCTGATAACAGTGAAATCGATTCGATACAATCTGATACTACAGTTAGATTTATTCTATTTTGTAGCACTAGTATAGCCTGTCGTCGAAATTCAACCAATCACGTTTACAAAGTAATTAAACTAAAAAAAAATTATGCAATTGGAATGTATTGGTTCAAAATGTTCAAATGTTTGTAGAGCTTATGGGACTTAACTACTGGGTCATCAGTCCCTAAACTTACAAACTTCTTATGAACTAGCTAATACTAAGGACGGCACAAATATCCATGCCCGAGGGTGATACGAACCCCCCCCCCCCCCGCCCCCCGACCGTAATGAATTGCTGTGCATATTCTTAGTTCTTACCAGAGCCATTCAAATTCTGTCGATTATAAACATAATTCATTATTGAGTGTATCTCAAAAGGACTTTTCCGATTTCAAGAGACTATGTATCTGCTAAGTAGACGGTAGTGGCGAATGTTAAGCAGAGGACGAGAAAATATTTATTTTCAAACGAACCATCCAGTTTTATAAGTTTGAATATCTCAGATGGATGCACATCACACCTTGGAGTACATTTTACATTTACGTTTAGGATCAAAGTTGTTCGGTTACCTGTCAGGAACGTTAATATATCTCCACCATCTACGACAAACTTGACCCATGCTTTTTATACGCTGTATGTCACTGTTTTCATGTGCTGACAAAGTTCACCTGCTGTTGTTGGAAGGCGTAAACATACATGGAATCTTTGAAAAATTCCCAAGTAAAGGAATACGTCGACGGCCTGAGAGTGGCTAGTCTCTGACGCCATTGGCTTGAGAAATGCTGCTACATACCGGGCCCAGCTCAACGTAGCTCCATCCCCTTGAAAAATGAAATTTTCAGCACATTTCCGCAACTGTGGGAGACGCCAGATTTCCACCTCATACATGTGGGTGATTTCTGAAAGCATGCCAACGTTCGTGACAGACCGGTACCGGCAGCAAATCAACATCTGGCGCAAGCTTTCGGTTTCGACGCAACAGTTAAATAAAATTCGATCCAACTGTTGTCTCCACTCAGGTGGAGTGTGATTAGCCCTGTGATATAGTGTGATGTAGTGTTTCTAGGAACAGTGGAAGCATTAAGCACACCGAACAGCGGAGTGAGATCTCATTACGTACGCAGGATGTAATGGTGCCGAGCCTGCGCCATTGTTTTGCAGCAGCGGAGCCGCGGGGTGGGGAGCGGTCCACACGCTTGATTCCCGGAAACACGCGGGGCGCGGGTTGCAGCCTCGCGGCTTAACGCGTTTAAAGCTGCCGATCTAATTTGCGGGGCGCGACGCGCACCGGAAGCCTCGAGCGCCCGGCTGCTGCAGCCACCCTGCTGCCTCCTGGCGGCGGCCGCGCGCAATGCGCGCCTCTCTCACGTCTTCTTTTGTGCGTTTCGTAATTATGGTATATTGATTACAGTGTCAATGTAAAAATAGTCGATAAATCAGATTGATCGTCGTCAACAGAAAGCTCATCCTGAAATTGATTAGTAAAGCCTCTATAAAGTATTCCACACCACGTTCATTTTTAATCGTCTTCACTTAGAAAAAATTTCATGTGAAATTTGCTGGATAGTAATCTGACTCACGTTAAAGTGCCGTCGCTTCATTCTATCCATTTTAATACTGATCAGAGTGGTTTTAAAGCCAAGCAACTACTAGGATATATTTCATCTAAAACTCGTTGTTTGCTGAGTTGACACTGCTTCTATATACTACTTTTTTTTACTCTCCCTTTTCTTTTTCTTCTTTTTGTTCTTCTCCTTCTTTACAAAGTTTACTTGGCTGTGCAGCCGCAGCTTACCGTCTTCACCATTCTTCTTTAGCTCTACTCGCCATATTTTTTTAAATACCGTATTCTCGGTCGTCCCCTCGTTTTCTTCTCTAGTATGCTGCCAGTGAAGATGTTTAGTACAAGAGCATCACGTCTGATCACATGTCCAAGGAGTATTTCTTCTCTATGACCTACAACTTTCATACGTTTCTGCTTCTTTCCTATTTCGTATATCACCACCTCATTCGGTTTTCTCTCAGTCCAAATTCTTCTTGTAATTGTTCTCCAGAATTACATTTCAGTAATTTCCAGGCGACGTTTCTCCTGCTCTGCTAAGATCCAGGTTTCTCATTCGTATCTCGGAACACTCCACACAAAGCTCTTCACAAACCTTTCCATGTTGTGGATACTAACGGGCTTGTTCAATACAAGGTTCTTATTCTGGAAGGCACTCTTGACCGTTATTATTCTTTTCTTTGATGTCCTCGAACCATCTATTGTTTTGTTGTACAGTGATTCTGAAATAGTGAAATTTGGTTACATCCTCTTGTTGGTCACTACCTATTTTTATTGCGGTCATAGCCCTTCCACGTTGGGTCCGGAGGTCTTGGGGTAAAGCTCTCGAGTGGGTTCGAATCCCGTTCGGATCTCATATTTTTTCAGTCTGCGCTTTAATCCATTCTTCACCTCTCAACGATGCGAGGATTCGCCAGAAACGACACGTGGTTCGGATTCCACGTTAAGCTATAGGTCCCCTTTCCCCGGTTGGATAATTGGGATGGGCTAGGGACACGCAAGTTGCCGAAGTGGTGTCCAAATGAAAGACTTGCCCCAGGCCAATGAGCAACACGAAATTATTGTTATTACTTCTTCCATCTTCCTATAGTAAAGACATTCGACTCCTCACTTTTTTAATTTTTTGTTTTATTTCTATTCTCTGTTGATCTAGAACTTGAGCATTTTAGGTAGTTATTTCTATGAATCTGCTATGCTGCAATATAATCGGAAACTCCGATGTGGTGGATTGGAATACCATCAGTTTTAATTCTGGTCACATTTTCTTAAAACTATTTTCATTTTTGATTCTTTCTTTCAAGTGAGCATCGATTTAGCTCATGCAAGTGGAATCTTCTAGCTGGAAGTAATTTTGTTATTCATCTTTCCTGTTTTAGTTTCTCTCATTACCACTTTTCAGTACTTTCGCCTACATAAGTTCCCTGAGCTGCTTCTTCTTCTTCTTCTTCCACACTTACTCTGGCAATATTTTTCTCTGGTCCGCTATATTTTTTAACAGACTGCCGTCTCACCACATTCTTCATACGCTCAATTAAAATTCTAACTTTTAGCCTGATTCACACTTGATTTGTCTTTTATTTAACGTGGTATGTAATACCGCCATTTGTGAACTCTTACTGAAAATCAGGAAAAGAATATCATTCTGACAACGTGGCGACGTGGCGAACATAAATATCATCTCGTTGAGTCTTTCACGTTACTAATAAGCGTACGGCATTATCCGAGAGCTATTCTTTTAGTTTTATTTGTTTTCAAGGCCCGATCGTTCGTGAAACAGAACCCCAGGTGATCATAAAATATTTATTTATTTTATTTTATTTTATTTTATTTTTTTTTTGGGGGGGGGAGGGTGTTAGGGGCAACATTTAACTACACTGCCAGCTACTAGTCTTGTATAGTTCGGAAGTTATTCTTAATGGGTGTACAGTATCTCTGGCTCAACATCTTTGGTGACTGCACTTTGTAACTTGCTGCAACCAAAGATGTTCAGCCAAAGATACTGTAGTCATTAAGAATAACTCCAAAATTGTATAATCCTATTTCGATAGCATAGGTTCGCATGGTCTTTGACTCATGCAGTCAGCACAGTGCCCTGCTTATTATTCTCAGTCCATTCTCGTCTATTATGTTTGTTTGACTGGAAGGATAATCCAATATGACCGTTGTAAATTTAGTGATATCGACTCCTGCTGTTTTCAGCCAGATTCAGTTCATTTAATGCATTTGAGCCGGCCGCGGTGGCCGAGGTGACTGAGGCGCTCCAGTCACGGTCTGCACGGCCACTACGGTCGGGGGTTCGAATCCCCCCTCGGGCATGGACATTTGTGCCGTCCTTTGCCTTAGTTAGTTCATAAGTAGTTTGTAAGTTTAGGGACTGATAACCCCGTAGTTAAGTCCGTAGACTATACAAACATTTGAACATTTTTTGAACATTTGAATGCTTTTGACTAACCTGTTTTAATACCTTGGAAGTATTTATAACACAATTTTAGTAGTCTGATACTTCCAGTCTTCCACCATGTGTGTGCTATTTTGCTTCTTACTTTCTTTTTATTGTGTGCATTAATTATTTTTGTGTAGTTTATGTATGACGATGGTCCAGGACCGAAACTAGTCGATTTTAAGGATTTGCTAAAAGCTTGTGGTAAAAGACGCATTTTATTAAATACGTGGCGGCTGTTAACTCTAACCTTACCAAAACATTGATTTCACGAATGTATTCCTATAGGAGGACGCCATCTAAATGATATGATTCTAAAGAAATGATGAATTACATGAATCTTTCGTAAATAGCAAACCTATAAGATTTCAGTTAATATGCATTAAATTTATTTTCTTCGCCGCTTCGTATTGGGTTGTGGAAATGTTCCCGTTTTTCTGAGCCGCGCCGGCCGCGGTGGCCGAGGAGACTGACGCGCTCCAGTCACGGTCTGCACGACCACTACGGTCGGGGGTTCGAATCCCCCCTCGGGCATGGATATTTGTGCCGTCCTAGTTCGTAAGTAGCTCATAAGTAGTTTGTATGTTTACGGACTGATGACCCCGTGGTTAAGTCCCATAGACTATACAAACATTTGAACATTTTTCTGAGCCGCCCTGTATAACACTAAACGCAGAAGAGTTAACAACACCTATGTCATCCCGGGTAAGGGGGTGTCGACAGAAAGGACATTCGGTTACCGCTTAACCATAACAACATGCGGATCCTCGTCAATTGCGGATAAAGCCAAAGAAACAGTAGAAATCTAGAGACAGATCTTAAGGCCCCCTTTTTTTTCTTGACAGGATCTAGAAAATTTTCACTACATTTAAAATTGTAATGTAGTGGTTTAAAAAAATGTAAAAATAAGGAAAACAATTACACACTAATGGCATTTGGTATCCGCAACATTAAAAAAAATTATTTTTGTCAGATGCACTCTGCGCAAAAACAAAGCGCTGCTGTTGGAAGTGAGTGGGAGTTTCTTCGGTGGGACAGTGTACCAGTTCTCCGGCCACGCGGAGGCGCTCTGTGGAATGGATTCGCCGCGGGACTGACGCTGGCCCGCCCATCAAGACGAACCGCTGGCTCAATCATTAAAACGCCGGAAAAACGGAGGGAGGGGGGCGGGCAGTGGAGGGGAGGAGGATCGCGGTGGTGGGGGCAGGAGGGGGGGGGGGGGGGTGGGAGCGCGCGTCCGCTGCTCAAGTATTCATTGGCTCCGCGTTTGATTCTCTCACGTTGGGCGCTCTGCCACCTTTCGCAGCAGATCGCTGTAAATATAACATCCTGTGTGGCCACGGTTAAATATAGCGCCGCGTTTTCACACCTCACAAATTATTAATTATCGACCGCAGCAAGGGGCCGCCGTGGCGGCGGACCCCGCTGAATTTTTGCCTTAGTTGTAATGTTTCCGACCGCGATATGCCACCGGCCGAAATTTTATAAAACTTTCAGCCCGCGGACGTAGCTGGTGGCGAATGATTCATCGCGCACATTGCCTAGAATGAGAATACCCGGGAGCCGTTGTTAGGCAAACGAGTCGTGCGGCGCTTGCGGTCGCGAGGCGGCCTACATAAGTCAGCAGGGCGCGACCTGGCGCAACGCTGCGAACAGGCGGCCGCGCGGCGCTCCGGCCCAGCCTGCTGACACACTTAGCGCGCGTCAAATGTTCAAATGTTTGTACAGCTTATGGGACTTAACTACGGGGTCATCAGTCCCTAAACTTACAGACTACTTGTCAACTACTTACGAACTAGGACGGCACAAATATCCGTGCCCGAGGGGGGATTCGAACCCCCGACCGTAGTGGCCGTGCAGACTGTGACTGGAGCGCCTTAGTCTCCTCGGTCACCGCGGCCGGCTACACTCACAAGTAAACCTCCGGAAGTGACACTCTCCAATTATTCTTAAATTTAAATTTATTATAATACATGCTACACTAAGGGACGTTTACCTTTTTTCTGAGGTAAAACGTATTTAAGGAGTGGAAAGATCCCTCTGAAATGGAAAAAATGCGATACCTTGGGGATTAGGCTTAGAAATTAGTGAAACGATTTCAATGATCTTTGTTATGACAATATCTTTGCAAAATTTGGTCTCTTTCGGATAGTTGATTCCCTAATTATATATATATAAAGTCCAGGTTGGAATTAAACAATATAATAAGGACAGTTTACAGCCCGATCGGTTAGTCGTGTGGTCTAACACACCGCTATCCAAGCCGGGGAAGCGTACCGGCGGATTAACGAAGGCCGGCCGCGGTGGCCCCGCGGGGACTGAGGCGCTCCAGTCACGGTCTGTACGGCCACTACGATCGGGGGTTCGAATCCCCCCTCGGGCATGGATATTTGTGCCGTCCTTAGTTGTAGGTAGTTCGTAAGTAGTTTGTAAGTTTAGGGACTGATGACCCCGTAGTTAAGTCCCATAAGCTGAACGAACATTTTTGATTAACGAAGTGGAGGGGGGATCGGAATGCCGGCCAGCCTGGGTGTGGTTTTTAGGCGGTTTTTCACAGAAAATTACACGATTCGCAAACATTTCGTAACACTTTACACTTTCACACATAACCCTATACGCAGACATTTGGGGTAGGGTAGCGACAGGAAGGGCATTCGGCCACCCACTAAATATTAACGCTCGCCAAATCCGAATTTATCAAGACGACCCTGCATTTGCGGGAACATGGCTAAGACAAAGAATAAGAATAACGACAGTTTACAACTCAACGCAAAGAAGTGACGACTGCCTACGACAGGCTCATAAAAAAGACAGACATATACAACACTTTATCGGAAGATTACGGTTGTGTGACTGCTTGATTCCGTGACTGTTCTATTTTTTGAAGAAGGCCATGGCCGACAGCTCAAAGTTGTATGTGTGTGTCTTTTTTAAGTGCCTGTCGTCACGTCTTTGCGATGATCTGTAAACCGTCCTTATATATTTGATTGGTAAACAACCCTTATATTGCCACACTAGTTTGCCCATCAAGCACCTTCTGAAACTGTAGTTTTGAACTGTTTTATCTCTTTCAAATGCCGGTATTCTCTTATCTCTTCAGCTACTTCCATAACGAAATGAGACGTTCTACAATTAAAGTAATAAATTGATATCAGATCACACAAATTCTTCATTTGTGTAAAGTATTGAAAATAGTATTGCTTGTAATATAGATCTGAATATGTTTATTTATTGCAAAGTCGTTTGGCTGAACGTATCAGTATAGTTTGATACACTCGTTTTCCCGACGAATAATAAACGCGGAAAAAAATAATATTCAAAATTTGAACCAGTAATAACATGTAGGACCAACTCATCAGTTCGTGTTTTCTTCTGTATAACAGGTGTCTCTTAAATGAAGATTTTATGTTTCGTTGATGGTACTTGAAAAATGAAAATTATAGTTTTCGTGCTGCATTTTTTCGTAAATAATCCTACAAATAAATTGTAGAACATTGTCTTTCAAACGCCGATAGTCGTACAAACATGTAACTTGACAGTG
Organism: Locusta migratoria; assembly: GCA_026315105.1. Classification (NCBI taxonomy): domain Eukaryota; kingdom Metazoa; phylum Arthropoda; class Insecta; order Orthoptera; family Acrididae; genus Locusta; species Locusta migratoria. The sequence goes on from CM048744.1 coordinate 769,590,937, forward strand.
GACAAAACACTATTACTTAAGGAATATTTGAAAGACCCATAAAAAATAAATATTGTAAATACTGATTCGAGAAGAAAACGTAAACAGATGAGACATATGGTAAGGCATGTATTATTAACTAAATATGAAAATAAGTAACGCAGGAGGCAAACAATAAGTGGAAAAGAAGAATGGATCTGGTGGTGTAAGTTGTGTAATAGGACTGAAGAATCCAAAAGGTCGGCACAGGAGAGGTGCAGGAATATATCAAACCAATCGAAAGACTGTTGGTAATTTGTAAAAGTGACGAAGAAACTACGAAGTGAAGTGATGCTTGCCTCATCCTACAAGAGGTAGAAAGATCGAGATGAACCAATGAATGACACTAGTAAACAAGCAGTAAGTACCTAAGTGTACGCATTGTTAGGTCATCAGTATTTTACAGCCTGACAATGTGAGGCAAATATATATAAATTCAAGATTTCATTATAGCCCTGGCGACTGCAGTAAAAGATTTGAAACAAATTGGGATACCTTCCGGAACGATGTACAGGACATTTCAAAAACGTTAATACGATTTCACAGGATTGTATATTCCACATGACTAAAGGCAGAAACGTAAGGTGAACTTTTAACTTATATAAAGGACTACAAAGTGTTCACATCCAAAAGTACCATCCGATTTACAAGGGTATATGCCTTACATATACCCTCCAAATGCATTTAGGATAGAAATTTTCGTTCACCTCTTAGACGTGTTTAACTTCTCTCTATCAGCCAGTCAAACTCGGCCTTCCAACGTGATACCATGTCATATCATAGGCCAATGGCACAGGGCAAAATCCGGACAAATCTTGAGACCGATTCACCTTTGAGGCAGTATTCCCTACAAAAATCATGCATCACAATTGTAACTTAAGGCGGACGTACATGAAAATGACAAAAATTGTGAAAATTTATTTAATAGCTCTTCATTTACTACATGGTATTTAAATTTCAATTACCAAATATTACGTTCCAATTCCGTTTCTAACTGCGAAAAAAAAAGAATAATAACTTATAATAGCTTGCACAGGACCACGCCTTCTTTCTTGTTCTTAATTCTCCCGTATTATCTGTTTATGTGACATTTTCTTATCAGTGTTGTGCAATAAGAATGCAGGGGCCGCGCGGGAGTAGTCGAATGGTCTGGAGTGCCACGTTACGGGTCGCGAGGCCTTCCGCGTGGAGGTTCAAATCCTCCCTCGGGCATGGATGTTTGTGTTTTTAGTATAAGATAGTTCATAAGTAGTTTGTAAGTTTAGGGACCGATGACCCCGCAGTGAAGTCCCATAACCTTTACAAACATTTGAATTGTTTAGAATGTTGGGAATGTCTGTATCGAGAAGGCTGTGGAATAACAGCCTTCCTAAGATATGTGTTCGTGACCGAAAGCAGAATCCTAATTTCTTTGAAGACCCTCATCTGAAAACGTCTTTAATGGTGGCAGCTCAGAGAGGATAAGAGTCTTGTAGTGAATGGGCTGCTAATGCGAATAAGTACAGAGTAGTCTCGTTAACGCCTGTGGGCGAATTGTTTTAGCACCACGGTGGGTTGATTTGTGTAATCAGTGTACCACGCCGTAGCGAGACCAGAAAGTGTTAGGTGTTCTCAACATCATTGAGACAAAGCAGTCATTTCGATCGTCAGAAGTTGATCCAGGCAGAAAAGTTAGGTTTGTTTCAGTGACGACTACCCAGCTTACAGTCATCTCAACAAAGTGTACTGTGTGCAAAGCGCGTAGGCATTCAACACTCCCAACACTAACAGGAAATACAATACTCATCCAATGTGACAGCCTCGAACGTATCTGTAAATTTTGTCAGTTGAAAGTCAAGTTAGGCGCGGTGTTTCAGCCATGTTGCCGATTGTACATTTCATTACGGAAAGTCCTTTTTATAATTGTGAATGTAGTTTCTATATGGTTTTACGCCTAAATTTCTTTTCCTCTCAGTTTAACAGCTTCTATCCAAACGTACTTTGAAATTCTGTAATTAAATTTTTAATGTGAGAAAGACGTATTTTTTTCTATATAAATTAGGTAAATTTTCACTGTGTTTACTTTCAGTAACTAGTGACGTCATGTTTGTACCCATACTGACCTTACTAGTATTATATAAACATATGTGTGTTTTTTCTTACAGGAGATGTGAGCTGAGTTTGTTTATTGCCAACCAGGCCTATCTTAAAGCTACGAGGAGCACCTTGCTGATTTCTACGTGACTTGCTGTTAGGTTCTTCCATGCAGGAGCCAAAGGTACATTGCCAGACAGCCATTGCGCAATGAAAATTAGTTGGTAGTTTATGCAGAGTTGCGCCACGGTCGGAGCCTTTGCAGGAGTGGCTGAAGCGCGCGCGCGCCTGACTCACCTGCTTGGTCACGGAGTCGATGAGGCGCACGTAGATGTCCTGCTCCTGGCGGACGCCTGCAACACACAAGCACTCGCGTCAGCAGCGCGCACGTGTCAGCCACCCGTTCTTTTGTGGGTAGACTTCACGCAATACTTGGATCATAGCGAGAGGTCTGCGCGGATATCCGCAGTATTTCTTACTTTGCGAATAAAATTGTGAGCGACGCCGATATCTGCGTGTTATATGCGTGTTATATAATGAGCGAGGGATCTGTCCAGTACGTCTGTCGAAATGTTAGGTGAAAACTTCAAGCCTGTGGGCATTCTTGGAATCCTTGCAGGGCCCAGGTAGAGCGGAAGTCTATTGTCCTCATGCCTTGGCCACAAAGGACGTAGCTGTAGCGCGTTGACTGTACCCGAGCATAGATAGAAATAGTTACTCTGTGACCCGAGGGACCTGCACCTAATCCATTTACGCGACCGAGTCTTATCTGCGGTCTGTCATGTGCTTTTTGGATATCAAACCGTCCCACTGCCCACAAGAGGTGCCACGCCAAATTTCCGCTGCCTTCACTTAGCGCTTTGTAGTGACCGAGTGACAACGTATATGGTATTGAATCAGAGACAGTTCTTTCTTAAAATCAATGGATACTACATCTTGTAAAGTGAAAAGACGTGATATGACATAAGTGAAGGAAAACAAATTGAAATCGTAAATTTGGAAAAAAAAAAAAAAAAAAAAAAAAAAAAAAAAAAAAAAAAAAAAAAAAAAACTGAATACGTATTTGATGGTAAGGAAAAGATCAACGATATAGTGGCCTGTTTTGCGCGTGAAAAACTATATTCTTACACTGATTCATTGCAACCGAATGAACGCTACAGCCACGCAAAAAAATTTGAACAAACATACAAACAAACATTCATGTTTATGTATTAGATAAGTAATAGAGATTGACAATAGCATTTTATAGCAACTTTCATAATCAGATACGGTGTACAGTGAAAGTAACGTATTTAGGAAGGTACGCAATATTAGATTGTATAGGGTGGCCGAAGCTGCAGCGGACATTGTCTCCTTTTGCTGACAGAGAAGGCTGTTTTAACAACTGAAATGACATGCTTCGCTTTGCGTCACATAACCTCTTTCCATTAACATGGGGAAAATAAAGTGTCTCTTTTGTAAAACTCCGAAAGATTGAATGTAAACACAGTAAAATCTCCTCTATTCCGAACAATTCTAACCACTGAAATTTAAGAAGATGACTGTATTAACAAGCTGACGTAGTGCACTAACCACACAGGCTCCGAAGCGCTACTGTGTGTAAGGAGCGCCAATGTTTTCCTGTTTGGAATAGCCGTTTTGGAATAGGTATCGAACAGTTACTATGATTCTAGAAGTCAAAAGTATTTAATTTGTTGCAGAAATGACACTAAAGATAATTATATCATTACATACCATAGTTTTAAATACTGCTATCTAAACTGCTATTCAAAACTTTAAGATCTGCGGATGCGGATAACGAAGTTGCGGATACGGATAAAGTGCCGCGGATGCGGTCACTGTTGTGGTGCGAATGCGGATAACACTTGTCCGCGCAGACCTCTAATCGTAGCAATTGGAACAACAGAATTTTCACATCGCTTAAACGTCCGTCACAAAAAATTGCCCAGTCTTTATTTTGTTACACATGGTATGTAAACAGCGTATTTACCGTTATTACATTAAGGTGGGCAGTTAATTTCTGCACCAACCTTCAACGAAAACATTTTGATTATTTATTTTTTAAAAAATACGTTATAGAAATCACACTGCTTGTGGTTTTTGTGCTCTTTTCGTTACAATGAGGACAGTATTGTCCAATATCCAAATACTTTTCTGCAATAATTTACTATAGTGACAGAGAAAACGAAAGAGTGAATTTTATTTTCTTGTCTTAAACTTAAGTTCCCTGAGGTTTCTCTTTCCTACATTTTTAGCTTTTGTAGATTTGAGAAAACTTTCGACAATGTTGACTGGAATATACTCTTACAATTCCTGAAGGTTGCAGGGGTAAAATATAGGGGAAATGAAGGTTATTTACAACTTGTATATTAGCCGAACAGCTGTTATTAGAGTTGAAGGGCATGAAAAGGGATGCAGTGGTAGGGAAGTGTGTAAGACAGGGATGTAGCCTTTTTCCAAAATTATTCAATTTCTACATTGAGCAAGCTGTGAAGGAAAGCAAAGGGAAATTTGGAGAAGAAATTAGACTTCAGGGTGAAGAAATAATAACATCGCATTTTTCTGATGACATTGTAATTCTTTCAGAGACAGTAAAGTACCTGGAAAACCAATTGAAGGGAATGAATAGTGTGTTGAAAGGAGCCTTTAAAAAATAAGGCGATTCTGAAGGAATTAGACTAGGTATCGTAACAATAAACGTGGTAGATTAGTTTTGTTAAAAAAATGTTCAAATGTTTGTTAAGCTTAAGGGACTTAACTGCGGGGTCATCAGTCCCTAAACTTACAAACTACTTATGAACTACCTTATACTAAAGACGACACAAACATCCATGCCCGAGGGGGGATTCGAATCCCCGACGGGGTACGGCCTTGCGCATCGTAGTATAGCGCTTCAATGAGGTCGTCCACTCCACCGCGGCGAGTATTGTTATTTGGACAGTAAAATTATATACTATGTCGCAGTACAGAGTATTAAAATGCAGAATGGCAATGGGAAAAAAGCGTTTTTAAAAAAGGGAAATTTGCAAACACTGAATATTAATTTAAGTATAAGAAAGTCGTTACTACGGCTTTCTTGTGGATTGTTGCTTTGTACGGGAGTGAAACTTGGACGATAAACAGTACAGACGATAAACAGTACAGACGATAAACAGTACAGACAGGCTTTTGAAATGTGGTGCTACAGAAGAATGCTGAGGATTGGGTGGGTAGATCGCGTAACTAATGAAGAGGTACTGAACAGAATAGGAAAGAAAAGATTTTTTTGGCATACGTTGACTAAAAGAAGGGATCCGTGGTAGTACACATACTTACACCTCAAGGATTCATAATTTTAACATTGAAGGGAAGTGTGTTGGGGAAAAATCGCAGAGTGAGTCCAAGAGACGAAAATGGTAAGCAGATTCAGATGGATGTGGATTACCACTCTTATTAGGAGATGAAGAGGTTTGCTCAGGACAGAGAAGTTGGGAGATATACATCAAATCCGTCTCCGGACTGAAGACCACATAAATTTAACTTGCAACTTCGAAAGAAGCAGTATCCATCGAGCAACACAACCTACTGTCCCCGTGTTTCGTGTGAGTTGTGGGATCAGAAATTGGAATAATGGCAGGAAAGAATTCTAGGGCTTAAAATCTTGTAGACATCGTGGTCATTACAATCGGAGAATAAAAGCTCGTGACCGCTGTTCACAATAAGCTGCGCTTACCCGCGTCTTTTCCTACTTCACTACTTCTGTCACCTATTGTCTGGAAATGATCCACTTATCTCTTGGATGATTATCTTCTCTTTCCCAATCTTAAGAATATCGCCCTAAAAAGATAGGAATGTGTTTTCATTTAGATACATTTGCTACGGTGTTATTTTCCACGGCATGATTTCCTCGATATCTAGGTAGAATTGAGTATCAAGACGAACATTTTCCCTCGACTTAGAATACCCGATATTGTTAACACGGATGGCGTATTATCCAGACATTGGGCACAAAACTGGATCTTTTCATTATCTGGCCACGAGAGCAAGCGGAATATCGTCGACTTGCAAAGAACATTTGCGGGAGAAGTCCACAGCCAGAGATCTATGGCTACTTCCGTAGTATTCGTGTCGCTGAACGTGTTGTTTCACAGTTCAGGCTAGATATTTCCAGAGGCTGCCTACGGCACTTCGTACGTCACAGATAACCATGTCGTATATGTCTAATAATGACGGTGTAAGCACATTCTCATCTAAGATACCATTAAAGAAATCTCTTCTGCAAGCTTTTTGCTTAGCATATTTTGTGAGCAAAGCGTGTGGAATACAAGCGTGAACTCCAGAATGCATGCCATAAGAGCTGTAAGGAGTTCATCAGCTCCGATGCAGTGGATCACATCTGTTCCAGCGGCAAACAACTAATAGTTCTTGAGGTACACGTTTTAAAGCCCAAGTTTACTACACATTTTTCTCCAAAAATATGGAAAGCAAAGACTATTTTCATACTACTGAAAATGAATGTTGTCTTACAAGGAGATGATTTGACATGTGGATCACAGATTTAGATCGAATTTTGGATGTACATTCTGTGCTGAATATAGAGTCACACGTGTTTTGGCTTTTTCCCAGAGACTCAGATTAAAGTTGACTATAGAAAATCACGTTTTCAATGCTTTACATCGAAAGCTCGTCTACAGATGAGCATTTTTTTACTAAATATATCTGTGATCGAAGGTAATTAACGTTTTTTTTTTCTGTGTTTCGCTTTGAACCGCTTTACCCATAATGGCCATGCCATGAACTAAAAACACTTTCCTTTGAACTATACTGCATAAAAAATATAAAAATATCATACGTTTGTACAGTTATGGGACCTAACTACAGTGGTCATCGATCCCTAAACATACAAACTAATTAAACTCACTTATCCTGAGAACAGCACAAACACTTGAACCTCCGGTTTGCAACGGCTGCGCGCACCGTAGCACTGCGACTCAGTGTGCACGGCTATTCCGCCACGGCTATACTGCATACTTGCTGTTAAAGTACATTGTTGAAGAGTTGTTTTTGTTACGTGTTGTGCAGCTTCTCTGGATTCAACAAACCTGTCGACGTCCACTTATCGATAGCACCTAATTTATCGACTCTAGATCCAAAGTTTTAATTTCCGTTTCGCACTTCTTTAATAATACCTTTCTTGTTAACCTTGAAGTTGTTGCCTTGCTTTGCAGTGCTTCAAATGCCAATTAGGATGTAGTTTCGGCAATGTAACTGCAGTTATTTTGACATCAAATAGTAGGCCTGCTTGTTTCCACACCCTACATTTGTTTGCTTCATAAGATTAATCTTCCTCTTTTCGCCCTAATTTCATACTTCCCAATGCTCTACTTCAAAATAAGAAAAGCAAAGATATTACAAATATGTGACTATTATCAAATACATCGAAAAAATTTAACAAAAAGTTGCCAAGTCCTGGACCTATTCTACTTCTTTTTTTTTTCTGGTAGTTAGATTCTTTACGGTCGTTTGTTCGTTCTAGGTTGTTCGTTGAGATTTTGGCTCTGTTTTTTATTACAGAGGGCGCTCAGAAAGTCGCTTATGTTTACGATTACCCAAGCTACAGCATGAAAAAAAGTTCAAATGTTTGTATATCTATCGGACCAAACTGCGTGGTCATTAGTCCGTAGCTTACAAACTACTTAAACTAAGCTTAAACTAAGGTCAACTAACCTAAGGACAACATACACACCCATGCCCCAGGGAGGACTCGAACCTCCGACGGCGAGGGACCGCGCGCTTCGCAACATGAAAACACACACACACATCGAACGTCATTAACTTTTTATCCCACATATATCAATAAAAAATGGTTATCTTCAGACGATCTTTCGATGTATAGCATTGAATACGCGATTTTCTGCCATCAAGTTTGACCTTGATCGTTGGAAAACTACTGAGTGCGTAGCAAAAAGCCGAAACACGTGTCTCTTTATATTGGCCACAGAAAGTCAGTGCAAAATTCGATCGAAATCGGTGAACTACATGTCAACCCTCTCGTTGTCAGCGTCATTGGATGACATGTCCGGATATGGCTTTCTATGTAAAGCGTGAAGTCCCCTCTACAACCTCTAGACGTGTGGAAGACCATGTGTAAACGAATGCCGCGAGCCGCCGCCGCGTCGCGTCCGCAGCCAGCGCGTGTCCTGGAGGAGGGCGGGCGGCGGCTAAGCCTCGTGGGCGGCGCCTCCCCCCTCCCCCTCCCCCAGAACGGACTTGTTTTAATCCGCGAGGGGCGGCGGCGGTGACATTTGACGTCACAATGCGCCTCCCCCCCCTCCCGCCGGCCGCCTCCGGCATCGGCGCCGGCCAAGCAAGACGGTATTTGCGCCGCCCTGCCGCGTGCCGAGGGAACCGCGTGTGGGGTGCAGCGACAAACTCCCGCGTCGCTGTCACGCAGGCGCCAGCCCTTTCGTACAGGAAGATGCGCGGGGTTTGTGTACTTCATCCACCTCCCAACTTGCTAATGCTTCTGTAGCATTTAGGCTGATAGTCATTCTCAGATATTTACAATACAGTTTGGCCTAATTTTAAGAAACAGCTCTCAGTCTGCTCTCTTGTATTTCTATCATTTTGCGAAGTCGGTTTCACATAAGGTTCTCCTTGTCCGTCCTCACGCTAAGGACTTAAATCTTCGAGATGTCTCGTAACAAAGTATTTCCCAGCATCCTTTTCACTGTTGCAATATAATGCGTTTTCGTGTAGTGAGTGTTCTGCTCTTGTGGAAAATATAGTTGCTTTCGATAACAATATAAATTGTTAGTGTTGACGGTTGCATTCCGTTGCCTACAGTAATAATAATATTTTGCAACATGACATGACGCTACGGTCGGGTGTTCGAATCCCCCCGTCCTTAGTATAGGGTAGTTGATTAGTAGTTGTTAAGTTTAGTGACTGATGACCCTGTAGTTAAGCTATACAAACATTTGATTTATTAATTTTTTTTTAATTTTTTTTTTGAGATGATGCTACTCCCTCTATACGAGCTACACTTCATTAGCGATCTCAAAAAATAAAATAATTTTGGTGTGTATATATTACATGAGTCAGAATAAGAATGATAGATGGTTCAACAAAGCGGAAAGAAATAGGTAAGATCTGGAAATCGACTATGTAGACCTACGGAAGCTGCGATCCAGTTTCCAAGAAACTGAAAGGTCAACTTATAGTCACAGAAACAACCAGAAAGTCGACTTCGCATTAAAAATTAAACATTTGAGAGGGATTCTGGAGTACTGAATAAACAGCAGAGCACTCCGAGTAGGATGTCATGGCGGTTAACAGACTCAAATGAGTGAAGAACATTAACTCTTCATTCATTTTACACAAAAATGCATCTACTGTAGAACTAACAATAGAAAGTGGTGGTTTCACGTTTTCCTGTCATGAAAGTAAAGTAGATGAAGTAAAGGAGAAACGTCTTAGCCAGACGGTGGTACATCAGAATCACTAGAGATAACATCACTTCTGTTGGCAGGGGCAGTTATTCTGGACAACAAACACACACACACACTCCGATGGCCAAGGGAGGACTCTAGCATCAAACTGAGAGCAACCAAGCATTTCCCGGCGAGGCGCCTTAGAGCACAAACCTATTTCCGCGTGGCCCAAAAATTGATTTCTTCCTTTCCTTTGTTACGGAATCTGAAATGCACCACGATGGGACCCATCTACAGGAGCAGCTCGCACAGACTTGATGCCATCCATTCCCTGCAAGGCACGGTGGGTCAGCCAGGGCGCGCAGCAGAGGCGCTGGTGAGGAGCAGCCGGCTGCAGGCTGAGCTAAGCTAGGCTACAGGCAGCGCCACCTGCCGCCAAGATCGCCACTTAAAATTCGCTGCCTCCGACCTTCTGGGGAAACTGGCTCAGCTTCAAGAACGCAACATTTGCATACCATCTGAATTGTAAATTTTTTTCCTTTTAATATCTCCATTCGTGCAGCTTATAATTAAATAGACGTAGAAACTGCTTATAAATTGCAAAATTAATTGGTTCACCTGTTTCATCTCTTTACAGCAGTCGCGTAAAACCGAGTACCGTTAAGTAGTCGTAATTTCTTTTACAAGTTGACTAGCTGAGTGTAAATTTATCAACAGCGTCTTGAGACTCTCAAACGCCTGGTACATTTTCACAAGATGTACAGTATTATCTTTATTAATAATAAAATGTGTCACTTCTCTGTCTACTGCGATCTAATATATAAAGGAGTGTGTCCGTATATTTGTATGTGTTGCATACAAATCTATAGTTTTGTTCCAGTCTTTATGAAATTTTGTACACGTAAGCTTCAATCCATGAGGACGGTCGCCGTAAGTGTAAGAATCACATACGATATTTAGTTTACGAGATATGGCGTTATAAACAATGAAATGTGTCTAAAACTGCTGCATTTAGCGACAATGCTGCACAATTTCTCCTAAACCACTGGACCGATTTCAACCAAAATTGGTACACATATTCCTTACGTGAGATAACAATTACTGCACGATTACGAACCACATACGACACATGGTTCAGGAGATATAACGACGTAAACAATAGGAATCGCAGAAAACTGCCACATAATGCAGCGAGACTTAATAAATACGCTCTGTGACAATAACAGTACTTAACGACTTGCAACAAACTTTAAACATAATTTCAAACCTTTATAAAACTTTTTCTTGCTGACACCCATAGCAAAATGATGAAAAGAAAAAAGTTTCTCAAAAATGTTCAAATGTTTGTATAGCCTATGGGATTTAACTACGCCCTAAACTTACAAACTACTTATGAACTACTTACGAACTAGGACGGCACAAATATCCATGCACGAGGGGGGATTCGAACCCCCGATCGTAGTGGCCGTGCAGACCGTGCCTGAAGCGCCTCAGTCCCCGCGGCCACCGCGGCCGGCTATAAATTAAACACTACAAATTGTAGCGACAGGAAATTTTACAGACAATATATATAGTGGAATGTAGCTTCTAAATTGTATCACATTCCGACACGTAGTTCATGACATATGAGCACATAAGCAGTAACGTTCATGGAAAACCGCCCCATCACGCACCAAGTTTTAATCTACTTTACTACTCAATGTATTCCCAAGAGATTTTACAGACATACAGCCCTTATACAAATGAATAAATACCTGAAAAATGGCAGGAATAAATAAATAAATACCCGGGCAGCGCCGGGTTTTCAGCTAGTGATGTATAAAATAAGAACGAGGTGGAAATAACATGCGGTTCACATTAACTTCATTAGTTTTGCTATGCTGAACAGTCTGCAAGACGGAGTCGTTATTTAATGTAAAAGGCCATTTATATTACAGTAAATGAAAATATTCATTTGCCGCATAAGTAACATTAGAATACCTATTAGAATGATCTGTTAGCATACAAAAGGAAGAAATAAGAAGAAATTTACAAGTTCGTCGTCGCAAAGAATTTCCTGAAGCGTTAGCAGCGTAGTGTGTTGGAAGCGTATTTTGAAATCTCATGGGATACTGGGAGCGTAAAAGGACTTGAACGACATTAGTAATAATACTAGTAGCTGCTTTGGAAAGATTACAGTCCATATTTGTGTCTATGAATGACTCTTGCCCTCTACCAGACCCACACAGTGAATTACTGTGCTGGACCATACGACAGTATTCCGTATGTCCATCTCTTTGTACTCTGGATGCGGGATCACGGCTGTTTGTTAACAAACAATAATAAATGTAACACCTTCAACCGCCAGTTTTAATTTAATTTATACATTCAAACAGATTCGGCTACATACTTTCGCTATCTTCAGTTGTCTTACCTGCCGTAACAAATGGTAAATAAAGCTATGTTTCGCAACAAAGCAGGTAGCATTGAATACTTATGTGCGTAAATATGTATTGAGAATAATAGTGCTTGTCGTAGTAACATGGAGTGCCGGTTACATTCGTCACATCTTTCCTGGTGAGGAGATAGGTGGTAACAGATGAAAAGGCGGGTGAAGTTATTTGATTTGTTATTGATTTTATGGTATTTCTCTCGTACTTGATCCATGAAAACGATTTTCGATATTAAAAAATGCGGGAAATTTGTGCATAGATCACTATTCAAATGTTCAAATGTCTGTAAATCTATCGGACCAGAACTGCGTGGTCATCAGTCCGTATCTTACAAACTACTTAAACTTGGTAAACTAACCTAAGGACAAACACACACGCCCATGACCCAGGGAGGACTCGAACCTCCACGACGACAAACCGCGTGCTCCGCAGCAAGACGCTTTAGACCGCTCGGCTACTCCAACGCGGCATAAACCATTATATCAGCTAAAATTAAGTGTAGTAAACGTTAATGACTGCGCTTAGCACACAAACCTCGTTATAGTTCGTATTGGGAAAGTTATGACTTTTGATATAAATTGACTGTTGTACTAGATTATATCAAGGATTTATTTTCGTGTGTCTGTTATTTCTATGGCTAACTGCCGTGCCCCAGTGGACACAACAGTTCCCGCTAGATCACCGAAGTTAAGCACTGTCGGGCTTGGCTAGCACTTGGATAGGTAACCGTTCTGGTCTGCCGAGTGCTGTTGGCTAGCGGGGTGCACTCAGCCCTTGTGAGGCCAACTGAGGAGCTACTTGATCGAGAAGTAGCGCTTCCAGTCACGAAACTCATTTAACGGCCGGGAGTGCGGGACGCTGTCCACGTCCCCCTCCATTTTGCATCCGTGGCGCCCTCGGACGGAGGATGGCACGGCGGCCGGTCAGTACCCAGTGAGACTCTCGAGGCCTGTCGGACGTAGTAGTAATAGTAATAGAAGTTCTCTGTATCTTCCTGTAATGGCAGTTTGCTGAAAGTCCGTACGCAAAACTGTTCTTACCTGTAAGTCAAGCTGTGCGTTTCTGTAAAGGTATTCCCACGAGAATACTAGACCTGTGTTGTTTTTACAATAACAATATAAATATAAGTCATTTTTTGATGTGTACGGAATTCTGTAGGACCAACGAGGCACAATACTTTATCAAAACAACCACATTGTACGAGAGAAAGATCACCAAACATCGATACATGAAAGTAAATAATGATTACGAAACCAAATGCCCGGCCCCGGTGACCGAGCGGCCTGCGGCGTGCCAGTCACGGTTTGCACGGCCGCTGTCAGGGGTTCGAATCCCCCCCCTCCCCGCTCGGGCATGGATGTTTGTGCCGTCTTTAGTGTAAGCTAGCTCATAAGTAGTTTCTAAGTTTAGGGACTGATGACCCCGCAGTTAGGTCCCATAACCTCTACAAACATTTGAACATTTGAAACCAAGTGCATCTGAAGATGAGAGTAAATTCTCGAAACACGTTATACTGAGCATAAAAAACAAGTAACTGGTGCTGTTTTGTTTATTTAAACTGTGAATGACGCAGCTACAGACTTTATAATCATCGTCCCTGATGAACGACATTAAATAGGCGTGTCATTGTTTTACCGACATTGTAGTAGTAAGGACAGTGATTTCATGGCTATTATATTTTGGAATTGTTTATCAGATTTAGTGCTGATTAGATGAAGTACACGACACTATAATAGAAGGGCAAGTACGTAGTTTTAATGGACTTGCTTCTACAAACACAGCGCTGCGAAGTGCATCGCGACGGACGGTTTCAAGTTTGATACTATGTTGCGCCGCGGCTTAGCGGAGTCGCGTAACACGCACACGCCACTTAGTGTGACGACTGTCGTTTCCCTCAACTCGCGGCGCCGCTGTACGAGGAGCGTCATTTATCTTCCGGCAAGGCGGCCGCTGCTGTCCGCCAGACATTTAGCGCCACCGGAGAACGCAGACGTCACAGCACTGGCCCACTCGCTAAATGCCACTATTTACCTAATGCATCGCCGAGTAATTTAATGTATTCCAGGCAGACACGAAATTCGAGGCAAAACAAAGGATCCGTTTGCCGGGAGAAGAGGCAGGAGAAAAAAAAAAAAAAAATTGCCGCGCTGTTTTATATTTCACGAGAGGTGCGTTATTCTCGGCGACAGAGACGTCTGACTACAATGGGCGTTATTGTCAAGGATTAGGCGTTTTCTTTCGCATCCCGTGACAAATGATAAGTATGTGCGCGCGGCGAATAATTTATAAATTAGCGGAGCGGCCAGTCTCGCGGACAGGCGACGCCGCCATATTTTTGTGCGGCGACGGAAGGAAGCGGGCTTTGCGCGCGCCGCTCTATTATGCATGTGGGCGCGCAAGACCGCCGCCAGCGGCGGGAATTAGCGGGGGCGGCGTCGCGACGCGGGGCGGCGGCGGCGGCGGGACCTGTGCAAACGCGGATCATCCCCCGCGCTCTGCTAATCATCTCCGGAGCCGGCGTTCTTTTGTTTAAACTCTGAGATGAGCCGCCGGCGGCCTCCCCAGGAGTATTCGCGGCGGCGCACGCGTCCTCGCGCGGCGCGGCTCGGCCGTTTAATCTGGCCCGCCTCCGCCGCGCCGCGCCGGCCCGCGGCCCCGGGGACCACAGTGCCTGTTGTCGCGCTCCGCTTGGCCGCGGCTGCCCCCGCCTCACGGCCAGCCAGTGTCAGCGCCGCCGGGCGAGTGGTCTGCGGCCGCAGCCGTCAACCTTTGCAACTCGCCGGGTAGAGGAGTCTGCTGCTGAAGCCCGTCTTACACCACCGACTTTCCGGTGAAAATTCACTACAGGAAGGAAATTATAATAAAAGGTTCAGAATCTCTGCTCCAATTTTAACATCATCCACTTTACAATTTCAACTCATTGCAATTTTCATCTGCATCTTTGTATACATGGTGAATCTCTAACTATTGCCACCAAGAATAACTCCGAAAGCATGTTGTTGTTGTTGTTGTGGTCTTCAGTCCGCAGACTGGTTTGATGCAGCTCTCCACGTTACCCTATCCTGTGCAAGTTTCTTCATCTGAGAATACGTTCGGCAACGTACATCCTTTTGAATCTGCTCACCGTATTCATCCCTCGGTCTCCCTCTACGATTTTTACCCCACACACTTCCCTGTAATACGAAGTTGACAATTCCTAATTAGTCACGTGATCTACCCATCTAATCTCCTTCATTCGTCTGTAGCACCACATTTCAAAAGCTTCTATCACCTTTTTGTCTGAAGTCCTTATCGTACGAAAGCATGATAGGAGCTGAAAGTTTTGTGGAACAAAAGTTAGACGGGACACTGTGGCCCAGACTATGACGTTGGTTTTATGCTGCAAGGTGGTGTCGCTAAAGAGATTGTAACTTACCTTTTTTTTTTCTTGTAGTATGCTATAGTTTCCTACTTATTTTCTGATAGCGCCTATCGTGACGAATACAATGACGTGTAACAGTAAGGTCTTTGAAGGCCCGCCGGCCGCAGTGGCCGAGGAGACTGAGGCGCTCCAGTCACGGTCTGCACGGCCACTACGGTCGGGGGTTCGAATCCCCCCTCGGGCATGGATATTTGTGCCGTCCTAGTTCGTAAGTAGTTCATAAGCAGTTTGTAAGTTTAGGGACTGATGACCCCATAGTTAAGTCCCATAAACTATACAAACATTTGAAACTTTTTGAAGGCCCAACAATCAGAATGTGACTACTCGACGTTTATGCGCCTTACGTGCTTTGGGTGTAAATCAGCAGCCGAGTCCTTCGCGTCTATGACGTCAGTGATCTATAAATTGTAACGAGTGTGGATTTCTAAATTTCCGAGTATGCGCATGCGCTCAACCGAGGAACTGTAGTGGCGTCTGCTAAAGCTGACCTACTCTGGTCGAGCTGATCGTATTATAGAAATTATTTCGCATCTCCGTAAAATTTATTATATTATCTGCTGCAAGGCGTGTCTACTACATTTTCCCTATAAAATAGACGACCTATGTATTAGCGGAAAACGCCAATACTGTGCATAACTACGAACGCAAATATATTAACGTGTTTCAATGAAAAAGAAAACCATAGAGTCAAAGAGTCGATATTATCAGATGAGAAAAATTATCTTCGACGTTACTTGACAGTTAGTAAGTAACCAACACATTAAAACAAAAAAGGCATTTTTTACTGCAGCAGTGGCAACTATAGTTCGTCTTCCAAAAAAGAGTCATTATGGTATTGAACCAGAAGCGCATTAGTTCTTTTTTATTCTTTTTTCACCCTTCTTAGGTAGTTCCCCGTCGGGGGGTTCGAATCCCCACACGGGCATGGATGTTTGTGCTGTCTTTAGTATAAGGTACTTCATAAGTAGTTTGCCATTCGAAAATCGAGAAATATGCAGCGTAACCGTTGTCCTTCATCAATAGTACGCAAGATGTCATGGGAGAAAAGGGCAGGGGAAGTTTCGCACGATCGATGCTCCCTAAAGCCTTGCTTATGTATGGACGGAAACTCTTTCGTCTTGAAGAAATCCTGGTTCGGCATACAGTTTTCATCTGCCGGGAAGTTTCAAGAAGGTATACAGTTCCATACAAATTCTTAGGAGTTACCAGGTTCGACCTCTCGACTTTTTGGACGACTCCCTCGAGGTCATTAATAATTTGAGAGGTACAGGTGGCAAGACACTGTATGTGTCTCGCGGAGGAATCAAATTTCCCGAGTAACGGAGAGGGAACGAGCTCGGTTTTAAAAGGTTCTGTCCATTACTATTAACTTCAAATGGATAACGCTGTTTCTTCGATAAGCCAGTCTTCTTGCGAGTTAGGATACCTGGGGAAGGGCGAGATACAATGCAGCGGCAGTGGTAGTTGTCAGTGACCGGTGGAGCGGGCGTGAAGCGGGCGCCACCTGCAAGTTTAATTGGGCATTAAGTGAGATCTATTCTCGGGGCAAATCTGGCGGCAAAGCAAGGAGCCGGCACTTATTCAGGAGGCCTGCGCGCGCCGGCGCCGCCACCGCAGGGAATGCCTAAGCCGCGGCTGGCTCATTAAAGCCCCCGTATTAAGCGCGCTGGCCGCTGGCCGCTGGCCACTGCCCGGCCCGTGCTAGGCCGGGTCTCACTAAATTCCCAGCGCGTTATGCCTTATTGGATAGCGGCGCCGCGGCACAAAGCAAAGTGGCTTTAGGCGACGTCCCGCCACTTAGGCCGCGCCCCGCCGCCCGCCAGGATTTGCCGCCTCTGCCAATATTAGTGGCCTGGCCACACGGCACATAACTTACCTGGCCACTCGCCCCTGCTGCCTCCGGCCTAAACCACTTCCCTTATCGCCTCTGTCTCGGCCACGGCAAAGGCGACCACTGCATTTCTCCGACATGTCGTACGAGTTTCGTTGCTAAACTCTTAGAACAGCTGAAAGCACATCTGTCTAATTTCTCTCATAACTTCAACTACTCAATTTATTTTCCCTTCTTCCCGAAAAGACACCGATACTGAACGTCCTAAAATGTTAATGGAATGTAGAGTGTCAACTGGCCCACTTTATATATGCATATTGCGTCTGTTTCGAAAGCACAGACGTCACTTCTAATCCTGCAGTTGTTATTCTTTCATATTCACAGAATATATGACATCAACTGCGAATGGGCAAAGCTGAAAATGTTTACTCAGCCGGGACCCGAACTCGGATGTCCCGCTTTCTAGGCAGTTGCGTTGACCACTACACAACTGCGGACACAGTAATCTCTCCACAAACACCAAAGACGAACGAGAGTTGTAGCTTATTGCACCCCAAGGTGTCTTGGACCAATTCACACTTCGAGACAGCAGTCAGTTCTACGTGATACGCGCAGAATACCATCGTTTGCGTGCAGGAGTAATCTTCTTTCATCGCTGAAGACCACGGCCCGCCATTCCAAGTGATCCTCTGACGCTAAGCAGTCGAGCTGCGTATGTGGATGCCGTCGCGTGAGTGGAGAACGGGCTAGGGTGACAACTGTCCTAGCGCTGGTACCAGTTGACAACAGCCCGTGTTGACACTTCTGTGGTGCGGTAGCTGTACGATGTAGAACTGCTGCCGTTGCTTTACGACTGCCTTGGCTGATATCTGTACTGAGAGGATGTCCGGAACATCGGCTACGGCTGTACAAATGTTCCTGTGATAATTGCAACTAGCACCGTTGCACAACTGATGCTAGACGTCCAATCTGTGTGACAGTTCTCCGATAACACCGACTCGACAGTCGGAAGGACACACCTTGACCAGTTTCAAAATCACTCATTTGGCTGTGGGAGGAACGAGAGCGTGTTAATAGCAGGGCGCCTATATACTTCCCACGCTAGTATGACACTGAGCCTTGTGGCTGTACACACATACGGCGTTTTGACAACTATGTCACTATGCCGTCTGTTGGCCGGAGACGTTAAGACCGTTATTACTATGTCGACTACCTCAGGTGTCATTTACCGTCAACGTATGAAATTCTTCGAGGTATACTAATTCTTTCTTCGGCGGACTATATCTACGAAATATTAGTGTGAGAAATTCTACAGTAAAAGTGTGCAAGTATTTCTACTTAGAGTTGTACGGATATGCAGTGTAAAGGGCGAGCAGGCGTCTTTGGTGGAGCAGCGAGGGGAATGTCCAGTGGAGGACGCAGCCCAGCCCAGGAGGGGCGGAGGAGGGGGGGTGACCGCAGCGGCTTGCGGCCGAGGAGCGGGCTGCGTGATTATCGCCGGTGGGAGGAGGAGCGGCCAAGTTTGGCACCGGCTGAAGACAGTTTGCCTTGGCGGGCAATCTCCGCGGTCTGTGGCGCTCCGCTGCCCGCAGAGACCGCCTCCAGTGGCCGCCGCCGGACTCCGACGGCGCCGGTAAACTACAGCAAACTTACGTCACACTTGTTCTACAGCAGTTGGCTGCTACAAGGCACCACAGGTACCCACTAATATGACCGACGACGATCTACAACTCAGGGTTACTAATGATCACGAACAAATATGCCAGAAAACACTGCAACTCGTTTGAAAGTTATGTAATTACTGAGACATTCGAGTCGTTTCTGAATATATTCCATGGAGATGTCCTTGCTCATTTTCTCTTTCGATGATAATCTGACGTTTGGCCAGGACGAATGACTGACACTATCATAGAATTGTCCTCCGTTGTTCGTCCAATTAGAGCATCCAAAGAGCACTCTTTGATAACGTTGGACTTTTTATTATAACCGACTGAAGTGTCTAAAACAAAGGTGTTTTTAATGGCTTATACCATATTTTCTGATTATCGTTAATACGAGGGTTGAAACTTAAATAGTGGCAAATCAATCTGCTATTGTCGCTGGGAGCACTCGTTGTTGATATGCCTACTTTACCTCGAGCAAATAGACGCGCCATCCCACATCACCCGTGTGCGCATAATCGAGAGAAACACAGTCACTTGTGCGCCAGCGGTCTATTTTTAAGTGTGTCATCATGTTTCCAAAACAAGAACAACGAAGTTGGATCAACATTGAATGTGCCAGAGGTCGTACAGCACAACGGTGACATCAAGGTCTCAAAGAGGCGTGCGGGGAATTGGCATTTCCGTACAAAACAGTGGCACGTTGGATAAAAGCCTTCAGCGAAGGTCGGCAAACTGTGGCAGACGTGCATCGGGCAGGTCGTCCTAGCGTCACTGAATAAGAAGTGCACTCTGTTGTCGCGTTAGTGTACAGTGATCGAAGCCAGACGATTCGTAAGCTAGCCCACGAAACGGGATTAGCGTATACGACTGTTCTTCGCATCCTAAACGAACGACTGGGCAGGCACAGTATCACTGTTCATTTTCCGAACATCACCTGCGACCGCAAGCTAGACCTGTCTGCTCTGTTTGGTAGATTGGACGGGGAAGTACTCTACCATCTACCAAACTCCCCGAACTATAGTCCTTGTGACTTTGATTTGATTTCGAAGATGGAGGAAGCACTTCGTGACATTCGCTTCAGAATTGTTCCAGAGATTCGACAGGCAGTAGACCGCTCCATTCGTACCATCAACAGAACAGGCTGTACTAACGGTGTACTACGCCTTCCACACCGCTGGCAATGGGTTCTACACAACCCTGGTGTCTCCTTTGAAGGACAGTAACGGGTGCAAAGATGTAAAGCTTTTGTATCGGTTGTGAATAAATAGTTGCCACTATTTAAGTTCCAACCCTCGTAATTTGTCCTGCATATTTTGTAGGTCCTCTCTACTGTTCTTCTACAGCAAAGTGACCTACACCTGTTTCGATAAAGGTTTCCCATAGTCACAATATTCCTCGCTCTTTCTGCTTTATCTTCAGTTCGTATCTTATACATTCTCTTCAATTTTAAGTGACCTTTTAAGATACTGCCTATCGAATTATTCTGATTTAATTTCCGTTCATTTTAACATGATACACTTTCTTCTTCTATACAACGCCTCCTTCGTTAAGTCCTATTTCGGAAACATGTTCTTCAACCACACGCTAATACAAAATACACGTTCATAGAAGAGAGACTTCGCTGGGTCAATATATTTCCCGTATCTGTATTTCCTCAATCATCTTCAATAACAGAAGTTCCTGGATGGCCGAGTACTTCCACTTGGAAAAAAAATTCTGTCAATGTCAACATGACTTTTCTGATCAAATTCCATAACTTCTGTACTGAGTATGTTATCGATTCAATTCAACTTTTCTCATCTACAACGTTCACTGTAAGTGCTGTCGTCTCTTGCATTTCAAATAATGAGATTATCATTACGAAGTAGTGGTCACAATATCAATATGTTTTCAATTTTGACTCGGTTGCAAAGTAAAAACTTGTTTTTAACATGTGAATTGTTTCAGTGTCTCCTGTACCATCATCAGATATAAGAAAAAAAATTTCCTATGAATATCTTGTCATTTATGAACTGCACTACCAAAACAGAAGACAGCGTTGCCTTGCATATCGGCTGATGATGAGGCACATCGTATTGACACCTCTAAAATATACGGCTATCGAGACAGAAAACAAAAATGCTACCTTCTATTTTTATTCCCTTCGAAGAATATCGGATTACTGCATTGACTGCTTCTTCGAAATATTGTTATAGCTTTATTTAATATGTTATGCTATATTTCGCTTTTTACACTATGTTTTCAGCTTGTCTGTCTACACTTCTATCATGTAGGTAGCGTGGTATGTCAGATTGATTGTCATGTAACTCATTCATCTTGCATTTGGTTTTTTATGACGTCATATCTCCTGAAAATTGTCATTAGTATATCTCCCCCCCCCCCTCCCGCCCACCACACACACAGAAATTGTTACTTGAAGAAAATAAAATTATGTACCAAATTCGGTTGAAATCGGTCCAGTAGTTTAGGATATATGGAACTTATACATATATACATACATGTATTTTTATAATAAATGCAGATTAATTCTTCGCTGTTATAATGATATTTTTCTGTTTAGATTGTACTAGGTCACTAAAATAAAATTGAAATTATCTACGGACCTTCTGCAATCCGTTCTATTTTAAACCCCTGGGTAGTTATTACAAAGGCCATGAAAAGTTTTTCGCTTGAGAACGTTGATGCAACGCATGTATGCAAAGTAATGCGATTTCAAAGCAGGAATATAAGCCCCAACATTAAGCAAGGCACTAGTGCGGTATTCGTGTCTTTCCGATGTACTGTCGTAAATGAGTAAACGTGAACTGCCGGCCGCGGTGGCCGAGGGGACTGAGGTGCTCCAGTCACGGTCTGCACGGCCACTACGGTCGGGGGTTCGAATCTCCCCTCGGGCAAGGATATTTGTGCCGTCCGTAGTATTAGCTAGTTCATAAGTAGTTTGTAAGTTTAGGGACTAATGACCCCGTAGTTAAGTCCCATAAGCTTAACAAACATTTGAACATTTGAAACGTGAACTAAATGAACGATTTACCAAATGAGTCCAAACAAACGCCAAAGTTGTATTATTCTTTTGTTAGCTGTCAAAGGAGGAAGACTGACAATTGAAGAATGAAGAACATGGAATAGCACATTAAGTTCTGCGCTGGTCTCCACATCGCAAAGATCGTAGCACAGAAATTACGCCAAGCGCGAGACACCCGAGGAGCCGGTCTATGGTCCTAATCTCTCCCCATATGAGCACGGCACCTTCGAGCCTTTAAAAAGGCCTTGAAGGCTCGACCATTTCTGCAACAGGAAGTTACGAATTTCTTCACATTGTAGGACAAGTTGTTTCACCAAACGGGTATCTACACCCTAGTGCGTTGGTAGGATGATTGGCTCAGAGCTGACTGTGATTTTACCAAATTGCCATGCTGATGTTGGCAGTACGGCTTTCGGAAGGAATATTTCAATCGCCCCCTCGTACATGTTTAAACAACTTCTTTTCTGCCATAGTAAAATTCATTTCAGATTCTCCCACAGCCGGATATTCTGTTACCAGGAATCTAATCTAAAACCCTGTGATAAGAATCTGTCATAACAGCCATTAAATCAGTTGAATAATACACAAATAAAAAGTATTTCTAGATTTCCCAGCTTCATACATAATCACAAAATTTATATTTCTGAAACAGTCATGATTGAATATTCTTTTCCTACATTAAAACGTTTGTTTGCCTCCTCTGTTACTTAGTCATCAGCCTCTTTTCAATGAGTATGTAAACAATAGCAGAAGTTTCAATACATAATAACCGAAGGACACATGGACGTGGATCGACTGTTGTGGATGCGCTAAACCAGGGAAGCAGAGTAAAAGAACTATTTGTGAATGTACCATTCATTCCCCTACCCAGTGTAAAGATGCTGTTGTCATTTATTAACCTCGCTGTCAGTCTGTTAGTGTACACACAAGCAGCAGCCCAGCCGCGAGCAGTTTTATGGAGACGGAGATGCCTGCTTACCATTGGCGTAGAGCAGCTGCAGCCTGTACTGGATACCGTTGTTCGTCTTCTGGCCCTCCGTCTCCTGAAACAACGGCAGAACGGCGACAGTTAGTGGAAAACTAAAATACGGCTTCTGCAGCAACAAAAAGTCACACCACTCACTGACTGAGGAAGATAATTTTATTAAATAATAGTGAGAGATTCTTTATATATACGTTTGTTTTTATTCGTTGTGTCAAACACAAAGTACATATCATATTTAGAAGGAACTGGCTACTGACGTGTCTTGTTCTACACATTTCATTGTTAAATCCACCATTTTCACTTTAGCCGCTGATGATAGGACGTAAGTAATTATATAACCAAAAAATTACAAGTAAAAGTAATTGACCTACAACCATTATATGTAAAACTCTTGTTTATTCAGTTCTTAAGTATTGCCCGTATCCCGGTGAACCTTGGGAGCTTCAGTTAAGAACTGCTAAATGGAACACAGAACAGAACTCCACATGTCATCAAAATTTAGTTTACTCCGTGTGACAGCATCATACAAATGTTGAGTCAATTCGAATACGAAGCACCAAACAATATTGTACGGAATGTTCAAATGTTTGTTAAGCTTAAGGGACTTAACTGCGGAGTCATCAGTCCCTAAACTTACAAACTACTTATAAACTTGCTAATACTAAGGACAGCACAAATATCCATGCCCCAGGGGGGATTCGAACCCCTAACCGTAACGGCCGTTGCAGACTGTGACTGGCGCGCCGCAGACCGCGATGCCACTGCGGCCGGCTAAACAATATTGCCATTACTCTTAATCTCAAATAGAATACCTAAGTAGATCTTTCATTTTGTGTTTTCTTGGATTCTGTAAATTAACCTTAATATATCTAATTAAATTCCTTTTCTGTCTACCTCTTTACTTCTTTTTATATCATACTAATTAGTAACTAAAAAAATAAATAGGATGAAAATAAGATATTGGTATATGCCACTTATGATTTCATTATTTGTATCTGTTTATGGCCTGCTTAAGTTTTAGAAGACAGTAGACTTCCCTTGCAATAAATAAAAATAAATAAATATCTCAGGTGTATCGTGAATGGTCGAATGAGGGCGCCAAGGGTCCATTACAGACGAAGTACCGGCAGCCCGGCTACCTTCGATGACCGACGACGTCTGAAGTGGTTCCCCAATAGTGGCAAAAGGGCTACAGAGGAGCAAGTCATGGCTCAGTTCAACATAGCATGTGCCAGACACTTGTCCCATTACACAGTACGTAGCAACGTGGGTTCATTTACATCTACATACATACTCCAGAATAAACATAAAGATGTGTGGCGGAGGGTATTCGGTACTACTATTGGTTCCTTGTTTTCCTGTTTCACTGCCATATAGAACGAGAGGAAAACGGATACTTGTATGCATCCGAACGAGCCCTAATCTGTCCATGTGGTATGGGAGCCAGCGGCGCACTCGGGTGCCACTCTTAACACAAAGTGATCGGGCACAACGGCCACCATGTGTCGCCAATCACCCGAGTTGGCCTCTGGAATTATGGCAGAGCATAATACGATACACGATTTCAACTGGATCATGTCGATGGGAGGCACCGTGTGGCACAGATCACAGGAATCCATGGACCCCATCTTCCAAGAGGTGTGGTCCAAGACAGAGTTAACTATGTTATGGTATAAGGTGCTTTTTCATAATATGAAATTGAGCCCCAAACTTCATCTGGAAGGCACTCTGGCTGCTCGGGGGCCATCTCCAGCCGCTTTTGGCCTTCCAACACCCTGACGGCTCTGCGGTGTTTCTGACGACAGTGAGGCGCCACATAGCTCCTACATCCGCCTGGGAGTGATCCCAGGAACATGAGCGGGAGATATAAGGAGAGATCTCAGAGTGAAACCACATCGAGCATGTCTAGAATGTCATTTAAGGCAGGGTCGAAGGGGTGGTCGCCGCACTCACGAACCAACCAGAATTGCTTGTCACTCTGCAATACGATTTGGTGTTAGTTGAGTCCAGAGGAATATGAGCTCCATGTAGAATCACTTCCATGGTGGCCCACTTAGTTCTCACGGTCAAGGGCGCCCACAGTATGTTATGGGTCTAACCAATGACAATTGCTAAGCCAGTGTTTACTGTAACACTTGCCATGTGCGGTAGAATGGTCTTACGTGGATTGTGATGAGACTTATAGCTTTACTGGCTAGTGATGAGTCTGATGTGAATATTAGGCACACACGTCCTAGTGTTTGGACACTGAAGAATCGTGGGCTTCGGCGGGCAGGTAGTGAAATCTCTCACGGTTTTGCAGGCGGCAAGGAGCGCGAGATTCCCGCGCACCGGTGAACGCGGAGCTATCGACTGCTGCCGGGTGGGAGGGGGCGGGGAGCCCCGGATGATAAATGCGCCGCTCGCCGCTCGCCGCGCGGCCTAATCTTGCCGCTCCGCCACCAACACGATTACACGCGACTCCCGCCCTGACCCGGCGCGCCAGAATGCAGTATTTGCATACACCGCCGCGCCGCGCCGCACTAATCTCGGCTCCGACTCCGCTGTCGGCGTCGCCAAGGAGACGGCCAGGGTGCTGACTGCTCTCTCTGCCGTCGCCGTTACTGACTCCGCACCTCTCCCCCTGTCATGCATAGCTGTCTCTGTCGGCAGTAGTAAGTCACCCCCATTCACATTATAACTTATATTACGCTAACAACTGAACGCCCTAATTCATAACAGCATACACGAACTGACGCTCTACACGGACGTAACAAAAGTCGTAGGATACTACGTATTTCATATCGCACCTACTTTTGTCTGGCGAGGTACAGACACTCAACGTAGTATTAACTCAATACAAGTCTCTGAAATTCCTCTGCAGGAATACTGAGCTATGTCGCCTCTATACCATTCCGTAATTGCGAAAACTTTGCGAGTGCAAGAGTTTTTCAACGAACTGATCTTTAGATTATGTCTAATAAGCGTTCGATATGTCGGGCGATATGGGTGTCCTAATCATTACCTGCACTTGTCCAGAATTTTCTTTCAATCAGTCGTGAACAACGCTTGCCCGATGACATGCAGCATTGTCATCCATAAGAATTCCATCGTTATTTGGGAACATGAATGCCATGAGTGCTCTTCAAGTAACCTAAAACGAACATTTAACTGTGTTTTGGTGTTCTCTGTATGTCTTATAATTTTGATGAAGGAATATATAGTACAATACTTTCGGCACGGCGCTCAGGGTAAATCAGCAGGAATCATGAAGTCTATAAGTTTCTAGTACAAGATACGTATTATTCACGATCGGTATTAGCGAGGCCCGATACTGATCGAGAGTTCTGACTGCCTGTTCACGTTCTCTATAACTCAGCATTGCAGCCACTACTGTGCGAAAGAACACCACACTGCTACAAGGTGCGCTCTGTTTTAGTGTTTTAATTTCTTATTTATTTTTGGAAGATAGCGCCAGTGTACCTATAAGAAAGGCCGAATGACTTAAGAAAGACTATTTTGTTGCGTTTCTAGTTGGATTTTGAGTGAGTAGTTTGTACTTCAAATCGAATATACAGTTGAAACCGTGTGCCATAACGAGATTCGGATCCAGAACCTTTGCCCTTATGCGGACGGGAGTTCTTAGGACATTTTCTTTCTAGATGATTGATTTTTTTCTTCTTTATGGTCTTGGAATCGTGTTTGTTTTATGTTGATCGATGAGGTCTTTATTCAGTTTCTTAACGCATCTGAAAATTGAAACATTAAACCACGATAGCAAAAATCTAATAATGATAAAAGTAAATAAAATTAAAATGAAATGAAAAATCGTTCAACTCGAAAAAAGGTCTGTAGAACGATTGATCGCGAAAGGAAAAGATCCTGGCCTGGATTCGAATGCCGGTCTAACACATAGTTTTGATCTGCCAGGAAATTTCATATCAGCGCACACTCCACTGCAGAATGAAGACTTCATTCTGAATATATATAAAAACAGTCCAATCACTGTGCACGTATGTTTTATTGTGATTACATTTTTTGAAAAGGTCCCGATACTTATTTCATTCATTTACAGTAAATCACTTCATGACGATAATTACGTGTCATATGTCGCAACATCTAGCCTATGTCTCTTCTAACCAGGAACCAAAGTGATCAAACGAGCCGGCCGCAGTGGTCGAGCGGTCTGCAGCGCTTCAGTCACAGCCTGCACGGTCGCTACGGTCGGGGGTTCGAATCCCCTCTCGGGCATTGATGTTTGTGTTGTCTTTAGTGTAAGGTAATTCATAAGTAGTTTGTATGTTTAGGGACTGATGACCCCGCAGTTAAGTCCCTTGCGCTTAACAAACATTTGACCAAACGAGCTGTTAATGCGCTTGACTGTGATAAAATAGTGTCTGATAGCCTTCTCTCCGTTTATCCAGAAAGAAACTTTTGTTTACGTGTGTTTTATTCAAGACTTCCATTAATTGCATGTACAACCTCCGACAACGAAGTTGTAACGTGTACTTGAACTACTGTTACGTTACTGTCCTTCGAAATAGTCACCTCCCATAACTATGCACCGCTGAGCTCTGCAGTACACGTCCTGAAGACATTGCATGAGGTCTTCCTTCGGGATGGTGTTCAAATGCCTCGTCACGTTTCATTGGATATCAGGAATGTCGTCAACTCTCTTTGCTTTCAAAGTGAGTTTGAGTCGAAGGAGTAGGAAGAAGTTTGGTGCAATGAGATCCGGCATTCATGGTGGATGTTTAAGTTGCACGACCTCTCTAGCTCACACACACAGCTAATATCGTCAAACAGTTCCTGGCAAAAAAGGTGGTCGTGTAACATCCACCATACTCGCCGGATCTCAATCCTCCAGACTTCTTCCTATTCTCTCGACTAAAACTCGGTTTAAAAGGAAAGAGATTTGGTGATATACGTAATATCTAACGAAATGTGACGAGGTTTTGAACACCATCGCAAAATAAGATTTCCTACAAAGTTTCTAGGAGATGTATCCCAGAGCTCAGCAGTTCATATTGTTGACAAGTGACTATTCCGAAGGACCGTAAGGTAGCTGTAGTTCATAGTTCATCTACATTAATTTTACGGGATTATTTAGTAACTAAGACGGTTGGGACTTAAATTGTGGCAACTATTTATTCACAGCCGATACAAAAGCGTTGCATGTTTGCACGTGTTATTTCCTTCAAAGTAGACACCAGTGTTCTGTAGAAAACGTTGCCAGCGATGTGGAAGGCGTAATATACCGTTAGCACAGCCTGTTTTGTTGATGGTGTGAATGGAGGATTCTACTGCCTGTCGTGTGGAACAGTTCTGAAACGAATGCCACGAAGTGGTTCCTTCATCTTTGGAATGAAATCCAAATCACAAGGGCTTATGTCCGGAGATTATGGTGAATGGTATGGTACTTCCCAGTTCCATCGACCGAATAGAGCAGCCACAGCTTGCGTTACATGCGCCCATGCATTGTCGTGAAAAATGATGAGTGGGTTGCGAAGAAAGTATTGCCGCTTGTTTTGCAAACCTGGTTGCAGGTGATGCTGCAAGAACGAACAGTAATAATGTGTATTGACGGTCTGCCGTCGAGCAACGTAATATGTTTGGATAACACCAGCACAGCCGTACATATTAACTTTCACCATACTGGGGCTCTGACGCACTTTCGACTTTGTCGGCGACCCATAATGACGCCATTCGTTGGATTTTAATCCAACTCTGTTGTTCCTGTTTCGAAAACGTGGTGACACCGTTACGTTAGACCGCTCGCCTACAAGTGACTGTGTTTCTTTAGATGTGCTCACGCCGGTGACGTGGGACGGGCCAGTCCATTTGTTCGGAGGTAAGGTAGGTATGTCAACTACGTGTGCTATCGGCGACAATAATACATTATGTTGCATATTGCCTCTACAGCATCGTTGCCACTATTGAAGTTCCAACCGTCGTATATTGTCCGAGGTTGTATTAATTCCATGTGCATGCAACGAATGGAGGAAATGAATAAAACTCACGTAAACAAAAGGGGAAGGGAAGAAAAGGCTCTCAGATGCCATGTTATCGTTATCAAGCGCATTGTCGGCTCGTTTGGTCACTTTCGTTCCCGGTTCGAAATGACATAAGTCAGATGTGGCGAGATATGACGCGTAATTACCATCATGAAGAGATTTACTCTGAATTATCATTATCATTTATATTATTTCTCACCGGTGTTTCGTTGTGGGTACGCCATGTCTGCCGTTTTACTTATCGAAAAGTAATGATTGAGGTATCATTTTCAAGGTTTCGTTCTCCACTAATGACGAAAAATACACAGATAATTTAAAGTTATTATTTTTTAAAAAGAAAAACAACTTTATTTTGAAAAAAAAATAATAAATATTGTACTGTTCGTAGAATCTAAGTTGATACCCGGCGAGCCCGCCGCGGTGGCCGACGGGACTAAGGCGCTCCAGTCACGGTCTTCACGGCCACTACGGTCGGGGGTTCGAATCCCCCCCTAGGACATGGATTTTTGTGCCGTCCTAGTTCGTAAGTAGTTCATAAGTAGTTTGTAAGTTTAGGGACTGATGACCCCGTAGTTAAGTCCCATAGACTATACAAACATTTGAACATTTTTTTTTTTTTTTTTTTTTTTGATACCCGGCGAACAGTCGTAAATGGGACGTGTATTTACGGCTACTCCCATCAGCCACCGCGCGGAGTATGTTTATTAGAAATTTTAACGCTAATCAGGGATTAATTAATGGTGCAAGATTAGGGTGACTCACTTAGGCGAGTACATCATCACTGCTAAATTCATTGACTGCGATAAAACTGTGCTGATACACCGCATTAACCTCACACCTTCTGATCCAACCATGCGTTTCCAAATGATAAGAACATAATATCCAAAAAACGTTTCCTTCGCTATGACCATAAATAAAGCACAAGGTCAGACGCTTCAAAGGACAGGATTATTATTTACCAGAAACTGTTTTCTCGAATGCACAGTTACGAATTCCCCATTCAAAGATATTTATGTTTGTGCTAAGGACACATTATAACGACTAACATTGTTTTCAAATAAGTGTTGTAAAATAAACAAGGGTTCAAAAAATAAAATAAACGTGAAAAATCCTATATCTGATTTTTTGTATTTCACAATTAATCATATTATATGTAATCATATAAAACTTACAAACCGCTTATCAACTAGCTAATACTAAGGACGGCAAAAATATCCATGACCGAGGGGGGGATTCGAACACTCGACCGTAGTGGCCATGCAGACTGTGACTGGCGCGCCGCAGTACGCTCGGCCACCGCGGCCGGCCCATTACAATCTTACCTGTCTGTCACTGATCAGGGTATTGCGAATTATTCGCACGGGTCAACTAGGAATATGTATTTCACACTTTATAGGCCACAGAATGTATGTCACAGAATGGCATTTGACTTATTGAGGCGTTTGAGTCATTTAATCGTAACTGCCTTACTAGGAAGTGTTTTGGCCATTAACGTTACTCGCCAGTCTGTCTCGCAAGTGGCGAAGCCACTTTTAAAGCTATAATCGGGGAACAGTTACTTATTTATCTACATGTGGCGTCTGTTCCGAAAGAACAGACGTCACTTCTGATCTTGCAGTTGTTATTATTTAATATTCACAGAATATATGACATCAACTGCGATTGGGCAAAGCTGAAAATGTGTACCCAGCCGGGATTCGAACCCGGGTCGCCTGCTTTCTAGGCAGTTGCGCTGACCCCTACACCACTGGGGATACAGTGATCACCGCACCTGCAAGAACTACCTAAGCACACCTCCCGTCAGATACAAATTCCCAGCTTCGCCCTGCCCACAGTACTCAAACTCGTAGTTATGAAACTAATTCCCGCAAGAGTAAGGGCTTAAAACTTGCCCACCCTCCCCACCAACGATAGGATCATTGCCCGTCACCGCCCAATCGCAGTTGATGTGATATATTCTGTGAATATTAAATAATAACAACTGCAGGACCAGAAGTGACGTCTGTTCTTTCGGAACAGCCGCCACATGTAGATATATAATATGCCGGTGACGGGCAATGATCCTATCGTTAGTGGGGAGGGGTGGGCAAGTTTGAAGCCCTTACTCTTACGGGAATTAGTTTCATAACTACGAGTTTGAGTACTGTGGGCAGGGCGAAGCTGGGATTTGTATCTGACGGGAGGCGTGCTTAGGTAGTCCTTGCAGGTGCGGTGATCACTGTGTCCCCAGTGATGTAGGGGTCAGCGCAACTGTCTAGAAAGCAGGAGACCCGGGTTCGAATCCCGGCTGGGTACACATTTTCAGCTTTGCCCAATCGCAGTTGATGTCATATATTCTGTGAATATTACTTATTTATTAATACAGAGTGTACAGAAACGCGCC
The DNA here is from genome assembly GCA_026315105.1 of Locusta migratoria. NCBI lineage: Eukaryota > Metazoa > Arthropoda > Insecta > Orthoptera > Acrididae > Locusta > Locusta migratoria. The sequence continues at coordinate 769,622,171 of CM048744.1, forward strand.
GAGCGCGCAGCAGTGCAGCACCTCACCTGGTCCTTCTCGATGAACCCGATGAAGGCGGTGCGCTCGATCTCGACGGGCTGTCCCGCGCGGTCGTACAGCGCGATCACGAAGTGGAAGAAGTTGGACTTGCGCAGGTTGCTGGGCGGCTGCTTCTCGAAGTGCGCGCGGCCGATGCCCACGCTGCAACACACAGGCACGGGCCGTCTCAGTTGGATATTGACCGAATAGGGCATCCGTAATGTCAGGGAACAACAAATTACTACACGGCACACACACACTAAGCCAACAGGTGCGTGTTCCATAAAAAATTAATTAAGCCCATCACTTGCTCTGACGCTGTCGAAGCACGTGTGGTGGCCGGCGGCATCACGCTATATAGATGAAACACAAATTTAAATGAATTTATCAATGTACACGAGCATTCACATTAGTATCTGCATGCGTAGTGTTGAAATATCGCGTTGGTTAGAAAAAACAGGTATGTAAATGAAATAGGTTCATAAAATTACGTTCTCTTTCACCCAAAACCAATGAAAAGCACCACTACACGGAATTACAAATGAAGAAGTTAATAGTGAACTGTAGGGAAGATTCGTCGACCAATAACCCGCACCAATATCGTCTTGCATATGCCTCTGTCATTTGTTACCACAGCAACCACTGTCCCGCACTGAATTCATACTGCAAATACAAATATTAATTGACACGAAAAAACAGCCTGCCAAATTAAATTTGCGAAAGAGAAAATGTAAGAACTAAGTAATTATCACTAAGGGTTACAAATGAGAGACCGACGACAGGTAATTATGATTATTAGAAAAAGTTGGAGAGTTGATCATTGTGTTGTTTAAGGCTAAAATCTGAATCCCTGATAAGTTTCTGAAGTGTGGCAAGATCAAGAGAGGCACTCTACAGAACACTTTCGACTAATGACGAAATATAGAAGAAAAACTTTCCGAAGTACAACACAAAAGCAGTTATTATTCGACCAAGCTGTTTCAGTTAGCTCTCTTGTCCAATGTTGATATCAAAGCAGCGCTTCTCATCGTTACACCTTAGATCCGCTAAGAGAAATAACACACAAATATGGTGGGTGATCTATGCTTCAGTTCATCGTAATGATTCAGTGCTATTAAATTTTCAAAAATACAATTAAAAAAAAAGATAGTGTTCGTTCATTCAATGAAATTATGATAGTGTGGCATTCGTGGAGAGAGTATAATAAATAAGTTCCACGTTTTAACGCGTTCAAATTCTGCAACCATAAATTAATATCTCTCCTCAATTAAGATTTCCGACTTAGTCATATCGTATGACGTTCCAAAATGTCATATTGAGGACCCACTACTTCAATTACTTTGCTTATTTCAGTTGCCACTGAAGTTGCCTATATTAGAAACAATTCTTTGTCTTCTTACGAACTTCTATCCGTCCACTATAAAATCTGGCCTCCAATGTATTTACACGGTCACACCAAATCCATATGTAAACACATAAAATTATATAATCTCCTTTTGTCTCCCATGGAAAGCAGTCGACGGTGTACTTCTAGAGAAATGCGCTGTGAACCGGCCTTGCAGACGATATCAGTCATCGGGGAAAGAGAAAGTCTCTGCGGTGAACATCCTGCTGGTTTCCAGGGACTAATGATGATAGCCGTTTGGTCCAGTACGTTTACAAACATATGAATATTCGATTTCCTCACTTCTCAGTAGACCACCTCTGCATGTGTAGTGAAAGGGTTAAAAGTGATAAAGTATTACAAATGTTTATGATGCCGAAACGTTTAAATCTTCATCCATGAACGATTTTTTTTCTAATTTTTATTTATTTGCTGCTTATTTTTCTGTTTTCCGGATAATTCGGCACACACTTCTTTTTTCTTTCAATTAAACTACCATTTGCAGATGTTCCAGTTGCTTATTAAATATTGTTGTTACCTACATTTTCGATTCAAATGTTTGTGAAGCTTGTGGGACTTAACTTCGGGGTCATCAGTCCCTAAACTTACAAACTACTTATAAACTAACTTATACTAAAGAAAACACAGACATCCATCCCAGAGGGAGGATTCAAACCTCCTACGGGAAACGGCCTCGCGCATCGGAGCATAGCGTGTCAATGCGCTCGGCCACTCCGCCGCGGCTTACACGTTCGCTACGTTTCATTGGTCCGTTGATTCAATGAATAATCGCAAAAATAGCAATGCCGCAACACTTTAAAAACTTGTTTGTCAGTTAAAGGCTCTACTTTTTCTTTGTGAAAATTATTCTCTTTGGCCTTACATACCTAATAAGGATCTGATAATGTATGAGTCCCAAAATCTGATTAGATTTGATGTCATTTAAAACAGCAAAATAGAAACGAGGGCAGTTCATTGAGGGAACTCTGGTATCGATTGAAATTCAAATGTTCAAATGTTTGTAAACCTATTGGACCAAACTGCTATGGCCATCTGTCTCTAGATTTACAAACTACTTAACCTTACTTACGCTAAGTGAAACACACACACACATCCATGCCCGAGGGAGAACTCGAAGCAACAGCGGGAGCGGCCGCCCAGTCTGTAGCATGATGCCTTAAGGCGTCGGCACACGGAGCGTATATCTGACCGAGAGTGGCCAACGTGGCGATTTTCTGACGTCACAACGTGCTAGTTTCTGACGTCACAACGTGCGAACCGTACGTTGGGAGGCTTTCCCAACGTGTCGGGCAGTATCAAGCATGCCAGATATTCTCAACATAGGTCTGAACGATCATCAATAAGATGGGAGGACGCCACCAAAGTCACACTACGTGGCTAACGGGGGAGGGGCAGCTCTTTTCGGTAGACAGATCAAGACGCCATATTGGCCGTCGTATTTCTAGGGTTGTATGAATGTAAGGTCTTATGATTATAAGACATTTCAAAGCAAGTAAAAGTAACTGAGTAAATTGAGAATCTCTCGAAAACCGTTCATTAAGGTACTATTTGTTGGAATAAATGGCTTGTAACGTCTTATTTGTGGTTAATAAATATCCGCATTAGAGTAGTGAGCCATTTCAAGGCAAGCCGCGTCGAAAATCTATCAAAACGAATTGTTCTTTACATCATTTGTTGTAATTACTTGGCAGCAACAAACATATCTACCAACAGTGTATACAACACGTCTAACACCTTCGTTGATGATACAGTTATATGTTAGTGGTCGTAGCATAGGCAGCAAAGTCGTGGTCTCTGGAGTGGAAGATGTCTCATAATAAGTACTTTACTGTTTCACGTACTGCATTTTAATTTTTCTTAAAATTCTTTTACTGAATAGCAACACTGACTGTGGAAGAGTGAGCTTTAAGTTTTACTAAAAAGCGAGACTGTTGCAATAATGTTTGTCTCATGTGAAGGCTTTTTCTAATTTTATATCGCACAGTTTGTCATGAAACTTTTATAATTCGCTACACTTACTGACGTAACATGCAACTTTTATAAGAGGTTTATGTTCATATATATATTGTTGTTACTTATGTGGGCCTCTATCACATAAAATAACGAACATATGCACAAGCGGAGGAAACAAGAGATTTAATAGAGGTAAAGCAGAAATTCCACTCTTCTGATTTCGTAAACAGTGCGATTTCAGAACCTGATGTCGCCGACAACTGTCGCTGAAGCAAGCTGCGGTCGCGTGTAGCTCGTTGAGCACACGCCTCGTATACTCAAGTCGCGCCGTCTCCGAGCGTCCAGCCGCACGATGGACTCGGCACGTTGACCGCACACGTTCAGATACACGCTCCGTGTGCCGACGGCTTTAGACCACGCGGCTACTACCGCGCAGCTATCCATTGAAGACGACAAAGCTGATTCTGAGGAAGTATGTGCGCCTCACTTTGGAGATCAGCTACTGACTTTCGTGAGTGGAGCATAGGCTTTGTGGTTTGGACTCAGTGAAGGTGTTGTGGCGCAGAAGCATTGCGTTCCGGCAGGTGAGAACCGTTAGGGTGGAGAGGGTGGCTTTGACAGGGGCGGGAGCGGCTCCCTCGTGGTCAGTGACGGCTGTCAGGCCTTTGTGTGGCCGCGGCCCCCCATTGACACAGACCGCTAGCGCTGGGGTGCGTGCCGCCGCACTCTGTAAGCCTCACGAGCCTGGCTAGTGACTTACAACTTTCTCTTCTTTCTTTCCATGTGCCAAACATGTAAGCGTGCTGTCATAGATATTAGCTAGACGTTTCGTTCCACAAACACTGTCCAATATCTGATGATTCTCTCTCTCCGCAAGAGGCTATGAAGGTGATCTCTGTCTCCATATACTGAAAGCGGTTCAACGATACATGAAGTTTTTCTAACGCATATATCTGCTAACGAGCTAAATATTCCATCCTTCAATAAACAGGTTATACTACTCTTTTCTAAACAGATGAAACAAGCCAATTCTCTAAATACAAACACACACACACACAATATTTCAGCGATATTCTTAGAAATATATCGTGTAAATCTGTGTACTATCTGCAAGTCAGCAAACGTTTCTTGTAATTTGGCCTTAGTATTTCTTTCATTTCGTCTTGCAGTTAGTAATCTTAAGCAAACCCCAAAAAGAAAATGTAGCGCCAATAACGCATTACATTAACCAAGTGTGACTACGCCCATCAGAAAACTATTTGTAACTTATCACAGTCTTATTCATTTCTGATATTACTATTGTGTCCTAGTATTGCTGACCCCCCCCCCCTTTTTTTTTTTTTTTTTTTTTTTTTTTTTAGTTCTGAGACTGATTTGATACAGCTTTCCATTCTTCTCTATCTGGAGCAAGCTACATCATTTTCTCATAAGAAGGACAACCCACGTCTATTTGAACCTGCTTATTGTATTATCCTGGAAGGGGATAAGAGATTTTGAAATGTGGTGCTACGGACGGTTGCTGAAAAACAATGTGGGTACATCAAGTAAGTAATGAGGAAGTACTGAACAGAACTGGGGAGAAGAAAAATTTTGACATATATTCGGTAAAAGAAATGATCCATTGGTAGGATACATTCTTAAAAATAAAGGCATCGTTAATTTTCCGTTCGAGAGGTCTGAGAACAGCTTAAGTACATCCACCTTTTTTTTTTTTTTTTTTTTTTTTTTTTTTTTTTTTTTTTTTTTTTTTATGTATCAGTTTCAGATACGAAATTCCTATGAGATCAGACCCCCAACCCTCCCTCCCCCCTTAGATCCAGATCCTGGATTCTCCACTGCCAAGTGGCGAATCCAAGATCTGGTTTTAAGAGGTGGGGGCGGGGAGAGGGTCTGGGCTCATAGGAATTTCGTATCTGAAACTGACATCTAAAAAAAAAAAAAAAAAAAAAAAAAAAAATGGTGGATGTAGTGATCAATGCTTATGCTGTTCTCAGACCTGATCACTAGGCTCGTCACTGTCTCGTGGTCTCTCTCTGCGATATTTACCGCACACACTTCCCTCCAATGCTAAATTAACGATGTTACAAGTTAGAGCTCGCACGGAATTGGAAAAGGGTGAGATAGTAAATCGATCGTGTTCATTTCAAAATAATCGAGCCTGTATTAGCTTTAACTGTTTCAGAGTACATCTAAATCCGTATGGTTGGACGGGAATGTCAATCTCGCTGCTCCCATTACGTTAAAACGATGTGCCGCTTCGCTCGAACGTGACAAAGAGTGCTCGTCTGGAGGAGAGACGGCCGAAAGTAGACCTTCGCCTGCTGATGAGTCCCCTCAGGACAGATAATTTTTGTTTCCGTTAGTATTCTCAACAGCGGCTGGGGACAAAGACGGCCGCCTCTCCGAAATAGCCTGAAAGTGCCCGAGGGAGGCGGGCCGGTGACGAACAGCCGCCGCCGCCCAGCACCTTCTGGGGCCCGTGTGTTACCTCCAGATGGGCCCAATAGATCAGCTCCAATCGGAAAGTAACACACTCTCTCTGTTTTATTTCCATGTGGCAAAGGTTCTGGGTGTTTTCTAACAGTTCCATACGGCAACGACTGTGATTCTCATCTCTGCCGCGGTGTAGTGGTAGAGCGTTCCAAGGCGCCTAGCTGCGGAGCTCGCTGCTGCTCGCCGTCGGAGGGTCGAGTTAGTGTAAGTAGTTTGTAAACCTAGAGACTAATGGCCAGAGCAGTCAAGTCACAAAGACTTACAAACATTTCATTGATTCCCATATCTGACTCCCCCCCCCCCCCAAAAAAAAAAAAAAAAAAAAAAAAAGAAGAAAGGGTTGGAAGCTGAGGGCTCAACGTCCCGTCGATGTCATGGTCGCTTGAGACGGATCTCATGCTCGGACTTTTGGGTTAGGATGAGGAAGGAAATATGCCGTGCACCTTCTAAATAAATATCTAACGTTTTCCGGAACTAATTTACGGATATCAGTGAAAACTTAAATCTGGACGTTCAGAGGTGGTCGTGAACCACAGTCCTCGTGAATGCGAATCCAGTATGTTATCAATGCACCACCACATTCGGTTTCTCTTACCGCAAAAGGAGCTAATAGGAGCTAAGTCATTTGCTCCCTACAAGCTACAAATCTAAGTTTAATGTGGAGTCCACATTAAAAGTGTCACAGAGGTTGAATGATACAATCTTTTCCTAACGTAAAGGATGACCCACGTTTAGATAAACTTTCTATCGCACGAGGTGCAAAATCTTGTGCTCCGCATGAAATGTACCTACGTTTTACCAAATGTAAGACTAAATGGCAGAGTCGCATGATGAGGTCTCCTTCAACTTTTCGTACCTGTATCAATAAACAATGAACTCTTATATAAATCACTTAGTCCGTCTGCCTGTCGCAGGAAAAGAAACTGAAGTTTATATCAGTTACGTCGTCTACGGTCCCTCGGTAGTGGAAAAAACATTAAACTATTAAATCAACGCCATTAAAAATAAGGCCATTTACGTCGCATTTTTTTATATCCACCGAAGATGCTCACCAAACCTTATAGACCAAGTACCTGTAGCCTATACATAATTAAGTTTGTTCGAAGGCCGAGTCCTACACCTACTTGTCCAGTCTTTTCCGATTATTTTATAGCAACAATTTAGTAGTGAATGTATTGACAGTAAAATTCGAAAATTAGAGCTTTTCTCTGTCAGAACTGTTTGTGCAATCTGTTAACATAATGTAGTCCAGTGAAGTAGTGAAGTTTGTGTGTTATCCTTAGCATAAGTTAGTTTAAGTAGTTTGGAAGCCTAGGGACTGTTGACCAATGCAGTTTGGTCCCATAGATTAAAAAAAAAAATGAAAATTTTTAAAGTAGCAAAGCCAAACTTAAGTTGTTATGAGTAGCGGTCGGATTTTCTTCCGGGCATTGAAACTTTACTCCTGGCGAATGCCGAGATGCATCACTGACAGCCTACAACGGTACAGGCCTCCATTCTTCTTTAGTTGAGTTTCTTCCCCAACACAGACGACCTTTACTCTACAAAAGTGTTTTTCAACCTGTTCATATATGCGACCCCTTCCAAGTAAAAATACTGTGGTGAACCCCTACCAAATAAAAATATTATGACGGACCTCCCGAACCCTCCTCAGGAGCCGTAACAAAACTATGTTATATCAAAGGAACAAAATTTAATCTTCTTTCTTTTTCTACGGCTTTCTTTTAAATTTTGGGATGAAATTCTTTTTGTGTATTTTTCGGAATGGAGCACATCATTATATTTTTATAAGATATCTGACAGAAAAATATAGTTTGCTTAATTAGTAATTCGCATTTCAGACAGACCCAGACGCGAATTATGCTCGCTAAGAAAGGCCCCTTTGTATAGACAATTTGCAAAGAAGTATATTTTTTCGAATTTTTTCATAATTACTTATCGTATCATGTTCTTTTGCCTATCGAATAGATCCTGTAAGCAGTTTTCAGACTTTATACTTACTCATAGTTAACTGCGACCGACTGGACTCGTATTCGGAAGGATGGTTCAAATCCACCTCCAGCCATCCAGATTTAGGTTTTCCGTAATTTCTCTAAATCACTCTAGGCAAATGATGGGATGCTTCCTTTTAAAGGACACGGCCGATTTCCTTCCCTAAACATTACCCAAAACTCCGAGCGTTAACTCCGTCTCTGATGACCACGCTGTCGACGGGACGCACAACCCTAAGATTCCTTCCCTTCCATAGGTAACTGTATTGTAAAACAATGTAGGCCTATGATCTATTGAATTCATAATGTTAAACAAGGAATTCCGTAATTTTAACATTAAATAAATAGCACTTACAGCTGAACCTTCAGATAATACTCTCAGATCGGTACCAAACGTTATATATCGATAGAGTATCAATCGAAACTTCTATATAATTTGTGCTATGTGCTGCGGTCCAGGAGAACGTGCGTAAATGGAGAATGTAACACCTGTCCTACGTAGCACAGAATAAGCGTAACTGTAGGGGTCTGCCGCGCTGAACTCCCATGGCGTATTTGATAGAGCGAATGTTTGTCGTTACGAGGGTCCTCGGTTCAAACTCTGGTGACGCGAATTTTTTTTTCTTTTTTTTCTGTATGACGTCGCAAATTGTTCTACGTCGACAAACATACACCGAGTGTTACATGGGACAACATGTTCCTGAAATGTAAAAGGACTGTTCGTTCGAATTTCATAGCACTGTGTAATCGACAGTTTGTTTCTGCTTAGTCTTATTTGAAAGTAGGAAACCTCTAGAGTATGTTCCTAAAAGAAAGAAATAATTGCACCATTCGTGTGGAAGTATTAAAGTAATAATAATAATAAATGAGTGTTAGATAGAAAGCACCGGCGTTCAGCGAATGTGCGTGTTGTGGTGAGAGTGCCGTGTGTTTGCCCACAACATCAAGTGGGGCTGCCGCGGTGGAGTAGCCGAGCGGTCTAAAGCGTCTCGCTGCGGAACGCGCGGTGGAGGTTCGAGTCCTCCCTGGGGCATGGGTGTGTGTGCTTGTCCTTAGGTTAGTTTACGTAGCTTTAAGTAGTTTGTAAGCTACGGACTGATGACCACGCAGTTTGGTCCGATCGATTTACAAACATTTGAACAAGTGGGCTGATGTTGCTGCAGCTGACAGTGCTGATTTGCGAAATGAACCCGTGGAACGTTATAGACACTTCTCTTTAATAGTTTTCAACGTACTACAGTAAAAAAAAAACCTTCTAGGCTGGGCTTGAACCCATGACCTGTTCAATGAACTAACGGTCTATCAACTAGCGCAACGTGATGAGCTCTCACAGTTATGCTTTTCCAGGACGGCAGCACAAAGAACGAATTATATAGATGTTTCGGCTGATACTCTATCGATATACAACGTTTGGTACTGATCTGAGTGACATCTGAAGGATTGGGTGTTAGTGAGACGTTTCTGTATTACTTAACGCATGGTTATTTTATTGAGCAATTACTCCATCTTATGACGGCGACCCCCCCCCCTCCCCCACCGCGACTTTACGACCCCCAGGTTTAAAGACACTGCTCTACAGGTCTAAGTTTCGATCTAGCACCAGGATCTAGCTGTTTCTTACCAGCAATGAATCCAAATCTGCCCTCCACAGTACTTGTATGTTGAAACGGAGCTACCAGGGGGGAGAGGAGATGGGGCAGCGGCGGGCACTTGGCGCCAGCGCGCTGGCGCGGCTTGGCGCCTCATTACGCCAGTGGGCAGCAGCGGCGGCGCTGGCGCTGGCGCCAGTCGGCGGCGTGCCGGCGCATCACGGCGATAGCACGCGGGCAAAAAGCTCGCGCCATCTGCCATCTGCCGCGCACGGCGCCCGTCAAATTAATCAGATACCCGATCCGCTCTCTCCAATTTAGCCGCCGTTTAGATTAGCCGGCACTGCTTCGACGCGCGCCGCACGAATTTACGCGCCAGACGCGCGGGTCCTCGCAGCCTCGTTCTGAGAGCAGCTCCTGACGTAGGCGCGCGCGCCACGGCACTACCCGCGTTCTTGCAGAGTGTGGTAAGGCAAGCCGACAAGGATGCGACACACACACACACACTGTGCAGTATGGCTCTTTCTTACTGCCGTCCTGCATTGGTAGAACGATGCTCTACATTTCAACGGTAGACTCGAAGTACGACGCAACATGTTTGAATACAATTATATATATAAACATTTATTTACGACGTTACAGCGTTTATTTAATGAAATAAATCGCAATTTGCGATCAGTTATGGCTTCACTGTACTAGGTTTAGATGGAATACCAGGACTCTTCCCTGCTCGTCTCCCGCCATTCCCAAATCTCCATTCGCCACACTGTCTCTATCCTATTACCACAGCCTATTTGTTCTGTAATGCAGGGAAGAGTCCTCTACAGTGGGGCTGCTCACCGTATCCTCGGTGGCGTCTGCCTAGTAAGCAGGAGATCCTGGGTTCGAATCCCAACCGGGCACAAATTTTCATTCGCTGCAATTTGGTATTCCATCTAAACCTAGTACAGTGAAGCCATAACTGATCGCAAATTTCGATTTATTTCAACATGTTTGAAGTGAGCGCTGCAAGCAGATTCAGTTCTTATAACTCGGGAAACGAGTAACGATGTGTACCTTGGAGAGTAGGAAGTCATAACGGCCAATTTAACTTTATGTGAAGCTTTTACCGCAGCAAATGTTCAAATGTTGGTAAATCTTATGGGACTCAACTACGGGGTCAGCAGTCCCTAAACTTACAAACTACTTATGAACTACTTACGAACTAGGACGGCACAAATATCCATGCCCGAGGGGGGATTCGAACCCCCGACCGTAGTGGCCGTGCAGACCGTGACTGAAGCGCCTCAGTCCCCTCGGCCACAGCGGCCGGCTTTACCGCAGCAACTCACTATGACATCTATCGACTGTCACATCTGGAGTCTACGTAAGAATAAGAATTAAGTCTTTTGAGTTGCGAATCATTTCATAATACTGACTTAAATCTACAAGGCAACTATCAAGAAAGGTTATATCGATTTCATAAGTAAAGAAGTAACAATTCCAGAATTTTGGAAATGGAAAAAAGGGATTCGGTATTTTAGAGGATACGCTGAAAATTGAGTGCTATATTTCTCCAAAAAGATTCACAACTCGTTGGTAAGAAATCTCACCAATAAGTACCAACAGACGCTATAAAGCAATGTGACATGCAAAAAGTCAACGAGGATTAGCCTCATTTAGGAACTGTTAAAGATATTCAATAGCCAACCGACCTCTTCATCATTCGAAATAAGTAAGCGCATCTGTAATTATATTAAAAAATAGAAATATAGTTGCATGCCAACAGTAACGTTTCCTCACTTGGTACATCTCGCTACGTTCAAATTCATGTGTCACTTTATCAGCAGTTAAGAGGCACGGAGAAAAGTTAAATCTGCAGACAGAGGCGTATACATGTGAAATGATAGGTTTTAAAATAACAACGTTTGTTGTTAGGCGCTCATGAAGATGCAGTATAATTTGAACTTCAAACTAATCGTACAGCAGATGTTATCCTGAGTCTGGTAGGAGAGTAAAGTCCGGGGTTCAGCGAGAGTTCACGGAGCCAATCAATGCTGTCTGCTGTTCATTACGACCGTTATTGAAGTTTTTATAGCGTCTCCGAGAACTAATTTTTGTCTGATTGAAAATACACATCTGAAGCCTCGGTACACGTTGGAAAAAAGTGCTAGAAGAACTTTTAAAGAAAATGGCGCAGTTAGTTCGTGGAGATGGGTTGCGCCGTTCTTTAATCTCCTCTACCGGTGTATTACGACACTATGGTCAGAAAATTTCGTTGTATAACGAGAATGCAGACATCTACTTACAACAAATCAAACATTAATTAAATCACTTTAGTTTTTCGAGGTAATAATTAGAACTTCATTACTATCCTAAAGGTTCTTCAGATAAACATTGCCGGCCGCGGTGGCCGAGGTGACTGAGGTGCTTCAGTCACGGTCAGCACGGCCACTACGGTCGGGGGTTCGAATCCCCCCTCGGGCATGGATATTTGTGCCGTCCTAGTTCGTAAGTGGTTCATAAGTAGTTTGTAAGTTTAGGGACTGATGACCCCGTAGTTAATTCCCATAAGCTTGACAAACATTTGAACATTTGAGATAAACATTCTGTCAGAATACATACATGCGTATTTCGTCTGCAGACATAGGATCCGCAGTCTTCGTTTTGACTCTTGTATCTATTGCAGAAGGCGAGATCATTCTGCAGCTTATCTTTCAGTAAAAGCTGTTCAAATGTTTGTAGAGCTTAAGGGACTTAACTGCGGGGTCATCAGTCCCTAAACTTACAAACTACTTTCGAACTACCTTATACTAAAGACGACACAAACATCCATGCCCGAGAGGGGATTCGAAGCCCCGCCGATGGACGCCCGCGCGCACCGCAACACGGCGTCCCAGCTCACGCGGCTAATCCGCCGCGACTATCTTTTAGTAGCTACAGCAATTCAAGTTGTCTGTTGTTTGTATAGCCATTTAGACCACTTAAGTTAGTCTAATATAATCGTAAACTCTTACTGAATCACCAAAAATACCTTGAGGAAGGCCACTTGCAACAGTGGTCGAAACCTCGAACAATTTACTGCCACTGCGTTCACACAACTCAATCCATTGCGAACCTGACGAGTGTTCGTAACTATTAGTTGTCAAATAACGAGCAGGTACCTTTCTCGTTTCTGCTATAAAGTATAAACCGATATTATTCTGTGCAAGTACTTTTTTCCTCGTCTTCTGTCCTTTAAACCCGAAAGTTGTATACAAGAATCTAAATAAAATAAAACATATATTAGTTACTTTTAGTTATGTCTTGGCGTTGTTTGGAAATTTCGGCTGTGAAAGATGTGACTTCGTATAAATCATCAGCCAACTCCAGCGCGCCCCTGTGATTCAAATGATCCTATGATTGTGCGGAGTGTGGCGTTCTAAATTCCAATCAAAAATGTTCAAATGTTTGTAAAACTTATGGGACTTAACTACGGGGTCATCAGTCCCTAAACTTACAAACTACTTATGAACTAGCTAAGACTAAGGACGGCACAAATATCCATGCCCGAGGAAAGATTCGAACCCCCGACCGCAGTGGCCGTGCAGACCGTGACTGGAGCTCCTCAGTCCCCTCGGCCACCGCGGCCGGCGTTCTAAATTTCCGAGCGTGCGCATACGCAGGAACCAAGAACAACAGATACGTCTGGGTGCTAATCTATTCTAACAGAGCTTGTTACTATTATAGAAACGCTTTCTTAAACTTTACAGTTTTTTTTTCGTACCACATTTAAACGGCTGCACCAGGGCTTACTAGTACTTTTTCTACTAGCTTCCCCTACAAAAGAGAAGAAATATCGACAAATAGAGAAGTACTTGCGTTTTACAGAGGAAACGGCTACGCTATGTATAAATAAAAACGTAAGTAGATGAATGAGTTTTAATGAGCATTATTGAAACAGAAACAAACAGTTAAAAGAGAAGAGTAATTTTCTTTCTTTTTTTATTGACAGCAAGGAAGCAAGATATGAAAATTAAAGAAAAAAGGCTTTATTTTCTGCATTTTAGATCGTGTTTGATATGTTTGCAGATATATAATTGTTCCAATAACTAAATGTAACGTACTTTTCCTGCTTTTTAGGTCAGTAGTGCAGATCATTTACACGACGTTTAACAAGAACGTCAGCTGTTATTTTCCTTTGCTCATTAGTTAACTCTGTTGTTATTGTTCCTACGCAAAAAGTCCCCTCGTAACCATCGTTGAGGTAGAAACCTGCACAGCCGACAGCTCTATGAAATTTGGTGCTAACTTCTAAAGGGAAATAACCAGTCGAGACGAGCGAGTGTTCAGTACGGGAGTAGCAGGCCAGGGTCGCTGCAGTAGACTCGGGCGTCTGGAGCGGTCAGTTGAGACAAGGCCGTCGGTGGGAGGCGGGTCGGCAGGGAGTGTTGGCGGTGACAGGCCTGCGGTGTGGCCGCGGACCGCACACGTCGCGCGCCGGCCGCCACAAAGGGCAGCCACCGCCACCGACAGGTAGCCGCCTCCTGGACTGCGGCCGCAGCTCTGGTCCCGTTGTCTGGAACGGGTCACTGTCTGGCCCGCTGCAAAAGCTTGACTGCGACGTGCCTTCAACTGGCTTACACGTCACCTGGGTATACATAGCCGGCCCTGTAGATGGGCTTCCAGCCTGCCTTTTTCGAGCAACCGCATTTTAACTGTAAGCCTATGTCAGGCATCGTATGCATAAACATAGCAAAGTACTTGTTTCAAAATAAGACTTCGGTCGACAACCCCGATCTGTTACCAATTACAAGTAAGATTTTATAAACAGAAGGAATTCCGTTAAACAAGTCATTGTGGTTGTGCAATGTTAAGAAAATTCCGGTGCTGTTATTTGATATCACCTTGTAATACAGGTCTCCCCACAGAACTGACACAGTTGTAAGAAACTATACTCGCACGCAGGAAAAGCCCATCCCTCCATACGGTTTCGAATTTTAGTGGTTCTTATAGTGGGGCTTAGCTGTCCAGCGGTTAGGAGTCGATTGCAAACCTAGAGATTGTGGCGTCGAATGCCGGCCAGTTTATGGTGTTTTTCAGTCTGCACTCTAGGCCTACCTTTCACCGCTCCACAATGGGAAGAGTCGCCAGAAAGCTCGCATTGTTAGGATACCACGTTAAATTGTAAAGCCCGATTTCCCGGTTGGATAGTTTGGAGATACGCAAGGGGCCAAAGTAGCGCCCAATTGAAATACTTGCATCAGGCCACTGAGCCACTCAAGAGTAATATGCTTCTTTGCTGTTCTACAATTTTAACAACCAGATACGCGCTTTGCAACTGTTGCATGTGTAGCATGAAAGTAGTCTTAGTAGCACCCTTAAAAATTTTTCCCTTGTTTCATCCGCTTAATGATTGAATTTTCAAAAAAAAAAAAAAAAAAAAAAAAAAAAAAAAAAAAAAAAAAAAAAAAAAAATCGAAACACGTGTTTTTTTTTTAAATTTCAATCAAAAATCTAAATCCGAAGTTTTATATTTCTTGCTTAAAAATTGCCTCAATAGCAATGTATTTTCAAAAAACCGTTCATCCCCTATTTGACCTCCTTAGGGATGGGAATATCGAAAATCGCTGATGCCTACAGTGTAAGATAAACAACATATACAAATTTTAAGATTCTATCGTCTGTAGATTCACTTTTCAGCACCTTTTCTGTGTTTTAGTAACGGTTCGAGAACGCGAAGCCGCGGTGGAGTAGCCGAGCGGTCTAAAGCTTCTCGCTGCGGAGCACGCGGTTGCTTGCCGTGGAGGTTCGAGTCCTCCCTGGGGCATGGGTATGTGTGTTTTGTCCTTAGGTTAGTTTACCTAGGTTTAAGTAGTTTGTAAGCTACGGAATGATGACCACGCAGTTTGGTCCGATAGATTTACAAACATTTGAACATTTGAGAACGCGAAATTTCGTTTTTACGCTTTGGCATCTTTGTTGGCGGTTTTACTCTTCAAACTGCAGTATGCACCTATTTTTCTTTATTCGTACGCTTGTTGCAGAAAAACAACTGAAGAATGTGCATCACGTTTCGCTGTATATAACCTCTTTGCCATTATATTGTCAAAAGTCATCGCTGGTCTTCAGTCTGACTTTTATATATGCTGACGACTTTCAACCACTATATCTTCCACGACACTCTCTTATAGCTATCGACACGGAACTGCTATGATGTACAACGGGAGACTTTGTACTACAACAACAAAGAGAGATCATGGGCCTCCATTGTGTAGTTTTTGCTGAAGAGCAAAGTATTCACACCCACACGTAGAATTTTATATACGTCGGTAACTTTGAAGTCCCATATTTCCACCCCCTTATCGTTATCAACCGTCTACAACCATAGTGCTCAATGGTAACTGATACATACTAACACCTACAAACAGTATCCGTTTGGGATGTGTCCTTTTTGGCTGCAGAGTGAAATACGGCATAAACACCACATACACCTTTATATACAGGGTGTTTCACTAAGTGTGTTTGCCTCTGTAACTTATAAAATAATAGGTGACGGAAAATTTTAATGCGGTAGGTCAACACAAGAAATGTTACACTTTCTGCGGAGCTATGAACATAGTTTATTGTATCATTTTCCAAAGAGTTACAGCACAAAGATATAATTATTTAAATGGAACAATAGTTTTTTCTATCGTGCATTGGATTCGTTGAAACCAGCTGCGCCCAAATCAATTTAAAGTACATTCCTATGACTGTTAGTTTGGGAGCTACAACCCTTCAAAGTTTCAGGGGCAGATACCACAAGCGCTGCGCATAATGCAATGGGCCTTCTTAATGTGGTGCAGCCGAGTTGTAACGTCGCCGGTGTCACGGAGCGAGAAGCTACTTCGATGCGCTGTTGTTCGTGTATGGCATCGTCATCCGATGTCAGTAACTGTGGTCTATTGAGCCCCGGTTGTTTCTGTGACTCCAATTGTCGGGTATACGGCCGTGTGCGTCAGTCTAACAGCGCATCGAGGAAGCTTCTCGCTCCCTGACACCGGCGACGTTACAACTCGGCCGCACCACATTTAGAAGGCACATTGTATTATGCGCAGTGTTTGTGGTATCTGCCCCTGAAACTTTGAAGGGTTGTAGCTCCCAAACTAACAGGCATAGGAATGTAGTTTAAATTGATTTGGACGCAACTGGTTTCAACGAATCCAATGCACGACAGAAAAAAATTATTTAAAAAAATGTTCAAATGTTTTTTAAGCTTATGGGAATTAACTACGGGGTCATCAGTCCCTAAAATTACAAACTACTTATCAACTACCTTATACTAAGGACGGCACAAATATCCATGCCCGAGGGGGGATTCGAACCCCCGACCGTAGTGGCCGTGCAGACCGTGACTGGAGCGCCTCAGTCCCCTGGGCCAACGCGGCCGGCAAAAAAATATTTTTCCATTAAAAAAATATATCTTTGTGCGGTAACTCTTTGGAAAATGATACAATAAACTATGTTCATAGCTCCGCAGAAAGTGTAACATTTCTTGTGTTGACCTAGCCAATTGAAATTTCCCGTCACCTATTATTTTATAAGTTACAGAGGCAAACACACTTAGTGAAACAACGATGTCCATGCAAATTTGAGATAGTTAGCAAGCATGTGAAGAGAAAATGAAGGTAAAGGTAAAGATTGCGAGGTTGTTAGCATGTGCTGAAACGATGGTAAACATAGCCCGAACGCTCAGCCAGTGACTCAGCGCTGGGTGTCCTGAATGCGCGCGCAGTGGGGCAGTATGTGGTCTACTGGTTCGGTAAACACGTGGGGACGAGGAGGCTGGGCGGTGTCGCGGGCTACAGTCGTGCAGCGTGAGTGAGCGCTGTTGGCGGAGGTCGGGAGCGGGGGACAAGTGCGCCGCTGTGCCACAGCTTCCGGTTTTTGCGGTGCGGCCGGAGACGGGCGGTGTAATATTGTGCGGCCGCTATCTGCCTGCAGGCGCGGACGGCGGCCGGCGGACGGCGGTCGGCGGCTGGCGCGGTCACCGGCACAAGGCGGCCGCTGTGCCCCGCAGATAAGCCGCACCAGCACCGAGTGCTTTCTCCCGATAACGCCGTCTGCCGCACGCTCCAGGAGGCCACGCCGGTGTCGCATTTTACAATTTCTTTCTGTTTGTCGTACGTGAAGTACAATCGGCCAAAGCCATCATCAAAAATTCTCGAGAAAAATCGACTTTGATGTTTTGTAAAGAATCCGTAAGTGCCGATAATTAAAATAGTTGCAGCATCTCTCGGTGGCTCAGCGCGGATGGCCAGAGGGCTCAATGCCTTCTGTAATAAAGCTGAGACACTAACACATCGAACAAGATCAGCGACCGCAATAAACAGAACTACACGTATAAAAAAAAAATAAAAAGTTCCGTTTTTGCCTCACAACCGTAGAGTTGGTGGTTCGAATCCCACTGTGACACAATATTTTTTCATTTTTGAAATTCAGTTATTTAAAACATTTTGGTATCTCAAATTCCACGTGCTCTGTCAGTTTTTGTTTATGTCTATGTAGACAAGCTGGAAACCCCGCCACATAAAACTATGATTCAATAGGTTAGCTGCTTGGAGAGCCATTAGTAGCTATGGAGATTACTTTCCAAAAACATAGTCGTAGCTCTTCGCAATCTAAATAATAACAATGATAATAAAAATAAAAATGTCGTTATCACTGTGAAAAATGTAACTTATGTTTTTTTATTGATACCATCATTATTAACAACCAAAACTGGGCACAAGTCCATTAATCTTTAATTAACGAAGTTAACTTTTTGAGTAACGGATTAACTTTTCAGTTAATTAAAAAAACGTTAACGGACACTTTAACTTCCGTTAATTTGCCATAAGTCCGTTAATCCGTTACTCCTGTACCCACTTCTTATGACAAAAGTCTTGCCCCGTAAATTTGCTCATTTTAGCGCAGGTTCCTTTTGTATGCAGCTACGCCCAGGCTATGGGTTGAATCTCTCCCCGGAAGTGCGCGGTTCGTCTTCTGAATGGTGCCGCCAAGACCCGAATAACCGGAAATGGAAGCCCACGGGAAACCCACAACTTAGCGTAAGCACAGACAAAAGCGTAGGCCTGCTCCAACTGAGGGAAAACCGCGACTTTTGTCCCAAAGCAAATGACTCTTGCGGAGGCTATTTTACACGTCTGTATGTGATTAGACATCATCTGTTTACGCTCTCGGCCTACTTCCACGATAGAGTGGCTGAGTAATATTAGTTTTTATAATAGTCCAAGCCCTATTTAAACTTGGTTATCCAAAATATTTTTCTTAAATATCAGGTAGGGGTAATATTTTTTCAGTTGCTGATTTCAATAATATAGCAATATAAATGTATAAATTTGGTGACTACAGGCGAGTTTTCGTGGCTGCACACTTCTGTTACGAGTTAACAACTGATGTTAACTTTCCTTAAATTGTCCGCAGATTAACGCTTTACTGTTTAACAAAGATAACTTTTTACTAACGGATTAATGATTAACGAAGTAATTTTTTGATTAATGGTATCTAGCTCTTCTATGAAATATAGAAAATTACGAATAAACAAAAAATACGTGCACTTTTCGTAAAAAAATGCCATTACATACTAAAATTATGTATGTCTCGAAAAAAAAGGAAGGAAAAAAATTAAAAAAAAAAAAAACATATCAAGACAGGATTCTAATAATTTTTTTTATTTTTTTGTCCTCTGTCGGCGGCGCTGAGCCACGGCATATGACCTATGGGTAGTAAGGCCAGAACGCTACACCTGAGCTACCCCTACAGCTGATGCAAATTATTTAATTGTTGGTACTTACGCATACTTGCAAAATTTCAAAGACGAGTTTATCGAGAATTTTTTAGAGTTGCAACGATTGACTTTGGCTTATTATTATTTGAATTCTGAACTTCACGTTCCATAAACTTCTAAAATCCGATACTCATGTGATCTCCTTGTCAGTGCAATAAAATGTGGTAGCAACTCGCAGATTAATGTGGAAAATAAATTGCTGCATGTGTGAAAGATAATCACTTCATAAGGGTCCCATCAATAAGGGTGATTTTTGCGGTGTTTTGTTTGTAATTTTTAAGACAAGGCGCGAATGAAAGAACAAACTGGAAAATTCGCGAAAAGTCGAGGAGCTTTATCTATTTTTATTTAGATGATCCATTATGCATGTTTTTAGAATCCTTTATTGTTGATGTCAATATAATTTAAGAAAAGTGGAACCAGTCACTTTATTTTGAAATGTTACTTGTTTCATTCATGAGCCTGTTTTTGAACTTTTTTCAGGTCATTGGCATAAGGTGCACGTGTTTCAAGTTCGTTTCAAGCCTGATGGTCGGTCGGTGCTGGCCTTGTTGTAGACAAGTGTAACACGATTAATACATCGACAAATGCTTTGTTTCTGTCGCGTTTTGTTTTCCACGTTATATAAACAACTTCTATGTCGATTTATTAAAGCATGTTACATCTTCCTGCCACAGAGTCAACACCCAACCACATGCTTGAAATGTAACACCTGCACCGCCAGAAGATGAACCCGCAAAGGTTCGAAAACCGGTTCATGAATAAAACAAGTAACATTTTAAAATAAATTGACTGGTTACATTTTTCTTAAATTGTATTGCTTTATTCCATGTAAGAACTCGGAATCATATTTCAGCATTCAATGGAATGATATAAATACTTCTTTTTTTTCTTCATTATGTTTCTGGAAAGCTATTACGGAAGAAAGATTACAAATAGAAGTCGAGAGAATCGGACACACCGCAAAACTAGCACGATTTGACTACACCACTTTCGAACACGACTGGCGATATGAATGACATATTTGTCAGATCACTATGATGAATCCAATGATCGTAAATTTAAGGGACTTAACTGCTGCGGTTATCAGTTCCTGGGCTTACAAACTACTTAAACTAACTCAAACTAACTTAAGGTAAGAAAAACAGCACCCTAGGAGAAGAGAATTCTGTTTGTACATTATCTCCCCACTGAGCAAATACTGGAGAATGCTATGCTAACCTCCAGACTAAAAAAAAAAATAAATAAATAAATAAATAAATAAAATAAAAATAAAAATAAAAATGTTTGCAAAGTCTATGGAACTTAACTACGGGGTCATCAGTCCCTAAACTTACAAACTACTTATGAACAAACTAAGACTAAGGACGGCACAAATATCCATGCCCGAGGGGGGATTCGAACCCCCGACCGTAGTAGCCGTGCAGACCGTGACTGGAGCGCCGCAGTCTCCTCGGCCACCACGGCCGGCCCTCCAGAACTAATTGCACCAATAGATCTACATCATCTACATCTACATAGATATTCTGCAAATCACATTTAAGTGCCTGGCAGAGGGTTCATTAACCACTTTCATAACTTTTCTCTACCGTTCCATTCTCTAACAGCGCGCGGGAAGAAAGAATACCTAAATCGTTCCGTTTTCGAACTGATTTCTCTTATTTTGTTGGGATGGTCATGCCTCCCTAAGTAGGTGGGTGCTAGCAAAATATTTTCACATTCAGAAGTAAAACTCGGTGATTGAAACTTCGCAAACAGATCACGCCGCAATGAATAACGTCTTGCTTTTAATGATTTCCACCCCAATTCGTGCAACATTTCCGTGACGCTTCCCCCCCAGTAACGAGATAGAACAAAACGAGCTGCCCTTCTCTGAACCTTCTCAATGTCTTCCGTCAGTCCCACGTGGTGAGGGTCCCACGAGATACGCGAAAAATGCGTGGGGTTAGCAAGGAAGAATGTTATCAAATGTTCAAATGTTTGTAGAAGTTATGGGACTTAACTACGGGGTCATCAGTCCCTAAGGTTACAAACTACTTATGAACTAGCTAAGACTAAGGACAGCACAAATATCCATGCCCGAGGGGGGATTCAAACCCCCGACCGTAGTGGCCGTGCAGACCGTGACTGGAGCGCCTTAGTCCCCTCGGCCACCGCGGCCGGCTAGAATGTTATATTCCAACAAGATAATGCGCGCCCACACAATGAGCACCCATGCACGAACTAAGGTATGAATTGTTGCCGCACCCGCTCTGTTCACCTTACATGGCTCCAACAGACTTCCATCTCTCCCAAAGTTTTCTTGTTGGACGAAGATTCACTTCAAACGAAGAAGTGATAGCCGGAGTGGGCAACTATTTTTCAGGTCTGCAGGAATCTCATTTTCGAGATGGGTTCAAGGCACTGGAATATCGTTGGCCAAGTGCATTAATCTGTAAGGAGACTGCATTGAAAAATAGAGTGTCAGTGATGTAACTACTTTTTTTCCTATTCTGTTGCGAGACCTTTTTAAACCACCCTCGCACCATCCTTGAAGACGTGATTTTAGTATAAATAGTTGAGGTATGAATTGTAGCCACACCCCTTTATTCACCTTACATGGCTCCAACAGAGTTCGATCTCTTCCCAAAAATGAAAAGTTTTGTTGGTGGACAAAGATTCACATCAAACGATGAACTGATTGCCGGATTGGACAACTACTTTTCAGCCTGAAGGAATCTCATTTTCGAGATGAGTTCGAGGCACTGGAATATCGTTGGCCAAGTGCATTAATCTACAAGGAAACTGCATTGAAAAATAGAGTTTCAGTGGTGTAACTACTTTTTTTCCTATTCTGTTGCGAGAACTTTTTAAACCACCCTCGCAGTATCCTTGAAGAGGTGCTTTTGTATAACGATGACGTTAAGACTTACTGAGTTGACTGATGAGACACATGTTGCATAACACCAGAATGTGTGGAGACAGCAGTAGAGGAGGCCGCCGCCGCCCCCGCAGCTGCCGCCCCCGCCGCCTCCGCCCGCCTCCCGCCAGACGCCAATCGCCGCCGCTCCTCGCCTCGCTGGCCTTTGCCGCCGCGGGCAATCGGCGAGCTTTTTAATTAGCAACAAATGTTTAATTGCGAGGTCCGGCCCTTGAATCAAATGCACGTTTTTCTGGCCTTTTTGTTTTTTTCATTCGGCCCGGTCCGGCCCGGCCGGCCGCCCGGGATTTCGGCGTATGCCGGCCAATATTGCAGTCCACTTTTGTCCTCTGCGGCGGTGCATATTTTATGAGCGGTATCATTTATTTTTACCGCGGCGCTATGCCTTGTATTTACATAAAAAATGAAGCCCGGCCCGGCCCGGCCCGACGCGACACGTCGCGCGCCCGCCGCTGTTCTGCGCGACAGCTCCCCCGGCGGTTTCTTCGTTTTGTCAAAAAATTATACCCCGCAAATTGTTCGGCCCTCCAAAGGCGTTTATTAAATCAACAATAATATCGGCTGGCAGAGACAAATAATTAAATGACTCCGTTCTGACGCAGACACTGCGCAGGAAAAATAAATTTGATTTCTGATTGCCTCTTGTTTAAAGGCGTTTCGAAAATTCATTACGTACTGTAGTTGTTGAATAGAAGTATCAGAAATTGCGCACCATTTTCACGGCAAATTAATATGCGTATACACTGTTCGTTAACAATCTCTGTGTCATATGGTACTTTTTTTCGGCTTTTCAATACAACAGAACTGTATTGAACCTTTCCTGTCTTGTGTTTAGTTCTTTTATCTGCAGATCTTCACCTCTAATGTATGATGTATTAATGGTATGTGACGACATGTCATAATTAAATTCATAGTACTCTAAATGTACTTAAACGGATAATAAACTGCTATAAGATAATTGGTGGTCGTCACAAATGATGAACTAACGACGAGTAGCTGACTACATTTTTATGTTCTTAGTTATTCTCGTCTTCAGCTTTCTCATGCAGATCTCGATAGCAATCTATACTGTGCTAGATTCTTCACTTGTGCTCAGATACTACAAGTAGCAGCCACTACCGTTTGCTTACGATAGAGATGTCTTGGTCTCACATTGCAACTTTTATTTAACCTGACCAGACTAGGGCCTCAGAACCTTTCTTACATCTGACGAGGAAACAACACATACAAAAGATATTACAAAAATTACAGTGATAAAAATAATAAAAGTCGACAATAATAATAAAAATAGTGTAATTATAGAAATATTACCGGGTTTATATATCTGTCACTTTCCACTCCTTTCACCTCTGGCAGTATTGCTCATGTGAAAAATATCGAGTAGCACCGTGGTTCGGAATCCACGTTAAACTGTAGGTCCCCCTATAACTGGCTGGGTAAGTCAGTTCGAAGGTCGGAGGAGTGCAACGGCATACCACATCCAAACAGGACCATGTCTAGTAAATCACTGTGGTGTTCAAACCAATCTTCGGATTGTTCACTGCTTTACCTTTCTTTTATATAGATTAACATATACGTAGTAATATTTAGTGTTTTGCCAAGAGAGAAGGATAAACGTAGAAGAGGAGAAAGCAAATGACAATGACAGAGGCGCCTAGGAAAGAGTGAAATATTAACAGAGAGACTTGGTCGACCTGCACAGAGATGCCTCTTGTGATCGTAGGTGGCCATTAGTTGTCTTTCGGAGGGACCTGATTTCTGTGCTATTTTGAGGAAGGTTCTGCTAATGTTGGGTTTCTGACACAGAAAAAGATTTAGAAAATTTGCCACTATTATACGATGGTACAGAGAGGATTTTGTCGTGAACTTTTACCTCTCACACTTCCTTCCATTATCAAACAAGCCGTTCTTGGTGACTTAGGATGTATCGTCTCAGTATTGTTCTGCCGTGTATTTCTTTGTTCCCCAACACAAGTCAGTATTTCCTCCCGTTTATCCATCTAACATCCAGGACCCTCGCAGCATTGCAATTGATAAGCTGCTTAATTTTTCCCTAAACTTCTCATCATCCACATCTTATCTCCAGACAAGCACTTACTTTCACACTGTAGAAAAATACCTCCAGTAAAGATTTCACACCATTTAAATTGAAATTAGTTGTTAACGAACTTTATTTTCAGATTTTCTTCTACTGCTTCTCTCTCCTTCGATCGTCATGTTATTTTACTGCCCACATAGCGAAACTCGTCTTTTACTAATTACATTTTCTAATGTAATTATTTGAGCATCGTTTCATTTAATTCGACTACCATTGCTTTACTCTGCTTGTGCTTATTGTCTAATCACGTTTTAAGATACTGTGCAGTCTGTTGACTTGCTATTTTAAGTACTTTGACATCTCCGGCAGGACTATAGATTCATCTTAAAATTTGCAAAGTTTTGTTTCCGCTCTGTAAACTCTGCAGAGAAGCAAAATTTAAGATAGGGGTTGAACAATGGCAAATCAACTTGAAACCAGTTTTCCAGAAATCAATGGGGAAGGTGATGACGATGAGGCAGGAGGTACAACACTGCGAAAAAATTTCCTGGTGGCGTTCAAATATCTCAGTCTGGAGTAAATGATATTACTTTAAAGTTACTAACGTCAGTGGCAGACAAGATAAAAATATTCCACTTGTTGTAGAAGATGTACGATGTAGTTGTAATATCCTCGACTTAAGGAAAAATCTAATAATTTCACTTACAAAGTAACAAGCGGAGACGGTCGTGAATATTACAGAACTATCAGTTTTAAGTCATGGTTGCAAAATGCTAACTCGCATTGTTTTCAAATATTGGAAAATCGGTAGAAGTCAACCTTAATGAACATTTGTTGTGAGTGAGAATAAATGTCCGACAAATGTAAGACAATAGTGACCTTACGTCCTCTTCATGAAAGTGTACGGGTGAATGAGATAGGTTTAATAGCTGTCACCGGCCGCGGTGGCCGAGGGGACTGAGGCGCTCCAGTTATGGTCTGCACGGTCACTGCGGTCGAGGGTTCGATTCCACCCTCGGGCATGGATATTTGTGCCGTCCTTAGTCTTAGCTAGTTCATAAGTAGTTTGTAAGCTTAGGGACTGTTGACCCCGTAGTTACGTCCCATAAGTTCTACAAACATTTGAACATTTTAACCGCTGTCAGATATCGTGACGAAATCTTGGGACCTATTGCTACTAGGCGTTGTCGCCGTAGACTTGGTATTGATGGACGATAATTGAAATGTTTGTAAATTTAAGGGACTTAACTGATGTGGTTATCAGTCCTTAGGCCTATTTCAACTAACTTAAAGTCAACGCCACCCCAGGAATAGACTCTCCGATGGGAAGCAACCGCGCTCTCCGCAGCAAGGCGCATAGAGCGCTCGACCATTCCACCTTGGCAGGCGACAATTCTCGTCCTCATACAGCAGATTTGTATCTCTGAGCATATATAGGTTGCATTAAGGAGAAGGGTTTAATCCGGGCTCAAATCCGTTTCAGTTTCGTCCAAACCGTTGCTTTGCTTTTCAGTTTAATGTGATTTGGAGCAGTGTTTTCCGATCTTTTGGAATATGCGACCCCCCTTATTCTGGCGACCCCCCACAAATAGCAAAAAAGTATGTTATCTCAAAGAAAGCAAATTTAATCTTCTTTCTTTTGTGACAGCTTTCTTTTAAATTGTTAGACGAATTTTTTTAAATGTATTTTCAGGAATGGATCTCATTATCTCATTTTTACATCATTTCCAATTAAAAAAAAATGTTTTTCTTGACGAGTGTCTCGCATTTCAGGCAGGACGCAAAAGCGAATTATGCTGATTAACAAAAGTCACAATGTATAGCCAATTTCTTTTGTTTCTTTTTTCATCGAATTTTCCACTATGACATATTGTATCATGTTCTTTTACCTACCGATTGGTTTCTGATAATAGTTTTCAGGCTTTGAGTTAATTAACATTTACACACTGTATTATAAAAGAATGAATGATTTTTTCAATTTATAATTAATGTTACACAAGAAACTATGTAATTTTCACATTAAATAAATTACACTCAGGCATACGTTTTTGTATTGCTGAAAGCTTAGTTATATTATGGTGCCAATACTTCCACCTGCGACGGCGACCTCCCGGACAAGACTTTGCGACCCCTCTGGGGGTCGCGACCCTCACGTTGAAAAATACTGTGATCTAGAGGAACAAACCTCGCTCCAGATATTGGTTTGGGCGTTGCACTGTTATACGTGCAGCTCGCAGCATCTAGCAGAGCTCACAGCTGATGAGGTCGTGTCGGAAGCACAGCTCCAGAAGCGGCGCCTACCTGCGGTCGCGTCCAGCGGCTGGCGCCGGGCAGCGGGGTTGTCGGCCGGTGGCGGCGCCTCCGCTCATTCCTTAATTGCAGCTGACCAACCGCGCCAGCCCGCGGGGTCACGCGACGCCCAGCCGCTCGCTGATTAAATAAGCATTACGGCCCGCGCTCCGGTCGTTACCTACTTTTCTGATCTTTTATGAAAATTGGCGTCGCGTTGCGTGACGGGAGCGTCGTCTGCGTGACAGCCAGTCGAAACGCGGTTTCCATAACTAATGCAATATTCTGAAAGATACGACCGGCTACAAAGAGATCAGCCAAGTATTCTCGCTGTGGCGGCAATCTAGACACCTAGAACGATATCCCACAAAGGTCATTTCATAACAGTAAAACTGACGTCATTCTCCTCCTACTTTACACTGCGGTGACAGAGGTCACGAGATTGCTCCTAGTATTGTGTCGGTTTTCTTTCGCTTGGCGAGAAGTCGTTTGAGGACAGCTGCAGCCGCGCGGAGTGGCCACATAGTCTAAGCCGTAATGTAACGGGCAGGGCAGCTGTTCCCGTCGGAGGTTCCAGTCCTCCTAGGGCGGGCGTGTGTGTGTGTGTGTGTGCTGTCCTTAGTGTTAGTCCATCTTCTATAATCAGGTTCAAAAAATGTTCAAATGTTTGTAGAACTTATGGGACTTAACTACGGGGCCATCAGTCCCTAAGCTTACAAACTACTTACGAACTAGCTACGACTAAGGACGGCACAAATATCCATGCCCGAGGGGAGATTCGAACCCCCCACCGTAGTGGCTGTGCAGACCGTGACTGGAGCGCCTTCTATAATCAGGTATTCTGGCGATTATTCGCGTCTTTTCTTGCTCGATATTTCAACTGCGTACCTCGCACTCTTCTTCAGGTGATTTCTTATACTGATTACACAGTGGAACATGTCCAATATTCATGCCTGTAAGGTGCTAGGTACTCCGTATGCCGTCCGCACCGCGTCATGCAATCCGGCACTGTAATGCGTCGACCATTGGCAGCGGCTGTAGCGTCTTCTCCTTGCCGCGGCTATCCCGACGGCTGTGCGCGTACTTTGTGGTTTGTGTCCATTACCGCTCCTTCAGTGTGACGTACAGCATGTCCTCCAAGTTGTTCAGAACATTTTATTTTTTTCTGGGTGTCAATTAATTTGTCTTGCGTTGTAGGACGGTCTGCTACTGTAGTGCGCCGTGTCGGGAGTTCCTTCCGGAGTCCTCGGCCACCAGGAGCGGCTGAAATGTTGTTCTCTAATTGCCGTTCTGGACCCGGTAGAACGCCGTCATGAACAGGTCAATCGTTATTATCGTGTTCCGTGGGGTTGGATGTTGCTCTCGCTGCGTCTTCAGAAGCTTCAATGCCGGGTTCCAGACAGAACCACAGACAAATATATGTTACTCTGTGGCAGAAGGCAGCTGGTATCCTGTCTCACGGTTGATAAGCTTCTCTGTAATCTTAATTTCAACAGATTCATTGATGACGAGATCCCAGTATATCGGTGATGGTCTTATAATTTTGGCGTCATCATATTTCATAGAATGACCTAGTTCCAAACAGTGCTCGGCAATAGCTGACTTGGTTGCCTGTCTAAGTCTCGTATGCCTTTGGTGCTCTTTGCACCTGATGTCAACGGGCCTAGTCGTCTAACCGATGTATGCCATACCACATTGACAACGTATGTGGTAAACACCGGGTTTCTATAGACCGAGTCATTTTTCACACTCCATACTAGAGCCTTAAGTTTGGTGAATGGATGGAACAAGCTCTTGATATTATAATTGAGGAGAATTCTGCTGATTTTGGCGGAAATTGGCCCGACATATGGTAAATATGCAACCTTCTTCGTTTCTTCTTGTACCTCTGCAGGAGCCTCTAGCGGTGAAACAGGACAGGTTGCCTTTTGAACATCTCGAGAAGAGTATTCATTTTCGTAGGTGTTTCAACTCCGTCGTGCAAGAAAAGACGCGAATAACCGGCAGAATTCCTGATTGTGCAAGATGATAACGCCTCGTCGGGAAAACCTGAAGAATTAGTCCAAGTAATTTGTAATTCTAGGAGCTGATGACAATAACAGTTTGATGCGATAGGTTTGCAAACATTTGAATATTTTTGGAATGCTGCAAGAATATCGAGCCATGTTACCTCTATGTTCGTCCACTATTCTGAAAGTGTTGACAGTGCAGGACATTTTGCGCTAACTGACCTCTCAATTATTCCCCATAAATGTTCGATTAGGCGATATGATTGACCAAATCATTCTCTGAAGAAGCATTGTGGCCTAACGATATGGTCCACCGTCATCCATAAAAGTTCCATAGTTGTTTCGGGACATGCAAATGGTCTCGAACAAACGGAACATAACAATATCCAGTCAACGATCGGGACAGTTGGATCAGACGACCCAGCCCAATTTGTACAAGAACAGCCCACAATTGCGACATCACTAGATTCCAAAGTGAGTTGGTTTACCTTATAGGAGGCGATCTATTTATATTATTGTAAAAAGATATAAAATAGCCAAGATCGCTTATCATCAGTTTTTATTAATGACGACCGTTTCACTGATCTATGTCAGCATCATCAGGTCAAATAAAATATTTTACAAGGCCATAATCTTGTAACGTCAAATAGTTGTTATATAAAACGATTTACAGTGCATAAGTGCACTAAGTCATTATAATAAAACGTAATTAACACAGTGAGTGACAAAAGCACTTGCACTTGCACTTGCTTTTGTCACTCACTGTGTTAATTACGTTTTATTATAATGACTTAGTGCACTTATGCACTGTAAATCGTTTTATATAACAACTATTTGACGTTACAAGATTATGGCCTTGTAAAATATTTTATTTGACCTGATGATGCTGACATAGATCAGTGAAACCGGTCGTCATTAATAAAAACTGATGATAAGCGATCTTGGCTATTTTATATCTTTTTACAATTCCAAAGTGACTTGTTGACTACTTTTGACATGGCTTTGTAGGATCTGTGCCACAGTCAAACCCTACCATTAATTGTTACCATCTGAAACAGGCACTCACCTCATCAAGCCACGGTACCCCGTACGGTATGGCCATCAGCCCAGGACACGCGCTGCCAGCATTCGAGTCGGTAGTCTGCTGCCATAGCCCACTAACGCCAAACTGCGCTACACTGTCCCAACGGATACGTCCGTAGTACATCTCACATCCAAAAGTCAACACAGTTTCAGCCGACCAGTTGCATAAAAATGCTTTACATATATAAACCTTGCCCTAGGTTTCGGCAAAGGTAATTTTGCTTTCTTCAGAAGTATTACATAAGGCTCACATTAAAATAGTTGTTAAATAAAATGTGGCTGACTCCATGTCAGTAGCATAAAAAGTAAAATTTAAAACAATGTCTACATCGTAAAATTGTGGAGCACGTCCACACACAGGTCGAGTGAGCACTGACGCAGTACCTAGTAAGGTACGACAAAAACTAAGGCCGAAAACGGTTGTCGCTCTTACAGGTCAGCACCTAGTTGGCTGGGGCTAAGAAGGCGCATAGCGGAGACAGGAGCTGCTGCCGCTTTTACAGAGGAGTCGCAGCGAAAGACGCGTTGCGTGGGAGTGAGGTGGGCGCCGTGGGCA
This sequence comes from Locusta migratoria, assembly GCA_026315105.1. NCBI lineage: Eukaryota > Metazoa > Arthropoda > Insecta > Orthoptera > Acrididae > Locusta > Locusta migratoria. Next base: position 769,652,305 of record CM048744.1, read on the forward strand.
GCGGCGCGCCTCTTTACGACCGCAACAGGTAGCCAGGCAGGCAGGCAGCAGAGGCGCGTGGTGCGCTGCCCTGCCCTGCCGTAAACACGTGTGCCGGCCGGCCCGCCGGAATTTCCAGCTGGCGTTGCGCCACCGACAGCGAAACGTCCGCCCCTAAACTGCAAAGGGAAAACCCGGCGGACAGCCCCTCCGCCCTACGACACGCTTCTGCCAGTCCTCGCCGCTTTACATAATCCTGAAGGCGGAAGAGGGTTGAAGGCCAGTTCAGAAATTTTGAAATGTTTCTGAATCTATCGGACTCAACTACTGGGCCATTAGTCCGTAGCTTACAAACTACAAGGTAAACTAACCTAAGGACAACACCCATACCCAAACCAGTTCAGAAATATTCAAATGTTTCTAAGTCTATCAGACTAAACTACTGGGTCATTAGTCCGTAGCTGACAAACTACTAGGGTAAACTAACCTAAGGACAACACCCATGCCCAAATGGGGGGGGGGGGGGGGGGGAGCAATCGAACTCCCAACGACGAACTGCCGCACGGAGCCCCAATGCACACGTCTAAAGCCCGTTTTAAACGATCAACGAACTTGTAATAGATTGATAACAAGTTGCGTTAATGGCGGCCGTCAGTCGTTTGAACGGCTGCACTAGTATGATCGCGCTAGTATCGAAGCGCGATAAAGAAATAGGGCCAGTTCCAAATTCGGTACTAGTGGCTTCACTGCGCATGCGCGAGCTAGTAGCTGTCAGCTGCAGCAACACCACCTGGAAGACAAGGCCTTACAACAGGCCGTGGCTACGTCACACTCAGAGGCCGCGGCCGCCACTTCACTGGCTGGCCGCTGGGGCACGCCCACCGCCGCGTAGTGGCCGGCCAGTCATGTGGCGGCCGCGGCCTCTAAGTGTGACGTAGCCACGGCCTGTTGTAAGGCCTTGTCTTCCAGGTGGTGTTGGCTGCAGTCATCGCTCCAGTTAGTCCGCCATTTTCTTTCGTATTTACGTATATTTTGCGTTATTTCGAAGTTTATGATCAGAATGTATTACAAAATGTATATCTAATGATGGCATTCACACTGTCCGTCACCAAACCGTCACCTAACGTCAACGTCACGTTAAGCTTTCTCTAGAAGATTGTTTTGATTGAACAGTCGTCTGCTGACATCGGAAGTTAACCTATTTTCGTCACGCGATTTTCATATTGTAGTCGACAATTACAATGCTGGCACATAAATTTGTCTTATTAATCTTTAGTTTATTATTATACTTTGGTTTAGCGGTAAATTGCAAATGTTTCATGACGACTTAATATTTATTTCGATTATTGTCTACTGAAAAGCGAGGTCGCACATATGAAACCGAAAAATGGTTTATGTTTTGCAATATCGTAACAGAAAAGACTGAAGCCAATTGTTTATTTGAATAAGAATGTAATTTGATGATGCAATTTTCATCAAATAGCATTTTAAATGAAAAAGTCAGTCCAAATGAAAGACAAAAATTCAGTTGTTCATTACGTTATTAACATTGTCAGTGGGCAAATCGTAGTAGATAAAGTAAAGAAGGTCTGTTTATGCTCTTATAAATATTGCTTGACGTGTTCATAAGTTTATTTTTTCGCTTGAAAATAGATGTGAATGTTTTGAAATGTTGTTTCACTTCCCAGAACTTTACCACACTAAGTTCACCAAAAACATAGATTACAAGGTTTTCTTTGGCCGTCAATTCTAGTATTAAACAATGACTTCCTACATAACAAATCGCCTGTTATATCCTCACTTTCAACATCAGGTATTACTGTTCGATTACGTTTATCGTCTAAACTCGCTGCCACAAGATCTTGCATGAGTTTGTAGTTCAGGGCTAGTACGCAAGGAGCGCTTCAGTAGACTATTATCTATCTAGTTCACCTACGTTCATCGTTTAAAAAGGGCTTAATCTGCCGCGGCTAAAGGCCAGTTCACACTGGCCTACATAACACAACACGTCACGAAAACGTTTCTCAATGCAATTCTAACGGCGGCATTCACAGAGTCCGTCACCGAGCGAGGTGCCGTAATAGTAACGCACTGAACTCGTATTCGGAAGTATGGTGATTCAAATTCACCTCCGGCCATTCAGATTTAAATTTTTCGTGATTTCCCTAAATCACTCCTTCCCTAAATCAACCTTACCAAAAATCCGAGCGTAAGCTCCGTCTCTAATGACCACGTTGTCGACGGGACATTAGACCCCAAGATACTCTCATTCACAGAGTCCTTCACTGGACCATCACGTCATGTCAGAGCTTATCGGAAAGAAAATAAGCAGCGTAGAAGCTGTGCGCTCTAAGGCGCCTTGTTGCGGAACGCACGGCTACTCGCCGTCGGAGGTACGTCCTCCTTGCTTTGTTTAACTTAGTTTAGATAGTTTGTAACCTAGGGCTTAATAACCAAGCAGTTAAGTTCCATAGATTAACAAACACAAAACTGGTTTACGATCAAAGCTCTCATGTGATGCTAACATGCATAAAATGGTCGCTTAAGTAATACGTTCGTTTTGATTTGACAAATAGGATACGAGGTTTGTATACTTTATGATGTATGATAACTGTTTCAAGTGCCTCCATATCTTTTTCTAAATTATCTCTCCGTTTTCTAATAGGTACTAGACTTTATGCTTAATTTAATGATGCATTTACTGTAATAATCTATTATGTTGTTGTTGTTATGGTCTTCAGTCCGGAGACTGGTTTGATGCAGCTCTCCACCCTACTCTATCCTGAGCAAGCCTTTTCATCTCCTCATAAGAACGGCAACCCACATCTATTTGAATCTGCTTACTATACGCATATCTTGGTCTCCCTCTGCGATTTTTACCCCACACACTTCCCTCCAATGCTAAATTTACGATTCCCCGATGTCTAAGAATGTGTCCTACCAAGCGATCCCTTCTTTTAGTCAGGGTATGCCAAAAATTCCTTTTCTCACCAATTCTGTTCAGTACCTCTTCATTAGTTATGCGATCTACCCACCTAATCTTCAGCATTCTTCTGTAGCACCACATTTCAAAAGCCTCTATTCTCTTCCTGTCCGCACCGCTTATCGTCCATGTTTCACTCCCATACAAGGCAACACTCCACACAAATGCCTTCAGAAGAGACTTCCTTACACTTAAATTAATATTCGATGTTAGCAAATTTCTCTTTTTCAGAAATGCTTTTCTTCCCATTGCCATTCTGCATTTTGTATCCTCTGTACTACGACCATCGCATGTTATTTTACTACCCAAGTAACAAAACTCATCTACCACCTTCATTGTTTCGTTACCTAATCTAATTCCTTCAGCATCGCCTGATTTGCTAAGACCGCATTCCATTATTTTTGTTTTGCTCTTGTTAATATTCATTTTATACGCTCTCTTCAACACACTGTCCATTCCATTCAACTGCTCTTCCAGGTCCTTTGCTGTCTCTGATAGAATTACAATGTCATCTGCAAAACGCAATGTTTTTATTTCTTCCCCCTGAATTTTAATCCCTATTCCAAATTTTTCCTTGCTTTCCTTCACCGCTTGCTCGATGTACAAATTGAATAACATCGGAGAAAGGCTACAAACCTGTCTTACTCCCTTCCCAACTGATGCTTCCCTTTCATGCCCTTCGAGTTTAATAACTGCGGTCTGGCTTTTGTACAAGTTGTAAATAACTCTCCTTTCCCTATATTTTACCCCTGCTGACTTCAGAATTTGAAAGAGTGTATTCCAGTCAACATTGTCAAAAGCTTTCTCCAAATCTACAAAAGCTAAAAATGTAGGTTTGCCTTTCCTTAATCTATCTTCTAAGATAAGACGTAAAGTGAGTATTGCCTCCCGGGTTCCTACGTTCCTCCTGAATCCAAACTGATCTTCACCGAGGTCAGTTTTACCAGCTTTTCCATTCTCCTGTAGATAATTCGTGTTAAAATTTTGCAACCATGACTATCAAACTGATGGTTCTGTAATTTTCACACCTGTCTGCGCCTGATTTCTTTGGAATGGGGATTATTACATTTTTCTTAAAGTCTGAGGGTATTTCGCCTGTCTCATACATCCTACACACCAGTTCAAATAGTCTTGTCATGGCTGGCTTTCCCAGAGACTTTAATAGCTCTGCGGGTATGTCATCTACTCCTGGGGCCTTGTTCCGACCTAGGTCTTTCAAGGCTCTGTCAAATTCATCTCTCAGTATACTATCTCCTATTTCATCTTCATCTACTTCCTCTTCCCTTCCTACAACATCGTCTCTAAGTTCATTTCCTTTGTAGAGCTGCTCTATGTACTCTTTCCACCTTTCAGCTTTCCCTTCTTTGCTGAGAACTGGTTTCCCATCCGAGTTCTTGATATTCGTAGAGCTGCCCTTCCTGTCCCCCAAACGTCTCCTTTATTTTTCTGTAGGCGGTATCTACTTTTCCCCTTCTTATACATTCTTCTACGGATTTGCATTTGGCTTCTAGCCACTCCTGCTTAGCCATTTTGCACTTCCTATCAATCTCATTTCTTAGTCGTCTGTACTCCATTTTGCCTGTTTCATTTACTGCATTTTTATACTTTCTCCTTTCATCTATTAAATTTAGTATTTCCTGTGATATCCAAGGCTTTTTTGTTGGTCTTGCCTTCCTACCTATTTTGTCCTCTGCTGCCTTCACTATTTCGTCTCTCAATGCTACCCATTCCTCTTCTACTGTTTTATTTCCCCCTGTTTCTGTCAATTGTTGCCTAAATATCCCTCTGAAATTCTCCAGAACTTCACTTTCCTTCAATTTATCTAAGTCCCATCTCCTTATTTTCCTACCTTTCTGCAGTTTTTTCAGTTTCAGCCTACAGTTCATGACTAACAAGTTATGGTCAGAGTCTATATCTGCCCCTGGGTATGTCTTGCAGTTTAGGACCTGGTTCCGGAATCTATGTCTTACCATTATAAAATCTATCTGATACCTTCCTGTGTCTCCTGGTCTCTTCCACGTATACAACCTTCTTTTGTGATTCTTAAACCACGTGTTTGTTGCGATTAAATCATGTTCCGTGCAAAATTCTACCAGGCGACTTCCTCTTTCATTCCTTTTGCCCAGACCATATTCACCTACTATCTTCCCTTCCCTTCTTTGTCCTACTACCGAATTCCAGTCCCCCATAACAATTAAGTTTTCCTCTCCCTTAATTGTCTGAATAATTTCCTCTAGCTCCTCATATATTTCTTCGATCTCCTCATCATCGGCAGAGCTACTTGGCATATAAACCTGTACTACTGTTGTCGGTGTTGGCTTCGTATCTATCTTGACAATGATAATGCGATCACTGTGCTGTTCATAGTAGTTTACCCGCATTCCTATTTTCTTATTCATTATCAGTCCTACTCCTGTGATACCCCCAATTGATTTTGTATTTATAATCCTGTACTCACCTGACCAGAAATCCTGTTCATCCTGCCACCGAACTTCACTAATCCCCACTATATCTAACTTCAACCTATCCATTTCCCTTTTTAAATTTTCTAATTTTCCTACCCGATTAAGGGATCTAACATTCCACGCTCCGATCCGTAGAATGCCAGTATTGTCTTTCCTGATGACAACATCCTCCTGAGTAGTCCCCGCCCGGAGATCCGAATGGGGGACTATTTTACCTCCGAAATATTTTACCCGAGAGGATGCCATCATCATATGTTCATACAGTAGAGCTGCATGTCCTCGGGAAAAGTAAAGGCTGTAGTTTCCCCTTGCTTTCAGCCGTTCGCAGTAGCTGTGTGGCAAAGCCACATTAGCTGATGTTACAAGGCCAGCTCAGTCAATCATCTAGACTGTTGCCCCTGTAACTACTGAAAAGGCTGCTGCCCCTCTTCAGGAACCACACGTTTGTCTGGCCTCTCCACAGATACCCCTCCGCTGTGGTTGCACCTACGGTACGGCTATCTGCATCGTTGAGGCACGCAAGCCACCCCACCTCGGCAATGTCTGTGGTTCATGGGGGTGGTATCTATTATATGTAAATGTAAGTGTGCTATCTCTGAGTAGTGAGAATTTTAGGTACGCTTTACCAACCAGACAACTTACACTACTAGCAGTAAGATATTTGACACTTCCTACTTTCGAGTCTTGTAATTTACGTTTTATAAATATTCTGTTTCTGAATTGGAACGGTAATCAAATAAGAATCTCTTTTCTCTTTCGAGGAGGAGTGCTGTACATTTGATATTTCATTATTTGTGACGTAACATTTATAAACCAGTATCCTCGTCAGCTGGATATGCAACAGTCCTCTGTGCTTTATAACATGGTCGGGTATATTCAAGTTTTCATTTATGTATACTAGAGACACAACAACATGAGGAGCCTACGTAAAAGGAAGAAATTGAGCTAACGTATCATTTTTACATCCGTTCATGCGGAAACAGTAGGATTAGCGAGTCAAATGCAGCCAACAACTGCAGCCGGAGTGTACTGCGGTAGCGCATCTCACGCTGACGCTCACGTACAGCTGGCACGAGCCGCGGTTCCTGGACGTTTAGCACACTATTCACTCCACATGCTCAACTTTGATGTTCGAACGAATAGTAGCCTACGTGTGCTGACGGCCTTAAGAGTTCAACATTTCAACATCACGCGATTTTGTGATAACTACAAACGGATCGTTCAGCTCAAATATACAGTGCATTAAAAATAATAATAAATAAAAAAATAAAATAAAAAATGTCGAAAAGTTTGTGAGTTGTAATACTCATCGAAACAGGAGAAATAAATTCAATTAACACGGTTCGAAAAACGCAAACCTTTCGAGATAAACACTTGTTTATAGGAGGTGATCAACGTGGAGTCAATTTATGGCAACGCATCCCTCCTCTGCTTTTGGGCGTAATGAATGACGCACTCTTTCAAGTATACCCGTTGGTTGTTTTAGTATTTGGTGGCACGCAAGGAAGACGCTGTCCTGTAGTGTCTGCACTTCGTTGACTGGAGCTGCGAAGCACACTTCCTCAAAGTGTTCCCATAATAAAAAACCTAGAGGATTGTAGGGTCTGGGAACGAAAAGGTCAAGGTACTGAATCACTATAATATATGCTTACACATTTAGGATTTTGATAGTTTGATTCCGTGACGTTGTGAAAGCCATAATACAATAATCGTGCAGAAAACCACAAAAGTTATTTCTTGGAAATATGCATAAATTTTACACTCAATTGATATAATTTATGTAGTTTAAATCTATGTAAAAAGACAACAATTTTCAACAACATTAGAATCTGTACATAGGGTTTTTTACTCGTGCAATTGAGAAAACGAGAATTTAGTGCGGCACGAGCAGCACAAACCAGTAAGCGAGGTTGTTGGAGAGACTACCTGTAAATGTAGCATGTAAATGAAGATAGCGTACGGATGTTTCAAATCTGCCTAACTTATTTCTCTTGTTGTTTATGACCGTACTTGACATGGAGTGTGTACTACACGTGTACTGTTAGTAACGGGCAAAGATTAATATTATTTATTCATGTGTCAGTATCTTCAGGGACCATCAACACTAACAACATATATGAATATCTTACGTTCTCAAAACACATGTAAATAGTAGGAACTTAATCTGTACACACTATTAACAGTAAACAATCACTTATTGCTTGCCGCGGTGGAGTAGCCGTGCGGTCTAAAGCGTCTCGCTGCGGAGCGCGAGGTTGCTCGCCGTGGAGGTTCGAGTCTTCCCTGGGGCATGGGTGTGTGTGTTGTCTTTAGGTTAGTTTACCTAGGTTTAAGTAGTTTGTAAGCTACGGACTGATGACCACGAAGTTTGGTCCGATAGATTTACAAACATTTGAACATTTGAACTTATTGCTTACTGTTATTTACGCTTGTATTAGTTAACTGTAACAGAAATTACAGAGACAGACTGTCTACCATCGAGATACCTTCACGCATCATTCATTAAAATTATTCAGATACTGTACTTTTACATGTTCTGTAGCTGGCTACTTTTTGTTCTTGGTTGTTATCTTTGTTTGTCGTCAGGATATTAGAACAGCCATACTCTTTGTGGGCTACTAATTTCAACTTTTATTGTTCACCAGCTACAGACCAACTCTTCCCACCTTTATTAATTATAGGTTCCTTGCCTCTTACAAATTATTACTACGTGGGGAGGACAGGGCTCTGCCCACTCCCTTATATACGCCACTGTTGCACACTACTATAAAGTACAGTTCTCCTGGATTTAGACTTCCAGAAGCTACATTGTGTTGTTGTTGTTATTGGGGCTTTAGGGCGCTCAACATCGTGGTCATCAGCGCCCGCTACATTGTGGGATGGTGAAGAAATCGTAGACCTGAAGCAGATGTAAAGGGTGCTAAAATGACACATCGAAATATTTATGTGGAATTCCTTATGAATACAACTATGCATTAGCATTTTTTTCTACTGTGAATCCTCTGTCCTATCTTAGGAGAATAAGGTTCATTCCGTATGAAATTGACTGGTTCCCTTATTAGAAATAGAAATTTGCTTATCTTGTGTACGACGGAATTGTCATTACCGTATGAGTGTATTATTAAAGGAACGCACAAAGTATGTAGCAAATTTAATGTTTGTACCCGCATTATGTTGAGATCAAAATGTTACGAAATACAGTGGTCAGGCTACAGAAATGTAGCGGCAGCGAACAGATTTACATGGCGCTGCGAGAGCCCCGCTCTTGGCGGCAAACTTCCCCGCCTCTTTTTTTATTATTTTTTGTTTTGAGAATCAATAGAGAGACTTGGCCACTAATTAGATTGGCGCTACGCCGTTCGCGCCCGTCGGAGGGAAAAACTGGCGGCCAGGCGCACAAATAGAATCATATTTTGCACAGCGCGGTGAGCTCAATCGCATTAGCGGTGCACTTGGCTGATAACCGGGTTAGCCACTTAGAGACGCGCGCAGCCGCAGCCGCTCCTTGCTGCCAGATGCACGCCGTCCTGGCCGCTCACCGCTGCTGCGGACACTGCTCTAATGCTGGGCCTTAAGCATGGCGCCGCCGACGTTTTTTAAATTAAAAACTTATCTTCGGTAAGTGAAATAAATACTCCTCCCCCGAGTAAAGCAGAATTCAATTTGGTGGTTGTTTCGACATTGTTCTATTGGAGGTGGTATCACCTCGCCTTCCTCCGAACTATCAACGCACTGGTCAATTACAGGAGAACTTATGATTTAATGCCACGGTGGAGTAGCCGAGCGGTCTAAGGCGCCTCGCTGCGGAGCGCGCGGTTGCTCGCCGTCGGAGGTTCGAGTCCTCCCTCGGGCATGTGTGTGTGTGTGTGTGTGTGTGTGTGTGTGTGTGTGTGTGTGTGTTGTCCTTAGTGTTCACCTTAGTTTAAGTAGTTTGTAAGCTACTGACTGATGACCACGCAGTTTGGTCCGATAGATTTACAAACATTTTTTATGATTTAACATGGACTCCGAACCAGGATGCAATTTGACTATTTCGAGTTAACACTCCATTTTCGGAGATGAAGAAAGCGATAAAAAAAGTTGGAATGGAATTCGAACCTTTAAACGTGGCATTTCAAAACATTTTTTGTTCGCAGCACCCTTTCGAGGATCGAAGTTCCGTAAAAGTGTTAACCATCAGAAAGGGTAACAACGCGTAACTTCTATAGTGTATGTTTTACAGCGTACAATGTCCAATGCAATTATTGAGACTTCAGTAAGGATTATTAGTATGGGCAGAGGTAAGAAGGAATTTCCATACTAAGCATTATACACCCGAAAAGAAGCTAACGCTGAAAGATGGGACCGATATGCAGAATGAAAAAAATAAACTTGAGGTTAACATTATGTAAAAATAAGAAGAAGTACGTGATGATGACATAGAACATACGAAACTGCGAGAATAATTTATCAGGGGATTGAAATACGTGAGCCAAAAAAAAAATTTAAAAAAATCTTTGTGGGAGTTATATGTTAGATGAGACCAAACTATAACACCTGATGTGCAAGATATTTCTTGTACTGCGCATATAACGCAACAGCAACAAAAAAAATGGTAATACAGACGGGCAACTGATCGAATCAACGAGCCATGCCTTAAATAATTCACATAAATCACTACTGGAAGAGGAATATTTTATATTTACAAATGTTTAACCTGTGTATGGTAAGTACTGACAATGTTTTGCCTTAGTTTGTGTTTAATCCCTTTATATGAGATTCAAATTTCAAGTCGGTGGCAACCCAAAAATTAACATTTACGCTTTGTTTCCAACATTTCTCGGGCTATCATTCATGACAAATGACCGTGGGCTTACTACCTTTTTAAAGCTCATTGATCAAATTTTTTTGGTAACCTGTTAAGTGCAGATAACTGATACAGACAACAAACTTATGGTAAGTGTATGTTAGATGGAAACCTGAAGGAAAAAACAACTAATGGTAAATATTACTGGAAGTTCCACGTTTTGACATACGAATAGTACTTCCGTGTTAAAATAAAAGGACGATTCGCTGAAATAAACGTAAACTAATTAGGCTACCACCGATATTAAACAAGAAAGCCTAACAGAACATAAAACTGTCAGAAAGCTGTAAAATAGGGACGGCAATATAAGCGGGATAATAATATAACCACAGTAAGATTCAAACTTATAACAAAATAAATAAAATATTATGATTCAGAAGCAACCTTTGATATAAGACAGTGACAATGACAACTTAGATGCATAAGCGCGTAAAACCAGAAAAGGTAAGGAATTGAGGTGAAAACGACGTGACGTAACATACAAGCCGTTTACAGAAATATTCAAGACGTAAGTACAGATTAGTTTGCTTCTGAAATGACAGAAACTCGTCTAGAGATATCTGTCGTGTAACTGCCCGTGCGAAGGAGAAAGAAGTCAGTGCGATTGAGATTGGAAGGCGTGAGGGAGAAAGTGCAGCGCATTCAACGTGGTAGATCCTCTAGGAGAAGTATCGACAGACGACATTGTCACTTTCAAATGTTGAAACTGTACTTAAGTGCAAACGAAAAATAGTTAACATAACTTGTTAGCACTGGCTAAACATTTACAAACTTTACATTAGTAAGAAAACAATCTTAAATTTGCCCAGAAACATGTGATGCCCTTCATTCAGTTGAGTATAAAACATGACGACTGAATAAAGGGCATCATATATTCCTAGGTAAATTAAGGATTGATTTTCTTAGTAATGTAAAAGTTTGTAGACGCTTAGCGCGTGCTAAAAAGTTATGTTAACCATTGGGGTGCATGTTAACGAAAGTTTTTCCCTATTCACTGTACTACAATTTTTCAATATTTGAAACTGATCTGGTAGTATACTAATTCTTAGTTCACATTTTACAAACGGGCATTAGCGCAAATGGAAAACAGAAGATAATTCATTTGTGGTATTTTTGAAGGAACAGCGTCTGTATATCGGTGATGTTATTTATTTATTTAATCTGTGGACAGTAGCGGCATTGTCCGGCGCGCGTCCGGCAACAGCCATCAGTGTGAGGTGAGGCCCGCTGACGAGGTTTACCGGCGGGGTGGGGGCCGGAAGTGCTGAATAACTGTCAATGTACACGCAGGCGATTACTGCAGAAAGGAGCACCGCCTAGGAGGCCAAGGTAGAGCGGAAGGCTTACTGTGCGCTGGATTTCCCAGGCTACAGCGGCGGTTGGCCAGCCGCGCTGATCCACAGTGGTCTCGTGACTACCGCCATGCGGAAACACGAACCAGTAGTGATGCGGAGGAGCAAGTGGTACTATCATCAGTCAGAGGGAGAGCAGTGTAAAGACAGATGTGAGCTCCTAACATTTTCTGCAAATGCACTCACTTAAGCAAGAACCGACAACGGCAGTTAAATAAATAAAATCTACCTGACTGGAAAACTGTATTTATCACGTCATCAAGAACACTACGGATCTGTAGACATAAGTCTTTAATTGATATACACAATAATTACGATTGTGGCAGGAAGCCTAAAATGTAATTTCATAAACAAATCAGTTATTTATTATGCATAAGGCATAAAAAAATCTTTTTCTAAGTAAAGTGATAAAAATTATGCTAAATTACATTAATGGGCACAGAAAGAAGCTAAGAATTAATCCGCTAAATATTAATGCTAGAAACAAACCAGGCCTCTTGAATCTTGTCACAGTTTAGAATCGTTATCAATAGCACGGTGTGTCGAAGAATTGCTTTTATTCTCGATGAAGTCCCCATATGATCTGAGCAGTATGTAAGAGAGGCTAGTCTTTAAGATGTCAACTGAATAGGCGTCTATTGCTGCAGCTAAAATTAAGATGAAATCGGAATTAGGAAAGACGCAAGCTATGTTGTAGAGTAAAAACAACGGACTTTACCATGCCAGACAACAGTTGATTACAATCAGTCGATGAGGGCGATCATTTTGACTCAGGGATTGGTTTAATTTACGTATAAATATTTTAACCGTGGACAACTGGTTTCTGTGACATGAAATACTATATTCGATCGATATCATGAACAAATAAAAGTACCATTTGTATAGAAATCGTGAGTCGTTCGCTACACACATTTTACTGTACCCATGTGATCAAACATATTAGTGGAAAAAAACCTTGTTTGATTAGCGTACTGATAAATTCCGATACATTTATATTACCTGCATCTTTTATTAACTGAAATTAGGCAACGAGAATGTGACCACCCTAGGAGATAGTAACCATGCCATTTGGTACACTTTTATTTTTGAGGGTGACTGTTGAAACCTTCCTAAATGTTTCCCGTGAAAGGGAATCTGCACTTGCGTTCCGTCTCTATCGACCTCTTTGTCGACGGGATGTAAATCTCATATAATCTAGACGTTACAAAATTATTGAATCGAAAAGCTGCAATTATATCAAATGTTTAAATGTTTGTAAACCGATGGGTCCAAACTATGTAACTAACTTAACTGCTTAAACTAAGGAAAACACATACACATACACACAGACATGCCCGACGGAGAACTCGAACCTCTGTCGGGAGCGGCCTTGCAGTCCCTGACTTGTCGCCTAGAACCACTCGGCTGTTCCCGCGTGGCTGCAAATACATTTTCCCCTCATTCTCAGGCACAAATACGCGTAAAGCGCATGTCAGATTGGCAGCAACGCGTTTTGATTACTAGTCCAGAAAGGGATCTGCTTTCCTCAATCACTGCATCACTTCGATCGTTATGGAAGAGCATAGTGGGTACAGCACGTCGTGCGTAAGAGCTGCACTGTACTGCCGCCAATGAGCTGACAATGATTTACCTGCAGTGTAATTAATTCTGAATGTGTTGCGGAGAACTTAAGAGGAAATGGAATTCCATAAAGTTTTTATGGCACTGCTTGTTTTTGAGGTACGGGGGAGGCTACGAACGCGATCCAGTTTATTTTATGAGACTACATGATTACCTGTCTGAAGAAATAAGCTGCAAGGCTGGAACAGGAGCCTTCTGAGTCCGGTAAAACGGCTTTCATGAGGATGAGCACTTGATAATGACTGTTAGTGCAAGCATTTCTAGAGAGAGGACCTCAATCTTAAAACTGGCTAAAAGTTATCTTGGCAGAGCGCGTCTGGTTGCTTAGGTAAACGAATAATACGAGCCAGGATGAGTGGACCGGTATCTGAGCCCCGCAATGCGTCTTTGGTTTCCTGCCTTCAAGAGCGATTAACTTGTAGGCAAATGGATACGTAGATGAATATATTTGGCTCCCTAAATTATGAATTTCCAGTGTATCACACTTTATTTTTTACGTGCGCACAATGCCTTAGGCCGGTATTACAATGTAAAAGATCTTTGGTCAAATCTTTGACGGTGTACTAGGGCATCTTTTATAAAAGGTATTTGATAAAAGTCAAAGTGAGAGCCTAGCTTTTATAAGAGTTCACCATTGTATACATGCGTCTTTCCTCGCTTTGGTGTCTTTTAATCTACAAATTAACGCCAAAGTGTATTTGTTGCGTCTCTACTGCCATAGTAATAATTTCAAAAGTGTACGGAGTATTTCTTAATACAAATTATATTTACTAAAATATACGGCTAGAATCTATAAAGAAAAAGCTGCTGCTGTCAGTTGTATTCAAAGTGGCTCACTGTGTATGATGATAGGGAAGAAATTAGATGGACTAAATGATATACGGAGATGCATAAGTGAAATAAATGTTTTTATTTGTACTCTAACCTAACATCGTAATTCCTACTTACGTGATTTTTACATTTTGGTTCACTTTAGCCTGGAATAATACGTGAAGTGGTAGGCCTACACTGTAGGATTCGTGTATTTTGCTGCCTGCAGGAATAAATTTTGTCTGTGGATGTAAATGGGACGTTCTTCAGCTGAAAAGGCATTCATGATTTGCGTAATGAAACACTGCACTAGTTAGCCCCGTATTTTTTTCTTGTTTTGCACGATGAATTTCGACATTCAACTACAAGTACGGTATTTATACGGATATTTTGTGTTTCGGAAAATCAGGCAAAATAAATGAAAATGTCTTTGCAGCACATAATCCGCAGTGATGCACATGCAAGCAGAACATAAAAGGACAGCGAAAATATTTTCTCTTCTTAATTATGATAAAGTGACTAACGAGGTTATGTTCACCATGACACACGTAACTTATTTCAGCGTTTCATTATTTATACATTGACATAGCTTTAGGGCTTCCTGAAAATTCGATGATGATGAATTTCAGTATTTATAAAAATGTGTGGGAATTAAAATGTTTGGTCACCCGTTCTCAAACAATTTATGTTATTATGTCGTAGCAGTGTAGCTCATGAAGTACATTTGTGCGAGCACTTTTCATCTCTTCCTCTCGCTATTCAGGCTTTTACCTAAAATTGTTTCCATTTTACATTCTTTTCAATGAATGCACTCCCGAGCAACACTATATGACGTCCTATAATACAGACGATTGACTATTTCGGAGTCTTTTCCGAGCAACGAAATATGTTACGCTAGTGTAATATGTTCCAGTGAAATAGTTTCGTCAAAGATGTTGAATAAAATATTTGACAAAAATCTTTCTCAAAGATCTTTTACAGTGTAAGACCGGCCTTAATCTAGGACCGTGCGCTGCATTGTATCTCGTAAGGATACCATATGTCACTCTATCAAAACAGGGCATAACAATTAAATAAGCTTTCTGTCATTGGAATATGTATGGTCACATGAAGAATTAATCCCGAACGTCTGATCACCTAAATTACGAATGTAGAGCGTAAAGACTGGATGTAACCACAAAAAGTGCTTGTGTATTTTGATCCGGGAACACAGGCAGTAACAGCCCGGCGGTTCTGTTCAGTTCTCGGGAAGCCTCGTTTACGATAAAGTTCGTTTTTCCAAAACGAGAGCTATGACTGTATCGATTATACTGCCGACTGGAGGAATGTACACAGCCGCGGTGGAGTGGTCGAGCGTTCTAAGGCGCCTTGCTGCGGAGCGCTCTGTTGCTCGTTATCGGAGGTTCGAGTCCTCCCCCGGGCATGGGTTTGTGTGTGTTCTCCTTAGTGTAAGTTACTTTAAGTAGTTTGTAATCTAGGGACTGATGACCATAGCTGTTCGGTCCAATAGGTTCAGACATTTGAACATTTTGGAGTGTACACGAGTAAACATTGAAACAGGTTGAGGAGGATGTGCGAATAGCGTGATTTAGAAGGAAAAAATTAATTCTTGTGTAATGGACTGCTCTGGTTTCAAAATATTCTACATATTTATGTAGAATAGTGGTGTTATTATGAAGTTATAGTTAGCTTAACACCTCAGAACTAGAGTGTATTAGTATTTCTCAGATGTTTGCTTTGTCTTATTGGTTTCGAGCGTAAACTAAAGACATTTTAGAAATTTTTACACATGTTTTGCTTAATTGAGTTATTAGTGAAATGTGACAGTAATTCTCTGAATGATGTGTCACAGTACATCAACAACGCAGTCACTGACAAAAGAACCGTTAATGAGCGTAAATTACACAACGAAAGGCAACGAAGAGCTCAGCACCTACTTCAAAACAGAGACCACTCTACACTCGTGCTGTATTTAACGCATTACGTCCCTGCCTCTGATTTGCTGTCTGACCCTCTCAAATAATATTGCTACGAACGTGTCATTAAGCAGAACAGAACCTAGTCGCTAAATCCCTTCGAGAAGAACATACACGGAAAAATTGAAATGCATGTAAGCAGACCGCTTCAGATAAAAAAATACTGCACCGAGCTACAGCCATCAGAAAGAGCAGCCCGTCCGTCCGAACGGTATCGTAATTTCTTTGTGACGACCCTCTGCTTAATTGCTTTCCGTCGAATTCGACGATACAATCAGCGCGCATGGCATAAACGATTTTAAAGCAATACGCCTGATCCTTCAATAACAATTAATCTTACATTTAAAACTCATTTGATTGTTTGGGTTCGGCTGTGATAGCAGTCAGAACGACGATCAATTAGAGGGTGCGTGTGCGCCCACCACACGCCTCTGAACGCTGTGCGTGGAGACTGCACGCAGTTTCTCTTCTGTACTGCAGCGCCCGCGAAAGAGGCGAGTTCTCACCTGGTGAGTGTCACTACACCACTCTGTGTTAATCAAGGTGTGCCGACGTAGTATGAGAGCCTAGAACAGCCACTTGTACGTGATACCCGCAAGTTCGTAGCCCACTACTGTGATGCATCTTCGACTCTTTTGAAAGTCTTACAAGCACTTGGCTCCGAATGCTTGTAAAGCCTATAAACCGAACACACGCATATCTATATTGTTATCAGAAGGAATTGCGACTCT
The DNA here is from genome assembly GCA_026315105.1 of Locusta migratoria. NCBI lineage: Eukaryota > Metazoa > Arthropoda > Insecta > Orthoptera > Acrididae > Locusta > Locusta migratoria. The sequence goes on from CM048744.1 coordinate 769,669,067, forward strand.
GGGGAGAGACACAGCTGGTGAAGAGTTGGGAACGCTCTGTTACAAACGAGTAAGATTTGAAGATCCACGCACTAGCCGAGTGAGATATTTGACATTATGGATAGTACATAAGCGTTGAATCCTCACACGAGGCATGTTTCAGTCGTAGTGACGATAAGACTAAAAAGTGATTTTTCTGTTCTGAGTGGATGTCTGTAACACATTACGTCAGGACATAGGCAGTATAACAGATTAGAAATATATGCTACACCGTTTCATCTCTTTTCGTGCACTGTCCACGTGATTTTCGGAAGCACTTGTCCTTTAAAAACAAATAAAAAGTCTGTCTCAATACGCTAAATCTGCGTACCACATAATCGTAGATAGTTTCCTGATGGAACTGTACGAAACTGACCTGTCGTCGGCCCTCTCCACACACTGGCCTGGTTATGGATTCTCGTCTAACGATTTCTTGCCCAAACATCGTTGGAGAAATTATTATTGTGCAAAGGAACCGTTGAAGGCATGAATAGTGCCACGCGGTCCGACAAGGTGAACTCACGTTCACAATGACTATGGCAATTCAGGACACTCTCTGAGTGTTACAATAGCAGTAAATTTTCCGTTTCGCAAGCCAGCTTCAGTAATCTAGTTTCACATCAAGGGGGCTTGACTGCTGTCCACCAGGTCGTCTCGCTGGTACTTCTTGCCAGACACTCAAGTATAGTGTTCTTGTACCCCGCCAGTTTTAAAAATTGACAGATTGTAGCGGAATAACTACGGTGGCAGTTGGAACTAAAAAATGTTCAAATGTTTGTATAGTCTATGGGACTTAACTACGGGGTCATCAGTCCCTAAACTTACAAACTACTTATGAACTACTTACGAACTAGGGCGGCACAAATACCCATGCCCGAGGGGGGATTCGAACCTCCGACCGTAGCGGCCGTGCAGACCGTGACTGGAACGCCTTAGTCCCCTCGGCCACTGCGGCCGGCCAGTTGGAACTAATAACTGTAAATAACAGGTCTTCATTCGAACAATCAGTTGTGGACAGACATTGTTAAATAGTGAACATCTCGCCGTAGCATGTCTGCATTGTTGCGTCACAAAGCGCAATACAATCAAATACTGAACACATTTTCAAGAATAATGGGAAGGAAAGAAAAGTGAGTGGAAATTTTTTCCGAGAGTTGACAATTGAATGAAAACAGCGAAGTTTCAATGCCTGATACTGCTGACTGAAATGTGAAACGCGAACAATGCTATGGCAGTACACAGCAAGGCATGTCACGGTGTGTTTGGCAGAGAGTACGTTGTCAGCCAGTGTCACTCTTTCCCCATTCAAGAAATGACTGCAGGTAAGCCTCGGTGTGCGCTGTCTCTAATTTCAAACTCAGTCTTTTCGGGAGATGTACGCAGGAGGAAGATGAAATGATTGACTATACTAGAAACATACGGTCTTGAAACTTTGACTACAGCAAATTCCCGTAATGCAGAACGCCTCTCTTGTACCGTCTGCCAGTAGACTGGGCCGGTCATCCCCGTGGCTCTTTCATACGTATTAAATATCCATTTTACTCCATTCCATGATGGTGGTGATGGTGGCTGGTGCAGCAACAGTGTTGAATATTAAAAAATGCTCAGTCTCTGTTGCAGTATTTTATTTACCAATTACGCGTTTCGCGCTGTTAGCGCATCGTCAGACTGGAAAAAGACAAATATTTTATTACCGTCCGTGTACCTGGTGCGCAGCGAACCTAATGTGGCTAAGGTGAGTAAATTTGGAAATTCGGACTTACTTGGGCGGAGATGGAGTCGCAGAAGTATCTATTGCTGTCTAGGAGGTATCTTAACAATTTGTGTTATTGGGCGCCTGCAAAGAGGTACGTTTACCTCTTTGCAGGCGCCCAATAACACAAATTGTTAAGATACCTCCTAGACAGCAATAGATACTTCTGCGACTCCATCTCCGCCCAAGTAAGTCCGAATTTCCAAATTTACTCACCTTAGCCACATTAGGTTCGCTGCGCACCAGGTACACGGACGGTAATAAAATATTTGTCTTTTTCCAGTCTGACGATGCGCTAACAGCGCGAAACGCGTAATTGGTAAATAAAATACTGCAACAGAGACTGAGCATTTTTTAATATTAAATATCCCTGTAACAAAGAGTGGTTGACTCCCTTGATTCTTCTCTATCAGTCCTGTCTGATACGGATCGTACAATGACAAGCAATATTCAAGTATTGGCCGAACAAGTGTTTTATGAACTACTTCGTTTGTTGATGGACCACATGTCTCTACAATTCTTCCAGTGATTCTGATATCTGCTTCATTCCCAATTAATATGGTTGTTTTATTTTAAATAATTCCGTATGCTAGCTTCTACACATTTTATGGAGGTAACTGATTCTTTAATTTTGTAGTCATACAGATGAGAATTTTTCTTTCCAAGTATTCCCAATACGTTTCTATTGTTGGAGTACCTATTGCTACTACGAACAACAAGCGTCCGTACGCTGAAGAAGCTCCTGTCTTTCGCTACAAACTGTTCTTTTAAAAACCACGTCCTCCTCGCCTTTTTAATTATTCCGTGCTGTCTGGCATAGTTGAGTGACATGCAGTGACGGCTGGTGCTTCAGACGACTGGGGTTTCGCTTCTTTCAGTGCCGGATCTACAATATTTCCGAACCGGGACCGAAACTTATAGTGGCGCCCCCTCCTAACGTTACGCATGCGCAAAAGTCTGCTCTCCCCCAACTCTTTTCAATGAAATATTTATTACAACAAACAGTATAAATGCTATTTACCCTCAAAATCGCGACACAACCGTAAAAAAAAAAAAAAAAAAAAAAAAAAAAAAATCCAAAGATATGTGCCAAGTAACAATCTAAAAGTCATTGTTGTTCCCGTATCTGTTAAAAAGAAGATTGGATTTTTAAAAAATTGCTTGCAGTCAGACTCTAACCCATTACCTTTGACACTTCAGCACGATGCCGCCAACACGACTACTTTTGCTAGATATTAGTGCTTTATTATAACTATTTATGATCGGATCTTCTGAACGCTTTTACAGTTGATGCGTCTTTAATTTATTTAAGTTATCTTACCAAAAATGTGATTTTAAAAAAATCTGTAATACGCCAAAAACAAATATGAAGGGCGGATATTGCCTTCAAGGAGGATTTGCGCATGCGCAAGGCGATGTGCGCTGTCGCTCCATTGTCTTTGCTTCGGGACCATTCATGCGTCTCTGTCTCTAGCAGCATCAACTGCAATGTTAAATACGGCGTTGCCCCTCGCTCCTTCTTGCTGCGGGAGCACCTCTATACCGCCTCCAGGGAGTTCAGGAAAGAATTTGAACCTCAGCCGCGCAAGTGCTTTGGAACGCTGTGACCACTGCCGCCTATATTAAGCGGCCGCGCTACGACTAGTATACGTGCTGTCATCGCGACGTAAAACGTTTCTCATGAGATATCTTCAAATGTTTGTATAGCTTATGGGACTTAACTACGGGATCATCAGTCCCTAAACTTACAACTACTTATGAAGTAGCTAACACTAAGGACGGCACAAATATCCATGTCCGAGGGGGGATTCGAGCCCCCGACCGTAGTGGCCGTGCAGACCGTGACTGGAGCGCCTCAATCCCCTCGGCCACCACGGCCGGCTCTCATGAGATAAAAATACTTTGAATGTGCGTATAAAATGATCTGTTAGAGGAATGAAACGAAGAGTGATAGTTGAAAAGCACTATTTATTTTATTTATTTACTTCCTTTTCTCCACGATAAGGTTTTTTTCGGGTGTTCACTGAACCAGTGAAAACATAGGACGCGCCGCCACTGGTGATAGGCTTGAAGACCTTAATGGACCTTTCTGAGGACGTACCGACTGAAAAGAGGGAATAGTATGATTCCGTAGCAGAGGAAAACATTACTTCCGTCGTCAAGGAGGATTTCAGTATTATTTCTGTATATCATGTGTGTGATGGCTATCAGTAAAAAGGATGTGTCTACGTTTGACCAGAGAAGTACGGATAAGAGGGTAAAACACTGAACACATACACACACACACACACACACACACACACACACACACACACATACACACACGTTTCGCATCCAAAGAGATGGTCAGCGCGTATTGACTTCTGAACTTGTTCTGTGGGACAGGACGAAAAACTTCTTCGAAAAAGATAATTTTTTTCTCATCAAAAAACCGTTTACATCAGACGTGAAAGAAAACAAATATATACATATGTATATATATGGTGAAACACAACGTTCGGCGGAACTCTTATGAAGAAATAATCCGTCTCTCATTCTTGAGTAAACAGGAAGCCTACACAAGGCAATTTAATACTAGGCTTGAAACGTGTAGCCAAGCAAATGTAGTTGTTTGCAAGTATAATATAAAAGCGGTAAAAACTGTCAAAGGTGTGGAGCGTATGCGCTATTGACAGAGCAGGTAATTAAAAGGATAGCCAGCTCCACCGGCGAGGCGAAGCCAGGCGAGTCTTAAGCGGCGCCTGCGCCGGCGGCCGCCCCATCAAACAATCGCCGCGTCTGTTAATTAAACATGGCCCCCACCCCCGCCCCCACCCCACGCAGCTCGCCCTCGTCACGTCCATAGCAACGGCTGCCTTCTCCGTAACGCGTTTTATTGAGGGCGTCGAATGCGCTCTGAAATCGTGCTGGCCGCAAAGGGAGAGATTATTTCACCACACACACACAATCCCTGCCGGCGTTAGTCGAGCGAGACAAAACTTCTGTGGTCCTTACTGCTAAACGGAAAAAGGAACAAGTGTATGGTGAAATAAATTAGCTGAATTGACAAGCAATATATGGTTCCCTGGAATCTCTATTGTATGTACTATCGAAATGATGATGTGTTGTGGTTTCACTGATTCGGTAATATGCCTACTAGAGATACGGGGAATACTTCGTTAAATCTGAAAGTTAGGAACGAGCTAGTATACGGTGTCGGACGTGTCAGAAATAATACCTGAAACAGACAAACACTGCTGATCCCTTGTCGGAACACAGATAAAGCCTCGAAGAAGATAAAATAATAGAGAGGGGGTACTGGAATCGCAGTCTGCGGTAAATTGAGAGTTTGGACACGAAGGAAGAAAAGCGTGTCTGAATAGCGTGAATGGTAGCTGTCGCGGTAGGTCAGCGGGTTTGGTCAGAGAGCAGGCCACCCTCTCTAGTAAACAACTGAGCCACCCATTCTCCGATGTACCTAGAACACACAACACGCAACGTCTGCACAGAACAATTCTACCGTACCGGAAAAGTAAGTTGGTTAAGGTGACCGCTGGCTGGTAGTGGGAAATCCGCTCCAACACGAAATTTCAGTTTTTATTTTTATTTTATATATAAAGAACAGTCTAGAATGAAAATTTTTTTCGACAAGTTTCGGTCTTCTTTTAGACCATCTTCATGAAATTTAGCTCCATTGATGTTGTGGAGCTGAGAGGAAACGCCGGCCGCGGTGGCCGAGGAGACTAAGGCGCTCCAGTCACGGTCTGCACGGCCACTACGGTCGGGGGTTCGAATCACCCCTCGGATATTTGTGACGTCCTTAGTAAAAGGTAGTAGATAAGTAGTTTTTAAGTTTAGGGACTGATGACCCCGTAGTTAAGTCCCATAAGCTTAACAAACAAATAACTGAGAGGAAACTTGGAGCCTTCTAGTGAGACACTGCCTTGTATTGAGATGTTTATTTCGAACAAGCAATGAATATTCAGACTCAAGCACTCGTTTCATTTCGAGCAATCACATATACTGGAAACAGTTCATGTTTACTCGGACAACTATGATTTTCGATAACTAGGTTCAGATACTGGCGAGATTATATAGAATTCTTTCTGTTATAAGGTTAAGGAACACGGGTCATCAGACTTAAAGTTGAAAATAGGGGGGTTCCAAAGTGAAAAATTTCAGGCTGTATAGATGAGAGAAGCTTGCTGAAATACATTGTTACTACAGCCACTGAAAACTACAGGAATAGCTGCATACTACTCTTATTTGTTTTAACAGCTGAAACTGTCAAGCCGCTCGGAATGGCCCCGCGGCATAAAGCGTCATGCTACTGACTGGCCGGCCGTTCCCGATGAAGGTTCGAGTCCTCACTCGGGAACGGGTGTTTGTGTTGTTATTAGTGAAGTTAGTCTAAGTCTAGGGGCTAATGTTGATAGTAGTTTTGTCCAATAGGATTACAAACATTTGAACATTATTGAAACTGTCTACGAGACATTTTCACCAGTGAGGAGTATGAAAGTGATATACTTGTCAAGTTCTTGTCCTTCATTGATAAGTAAACTCTTTCTAGGAGATGACAAAGCTTGTGGGTTGCTTATGGGATGTCATTTCCAAGGATAAAGTTACCACCATGCACCTATCGTTGTCTCGTAGGCCCCAGAAGACACGTCGTACGACTTCACATACCAAAAGTCACTCTAATTTTAAGAATAAGTCCTATCTGGAACAGAATGAAAATCGATGTTAGTCAGCGTCAGTCACATTAATCTAGGTTAACAGTCTTTGCATGTAATAGCCTCAGTGTTATGGATATAAACATGAAAGTTCGTTCGGTATTTCTAAACATCCTCAAGCTTTTTGGCATTTGACATCTTCGAAAGAAAATACTGTCCTACGGAACATATAACGAAGCTTGCAACTGTATTTTAAGCTTCCTGACAAGTGTTAACATGTTCCACATGGAGAGCCCTCTATACAGGATATTTCACATGCTTGTTCTTGTTGTGGTCTTCAGTCCGGAGACTGATTTGATACAACTCTCCACTCTACTCTACTCTGAGCAAGTCTCTTCATCTCCTGATAAGAAAGGCAATCCACATCCATCTGAATCTGCTTATTATATTCGACTCTTGGTGTCCCTCTACGATCCCCCCCTCCCCTCCACACACACACACACACACACACACACACACACACACCACACACACACACCTCCTTCCAGTGCTAAATTTGGAAATGAAGGAGGACCAAGTTACTAGTGCGCGCCGGTTGCACCTGCGGCGATTAGTTTGTCCCAGTGACATAATGCCTAGCAAGTGGGAGACCACACTTCGTAAAGCAGGGTCACTGGCATCTAACACCGTAAACTGATGTGTGTCGTCATCTGGTTATGAATGTGAAAGCGTGGTAACTTTTTAGGACTGTTTGTGTAGCGTGTAACGGAGGCAGAACGCAGGTACACATACTCGGGTGTGGGAAACGTGTGAGCATCGCATCTAGGCTGCCTAGCACGTCCGCTCTCGTCGTTAATGCCGGATACCCAGGCTGGCCGAATTTAGTATGCAAAGGATTCTGCGGAAACCACATTACTTGTATGACTGCGGTTCGAATTGGTATTGTCACCGCCCACGCCTCTTTGCGGGACCGGTAGTGGGTTAAAAGCATTCGTACTCAGCGAGATTCCCGCGTGGTCAGTGGCAGCTTAAAGCTGTTCAGCCTCTTGCCACCGTCTGCCACAACAATAAAATGGAATAAGAGATGTCATGGGGCATCCCGATTAACTGTCAACGAAAAATGAAAACAGAGATAGGTAACAAAAATAAATAAATAAATAAATACAATAAACTAGTAAGTATCGAATTATCAATATTGAAATATATTCTCGGTCTTTCTAAGGATTTTCACGTGACAATTAGGACATTCTTCATGCGTGGCAATGTTTTCTTATGTGAAAAATATCGACTTAGAAAAGGGAGGAATCGTAGTGTTTAACGTCGACAAACAGGTCATTTTGAGATGGAAATTACGCTCGGAGTTTTTGGTAAGGATGAGGAAAGAAATCGGCCGTGTCCTTTGAAAGGAACCATCCGGAATTTGTCTGGAGTGATTTAGGGAAATCACAGGAAACCTAAATCTGGATGGTCGGAGGTGGATTTGACCCACCGTCCTACCGAAAGCGAGTCCAATAGCGACTTGCACCGTGGTTTAAAACATAAGTTTACTATAGGTCTCCTAATTAGAAGGCGAAGTCAGTTCAAAGTCGGAGGACGCTAACGGCATAAGACCTCCATCAAGACCATGCACAGTGAAGTAATTTTATGTTCAAAACCATATTGTGACTGAAGACAGCTTTAGTTTTTGTTAAACTTTTGTAGTAGTCGATGGGGACGTTCCGGTAGTGCTGAAGAAATATTGAACAACGGAGACGCAGTGATCTGCAAATTCAATGGGCAATTTGATTAGACCAAATGGCGTGTAGGTGAATAGAATTGATGGGGTGCGCAAAGAGTTAACAAAAATATCTAGTGGTCAATATTCTTCTTTATCGTTGCAAAATACTAACAGGAAGTAGAGACGAATGGAAAAACTGGTGGAATCCGACCTTGAGGAAGATCAGTTTGGATTTAGGAGAAAGGTAGGAACACCCGAAGCAATACATTACGACTTATCACAGAAGATAGGTTAAGGAAAGAGTAACGGACGTTTTTAGCATTTGTGGATCTGGAGAGAGCTTTTGAAAATGTTGACTGGAATACACTCTTTCGAATTCTGGAGGTAACAGGAGTGAAGTATAGGGAGCGAAGGCTCACATTCAACCTATACAAAAACCAGACAGCAATTATTTGAGTCGAAGGGCATGAAAGGGTCACAATGGTTGGTAAGGGAGTAAGACAGGGTTGTAGCCTTTTCCTAATGTTGTTCAATCTGTACATTGAGTAAGAAACAAAAAAACCATGTCCGAAGGAGGACTCGAAACTCCGACGGCGAACGTTCGTGGGAACCGCAGCACGACGTCCACATGTGCACGGATAATCCGCCACGTCACAGAAAAGGACCTCGACGAGCAATTACATGAAATGGACGGTATCTTGAAAGGAAGAGTAAAACGAGTATAATGGAATGTAGTGTCACAAAATCAGCTGACGCTGAAGGAATTGGATTAGGTAATGAGATGATAAAAGCAGTAGATGAGTTTCATTATTTGGGTAGCAAGATACCTTCTGATGGCAGAAGTAACGAAGATATAAAATGCAGAATGGCTATAGGAAGAAAAGAATTTCCGAAGAAGCGAAATTTTTTGACATCCAACCTGAGTTTAAATGTTAGGAAGTCTGTTCTGGAAGCATTTGTCTGGAGGGTAGCGTTGTATGGGAGTGAAATGTGGACAATAAGGAGTTCGGAAAAAAAGATCGAAACTTTTGAAATGTGGTGCTGCAGACGCATGATGAAGATTAGATGGGTAGATCACGTAAATAACGAGAAGGTTCTCGACAGAATTGGGGTGAAACAGAGTTTCTGGCATATCCTGACTAAGAGAAGGGTTAGGTCGGTGGGAGATATTCTGAGACACGAAGGACTCGTCAACTTAGCATCAGAAGGAATTTTGTGAGGTAAAAATCGTAGAAGGAGACCGAGGGACGAATACAGTAAGGAGATTCTAAAAGATATAGGCTGCCGTTTTTATTCCCAGATGAAGAGGCTTGCACAGGACAGGGTGGCGTGGAGAGCTGCATCAGGCCAGTCTGCAAACTGAAGACCACAATAAGATATTTGTATATTAATAACATTATTTATGTGAAGTAAATGTTCAGTGTAGTCAAAATGATTGGAATCATACGAGCAGGAACGTAACATGTTTGTTTGTAAATCTATCGGACCAAACTGCGTGGTCATCAGTCCGTAGCTTACAAACTACTTAAACTAAGGCAAACTAACCTTACGACAACACACACACACACACACACACACACACACACACACACACACACCCTTGCCTCAGGGAGGACTCGAACCTCCGACGGAGAGCAACCGCGCGCTTCGCAGCGAGGCACCTTAGACCGCTCAGTTACTCCAACGGGGCTGTTTGTTTCAATATGACATAAAACGAACAGTGTAGTTCACAAATCTCTGTAATCGTAATGTACTTTCATGCTCCCTACACAAAAGATTAATATGAGCAAATAAAAGTTTTACAAAAAGACAAACTATCCCTCGCTTCCAACATACATGTAAGCAAACCCGAACTTCCGTACATGTAGCTTTAAGGCGCTCCTGCGGACTCGTACTCGTAATGTCAGCCGTGTAATAGGACGGACGGAAACCTCGGCAGTGCCAGACTTATAAGCTTGAAGCGCTGGTGCGAACCTGTGTACGATAGGTGTGTCGTGTAACACCGGCTCCTCAGCGAGGCACCTTACACCGCTCGACTACTCCACCGCGGCCGGCACGTAACAACTGGCAGAACTAATCCGTCAATGGTAAAGTACCACTCCAACGAAACAGAAAATTTAGCCGTTAACGTCGGAGCAGAGCAGGCAATATTTTGGCGTGGCGAGCGAGGGCGGAAACTCGCGGTGACACGACACCGGGCAGGCTGCAACGCGTCCGCGGCGGCCGGAAATTAAAAAACACGGCAGAGGAGGCGGCGACCTCTGGCCGCGGCGCTGTTTGCGCTGTGATGGCCGCGCTATCGAGCACCAGATAAGATGCTAATCGCCAGCGGCGCAAGATGGATGAGCTGCGAGAGAATAGGATTCGCATTATGGATATTAGGCAGCAGCAGCGGCGGCACAAGGGCCGCGATCCTATCTGGCGCCAGCGGCACGCGCACGCAGCGGCGCGTGGCCCGCGGCCGCCGCCAACGCCGCCGCCCACCTGTTCCCTGGTCCGCCTGTGAGCCCAGGACCGTCCCCACGCTACCAGCAGTAGGGCACCTGGATACGCACGGGCATGCGCATCAGCCATTTCTGCTCCTTCGCGTCTACGCGAGACGGTAATCAGTATGCCTTCTCCATGTTGGCTGTGTAGTTTCGAATTGTTCTAATTGGTAAGAAAATTATTTTGTTTTTCCGTAGACCCTTAAAAACCGTCAGGTATTGATAATAAACTGTCTTCATGCGAATAAGGACTTCAAAAATATGTGAATTGGATGTAATCCTTTGTAATTATGCACGATTTCAACACATTGTAAACGGCAAGGCCGCGGTGGAGTAGCCGAGCGGTCTAAAGCGTCTCCCTGCGGAGCGCGCGGTTGCTCGCCGTGGAGATTCGAGTCCTCCCTGGGGCATGGGTGTGTGTGTTTGTCCTTAGGTTAGTTTGCCTAGGTTTAAGTAGTTTGTAAGCTACGGACTGATGACCACGCAGTTTGGTCCGATAGATTTACAAACATTTTGTAAACGGCAGGTCTTTCTTAAGCGTAGGGTCCGACGCAACAAGTTCTGTTACCGTGTTTTATTTATACATGTATTGGTGATAACAAACAGTATCAACATATAGACTGAAGCAATATTAGTTTTGAAAGTTCATACATGTTACAATGGCTTATACGGCTCGTACTTGTAAATCATGTTCAAAACTACTACCATGTTAAAATTCAGGAACTTATGTGAGTCTATGTCATAGCTGTGTTATAGTTTATTAGAAAAGTGTCTTATCTCCAAATTGGACCCTTCTTAAGGTGCGGACACACATTTCCGGGCCGTATCCGGGCCGGGACCATCCGAGTATCGGCTGTCACCCGGAGAACGAAATACTGTGTACCACTGAAATAAATGTAGGCGGCCACACATGACAGGGCACGGGCACGGGCACGGGTCGTGTACGGGACGTCAACCGACCCGAACCGATCCGGACGGAATTCGCACAGTTTCATTTTTCACGAGACGGGCACGGACGTCGGACGACGCGACGGTATTTCTTCTCAACAGTGAAATACTGTTTGGTATTAAAAAAATAAATAAATAAATAAAATAAAATAAAAATTGTAAGCGGAACGTCTGATAGAATACGTCCGTAGGTTTCTTGTGCTTTGCGACCAGACATACATAAAGTACCGGAATATTGATTGGAAACTCTGGAAGACCATTGCAGCGTTTTTCCTCGATCTTGATTCTAGTTCCTCTGAAAGTGGACCGAAGGTGTGCTGCGTCATCCTAAAATATTCGTAAATCTTGTCTCATCCATGAGATGAGGAAATAATGTTCGAAACTCTCCCTTTACTTGTCTTGTTTGCCTTGCTTCTCTTTTTTCTTCGTCTAATGCAAGAGCTATAAGTCCTAATTCACTACTACTAAAATTAGCGAACATATTTACAACTGTCACAAGCAGAAACACAGATCAGCGCGTCCGTTCCACTACAATGAACAACTGAGACACGGACGTGTGGCCGCTAGAGGAACGAGCCGGAGCACGGACGTCTCCCGTCCGGACACGGCCCGGATATGTGTCCCGCCCTTTATTCACCTATTGGAGGCAATCGGTTTTTAATATAAAGGAGGGGTTTCTTTTAAAATTTGTCTCGTTTTGGCGATTCCAATTAACCATGTAGTTGATTCTGGAGTTGCTTTGTGATGCGCCCTATTGTGGAATGGTTGAAGTTTCTGTAAATTGTAGCCTTTAAATTGGGATTGGTAAAAGGTTATTAGCTAACAGTTCTTCTTGCACCGCCTCTTTAAAGTAAACTGCCATCAGATTAGAGACGTCCGAAGATTCGGTACTCCGATAAATGCATCTTCATCTTATGACGCTCGTTTTCTTGCTTTCTGTTACGGTGCCCGTGACATCTGAATATCTTAGTATGCCAACAAATATACAGACTGTTATGACCAACGCTGATAACTAAGGGAACACAAAATCTGCGTAAATGACGGGGTGCTTCGCTAACGGCCAATTGATGCCTGATGCCGCTGTAGGGCTTTCGCAGGCTTCTTCCGACAAAGGTCACTTCCTCCAGCAAGGGCGTTGCTCGATCGCGACTTTGCAGAGTATAAACGCGCTGCGTGTTTCACTACACTTCGTCTCCTCCGGAAAAGCACACTTGTCGACACTAAGTATACACCTTTAATGACACTAGAAGGGTCAACGCGCGCCATTGCTGCCGTCCCCAAGTGCTCCGGACACGTTTACGCGCTGCTTTCCTCCTTCTGTCACGCCCTGTATATCTCAGAGAACAAAAAAATTCCTATAGTGTATCACACACTTCTCTTTATGAGCTATCAAAAATCGAATATTCAAATGTTTGTAAATCTAAGGGACTTGATTGCTGCGTTTACCAGTCCCTAGGCTTACAAACTACTTGAACTAACTTATGCTAGTGACAACATACACACACACACGCGCTGTTCGATAATAGGAAAAAAAGGTTTTCACCGATTATGGTTGCGCGCTGATTAACAAACTACACTTGGCATACGGAAGGGTGGTGGTTCAAATCCACGTCCGTACAGCGACATTTCGAGTTTTCCTGACTTTCTCAAACAGTGTCTTGACAATCATATTATGTTTTCTAAGAATGGACACGGGAGAATTCGTTTACGAATTAAATCTGTGGAGCAGTATGTTGCAAAAATTTGCCTCGCTGTACATTGTTAGCCTCTTCGCGGGCGCAAACATGAATTCACCAGGAATGCTCCGAGGTACTCCCATATACGACTTTACGAGCTATCGAACCCGGCCAACGCTGATCTGCGTACCTACATTAGATGTTTCAGTCTCTCCATAGTTTATCGCGAAATACAAGGCATTTTTGATTTGGGGATTCCCGCTACTGCGTAAGTCGCCGTACGATGTGTGGCGGACAGTGCTTTATGTACCACTGCGAGTTCTTCCTTCCCTGTACCAGTTAACTACGGTTTGCGGGAAAGATATATCTGATGTTAAACGCCCGCGTTAGCTCTAATCACTCTGGTGTTGTGTTCATTGCATTTCCGTGAGAGAAGGGGATTACACGCTCTCGGGAAGTTTGACAAACAGGTGATTGAGAACACATCTCGTTCATCGTTGCCACTGGAATTTGCCGGTCATCTCCGTCACGCTTCAGCGCTTACTAATGGAACCTAGAACGAAGTATGCTGCTCTTCGTATCTCTCTAATAATCCGATCTGGTAGGGGTATCACAGTTACGAGCTTTATACAAGCACCAGTAGAAACGATTTTTTTAATGTTATCTTCTTTGTCTCGGTGGAGTGGCCGAGCATTCAATGTGCCTTGCTGTGGAGTGCGCGGTTGCTCGTCGTCGGAGGTTCGAGACCTCCATCGGGCATGGGTGTTAGTGTTTGTCGTGAAGTTAGTTTAAGTAGTTTGTAAGACTAGGAACATAACGAGAAAAGTTAAGTCACATAGATTTACAAACACTGGAATATTTGATTTCCCTTCTTTCCTGAGGATGTTTTGGAATGACTCTCAGTGATGCACCCCGATGGAGGTGACGGACTGGTAACTCGTTGGACTCGCATTCTGGAGGACGGTTGTTCAAATCCACCTCCGTCCATCCAGGTTTTCCACGATTTTCCTAAATCACTTCAGGCAAATGCCGGATGGTTGCTTTGAAAGGGGACGGTCGATTTACTTCCCCAGCCTTATCCAAAATCCTAACGTGAGCTCCGTCTCTAATGGGCACGCTAACGACGGGATGCTAAACGCTCCCGCTGTTAAACGAGCATTTCCTGTTGCTGTGACATCTCTTTGAGATGATTTTTAGCGAAGAGGGCGACATATTCGGGCTGCATGATCGATGCTCAAGCTACTCCCACTTGGCTAGTACACTTTGCGTGATCCTGGAAACGTATGGACGCGCGTTATCATGGATAGAACCAGTCCCTCCGTGAGCAGCCCAGATGGACTTGCTTAGGCTACGGATTGTTTCACGGCGCACGTCACTGAATTCGACGAGTGTCGGACCTCAGATGTCGAAAAGGTGATCGTCACCTTGCCTGCCTTGAATATTGTATTCAAATTTCAACCGGTTTGGTTGTTAAGACGTTTCGTACCTTTTCATTTGGACACCCCTCGTACTTCATGATGTAAATAGCAAAGCAAGCCTCACGATATGCCGCGTATAGAACGATGTTTTCGAACGGTGTTTTAGACGTTGGCATGACGTCAGTCAACAGCAGCGTGACCTCACTAGCCCGGTGGCGGTGAGGCGCTCGCTGCGTGGGCGGTGGATGGCGTGGCGGGCGTCTTAATTGTGGGGGCGGTGGGCGGCGGGGGCGGCGGAGGCGGCGTGTTCTACTGCAATGCAGCAGCGCGCCAAGGCGGCGGGCGCCGCGCCACGCCGCCAGCGGGGGCGGCGGTGCCAGCAGCAGCGGCAGCAGCAGCGGCAGAGGGACACCGCGGCTCGATAAAAGCCAGCGCCACTCGTCACCACCGGCCGCCGGCCGCAGACGTCCACACTGCACACACCAGGGCATGCAGGGTCTCGAGAAAGAGGTGGGGGGGAAGGGGGCGGAGAGGTGCATCCTGCAAGTCCACACAACATGGGCACACAAACACGAGAAGCTGCAGGCATCAGCCCAGGAGTCAAA
This sequence comes from Locusta migratoria, assembly GCA_026315105.1. Classification (NCBI taxonomy): domain Eukaryota; kingdom Metazoa; phylum Arthropoda; class Insecta; order Orthoptera; family Acrididae; genus Locusta; species Locusta migratoria. The sequence goes on from CM048744.1 coordinate 769,684,340, forward strand.
TCTGGGGAAGGCCATGCCTCGTTACCATATCACGGACATGGACTAAGATGGATTCTATTTTAATATCAATAAAACTAAACTCCTGTCCACACACACCTTGCCGGCCCAACGGATACCGACCGGCCACCATGTCATCCCCCACCCGAAAGCGTCAGCGGATGCTATACGGAGGGGGGCGTGGTCAGCCGCCCACACTCCCGGCAGTTGTGTCGATTTTCAGAGCGGAGCAGCTACTTCTCAATCAAATGTTCAAATGTTTGTTAAGCTTATGGGACTTAACTACGGGGTCATCAGTCCCTAAGCTTACAAACTACTTATCAACTAGCTTATCCTCAGGACGGCACAAATATCCATGCCCGAGGGGGGATTCGAACCCCCGACCGTAGTGGCCGTGCAGACCGTGACTAGAGCGCCTCAGTCCCCTCGGCCACCGCGGCCGGCACTTCTCAATCAAGTGGCTCCTCAGTTGATCTCTTAAAATTGCAGAACGATATGTTGACCATAGCTGTTTATTAATTCTCAATGCTACCGGTTTCGGTTTTGTACCATTGTCAAGCGTTAGCAGAGATAAGCAAATAGATTAACATGTCGGAATATAAAAATACAAAATTATAACACAAGTAATCGTTGTCATTAGCTATTAGCTAATCTCTTCTAAGCCGGCCGCGGTGGCCGAGGAGACTGAGGCGCTCCAGTCACGGTCTGCACGGCCACTACGGTCGGGGTTTCGAATCCCCCCTCGGGCATGGATATTTGTGCCCTCCTAGTTCGTAAGTAGTTCATAAGTAGTTTGTAAGTTTAGGGACTGATAACCCCGTAGTTGAGTCCCATAGACTGTACAAACATTTGAACATTTTTTTCTTAAGGACTGAATGCACCCCACATGCCAACAGCGGTCGGCAGACCCGTACGTTGCTAGCCACGCCCAACTGTGCTTAACGTCCGTGATCATACGGAACCGGTGTATCCACTAAGGCATAGCCGTTGGCTCATTATAATAATAACAATGTTCAAAACCGTATGTCGCCAATCGTTTGAAATTTCGACACAACGTTGCGTTCTAATACAGTTGGAACAATGTTACAAGACACATATCTTAAAAAATAGATATATCCCACGCTCGTACCCATATGCAACGTTTTGTAAAAATTTCAAAGGAGTTCTGCGATTACGAATATTCACCCTTTTTTTATATAAATATAAATGTAAATATTCGTTCGTTCAAAATCTCAAAAATGAATGTTCAAATGTTTGTAGAGCTTATGGGACTTAACTACGAGGTCATCAGTCCCTAAACTTACAAACTAATTATGAACTAGCTAATACTAAGGGCGACACAAATATCCATGACTGAGGGGAGATTCGAACCCCCGACCGTAGTGCCCGTGCAGAACGTGACTGGCGCGCCGCAGACGGCTCGGCCACCGCGGCTGCCTCAAAATCTCAAATCTCCGGTTGTTCTTCACCACGTACTTTGAAATTTTGACATAATCTTGAATTCGAATACGTCTATGTTTTTATGGACCCACTGGGATTGCCTTGAATTTTTGACACAACGTTACGTTGTAACATGGTAGTGCTTTTATGTACCGATTTATTCAATATATGAGATACAACATATACATTAATAGCTTTGAAATTCGTATACGATGTATGACAAACAATTAGGTACACTAAATACAACGTTGTGTAAACATGTCTATGCCTTCTGTCAAGAACTTTTCTATATGTAAGATGCTAATACCAAAGAATTCTTTAGATTATACAGAGGTGTAAGAGATGATGGAGGAGTGGGATAAAATGACATAGACCTGGCGGAGGAAGAGGAGTTGGACAGGGGGTTGGGTTGGGAGTGGAAGGTATCTACAGAGAGAGGGGGTAGAAGAAGGAGACAACAGACGGGAGATAGAGGGGCAAAGAGACGAGGACAGAGATAAGAGACCTGGAGGTGTTTGGCGTATATCCAATTCCCGTTCTCAAATCATTGTGATATTACACATATCAGTAATGTGGGCTTTCTCCTCTTTTACTTTTAATCTTTTAATGTTGTATATGCTATCTCAGTTAGAGACTGGGTACAGCTACTATAAGAAAAAACTTTTACTGTGAAGGTGTTCGATAGCGACTGTCAAGTAGTCGCTAATGACTTAGCCATGCTCCACCAGCATGAGCACAGTATGCACTCAGATTGAAGTCGTCGAGAAATATACAGAAATAAAACCTGGGTCCAAACATAATTCGAAAAGACAGCACTGGACTTACATTCCTGATGCTGAATATTATTGCACCAGTTGTCCGTCTCTCATGACTATGCTGTCGAGTAGACGCTAAACCCTACTCTACCATCCTTCTTGCACCAAATGATTCGAAAAATCACGGTTTCATCATTTCGGAGAACATAAAAGAAAAAGACATTGTTAAATAGGAAACAGCGCACATAGTTATTACTAAATCTTAAAATTAGAGAAATATTAGCAGAAACGCCAAACTTTTCACTGCACAACACTACAGCCACTAGCACATGTTTTCTGCAAAGACACTAACAATAGATCAGAAAGGCCTCAGGGAACGGCGATTTATCAGGAACGTAAGCCTACGACGAACGGGAACAATGTAAAACTGCATCGACAGATTGAAACGCTGACTGATGTCGTAGGGAAATGAAGCCTTAATTAGTCTACTAGTCATATAAAACCCATACAATAAAGTGGATTCACGGAGAGGGTACTTGATACACTATGAGAAACTCCTCGCAAACCATTCAAGAACTAAGTAATTATAATGACAAAATGAGGGAAAAATAGACACACATTCTGGCAATCCAACGCCGTGTAGACTGGTCGAGCGTTCTAAAGCGCCTCGCTGCGGAGCGCGCATTTTATCACCGTCGGAGAGTCGAGTCCTACCTTGGGGCATGGGTGTATGTATGTGCTGTCCTCAGGTTTGGTCCAATAGGTTTACAAACATGTGTGGCAGTACAAATAACTTTATGTAAAACGGGACAGACAAATTACTGTTATTCAGTGCGTTAACGAATATGTGGAAACCTGCAATAATTGGATAAAGGCACTTAAATTGAAGCACCAAGTGTGGTGGCGCAGTGGTCAGCGCGGTGGCTCCGCAGTGAGGGAGGGGGCGGTTCAAAACTAACTCTAACCATCCACATTTGCGTTTCTCTTTATTTTCCTAAATCGCTCCAGGCAAATGTCTAAGATGATTGCGGTGCACCGATTTAATTCTTCATCCTTAATTAAAACAACCCGAGCTTGTGCTCTTAACGACAAAGTTGTGCGGACATTTAATATAGCCTTTATTTTTATTAGGAAGCAAAAATATTCCGAAGTACATATGGTCAAATTTTGTTGTCACGTCTTCGTTTTTGTTATATGTTTTCATATTTTCAGCTTCGTTTCAACATTTAAAAAAATGTTCGTTTCTAAAAGTGTTAAGACTAATATCTCTTATGTTTATCTTAATGGCTTTTAGTAGTATTACTGAATAAAAAACCTTTTTAATGATGAGAACAGAATCAGTACCTGAAGCTCACTCCTCAGCCCTTATTGGTTCAGTGTTTCATTTATTCCGATCAGCACATGGCGAACATCCGCCTGTCGCATGACCTTGAAAATTGCAGTACATGTCGGTCCAGAAATCAAATCATTGTCTGTCATTGTTGACATGGAGCGCCCACGTGTGGTTGTTTGGCCGCCTAGTGCAGGTCTTTTTATTTGATGCCACAGGGTGACTTGCGTGCCGATAACAATGAGAACCACACGCAACACCCAATCCCCTGCCGTTAATCGAACCGGGGGTTCTGCATGGAAGTCAGCGATGCAGGCAACTGTGCTACTGCAAGGTTTTGCAGTAGGCAATTACCGTATAATAATAAATAAACACCTTTAGAAGAATACATGATCGTCTTAAGGACACAGGGTCTTTTGGGGAAAGGTAATTACATTGTGGAGGACCAAATGGACTTGGAACATCTTGTTTAGAAGATACACTTCAACATAATGGGGTAATGAAGGCAGCAGTACCGATGAAAAGCAGATACTGGAAGTTTGAATCATGTCACGAGACAAACTCTTTTATCCACACCATCTCTATGAGTGCTAGTTCTTATTGAAATACGTTTTCATGCAGTGAAAACTCTTTTTACTGGTACTACTTGCTGGGAATGCGTGCTGAGGAGCAACGCTTTCCGTCTACCTTACTGTCCACTGACGAAGCGATTTTTACCAAGAATGGACAACATAGTTTTAACAACAGTCATTTACTGACGCATTAGAATAATTTTGCAGCTATGGGAAAAATACATCAGAAACAGTTTAGCATTAATATGTAGGCTGTCATAATAGGACAGATTATTTGGATCTTTTATTTTGCATGGAACACTAAGTAGTTTCTTGGCAAAGTGTGTTGTTCGTGTGCAAAGAGGCGCCACCTTATTTTGCTCTGCATTTGAGCAGAGCGTTTCATATATAAGTGGGGCAGCAACAACTTGGCCTGATTGATCCCTTGTTACTTCTGGATGTATTTAATGAACATAATATATTGAAGGCGTATTTCGAATTTTGATACTGTTTACCTGCGTGTTCTAGAAGAATTTCAACATTTAAAACTGGCGTTTGGAATATGGGGGCGAGAAAGACAATCACTGATGTCGTGTGTTAGAGTTAATGATAGAAAGTTTGTGCATTTCATTTTACCATCACAATATTTGAAAAGAAAAGCTAGAAGTTTGAAAATAAATTACATAAACGAAGAAAGCATGTGACGGCAAAAAGTGCCAATAACAGAGGGAAAAAATAAATAAATAAAAATAAAAATTTTAAAAAATATTGACCATAAACGAGAACTTTTTACACAGTTACGAAATGTATAACAATGAACCAACACATCAGAGGATTGAAAAAAATGATTACCAGAAATATTTTGATCTCGAAGAAATTGCTACAAATGGGGAACTACGTTTAGCTAAATATGTTGTGGAACCTGAATACCGGAGAAAACCGAAAGCATAGCCAGAAGTATGTTAATGTAAAATGTGCACAAATAAAAGTGTAATCTACGTACAAACATGAGGATATTGACTTCAAATGATTCACAGAACAAACCAAATACATTTACAGATACTGTGCTGCCGTTTCCTCATACTTGAGGTGATGTCCCGCTTCAGTTTGGGTTCCGTCTACTCTCTACGTGTCGGGCGTATGCTTATGCTTGTCTTCTTCAAGAAAACTAAAGATGCGTTAGGAAACTGCTATGTGATACCGTTTAGCAGAGGTACACTGTTGTGGAAGGAGCTTTTGTTTTGAATTTATTTGACCCAGAAAAATAAGCGTTTCCAAAGAGTTTTTGAACAACTTGTCGGTAACAGGGAAAATGTCCCACGAGACTGTATGTATCATTTGAGTATGCAGTACATAGATCCAGCAGCAACCGTTGCCGATTCTACACAGCGCTTCACAGTACACACCTGCACTGCTGGTACCTCACATTACATTCCCTACTGGTCGTCACTGATAAGATGGACAGTGTCCCGCTCTGATTGCCGGGAGGGATGAACAAGAAACAGAGAAAAGACTTCACATGTTTGTTAACTAGCGAGCTCAGGCGGGGGAAGGGGGAGGGGAGGGAGAGGCTGCGACCACTGAAGCTACAATCACCACGTAGTCACCACTTCTTTTCGACAGATAACAACCGTGCCATGTGGTATGCGCTGTAATACTGACGTTCAGTAATGCCTTTTGGAGAGCACATAAGATACCAAATGTTCAACTGTTTGTGAATCTATGGTACCAAACTAATGTGTTCATCACTCGCTAGACTTACAAACTACTTAAACCAACCTAAGAACAAAACGCACAGACATGCCCGAGGGAGGATTCGAACCTCCGGCGGGAGCAGCGTCGCAGTCCCTGAAAAGACCCTAGAATAACTTTTTCTTTTCATTTCATTTCCTTTCTTCTGTTCATCGGTTCTTTGCGATCGTTCGTTCGTGGTTGTTCTACGTTTTCGTTGAGATCTGCGCTCAGTTTATTTATTTATTTCTATTACAGAGGGCAGTACTCGGCTATTCCCGCCAAGCGTATTAAATAGCTTTTCACACGACACTCCAAGTGACGTTCTTTTCTCTAATACTCCGATAAGGCAAAAATAAAATAAAATATTTCCAACAACAATGACGTTGTTATTAGCTGCGAAATGCCGTGAGAGGCGTTTGGTGTAATTCTACGTGTTGTCATTCAGGTGATGGAAATGACTTAGACTGGAATGGATTCGCACGAAGTACTGAAGAAAGTACTGAAAGTACAGAACCACTCCCATTAACCACAGACATTGCCGAGGTGGGGTGGCTTGCGTGCCTCAACGATACAGATAGCCGTACCGTAGGTGCAACCACAGCGGAGGGGTATCTGTGGAGAGGCCAGACAAACGTGTGGTTCCTGAAGAGGGGCAGCAGCCTTTTCAGTAGTTACAGGGGCAACAGTCTGGATGATTGACTGAGCTGGCCTTGTAACATCAGCTAATGTGGCTTTGCTACACAGCTACTGCGAACGGCTGAAAGCAAGGGGAAACTACAGCCGTTATTTTTCCCGAGGACATGCAGCTCTACTGTATGAACATATGATGATGGCATCCTCTCGGGTAAAATATTCCGGAGGTAAAATAGTCCCCCATTCGGATCTCCGGGCGGGGACTACTCAGGAGGATGTGATCATCAGGAAAGACAATACTGGCATTCTACGGGTCGGAGCGTGGAATGTTAGATCCCTTAATCGAGTAGGAAAATTAGAAAATTTAAAAAGGGAAATGGATAGGTTGAAGTTAGATATAGTGGGGATTAGTGAAGTTCGGTGGCAGGATGAACAGGATTTCTGGTCAGGTGAGTACAGGATTATAAATACAAAATCAGTTGGGGGTATCACAGGAGTAGGACTGATAATGAATAGGAAAATAGGAATGCGGGTAAACTACTATGAGCAGCACAGTGATCGCATTATCATTGTCAAGATAGGTACGAAGCTAACACCGACAACAGTAGTACAGGTTTATATGCCAACTAGCTCTGCCGATGATGAGGAGATCGAAGAAATATATGAGGAGCTAAACGAAATTATTCAGACAATTAAGGGAGAGGAAAACTTAATTGTTATGGGAGACTGGAATTCGGTAGTAGGACAAGGAAGGGAAGGGAAGATAGTGGGTGAATATGGTCTGGGCAAAAGGAATGAAAGAGGAAGCCGCCTGGTAGAATTTTGCACGGAACATAATTTAGTTATAACAAACACCTGGTTTAAGAATCACAAAAGAAGGTTGTATACGTGGAAGAGACCAGGAGACACCGGGAGATACCAGATAGATTTTATAATGGTAAGACATAGATTTCTGAACCAGGTTTTGAAGTGTAGGACATACCCAGGGGCAGACATAGACTCTGACCATAACTTGTTGGTTATGAACTGTAGGCTGAAACTGAAGAAACTACAGAAAGGTAGGAAAATAAGGAGATGGGACCTAGATAAATTGAAGGAACCTGAAGTTCTTAAGAATTTCAGAGGGAGCTTCAGGCAACAATTGACAGAAACAGGGGAAAATAAAACAGTTGAGGAGGAATGGGTAAAATTGAGAGATGAAATAGTGAAGGCAGCAGAGGACAAAATAGGTAGGAAGGCAAGACCTACAAAGAATCCTTGGATATCACAGGAGATACTAAATTTAATCGATGAAAGGAGAAAGTATAAAAATGCAGTAAATGAAACAGGCAAAATGGAGTACAGACGACTAAGAAATGAGATTGACAGGAAGTGCAAAATGGCTAAGCAGGAATGGCTAGAAGGCAAATGCAAGGATGTAGAAGACTGTATAAATAGGGGAAAAATAGATACAGCCTACAGGAAAATAAAAGAAACATTTGGCGATAAGAAAAACAGCTCTATGAATATCAAGGACACTGATGGAAAACCAATTCTCAGCAAAGAAGGGAAAGCTGAAAGGTGGAAAGAGTATATAGAGGGGCTCTACAAAGGAAATGAACTTCGAGACACTATTGTAGGAAGGGAAGAGGATGTAGATGATGATGAAATAGGAGATACTATACTGAGAGATGAATTTGACAGAGCACTGAATGATCTAAGTCGAAACAAGGCCCCTGGAGTAGATGATATCCCGTCAGAGCTACTGAAGTCTCTGGGAGAACCAGGCATGACAAAATTGTTTCACATTGTGTGTAAGATGTATGAGACAGGTGAAGTACCCTCAGACTTTAAGAAAAATGTTATAATCCCCATTCCAAAGAAAGCGGGTGCAGACAGGTGTGAAAACTACAGAAACATCAGTTTAATAAGTCATGGTTGCAAAATATTAACAAGAATTATATACAGAAGGATGGAAAAGCTGGTAGAAGCCGACCTCGGGGAAGATCAGTTTGGGTTCAGGAGAAATGTAGGAACACGGGAGGCAATACTCACATTACGGCTTATCCTAGAAGATAGATTAAGAAAAGGCAAACCAACATTTCTAGCTTTTGTAGATTTGGAGAAGGCTTTTGACAATGTTGATTGGAATAAACTCTTTCAAGTTCTGAAGCAAGCAGGAGTAAAATATAGGGAACGTAAGGTTATTTACAACTTGTACAAAAACCAGACAGCGGTTGTCAGAGTTGAAGGGCATGAAAGGGATGCATTGGTTGGAAAGGGAGTAAGACAGGGTTGTAGCCTTTCCCCAATGTTGTTCAATTTGTACATTGAGCAAGCTATAAAGGAAAGCAAGGAGAAATTTGGAGAAGGAATTAAAGTTCAGGGTGAAGAATTAAAAACATTGCGTTTTGCCGACGACATAGTAATTCTGTCAGATACAGCAAAGGACCTGGAAGAGCAATTGAACGGAATGGACAGTGTGCTGAAAGGTGCATATAAGATGAACATTAACAAGAGTAAAACAAGGGTAATGGAGTGCAGTGTAAGAAAATCAGGTGATGCTGAAGGAATTAGATTAGGTAACGAAACAATAAAGGAGGTAGATGAGTTTTGTTACTTGGGCAGTAAAATAACAAATGATGGTCGCAGTACAGATGATATAAAATGCAGAATGGCAATGGGTAGAAAGGCGTTTTTGAAAAAGAGAAATTTGTTAACATCGAATATTGATTTAAGCCTAAGGAAGTCCTTTCTGAAGGCATTTGTATGGAGTGTTGCCTTGTATGGGAGTGAAACATGGACGATAAGCAGTGTGGACAGAAAGAGGATAGAGGCTTTTGAAATGTGGTGCTACAGAAGAATGCTGAAGATTAGGTGGGTGGATCGCGTAACTAATGAGGAGGTACTGAACCGAATTGGGGAGAAAAGAAATTTCTGGCATACCTTGACTAAAAGAAGGGATAGATTGGTAGGACACATTCTTAGACATCAAGGAATTGTGAATTTAGCGTTGGAGGGAAGTGTGTGGGGTAAAAATCGCAGAGGGAGACCAAGAGACGCGTATAGTAAGCAGATTCAAGTGGATGTGGGTTGTCGTTCTTATGAGGAGATGAAAAGGCTTGCTCAGGATAGAGTAGGGTGGAGAGCTGCATCAAACCAGTCTCTGGACTGAAGACCACAACAACAACAACTGAAGAAAAATAGTGTAGTTCATTGACCAATCTAGGTGAGAATTTGGTTACTTCTTAGATCATAGGTTCAAATATTTGTAAATATATGGGTCTTAACTACTCTGGTCATCAGTCCCTAGGCTTACAAACTACTTAAACTAACTGACGCTAAGGACAAAAAATACACCCATTCCCGATCCTCCATCGGCGAGCAGCGGTGCGTTCCGCAGCAAGGCGCCTTAGAACCTTCAGACTTCTCATTGAGAATAAAACACATCGGATTAGTTTGCATTCCCCGCTTCAAAACTTTATCGTTAGAAGAGTTTAATGATACAAAACATACGATTTACAATATTCGTACAGATTTTGGATTTATTATTTAGTTTGGCTGCTGGAATATGATAATGTTAATATTATGCTTCTGAGTACAAACGGAAATGGGGTGTCAATAATAAGCGAATAACGAAGGCGATCGAAACAGAGAAATGTTCAAATGTTTGTTAAGCTTCAGGAACTTAACTGCGGGATCATCAGTCCCTAAACTTACAAACTACTTATGAACTACCTTATACTAAAGACGACACAAACATCCATGCCCGAGGGGGATTCGAATCCCCGACGGGAAACGGCTTCGCGCATAGTAGCACAGCGCCTCAATGCGCTCGGCCGCTCCGCCGCGGCGATCGAAACAGAGACACATACGTAAATATTACCCTCATTTTTGTCTGATGTATTTTGAGAAAGTGGATTCCACGGCATTGAATTATAACATTGTACCTACTTGAATTAGGTGTAGTGCGTCACGATCAGAAAACTTCTGTGTTTCGAAACTGCATTTAATTAAACAAATTATACATGATATACATATTTGGAACTAGGGGGCGATCTAAATTATGTCAGAGTATATATGTCAATATCGCTTGTTGAATCTGTTATTTTAGATAACCGGCTTGAACAAACTTAGTTATTATCTTCAGATATCTACATTAAAAAAAAAAAAATAAATAAATAAATAAAAAATAGCAAGCACCTCATGTGACATAGTACTTGATGTCTGTGAGGTGATATTTTAAAAAAAGTTGAGATCGGAAGATGACAAATAAGTTTGTTGATACCGGTTATCTGAAGTAACACAATCCACGAGCGATCTTGACATATATATTAAAATTCAAATCTTTGTAAATCTATCAGACTCAACTGCGTGGTTCAGTCCGTAGCTTACAAACTACTTAAACTAAGGTAAACTAACCTAAGAAGAATACAAACAACAAACATCCATGCTCGAAGGGGCCTCGAACTACCGAAGGTGAACAGCCGCGCGCACCGCAGCACGGTACTCAAGTACGCACGGCTAATCCGCCGCGGCAGCATGTATATTGGCAAGATGTCATCGCTCCATAGACTTAGAAACAACTTAAACTAACTTATGCCAAGGACAACATACACGCTAGTACCTTACGGCGGACTCGAACCTCCCTCGAGGAGTGGCCGCGCTATCTGTCGCTGCAGTTCAGTGCGAGGCATGTTTCGCCTATAGAGTGCTATAACATCATGATGTATCAGCTAGATTTAATTAAATTGCCAATTAGTCGATAAAAATCTGAACGAAAATAAGAATAGTCAAATAATTTTTACGTACTGTAGACCAGTGACGGCACTTAGGAGTGAATAGGTGAGATAAGCTTGATACTCAAGAATAAATGTCAGTTACAAAAGGCGGCAATTTTTGTCATCTTTTTCGATAAAATATAATCAATTGATGTTAGCAACTGAGGAAACTGGTCGTAAATATTAACAATACTGTGTCATAACTTTTTTTTTTTTTTTTTTTTTTTTTTTTTTTTTTTTTTTTTTTTTTTTTTTTTTTTTAAATTGGTCGGCCGCGGTGGCCCAGTGTACTGAGGCGCTCCAGTCACGGTCTGCACGGCCACTACGGTCGGGGGTTCGAATCCCCCCTCGGGCATGGACATTTGTGCCGTCCTTAGTGTTAGGTAGTTCATAGGTAGTTTGTAAGTTTAAGGACTGATGACCACGTAGTTAAGTCCCATAAGCTGTACAAACATTTGTTGTAATTGCTGCTGAGTTACTTAATACATCACCAATTTAAGATTTGTATAGGTCTTCATACACGATTTACACCCATTTGAATGTATCAGGGTGTAATATACAATTCTGAAAAAAAAAAAAAAAGAAGTTCGAATGTTTGTTAATCTATCTGACTCAACTGCTCGGTTATTAGTCCATTGCTTACGAATAACTTTAAGGTAAACTAACCAAATGTTCAAATGTATGTTTGTTAAGCTTATGGGACTTAACTACGGGGTGATCAGTCCCTAAACTTACAAACTACTTATCAACTACCTTATACTAAGGACGGCACAAATATTCATGCCCGAGGGGGGATTCGAACCCCCGACCGTAGTGGCCGTGCAGACCGTGACTGGAGCGCCTCAGTACACTCGGCCACCGCGGCAGCCGTAAACTAACCCAAGGACAACAGAAACATCCATGCCCGAGGGGGGGATTGGAATCCCCGACGGCGATCCGCCGCGCGCACTGCAGCAAGGCGCCCCCGTGCGCATGGCTAATTCGTCGCGGATAAATTCTGAAATCGGAAAAATATTGCACATGTACCTGATTATAAAGTGTCAAAGAACTAAAATATCTTAAAACTGACATATCAGATTAATCGCTATTTTTATCGTAGTAGAGGCAGAGTAGAATTTTTATTAATTTAATATTTACAGCGGAAAGAAATCGCATAACGAGTGTTGTAATGTGCACTGCATGTCTCTGTAAGTCAGCTTAATCGAGGAATTTGGGGAAGTAGTAGTGGAAGGGTAACATTGGAAGTGCGGCAGAAGAAGCGAGCGCGCTGTCGGGCTGGTGGGCGCGCCGTGAACCAACACCTTACTCTAGATGGTGTCGGTGAACCGCGGCGAGCTGCCCACTACGTCAGGGGCGGCTGGCGGCTGCAGATGAGCGATGCGCGCGCCGCCGAATTTGTCAGATATTAGGCTTGGGGGGGGGGGGGGCGCCCCGTGTGATTGCATTACCGGCGGGCCCGCACAGCGGTTTAACAACATTTTCCAACATAATTTGTCTCCGCTTATTATTTTCCGTAATGGATTGAGAGCTGCAATTAGGTTGGCAGCGGTGCGGCGCGGCGGCTGCGGCGAGGCATCATCTTAACGCAATTCATTAGGGGCGCCGGCCAGCTGGCGCGTGCGTATGCGTAGACGTGCGTGCGTGCGTGGGTGCGCGGCAGCACGCCACGCCACGCGCCTCGCCTCACATGGCGCCGTCGCGCCTGGCCGGCGGCGGCGTCTCGCGTGGCTTGTTAACAAAACGCCGGCTGCTGGCTGCTGCCACACGCCGACGCCGCCGCCTCACGCCTCCGGCGCCTGCGGTCGCGTGGCCGGTGCTGAATGCCGGCCTGAGCGCGGCCGAACTGGCTCCCAATAGCGTCACACGTGACGTCATTATTGAATTGGGGGGGGGGTCTGACAAATTAGTACTTTGGGGCAGCCTGGGGGGGGCTTCATAAAACAATTTATAAAACCTGACATAGAAGATAATTTCAATATTAAATGGCAAAACAGGATCTAATATCCGGGGTGGGGGCTTGTCGCAATTTGGGGGGGGGGGGGGGGGGGGGGGAGAGGCACCTCTGCTTACGCAGGATGTATCGAAGACGAAAGCCGCGGTGTAGTAGCCGAGCGGTCTAAAGCGTCTCGCTACGGAGCGCGCGGCTGCTTGCCGTGGAGGTTCGAGTCCTCCCTGTGGCATGGGTGTGTGTGTTTGTCCGTAGGTTAGTTTACCTAGGTTTAAGTAGTTTGTAAGCTACGGACTGATGACCACGCAGTTCGGTCCGATAGATTTACAGACATTTGATTTTGAAGACGAAAGATGCCTCCAACAAAAAGGAACTACATTTTTAATTTACTGAAGAATTACGCTGAAATTAGTCGAAACACAGCCTCTTTCGTCTTCGACACAACCTACATATGTTATAATGAAGCCTGAAGTTACCGAGAAGCACTGTGCTGACTGCAAGCACGGCTGCGTTCTGACATTTATCGCTGGCCACGCTGCGATCGAGAGAAACTTGTTTACCGTCCTTATTAAACTGACTCCGACCGGCCGCGCTGGCCGAGGGGACTGAGGCGCTTCAGTCACGGTCTGCACGGCCACTACGGTCGGGGGTTCGGATCCCCCCTCGGGTATGGATATTTGTGCCGTTCTTAGTTGTAGCTAGTTCATAAATAGTTTGTAAGTTTAGGGACTGATGACCCCATAGTTAAGTCCCATAAGCTTAACAAACATTTGAACATTTTTGAAACTGACTCCTTAATGTTTCGAGAGCCGCGCGGGCATGGTAGTGCAATCTGAGGCGCCATGTCAGGGACAGCGTGGCCGCTCCTGCACGAGTTTCCAGTCCTCCTTGGGCCATGCGCATCTAAGTTGTCCTTAGCATAAGTTAGTTTAAGTGGTATGCAATTTTAGAGACCGATGGCGTCAGCAGTTTGTTCCCTTATGGATAAAACGTTTCAGAAACTATGCCAAAATGTAAAATAACAATTCTCAGCTACCTTGCTATACAATGTCACCCTCTCTCATTCTTGTACACAAAAATATCACAAGCCACATTCGCAAAGTGCCTAATGCATACTAACGTAATATTAATTGCAATGGAAGATTGTTCAAAATGTTCAAATTTTGTAAGCCTGTCGGAACAAACTGCTACGGTCTTCAGTCCCTACACTTACAAACTACTTAAACTAACTTACACTAAGGCTAACACACACACCCGTGCCCGAGGGAGGATGCGAACTTCCAACAGGAGAGGCAGCTGAAGCCTTAGACCACGCGGCTACTCCTATATGACAGTGAAAACTTAAAGACTAATCAATAATTTCTACATCAATTATAGGTGCCTATAGCGATAATTATCTATGTTGGCCTTATCGATTGCGAGTACCAGTACATTGTTATTATTTATTTCCTTATTCTATTTAGCTGCATGTACGGCACAACTGTTATAAAGTATCTTTCTAGGTCTTGGTATAAAAATCTGTTAAACAGATGGGAAACCTATTGATAAATCTGAAGCATTGAATTAAAATTTTGATGCTCTCCGTCGGATGTTCGAGACCTCCCTCGGGCATGGGTGTGTGTATTGTCCTTAGGATAGTTTAACTTAGTTGAAGTACTTTGTAAGCCTAGAGACTAGTAACCAAAGAAGTTAGGTCCCATAGATTTACAAACATTTGAAGTTTGTTTTGGTGCACTGAACTGATATTGGACGACTGCATGATTGTTGGCGACAGAGCGTTGCGGCTGTAGAGTTGTTGTAACTCTTCAACTTTTCCCGGCGATTTAATAACATAATGGGCTGTCGGGTGTTTATCTGTAAATACGAACAAATCCTAAAGATGGAGTCAAAATGAATCCAGATCCAGGCAACATTTTGTTCACTGAGGGAGAGAGATAGTTATCTCGCAACTGTCCAAGAATACGTCTGTCCATTTTCCGTGATTTTGAATCCGTTAGTATATTTTCAAAGGACCGTTCATTTCCTTCAGTACAAAGTGATCAAATACACAGAAATACAAAATGACCACTTACAGGTCACTATATCAAACACACAAAATGACCACATACAGGTCACTCACTATATCATACAAAAATATCATGGAGTCCTCCAGAGCTACCAAGGCACTGTGCGACCGCGCATATGGATTGCCTGCCACTGACGGTTTGTTACTCAGCACGTGCTTCACTATCATCTAGTGGATCGGTCATACCTAGGTACCAAACATGAAGCCAATGTTCGCGAGACACCTTGAAAGCTACAAATGTCTCTTGTCGCTGTTCTGTTAAAATACATAGTAGCTACACTGCAGGTAAAAATATTTACAGGGAGTCGTAAATCAATAAAAAAATTTATGTCACTATAATAAGGTAAGCCCGGGACACGTACCCCACCACTTGCTTTCCACCTATCTAATGGCTTTCAGGACGAAGAAAAATTTTATTTCTAATTATTCGCGCAATTATAGATCGATTTCAATAATTTGAAATGCTTTTATATTCTCTCAGGAGTTATGATTGAAAACGACTTCAGTCGCAAATTATTTCGAGTTTATTAAAAATAACCGATGCATTTCTGACCCTATGGTGTATTATAAGGTGCAAATCTCCGTACATAATTTTCTACTACCTTTCGGTGTGGTAATGCGTATGTTTCTGTTATGAAGGTAACATTTTAAGTTTGATTTAATGTGTCGACTGCAGAAAATATTACTAACACATTTGGATAAATCAGTGAAAAACTTACTGAAGAGAAAAACCTTAAAACGTTCTTCATCGATTATTCACCAGGTTTCTGCCTCCTCCAACAGTTTCAGTGATATTTTCTGCAGGTGATTAGTTAAACATCTAACCTTCACAGCAGGAACATACACATAACGAAACTGACCACGAAGCAATGATGCACTAAGATTTGCACCTCATGATTGACTCACGGGTTGCGAAATGCATCGTGCATTTTTTTGTGAAAAATGAAATTATTTGTATCTGAAGGCATTTTATTCATACCCCCTGTGTGTTGAATACAATCAAGTTGCACAACTGCAAAATATGGATCAAATAAAAATCTTTCACATTCCACTCATTAAGACGTATAATCTTACGCAAATTTCAGCACTATAAGACAAGTATTACAATTAGAAAGCCGGCCGCGGTGGCCGAGGAGACTGAGGCGCTTCAGTCACGGTCTGCACGGCCACTACGGTCGGGGGTTCGAATCCCCCCTCGGGCATGGATATTTGTGCCGTCTTTAATATATGGTAGTTCTTAAGTAGTTTGTAAGTTTAGGGACTGATGACCCCATAGCTAAGTCCCATAAGCTTAACAAACATTTGAACATTCGAAAATAAAAAGCTTTCAGATTCCACTCATTAAGACGTATAATCTTACGCAAATTTCAGCACTATAAGACAAGTATTACAATTAGAAAGCCGGCCGCAGTGGCCGAGGAGACTGAGGCGCTCCAGTCACGGTCTGCACGGCCACTACTGTCGGGGGTTCGAATCCCCCGTCGGCCATGGATATTTGTGCCGTCTTTAGTATAAGGTAGTTGATAAGTAGTATGTAAGTATAGGGATTGATGACCCAGTAGTTAAGTGCCATAAGCTTAACAAACATTTTTGAACAATTAGAAACTGTGTTTATCTTGAAGCTGATGACGCTGAAATATTCAAACTTTGTTAATCTATTACTCGAAAATGATAACTCTTGGCTGGTCCCAAGAAACTTCACATACAATTTCAAACATTTACGAAACATATTCGCTGACAGCCCCGAAAAAATGACGAAGGAGACAAGTTTATTGCTTACTACATTTTCGCTGTTCATGTCATCAAACTTTGGCATGTACCATTTCGTTTTCATTTCGTAATCTATAACAACTAACTCTATTCACAATACGCTTTGCAGACAATATTTTCATAACGCTTTTATTGCACGTGCAAAATTATATCACTACACGTCTCATAGCTCAGGAATATGATGCGATAGACTTATTCGCCTCAGAAACTACGATCTCCCCACTGCAGTACAGTAGAGCGTCGGCCTCAGTCATCAAGCTTTAATTGATTAACTCTTTATATTTTGCCGACATTATTTCAATGTAGCAGTGAATCGGCCTGCAAAATTATATCATGTGGCGGCTTGCGATACACACTTCAGGAGAGATAATCCGAAGAACATTGAGATGTGTGAAAAACTCTCTTTTGTCTATAATGAAGCGTAAATTATCCCAAGTTCATTTAGTGTTTGATAATGAGAGCACTTAATGCTGCCAAAAAGCTTGAAACACAATTTAAAACACTCAAAACTCTTCTTCCATTACACGCTTCAAGTCAAATATTTTGCACATTTCGAGGTAATTAGACTTTCAAGCCGTAGCAATCCGATTCTTTATTAAATCAGGGTTCTTACTAATAACAGCTGATTCTACAAGGAAGGAAACGGATTAAAACCTTCCGTCTAAGGAACTAAGAGGAACTAAGGCTCACGAGCAATGCGTTCACGTACCTTGTCAGCGATTTTCTGATCTTTCTTTCGACTGGCCCACGAATTCAGGTGTTGCTACAGCACGATGATTACCACAGGCGTTTGCAGGAAACGGAGTTACACAGTTTAAGGGGCCTGTTGAACAATACACGAGAGCTGCAGCCCTCAAGCAGTAGCGTATAGGTAAGCGCGTGTCTACATGTGTGACTTTACATCTACTCCTACGACATTCTAGTTTTGCTCTTCTTTTTTTAAAATAATTTTACGACTAACACCTGTACCGATGCTACGAAGTGTATTTTTTGGGAAAGTAAGAATAATACAAGGGCTATGTTTCATATCTCTTGATCGTTCGCGAAATCAAAAACAAAACATAGTAGCAGCGGGATGTAGCTTTGTGCGGGTGTGGTGCACGCATCGGACTCCACGTCACCCTCTTCAGTTCCGGGCGCTCAGAGAACACGTGAAGAGCCACAGAACAACAGCGTTGTCCGCCAGCTGCCACGTGCGTGCCGAGGGGCTGCGCCTGATTCCCACGCAGCGCACATCACGCAACAGTGACGAGTGGAAACAGACCGCGGTCATGCTGCCGGAAGTTTGAAGCACGACGCGCACACGATCAAAATGCAGTAGGCGTCAGCCGATAATCATATCGAGAGAGTGATCAGGGGATTCCAGACAATTTTCGACGCAGAGAAATTCCAAAGAAGTGAACGGGAATGCATAAGGCATTATGCTTCATGACAATACCCATCCGCAGACTGCAGCTGCAACAAGCACTCTGCTACAGTGTTACCACAGGGAAAATTGTTACTTGACTATTCCTAATAATCATTTCTTCAGTTATTTAGTCAGTCACTGTCTAAAAGCATCAGATTGTCGCAAGTAGTGGATAACAAACCAGTGAAGAGAATTGGCGGAAAGTACAGGAGTTTGTCTTTTATAGTGATAGTGTTGGAAAGTAGCTACTACGCTACAACTAGTGGCAACTGCCGAAGAGAAGTGGTTAGAAGTTAAAGGCTGCATGTGAAACATTTACAGTGTCGTTTCCATTTCAAGAACGATCGGACCTTGAAAAAAGTAGCACTCGTGGTAATAACAATCACAGTAAAAACTGCCGAGGCTACGTTAATAAAAGGAATCGCGATGAAACATTTTATTTACCGGTACATGTTTGTGCACTGTGCAGTAAATTCATACCAGGCTAAAAAAAGACACGCTGTGTGTCATCAGAAGCAAGCAATGGTTTCCCTCATTCATTATTGTACCGGATTTCACCACTTACTTAAATCTTGTGAAGCAGAACACTTCTTTTCAAAAATGTTCGAATGGTTGTTAAGCTTATGGGACTTAACTACGGGGTCATCAGTACCTAAACTTACAAACTACTTATCAACTAGCTTATCCTAAGGACGGCACAAATATCCATGCCCGAGGGGGATTCGAGCACCCGACCGTAACGGCCGTGCAGACCGTGGCTGGAGCGCCTGAGTCTCCTCGGCTACCGCGGCCGGCACACTTCTTTTAAAAGTATTTAGAACAGTTCGTAAGTGGCCAGGAGTTCCTCAAGTTACTATGCACTGTATGTGTGGGTGGAAGGGAGAAACGTTCACTGAGCGATGAAGGCCCCAAAAGTAAAATCACTGTATTGAACCAACAGTTGACGAAAATGAATTGTTATGATTACATTAAAACTTCTTGTCTATTTTAATGAAATTCTTGGTATCTGAGGCAAGTTATATGTCGGGCTGCCCGCAAATTATATTCGGTGCAACACCATGGGTTCCTCCTCAAGAATCGAATGTTAGAAAGGCAACTAACTGTAGAGATACCTTTACCGTGTGCCTGAAATAGAGCAATTGGGACCTTCAACAGTAGTTCATGGCCGGCCGCGGTGGCCGAGGGGACTAATGCGCTCCAGTCATGGTCTTCACGGCCACTACGGTCGGGGGTTCGAATCCCCCCTCGGGCATGGATATTTGTGCCGTCCTAGTTCGTAAGTAGTTCATAAGTAGTTTGTAAGTTTAGGGACTGATGACCCTGTAGTTAAGTCCCATAGACTATACAAACATTTGAATTTTTTTTAGTAGTTCATAAACTATCATATGAGCTTTTGGTGGAAGATAAAAAAAATCAATTTAATGACGAGCAATGAACGTGTTAGTGGCAGATTTGCAGCTTTTCGCCTTATTCGATATCTCGGAAAGGCTTCGCAGGCGCAGTTGTTGCATGTGAATATTTTTTAAATGTCTGGAAAATGATCGAAATCTGTGAACCGTGGTGTGTGCGCTTCCCCTTGTCAGATGTAAGTTATTAATCCCAACAGGTGACGGCGAATACTCCGCCGTCATAACAGTGATTAGTCACAACTAAGACAGCCGTAGGGGCTATTCAGCAGTCCATGTTAACGAGATGTGAACTTTACCACTAAGATATCCCTGTTTCCTTATTTCGATGGCTCTTATTATTCATTATAATAATAGCTTCATAATTAAACTGAGAAAAAAAAAGTTCTACAGCATTAGTTTATCGTAATTCGTAACCAGTCTCCTCTCACGAGCCCATCATCATACTTTAACTGACTGTCACAGCAGTGGTATCGACGTGCGATCTAGGGCGCCTTGCTGTCGAGCGTGCGGCCTTCACGAATTCCGTAACTAATGTCACATGTAGAGCACTGCACACAAGTATTTGCGTAGACAACTCCTTTGTGTTTTGAAGAACAAACGCGTGCGAGAGGTTTCCAAACGCGTGCGAGAGGTTTCATTCTTGTTTTATAAGTCCTTGTTCGAATCGGATCATGCAAAGATTCATCCTTCTGTGTGTAACCTGCCATGAGTATAAACAAGCCCTTGCACACGGCTAAATAATTAATACTCTGATTCCGTACCAACAACTGACAACAAAGACAATTTTTCACCCAAAGTAAAACTGTGCAATAAACAAATTGCTTTTACTGAATTGTTTACTCTCGTAGAATTTGTTTCACTGGCGTGTTGTACAAGGGAAAATCACGGTCTGGTACTAATGCAGATTTCGGCTACTGACATCAAGGGCAGTTTTGGGTCGAGTTTTGGCCTTTAAAGAGGTATAGATGCGGAGTTAGTGTGCGTCTGAGGTCTATTTTCTATGCTCTTTTATAAATTCCGAGTTCTTAATTCTGATGCTGTCATAATAGCGACGAAGTCCAAGTTGCACCCGTTAAAACTGCCGATTTCAGAACCAATCTAAAAATGTTCAAATGTTTGTTAAGCTTATGGGACTTAACTACGGGGTCATCAGTCCCTAAACTTACAAACTACTTATGAACTACTTACGAACTAGGACGGCACAAATATCCGTGCCCGAGGGGGGATTCGAACCCCCGACCGTAGTGGCCGTGCTGACCGTGACTGGAGCGCCTCAGTCACCTCGGCCACCGCGGCCGGCCTAAACATGTAATTAATCTGATGATAGAAACTCGATTTTTATCTCAGATTCGACGTGACAAGTATTTTTTATAAAGCATTATGGAATACCAACTCATAAAACACCCCTAATTTTAAGAAAATTGAAACTAATCTCAGAGTTAATATATCTGATGTACAGAGCGAATACCACATTGAATTCACACCAACGAATCTGAGTTTCCTCTTTTAAAATTATTGTTATGAATATTGCTCTGGTTAATGCTGTTAATCATTCTTCCAAAGGAAAGGACTTGTTACAGTGTAAACGAAACGGGTCGTTATCAAACAAATTTAGACAATTAAGAAAGGAAGAACTATAATTTCATCTCAGTTATTATAGTGAAATGAATTTCTTACACAAACCAACATTTTTCTACGTAATGCGTGACAATATTATTTCGATGGTCTGTTACAAAAATTAAGAGTTCAAACACTTGGTTTCTGATTGTACAAAATGAAGTTCAAATGTTTATGGGACTTAACTGCGTGATTATTAGTCCGTAGCTTACAAACTACTTAAAGTAAGTTAAACTAGCCTAAGGAGAACACATACACCCATGCCCGAAGGGGGACTCGAAACCCCGATGGCGAACGGCCGCGCGCACCGCATCACGGCAGCTTGTGCGCACGGCTATTCCGCCGGGGCTTCTGATTGTAAACAAAGGCATTTATACCACAATATTGCGTAAAAGGTGTACAATTTCATTGCAAAGAAACAGATAAGAGCACTTTCTGTCTGTACTCCTTATCGGTTACTATTTTTTCGGTATATACTGAGATAATAAGTCATCAATTTTCTTTTAACTCCTTTCAGTGCTAGAGTTATGAAAATATTACTGAGATAATAACTCGTCTATTATCTTTTCATTTATTGTATTGCAATGAAAACAATGTAGTGACATATTCTGTCTATTTTTACCTTTCCTGCATATAGGCCTATGTCAAAAAATGTTGTTTTTGTTGGGATGATGGAACTGGCGTTAATACTGATATGATGAGTCGTTGTGTTGTGCAAAATATCTTAGTCTTTTATTCGAAGCAAAACTATATTAAAATAAACGAATTCGAGTTTTCTTATTCCTGGGAAAGACATATCTACAGAGAAGTCTTAATCAAGTGACAACTGAACGGTTATCACTCAATCAAAATTAACTTTTAGCATTAATTTATGGCTTATCTTGTCGCAGAAGAACAATAAACATACTTTTTAGTAGCCATCCATCCACAAATTATTTCATAAACAAAACGGTTCTCAGTGCTCATTTCATTTATTGCATTCGAAAATCACTGCTGCGAGTGAAATTTAAACATTTTTCTCCCTGTAGCAATGTAAGATGATACTACGTCCTATTGTATGTCACAGCTGACTCTGCTAGCAATGGATTATAAACTACGCGGAAATTATCAGCCACGAATAAGCTCTACACCTGTAGGAATCTACATCTGTACGCTATCGTTCACAATAAAGGATACAATGTTGCTAATAGGAAACATTGATGACGCTTCAATAAGTATGTTATGTAGAAATTAAGATCATAATAGCGAGTAGCCGTAAACTTCGGCGAAGTTTCTCCGTCTGTTTGTTGTTTGTCGCGATGGTGAACGCTGTTCTTAGTTAAGGCGAAAAATAAATAAATAAATAAGGCAATTGCAGTATGCTCGCAGAAACCTTAACCCCAAGGTCTGTGGTATAATCTATGCATGCACCCTAACACAAGAAAGAGGCAGGCATTACACCGTCTGCAGTTAGAGTACCTTTTTCACTATGTGAGAGTAAAAACACCTTATTTCATTTATTTACCTTCCTTAAACCGGCTATACGTTTCAACCAACGCCGGCGAGGCGAAATCGTAGTAACGCTGGCGGAAGTAGCTCTTGTTATTAAGTGGCCGTACTATTTGCCAAGTTGTCGTGTGGAAATGTAGAGATGCGAGGAACAGTTGACGCAACCGTGTGCTACGTCTGCGAACATTACAAGACAAGCATCAAGTAAGCAACCGTCCTTAACACACAGTTCGAGTAAAAAGATAATCAACTGGGTCTCAAACAAAATAAATAAATGCTTGTTATTTACAATATGTCATTCCAGTTGATGGACTGAGCGGATGAAGAACGCAACGGTGAGCTACTTTCATCAGTTAAGAGTCATGCGATGTTTCCGTCTCCACGCGCAATGAGCGAGTTTTATTTATTTATTTTTCAAATTATTCCTTTCCAGACAACAGGCTTTAATGTCTGGTGGAGGTTTCAAGTCTATACGGGCTGTTAGGAATAGAGTCCGCGTTAATATGACCTTTACCTTATCGACCACTCGAAATGGCAGGTTGTCCTCCATCCAGTATGTATCCGCTACGCTAGCTGGCTAGCACTGACGACGGAAACAGCCACACATCGGAGACGCAAAAAACATTTCACGTTGCTGCTGAACGGTTATTCACTGTACTCCACGGTCTTAGGCTTCAAAACAAGACGAGCATTTATCTATTATTAAACAGGAAACATAAACGTTTCAAAATTCATTGTTCCCTATCTTTGATGTAATTTATTTCCATTGCGATATGTTGCTTGATGCTATGTCTGTAACTAGTATCTGGGAGTACTAGTAGTATTAAATTCAAACTATAGAGTTGCGCACTTCTCATTCATTGTGATTCCTCCTAGTCGGTGTTGTCTCGTTTAAAAGCTTGTTACGTATTCCACAAGAACTATTATGTATTTGTAATGAAGAGAGGAATACAGGCGAGCGATAATCGCGTATTGTTGCAACTCAGCATGTACGTTTGTGATTCAGTACGGACAGATATATCTGCGCCGATAAGAGGTAGTGTTAAAAAAGAGAAATGCAACATTTTTATTCGTTGGAGTTAAAAAGACGAAAAGCACTGCCATGCTTGTGTTGTTTTAATACGGAGATACATTATTTTGCAATCATGTAAAGACAACAGGCCAACAAATGAAAAATAGCAAACTGCAGGAAATGAAGTATGTGGAGGTGCCTTTTTTCTTTCTGTTATTCAGTACCGATAACCTTAAATCTATGAACAAAAATAATTTATACAATAGGGCTACGTACTTCGACAGGATTACTTAACGTAGGGGCATTTCAATTCGCTATATGAACTACTGGATTACCACCGCATGTAGAATGGTGCCATCGTCGGTAGCTTTTTCCTTCCACCGTTTTGACCCGCCTACATTGAGTCTCGTGGTGAACTTACGTTTAGTGGTAGGCCGACATAAAGCTGCAACTCAACCAAAATGTGAGGCTGCTGTTTCACAAACGTTAAGAAAAATAGGGTAGGAAGAAGACAATTGTGAATCAGGAGCGCCCACACATTTCAGTGTCACTAGGGGCCAAATATTTTCCCCAAAGATGCGGTTTAGGAATTTTTAGGATATTATTATGTTTATGTATAATTTTACTAGAGTTTTTTATATTTTGCACATACTTATTTGATAATTCTCGGGGTATTTTAAGACATAAAATCAACGTCCTTTTTTCGCAACTGCTAAACAGGTTGTCACTAGGGTTACTATTCTGCAGACGCCCCTGCTGATGATGCCGTCTGTGAAGCAAATTGTTGGCGAAACAAGTCTCTGAAAAGAAAAGTTAGTTGTGAAGTAACATTATTTGCAAACATTGTGACTATTTTATAGTACCTCCAGCTGTTGTGGTGAAGGAAACATGTTCCTATAAGAGAAACGTGTTGTCTTAACGTCCGTTATACGCACACGACTAAGATGTGGAGTTGATTATATGTAGAAGATATTAGTCCTTTACTTGCAAAAAAACCTGTCGGAACCCGTCGTCCCTGAAACGTGCAATACCTGACCATATCGTCAGTAAACACAAAATGGGAAAATGGTACAGTCCTTGGCGCTGTTGATGTACGTTAGTAGCTTGTGTACTAAGACGTGGAGGTAGTTAAATGATAAAAGGTATTAGACCTTTACTTTTTGGGAAAAAATCAGAATGGCAGAAAGGTAGAGTTTGTGGATGTACGTCAGCAGCTGGTGTGCGGACGCATTTCGTGTAAGGTGTTCAGCTTCGTTAGTTAAAAAGAAATTACAGCTCTCTTTGTGTGAATCAGAAGCACTGAAGTTATTGTAACAGTGCTGGTCACACTGAGTGGCAGTTGAGTGCGGACGCGGTGCGCGTCGTGCTAGCGGAAGGGTCGCGAAAGGAGACTGCGTCGCGCTGGGGAGGGCGGCGGCAGCGTGGCGTACAAATTCTGTTAAGCGCAAACTAATTTGTGTCGTTGGCCCCAGGTATCTGACGAAGCATACTTGACACACTTGAGGGATTATTAATTATGTTTTCAGCGGGCGCAGGTGCATGTAATTTGGTCGTCCCGGCCGCGGTGCATTATGCAGCAGCTCAAACACGCGGGCTCCTTTCCGCGGCCCACATCCGCACCGCAGCGCAAACAGCGCCGCCTCTTGTCTGTCCTGTTTACCCCCGCCAAGCCGCCGCTCGTCATTCACTATTCCACACGTGACAGGCATCGCTGCTTCCATTACAGTACTCTTTATTTCACACTATAAATCTTAATCGCTTTTGTTGTTTAGATGTCATCTCACGCGGACGTCAGCAGGGCACTTGTGGAGTGTTCACCTCTTCTGCATCAGACTGACCACATTCTTATGGTCATTTGATCTAACTCATCGATTAATTCTATAGTCTACATAACTGACTTGCGAGAGTCAGCAACTGCACTAATATGTGAAATGATTTATTGTCTTATTATCAGTCAACTGAAGCAAGTCTACTTTTTCCCCCTTGTTTTTGCATGTTTCAATCCACAAGGATCATTTTCAGTCTGTGTTATGACAATTACTGTAATTGGCATAACATAGACCAGACGTGTTGCAATCGCAACTACGAAGATTCTGAAGATGAACCTAAAAGATCTAAACATGAACAAAAAAAAAAAAAAAAAAAAAAAAAAAAAAAATACAGAACATAAGTACTGTTTCTAACAACTAGCTGGAAACGAGGAATGTCGTGTCAGAGAGAGAGAACGGCGTAGAGAGAAATGGCAAAGCCAGTTTTCTAAAATGTTCAAGTGTTTGTTAATCTATGGGTCTCAACTGCATGGTCATTTATCCGTAGCTTACAAACTACTTAAACTAAGGTAAAGTAACCTAATGACAACAGATACACCCGTGGCCGAGGGGGAAATCGAACCCCCGACAGCGAACGTCCGCACACACCACAGCACGGCGCCCTAGTGCGCTCGGCTAATCCGCCGCGGCAAAGACTTTCTTGTTTTGTTTTGTGAACGATGATAAGAGATGATGTGCTCTGCTACCCAGAGTAAACTTTATGTTTAGTCGCACGAAGACTAGCCTTATTTTGAAAATAGGAACAGTGTGAAGAGTGTGTTAGAATACCATGATGTATGTTGTTCAGAAGTTCAAATGTTTGTAAAGGTAAGGAACCAAACTGCTGAGGCGTCAGTCTCTAGAGTTACAAAATACTTGAATTAACATAAACTAAACGTTGCTAAGAACAACACATGCCCCATGTCCGAGGGAGGACTCACAACAACCCAATAGAAGCGGCCGTGCAATCCGTGGCAAGGCGCCTCGGACAGCACAGCCACCTCCGCGCGGCGTTGTTCAGACTGATTAGACATAATATGCCAAGGTTGGAAACAGGCGTAAATATCGTATCACCAAACATTGAAATTTGCATGGAAAAATATAGCGTTTATTAAGTCGTTTGTGTATTAATCTTTTCTTACTAGTTTGATTTTAGATCTCGATTAAATAATTACAAGGACGTCAAAAAGTACATTATCGTATAGGAATAATTTGCTTATATGTAAAGATGCTAAACAAAATCTAGACTTATTAGAAAACCGGACGGCACTTTCTATTGTGGCAACTCAACTTCTTTTGTATGTAGGTGGCAAGGTGGCAGCCACATTCTCCTAAGAAATGCTGAATTATCTATATGTGCTACATGTATTGCTCTGCCACCATGTGTTTCTCCGAAATATAACTTCAGTAGTATTGAAATAAATACATAAGTTCATTATTATTATTTACGTAGCAATCTTGATTAACTTAGAAACTGATGAATTATGTAATGCCCTTGTATCGTTTCAGCAATGTCTGCCATTTACCTATAATTTAATGAATTGAAAATTCATGTAACAAAAGTTAAAGCCTGACACTAACATCTTAACAAAAAATTTAGTTAGGTTTATAAGGTATTGAGAGAGTTTATTGACAACGGATCGCTGGTCGAATAAAAGTTCTGACTAGCAGTTCTTTTACTGTACAGAGAAGAAAACTGTGAGAGATTAAATGTGAACTGTTGCTTGATTACTTTTCGCGCAACTCGCCACTAAGCAAACTAGCCAACGGTGCTGTAATTAGCAACAACACGAAATAGAATGTAAACATTGACAACGACTTCCCTCTAATTTGAACTAAGAAGCCACAGGACAGGCGGTGGTACCTACTCATACAGTATTAGTTGCTAACAATCACATCTGTATTGGTGTCACTAATAAAATCATATCGGTAATTACGTGGGAACGACTTACGCAAAAACTAGTAAACGTGAAGTAAATCAACGCAGTAAGTCCTAATTCGGAAGGAAATTTGTGATATACAATCTTTATAAAGAATCACGTCTGGTATCAGCAATTAATTCTGGTGCCACTTTGTCATGTTCAGGAAATTCCAGGAAGAGCATTTAAAGCATTTATTGGAATCTGACATAAAACAAACCATTATGACTCTGGAAGACCGTAATCGAAGACTGGAATGCATCATGCTGTGTGGAAGAGGTCTATATCAAAACAGTGTGTGTCAAATGGATGACGATATCTCTTAGCGATTAATGAAAGTTCGCAAGTGACTCTGAAAGAAGAGAGAGCTTCGATATTATCGGCGATAAACTACGACTCCCTTCGATAAATGCCAGTGAAGACAATTTGTACAAGATATAAAAGGAAAACAACAATAAATGATACGTAGACATTTGCGTCAGGTGTAAACTCAGATAATATAAGTGGTAAAATCTTATGTACGGCGCAGTGTTCTACTTTGATGATACATCAGACATTTAGTGACAGTTTACAAAGGGTGATGAAAGTTTCAAAAACTGACATGTTGTATTCTGAGAAGAAAGTTTTAAACTGTCTTGAATAGCGGTTTTCTTGCAACAGTAATCTTTTTTGAGGACCTACATAATGTTTACATAAAACCAATCACTCGTATTGCAAGTTTCCAGAAAATTAAATAACGGTAGAGTTATCGTATTAACGTGACGTAATTCTAAAATGTATACGTCCTAACTGACGCGAAAAAGAAATAAAATTTTATCGCAGTAGGGTAAGAGTGAACAATGTTTTTCAGATATCACTCTGAGGCAATAATGATTTTTTCGCATGTTTGTATACGTATGCACGTATGGTGAAAACTCACAATTAAAAGGAAGTAGTGCCACCGTATCTGTGAATGTTAACACAGTGCCCGTTGGACACTATAGACCGGCAGTACACCCGTGGACATTTTGATGACGAATAAAGATATTGGATCCGTAGTCTCAGAAATCGCTGCAGGCAAATGCCGCAATGGTTGCTTCGAATGGGCAAGGCCGATTACCTTCCGTATGATTATCAAAATCATTCGCAACTTGTGCTCCGTCTATAACGAGAACGTTGCCGACGGAACGTTAAACCCCAATCTTCCTTCGTTACCTAGGCTCTAAGTGTGGTTGGTAGTAAGTGCGGTTAAGAATGAAGACAAGCGTCAGATATGTAGTAAGAATTGTAAGTTAAGCAGGAACTCTAAGAACGTGAACTTGGTAAGTAGTGTATTAGGAGAAATAAACATGTAATAAGACCAACATCGAGATAAGAAGACGGTCGACGAGAAACAGAAGTGAGTGAGAAGCCAGCCAGCAGCAAGTGCGGGCCGAGTGGCGCCGCGTGCCGGCAGGTTGGGGGCCCACGTGCGCGGGCACGTGCGCGTGTTTACCTCTGCGCCACGCGCGCACCTGGCCCGCCCCCGCGCCGCCCCTCCCTCCCGCCCCACCCTGCGCCCAGCCCATTCATTTGCGGCGGCGACAATGTGCCAGCTGTCAGCTGCACGCCTCTCGCCGCGTTGACGCGCACCTACCCCAGGGGCGCTCTCGCCCAAACGGACGGCCCGGCATCGCTCTACGTCCGCGAGCAAGTAGCGCGCGGAGGACGGTCGCTAGCTGCCAGCCAGTCTCCTCAACGAGACAAAAAGCGCGTGTCAGCAACTACGAAGCAATGTATGTTGTGTTATTAATATTCAGTGAAACTGATAGACAGACATCTGGTAAACAGGATAGGCAGGTGGCGGCCTTAATATAAACGAAACGAAGGAACAATGTCATTTGAATGACACCGTCAGACAAACATTACGTGCTAATTGTTGTTAAGTAAATACCTAGAAGAAGATGTCGAAAGAACCTAGATAAAGCTGCAGCGTGTTAGCAGCGAGTATTGTCCTCTGTAACAGTGAAAGGCAGCTGTTTTCTATTGACAAATGAATAAAAAATCCCGAGCTGGTAACTAGGCACTGATTTCATACATGAAGCCCTACATTAAGATATGTGCAACACTAAAAACAATTATCGATGACGTAAAGCGACAGCACAAA
Organism: Locusta migratoria; assembly: GCA_026315105.1. NCBI lineage: Eukaryota > Metazoa > Arthropoda > Insecta > Orthoptera > Acrididae > Locusta > Locusta migratoria. Next base: position 769,714,109 of record CM048744.1, read on the forward strand.
TGAAGTGGCACACCTGTTTCGCAAATGTATCAACGTGAGGTCATATTAAAGTAAGCACGAGGTCCGAGTGTCGACGCAGGCGCGGCGCGTTGCGGCGCGGCGGTACCTGGTCTGGTCGACGGGCGGCTGCAGCGCCCAGGAGCGCGCGGCGGGCAGCGGCTCCTCCTTGAGCGTGGCCTGCCGGTGGTGATGGTGGTGGTGGTGGTGCAGGCCGGCCACCTCCTGGTGGTGGTGGTGCAGCCCGAAGACGAGCCCCGGCGCGGGCGGGCCCGGCCCCGCCGCCGGCCCGCGGCCGCCCACGCCCACGCCGCCGCCCACGCCGCCGCCCGCGCCGGGCGGCCCGTACAGCTTGCGCCCCCAGACGGGGTCGAGGTCGACGGGCGCGGGCGCCGCCAGCCCCAGGCCGGGCCACGGAGACGCCGCCGTCGTGACGCCGACGCTGACGCTGGCTGCCAGCGTGACGAGTCTCGCGCACACGTCCGCCGGCCGTCGCGCGCGCGGAGGAACAGCCGGCCGCGCCGCCGCCGCCGCCGCCGCCGCGCCGCGCGGCCCGCCCCCACCGGCCGCCCCCCGGGGCGGGCCGCCACGCCCCCGCCGCCCGCGCGCGCCAATCGCCGCGCGCGCGCCGGCCAATGGGGGCCGCGGCCGGTCCCGCCCCGGGCTGCCATACATTAACATCTGCTTGCGCCCCGCCGCCGCCGCCGCCGCTGGCGGGCTCTGGCGGCGGGCGCGCGCCCCACGCGGCCGCCCGCCGCGGCCCACACACTGGCGGGCGCGAGCGCCGGCACCACACGGCAGGCGGCACGGCCGCGCAGCCCGGCGAATCGCGTACGTCGCGCAGCACGGCCGCTTCATGCCGTGTCACCACTACAAAGTCCCGGCCGAGGCTATTCGCTTGATCTACCAACTCAACAAAACAAGTTTCATACATAGGTAGTTTGTCTTATTGCTCATCCCAATACAAAACAACAATCGTGATACTGTTCTAATCCCGATATTCTTCGTGATTAGCATGGAATTCACAAATAGTGTTCAATATAATTGAAATTCTGCTCAATGTGTTTAGGATGTCCTAGACCTAGGGCGTCACTAGCTAGCGCAAAAAAAGGAGGGGGGGGGGGGAGGGAAGCAGAGAGAGAAAAAGCAAAGTCAGAAATAATGTTATACTGAAGAAACCAGGAAAATAGTTTAATTGCAGGAAAAATTATGAAATATTAAACTTGTGAAATCAATGCTTCGCAAGGAAGACAGCCTATGTGGAGTATTCATGGAGAGTTTATTCTGACTAATTTCTACAAACTTGTTGTCATTTTCTAACATAATTAAAACATTTCTGCTTTTTAATTTTCAAAGAAGGGTGTAAATAGAACGTGCATCGTGGATAGTACAGTAATGAACGACCAAACTGTGTGCTGTTTACAGAGTTTTTGAAAATTAGGAACAGCACACAGAACCACAGATGGAAGGTAGAATGTGGCATAAAAAACACTCTACATAAGACAAAAATACCTTAACTTATGTACAGTGTTTGATATGCCACATTCTAGCCTTCCATATCAGTGGTTCTGTTTCCTGGTCGTAATTTTCAAAAATCCTATGTACGAAAAAGTAAGCAGTACAAAATTTGGTAATTCGTTACTGCATCGTTCACGATGGACATATCTGTATATATATCCTTCTTTGAATATGTTTAAATAATATATTTTATTACTAGCTGAAAACCAGGCGTTGCCCGGGTATTTATTTATTCTCTTCCTGCCATTTCTCAGGTATATATTCAGTTGTATAAGTGCTGTATGTCTGTAAAACTTCTTGGGAATACAATTAGTACTAAAGATTAAAACTTGGTGCGTGATGTTGCGGTTTTCCATGAACGTTACTGTTTATGTGTTCATATCTCACGAACTATGTCTCGTACTGTGATACAATTTAGAAGGTACACTCAACTATTTGCGTATATACTGTCTGAAAAATTTCCTGCGACTACAATTTGCAGTGTATAAATTATAAAATGTAACGACATACTGAATGCCGTAGTTCTAGTTCATGAACACTGGAAATTTACTCTTTACGTCCTCATATCTCATGATCTACGTGTCGTATTGTGACGTCATACCGAGAGCCGTAGGTTTACTTCATAAACAGCGGAAAAGTAGTAAGCAAGACATTTTTTTCCTTTCATCATTTTACTATGGTTGCCAGCGAGAAAAAGTTTAATAGGGGTTTGAAATTATGTTTAAAGTTTGTTGCAAGTCGCTAAGTACTGTCATTCTCATACAGTGTATTTTTTGCGATTTCTATTGGTTATGACGTAATATCTTTTGAACCATGTGCCGTATGTGATTATTAACCATGCAACAATTGTTACCTCACAGTAAGGAATGTGTGTACCAAATTTGGCCGAAATCGGTCCAATGGCTTAGGAGAAAATGAGCAGGATTGTCGCAAAATGCAACAGTTTTTCGCGCATCTCATTGTTTATGACGTCATATCTCGTGAACTATATATCGTATGTGATTCTTACACTTACGGTGACCGTCCTCATGGATTGAAGCTTACGTGTACAAAATTTTATAAAGATTCGAACAAAACTGTAGACTTCTATGCAACACGTACAAACATACGGTTACTCTGCTTTATATATTAGAAGATGTTCGAAAATGACAAGTTTCTCTAAACTAGTCACAATAAATAGTCCATGAATACTCAATCTAGGCTGTCTTCCTTGTGAAGCATTGATTTGATAACTTACTAGATCGCTCTCCTTTCCCGGCAATGTCTGCTCTTAATAAGGAATAAAGTTGATAGAAATGTACTGTACTTAATTTTTGTAGGTGTTGTATATTCTTCCAACAGTTAATTTATGTCTTTGAATTTCTAGGCAGCATAGAGCAGCTGCCGTCCCCGGCCTCCCACTGAACTGTACGACTAAAAGCTGGGCAATTTGCACTCCATGTCAAGCGGAAACGCATCTTTAACGCATCTCTTTATGTATGACGGTATATCTCGTGACCTATTTGCTGAAAAAACATATAATTTTCATACTGTATTTCCTCATATTTGTAGATCTTGTGTTCAAAGTGTGCTGCGATCAGTTTTAGCAGTTAAGAAGCAATAAATTAAAAAACGTCGTGACAAATGCTTAATTTTCACCGCGTGAAGTGCGAAATTACACTAAGACCTAAACTTTTCTCCTTTCATAATTTTCTGGGAACTGTCAGCATGAAAAACTTTCGAAAAAGTTGGAAATAATATGCGAATTTTGAAAGTAGTTGAGTGTTCTCATATTCGAGTGATGGGTGAACAATGTTTGAATACTTGGGTGCCATTAGCACAGAAACAACACGCAGTTCCTAATTGTAATACTTGCTTTATCGTGCTAAATTTTACATAGTATTTTAGCTCTTAACCAGTATGATGTGACAGCATTTATAATTTTTAAATTCGTTGATTAACTGCCCGAATTAATGGAAAATAAATTTTTGTTGCCCTCTAAGCCGTCAGATAGGCCACCCCGTACAAAACTACGGAGGACAAAAAATTAAATTTGATATTGGAACATTTGTTTGGAAATCAAACACCTTTTTGATTTAATTTGCCACGAAAACTATTCATTATATATCTGTTTCTATGATACAGATACCATGTTCTGCTATCCTCGCTGATTACTTTTAGATCAGCGAATGGGGGTAACTCCCGTTGTCATCTTATAATGCTGTTAACATTTCTGTATCTGCTTATGAGCTGCAGAAATAGGAACAGCTTCAGAAGCAAAGAAATAATTTTTTCAAACCTTTTCGATCTAAGCTTTCAAATTTTTCTCAACTCCTCCATCAAGGTAAAGCAAAAAGTACAACTAGAAGTGTTGAGAGAATTCCAGAGTGACCCCTAATACATTATCATTTCGATATTAATAATTTTATTTTTTGCTTTATTTAGCATAATTAGACTATCTTTTTGATCACACCCTACATATATCAAATGTATTACAAACGTTCTCAATTTCTATACCCGCCGCTTGTTCATTTATGTAGAACAGACTATAACCGAAATTACCAACACAAAAAGTAGTAATAAAAATGAACTAAATAATAATAATCGCAGACTTAAACGAAAATTGAATAAATATTTCTGAAGCTGAGTTTAATATCACCACATCCCACGAGGCAGTGATATATTTGCTCTTATGGACAAACCGTGAAGAAATAAACCAAAAATGTCCAAAACAGCATAAAACCTATCTATAGCCGGTGACATTACCCACGTAGGTAACACAGACGTAAGACGGAATCGTTAAAAATATGAGGAATCTAAGTCATGGTCGAAAAACGCAATAGATCGAGAAACGTGGCCTCCCTCGATTCAAAGAGATTGTATGTATCACAGAAAGTGAGAATTCAAGAAGATCAAGATTCAGTGTTTATCAGTATAAAAATATGTACTGATATTCGGGGTTATTGCGATTTCTCTAATGCTTGAATTGACTCTGTCGCCTAGAGAGAACATCGGATGTTTCCATTTTTCATTCTCTTCTATTGTAAATTATTGACCTGTTACCTCGGATTCTAAAACAGGTCATACATGTTACAATAAACATTTAATATATTTTTTTCTTTTATCGGCATTTTTACGACAGAAAATCTTTTAAAGTAATTAATAATTTGAGGTTGAACTACAAATAAAATTTGGTTATTTCAAGAAGAATGATGGTACGATAAAGATAAGAATCGTTACTGCCACCACCGCTTGTGAGTTGCAGTTAATACGTCGAAATGGTATCTTCAAGCCGTTTACTGCCAATCACAATGCGGTAATTCTTAGTTGTTAGTTGATAAATGATTCTTTTTAGTCCTATACATTTACATTAGGTACATTTACTGCCTTTGCTACATTGCCTTCACCTTACGCTACTGCATATTATTTACTCGGTGTCCTTAACTATTACACGAATTATACTCACAAGATGTCTATTTACTTAGCTTGTTAACAGCTAATGACATTATGTTCCTCTTCCTCCTGCTCCTCTTCATCGTCGCTGATACTGCGATAACTGTGGCTGTTCTGTCCACCTCCGTAGACTCTCGTTGCGTTGATATGGGCATGTCTGTTCCGTCCTGTTCGCGGGCACTCTTTGTATTTGAAATAGTGTCCGTCATTTAACAGTGTCCACAATTCTTGGTCTCTTATTGTTCTGTATTAGGGGAGGTCAGGCTGAAATGACATATAATTTGGTGTTTTGGTTATGATTGCTTCATAAAGCATATTAAACGGAACTTTTATCAGGAGTTTGCACATTCAGATGTAGGGTCTCCCGTGCTGCTATAATGATTTTAAACTAATATAAGCGCAGGCGCAGACTGGTGTGAAAATTACTCTACTATGTTCAATAACTCGTGGTTGAAAAATACTAACACGAACTATTTAGAGAAGAGAGGGAAAAGTAGTGGAATCCAACATCGGAGAGATCTATTTGGATTTAGGAAAAATGTAGGAACAAGTGAGGCAATACTAACTTTATGACTCATATTAGAAGATAGATTAAGAATGGTAAACTTACATTTATAGCTTTCGTAGAGTTCGAGAAAACTTTTGAAAATGTTGACTGGAATACAACCTTTAAAATTCTTAGACAGCGGTGTAAAATATAGGGAACGAAAGGTTATTTACCAAACAGAAGTTATAAGACTCGAAGGGCATGAAAGTGAAGCATTGCTTGCAAACGGCGTAAGACCGAGTTGTAGTCATTCCACAGTGCTTTTCAATCTGTATATTGGGGAAACTCTGAAGGAAAGAGAAATTTGGAGAAGGAATCAAAGTTTAGGGAGAAGAAATAAAAACTACGCTTTGCCGACGACGTTGTAATTCTGTCAGAGACACTCTGAAGGAGTGTATACGATCAACATTAACAAGAGCAATAGAGGGGTAAAGAAAAGGTTATGAAAATCAGGCGATTCTGCAGGAGTTAGATTAGGTAACTAGGCAATGAAGTTCGCAGATAAGTTTGTTACAGTTGCATTAAAATAATGTACGATTGTCGCAGTGCAGATGATATAAAATGCAGAATGGCCATGGGAAGAAAAGTTTTTCTGAGAGAGATATATATTTACATCGAATATTTATGTGTTAGGAAGTCTTTACCAAAGACATTTGTGTGGAATGTTACCTTTGCAAGAGTCACACGTGGTCGATAAATAGTTCAAACAAGAAGAGGTTAGAAAGTTTTCAGTTTGGCGTTTCAGACGAATGCTGAAGATTAGGTGGGTAAATCGCACTGAACAAAATTGATAAGGAATGAAATTCCTGGCATACCTTGACTAAAAGAAGGAATCGAGTGGTAGGACACATTCTTAGACATAAAGAAATCGTGAATTTAGCACTGCGTGGAAGTGTGTGGGGTAAAGTTCGCAGAGAAAGACAAAGAGACGAATGTGTCGGTGATTTGTGATCGCCACAGGCAGCCGATGAGGTGTTTCACAAGTTGCAAGTTCCTGCGACCTGTGCCTGCCAAGTCGACGACGGTTCTGGCGCATGTGCCTGTACCCGTCCGCCGAGCGAAAACACGGCAAAAATCGCAGGTAAATTTTCTACTCCGCATGCATCTTGGGTACACTGACCAGTTGTGTTTGATTCCGTATTCAGCGTATAACTTAACTTAACCGTGTTTTGCGATTTGTGTTTCTTTGCGAAAATACCATGAAGATTATTGAGGGAAAGCATGAAATCCCATCGTTGTGGGATCCCACGTCGCCGAATAAGACCGACCAGCTATATTATAAAGAGACTGAAAGTAAGCTACATAACCTGCGGTCACAATTCCTTCGAGAATTTAATAAAACATCATAATCTAAGATGTCAGGATCAGCAAGGGAAGAGGTTCTTTATGTATCAAAATGGAACGCATAATTTCACTTCTCTTCCTGAAAGACGTGAACACACCAAGAATAAGTTTATCCACGTTTGAGGCAAGTTATTGCATATTTAGTTTTCATCAATATCAAATATTTATTTACGTAACAATGAAGAATGCAAATGTATTGTGTACATTAGTGCACGAACATTTTCGATAAACTTGATAGTTCAGTGAGAATTATCTTCGACACTAGGCTAACAAACATCCACTCTACTTGGCATTCGGCAAAGGCAAAATGGGCTGCAAACTCGTTTCTGTACCAGGTTCTACGGTTCCTGTTTCTATGTTCCCAGAATTTAAACTACCACGTAACGAATAAATAAGGCGAGCTTCTAGATTTCTTCTCAGGAAGTTGTGAAGATAAACGCGGCACAAAGTCACAATTATTGCTTTATGGGGATGGAGATGCATAGGTTTTTGTAGAAAAACGAACGATTAGATTCCAAACGCATTTTCGACCACTCGTCGGGCTCTACTGAGCCTCTAATTATGTATACTTTCTTTGCTGCCTTTGTCATGATTACCTGAGAGGGGTTTCATAGCGTGTTCTTTTAATGTAAAATCATCGTCAACAACGATTACGTATGGGATGGGCACTGCGCTTCCTGGCAGTTTCCTGTTCTGGTGTGTGCAGGTCATCTACTTGAAGATTGTCCGATTAAACAAACCTCCTTATCAAACACGACATTGCATTTCCGCACCTGCAAAAAGGAACTGGTAAACAGCATCCAACAATGCCATTAACACAAGGCTGGAATTGTCTTTACAGTTGTAGTAAGTGCTTACAGTATGGACAGGATTAACGATTTACAAGTGTTTTCCATCTCGAAGCCCTATGCAGTAAGGAAAGTTCCAGTGATTCTCAAATTCTCGTGCAATTTTCACCCATTGGGCTTTTAGTATTTGGTAGCTGGAAAAATATACAAAAATCTAAGATTGTTTTTCCTTTCTAGGCTACATCAGAAGACATTGTAAATGTTGGATTGGAAGGAGAAAAACAAACTTAAGAAGAGCAAATCACTGGTACTTCGAATAATTCAGAGCCACCACTAATTGATGGTACTTCAAGTACTTACGTACCACCACGGAAGAAGGCTAGCTTGCATAAGATAACGCACATGACGCGTTACATTTTTTAAAGAGAACAAGTGATTATATCCTCACAAAAAAGAGGAAAAATTCACATCGTTCGTAAAATATGTGGAATCCGAACTCCGTGAAATTAAAAACAATTATTCCTGCGAAAGAGGATTAGGAGCTGATTTTTGATGTCAAGATGGAAGAAGTAGTCGAATTTGAAAGTGATTAGAGTGCGAGTGTAATTACGGAAATTAACATTACACCAATAGAAGAGATTGAGGGGCAGGCAGAAAACGTTTATATTTTAACAACAGAAAACTAAATGTATTTTTACCTGAGTTTATAATATTTTGTTTTAAATAATCTGTAAACACAAATTCATACCTCGTTTCTTTTGTGAAGCGTTTTTATTATTGCTTGACATACTTTTGATATTATTTCACTGATTTTTGATTTGGAAAGCCTATGCATATATATTAAAGAGCTGTAGGAATCTCCAGTAACTAAAAATCGTAATGTAACCACCAGTTGTTCGGCAGAGGCTACAGCGTTTCGAAAACTTGCACCCTTCAGTGTGTTGTGTTGAGCTGTCATATGTAATAATACTTCAGAGTTCGTCGTTGACATACGAACAAAATTTTTGAAACGCTGTGTATCTTGAACTCTTAGGTCATTCAGTAGTGAACTGTAGGCTCCGAGACTACACCGTTTACTGAGAAAATTACGCACCCACAACCTGCGTTCTATTCTCGGATTATTCTCTCTTTTTACAATTATGTTCACAGCGTTATGACCTAGAAATAAAAGTTGTGCGGCGGACGTCATGTACCGTGAAACTGACTGGCTACATGTGACCACGAGAAGGCTCACTTTGGCTGCATGAGGCAGGCACATATCTCTGAACTAAGTTGTGACATACGTGTGCCGAGATACTTGACTCCCCGACTTATCACGGGCACAGCTCTCCGCGACCAATCCCTCAGTGCGAAGGTTGAAATGGATGTCGGTCACGGTTCTTATAGGGAGACGAAAAGTCCTGCTCAGGATGGAGTAGGTGGATATGTGACAAATGCACCCAGTGACATTTGCACCCAACCAAAAGTCTGACATTTGCACCCAGTCTGACTGGAAACTACCTGTTCACTACGTCACGACCTACCTGCAGCTAAGCCGCTCCTGTGTCCGCGCCACCCTCGCCACAGTAGTCCTCGCTCACCGGAAACGCTCTATCGACACAGTCTGCCTGCAGTCGCAAGGCACAGAGTAACATATATATTTGTCTGTGCCCAAGGTCCGTGTCCACCTCAGCATATGACTGCTAACTGTCAGTACGATTATGAATATCGTAGTGTTCGGTTGGTGCAGCTCGTGTGTTTGTGAGCTTGCAGGGGAAGCCATGTGGTCACTATTAAGTAACTTCATAGGTGTCTTGTTAGACAGGAGAACGTGGAAAAAGGTTAATAAACATAAAATAAAAATAAAAATTAAAACAAGAATAAAAATAAAATAAAATCGTACATAAAAATAAATAACTGATTTTAAATACGCCTAAATGACAATTTACTTATGCCATTTAGCCAGTCCTAAGCCTGGATAAAAGCGTGATGGGAGTAGGTTTATTACGAATAGTCGGTAGACAGAACATGGTCTCTCTGATGCAGTTACAAATTTTTATTTATGATCAGTTTCAGGACAAGCCAATCATCTGTGGAAACAATGCAAAACTTTTGAGTCATCAGTAAGGATGCAACATCTCTCTGAAATACATCCATGTTCAGACGGACAAACATCGATGCTAACTAAATAACATCACTGTGAGAACATCGATGTTTAAAAATATCGATTTTTTCATACTTTTCAGAAATATTATAGAAAGCGCACTGAAATGGTTTTATTTGTCGGTATCATAATAACTGAAAGTAAGGTGTGCTGTCAGAGACATTTTGAAACACAAACGAACTGGAAATAATTACCTGTTTCTTTACACAACCCGACTTATATATGACGTTAGCGGCGGGGTGTTTGTAACTTGGTATTAAAATGTAAAATATGTGCCTCTATATGTTCTTTGTCGAGGCTACGAATACACAGCGAAATGGCATATTTGAATGAAAGCAAAGTTGGGGGTGATGTTTCGTAACGTATTGTGCTGATTGAGTTGGGATTTAAATCGATTTGTTGATTACGTGTGAAATAACTTGCGTTTTGCTTACGTATTGCATGTTTTCTTAGCCGTCGATGTGGAGAAAAATTAAACAATCATTATGTATCATTCATTTATTACTTAATCATGTATGTATTTTTAAAACGAATAGGACTATTCATCAATGACAAAGACATGTATGTAGCAGAAATGGAGATCTGTGTGTTAAAGGTACTTGTCTTCTGTCTCGAATTTTTCGGCCGATGTTTGAACTGAAGTTTCGACAGCACAATATCAGAGTCTAATTGTGGTAACAATGTTGAAGTTTCGATTCCACTGCTGTTGGAAGATGAAATTTCGGCAATGCGAGCCGCCCGTGTGGGCGAAACATCTAATTATCGAACGTCGACATAAAAAAAGGAGACACACGCCAGCAGGCAGTAAGTCAAATAATATCCTAAAAAGGTTTAACAATTTTGCTACAGTTAAGGTTACTAGGTTATTAGTCCATAGGTTACAAACTAACCTAAGGACAACACACACATCCATGCCCGAGGGGGGATTCGAACCTCCTACGCGGGAGGCCTCGCGATCCGCAACGTGGCGCTCCAGACAGCTCGGCTACTCCCGCGCGGCCAGTTGGGGCAAATGCCCAGAATGAATGCCTGGGCAAGTGGACAAAATTCATAAATACCTAGGCATTTATGGATTTAAACGATAAACTTACAAGCAGTACACAAAAAAAGTGATATTATTTACTACTCTCTAAAATACTCCCAGCAGTCCAAGTTTCGCAAACAAACAATGTTGTGCTGCAACCGTATGTTCTGAGAAATTTCTGCCTCAAGTCCAGGGTGACGTTTGACAGATTTATCTTTCGCATGAGTGCCGTCTTTGTTTGTGCTAGTCTATTTTTTTATCTCCCCTTGCTTCTTCCGTTGTGGGTTAGTTTACTGTGAAGTTAGTAGAATTCCTTGTCTTCGTGTACTTTGTGATCGGCGATTCGGATTTATTTTCTCGCTACTTTTATTTCCATTACTTCTTATGGCTTTCGTCTTTCTTTGGTTTACCTTCAATCCATGGTCCGTGCTCATTAGTCTTTTAGTCTTTTCAGATCCTGTAATTTTACTTCACTTTCACAGACGCTTCCATTATGAACTGCAGCAGTGCTATTGCGGCCACGCATTGCCGTAAAGCAGGGCTCGTGTCAATGCGACCTCACAGCCCTCGGCTCTTCTACCTGCCGGGCAGAGACCGGACGGGGAGATTAGCAGACCGCCCCTCGACCAGAACTGGGTGCTAATGTCACTGGGTGCTTTTGTCACTGGGTGCTTTTGTCAGGACACCGGAGTAGGTAGGTGTAGGGCTAAATCAGACCTGTTTCCAGACAGAAGACCACAACAGAAACAAGCCTTACTTTTTTGATGTTCTTGTGCAACGTGCATGGTATGCCTTTTACAGAGACGTGAGGGTAAAATTACATATGACTAAGAGAAGATAAGAAATGATGAGAAAGTTAGATATCTGATATGTTTAATAGCTTTGTCATTAGCAAAAACCAAACAACTGTATCTCAAAGAATATCAATTAAAGTTTACCAGTTCAGTATTATTAAAAGATGACAGTCAAAATACAATTTAAAATCTTAATCAATTAAACAAAAAGTTCAATGAAGTTCAAAAAGTTCAATGAAGAAATAATTCTCTCTTTTAGTCATTATAAAGTTTTTTGGTGTATATATTACTCTAGCACATTGACTGGATGCCCACAAATGACACTGCTGACAGTTTAATCATTATTCTCCAGAGTTTTAATGTGAGTATAGTTCTGATCATTACAAACAATGACAATTTTCAGAACCATCCGAAAAGTGCTTGTCTTAGTATATTTCTTTCAGAAAACTAAAATTTCAAATTTATTTTCTTTTTAACAATCCTTACTTCCTCACGTGTCTCTTAACGTTGCTACCATTGCTGTTAAATTTAAACTACTAGATAAAATAAATAGCTTACATAATATCAAGCATTACAATGGAAGGAACTAGAATCCGCATCCGGATAAAATGACTTGTGTCATTTTAGCCTGAAATGCCTTCCTTGATTAATTCTAGAAACATTCAACTATTGACTGCTGTAGCAGAACCTACTCTCAAAACAAAGCAAAACGTGGGCTTTATAACTTATACCTTTATGAAACATGTAATTATCTGCAATACTAATGAAGGAATACACGTGAATGGGAAACGAATGGAGGCTTATCTGTAAGTTTTTCGTTCACAGCAATAATACAGCTCGTTGCCATGTACTTAGCAACAGGGTTACCAATCGACCTTTCTACGCAGCTTAACGCAGTTGGCGGTATCCAGCTTGTTTCGTCTTGAGCCTTGTTTGTCATTTTCAGGCAGACGCAGTACCGGACGTTAGCCCTCTACAGGGTTTCCCGAACATTTCCGGTCGCCCCTTCGGCAGGTACCAGGTAGTTTGAGAGGTAATCCCTCATGTGAGGGAGGCCCTTCCTCGCTCTCATCCTATGGAGTTTGTGACACTTGCGGGGAGTGACACTTGCGGGGAAAGGGAATGTGTGGACACTTGCGGGGAGACCCGGACGCTGCAGGTAGTGAACAGGGTGTTCCAGAAGTAGGGGTACACCACCCCTACTCCACGCCCTCCAGACGCTACCTGCGCCGTATTCAGATGATTTTAACATTTTATCAAAAAATGAATGTTACTACAAGACATACAGCCATTCAAATGTACGGGCACCATAACGTTTTCCCTTCCTGAGTAAATGAGCTGCTTCTTGTAGTTTCAACACCACAGTAGCCTTTTTCTTGAATGTTCTGAGTATAAATCTTCACACAGACTTCTTGAGGAGGAGAGTGATACGGATATCTGATTGTAAACCACTGCCTATGACCTTAGACCTTTTTGACTGTACTGAACAGGAGTTTCGCGTATTCCGTAATTTATATTTATACAGTTAACAGGCAATGTAATTTATAACCAACCATTGGCTGCCAATTTCGCTTCAGTTTTCCTGGAAGTCTTGCAACTTGTTTCTCCCTGTTGGTTTATGCCAAGTTCGGAGTAAAAATGGTTCTATATGAAGGTGATAGAAAATAGAATTTATCTTTAGCATTTTTCGGTGTGTGACATTACGGTCGGGGGTTCGAATCCCCCCTCGGGCATGGATATTTGTGCCGTCCTAGTTCGTAAGTAGTTCATAAGTAGTTTGTAAGATTGGGGACTGATGACCCCGTAGTTAAGTCCCATAAGCTTAACAAACATTTGAACAACATTTGTGTGACATTCCCTTACACATTCCGTATTTCATACATTTCTTAGATGTATTTGTAATTCGAATACAGCCAAATCGTTTTGGGGTCTATGAATAAACGATTCAAGTATGTAAAATACTCATTGACTTATTATTAAGTTTTTTAATTGAAGGTTTAAGGTTGCGTCTCCTATTGAAAAGCATAGTAGCTATTTTTAAAGAGATGGAAGTTGCGTGATAGTGGGGTTAACTACATAGCGGCAATTACATCAACGTATCTGTGCAGGATGCCTAATATATTTATTGCTTGCGCAGGTGTCTTTATATGCTTAGTATTCTGAATAATATGCTTTTAGGAGGTATGACTGTGGAAAGTCATCGTCTTGTAGTAGCAGAGAATGTCTTAATAACTCTCCAAACATTATCACTATTAAAATACCTTTTTGTTTTCAGGAGGAACACTCAACGAATTAATATGTAGTTAGAACAAGTTACTATATTGCTCTACAAAGGGTTCTGCGATTTCACTGAGTTTCGTGTTATGTTGACAGTGTGGAAACTTGATAACAGCAGTGCTAGACTTCTTGGTGTGCCTGTACCCAGGAAAAGCCATCAGCCGCCCCAAGGGCCCCAGGTTCCCCGCAAGTGTCACTCCCCGCAAGTGTCACTCCAACCCCCATCCTATGCGTGACGCTTTCAAGCCGTCTACCCGACACAGACAGTACGTAACGGGATCCTATTCTAAGAAATAAAATCATTTTTCCAAATGAAAATACATGATAAATTATTGATAGAGCCCACTAACCTGGATTTTACACTGAATAATCGTTTCTAATAACAACATATATCCTGCTACCTCAGTAGTTGTGGTCGCAAAATTATTAGAAATAAGATTCAAACTCGTTTCACATCCCTCCTGTTCTCCAGACTTGGCTCCCTCAGACTACTATTTGTTCCCCAATTTGAAGAAATGGATGGCGGGACGAAGATTTCGTCCAAACGCGGAGATGATTGCAGTAACTAATAGCTATTTTGTAAGATTGGACAATTCCTAGTGTTCGGAAGGGATCAACAAGTTAGAACAGCGTTGGACGAATGTGTAAGTCTAAAAAGAGATTATGTCGAAAAATAAAAATTGTTTTCCCCAAACATGTTAGTAGTTTTTATTTTTGCATATATTTTACCATCGCCTCTCATACAATGCGGTACCTCCAAATGTCTTGACCTCTGAATCATTGCCACCAGATGTTATCAAGTGCCCCAAAAATATCAGTCAATATAACTATAACATATTTCTGTCTAGGGAGTAGTTGATGGCATCATCTATGGATTTTCCGGTACTGAATCCGAACTGAAGCTGGGTCGTGTTTCTGTCAGCGCTATGGGCTCATGAGCGCTTACACAGTGGCTTCTCCAGTATCTTTGCCATTCGTAAGGAATGCATTTACTCACAGTTAAAGTACAAGGTGTGTACAAAATAATGTAAACAGTATTTAGTATACTACATATATGCTGGTACTACTGCGTACATGTTAACACTGAGACACGACCGTAGATCACAATTGACTTGCGAAATCTTGGGCGTTAACATGCAGTACATAATTATACGTTTATATCGCCCCATTGGGTGACATTCGTGATTTCTCAGACTTTCAAAGAAGGCAACTTGATGGTGTGCATTTAGTGGGAGCATCTGTGATGAAAATGGGTACACTTTTTAACGTAGCGACGGTATTCTGTATAAGGTCATCGGACACGGTAAAAACATCATTACAGTAGAGGAATAGGGGACGAAACCTGAAGTTAAATGAAAACGACTGATAAGTATTAAGAAACATCGTGGGCAGATAGAATGGCAAAACTAAACATTCAATTGAGTAGCACTGTTTCGATAAAAACGTTACGAGTGGAACCTAACACTGATGGAAGGGCTAAGTTCCGAAACCATTAATAACGGAAGAAATAGGAAGGCTGTTCAAGAAGAGATCTTACGATCATAGAACCTGCACACTTGATGACTCAAAGTAGATTGTCTCGTGCGGTAAGTAATCGTTCAGATTGCTTTTTACAAACAACCTGGTTCATGTATCGGAAGCTTACGTTACGACTTGTCTGCTTCCTTAAATGTTGCTAATAAACACTGCCATATTCGAAAACGAAAATGCACCCATCCACACAACTGAAAAGTTGATATCATAAAATGCATCTTAAACCCATCACCTGTTTATTAATTCCTTAAAAATGGACTAGTTTGGATCGTAGACCATCATCATGGGTGAAAAGATGTTAAAATAGCATGCAACTAGGACAGTGCTCTCCTTATCATTCACCTTTCACTCACTTCTTTTATGTATGCTTCACTGAATGGATAGTTAAATGTGGTAGTTTTATTTTTAGTAAAATTGACTTCTGCTATTACCAGCCAGATTTATTTTATTTAATGCGTTTTCCTAATCTCTTTTAATACCTTTCTTATCAGTGATGAAGGTCTACGCTCGAAACCAGTCGATTTTTAAGGAATTGATACATAGCTCATGGCTTTAAGATGCATCATATAAAGTATTTGACGACTGTTGAGGCACACCTAACCAAAACATTAAAAGCGTTTATTCATGCTTTGACAGGAAGAGAGTGAGACCAGCTTTGAATATATATATATATATATATATATATATATATATATATATATATATATATATATATATATATATATATATATATATGGGTACAAGAATGGATGACTTTCTGTTTTAAATTATAAAGACAGGGGTAAGTCAAGTCGTAATAATAAATATATATAATGATATGAGGTGAAAATTGTAAATGTTAAAAGGTAGAGAATCTGTAAATCATATTTGTTTAAAATAATATTCGTTTACCTATCTAAATACACACAATGAAATGAAGGTACTGTGGTCCCGAGAAAACGAAAAAGAATAAATAATTAACACTTCTTCGTCGTGTAGGTTTCTAGAAGTTGTTCTTTTACGATATTTATGAATTATAACAGCATTGCTTCGTTTGGTGTAGTAATGTGGACACAATTTAGGTCCTACGCTCAATGTTCAGTGCCCTCGCAAACTGGTCTGATCACTGGCGGCCAGACTCCAGCACCTTAAACTGCCGGCACAAGCTGGCCCTGCTTCAGAGATTTGTTGCCGCTGCAGATATCGCAGAGCTCTCCAGGTTTGGACGAACTCTTACAAATCGTGATTTAAGTTTTCTGAGTCTCTGAGCGCACTGATTTCGCATCCCCCCATGCCGTAATTTGGCAAACAAATTTCTATCAGGCTGTTCGTGATAAAGAAGTACTTAATGTATTACCATCTTATAATGAATTTCAGTCAATGAGCAATGTAATAGAAGGGCATGTTAGTGGAATCGGAACATATTTTCTTTTCGTGTTCTTATAACATCCCATAGCAGCCAAGTTGTGATTGGCAAGAACCGAAATTTGAGCCTCTATGGCTAGCGCAGTACGACAGCTGAAGATCAACATGTAGGGTCGCAGGATGTCATCCCTTAGGGCACTCTGTCCCCAGTGCCTTGGACATGCAGCATTTGTAATTTGCGATTGTACCCAACAGTGTTCCAGACTGCTTCGCCTTGAGCTGGCGCTTTATGTCTTGTGCGAATGCAGTCACGTGATGCCGCTCACCCTGTTTGGGGAGAACCAAAATTCGGCGATCATTTTCAGACAAACAGGACCTGGAATCGTTGGAAAATATTTGATGCCGTTCCTGTCCCCATACACGTCGTTGTATACATTGTTCCTGCACATCAGTGGAACCGGACAACATGCACATAACCTGTCTAGAATAAGTGCGACGGGCTGTCACTCCTAATTAGCGTGCGACGTGTTTCATTGTTACACTGTCGTATCAGAGCCGAGGAGGTCGCAGAGATGTCCCACAATTTTATTCGGATGAGGTGCTGATCTTCTCCGGAAGTGATCTGAGCGATATAACCTGCCACTCGGCGCTCCAAAAATGTTCAAATGTTTGTAAATCTATCGGACCAAACTGCGTGGTCATCAGTCCGTAGCTTACAAACTACTTAAACCTAGGTAAACTAACCTAAGGAAACACACACACCCATGCCCCAGGGAGGACTCGAATCTCCACGGCGATCAACCGCGCGCTCCGCAGCGAGACGCTTTAGACCGCTCGGCTACTCCACCGAGGCCTCGGCGCTCCGTGAACCATTCTGCTACACATCTATTGAACTTCGGAAACATTTCGTCCTAGACGAGCAGCTATTTCTCGGATGGATGCACGACATTCTCTCATGCCAATAACGCGCTCTCTTTCAAACTCGTTGACTTGGCGGTTGAGCAGTGTCTGTTCGATTCACTTTTATTGGCGTCAGTTACCCGTCGCTTACGTATCGATATCCCTTCTTACTTCTCAGCAGGTGCCGCGGCCTGCCTGATTTCACTTGTCATTTGTCTCCGAGTCGTCGCGGACGCCGGGTATATCTGGGGCCCCGCTCGCAAGATTCAGCTAGTTTCAGGAAGACCTCTCAACGAGCTGGCGCATTATACCCTCTTATCAACCAGCATTCACCACTCTCGATATTCAGTGGATTACATCTGTACAGAACTTGCATCCGACCAGTAATGGACTACGCGTGTGAGGTGTGGGGCAATGCGGCTCCAACACATATCAAAAAGCTGCGGTGTCTGCAAAACAAGATTCTTAGGAGAGTGTTCCATGTGTCACGGGACTTTCCACACCGGTACATCAACGAAGCGGCACAGGAGAAACTAGTCGTTGCCGGACGCGGTGGCCGAGGGGACTGCGACGCTCCAGTCACGGTCTGCACGGCTACTACGGTCGGGGGTTCGAATCCCCCATCGGGCATGGATATTTGTGCCGTCCTTAGTATTAGTTAGTTCATAAGTAGTTTGTCAGTTTAGGGACTGATGACCCCGTAGTTAAGTCCCATAAGCTATACAAACATTTGAACTTTTGAACTAGTCGTTGAGAGGTTTAAGAAAGCTACCTGGCGATTCTATTCCCGCACGCGACGTTCAGAAAATCCACTCATAAGACAACTGGGAATACCCAATAACCCCGCCGACTTTTACAGGCGGCCCATTGTCTTGAATGAATAAAAAGAAGGCAACAACGCAGTTAATAATACAAACAGTTCCTCCACCAGCAATCACAAAATAAATAAAGCAATCCACTAACTTTCACTGACCCAAAAGTGATGCAGGCTAAGTCATTAGGTTAGAACTACACCACAGTAAGTCTCAGGGCGCTGCCCGAGACCAGAAGAAGCGGGGACGCCCTGACTCGGCGAGTTGACGTGCAGAGGGCAGTGTGTACATTTGGTCCGGCACTTGGGTGGAACGTTGCTGTGGCGGGTTGACACCAGAGCGGCTCTTCTTCTTCCTTCTTCTACCTGAGTCAGTGCCTTCTCTTGACGGACGACTTGAGCGATGGGCGGGCTCTTTGATGGTGTGGTGTGAGGAATGTCGCCGGACCTGTCCCGGGATTTGGATAGTTAAGTGCTTCTGTCTGTTCGTGCGTCGTTGTTGTATTGGGGAAGCCCGATGCAGTGTGTTTCTTGTTTTGACAATTAATGACCGCTTAACAAGTGGTTTTTACGGTGGCGACATGCCCTTTTGCGTTCTCGTTGCTGTCCCCAGGCGTGTTCGTATAATTGAGGTGCAGCATTTTTTTGTAAAAAGGTAAAGCAGTCAACAATCCGAAGATTGGTTTGAACACCACAGAGCTTTACTAGGCATGATCCTGTTTAGAGGTGGTATGCCGTTGCCTCCCTCCGACCTTGGAACTGACTTACCCAGCCAGTTATAGGGGGACCTACAGTTTAACGTGGCTTCCGAACCACGGTGCTACTCGGTATATTTTACATGAATAATACTGCCAGAGGTGAAAAAAGTGGAAAGTGACAGATAATAATCCTAGGAGCTGGCGGGGATCGAACCCGAGACCTTTGGATTTGTAGTATGGCACTCTACCACTGTGCAACCTAAGCTTACCATTTTTTTGTTATTAACAGGTTTTCTTTCTTTGTATCATTGCTATTTCCTTTTGCTCCATTTCGCCTTTTAGAATTGTCCTTGAGTGGTTTATTTCATGTTATAAATCTCTGTTTGAATAAACTGTGTAATATTTGTCACCAGTGGCGGTCGACTGACCGGGAGTAGAACTTCTTTACTCCTCGGCAGTGTGCTGTCTTGTTTATGTTCTTGAGCAGATAGTATATTGTAATTTACCTGTTTAAATTTGAATATCGTGTTAAGATTGCACTAGTTTCTAAGTATGGTAAATTAGTGAAATCAACTGTTTTTCCTGTAACAGTCTGGTATTCCTTGTTATTTGGTAACTTCAAAATTTTTGTAATTTTGACATCCTCTTCCGCTTCCACAATTTTGTCAGGGTAATCTAATAACAATTCATTTACGAGATCCTAGCGGTGCTGTCCACTCATACGTCTGCGAGGCATCCTACACGTTTCTCGAGTCACAATGATTCATTACCTTCGGCTTACAGCAACAACGATAGCCTCAGGGAAATTTTACCCGTTGGTGGTGTTGCATTATGATGCCGTTGTTAACACTGAATCCGTGGACCGACATGGTTCAAATATTAATCATTTGTGTTTGTGCAGAAGTTATCAATTTACGTACCAATATGAACTTTCCATCTCTAGTCTTTAGAAATGTTATTTAAAATTTTTACTTAATTTCGAAAATGACTGTATTTAAATAAAAATCAAACAATAACATTTCAAAACCAAACTGGAAACTAACATAACCAAAGTAATTTATAAGATTAAAAACATTCAAAAAAAAAAAAATCGCCTCATATTCAAAACAAAAATTTCACTGTAATTGCATTTATTTGCTCCATTCGTTGCTAAAAATAATAACATAGACTGTACAGTCCACAGTCCGCAACAATAGAAGATTTTTGGGTACTATACACTGACATATTCTAAACAGACTTTAGCTGTAGAAACCAACGTTTCGTCCACCTGGTTTCACAGTTGTGAGTCACACAATTAGACCTAGAAGAAGTCCACCTCCACTACAGTAACATCTTCTATACAATACGACTTACATGTGAGATTCCATTTGTTTGTAAACCTTTTGGACCAAATTGCTACGGTCACCTTACTTCAGCTAACTTACGCTAAGGACTACAAGCACACATGCAGGCCTGAGGGAGGACTCGAATCTCCAGCAGGAACGGCCACTTAGTCCGTAGCATGACGCCTTAAACCATGCGGCCATTACAAGCGGTTTCCAAGATATAGAATCAATTATCAGTAAATGGCAAAACTGCAATATAAATAGGCAACGTAGCTTTTTCTCTTTTTTCCTGTTTCCTGCCCTATTAATGTGTATCACTGCTACTGCGTTGGTTGAATTTGTCATATATTAATTGCTGTAAATGATACCAAAGAATGAACATGAAATAATTTTCACAGCGAAAAGTCTAATTTTATGCAATGACAAAGTTATAAAAACTATATAATTTAGGAAGAAGAGAATGTAAATATTTGTACCTTGAAACGAGCGCAGTCTCAGTTCTTCGTCTTATGAAAAACAATTCATTGAATTATTTGTTCATTTTTATTACAAATATAAAGTGAATTTTTAAAAAAAGAAGTCCATCAATGTGATATCTTCCATTCACATAATAATGTTCATGGTAGCTCTCATGCTCTGAAAGAAGTACGCCTCTTTTTAAACACTTGGGCTCTTGATTACATCTGTGCAAAGAAATAAGAGTGTAGGAAACTGATAATAATCATTAGCATCTGAATACATCGTCTCTCAGTAAGTTTCTTTTAGACATGTTTCCAGACTTCCTCTACACAAACACGAAATAAGCAATAACTTCTTCTCCTAGAAAACTATGATCTACCTCTCAAATCATCTTAATGTGTTCGAAAATATCCAGAATTTTATTTTTTTATTTTTATTTATTTATTTTTTTTTTTTTTTTTTTGAATGCACCAAAGCTTTACAATCACTGTTAAAAGAGTTTATGCATGGTCATAACTTGCGATATGTTGTATTTGACAAGCCCAAACAGTAGGAAATTAAATGATGTTACGTGATCAGCATTAGTGGGACTTAATAGCGCAGGCGAACCCACTGACGTCGAGCATAAACCTGAACACTTTACATCTGGACTACATCAAAGTATGGCAATCAGAACGAAATCATACAACGCCTTCTCATAGCTGATGCACTCAAGTGGAAGATGCATGCTTTGATGCA
Source organism: Locusta migratoria (assembly GCA_026315105.1). Classification (NCBI taxonomy): domain Eukaryota; kingdom Metazoa; phylum Arthropoda; class Insecta; order Orthoptera; family Acrididae; genus Locusta; species Locusta migratoria. The sequence continues at coordinate 769,735,781 of CM048744.1, forward strand.
TTTCTCAAGAGGAACAGGAGACAGTAATGGCTACAAAGATATAAATTAGAAGCCGCGACCGAGCACATTGAGGCGCTATGTTACGATGTGCGAGACCGTTCCCCGTTGGGGGTTCGAATCCCCCCTCGGGCATGGAAGTTTGTGCCGTCTTTAGTATAAGCTAGTTCTTAATTAGTTTGCAAGTTTAGGGACTGATGACCCCGCAGTTAAGTCCCATAAGCTTTACAAACATTTGAACATTTTTTATGAATTACAAAATACCTTATTTGGAAAGAAGAAATAGAACATATCACAGGAAAAACGCTACGTTTCATCGTTGGGACACTTAGAAGACACAACAGTTCTACTAAAGAAACTCGCTACATTACAATTGTGCCTCCTATTTTAGAATATTTCTGAGCGTTGTGGCATCACACCAAGTCGAACAAACGGACGATTTAGAGAAAGTTCAGTGAAGGGCATCATGTGTTGTATTATTGTGATATAGGGGAGACAGTGTGACGGAAATGATACACGAGCTGGGGTGGAAATAATTAAAAGAAAGGCGTTATTCGTTGCGATGAAATCTATTTGCGAAATTTCTTCAGCCAACTTTCTCCTGCCAACGTGAACATATTTTGGTAGCACCCACATAGATAGAGAAATATTATCATCACCATAAAGTAAAAAAATCAAATGGAAACCGGAAAGATTTAGGTGCTCCTTTTCCTGTATGTTATTAGAGAGTGGAACAGTAGATAAATATTATGAATTCAGTTCCATGATCCCTGTGGCAGACACTTAATTATGAGCTGCAGCGTAAATATGTAGACGTGGATTTTTTTCTGATACACGCACATCCCCGTCCTAGTAGAAGAAAAACACACTGTTACAGTTTTAACATGCGCAATCGAGTAGATCTCATATCCTCCTGCAATGTTTAAAATCACAATTCCTCATTCTTTGCATGTTCATATTCTCTTGACGTAGTACTCCTCATGATCACTTAAAAAATCTTGGTATTTCGAGATTTTTTTCTAATTTAGGCACCTATATTCGGCAAGTGGTCTGACTTGTAATATAGCCAGGTCTAATTCATCCTTTAATGCCTTCAAGTGTTGCTTCCTTCAGTTGTGCCCCTTCATTCTGCGCATTCTTCAATGTACATGCAGTTAGGACCACTCCTCCTGACAGCGATCGAATGGCAGAAATTACAGCTAGCGCTGGAATGAGTGCAGCAATTATTCCACCAATGTCTTAGCTCTTATCATAACCCGCACCATCTAACATGACCTATCTTCGACACTTTTGGCTGCTGCTTGCAATATTAGAATACAACTTTTAAACATCCTGTAAATTGCTTCTTCAGTGTACTGCGTTAGTAATTTGGCATAACTTCATTCTGGTATCCACTTTAAATTTTGCATGCAATAATTTTTATGCCTATGTTCTTGCTTCGTCTTTTTTTTGTTGATTTAATGGCAAAATTATCTTCATGCCATTCTGTGAAACCTGGATATGCAGCGAATAGGATTCGTCTAATAGATTACTCGCCTCGTCGTCACGAGTAAGACACTTTTTCAGTTCCATTCCTGGTCCACAGAAATTGTACCCAGGCATATAAACGTCGACTGTCAGCTTACCGAGAATTTCACCATCTCATTTCATGCATTTCCTAGCACTCAGTAATATTCTACTCCACTATCTGAGGTTTGTACCCCCCTATTAACGACTATAGCAAACTTCGTGCGTTCCCCATAATGATATGCCCCACCTCCACGCCAAAAGAAAGAAAAAGAAAAAGAAGGGCAAAACTTGCACAGTAACAGACCTTATTGCATCAAATGACAAGGCAATTCATGTGGCTCATTATTTGAAATTTGCAGTCTAATTGGTGACCTGGACATAAAGTAAGTAAATAAATAAGTAAGTACCATACTGCTGTAATTTGATGGGATCCCGAACATTTCATTAATTCCTTGTTTTCTTGGCGTCTTATGACACACTCAATGAGGAAAGTGTCCGCTTCAGCGTTTACATATAATGAAATATTTTGCCCTTCTTTGTTCTTTAAGATGCAATTTCCCACATTAATCCGTTGCACTATGCGAACTGTAAATACTTGTGTTGTCCAGATTGGCTTATATGATTTCTTCAATTCAGTTTTGTATTTCTATATATACACAAAATTTCCATCATTGAATTTCTGCTGGACTGGATCGACCATTTTAATGCAATTATGTTATGTATTAGAAGTACATTATGACGTAGGACATCAACACGTCCCTTCTAGATAGATTACATTTTTCAGTAATATGTCCATTTGTTTATCCTCCAAGACTAAATAGTGTCCACATCTGGCTTTTGTTGTTCTGTGCAGTCGTAGTACGATACTAGGTTTCAAGTGGGACTATGCCATATAATAATTTATATGTTTATACAACGGAGGCTTTTTCGACCGCATCTCATAATTTCTGATAATTCTTCTGGGTCGTACGGTCGTGGGGCATTAATCATTTCTGATCAGAATGTTTTGTCCGGAGCTGCGCTGGACATCCTCAGATGTGCTTCTGGTGGTGCTGAGTTTTGTCCACTGGCGAGTCGGACGTCGTGGAGCGGCATAAAGGGGTGTGGTCAAATTTTCACGTTATTACGAGAGATACTCTTTTTTTTTAATACCATACACATAAGAAAAGAACTCTTCTAAGGATTTTTTATCACGAGACCAAACAAATAGTGTGTCAACCACAAAGCGAAACCATAGACTCTCTTTCTTATTAGCTTCAGAGTTCGAATTTTTCTCCTTTTTTTTTTTTTTTTTTTTTTTTTTTTTTTTTTTTTTTTTTTTTTTTAAAGCAATATTGAGAGTGATTGCAGCAATACCTATGTATGGTAAAAATTCAAATAATGTTACGACAGATCTTACATGAGTTTGGTAAATATGTTTGAAACTGAAGCTGTCCTTGTTTGTGGACGCCAACGATGTTTACAGTATTCATTTACAACTCCTTCAGACTGTATACAGAATGTTAGCTGCTGACATGACCTGGAAGTCACCTAAAAAAAAAAATCGCCTGGAAGTTGTTGTGTTGTTATGGTCTTCAGTCCGGAGACTGGTTTGATGCAGCTCTCCACCCTACTCTATCCTGAGCAAGCCTTTTCATCTCCTCATAAGAACGGCAACCCACATCCCCTTGAATCTGCTTACTATACGCGTCTCTTGGCCTCCCTCTGCGATTTTTACCCCACACACTTCCCTCCAATTCTAAATTTACGATTCCTCGATGTCTAAGAATGTGTCCTACCAAGCGATCCCTTCATTTAGTTAGGGTATGCCAAAAATTCCTTTTCTCGCCAATTCTGTTCAGTATCTCTTCATTAGTTATGTGATCTGCTCACCTAATCTTCAGCATTCTTCTGTAACACCACATTTCAAAAGCCTCTATTCTCTTCCTGTCCGCATTGCTTATCGTCCATGTTTCACTCCCGTACAAGGCAACACTCCACACAAATGCCTTCAGAAAAGACTTCCTTACCCTTAAATTAATATTCGATGTTAGCAAATTTCGCTTTTTCAAAAATGCTTTTCTTCCCATTGCCATTCTGAATTTTATATCCTCTGTACTGCGACCATCGCATGTTATTTTACTACCTAAGTAACAAAACTCATCTACCACCTTCATTGTTTCGTTACCTAATCTAATTCCTTCAGCATCGCCTGATTTTCTAAGATCGCATTCAATTATTTTTGTTTTGCTCTTGTTAATGTTCATTTTGTACGCTCTCTTCAACACACTGTCCATTCCATTCAACTGCTCTTCCAGGTCGTTCGCTGTCTCTGACAGAATTACAATGTCATCAGCAAAACGCAATGTTTTTATTTCTTCCCCCTGTACTCTAATCCCTAATTTCCAAATTTTTCCTTGCATTCCTTCACTGCCTGCTCAATGTACAAATTGAATAACATTGGAGAAAGGCTACAACCCTGTCTTACTCCCTTCCCAACAGATGCTTCCCTTTCATGCCCTTCGAGTCTAATAACTGCGGTCTGGCTTTTGTACAAGTTATAGATAACTCTCCTTTCCCTGTATTTTACCCCTGCTGACTTCAGAATTTGAAAGAGTGTATTCCAGTCAACATTGTCAAATGCTTTCTCCAAATCTACAAAGGCTATAAATATAGGTTTGCCTTTCCGTAATCTATCTTCTAAGATAAGACGTAAAGTGAGTTTTGCCTCCCGGGTTCCTACGTTCCTCCTGAATCCAAACTGATCTTCCCCTAGGTCAGCTTCTACCAGCTTTTCCATTCTCCTATAGATAATTCGTGTTAAAATTTTGCAACCATGACTTATCAAACTGTTGGTTCTGTAATTTTCACACCTGTCTGCACCTGATTTATTTGGAATGGGGATTATTACATTTTTCTTAAAGTCTGAGGGTATTTCGCCTGTCTCATACATCCTACACACCAGTTCAAATAGTTTTGTCATGGCTGGCTCTCCCAGAGACTTTAGTAGCTCTGAGGGTATGTCATCTACTCCTGGAGCTTTGTTCTGACCTAGGTCTTTCAGGGCTCTGTCAAATTCATCTCTCAGTATAGTATCTCCTATTTCATCTTGATCTACTTCCTCTTCCCTTCCTACAACATCGTCTCTAAGTTCATTTCCTTTGTAGAGCTGCTCTATGTACTCTTTCCACCTTTCAGCTTTCCCTTCTTTGCTGAGAACTGGTTTCCCATCTGAGTTATTGATATTCGTAGAATTGCTTTTCTTGTCTCCAAATGTCTCTTTTATTTTCCTGTAGGCGGTATCTACTTCTCCCCTTCTTATACATTCTTCTAGAGATTTGCATTTGGCTTCTAGCCACTCCTGCTTAGCCTTTTTGCACTTCCTATCAATCTCATTTCTTAGTCGTCTGTACTCCATTTTGCCTGTTTCATTTACTGCATTTTTATATTTTATCCTTTCATCCATTAAATTTAGTATTTCCTGTGTTATCCAAGGATTTTTTGTAGGTCTTGCCTTTCTACCTATTTTGTCCTCTGCTGCCTTCACTATTTTATCTCTCAATGCTACCCATTCCTCTTCTACTGTTTTATTTCCCCAGTTTGTCAATTGTTGCCTAAATCTCCCTCTGAAATTCTCCAGAACTTCACGTTCTTTCAATTTATCTAAGTCCCATCTCCTTATTTGCCTACTTTTCTGCAGTTTTTTCAGTTTCAGCCTACAGTTCATGACAAACAAGTTATGGTCAGAGTCTGTATCTGCCTCTGGGTATGTCTTGCAGTTTATAACCTGGTTCCGGAATCTATGTTTTACCATTATAAAATCTATCTGATACCTTCCGGTGTCTCCTGGTCTCTTCCATGTATACAACCTTCTTTTGTGATTCTTAAACCACGTGTTTGTTATGATTAAATTATGTTCCGTGCAAAATTCTATCAGGCGACTTCCTCTTTCATTCCTTCTGCCCAATCCATATTCACCTACTATTTTTCCTTCTCTTCCTTTTCCTAATACCGAATTCCAGTCTCCCATCACAATTAAGTTTTCCTCTCCTTTAACTGTCTGAATAATTTCCTTTAGCTCCTCATATATTTCTTCGATCTCCTCATCATCGGCAGAGCTAGTTGGCATATAAACCTGTACTACTGTTGTCGGTGTTGGCTTCGTATCAATCTTGACAATGATAATGCGATCACTGTGCTGCTCATAGTAGTTTACCCGCATTCCTATTTTCTTATTCAATATTAGTCCTACTCCTGTGATACCCCCAACTGATTTTGTACTTATAATCATGTACTCACCTGACCAGAAATCCTGTTCATCCCGCCATCGAACTTCACTAACCCCCACTATATCTAACTTCAACCTATCCATTTCCCTTTTTAAATTTTGTAATTTTCCTACCCGATTAAGGGATCTAACATTCCACGCTCCGATCCGTAGAATGCCAGTATTGTCTTTCCTGATGATAACATCCTCCTGAGTAGTCCCCGCCCGGAGATCCGACTGGGGGACTATTTTACCTCCGGAATATTTTACCCAAGAGGATGCCATCATCATATTTTCGTACAGTAGAGCTGCATGTCCTCGGGAAAAGTAACGGCTGTAGTTTCCCCTTGCTTTCAGCCGTTCGCAGTAAACGTGTGGCAAAGCCACATTAGCTGATGTTACAAGGCCAGCTCAGTCAATCATCCAGACTGTTGCCCCTGTAACTACTGAAAAGGCTGCTGCTCCTCTTCAGGAACCACACGTTTTCTGGTCTCTCCACAGATACCCCTCCGTTGTGGTTGCACCTACGGTACGGCTATCTGCATCGTTGAGGCACGCAAGTCACCCCACCTCGGAAATGAAGGTAAGGCCTGGAAGTTACCTTAAAAAATCACAAAAATGGATGTTTTTCTTGCTTGGCGCTTGCGGTGACGGCTGGCCATTCCTGGAAATGGCGAGTCGCTGGCTTTTGTGCGCATGGTCGGGAGGTGGGGCCGTCTTATCGCAGCGTTCACTAAAGAGGAATATCGTTGCACGGTTTTGGTGGAAAGGGGAAACGAATATTCGTTTCTGTGTCATGCACTTAATTCTCATTTCTGGTACGTATTTCGAAACATACCGTCCTGAAACTGGTTAGAGATGTGAAAGATATTTTGTACAACTATACTCCGCAAGCCACTTTACGGTGAACTTTCAGTCTCCACCACAGGTTATGGCAAACCCTGTAAATATTTTGCTGCTTGCCATGGAGATATACCACAGACGCCAAATGAAGAAATCAACAGAAATCACGAGTGAAGACTATGTGATGTGCGACATGGTAGTTAAACTTCTAGACGAGCATGTAAATAGCCAGAAATGTAATTAGAAACGACTGAAACATTTGATATTGCAGACTGTGAATCTACAGACGGCGATGAAACGGAAGAAAGTTGCACACATGAAGACTTTTCGAGTGATAGACTCCGAAAGCAACACCAGCAACTACAATTACATTATCAGACAAAGAAAAAGAGGCGAAGTATTAGTTGAACGAAAGTGGTAAGAAACGCCTACGTGTTAGTACTGTTCAAAATAGGTATTGCTTTGTCCGTTATGAACGCGAATATTATAGATGGAAAAAACGAAGTCGCTGGACGACGTAAGATTCGACTGGAAATTGCGACGGAGATGAATGCGCGACTTATTGAGCAATTTACCGATGCCAGACGACTGCCATTGAGTGTCAGCGACAAAACTTTGCGTGATTGGGCGTTAGAGATTGCCAACGCGATAGGCGTTAAAGAATTTACAGCTTCTCAAAGTTGGATTAGTCGCTTCAAAAGATCACATAAAATTTTGGCACGAAAAATAACAAAATTTGTATCGACAGAGAGGTCGGAAAATGAAGTGACTGAAATGGAAATGATAGAAGCTTTTCTTACGACTGCAAAAAATAAGATCGCCAGTTTTAGTGAATCTTACGTTTAAAATGCAGATCAGTCAGGTTTTCAAAAAGAAATGCGTGCGAAAAGAACACTGTGATTCAAAGGGGGAAAATATATTGAGGCAATTGCGCAGTCCACGACTGCACTCACCCATTCATACACAATAATGCCCATAATTAGTCTGGATGGTTCATTGCTGCCTAAACTATATGTGTGTCTTCAAGAATAAACTGGACGTTTTGGACCACGTGTCAAACAAACAATGTTCTACGCATACCGTCTTGTGGTAGACGCACCGAAGTCTGGAAAAATGGGAAATGATAACGTTACACTTTTCATGCGCCATGCTTTTCTTCCGTTCTGCGCGAACAAATCTCTTCTCCTTCTAGATTCGTGGTCAGGTCATAAAAGTTCTGATTCATTAAAAGCTGTATTTCGAGCTCACCCTGACAAATAAGTAGAGATGCTTCAGATTCAACCCGGCAAGACGAACAGGCAGTTATAAGCGTGGAAAACATGCGACAATAATGTAATACTTCTTAAAGTTTTTACAGACTTCCAGGTCATGTCAGCAGCTAACAGTCTTCATTCAGACTTCCTTCAATGTGGTAAAAATAGCAACACAGTTTCGATATGACAAGTTTGAACATTCCCTTGTCAGATAGAGTACGTTACGCCGACTTTCATTTGACGACAAAAATATAAATGATCAAAATATCCACGGGTGTACTGCCGGTCTATAGTGTCCAACGGGCACAATATTTCGGCGATCATACATGTCGCCATCATCAGGTGAACTGACGGACTGAGCTCCTGGAAACGCGCCGGCACGGAGGTCCGCACGCTACGGCTGCTCGAAGGGAACAGTTCCCTTCGAGCAGCCGTAGCGTGCGGACCTCCGTGCCGGCGCGTTTCCAGGAGCTCAGTCCGTCAGTTCACCTGATGATGGCGACATGTATGATCGCCGAAATATTGTGCCCGTTGGACACTATAGACCGGCAGTACACCCGTGGATATTTTGATCATCAAATACGCCGGGAGAAACTTAAGAATCAAAAATATAAATATTTCTTTAGCCGTCAAATATGAAAAAAAAGTTTGACTCTACTCTAGATGGTGTAATTTTGCTACTTTTGCTGATATGGAATGATTCCTGTAATAATTTCTTTCTTTAATGAAAATTTTTTCCTCTTGATAATTTCATCAAAGCAATCGTCTTCCACTCCAGTGCATCAGCTATGAGAAGACGTTGTATGATTACGTTCGGATTGCCATACTTTGATGTAGTCCAAATGTAAAGTGTTCAAGTTTTATGCTCGACGTCAGTGGGTTCGCCTGTGCTATTGAGTCTCACTAACACTGATTACATAACATCCTTTAATTTCCTGCTGTCTGGGCTTCAATAAAACACTTGGCTTTTGTCTTACTTGTGGACGTTAGTAACCGTTATTATTTCAGCATATGCAACCGATCACGTATATCAAATTTGCCAATTCTGTGATGATTAATGCACACACTGCGTCCTTCCGTCTCTTTCACTGCTCCTCCTGCTGTCCCGCCCCCCTCCGCCTCCTGCTTCGCCTTTTTCGTTTTCTTACTTCGCTCTACCGTCGTCCGCCAATGAGTGTAACAGCTGTTTAATGCCTTCTTTTAGTGGTTCACACGTTACTGAAAGAGTTTGTCCACGCTAATCTTCTTTCAAAAGCTGTAGTTGGCTATGAATACCCTTTTGTTGCGCCAAGACTTTGCGTATTGATAGAATACTGTCACGTACTAAATGGATTTTGAGGTGGAGTACAGTTTAGAAATATCCTGAGATTATCTGGAGTTGTGGAACGTTTTTCTTTTATCTCGGATATTGTGTTAAAGGACTCGTTCGTTCTTTTCACCAATCAGAGATTTGTACAACAAGACTTTAATAGCTATTTCCTAGATATGCCCGTGCATTTCATTAATTGTGTTTTGATACTTTCATTAACGGCTTGCATTATTTCTCGCGACATATGGATGATGTGTTCAGTTCTTCCCCTCTGATGCATTCTTGTCACCTCTCGTATCTTTACAAAGATGCTGAATTCTGTTAAACTAGCTGGACTTTAATACACACCCCGATTCCAGTAAAACCACAGCTTCCTATGGTCCTCGTGGTCCCGGCGAGGGAGCGGAGGGGGCCAGTGGCTGCAATATAGGTTTCATGCAACACCCAGGATGTGCCTGGGTACGATTAGGCTATCCTTTTGAATAGGTAGCAAGCCTGTATAACCGATTAATCTCTTATTTCACACTGGGAAAAACAATTAGGGGACCAGGCGAGACATTGTCTTTGAACGCATCAAACTGTGCAGCATGCCTTGTTTCATAATGACGATGGATATTAAAGTCCTTCACCCACAGCTATCGTTTCAAGCGACATACTGCACAGTGTACACTTATTCGGTACAAAAAAATTCGTACAGTTTTTACAAACACAGAAAATCTTACATAACAAGGGACACATTGTAACAAGGGACACGTTACAACGAACGAACGTCGGCCGCCGTGGCCGAGGGGACTGAGGCGCTCCAATCACGGTCTGCACGGCCACTACGGTCGGGGGTTCGAATCCCCCCTCGGGCATGGATATTTGTGCCATCCTTAGGATTAGCTAGTTCATAAGTAGTTTGCAAGTTTAGGGACTGATGACCCCGTAGTTAAGTCCCATAAGCAATACAAACATTTGAACAACGAACGTACGAAACAAACAAGATGAAATCAGTAAAGCAAAATACAGCCAGAACCTACTTGAAACTGGTGCGCCGGCCGGATGAAAACACTCCGCGGGCCGTATCCGGCCACCACCACCGAAAGTGAAGGCCGCGGTGCTCTCGTGTGACGTCACGCTGCGTAGGTCGCCATCGCGTAGCCCACTGGCTCTAGCCCCCATGGCTCTAGCGGCCAGTCACTCAGCAGCGGCCTACTCGGCGTGACGTGGCACGGCAGCACCTTGGCCTTCTCCAAAGGGGGTGTTGATCCGGCCCGCGGGCCGTATTTTCGAGACCTCTGGTCTAGACTGTCGTCTGAGGACAACGGCGCAGTTTCAGGAAGGTCGCGGCTGGTAAGGTCGCCTGCACTGACACTTTGTATGAAGATTCTGAGACAGACTTGAGGTTTCGTCTTGAAACATGTGGCAGCACAGTGCTTGCTGCACATTCATCTCGCTCTTCAGTGAATCAGTCTTCTCACTATTCAGCTGCCCTTCTTTGTCTACGAACGGTAGACACTGTTAGTTATATATGTACTTTCCTCAACGATAATAAGTTCTAAAAATTGAGTTCAACAGCTGAACACTTTTCCATAAATCACAACATAGATTTTTTTCTGAAAATGTGACTACTGCACTAACAGATACACACTAAATGTATACAAATGTAATACCAGTTTAGGTGTAGACCGCATAAGACTTGAAAGTAGGAATAAAATGCAACTGGAGTAGTAATTGTTTCTTTGTATCTATTTACACAACTGCAGACTATTTTCGGCATCATTTGCAATCCATAAAATTAAGATTCTGATGAATCTCTGACGTTCTACGTGTAAGCTACAGTGAATGATCGCGTGAAATTAACTTTTCTTGGTCATTACACGTAATTGTTTTATTTTTCGATATTCAGCATTATGAGAGATGAAGAGTCAGTGCGCTTAGGTCATTTCATATAGCAATATTCCAAATGAAAAGTGTTCTCTGGGGGTTTGTCGATACAGTAACTGGTTTCCCAATCCACCGTTGGCTGTTTTATACTCTCTACGTCGCTATATAGGAGGTGCCTGCGGTTAATTCACAACTACCCAGTCTCACTGTGTGCCCCTTTTTCTTCTGAAGCTAATTGCTGATTGTAACTTAGGGTAATGTAGGGGCAAACGGACACGCTAAGCTGATTTTTTAAAATAACTATTAAAAGAAACTAATTCCAGATGTTTATTTCATATAACTAAGAAGCTTATACCTTATGTCAAAGTAATACACATTTGATTGATTTTTAAATTTTATTTTCAGCCCAAGATAATTGATAAAAATGGATGGTGCGCCAATGTCCGTTTGCCCCCAACTATAGAGGCAAACGGACACTCCATATGGAGCAAACGAGCACTTTACTTTTTAATCACTGTCATCATTGTTACATTGTTGCAAAAAAAAGTAAGGATCATTTCCATTTGGGACACACACAGCATGAAACCAGAAAGAGCAGACTAGACACTGCACCCAATTTTCACCATGTTTGTATAGCTTTTTACACACATTGCACATATGATTTTTGCGGTTATAACATTTGGTATTGTTCGCTGCCTTCTTGTTTGCCGCCCTGGCTTTTTTCTCTTTTAGATCAGTAATAAAATTAGGATCTGTCAAAATGGATGATGTTCCGATCTTGAACTTTTTCGGCTTGTAAAAGAGCTGTAAACCCGTCTCATCACATCTGTAAATGTTTGATGGTCGTTACAATTTATGTTAATTGTTGTAAAACAGAGCAACCTTCTCTTTCGTCATTCCTTTGTCTCGAGCATGTGAAAGACCTTCGAAAACTCGTAGACTAAGATTTTTGTGCCGACTAAGAAAGCCTCGAATTTAATCCTTACCTGTCATTTGTAAGTCTTTATCAAATGGGTGTTTTAACCCATTCCCAAATACATAATGATGTGCGAGACTACACAGGTCTGTGTACATTATCCCATAACCAATGGAGTCCAGTTTCAAGAGGTGTTCTACCAACAGCAATTCTGTACCTTGAGAAAAAGTTGTATGCTACCCAAATTTTGCAATAGGTATGGTGCTAACTACACGTCTACTTAATGAATTTCGTGGAACCGAAAATGTTGTAGCTTCTGTAGCAAGTGGCATGCCATCCTCTTTAAAAGCCTTCACGGCTAAGTGTATATTCTCTTCTGTCTAGAAGCATCTATCTGTGTTCTTTTTACGATTACGGGCCATTCTGTAAATAAGAATAGTATTCACTCATAACTACTGAGATTTACTAAAAATTAAATTATTTGTCAGTTAAAGATATTTGCTACACCTTCATAACTGTTTTATTAAGAAAAAAATAATGTGTGCGTTTGCCCCCACGAACAAGTGTTTGTCTGCCCAAACTGAGCAACATATTAAGTTAGTGTCGTTAAAGTACAACGGATGGCACCACCAAGGCATATCGTCATAGTGGCACGTGCAGGAAAGCAGGAACCGCCACCGCACCAGGATAGAACCTCCGTGAATTCATTGAAAGAGCAACAATCCTTATTTCTCGAACAATATTTTGGACTAAGTCATTGCTTGCACAGCATATGTTGCTTACCTGAATTAGTTTATAAGCCAGAAGGACGTTCTGAATGGGTTATCTCAAACAATAATTATCACAGTCACTCGTATACTCTACACTGCAACAATCTGAGGCACAAAAACGATGTTGCCAACTTCAACGAGGTAAATACACCACATTTTCGTACGTTCTGTTCGTTTGCCCCCATGTCCGTTTGCCCCAACCTTACCCTACCTACAAGGCTGCAAAAATTACAAAATATGGGGTACGGTGACCGTACTGCCACACATTAACATCAGTTATATTCGGTACACCAAAAGGATTAGGCACAATGGCAACATTTATGTGATTGAATTTAAGAACAGCTGCTATTGTATTACAATTTTTGGCCATGCACGACATACGACAATGTGGAACGTCTGATATGCACAATATGAAATGTACTTGATACAGGCCTATTACTTTTATACATTGAAAAAAAAAGAGTGTGGTTTATGAAACCTATGCTAAAGAAGTACTTTTGCTTTTGTATGAGCTATGCGTTACTACTAAATGGCTACAAATTATGACACTCTGGCTCTCTCAATGGATGCGTTGGAGTTTTTAGTCAGTGGTATCGCAGTATTAACAGAACGGAAATGTTAACTGGCCACAATTTCATTGCTGGCGTGAATTATAACCGGCCGAGTGCATGAAAAACTAGGAAAATAGCGAAAGACACAAAATATAAATGTGGTCACTCCGCGAATTGAATTTCATTCCGCTGATATCAACTCATCCGTGGTTTAAACAAGCACGTAAATGAGCTGTGTAAATGGGCAATAGATCTCTCAACAGCAACCATCCACTAACCACCGCCAAACTTGCGGAAATTTCTGTGGTTTCACTGCTGCGGTGGGTGATAGCCACTGCATAGGCAAAACGACGATAAGTTTCCTGATGAAGATGGGTAAAAATATTAGCAAATTGAATGCGTATAACAATTGCTGCAGCGAGAAAAAAATATATTTTTGAAACAAAAACAGCGAAACTAGTTAGGCCCTGATAATTATTTGAATATTGCAACAATGTTGAATGAAAAATGACGTTGTTAAGCATATATGAAGTATATTTATACTTACAGATTATTTATAGATGCACCCTCTAGACTCATAGATTTAGAAGCCTTTCTGTACTAAAAGAACAAATCTCTGAAAGAAGGCGCAATTTCTCATCTTTGTCAGTGTAATGCTTACAGCAATTCACTGTAGGCATGGGAGTTAGCTGCGGCGGAGCGGCCGAGCGCATTGAGGCGCTACGCTACGATGCGCGAGGCCGTTTCCCGCCGGGGATTCGATTCGAATACCCCCTCGGTCATGGATGTTTGTGCCGTCTTTAGTATAAGGTAGTTCATAATTAGTTTGTAAGTTTAGGGACTGATGATCCCGCAGTTAAGTCCCTTAAGCTCTATAAACATTTGACTGAACATGGGAGTTAAAACTATTGTGCTTGGGCAGTCCAAGAGCACCGCTCCGCGCTAATCTTCAACCAAAACGTTCGTAGTTTTTCTGTTGTATGACAGCTGTTACATTTATGAATGAAACTTTTGTCCGTCCGTGCAACGACAGTAAGATGCTGTCATATTTCAGTAGACGCGTTTCGTTTTATTGAATGCAAAACATCTTCAGAGGTATGCAATCGCAAATACCTACAATTTATTTTGATTTCTTAGATCCACAAAGAGTTCGCAAGTCAAACGCCTAAAAATGTTAATTTTTCTAATCTACAGAAATCGATTTTTCGTCTCACTTAGTAAAGCGCCAAATTGTTGCACGTTTCATGGCTGTTTTCTCTTTTCGCATCAGTGCTTTCCTTTCTAACATCCTCAATACATTCACCTACAAATGTAGCGATTCTTATGCGTACTGACTGTATCTGTGTCATGCGTTTTAGTAGTGGTCTCAACACTGCATATTTTAGTTTTTGGTTTCCTAAATTCATTTAGTCGTTTAGCAACTGTTTGTTTTGTGTTATTGCTTTGTGAATGTGCAGGTCAGTATTGGAACTAATGTTCTGACCCACTACACTGTTGCAAGATTGTCTCCCCCCCTCTTCGGCCGGTTGGGCACCGATGTAATAGCGTCTCAACGACTTTATCCAATATGGCGTCGCTTCTGACGCAACAGCTAAGCATCATACTTTGAACCGCGGTGACGTCAGGTTATAATGAGGCACGGGGAATTTTTAAAGAAAATATTATGATAACATTGGTTAATGTCAGTAGAGAAATTCTCGGTCGTCATGTATATGAGTTATGAGCATGGGCAACAAACGGAAACGCAAAGAGTGGCACTTCAAGGGCTAGGTGTGTGGTATTTCAGGGCCTACTTTTAAATTACCTACCACTATATCAGAGAAAATCGCTCTGCTATAGTACACTCTTTAATTTATGCACCGGATGAATACTCGAAATTCTAAAAATGTTCAACTGTTTGTAAATCTATCGGACCAAACTGCGTCATCAGTCCGTAGCTTACAAACTACTCAAACCTAGGTAAACTAACCTAAGGACAACACACACACACACCCCCATGCCCCAGGGAGGACTCGAACCTCCGACGTCGAGCAACCGCTCACTCCGTAGCGAGGTGCCTTAGACCGGTCGGCTACTTCTCGAAATTCTACCCTGTGAGCACACAAATAACTCGCTGGACTCTGCCCTGCTCACTTCCCTCGTTCAAATGTTTGTCTCTCAAAATTGTCATGTCTCAATGGGACGACTTCTAAAGAGCGTCCAAAACTTTCGCCATTAATAACAAGATCAAACAGAAATTATTGGGTCAACTAAAACTGCAGCTAATATATTTTTGTTTAACGATAGGATTGATGGTTCATGTGTTTAAGTGGCAGGTTGCCTAAATCCCACCACTACCGTCCCTAAAACTAAAGATTCCAACAAACAAGCTCGGTAAAGAACAGAGCAGTGTTGTTAATTACGTCTCCTCTCGAGAAGGCTAGGGTATGATGAATTTAGTACAGACTGTGAATCATAGTGATGTATGCTACACAGTTAAGGAAGAGATGGAGTGACTAAGAAACTAACGTACACGGATAATTTTCTTTTATAATTGAGTGATTGGTGAAATAGTACAGAAGTATTGCTGCTTAAAGCCTGAGACGTGGTGACGGTTATAGTGATGAGGGTGAAATTTCGAGAAGAATTTCTTTTTCGGGCGGGGGAAGAGTGAAGTGGTAAGAAACTGTTTTGGCTAGTTTTTCAAGATGATCAGTTACCTGTGAATTCAGGTGGACACGTCGCAGCCACCCGGAAACTAGAGTGAGGCAATCATCGACCTACAAGTTGGTATGAGTCGTCAGCCACTAGACGGACGGCATTACTCAACTGGGGCACACCGGACATCGCCCCGTGTGGTCAGCGCCAACGACGCACAAAAGGTTCCAGACCACCTAGAGGTGGTTGCGGCAACCATGGACTAAGCAGGGAAAGAGCATATTGAAACACATCGTATAAGTTGGGACGGTGTGTAATGTGCGATGCAGTAACCATCACATCTCCGTGCCTGCCGACGCCACACTTCCGTCGTGGTCGGACCAGGCAGCATGACACCAGCAGCAAGCACCGAACGCGGAGTCTACTGCCGGCGCGGCAAAGCCGTGCAGCCTGTCATCACAGGCGAGCATCGAACTCCTGTCCATAGGCCCGTCGATGCGTCCCAAACGGAGTGGGGACATGGGTTAGTCACCCCGGGGAGGGTCAATGCTTCGTGGAGTACGCCTGCGGCCAAGCAACGTCTTCCTTGTTTACCTGGAGGGGGGGGGGGCTGTGAAGGGCTGCATCACCCACCGGATGGTCCATGCGCCCAACCAGCCGGCATCGCGCCATCAGCAAGCAGTCCGAGCAGCGGTGCTCTGCGACTCTGGCAGTCGTCCAGAGGCTCGCGCGTTGCCAGCAACGCCAGGACAAAGACAACCACGCTTTACAGTTGTTTATACAAGGCACCGCTGTTTCCGTAAACCACGCACTCCGCCAATAAACGACCATTCTAACCATTTTGTTCATTCTGTTTACCCCAGATTTAGTTTTATTGTACACACGGATCATTAGTTGCTTGTTTCCTCGCTACCAAATTATAGCACACACACACCGACAGACACACACACACACGCATACTCACACACACATGCCACAGGGAAAACTCTAACCTCGGACAGCGAATAACTGCACACTCCACAGCAAGGTGCCTTAGAGCGCTCGGCCACTCTTCCGTGGCTCATCGTTATCTTCCACTTTTTTCCTTGAATGCAGTGTAATTAGCAATGTTACAGCGTCCCCATTTTGTGACAATACGAAACAACTGATGCTTGAACTGTATTTACATTAAGTGATAAGTGCCATCGACAAGGGATCTGAAATCGATTCTATATTTCTGGATTTCCGGAAGGATTTGACACTGTACCTCACGAGCGGCTTCTAATGAAATTGCATGCTTATTGTTTATCGCCCCAATGGTGCCATTGGATTTCCTATCAGAAGTGATATCTGGCGTACCCCAGCGAAGCCTTATAATCCCCCTACTCTTCCTTGAGTTCATAAACTATTTAGGAGACAATCTGATTAGCTTTCTTAGACTGTTCGTGGATGATGGTGTCGTTTATCGGTTAGTGAATTCAACAGAGGATCAAAAGTAACTGCAAAGTGATTTAGACAAAATTTCTACATGGTGTGAAAATTGGCAATTAACACTAAATAATGAAAAGTTGAAGTAATACACATGACCACTAAAATTAATCCCTGAACTTCAATTACACGATAAATCAGTCAAACATTAAGGTCGTAAATTCTACCATATACGTATGAGTTACAATTACGAACATCTTAAACTGGACGGAATACATAGAAAATATTGTGGGGAAGGCGAACCAAAGCTTAAGTTCCATTGGAAGAACACTTCAAAGATGCAACAGCTCCACCAAAGAGGCTGCCTACATCACACTTGTGCGTCCTCTGCTGGAGTACTGTTGCCAGTGTGGGACCCTCACCACGTGGGGCTGACGGAAGACATTGAGAAGGTTCAGTGAAGGGCAGCTCGTTTTGTTTTATTGCGTTACAGGGGGAAAAGAGTCACGGAAATGTTGCAAGATTTAAGGCGAAAATCATTAAAAGATAGTTATCCGTTGCGGCGAAATCTATTTGCGAAATTTCAATCACCAACTTTTACTTCTGAATGTGAAAATATTTTGCTAGCACCCACCTGTATATGGAGGCATGACCATCCCAATAAAATGAGAAAAATCAGATCGAAAACGGAACGATTTAAGGTGTTATTTCTTCCCGCGCGCTATTAGAGAATGGAACGGTAGAGAAAGGTTATGAAAGGCACTTAAATATTTGCAGAGTATCTATGTAGATATTCTTTGAAACCAAAAGTGGGCGAATATTTGACTCAACCTACGGGTATTTATAATTGTTCCTAATAAGATTGATTTTCAAAATTTTTCCCGCTAAAGTAAGGTCAGTGAAAAAAATGTGTGCTATCACGTTCCCGCTCGTTTTTCAAATCCTTTAACCATATCTGAAGCAACCCTCTTGCCTTGACCAATTTCCAATGATTCATTTTATTGTAGTCCAGTCTATACTTAGAGACTGAGAACGTAAGATGTTGCACAGTCATAGCCCATAATTTAAACCCATATTTTCCTGGCTTTGTAGGAATATATTACATAAACCGACATCAGTCACGATAGGTCAGAAGTTGTTCATCAGTTGTTACGTTTCTGTGAGGAACATACACTGTTTGAAATGTCTTCAGCCACATTTCAAATAGTTCTCTGATGGGAGCCAGCTTGTCAGAGTATTTTACCGTAGATATGTCAGGGCTTGGAAGTATGGTACAAACGATTCAACAGTTGCAATCCACCTTAAAGAGAAAAGCCACAGGCACAGAACTACAAAAAAATAAAAATATGAAAGTCACGAGTAACTGTCAGGAGAGCTATCTCTTTTCTTTCCAAGAAAAGCTCTGGGTTGGTCAAAGAGAGTTGTGAGTCTCCCCCTCTTCGGCCACCTGGCACCGATTTGGAAACGTCATAATAACATCACCAACTGGCATCGGTTCCCGTTCCAGAACACAATGGTAGCCAGGGAAAGTCCAGGATGACACTCACCTCCTCCTCCACCTCCTCACCACCAAAATGGCGTCTACTGGGAAATTTCAGTTTTCCTTGATCACTGTTGGCAAAAGGACAAACACTTTTTTTGTGGTAAAAACTTATAGTTTAGATGTAAACAACACACCCCCGCTCCCCTCTCCCACTAAGGAGTAGGGGAAATCCCATCACTCTGCTCCAAGACGGACGTAGTTGTTAGCACCAGCAGCAATGGCTTACTGGATGAAAGTATTGTTTATAAACATTCAAGGTCTATTACCGTTGATGTCAAACATTTCAGTGGAAAATATGTTTGCATAAAAAATTTCCAAAAAACAAAATAAATTCCTTTCTCCTTGTTGGTTTTTAAAGCCCCTAGATGGGGCAGGCTGGCAGCAACTTGTTATGCCATTCTACAGCCCTCTGTGCGTACATATAGAACCAGGTGAAACAACAATGATATGGACATGGAGATAAAAAAGGCTTTGAAATTTATGAAATGGAGACCTTCTGAAGATTAAAATACGAAAATATGGATACAAACATGTAGTCATTTTAAAACTGGCCACGGTGAATAAAAGACAATTATGTTGGCAAAGTCAGTGGACGAAATGAAGATGTAGATGGAGCCACAGTTAAAACAACACTGGTGACACTTGTTCAATGCAACGAAATAAAGGAACACAATATAGACGATGTGCTCCACAAACTATGAAGGATGAACTAAGCATAAAAACTGCACTCATTGGGATGGCGAGGGGGAGAGGTAAGCATGGAAGGAGAGGGTGGGAGAGGGGTAAAAGAGGAAGAGAAATTCAACGACTAAAGGGGGGAAGGATGAACAGAAGGGTGACGGCAGTGGAATGGGTGAGGAGGGGGGTGGAGGGGAAAGAGGGTGCACTTAGCCACAGGGTAGGGGGGAGAATTAGAGTTGGAGGGAAGGATAAATTTCAGGGTGGAGGGCTTCATCTGGGAGGGGAAGGAAGACTGAAGCTACCCTGGGAGGATGGGAGGGGTACATAGGTGTATATGCAGAGGCCCTGGGTAAGTAAGGCTGGGATAAACCCTTGGGTTGTGGTCATCTATCTCCCAGGAGACATGGTGGAGGCAGATATGTTCGAGGGACTTTGTAAGGTGAGGGAAGGGGATTAGCTAATAAAATATTCGCATGGAGAAGGGGAGGCAGTATGGTAGGTGAGGCAGAGAGTGTGATGTTTTATGATTTGAAGGGATTTATAATAAGTGGAGTAGAAGCTGCAAACGATATGGTGCATGATGGATCGATAGGTATGTATTTAGAAGGTTGAAGGCCCAATATCCAGTCAGCAAGAAGCTTCAGGAGGCACAAGTGGGTATTGGATTTTTGTTGTACTGTTTTGATATGGAGATTCCAGGTAAGGAAGCAGTCGAGTGAGAGGCCAAGGTATTTTAGAGTGAAGTGAGGTGGATGGAACAGTCATGAAGGGCAAGGTAAAAATTATGGAGACGGAAGGAGCGGATTATACCAAATTTGCCTTGGAATTATCGTGATGGACGGAATGTAGACACTGATTTCAACAAGTGGAGAATTGTGGTAGTGTTATTAGAGGAGCAAGGGTGCAAGAGATAGGAAAGTGATATCGTCAATGTATTGTAGGAGGTGGATGGGATGTTGGGGTTGGGGCATGTCAGCGGAGTGAAGAAGGTAGAGAAGAGGAAAGAGAGCACAGCCCTGCGACACCTTGGCAGAAGAGTAAAACAAACAAAAGTAGACAGTGACATAGGAGGGGTAGTGGGAGAGATAGAAGTGATGAAGTAGACATAGTTAATAGGAAGGAGGTAGGTCTGGGCCTTGAAAATAAGACCAAAATGCCATACACAATCATAGGCTTTTTCAGTGTCGAGGGAGACAAAGATGGCAGAGCAATAGGAATTGAGGTGGACAGAGGGGAGATGGGTAAGGCAAAGGAGCTTATCAATGGCGAAGAAGGTAGGTCAGAAGCCACATTAGGAGAGGAGAAGGAGTTGATGTTTATGGAGATGCTGGTGAATACAACAAAATAGGATGGTTTCCAGGACCTTACTGAACATTGTGATTAGGCTGATGGTATGGTAGGAAGAGGTAGTGGATGAGGCTTGTTGGTTTTTGGGAACATTAAGATGCAGTAGGTTTTCCACAGGTCAGGGAAGGAGCTGTGAAAACTATAATGGCTGGGTAACTAAATAAACAGGTGATGTTAAGTGCTACTGCCTAGCACGTTCCAGACAGGACGTTTCACTAACCTGCTGACCATCGATCGTAAAGATGTCCTGATCTCAGCAGGTGTTTCGCGACCTAATCGACAGCTTAGTTATATGAAAAAGGGACAGCGGGAAAGTCAGAGAACAAGACAGGCAGAAACAGTGATAAAATTGAAGAAAAATAACACATAAATGTGAGTTACCTCTGTCAGATGTTTCCACACATTCATTCACAAATCTAATTAACATGGGAAGAAGCCGCCTTGCTGTAAGACTACAAAATAATAAAGTAAAATTACATTAAAACATCTGGTACACGAGATTACATGCAGTGTCGAGAGAGAGAGAATGAAGGTTGAACGAGGAAATATTTCTCGCCATGAGTTCTATATTACGAAAACAGGAGCAGGGGGACAAACGACGAAGCTTACCTCTTTACAATTTATGACGTTACGTCACGGATATCCCTGGTGCAAATGTTATAATTGTTATGTAGTAATCCGCATGCGACCTGCGAGTTTCTTAACGCGAATCACGCTGATATTTGCGGACGGTTCTAATATGAAGTGATCAGTTACACTTAAACCGGCGGTAACTTCCGCAACAAACTATCAGCGATATCAATACATTCGAAATCTGAAACCGAGTGGAACTGGTACGTTGCTGTCGGTTTGTAAACTCGCTCACTGCACAACAGTATCCGTCCGCGTTTCACAGGTAGTTACAAGTAGCTCAGAGTAACTTATGGGCCAGTAGAGAACGTGAGAGAGATACGAAGGATACGATTAGTGCACCCTTGTCCATGCGTGCGGCTCGGTCTCGTGGAACATTTTGGGACACTTGTTTGGACAGGAATTACCAGAACGAAGCCGAAATGGTATGTCTGAACTACGGCGTGGATTCACCCTGCATTAAAGCATCAGGGCCACGATCTGTTGAAGAAATTCGACATTTTGAGGAATTTTAAATTAACGAATAAGTTATGTAGAAATTACTCTGTCCTCTCCATTTGCTGGATCCCTACGTCAGCGGTCTTTCTGTGATGCTAGTTGATTGGAGAAAATTAAACTAGTAGCTTAAATTGATTGATTTAATTTCCTCACTTGTCAATTAAAGATTCGCCCGGTCTGAGGTTAGTATCAATGAGTTGTAAATTTTGTAAGCGGCACGATTCTGTGGTTGAAATTTCACATTATTTGACACTCTATCTTTGCGATGGGAACTGTCGTGCACAGCCGTTGCGGCCGCGTCATGTGTGTCCGCAACAACACTGTGCGTTACAAAACAGACGGCGAGAAAAAATGAAACCATTTTTATAGCAAAGTCGGTTTTTAACAGAAAAGGTGTATATTTTATCTGAAATTCCACATGAATGGTTATATTAAAGAACGGAGTGTAATTTGAAGCACATTGGTCAAGAACTTTCCGAGATTTCTGCTAATAACCTTTCCCCTTGATGTATGCTATCAGTAAAGAATTCCATAATACACTTTTCTCACCTAATCCTAAATAGTGGGTAGTGTTAACAAACCACATACTATAGCATTTAAAAGCTCAGACCGTAACCATTTGTGCAAAAAAGTATTAGCTCTAACCTTGATTATCTAAATTCGACCACCTACAACGAAATTTTTCTTGACATCATGGTTAAACATAGGCCCGCTGAGAATGCTACTCATTATGACAGTTAACACTTTATATCGCACAGTTAGTATCTATTTTTATAAACTTTAATGGTTGTAAACGGATGGAAAATTAGGAAAATTGAAGAGAAATACCATTTTTGCACGAGAGTAAACGATTAGAGAAACCGAGACCGTCTGTTACATTCACTTGAAACTGAAGCACCGACGGGGGAAGCTGACTATCGTGGGCTTTAAGTGAGCGTCAAAATTGTGCCGCTCTCGAGAGGTGGAGAAGCGTGTTGACGGATAAGGGAACAGGTGGCCGCAGATGTTCACCGGATCGAAAGTTATGGATGATGCGGTCGTCACATCATTCATCGAGGTAGCTTACACCGGCTCTTTATATTCAGTGTATGGCCTCGTATAAAAGTGATGTAGCACTGGAAAGGAATGATCCAGAAAACCTGAAATACGTGCTCCGCGCCTACACAAAAGATTTACTAACAACAAGATTCCGGAGCCAATACCAATAATGTCTAAAGTGTGCCTGCTAATCAACAGAGACAGAAAGAGTTTTTCAGTTATTATCTGCTACAGTACTCTTATCTGATCATTAACATCGTCGTAATTGAATACGAGTAGGCAATGACGAATTACTTCCTGAGCAATAACTGCTCTACCAAATGCTACGAGCATCATGTTTGCTGATCTTGTTGGACGCGAAAGATGCTATTTTGTTGTCGTGCAGCTCCATAATTATCATCGAGGGGGGAGGGGATTAATAATCGGGTACAGGTCTGCTACCTTGAATTGGAAGGAGTCTCTTGTTGAAACGGGTACAGCATTTTGCGTGTGGTCAGCTATTTAAACGAAAAACTGAAGCCGCGAGGGAGTGGCCGTACGCTCTAAATCATCCTGCTGCGGAGTGCGCAACTTTTCCCCGTCGGATGTTCGAATCTCTTTCTTAGGGCATGGGTGCTCAAATGTTCAAATGTTTGTTAAGCTTATGGGACTTAACTAAGGGGTCATCAGTCCCTAAACTTACAAACTACTTATGAACTAGCTAACACTACGGACGGCACAAATATCCATGCCCGAGGGGGATTCAAACCCCCGACCGTAGTGGCCGTGCAGACCGTGACTGGAGCGCCTCAGTCCCCTCGGCCACCGCGGCCGGCGGCATGGGTGCGTGTGTAGTCCTTAGCATAAGTAAGTGTAAACGGTTTGTAAGTTAAGGGCCTGATGACCACTGCAATTTGGTTCCATAGCTTTACAAACATTTGAACACGAACATTTAAAGATAAATATAACGATTGTTCTGAATTTCGGAACAGTAATACGAGTGATATGAGTAAAAATTTTACGTTTTTGTTAAAGTAAGGACTAAAAATAAGAATTGTCAAGAGTGTCAGATATTAACTGTCAGAAGTTATTTTAAATTAAATACGTATAACACAAAATTGATCAAAGGTAGCTGATAGTTCATGAGCAACCTTCTAAATCTATGATCTGGAAAGCAAAATTTGTTAAATTATTTTGCTAACTAGCAGTTAAGATTACTTAAGAACACCTTGTAAAGGAGACATGAGAGGAAGGATGAAGAAAGGAGCAATGAGATAATGACTGCTTTAATGAAATATATAACAAAGCAGTGGTTGCTTTAAAAGAAAAAATTGAAATAGGGAGAGAGACAACCAACATAACAGTCATTCAGCAGCGAACCATGCTATACAATCTATAAACTCATGACGCAATCAGTTTTGTAACTCTGTCTGGGTTCCAGAATAAAAACAAGGCAAAATCATAATACAAATTACCACGAAACACCGGTACTCTGAAAAATAGTTGTAAGATCCTACGAAAAATATAAAGTGTACTGATGGTCAATTTGTCGCTGAACATAGTATAGTGTAATCGTGGTCCTTGATCTACATCTTCATCCGTACTCCGCAAGGGCGCTTTACGTACCATTGTCACTTCCTCCTAATCCAGTCGCGTATGGTTCGCGGGAAAAATGACTCCCTGTATGCCTCCGTGTGGACCCGAATATCTCTGATCCTATCCTGGTCCTCGTGCTCGCTCCGAGAGATGTATGCAACAGGAAGCAATATACTGGCTGACTCTATAAAATGTATGCTCTCGTAACTTTGACAGAATCCCGTACCTCGATACAGATCGTCTCATCTAGCGACTGCCACTGGAGTTCCTTGACCATCAAACACTGGTAAGAAATTGTCAAGCACAGGCCCAAAGAGGTTTGTAACCATCTTCCCTTATTAACGGTCTACACTTTCCGAAGATTCTTCCAATGATTCTAGGTGTGTCACCTGCCTGACCCACGATTGATTTTATATGCTTGTGTTATATACATACCATTTACACAAAATAACTACAAGCTTGTAGTTAACTACAAGGTTGCAGTTATTTTGAATGCAGTTGTTAAATTCTACAAATTTTTTACAAAAGTGTTATTTGGATAATATATTCATATCATTTAGACAAAATAACTACAAGCTGGTAGTAAATCGTATGTATATCATATTTGCTTGTAGTCATTTTCTGTAAATTGTATGTATATAATATTAGGCAAATGAGACCTTTCGTAAAAGTTTTGTATGCAATTGCTACATTATTCTTTGTATATTTGTAAAGGCACCTGAAGATGGCAGCTAGACTGCTGAAACTAGTAGTACAATAAAAAAATTAAAAAAGCCATCTTTGGCATAATTTCTCTATCAAAACAGATAGAGCTCTATAGTCAAAAGAGGAGGTGAAATGTGAGGTAGAGGAGGCATGACGACCTTTCTATAGTGCGATAAATGGACGGTGACGGTAGGCAGAATTGTTGGAAAAATTAGTCTCCGTATGTCATGAATAACCCACCTTAAACATAAAATGAAATTCTGCGTTTTGACGCTTTCACGAGCGTCGACATTTTGCTGTTCTGACCTCGTAATGTGTCACGTTATTGTCTCATTACAGCTTTAGACTCCTTTGAGCTAAATTTCCAACTTGTGCGTCTCACAAGGAAAGTCCAACATTTGGGTCACCAGTTGCGATCAAACTTCGCTTGGAAGTCCTAAATTAAATATAAAGAGACACGTGTTTCGGCTTTTTGTTAGACACTCAGAAGTTTTTGTATAAATCAAGGTCAAAGTTGATGATGGAAACCCCGTTCTCAATGCTATATATCAAAAGATCTTCTGAAGATGAGAATTTTTACTGATTTGTATGGGGTCAAAAGTTAATGACGTTAGGGTAATTAACGTTTTTGTTTTTGATGCTGTAGTTTGGGTACTCGTAGACATGAGCGACCTTACGGGCGCCGCCGCCGCTCGAGATGTAAAAACTGTGTCCAGAACTCAACAATAAACCACGGAAAAAAAACAGCTATGCTGGGCGTGGACTGTCAAATCACGGATCCAGGTTCGAACTTCCGTCAAAGCAATTTCTTGTTTTTTCGGTGTGTATGGTAATATTCTCATATTTGAAATACCTTTTCTTGCATGATTTTGAAGTAGAGCATCGGGAGTTGTGATTAATATTAAATTAAGTGAATTATCTGTTTACAGCTGTTTTATTTATGATACATAGTGCAAAAACATAAAAACAAGAAACAAATAAGTATAAAAACTTCGAAATTATAATATTACGTAATTCCATTTACTGGCCATCATTCGTCACCGTTGTCACAGCCAGTAGGGCGACATTATCATAAAACAGAACAAAACACCGATATTTCTGTCACCATGCACAACACAGAAACGACAAATTAACACGGTCACATGCTGTCAGAGATACGGTTGTGGAAGACATACCTGATTTATATAACTGAAAACAGGTCTGTCACATATTGATTTCGTAGCATACCAAGAGTATAAAAACATATCTTGAACGAAAGACGCGGTCAACTAATTATGGAACTGGGTATGAATTTTAACAGCAGCTGCCCCATCGCGAATTTCTCTGCTCACGTATAATAATATACTTTAGAAGATTTTTTATTTTACTTGTTTTTTTGTTGTTGTTTTTGCTGTGTGTATTAGAAGTAAAATAGCTGTAAGCAGGTAATACACTTAGTTGAATGTTAATCTCTCTTCCCGATGCTCTACTGAAAAGTAAGGCAAGTAAAGGTATTACAAGTATATTATCAAATACATCGGAAAAAATATAAATAAATAAACATTTCTATGACAGATGTTCGAACCTGGACCGCTTTTATTTTTTCACTCATGTTAATCGGTCCGTTGACGTCAAAAGAATTGACCGCTGTTCTAGATATTATGAATTGTGATTAATTATATCTGCACAAAGGTGTCTGCTAATTCAAACTGAATTACCCAGGGCAGGAGGCGAATACGCCCCTTTGCTTACTGTCCCACTGGGTTTCCTCCTTCTACTTTCCAAACTGCTCAAAGTATAGTGCAATGTAGGAATTTCGATCAACTCTAACACACAGAATAAATAAAATAATAAATGCTGGCAACGGAATCGCGGTTTAATTTTCTCTCCTCCAGAAGGTAGCAAGAGACAAGATATTTCATCTGAGTATACAAAATATATAGTGTGGGAGAAGTTAAATTAGGACAAAGGGTTATCGTTTAACAAAATGATTTATTGTCCAAGGCATAAACAACAAAGGGGGAGAGACCAATTTAAATATAATATACACACATCTTAAAAGAGAATCCACATTTACATAAGCTTATATGACCCTAATACTCCCCATCAGCAAAAGTAGTACTAGCGTAATTAAGAAAGATTATTTTTCAGAGAGGAGAAGGTTGAAATTGATGCACATTCTCAGACAGATACATGCGCCAAGCCATGCAGGTACTTACCAACACCGAACACAAAAACAGCAACGCCAGCAGCAGGATGCTGTACGGAACAGCAGGTTCACTAGCGCACCAATATAAATAATAATAATAATAATAATAATAAAACTTTGTTCCGCAGTGTATGGTCTTGTGCCTTAGGTTCAGGGTGGCTATCAGCGGGAACAAATGCACGTGATAGAAGCCCACCTGGCGTGCGAGACAGTCGCGAAGTATAAGTTTCCAGAGAAATTCAAGATATCGATTAAATAGGAAAATTCGCTAAATAATACTTAAAAACGGTTGTTCTGGTGTTCGTTTTGCACAGGGGGATGAGAACTACTGAATGGTTTCAGGTCAAAACAGCACTTCCAAAAATTACAAAAATACTTTTAGCACAAAGTAAAACCGCGAGATGGGTTGTATAACCATTTTATAATGATAAGGGGAATGATAACTAGCTAATAAGCAAGGTAGCAGGAAGGTAGGACATGCTACAATGTCGGATCACAGAATTTGGACAGAGTGGAAAAATACTGTTTCGGGAAAAATAAAAACGTGAGATAGGTCGTTTAACCATTCGTACTACTCAGGGGAATGATATCTAGATAACAGGTAAGGTTACAGAGTTATACGACATGCTACCGGATAAGATCGCAAAATTTGAACAAGTTGGAAAACATTCAATTTCGTAAGAAATAAGATCGCGAAATACGTCATGTAACCATTCGATCTACTCAGGGGAATGATATCTAGCTAATAAGCAAGGTTGCAGAATCCTACAGTACTTCGTGGGGTTAGATCACAAAAGTTGAAAAAAATAGAGGAATGACTACGGTATAGAACAGGGTATTTTTCATATACGTAGGGTAGCGAGTACGAAAGTTACAAGTTTAGAAGCACCAAAATTCGGAGAAAATTACGACGTTACACGTACTAGAAGGTTAACAACTCGTGCACTTAGGGTGATGGAGTAAGCTGAGGACCTTATCTCACACAGTCCACGTGTTCTATGGACAAAGGGCAGACTCCGGAAGTATCGAAAAGTTCCCGAAAAACATCAAATTTACTGACCAAATGAGCATGAAAAACATTTAAACATGTTTCAACTTAGGAAGGAGGACTCTATAGTCAGGGAGTGCAAGGACTCCAGTGAGGACTCGAAATCAAACTTCCGCAAAAGTCATCATGAAATTAGCAAACCAGAACAAAGTTAAATAAAATATCGCCGCTACGCATTGCGGTGATGTTATAGCAAGAACCAGAGACGCGAATGAGCATTTTCAACTTATAATCGAATCCGAACGAAGTTTAGCCATGTGCTCAGAACAGAGCCAACACCAAAAAGCGACTTACCCCGCCAAAGTCCAACCAACGGCTCCTGGGCGCCCTCGTTGTCGCCACTCTCCAGCTACCCAAGGTGGAGGGGGAAACTCTGCAAAAGGTCTAGGCGTTCTTAGGTAGGCAAACTTAACGTGCACACCGGACAAGGGGAGTGGATGGCAACCTTCACTATGCATCTTTGCGAAAGATCTGCATCTGTCTGGGAGTTGGCAAACTTCATCAGCACCAGAGGCAACTGCGCGGCTATCGCTTGTTTAAACTGCTTTTTACACAAGTCCCATTCATTCTGCGCAAGAGGGGTCAGTGGGAATACATCACAGCATACGCCATCACACATGGGGCCTCATACACAAAATAGACATTTAAAATTATGAAACAACAATTATTCCATATTTTGGATTTAAAAAAACTTTGTACATCTGGTATCTCGCATAGTGCAAATGGAGCGTCTAATTACACATAAAAAATGTCTGAAGCCTATCAACATTTATTTAGTACGGATCAAATAAATGGAACACGCTTTATGAACGTGTTTCTCATTAAGTGCTGTTCTTCAGCCGAGAGGTAATACACAAATGAACATGAAGAATGAAAAACATATGCATGGAGTTTAAAACAATGGAGATGTGAAACATGGATAAGGCGATAATTATGATGACATCACAGACCTGACAGGTGATAAAATACTGTAGTCAGTAAAAACGTACATTAAGTCACCAAAACTATGAGCCACGGTGGTGTTAAAACGTACATTAAGTCACCAAAACACTGAAGACACGAAGAACACTGAAGATACTGTAACGTTACGTTTGCGACACTTGTCTGAAGGTGGCAAACGCAGATTAAAGGCACACACTGCCGCACTTGGTACACTGGCACAACACTGTAGAAAGCACTGCTAAAGCCGATGGCGCAGGACCCTGCAGGGTAGAGAGGGGGCGGGTGGGAAGCGCTTTGAAGGGGGTAGCAGTGAGGACGGGAAGGAAGCGTAGGGACTCCAGGGTAGGAATAGGAATAACCAAGCGGGGAGGGGGATGAGGAAGGGGGGAGGAGTAGGAGCTTCATCCATGGGAGGGGGATCAGCGTTGGTAGGACTGGTATATGTCAGGATGGAGGGTGTCATCAGGGAGGGGAACTGGCGGAAGTTACCATGGGAAAGGATATGGTAAGTGTGGAGGTGAAGGAAGGGAGGTGATCAGCGGTAAAGGCGTGCAGAGGACCAGGATAAGCGAGGAAGGGGTGTACCAGGGGACTGTGGGAGTCTATTTTGCTGTTGATGTATAGGATCCAGATGTGTTCAATGTATTGCAGGAGATGGGGAAATGAGGTCATATAGGGGGAGGAAAGCCAGATATGGTAGGCGAGGTGGAGGGCGGGACATTCTAGGATTTGGAGAGTTTTGTTATAGGAAGGGGGCGGAGATCCAGGCGGGGTGGAAACTGCAGAAGAAGGTACGCATGAGGGACCTGTAGGTGGAGGGGTTTAGGCTCCACATCTGGCCGGTAAGGAGTTTGAGGAGATTGAGGTGGGAGAGGACTTTCTGGCTTACGGTGCGGAGGTGTGGGGTCCAGGTGAGGGAATGGTCGATGGTTAGGCTGAGGTATTTGCGGGGTGGGGCTGTGGCGGATGCGACGATTATGAAGTCGGGGAGGCAGAAGGAGGGTTAGGTACGACCTATAATTATTGCCTAGGACTTGTCGAGATTGACGGAAAGGAGCCACCGGTTACACCATGTGGCGAACTGAGAGAGGTGGGACTGGGGCAAAATCTGGATGCAGGCAAGAGAGGGGGCGAGGGCAAGGTAGGTGGTGTCATCAGCGGATATGTGACAAAAGCACCCAGTGACATTTGCATCCAACCCCAAATCTGCGACATTTGCACCCAGTCTGACCTGTTTACTACGTCACGACCTACCTGCAGCCCGTACCCTCCCTAAGCCGTCCCTGTTTTCGCGGTAATGCCACGCCGCCCAGTCCTCGCTCACCGGAAACGCTCTCTCGACACAGTCTGCCTGCAGTCCCGAGGTCCTTGTCCATCTCAGCGGATGACTGCTAACTGTCAGTACGATTATGAAGATCGTAGTGTTCGGTTCGTGCAATTTGTGTATATGTGCCAGCTGGGTACACATTTTCAGCTTTGCCCATTCGCAGTTGTCATATATTCTGTGAATATGTTAATTTTTTTTTTTTCGTAACGTAACCACACATTCGCAAATCATCACTTTTTCGGAAATAAAACCAAAATATTTGTTTCTTCCTTTGGTTTCTAAACGTAACATACAATACTGTAGAACATCCTTTTCATATACAGTAAAAAGGCTTAGAACCAGAATTTAACGGTGTTGATAGTTTTCGACTTCTATCACCGATACATAGGCGATATATCGATGTTCAAACCATCGCTGTTAACATCGATGTTTTGGGGCAAAACGTCGATGTTTTCAAAACGTAGATTTATCGTTTGCATCCCTAGTCATCAGTCTTCTGACTGCTTTGATGCGACCTGCCACCAAATCCTTAGCCAACCGTTTCATTTCAGAGTACCATTGCAACCTACATCCTCAATTATTTGCTTGATGTTTCCATACTGTTTTTCCCCTAGTGATGTAAAATGCCTCGACATTTGCAAGTTGGGGCAAATGCCTAGAATGAATGCTTGGGCAAATGCCCAAAATTCGTAAATACCCAGGCATTTATGGCTTTAAAACATAAACGCAGTACAAAAAATAAAAAATAAAACCGTGGTATTTTGTACAACTCCATAAACTACATATCAAATGCTTCAATTCTCTTCTGTTCTCATTTCCCAGCAGTCCAAGTTACATACAATGTTATACTGCAAACTTATGTTCTGCGAAATTTTGCCTAAAGTCCAGGGCGATGTTTGACAGCAGTAGATTTCTCTTTCCCGTGAATGCCCTCATTGTTTGTGCTAATCTACTTTTTATGTCCCTCTTGCTTCTTCCGTCGTGAGTTAGTTTACTGCAAAGGTAGCGGAATTTCTTGTCTTGGTGTACATTGTGATGAAATTCAAATGTTTGTAGAGCTTATGGGACTTAACTAAGGGGTCATCAGTCCCTAAACTTACAAACTACTTATGAACTAGCTTATACTAAAGACGACACAAACATCCATGCCCGAGGGGGGATTCGAACCCCCGACCGCAGCGGCCGTGACGACCGTGACTGGCACGCCGCAGACCACTCGGCCACTGCGGCCGGCTACAGCACTGCATTGTGATCACCAATTCGGATGTTATTTTCTCGCTACTTTTATTTCTGTTACTTCTTATGACTTTCATCTTTCCTTGGTTTACCTTCAGTCCATGGTCTGTGCTCATTAGTCTTTTCATTCTATTCAACAGACCCTGTAATCTTCCTTCACTTTCACAGATGATAGCAATGTCATTAGCAAATCCTATCACTAATATCCTTTTACCCAGAACTTTTATCAGAGCCTTGAACATCTTTATTTTCTACATTAAGTCTCTTCATTGTGCAAGTTGAACAGTGATGGCGACAGTCCACAACCTTTTCTTACCCCCTTTTTAATCTGAGCATTTCGTTCTTGACTTTCGACGCTTATTGTATCGATTTCGTTCTTATACAAACTATGTATTTTCCGCTTTCCCTACAAGCTTACTCCTATTGCGAAAATCATCCAGCACCTTACATTATCGAAGACTTTTTCCAGGTCACAAATCTTATTAATATGTCTTGGTTGTTCTTTAGGCTCGCTTCCATTATAAATTGCAGCAATGCTATTGCGGTGAAGTACGGCCTTGTGTCAATGCGACCTCACAGCCCTCGGCTCTTCTACCTGCCGAGCAGAGACCGGACGGGGAGATTAGCGGGCCGCCCCTCGACCAGAACTGGGTGCTAATGTCACTGGGTGCTTTTGTCACTGGGTGCTTTTGTCAGGACACCGTCATCAGCATATTGTAGGAGATGGACGGGAGGCTGGGGTTGGGGAATATCTGTGGAGTTAAAGAAGGAGAGGACGGAGCCTTGAGGCACCCTGGCAGAGAGTTGGAATTGCAGACAATGACATAAGAGGGGCGGTGGGTGAGGAAGGATGGAATGAGGTGGAGATAATTAATAGAAAGGGCATAGAACTGGAGCTTGAAAAGGAGATCGGAATGCCATACATGACCGTAGACTTTTTGAATGTCAAGGGATACGAAGATAGCAGAGCGACAGGAATTAAGCTGGACGGGTAGAAGGTAGGTGAGGCGGCGGAGCTGGTCATTGGCAGAGAAGGAGGGTTGGAAGCCACACTGGGACAGGGGCAGGAACTGGTGGCGGTGGAAGTGCTGATGGATATCTCAGGAGAGGATGGTTTCCAGGATCTTGCTGAATATGGAGGTGAGACTGATTGGACAGTAGAATGAGGTGTGGGATCGGGGCTTGTCTGTTTTTGGGAACATGAGAATATGGGAGCTCTTCCACAGGTTGGGGTAAAAGTCATTGAAGAAGAGGATGTTGTAAATGGAAGCAAGGGCTGCATGGAAAGAGGAGAGAGGCTCGGACGTGCCTGTAGGTGACCGACGGCAGTGTTGCGTTTGGTGCAGAGAAAGCCAATAATGTCATGGGCGGTGATAGGCTAGCTCAATTCTGAGGGGAAAATGTGGTCCAAGTACTGGAATCCAGGGGTAAGTGGGGTGGGGAGGAGCTGGAATGGATTCCGACGTAATAATATAATTTCTACTGGAAGTGAAACGCTATGTACAGGCTGACCACTCGCTACGTACTGATAAACTTGTCGGCTACTTGTGAGGGCTGCAGAGGCCGGTGCGGACGGACTCCTGGAGAAGGCATCGGCAGCGCAGGCAGGTGGGAGCTGAGGCGTCCCAGAGGCGGCGGCCGTAATGGCGTGGCTAATTGCGGCGGTCATCGTGCGGCTCTCCAGCGGCGCTGCGATCGCGCGTCCCGAGGGGCCGCGTCCCCACCTGTCTGCAGGCCGGCAACTTCTCGCGAGCGGCCGGAGATTACAGCGCGCCACTACGTTACCGTACTTGAGCACAGAACAGGCCGCTGGTCCTGATGGGTTACCAATTCGTTTTTACACGATGCAAAGGAACTTGCTGCCTTTCTAGCAGCAGTGAACCGAAAGTCTCTAGGGGAACGAAGTGTTCCCAAGGATAACAAGAGTCGTCGATCGGATGCGCAAAAGTATAGGCATGTATCTCTGACGTCATTCAGTTGCAGAATCTTGAAACACACTTTATGCTCGAATTTTATGTCATTCCTGGAGACCGGAAATCTCCTTTGTAGGAATCAACATGGTTTCCGAAAGCAATGGTCATGTGAAACAAAACTATCGCTGTTCATCCACAACTAGAGGGCACTAGACACAGGATCCCAGGTAGACGCCGCGATTCTTGACTTCCGCTAGGCGTTCGATACCTTTCTGCACCGTCACCTGATGAACATAGAGCGAGCGTATGGAACATCAGATCAAGTTTGCGACTCCATTGAGGCGTTTCCAGCTAACAGAACGCAACATGTCGTTCTCAGCGGAGAATTCTGGAGGTGTGATGTCAGGCACAGGAACTTTTCTTTCCGCAGTATTTATAAATGACCTCGTAGATAACATCGGTAGGCTTTTCGCGGATGATGCTGTAGTTTATCAAGAACTCGCAACACTGAAAAAGGATAGCGAAATGCAAGATGATCTGCAGAGAATTGATATATTGTGCATGATATGGCAATTGAGCCTCAACATAAAAGGAAATGTAAAGTGTTGCGTTTACATAGAAAGGAAGCTACTTTATTATATACCAGTGCAATAGCAGGATGCACACTGTAAGCAGTTATTTCAGTAAAATATCTGGGAGTAGTCATAAGGAGCGATCTGAAATGGTACGACTATATAAAATCACTCGTGGGTGAGACAGCTGGCAGACTGATTACAAGAAACTGCCGAAAGCGAAGTCTGTTAACAAAGTAAAGGGTGAGTCTGAAGTCCCTATACATATTGTACTTAAACAAATGTTAGTAACCAATATGTAATGGCACTGAAACTTATGTTACAATAGGACATAATTCCAGTACATTTAAATGTGACCACCTTGCTTGTCTAGGCACACCCCTTAGAGCGAAAAACCTGCCCAAACATGTCTGGGGTAGTCTCAGCAGCTGCGGCTCGAATCAGCAGTGTTAAGTGTTCAGTGCTGGGGATCTTTACCTGGTATACCTTTAATTTTATTAACCCCCATGCAAAAAAAGGCTAAGGATGTCAAGAGAGTGGGGTGCCCACATCCGTGGAGAGGCACGACCAATCTATCTGCCAGGAAATGCTTGATTCAGATAATCCAGAACAATAAGGGCAGAATGGGGTGGTGCACCATAATGTTGAAAAACAACAGTATCCATAATCCCATCAGATATCAGCTGGTGTTCCAAGAACTGTTCCAATATGTCTAGGTATGTGCTTCCAGTAACGGTATGTTCTGGAAGAAGAAGGTCCCGTACACTGTTGACCTCGTTATACCTAACCACACATTTAATTTTGCCGTGTCCCGTTGCCACTCCTGCAACACACTTGATTGTTCGTCTGTCCAGATCCTACGGTTGTGTCTGTTCACATGTTCATAGGTATAAAATGTAGGTTCGTCACTGAACAAGACATTCTGCAACAAATTATCATTTTCCACATCTTGTAGCAGGTCATGACAAATAACAAAATTAAATATTGTACGATGAATGTAGTAGACAGGCTGGGCTAGTCAGGGTCGTTGCTATTGTATAGAGTCATCTTTGGAGTAGTTAGCTCGCTGGTAGCGTAGTGGCGCACGGCGAAAAAGTTGGAGAGTGTCGCTCGAAGCGGCCGGTCGGTGCGGCAACAGTACGTGGGGTCTACGGAGGAAAAAATTGATTTGGCACAAAAGTTACGGTGATTGGGCAATTTGCATTTACACAGCAAGTTGTAATAGTCAAGAGGAAAGCTGTGGGCCCGAAGAGTTTGTCCGACGCCAAGACGAATTTGCTGTTGTATGCCAACAATGTCTGCACCACGCCATATCGTCCTCATTCGAAGTAAGATCGAGCTAGCAACTAATTAACTTGCATGTACGACTAGCCAGAGTATGTTTAAGAATGTTGAACTGTTCCGCAAAACCACAAATGTGTATATCTCTGACAAAAGGCAGTTTTAGAATTTTGGAACAATTTTATGCTCGAGTATTTCTGCAGACCGAAAACCTCTATTGTAGGAATCAACATGAATTGCGAAACCAAAGATCATGTGACACGCAGCTTGATCTACTCATCCACGATATCCAGTAAAGAAGTGAATATAGGCTCCCAGGTAGATGCCATATTCCTAGACTTTCGGAAGGCGTTCGATACGTTTATGGAATATTGAGCAATTAACAGTTATAAGCACTAGAAATATCAGACCAATGTGTGATTGTATTGACGAGTTTCTTGAGAACAGAATACAGCATGTCATTTCCAAAGAGAAAATTCTTCTGGTGTAATTTCTGCGATACCTTAAGAGAGTTCTATAGGACCGTTGCTTTTCACAATATGTATCAATGGCGTAGTAGCTAGGTATTGTGACGTGTGGCAGTTTCATTACCGATGTATACTTTATGTTACATAACTTGATTCATTCGTGGCCACAAATGAAAAATTCTCTTGCTGTCAATGGCTGTGCAATCCTGAAATTAATGATGTGATTGCAACAGTGTATTAACTGTAAAATACAGTTGATCAATGTGATGAAACTTATGCTACTTTCACACGTCTTATGATCTGAATATCGCTCTTTGAAGAGTCGAAAATAGTTATCAAAAAACTTAAATTAGCCACCTCGTTCTTCAGGGTCTTGCTTGTGACTTCGCGGAATGTCCGTTGAGTCGCGCAGTTAGTGTAAGTAATGATATTTTGTGGGAAGACAAATGCCTGACCGACAGTGGGCTGTGGCAAGGGGCTGGAGCAGCTGCCATACAGCCCAGGTAGCAGTGTGTTACACCAAGCAGCCAGTCGGTCGTTTGTCCAAATCGACAGAATCCATGAAAGGCCCAAGGTTTGTACTCAAGACTAATGGAGGATGTTAGCCCAGTGTTTCTTAAGCGTGTGTCTGGAGGACACACCACTAAAACAGAATAAATTAAAATATTCTGTAAAGTTATTTACCGTCATCATTTAAGACATCTACGATGTTGAAATAATTAAGCACATCTCATTATTTTGAAAATAATTTTAATACATCAAAAATTACAAATGTTTATGACTTCTACATCAAAATATAGAAAAATAACTTCCAAATTACCAACTTTGGTTTAGATAGTAGGTTGTCTCAAATTCTCATCATGAAAGGGTCACACTACATTAAGAGATCATAATACTCTCCACAGTAACAATGAAAATACAAGCAGCATGATTTTCCTCCCCTATATTTAATTTAGTCTCTCAGTTCATTGTACGATTTGACAGTAATTTACTTAAATATTATATGGCATGGGCGGTCAAGCTCATGAAAGATGGGTTGTCTATTTACTGATTTCAGACTTTATGTAATGCTAATTTATAGTTCTCGGGGGACTGACATTAATATTTTGTGTATTTAAATAATGTTATATTGGTAAGGAATTGGTTTCAGGTGGTCAGTTTTTACTTACAGAAATATCTCACGTTAATATGTATACTATTTTTCAGGGGATGGTGATCATCCAATAAGGAAGCGGTCGAGTGTGTGTGTGTGTGTGTGTGTGTGTGTGTGTGTGAGAGAGAGAGAGAGAGAGAGAGAGAGAGAAAGAGAGAGAGGAGGTGAATGAAGAGGTGAGGAAAAAAGAGAACTCCATGTCCAGTCTTGGCAGAAGATGGACCCTACTGGATAATAAGAGTGATTCGATTGGATAGATAGCAGCGAACGGTCGCTTCTCAGGACTCTAAATTTGGCGAGATATTGAGTATTCTCAATATATACAGACTTTCTGTGTTTCTTAAGGTTATTATTACTTAGTTGGGGAAAGTGCTACAATTTTTTATTGTAGGCAATGTAACTCTTTAACCATTTAATTCAATTTATAATTAATTTTTCATCTAATCACTACCAATAAGGAACGAATGTGAATGAATAAACCTTATTCTGGAGTGATTCCCGATGATTTACGAAAATAACAGAAAACATAAATCACAATAGCCTGAGGCATGTTTGAACGGCAGTCCTCCTGAATGCGAGTCCAGTGTTGGACAAACTAGTTCCCTTCTTTATTTCTTTGGGCCACTACAGGACACGGTTACCTTCTGTTGCGCTGCGATAAAAAATTTTTCATTCTGTTATAACTATGTTAATATATTTTCTATGTTTTATTGTTGTTTTTGCTAAAATAGATCATCCCTGAGACTTGTTAAAAGTGGGTGTGTCACAGTAGGCTATATTCGGGGTGGGAGTTGGCGCGTGGGCAGTAATGGACTGCTACGCCGGTGCAGGCTGCTTCCCGCGTCCTCGCTGGCCTCCTACTAATGGAGGCAGGCGTCCCAGCAACCGCCGGGTAGTGCCGCCAAACCGCACGGGACCTCCGGTACGTCAGCAGCAAGCGCCGGGGGCTGACGCTAGTTGTCTACGTCAGCGCTACACCGTTCACTGCCGCGCTGCGTGGAAACTATTGAGCTCAGATAGTCATAGGCACCGAAAGCTGGCTAAATTATGATGTGGGTGAGTTCATAAATATTTGGTGAGGCGTGGAATGTATATCGGAAAGACTGATCGGACACAATTGGAGAGGGAGTTTTCATTGCTGTGGACAAAGGTATAGTTTCTACTGAGGTCGAGGTTGAGAGAACCTGTGAAGTTATCCGGGCGCGTATAACAGGTCTAAGAGAAGTAGAGTTAATAGCTGCGTGTTTTTACCGACCCCCAGTGCTGCTGTAGCAGTTTCAGAGTTATTCAAAGAAAGTCTACGCCAGATAGTGCGTAGGTATCCGGGCCATGCAATATTAATCGGGGGGAGACGTCAACCGTAAGAGCATAGAGTGGCCCCTCTGTAGTTTCATTTCAGGCGGTACTGACAAGCAGTCTTGCCAGCTACTTTCGGACACATTATCCAAAAACTGTCTTGAGCTGTTAAACTGGCAACCCACACGCAATGGAAATATTTCAGACCTTATAGCTACGAACAGGCGTGACCGTATTAACGATGTCTGTGTAGAGACAGGAGTTAGTGATTATGATATCGTCATAGCGTCAATGGTGACCAAAGTTCATGAACCAATCAAGAAGGCTAGGAGTGTGTTTTTGTTAGGAAGAGCCGATAAGCAATTGTTTGGATCGCACTTAGAAAATGAATGGATATCGTCCAGTTCCGGTACAATGGGTGAATTGTGGACTAAATTTAAATAGATTTAAAATAAAGGCTAGAGAAATATGTGGCTGTAAAGTCGATTAAGGATGGAAAAGATCCACCGTGGTATAATAATAATGTTACAAAGCTACAAGCTACTGAGAAAGCAAAGGCTGTTGCACTCTCGGTCCAAAAAAGTACACGCAAATGATTAGTAGAGATTCGTGCGTCTATAAAAAGATCGATGCGCGAAGCATATAATAATTACCACAGCCATACCTTAGCAAAACATCTTTCCGAGAACCCGAAAAGTCTGGTTCTATGTAAAATCGATAAGCGGTTCGGAGCCCACTATCCAATCACTCGTTGATCATTCCGGGGCAGTAATAGAGGGAAGCAAACGAAAAGCTGAAGTTCTAAATTTAACCTTTAAGAAATCTTTCACGCAGGAGGACCGCAAAAATGTAGTATCATTTGATCAACGTACTAACTCCGAAACTGAGGAAATAGTAATAGGTATTTCTGGTGTAGAAAAGCAGCTGAGAGAGCTAAATACGAAAAAGTCTGCTGGTCCGGATGGAATACCAGTTCGGTTTTATAAAGAGTATTTTGCGGCATTAGCCCCTTACTTAGCGTGCATTTATCGCGAATCTTTAATTCAGCGCAAAGTTCCTAGTGATTGAAAAAAAGCGCAGGTCACTCCCGTTTATAAGAAAGGAAAGAGAACTGACCCACATAATTACAGGCCAATATCGTTGACATCACTTGCCTGTACTAATTTGGAGCATTTTCTCAGTTCGAATGTAGTGAATTTTCTTGTACGCAAAAGCTTCTTTCTGTGAATCAGCATGGGTTTAGGAAACATCGTTCATGTGAAACTCAGCTTGCCCTTTTCTCACATGACATCTTGCGAGCCATGGATGAAGGGCAATTGGAAGATTTCAAAAAGGCGTTTGACGCGGTGCTACACTGCAGACTGCTGACGAAGATACGAGCGTATGATACAGGTTCACAGCTTTGTGACTGGCTGAAGACTTCCTAAGTAATAGAACGCAGTACGTTGGTCTCGACGACGACTGTTCATCAGAGACGAGTGTATCGTCAGGCGTGCCCCAGGGGAGTATGACAGGACCGCTAATATTTTCCATCTATACAGGGTGTTACAAAAAGGTACGTCCAAACTTCCAGGAAACATTCCTCACACACAAAGAAAGAAAATATGTTATGTGGACATGTATCCGGAAACGCTCAATTTTCATGTTAGAGCTCATTTTAGTAGTTCTCTTTAAATGTAAATTGAAATAATTCGTGCAGACAATTGTCAAATGGGCATCTGCCAACTCCGCATTTGTAAACATTGCACTGACTGCAAAACCACTTTCGTGATGAACACTAACTAGTTGATGTTACGTACTGATGTGCTTGATGATAGTACTGTGGAGCAATGAGTCGCATGTCAACACAAGCACTGAAGTCAACATTACCTTCCTTCAATTGGGCCAACTGGCGGTGAATCGAGGAAGTACAGTACATACTAACGAAAAGATTGGGTATTTTGACAACTGTCTGCACGAATTGTTTCAATTTACATTTAAAGAGAAATACTAAAATGAGCTCTAACATGGAAATTAAGCGTTCACGGACACATGTCCACATAACATATTTTCTTTCTTTGTGTGTGAGGAATGTTACCTGAATGTTTGGCCGTACCTTTTTGTAACACCCTATATAAATGATCGGATGGACAGAGTAACTTGTAATTTTGCGGCTGTTTGCTGATGATGCTGTAGTGTATGGGAGGGTGGCTTCTTTAGTTGACTGTAATAGCATGCAGCATAACTTCGATAAAATTTCTAGTTGGTGCGAAGAATGGCACCTAGCTCTCAATGTAGAAGAATGTAAGGTGGTGCGCATGAGTAGGAAAAACAATCCCAAAATGTTCTAATACAGCATTAGTAGTGAGCTTCTTGACGCAGTCGCGTCGTTTCTAATAGCTAGGCGTAACACTGCAGAGCGATATGAAATGGAACAAACATGTAAGGACAGAATTTTGGGAAGATGTACTTCATCCGTAAAGGAGACGGCGTATAAAACGTTTCTTGAGTATTGCTCAAGTGTTTGGGACCCGCAGAAGAGCAGTTTAAACCAAGAGATAGAGGCAGTTCAGAGGCGAGCAGCTAGGTTTGTTACTGGTAGGTTCGAAAAATGCGCGAGTGTCACGGAGATGCTCTGGGAACTCGAGTGGGGATCGTTGGAGGAAAGACGACGTTCTTTACGAGAAATTCTGTTGAGGAAATTTAGAGGGCCGGAATTTGAAGCTGAGTGTAGTACGATCTTCCTTCCGCCTACTTACATTTCGCGTAATGATCACAAAGACAAGATAACAGAAGAGAAATTAGGGCTCGTGCGGGGACATATAGCCATTCTTTTTTTCCTCGTTCTCTTTGGGTATTGAATAGGAAAGGAAATTCCTAGAAGTGGTA
Source organism: Locusta migratoria (assembly GCA_026315105.1). Lineage (NCBI taxonomy): Eukaryota > Metazoa > Arthropoda > Insecta > Orthoptera > Acrididae > Locusta > Locusta migratoria. The sequence continues at coordinate 769,777,396 of CM048744.1, forward strand.
CAATGTACCCGCCGCCACGCACCTTACGGTGGGTTGCAGAATATGTATGTAGATGTAGATGTATATAGTAGTACATGTATGACAAAAACATTACTAGCTTTGTCACATATTTTTGTTTTTATACTAGCGGTAATTGCCCGGGTGCGTATTTACTTCTTTTTTATGCGTGTCCAACTCCTTCCGTATCTGTCCATCGCTTTCTGCACGACTAACAACGCATTTCAGTTTCGTTTTCATACAGCTCAGTCCTTATGACGACTTATTTCGAGAACTACTCATACGTAACCTACAATTATATAATTCTCGTTGTTCGTAGAGTGGAATATAAAGAAACTGTGTGCGGAATGTGTTGTGAATGGAGGTGGTAGTAACGACGAACAAAATTACAACGTCCTGCAGAATGGGACACGGTTTCATGCGTTTTTGTTTTTGAGACATATCTCCGGAACTATGTGTCGTACTAAGATGTAGTTTCGGATAAATTGACCCGCACATATATTTAGTAGCGTGGAAGTAACATTCTGTAACGTCAAGGGGAATGCTGTATTGCGTAACCAGCGGAATAACAGTAAGAGATAATGTTACTCGATCGTTTTAAACTGTGTGTAAAATTTTACACAAGTCGCTATGTACTATTATCTCTACTTTCACGCTTCATACGGTGCCTAGTACGCCTTGTTTATGATGTCATATCTCCTAAACTATGGTTCGTAGAGAGGTTTTAGCCCTATAGCGATGGATTCATGAGCATAAGGAATATTAGTACCAAATTTGTATCGCTTTAACTATGAGTTGTAGGTTGTTCTTAGCCCAACAACTAGGGCTGTCTGATAGTAAGTAATATGTGAAGCAAGGTTGCTTGAAATCACACACACAAAGACACACACACACACACATTCACAAACACACAAACACAAACACAAACACATGTTGGACTGTTGAATGAAGCCTTTGGTTCGGCAGCAACAACTGTAAAAGCAGGCTAAGAATTTCGCCCGTGTAGTTTTAACCAACTGATTGCTTGAAAGTTGATAAAAACTTCCCAGAGATGCCGTCTTTTGGAAACAATGATAGCGAGGAATCTTCTTCAGAAGAGATTTCGAGTGAGACGACAGTACGAAATCTACAAGTAGGGCTCACCCTCTTCTAGATTTACACAGGAACCCTTCTGTTCGAGGTAGAATAGAAGTACAGAATGCCATTGCAACCACTAGTAGCACTTATAAGCGACAGATAGAGTAGTCGAACGGTCTAGTAAAGAAGCAAAAGTCAGGTAAGACAGCTTCATTTCCCAAAGGCAAAGAAAACAAACGATACTGTTCACATTTCCGGTTTTGTTGGGTGTCTCATGTAAGAAGACGAAACAGTATCTCCTAATTGACCAATAAAACACAGGTATCCCAACAGTAATGAATGTTCCAAAAGTATTGGTTTTGCGCATTAAGGGCTAAGTACTTAAATATCATGTATGTCTGATAAATATGTTGAAATACAGCTTTTTTAAAATTTCAGTTATTTTTCACGTTTTGCTCATGGTTTTCAATTGTGGTCGAATTTAAGCAACTGAAATCCCAAATGAAGTAACCGGTTATCTGATGGAGACATTTTACATACTTCTAAATTTTAATTTTTATGTCTTTAAATTATGTATTTATTCAAAATGTAATACTACCTGACGAGAAGTGCAACATGTTGTGCTTTTATTTCAATTAAATGTATAATGAAGGGTTAGGGTAGTAAAATTGAAATAGGTCTTATGAAACTTTAAGAAAAATATGTATTCCTCGGTTAGGTAGGAGTGGCACGTCTGCCTGAGTTGCTCATTGATTGTCGCGGTACTGCTGTGGTGCAAGGTTAAGCGGAAGGTATAAGGCTTTACGGGGCCGCGAAGAGTCATGGTTAGAAATGGTCTCTGAACAGGTGCACAAAGAGTGGACTCCAGAAATGGGGAGTGAGAATTATTGATACTTTTATTTGATTTTCTTTGATTATATGATTCACGTCTTTTATTTGATCATTTTGATTAGCTGATTCAGACAGAATGATGATCTAACGATGACAAGATAAACAGGCTTTGCGTTTTGTAGAACGTTTGAGGCAGACGACGTTAAGTTAGTGATTTTATTTTATTTTATTTCTTTATTTTTTTTAAAATTTTTTTGAGAAATTGGTATTTCTTTATTATTGTTTTTAAATACATATAATGGGTCGTGACTTGATTGAATTGAATATTGTAGTGTCAGGTTTAATTGAATTGAGGAAGTAATTGTTCATATTACGTGCAAATGTCGACACTGCCAAATGTAGTGTAGAAAGTCAAACCCCAACAGTGTAACGTACATGATTTTCCTTCCCTGCCAATTTTTTTTTTAGATTTATAGGAACTTGATCTTTCTTTTTTGAAGTCTCACATTGCACATGAGTGAGGTTAGTAGGTACATTTGGCTTGCAGATTTAATATTGATTTAGAACAGTCATATAATGGCAGCTAGTCATATGATTAAAGCAGTTTTTTATTTCTGAAATCAGTGTTAGTTACAGATAAACTCTAAACATGCTGCCAACATTTATACTAATCAAGCAATACCTGCTTATTACATTTTCAGCGAATAATTTCACGAAAATAGAATCAATAAGACTAATCACAATTTCCAACAGATCAACTACCTCTGCAGACAGTTACACTTTCGTCTAGAATTATTTCACAAATAAAGAAACACAGATTTGAGTTTCATGATGTTTGTGATATTTTGAGGAGAGTGCATTTACACCCTAAATTTCAGTGCAAAGTCAAGGCAGGCTACGAACCATTGTTTAAATCATACTGCGTGTATTGTGTACTATCTACCATAATTTTCATAAAATATTTTTTCTAGTAACTTTTAGCTGGCAACCTCAGCTTACAAGGCACTCTCCGAGGTGTGACAACATGCGTTGGTTTGTGGTTAATTAAACGTTTTCAGCATTTCTGGATTTCTTCGTAGCCCTTAGCAGTAGCAATGGTCCTTAATGGGTCCTGAACGAATCACCACTCTTACTAAGGGCTACGAAGAAATACATAAATGCTGAAAAAGTCCAAACACAGACCAACGTACGGTGTTATACCACTAAGAGGCCTTATATCTAAGTATGCCCTGCTAAGGGGTGAAACGCGTCATTGAACACTCTGGAACCAAGACGGCTTTTATTGAAGAAATATTGTTTAAAGTGCAGTTTATGCGGCAGCGGCTAGCCGTCGCGCTCGCTAGGTTGGGAACGGCTGAGCAGCCAATCAGAAGTCGTGCTGCCGCGGCCAATGAGATTGCGTGTTTCATGACGAGTAAATTTGGCGTCAATTTCGAAGTTTATTCGAGGATATCGGTGCGGCGTTTGTGTGATTGTAATTGATTTCCCATGTGTAAGAGATTTTTTAGATAATTGTCGTATTACGGACATAAGTGACCTATTATTAATACACCACAGCAGTCAAACATGTTTTATTTGTTTTATGACCAGTACGAAGCAATGATCATTTTACGTGAAAGTTAAGTTAGGTATAGGTTAAACAAGAAGTTTATTATTTTTTTTAATTTATTTTTTATTTTTTTATTTATTTTTTAGTATGTGAGGGCGCGTAGCGCCCGATTCTCCGGTTCAAAACCACTCAATCAATTCACAGTTGTACGATATATATATATATATATATATATATATATATATATATATATATATATATATATATATATCAGTCCGAGCTACCTCGATTGCAAGCATTCGTGGAAATTATAGCAATTACTTTCACTGATCGGACAAGGGTACATACAAGAACCTGTCAACCATAGAGCAGATATAGCATGTTTTATTTATTTTATGATATATTCGAAACAGTGATCAAGTGACATCCATACTGATAGCAACTGTAACTTGTATATCGGCAGAAACTTTTGCATACACCGCTTCGATTTGTTTACATAGTACAATTGTAACGGTCTTTCTTATTGGCCGCGGCATCGCGACTCCTGATTGGCTGCTCTGCCGTTCCCAACCTAGCGAGCGCGACGGCTAGCCGCTGCCGCATAAACTGCAGTTTTACCGAAATATTTAACATTAGTTGCTGTATTGCATGAACTGGAAATCATTTTATAAGAACAACATTTAGTTTACTTACGTGTAAATTATGACACTCCAGCTTGGCAAACGATACGCGCTAGATCAGTTATGCGCGGCGCCGGCAAACCTTGTTTCAGGTGGCGGCCAGCCGTCGGTTGTGGTTTCAATTTTTCGCCGCCGCCGCCGCCGATGACAAACAGAGGCCATCCAGCGCCGGATGGCTTTGATCCCCGCTCCGGCCGCTCCTCATAATTGGCTTTCAATGTGCAGGCCTGGCCAGCCGCAAAATCGCATCTTTCTGCTCGTTAGGCGCGCCTGGTTGACTTTTGATGCCGTTATTATGCGGCGCGACCGATGCGCCTGGCGGCACCGCAAAACATCCGATGCCCTCCCCTCCCCGCACCGAAACAAAGTCACGGGCGTTTCCACGGTAGAAAAAACACTGCAAATGTGCATCTGCAGTAATTACTATACCGGCCATAATTCGTCCACAGTCAGCCAGTATATGTTCCTAATAGAACCACACATTTCGTTTTATAAATTAGCCTGAACACTATATCGACACAGAATTACTGGAGCGTAACTATTACATCAAGAGAAGAGAGACTACTAATGTTCTTACTGCTCAGACATATCTATTACTTAACATTTGTAAATGTATAATATACAATGATCACAAGATCCTAATAATTGCATTCTAATGCACGCACTAATAACAAAGGAATGAGTAACAAAGAAGAAAAGTGGTGCAATCATATAAAGTTAGCTTTAAATTTCAATATGTATGATATTTCGTGATAGGAGAAAGAAGAAAGTAGAAAGAAATAGATGAAGCTATCAACTCTGCATCTTGCAGAGGTAATGGGCAAAGCTAATATCTTAGTTCAGTAGAACTAAATTCCATAAAGCCACGAAACAACACGATAATCTTCACATCATATTTACTGCAATATATTTGATTCTATTATTACATACAATTAACAGTGATCATGTAATAATCTTTTATAATTTTTCTAATTTATAAAGAGCTGGATATCGTTATTAGTCTGGAAGTACTATATCGTCTGTGACCAACACATCGATATATCGTCGTATTTTTGACTCGTAACTTACATTATGAAGACTCACGTCCTTGTTATTTGCCAGTTCATAGTTCTAATTTGACTCGAAAACATGGCGACTTGACTTGTTTTACGTGAAATTCCCAACTGTGTCCTTTATGGATTTATGTGATGAAAGTTAACATTTAACTGAGTATACTGGTGAAGAAAGCTATTATAAAAATATGTCACTCCTAAATGCCTTATAAAAGTATTAAATAATTAATGAGTAACGAAGAAATTGGTTTCGAGCAGTTAATACCTACGCGTACACTAGTCATTGTCCCTAGACCCTTACAGAAATTAGCTCTTAACTCTATGAAGAAAAGCAAAATTTCGTCTGTTCACTACGAAACTGAGCTACTATTTGTTTCTGCGTAATCCACCTGCTGATAATTCTAATATCTAATAAACAGCAAGTTGCAAAGTCTTTAAATGTTTAAAATTAACATAAAAAGAGGAGAAGTAACATCAGAAAGTGCTTCTATAGTTTACAAGACTGCATAATGAGGTCCAAAAACGGTAATTTTGCAAGACAACATATTGTGCCTGAAAGAAACGTATTTCCGGTATCACTATCAGACCAGTCATTTTCGGATTATGGTGTCACACAAGGATCCATCTTTCAGTCATTGCTTTTTCTTGTGTTCATTCATGACCTGTTATCAGTAACACTTTCAGATGAAGAGTTCGTTTTGTTTGCAGATGATAGAAGTATCGCAATAAACAGCTGGTCGAGCGTGGTTCTAGGAAAGTTCATGATATTTTCATCAACAATAATAATTGGTTAAAAGCCAACTCATTGAAATTAAACTTTGAAAACACTCCATGCAGTCAAGGACATGTAAGAGGTTTCCATCCAGGCATTAAGTATGAAGAGAAGCAGATAGAAGAGGTTGAAAGTATTAAATTCTTGGGATTACAACCTGATAACAAATTCAGTCGGTAGGAGAACACCACAGAACTGCAGAAAGGACTTAAAACAAATATGTATTTCCAATTCGAGTGTTATCAGACGTAGGAGACAAAACATGAGGGAAAAAAAAAAAAAAAAAAAAAAAAAAAAAAAAAAAAAAAAAAAAAAAAAAAAAAACCCTTACTTATTTTTCTTACTTTCATTCCATAGTGTCATATTGTATAATTTTTGGGGTAACTCATCAAGTCGAGCAAACGTTTTCAGAGTCCAAAAGCTTGTAATAGGTATTTTTTGTGGAGTGAATTCATGGACATCCTGTAGAAGGCACTTCAAAGAACTAGGTATACTAAGTACTGACTTTTTGTATATTTATTCCTTAATGAAATTTGTGATAAATAATATATCTCCTTTTCCAACACCTTAATTCCTGATCTTTACCGTTGTCACAAATGATAACATATTGTTTTGCTCTGCCAGCGTTCTCCTTTTCTTACGACCTACACCTACACCTTCATTTGTTATTGTTATAAGTAATAAGAACGAAAGGCGAATGCCTTTTTGGGATTCTGTCTTTGTCCTGGGTCATGATTGGATCTTTTCAGATGTCTACACGATCATGTAAGTGTGTGTGATGATATTTTTTTAACAAATTTGGAAAGAACTCAGATGGACATACCTTCGTTCTTATACCACTAATTAAGACTCCTTTCCTTCAGTAATTCTATTATGGTGATAGTAATGTATTTTTATTGCTTTTGTGTGATGTGGGCATTGTTGGACGTCTTATTTAAAATTAATTAAAAATGTTCAAATGATTGTACAGCTTATGGGACTTAACTACGGGGTCATCAGTCCCTAAACTTACAAACTACTTATGAACTACTTACGAACTAGGACGGCACAAATATCCATGCCCAAGGGGGGATTCGAACCCCCGACCGCAGTGGCCGTGCAGACCGTGACTGAAGCGCCTGAGTCCCCTCGGCTACCGCGGCCGGCAAAATTAATTAGATTTGGCTTCAATACTGAATTAAAAATAATTAACTTGCTCAGAATATATTATCAGTGGCATTTACAAATCATTATATAAGTTTGTGATAGAATATTTACGCCATTGAAATCAAATTTGACTCTTTTTCAGACTCAGATGTACATACTAAGCCATGCATAGACAATCGTAAATCATTCTCGACGGCAAATTGTACCTTTCAATAGAATCAGAAGTATAAAGAATTAGCGTGAGTGTGCTTTTTAACATCCAGTGGGTACAGTTTTGTCGATTATAGCGTTACTCACCAACTAACTTAACCGTTGAGATAGAAAATATTCCATTGAAAATGGCGCTTTATCTGTGCGATTTATTAACAGTCATATTAAAAATCATTCCACTTCAAAATTATAAATTCAGAACATTAATACCGGATCAAATTATTTATTTTTGAAGTTGGCTCTGCTGAAATACGTGAACTTAATGATTTACCAGTAATTGACACTATATATTACATACAATATTAGGAAAAGAAACTATCTACACAAGGACTTATTTTAGTTTAAAAAGGTTCTACTACTGAGGAAAACACATTTTCAATCATTTACCAACAATCATAAAAGAATTAGCAACAAATAAAGATCATTTTTAAGGGAAACCCGAGAAACTTACTACTCCTACTTCATTGACGAAGTTTTAATAGAACCAAATATATATGGACAAGTTCTACATCCATTAGGATCTCCTCAACTTGGATCTATGAAACGAACAAGTAATCTCATATAATTAACCATGGAGGTGTAAACAACTGTGTGCCAAGAGCCATCGGAATAGAAAAGCCGTAATATGTACCTGATGCTGCATAAACTAGTCACTTCAATTTCATTAGAAAAATATATCATATTTGCACTCCAAGTGTGATAATTCGGTCATGTAATACTGAAACCAAAAGTTTCTCTATCACCCGCCGAAGGTGCATAACCGGACCTATTACCACAAAGTCTCCCATTATCTATAATGCTTATTTTTTTTCTAGTCGTGTGATCATCTCACGAGGGGCATTTCGTACGAAGTGATATGTTGTTCTATTCTTGTTGCAATTTATGTTCCTGAATTTTAAAAGTCAACCTTTTCGTGATTCACAACGTCACCTTCCAGCGTCTGCTTCTACTGCATATCTCTATAACGCTCTCGTACTTGTTAAACTATCCCGTGAAGAAAAGCGCAGTCTGCGGTTGGTCTGCAGTATCTTTTCTGTTAGCCCAAGTAGGCAAGAGTCCCAGACTGACGAACAGCTCTCTTGCAATGACTGTTACGCAAGCCACTTCATTCGTACACGAATTATATTTATTTAAGATTCTTCCAATGAATCTCAGTCTGACATTTTCCTGTAATCAGTTTCATGGATCAATCTACTTTAAGTTGCTCTATGCGGTTACTCTTAGATATTTTACGGTTGCTAATGTTTTCAATATACATCGTTAGAGTTACAACCGAACTAAACGGGTCTTTTGCTCTACCTATTAAGAATACATTGCATTTACTTATGTTCCTATTTATTTGCATTTGCCTGGACCAATGATCCATCTAATACTCTAAACGTCTATCTGAATTCCACTATAGTAAGAATAGTTTCGGCGGTTCCGAAGTCATCCAGTAAAACATTTACAAATATTGTGGACCATACTGACTAGCAATAGTCTCGAAAATTACAAACGTTGATTTCGCCTCTTAAAGTTAAAGCATTGAGATCTATTTGCAACAACCACCTAAATCGAGACAAATCTGGCTCAGTACACGGTAAGCTTCTACTCACTAATCGACCTGTGTATCTGTGTCAAATGCCATGAGCAATTTAAGGAATATGTGCTAGCCTAAGCACTCTACAGGCGGATTCTCGGTGTAGCAAAATTGTTTTCTACGAACGGTCTATGTCGGGATCAACATACATCTGAGGACGCCTTCTATATGTGAAACAAGTTATTAATATTTGTAGATAAAAAAAGCAGCTAAGACTGTGTCTTTTCAATAAAGTTACCGATTGAATTATTTGTAATTAATCTTCAGTGCTCAGGACGGATAATATATTTCACTGTTAATAAAAAAGAAAAGTTCAGTTTTAGGAGGTGATGGTCTAGGCTTAAAAGTCAGTCAGTCATTGAGGTTTCTTCAACTTCTACAATGATTTATTATTGAGGAGATCGAAGAGTTGAGTATTTTTTGTACAATAAACTGTAGTTGCGCGGTCTGAGACGCTATGTCATGGATTGAGTGGAAGCTCTCATCAGAGGTTCGAGCAATCGATCGGACGTGGGTGAGTGTGTTGGACTTAGCTAAAGTTGGCCTTAGCATAGGGGTGTTTTAAATGGTATGTAATGACCTCAAAAGTTTGGATCTGTCTGAATTAAAAGAAAAAAAGGACGAAAAAGAGTCCCTTGACTGAAAGGTGAAAGGAAACGAATAGCCCATCTTCTCCGTTAGTACCTCGCTTAGCTAAGCAGTGTGCTACTCAAATGAGCAGCCAGGTGGGGATTAAGACGATATGAATGCGGGAGGATAGCTCATGGGGCTTTCCATTTTGAAAATCTTTAGGGAAGTTAACTGTCAACAGTGTATCAAGAATTCCAAATTTCAGGCATTACCTGACACCATGGATGAGGCAGTGGCTGACAGCGTGTACTTGAAGACCGAGACAGTGGTAACAGGCAAGCTAAACTGCGAGAAACAACTGCAGAATCAATGTAGGACGTACAACGAACGGATCCGTTGCGGTAATGGGCTGTGGCAGCAAACGAACGACCCGAGTGCGATTGCTAACGGCACGATATTGCCTGCCGCGCCTCTCCTAGGCCTGTGCCCATAACTATTGCATTACAGACAGATGGAACACCATGTCTTGGTGGGATGTTTCTCAGTTTAAGTTGAAAAAAGCTGATTGTAAGGTTCAAGTATAGCGCAGACCCTACAAAGCTGTGGACTCAAATGATCAACAAGAGATTGTACAAGCTAATGTCCGCCCCATAACTGTGTGGGCTGTTTTTACATGTAATGGAGTGGATCGTCCTGTGCAAGTGAACTGATCACTGCTTAGAAATAGTTATATTCTGGTACATGGAAACCTTTTGTAGCCATTCAAGGACTTGATGTTCTCAAACAATACAGATGTGGCTAAAATAGGAAGTACAGGCAACCAGACAGCTGAGTACTGTTGCAACTGCTGGTACTATATGGTTTCATGAGTCATCTGCAGTTAAATTTTGACAGGAAGTGCAAATTGGCTGAACAAGAGTGGCTCGAGGACAAAAGCAAAACTATAGAAGAACTATAATTAAGGGAAAGATAGATACTGGCTACAGGAAAATAAAAGAGTAATTTCGAGACAAGAGAAGCAGCTACATGAATATCGACAGTTTAGATGGAAAACCATTTCTAATGAAAGAATGGAAAGTTTGAGGTAATAAGTAGCGGCTTTATACAAAGGAAATGTACTTGAAGACAGTATTCAAAAAAGGGAAGGAAATTATATGATAGTGCTAGAGAATCTGACTCAGCATTGAAGATTTGAGTCGAAACAAGGCGCTTGCAGTAGATTATATTCTCTCTGAACTGCTGATATGCTTGGAAGAACCAGCCAAGATGAAACTATTCCACATGCTGAGTAAGATGTATGAGATTAAATAAGCATGTAATAATTTGAATTCCACGGAAACCAGGTGAAGACATGTGAAAAAATGGCAGAACTCTCAGTTTAATAAGTCATGGGTGAAAAAAAAAATATTTAGAGAAGAATAGAGGAGGTGGTAAAATCATGCATGTGAGGCATGTGGAAGTTTCAGTCGGTCGGGAAGGAGTTAACATGACCGCTCAAGAAACGCGGATAATCCGGGTTCAACACCCGGTCTGGCACAAATTTTCATGTCACTTTTAAATCATGCAGCTGATGCTGATTCATATTCGCGATTTCGAACAGCTTGCTTTGATAATGTTGACTGGGACATACACTTTAAAATTTTGAAGCTCTCGAGGTTATAGGGTGTAAAGAGCCGAGTTCTCCTCACTTTCATTTCCTGCATATTCCGACCTTAGAACACATTCTACTCTTCAAGACGAATTGTTTAAATATAAATTCGATGTGGTACGAGCATTTTAAGGGTAATAATTACAGTTTAATGTGGAAATTACGAGATCGTGTTGAAAGTGCGACAAAATGTTTTAATTTTTAAATTGAGGCTGTTGACACACACCCGAGGAGTTAATGTTTTTGTGAAGCTGATCACTTGTGTGCCTAGGAGGCAGGCACCAAATGAGGTGGGTGGCGAGGGAAAATGGTTTCCCACTCCACTGTGTCGCCCCAGGTGGTCTCTGGGACGAAACCCACTTAAAAATACTCCTACCACTCGGGGAAATACTGACACTTGAAATCGTTTTAAAAGCGAAACACAATACAATTCAGAACAAAAGATGTTTACTCGCAACTTTTAGCCGGAGGCACGAAGCCAGAGAGAATTCACTCACAATTCCAAGTTGGTGCCGGCAAGACGGGAAGAGGCACCTAAATGAGACATTAGTCAACCATAAGGAGTTTTATGTCACCATCTGATTGGTAGGCGAGGCACAGAAATGTTGGTGGCGTCGTCTGATATACACATGAGAACGAACGAAATTAGGACACTCTCGCCCACGCCAACTGTTTGGCACTTTGCACACAGGCTTGCGCTGTGATTTCTTTTGTGGAGAGACGATAAAGACTCCTGTACAGTATTTTACTGTAAGGAGCACCCCTGTCATGGATCGGATCTTAGTACATTTCCAGTGGAGAATACTAAGGTTTACGCGCTGTTCATAGTGTTGACCGAGATATCTAATATCCGGTGTGAACATAGAGTAAACTAGATAACACCTGTGAGCGAATTTTTTTTTTTTTTTTTTTTTTTTTTTTTTTTTTTTTTTTTTTTTTTTTTTTTTTTTTTTTAGAGTGGCTTGCGGTGGGTTGGTATGATAGTGACGTACCATGCAAACGTATAGCCAGACTAGTGCTGACGGGCCATTCTTGACTTCATCAAGACGCAAGGAAAGTGCGATCGGCAGCAGTCGATCAGGGCAGAAAAAGTTTAGTTTTGATTTCAGTGGAGACGCAGCTAGCAGCTGTCAGCGGACTTAACGGTACTGTGTCCGAACACTAGGCAAACGCCACCCATCCCCAAGCAATAATTACAGATAGATTTTTCAACATTGCATAACATTTCTGACATCACAACAGCCTCAGTAGTAAACTGACGAAATTGTATTAGTTTTAAGATCAAGTAGGCAGAGTTCTTCAGACATTCTACTGACTTTTATTTCTTTCGTAATTGTTTATCAGGTTTTGATCTCTCTGGAACTTAGAAATATAAATGGAATTTGTTTTTAACAACCTGATTACTCTTCGAAAAAAAACTTAGTTTCAATAAACATAAAATTCACAATCCCTTTCATTATTTAAGTAACTATCAACATCTCTTTAGTACCCAAACTGATCCTCACTAGTTACACTTTGTTATTTTTAAGATTTTTTTTTTTTTTTTTTTTTACAGGAGATGCCATTTACATTTGACCGATTGTAAGTAGACAAGGAGCATCTTTCTGAATTCTGAGTGAAGTGCTTTTGATGTCTTCGTTGCTGAAGCCAACAGTACATTATTAGTCAGATCATTCCACTGCACACTATAAATAGTTGGAAGAGTAGTATTACAATTATAGCTGCATAGTTCACATCTGAAGGGAAAGAAAGTTTGTATAGAATTTGATCAGATACCAGACAGTAGTTATTGGAGATGATGGGAATCAAAGGGAATCATTGGTTGAGAAGGGAGTAACTCGGATTTGTAGTCTTTCCCCAATTTTATTCAATCTGTACATTATAGAGCAAAATGTAAGAGAAAACAAGGAGAATTTTGGAAAAGGAGATAAAATTCAGGGAGGAGAAACAAAATCTTCATGATATGCTGATGACATTCTAAGAGTGTTGCTGGCACCGACCACAGAGACAGCATGGCAGGGCGCCCGTGTCCTATTGTCTCAGTGGCGTCGCCGTTGAACTGGAGGTGCTCGCTGATCGATCGACATGGGCCCCCCCCCCACTGGTACTCCTGCTCTTAGATGTCTACCTTCACTATGCACTGTCATACATAGTTATACTCCTTGCTAACTCAATTGACCACTTTGTCACCTCGTTGCAACATGCTCTTGCTAGAATGCTTCTACCAGGTGTGACGAGTCCCACTGACTCAGTTTTCTGAGCCAGCCAGTGTGTAGCACTGCGATTGGGTCAGATTTATACAGTTTGTTTCCCACCACTGCGATGTCCGTCCTATCTCTTGAACTCATACTTCTCTCGGACTCTCGTCGCGTCTGTCCCCTGAGCCCTAATAATGCGATCTGATGGCACATGCAGCTTAGGAATAGACCCAGTTCCCCGTCTTCTCTTTTTTGCAAGAACATAGGTGACACAATGAAGTCACGTAACTATCAGTACACTTGGTATTCCGCAAGTCCCAGTCAGTACCATTTTGGCAGTGTTCCTGCTGATACTAAAACACATGTCAGACCATCTGATCCAACGAGATTTCATTTTCCTGGGATGAAATCTTGTTGCCATCTAATATGGTGTGTTATCACCTCAGACAGCCAGAGCAGTTCCACACATGTTGGATATCAATCAGCTTATGAATTTATAAAAGATGTGTAAGTAGAGTCATGCAATTAGCGTAAGTAAAGATAATGGAATGGTAGTCGACTGCAGCAAACTTGTGGAGCAAAAACTGGACAGCCAAGTTAGAGTTAGTGGGTTAAACCTAACGGCAGGTAGGGAGTTTGTCCAAATAGGTGGAAATCTGGGAAGGGCCCAATCTTTGTACTCAAAACTAATGTGGGCTGTTAGATGAGCATTTCTTAAGGGGTGTCCGGAGTATTTCTGTGAGTTCCACACTCCAGCAATTCAGAATGAAATAACATAAAGTATAGAATTGTTTACCATCAACATTTAAGACATCTACGATGTTGGAATAACTATGCACCCCTCATTATTCTAAAAATAGTTTCAGCATCTCAAAATTTACAAATTTTATTACTACTAAATCGAAATGTATAAAAATCAAACTGAAGCTAACTAACTTTTGAATTTGTCATGAAATTTCAGACAATTCTAGTTTAGATGATAGCTATAATCTTGAAAGAGTGACACCAGTATATATTTATGTAATGGCTGATATCAACTGATATAAATTGATAAATTTGGTGTGTCAATTTATTGTGCAATTTTCTAGTAATTAAAGTAATATTGTGTGTCATGAGCGGTCAAGCTCATCAATACTGGTATGTCTTTTTATTTATTTCAGACTTTATGTAATATCAGTTAATAGGTCTTTTACGTATTTAAATAGTGTTACATTACTAAGGAAGTGGTTTCAGATGGTCAGTTTTTACTTAAAGAAATATCTCATGTTAAAATGTATACTATTTTTGGAAAGAATAGGGAATGGTCAATGAAGAATGGTCAAAGAGACAGAACTGGTGGGGAGAGTGTGTTGGAGAGGAGGTGATCTCTGGGTGTGCGCAGAAATGGAACTCCATGTCTAGACTTGCCCGCAGAAGGACCTGCCTCAAAGAGAGGAGTGATTGGAGCGGGGAGTGAGTTAAGATTTGAGCTACGATCGGTGGCTTCTAGGGACGCTAACTTTGGCTTGTACAAGTGAATGTCAATGCAGCGGATATGTCTATATGTTTTTACACAAGAAGAGTTTAAAAATGGTGTTCGGGAAAGTTAAATTATTTTGGACTGCTGAGAATTTCATGTTGAGTGCTCGCGAACTATACAGATTTTCTGTGTTTCTTAAAGTTATGATTACTTAGTTGGGGGAAAGTGCTACGAATTTCTTATTGCAGACAAAGCAACTGCTTATTTTACTCAAGTTAAGATTAATATTTCATCTCACCACTTCCAATAAGGAACAATTTGATTGAATAAACCTTATTCAGCTAATTCGCTGACTTTGCTTACATCAAATGCAAATGTTCGTATAAAACCCTTTTATTAATGAACCAGTTAGTTTATGACATATTTATTATTTGTTTCGCAAACTACAGCCTGTACATAGAGTGCATTTTAATTACAGGATCACAGGTGAATGTTAATACCTGCGACTAAAATAGTTGCTGTAGCATGAAAGCAGACTTGTGTGGTTCGACCCTAGCTGTGTTAAATGCGGTGAAGAATAAAGTCTAAAATCGCAAGCTTTCGAGGGATGTTTGGTGATTCTTCTATGAGTGCAATATCCATATGTGCAACCACTGCGGCTGGTCTGCCTTTTCTGCTTCTGCTAAGTGCATCCCACACATGGTCAATCGGGCCTAAGTCCGGAGAGCAAGCTGGACAATATATTCTTGCATTTCCCTCAGCTTCAAGCATGTTGTCCACCGGTGCAGTTCTTTGGGGACGAACATTATTGTCCACCAAAAGGAACCCAGCTCCTGTCGCAACAGCGTAGGGCACAAAAAAAAGTCATAGATTGTCGTCTCTATATCTCTGCGCAGTCAGTCATTTTGAGCGACGTAGAGGTCTGTAATTCTGCCAATACCGACTCCTGACTACACCATTCGTCCACCATCATGATATTTGCTGCATATAAGCAGGATTGTTACGGGTTCCTCGTTCTGTCCAGCTGAGGGAACGACTATTATCCGGTTGAACACAAAATCTCGACCTATCTGTGAAAAGAAACCACCGCCATTCGTGATGACTCCAATCTTAATGTTCCTCCACTCTTTTTCTGCGGTCTAAATGGTGTCTTAGTTTTAATGGGACACTCACTATAGTCCTCCATGCAAAGAGGCCACATTCACTCTCCTGAAAAAACAGCGACCTGTCGTTAGGTTCCCTTTGGAACCAGCTGCCATGACCTGGATCTTGAATTTACCATAGGTCCTCTGAATTGCAGTTATGGAGAGTCCTCCTTTCTGCACGATTGCCGACGACAGACGTTCCTGTCGTGGCTTCATCAGTATCACTACCGTCCTTAGAGTCCTTGAACAAGAAGCCATTTTCGCCTATCTGCTCTTCAGGATCGTAGTAAGGCTGTTCGATTTTGTCGTTTCGACGATGGCTCATAATCGAAAACTTCGTATGAGACGTCTGACAGGCGGCGTATGACACGATACGGACCAAAGTATCGCTTTAATAACTGTTTTGATAACCCAACTTTCCATATAGGGGTAAAAATCCATACCAGATCTCCTGGGCTGTACACAACAGGTCGATGCTTGTTATAACGTTGACGGTCCTTCTCCTGGGCGTCCAATGTCCGTATGCGAGCCAGCTGTCTTGCTTCTTCAACCCTGGCTATGAGCTGTTTCACTTAGTTATCCTGAGTGTCAACAGGCTGGAACGGGAACAGCGTATTGTCTTCTCAACTTAACGGCTATGAAGCAAGAAAATGGCGTGAAGCATGTGGTGTCTTGTCTTGCGGTATTATAAGCAAATGTCACGACTGGTAGTATTCTATCCCAATACTTCTGCTCAACATCGACGTACATCGACAACATATCTGCTAACGTCTTGTTAAAACGTTCTGTAAGACCATTTGTCTGAGGATGGTATGCAGTTGTCATTCTGTGGACAATGTCGCAACGTGACATTACCTCTGATACTATTTTTGACTGGAATACTTTTCCACAATCAGGTGTCATCACACATGGTGCTCCATGATTCAAAATTATGTTTTATACAAGGAATTTTGCAATCTCTGGAGCTTCTGCAGTCGGCACAGGTTTGGTGATAGCGTAGCATGTGAGGTAGTCAGTGCTGACTATTATCCATCGGTTACCGGCTGTCGACTTTGGGAACCTCCCTAAAAGGTCGATTCCTATTCGGTAGAATGGAGCTGCTGCATGTGAAATTGCTACGAGATACCCTAGAGGTAATTGCAACACGTGCTTCCGTTGTTAGCACTCTTCACAGTGACTTGCATAGTGCTTGACAAATCGGTAGAGAGCTTTCCAGTAACACCTGCGTCTGATTCTGTGTAGGATATTGGAGCATCGTGGAAATAACTGAGAATAACTGGCTGGAGATAAGCTAGAACGACCAGTAACCGTTTGCGGCCCAGTGGATCGTAGTTGCTCTTACACAATGTCCCGTTTGTAAGTTGATACTCTCCATTGGTCAGTTCTCCTATCTCCAAGGCTTCTATGGTTTTTAATAGTGATGGATCTTCCCTCTGTTCAGCTGTAACGTCACCTAATTCAGTGAGGGCTGAAATTTCATTCTTGCTAGTCGACCTGATGGATCCTTCAAGCTAGTCAGCCAACACAAAGAATGTTGGTCTGTCACGACGGTGAATGGTTCGCCGAATAAATACGGCCGGAACTTGTTGATAGCCCAGATAATTGCGAGACATTCTTTGTCAATTGTAGAGTAGTTTATCTCGGACTTTGAGAGTACTCTTGATGCATAGGTTATCACCTTTTCAGCACCTTCCTGAACTTGCACAAGCACTGCACCAATCCCAAACCCGCTAGCGTCAGTGTGAAGTTTCTGTTTCCGAATTCTCGTCGTATAAGGTTAGAACTGGTGCGAAAGTTAGAGCCTCCTTAAGTGCCCGGAAAGCTTTTTCTTTTGTCTCATCCCTGTAAAACTTGGCGTCTCCCTGCAGGAGTTCTTGCAAAGGACGTGCCTTGTTGCAAAATCCTTTTATGAAACGTTGGTAGTATGAGCACAGCCCGAGAAAACTTCTCACTTTACGAATGTGCTGAGGAGTTGGAAATTCTGTGACTGCCCTTACTTTATCTGGTTTAGTTGCTTTGGTGCCCCAAGATTTTTATCTCTTTGTCGACGAAGAGGCACTTCTTTGGATTGAGGCGGAGTCCTGCAGTCTGAACACACTTCAACACAGTATATAGGCGACTCAGATGTTCTTAAAATGTTTCCCAGAAAACGATAATGTCATCTGAATAGAAAAGACACGTCGTCCACTTAAGGTGTCGAAGCAAGTTGTCCATCATGCGTTGAAATGTGGCCGGAATATTACATAATTCAAATAACATTACTCTGAATTGATAGAGGTTGTCAGGTGTAATAAAAACCGTCAATTCCATGTCAGCTTAGTCAAGCTCGATTTGGCAGTAACCAGTCTGCATGACCATAGTTGAGAAGTATGTAGCTTCTTTCAAGCAGTCTAAGGTGTTGTCAATGCGCGCAATGGGTAGGCCTCTTTGTTTGTGATTTTGTTCAGCCGCTGATAGGCGACACAGAATCGCCACGTGCCATCCTTCTTCTTTACGAGGACCACCAAAGACGACTAAGGACTCTCTGAAGGCTGATTAATTTCATCGTGCAACATCTTCTCCACATCCTTCCGAATTATCCGTCTTCCGGCTGGCGATACTCTATACGAACGCTGGCTAATTGGTGGATGATATCCAGTATTGATACGGTACTTTATCGTGGGCCATTTCGTCTGACTTTTCCCCTCCAGAGGTGCGAAGGCACCCGAATATTGGCGTAGTATAGCTAACACCTGCTGGCGTTGTCCCGTGGTCAGTCTGGAGCCTATTGGCAGTTCCACTGTTGTTCCTCCAGCATGTTGTCTGTACTAACAGCAGAGCATGGGTCTTCGTTGATAACGTTGAGCTCACCGTGGATTGGTTCATCTGTCTCGATTCACATTCCTTTGGGGATAAATTGTGACTGCTCGTGACAATTAGTGATCCAAAACTCTCCTGGACCACTGGTAATGCTTATGGTAGCCGCTGGTATGTAAATTTCTTTTATGAGCCTAACAAACGTTTTACTATCGACAAGGACTTCATAGTTGAACCAGTCATCTGTGTTTGTTCTCATTGTCAACGACAAATAACTTCCCAGGAAATTCTGCATTTACGTGTACCTGTTGGAACTACTTCCTCAATTTGCAGCTCAGATCTTCCACAGTCGATGATAGCTTGGGATGCCCGAAGGAAGGCCCATCCGAGGATAACATTATGACTACATTCTCTGAAAACGACAAATTCAAACGGCTGGGTATTGTTGTTGATGGTCATTCTTGCGACACAACTTGCTGCTGGCTGGACTTCCCATTTGCGACCTTCAGCACAGTTGCCCCCGTATCACAGAACATTGTCTTCTTTAGTGTGCTGCGGTGATTATCCCGACAATACAGAGAAAGAAGCTCCTGAATCAAGCAGTGTCCAGACAGGTTGGCCGTCGATTATGACTTCGATGAGATTTCCCGACATCTTAGCGATTGTCGCCCATGGAGGATTTTTATCTGCGGCGTCCTCACCTCCGTAGATGGTCGCCTTCCTTAGTTTTCCTGGGCGTGGCGGCTAGGGGAGCGGCTGGTACATCTGTACGGCGATGGTGAATGGCAGCGGCGTGTCGGGGAGCGACCTCATCCAGGGTACGGGATGGGCTTCTTCCCATAGGTCGACTGATCATCAGGTGACTGCCTGGGATAGAACTGCTCTAATGTCTGACATCTTGCGGTAAGATAATCTTTGAATACTCGCCTTATCTCTCTGCAGTAGCATACAACATGTCCAGGGAGCCCACAGTGGAAATACACTGGCGTGTTGTCTTCTGTCCTCTTCTGCAGGGTGTCATAGTTGCCAGGGGAGTTGGTTCTGACCGCGTCGGCCGGTTCCTAGGCTGTCGTTCGGCAGCTGCAGCGTAAGTCATTGTAGAGCGACGCCATTCTTCACGTCGGGTGCGACTGGTGGGGCGGAGAGGTGCTAATGTGCGAAATACCTCTTCCTCAGAGGCGTCGGCTTCGACATGATTTACAGGGCTTACATCCATGGCCATAATATGATGCTTTCTTTGATCCAACAGTCCCAACTTCCATAAACTGTTCTAATTCTTCTATCACAATTTGTCGTATGAAAGAAGCAAAGTCATGCTGGTCTTCCACGACGGCCATAGGGACTACATTGGGGAGGGTGTCATACTTCTTTCGTCCAACGCTCTTCTGTTGCATCTTTTCAATCCGCTGGCACCACTTCCTAACTTCCTATGGCTCTTCGTGCCATAGCTTCGGGTGGGCCAGGTTGTTGTTTCATTACATTACCAGCTCACTGCTGCAACTCAACTGAACCCAACTTCTTGTGTAATTCGTTTGGTAGAGTAAACACAAGTCAATACCAACACCCTCTGCAGCAACTTCATTTTATTAGCACTATCTCAGTTACCAAAATGTTGCTCCCTCCACTCCATAGAGCCGACAGAAAGAGGTCGAACCATTTTAGTTGATTCTGCCGGTGACAATGCTACAGAATCTAGATATCTCAGCTGATCACCTAATTGATTTGATGAATGTAGACCAACGTCTCGTCTCCTTTAGGTCTAATCGCGACGACATTTCCCCTCTATGACTTTTTTTTTTTTTTTTTTTTTTTTTTTTTTTGCACTGAATGGTTAGAACGGTTTGATTAGCTAAATATAAATAATATATATTTCATTTATTAATGATTGACGCTTTGTATTTTTACAGTGCTTCACCAGCTGGTGTTGCGGTCCGTCCGCAGTTACTTGCTGCGGGGATAACGGATGTTGGGGGCGGTGATGAAATCTGGAGGGCCCCGCTGCAGGTGGACAGAGCGCGCGCCATTACTCTAATGAACGGCCCGGAGGCTAACGAGCGCCGAGCACCTCCCAGCCACCAGCCAGCGCGCAGCGGCGAGTAATTGTCTCCGCCCAAGACGCCGCTAAATCAAAGCGCCTTCAGCGGCTCCCGGCTCCCGCTCGCCCTCTCGAATCTGCAGAGCCACCGGCCATCGATCGCCCCTGCTGCTTACGGCCCGCAGCCAGGTGTAACGGATGTCCTTACCTCCGGAAAACATTTAATGCACTCCCTGCAATTACTGACAACATGTGAGAAACCTAACATCCAAGCTCAGAGTGATCCAACTTTTTAGATACACTAGTATTGCCAGTGGTCGAAATTCGACCAGTTGTGTTTACAAAGTCATGAAATGAATTTTTTTAATTGGAATTTATTGACAAGTGTAAATTTATAGGTTTTAGGTGAATGCTATGAAAACAGGTGAAGGAAAGGACGAAGAGGAAACATGAGAGAATGAAAGATACAAATGAGGAAATTAATTGATTTATTTCACTACTTGGAATTACAAAACTTCAGTAAAAACAACATTTTTCGTACAAAACTTTTCATCATTCGCTAAATGTCCTTGTCCTCTATGTTCACAAATATAAAATTTCAAACCATAAAAGGATCGAACTCTACTTGCTGCAACATATAGCTGACCTGAAGAGAGGTAGCAGCCTTTTCAGTAGATACAGGGGCAACAGTCTGGATGATACACTGAGCTGGCCTTGTAACATCAGCTAATGTGGCTTTGGCACACAGTTATTGCGAACGGCTGAAAGCAAGGCGAAACTACAACCGTGACTTTTCAAAAATGTTCAAATGTTTGTTAAGCTTAAGGGACTTAACTACGGGGTCATCAGTCCCTAAACTTACAAACTACTTATGAACTACCTTCAACTAAGGACGGCACAAATATCCATGCCCGAGGGGGGATTAGAACCCCCGACCGTAGTGGCCGTGCAGACAGTGACTGAAGCGCCTCAGTCCTCTCGGCCACCGCGGCCGGCCGTGACTTTTCCTGAGGAAATGTAGCTCAACTGTATGAATAAATTATGAAGTCATCCTCTCGCGTAAATATTTCGGAGGTAAAATAGTCCCCCATTCGCATCTCTGGGTGGGGACTACTCAGAAGGATGTGATCATCAGAAAAGACAACACTGTCATTATATGGATCGGAGCGTGGAATGTTGGATCCCTTAATCAGGTTGGGAAGTTAGAAAATTTAAAAAGGGAAATGGATAGGCTGAAGATATAGTGGGGATTAGTTAAGTTCGGTGGAAAGAGGAACAGGATATCTGGTCAGGCGAGTGCAGGATTATAAATACAAAATCAGTTGGCGTATTACAGGAGTAGGTCAGATAATGAATAAGAAAAAACGATTGCGGCTAAACTACTACGAACAGCGCAGTGATCGCATTACGGTAGTCAAGATAGATACGAAGCCAACACCGACCACAGTAGTACACGTTTATATGCCAACTAGCTCTGCTGATGACGAGGAGATCAAAGAAATGTATGAGGAGGTAAAGGAAATTATTCAGACAATTGAGGGAGAGGAAAACTGAATTGTGATGGGAGACTGGAATTCGGTTGTAGGAAAAGGAAGGGAAGGAAAAATAGTAGGTGAATATGGACTAGGTAAAGGGAATGAAAGAGGAAACTGCCTAGAAGAATTTTGCATGGAACATAATTTAATCATAAAAAACACCTGGGTTAAGAGTCACGAGAGAAGGTTGTATACGTGCAAGAGACCAGGAGACACAGGAAGGTAACAGATAGATTTTATAATGGTAAGACATAGATTTCGGAACCAGGTTTTAAATTGTAAGACTTACACAGGGGCAGATATAGACTTTGAATATATCTTATTGGTCATGAATTGTAAGCTAAAAAACACCTGCATAAATAAAAATAATTATTTGTCAATACATAACAAAAGTCTTTTATATGACAAATTTGAAGACATAAAATCTAAATTTATATAATATCGCTCACCAGAAGATGGGCTACGCCCGAAACATGTTGTGAACTGAAAATAAATAATCTACTGATAACATCTTTTGATTATTCAAGCAATCTCCAGCAATTTTAAAATCATTATTAAAAAAGTTTTCTTAATATTTGACGCTTTCTGAGTCATTACGCATTCTTGCTGTTAGATACAGTTCCCTTTTGTGGTTACAATATATATTTATTCCTCTAGTGAGCCATGGTTTCTTATAATTACATTTAACAATTTCTTTTGGAGAGCCAATTTTCCCACAAAATTTAAGTCTTCGTTTTTCCATGTTTGTCTGTGTATTCTTATATTTCATTATTACTCCTCAGCCTACATGTTTCTCCATCAGTAATTTTCTGGCCTAATATTTTACTAATAATCTTTCTTTCTTTCCTTTTTCGGTTTTTTAAATATCCCTCTTTCTATTTAAAAATAAATGTTTGTACTCCATAAAGCGATCCAGGTTTGGCTACAGTGCTGCTGCAGTGCTTCAGTTTATTGAATTTAGAAAGTGATTTTATTTTATATATTCTATCTAAACTGAATGCCATTTCCATTTTTTATTTGAATTTTTATTTATTAATTTATTTCACATCAAAATCAGTTTGCATCTTTTTCCAGACTGATTTCTTGTATGGTTTCTCCAATGTTTTCAAAGCGATAAATCCTTTCTATTTTGCCATATTTCGTGATGAAATTCATTGCTGATTGATTATTGAGTGTCATATATTCCTTTTTTTAATGATATTTGTCGCCATACTGTGTCCGTAACTTTCTTAAGAATTTAAATTTGTGGTAATATCCGTAGTTAAAAACGCCAGATCAGCTGCTAAAGCGAGGGATTTCACTTTAATATTATAGCTACCCGACTTGATAGTTTGATCTGTATTTTGACTTCACTTTTTCTCTCTCCATTCAATAATTATCTTTTCCAAAACATTGATAAACATTAATGGGGAGAGTCCATCTCCTTGTGCAATTATTATTACTGTTACATACTTCTGAGGTCTCACTGGACGACTTCAGTCAATCATTTGCCTTTCGTCTCCTTTCATTAATTCTGATCTTTTCCGTTTTTCTTCGTCTCTAAATACCATATACACAGTGTGATGATTGTCTATTTTTGGTTTAAATCTCTTTTTTAACTATCGTGAGAATAAATATTATGTTTTCGAACTCATGCTGGCTTCTTTTTGCTTCTTCCACATCGCCTCTCGTTTCTTTGGCCCATCCTATTCGTTCAAAATTCTATAGTTTCTCATAACTCTTCCTCTTAATTTTGTTTCTGGTGTAATTATAATTTGGCCAAATCGACTTCTCGCATGTAGTGTCAGGAACACTTTCCAGTTTCCCATATGACACATCGTTTGGCACTAACTTCCATTGTCCTTTATTTTGATAACTTTTTATCTGTACAAAATCTTTTCTTCTTTTATGGTTTTTTTGAGCATTTATCATTTTAAAAGATCCTTCTTCCGAAGCAGATTTTTATTTCAATCTGTATGTTATATCTTCTCCTAGGTGTTTAAATAGTTTGACTATTTTATTTTTTTTACTATTTTGTGGTTTAGTGACAGTGCGCCTGTTACCATTATATCAGACGATTCGAATGATATCTGGAGTCATATTTTTTGTGTTACATTTTGTGAAATTATTATTTGATTTCTGGCATCTTGTGTCGTATTAAACAGTACTCCTCAAGTCGTCTGCAAATCCTATGCAGTTTGAATTTATTTTATCTTTCTCAGTCCCAATTTTAATTTTCTTAGCATTTTCCTCGTTCCTTGTGGTTCAGAACTCACATTAAACTGTAGGTCCCCCTATAACTGGCTGGTTAAGTCAGTTCAAAAGTCGGTGGAAGGCGACGGCATACCACCTTCAAATAGTAAAGCACAGTACTATTCAAACCAGTCTTCGTTTTGATTGATTGATTGATTTTTCCAGGGAAGCCAAAACAGTCTTGGACCAATCCGCCACTGCCCGCACCGAAACTAAGTTTATTGTGCGGTATCGCTCCCTGTATATCTAGTAAAGCCAACCAATGCCCTTGAACAGTGCAAGGAGTCCCTTTATCAGTTCTTTATTAGACACAATTTCTTCGGGTCTGGTTGTCCCAAATGTTCTGTGCCTTTTATTCTCCAATGCAATGCATTCGAAGATTAGATGTGATGCAGTTTCATCGCCGTCACACAGATCCTACATTTAGGGTCCTTTTCTGTTATTCCTATTGTACGTAGGTGTTTTTTGAAATTCCCATGGCCTGTCAGCAGTCCAACCATGAGTCTAATCTCTCTCCTGTTCAGAACCAGGATTGCAGAGCTTCTTTTAAAACATGGCTTTGGCATGTTTTTGTTGATAGACTTTGGTCCAATATTCTACGTGCTGTCTTCTGAGCCAGTTACGTAGCTCCAATTTGATCATTGCCTTGGTGATTGTCAGGACAGGTTCCGGTCCAATAAATGGAGTCTCTGCCCCCATCCTGGCTAATCTGTCGGTATGTTCGTTGCCACTGATCCCCGAGTGGCCAGGGACCCACAATAGGTTTACTCTATTGCTTTCCCCTAGCTCCACCAGAACCCTGTGACATTCTGCAACAATTTTAGACCTTGTTGCAGGAGCTGCCAGTGATCTCAGGGCTGCCTGGCTGTCTGAATAGATATAGATGCTACGATCTTTGTAGCACCTACGCAAATTCTCCTCCACACACGCCCTGATGGCAGTGATTTCGGCCTGGAATACTGAGGACAGTTTTCATAGAGAGATGACGCCCCCCAGTCTTGGCTGCATCCCCTATACTCCGGCCCCAACACCTTGGTCCGATTTTGGCGAGTCAGTGAACCAGACAATATCCCCCGTACGGTGTCGAACTATTTTCTCCCACTGCTCCCTACTTCCAATTGTTATATTGAAAGGCTTGTTGAAGCAGTGTGGGGTTATAATATAGTCGGCTGGCATTTCCCCAACCTTTCCTATATTTACCTCACTCACTATTTTAGTGTGTGCTGCTGGATATCCCAAAGAGTTCCACTTGTTGCCAGATTTGAGTCTGTATGCATCAGCCGCTGCCTCCATCTTGACCCAAAGGTGTAGGGGGGGGGGGATATCCAGCATGGTTTCCATCTCAGCAGTGGGTGTGCTGCTAATTCCGCCTGTTATGGCTAAGCAGGCTAATCTCTGCACCTTACCAAGCTCCTTAGCAGCAACCTGCTGTTCTACCTTCTTTTACCACACGACCGCCCCATAGCTGATCCTGGGTCTAATCACTGTGGTGTATATCCAGTGCATACCCTTGGGGCTCAGGCCCCAATTTTTGCCACAAGCTCTCCTGGTACTCACAAGAGTACCTTTTGCCTTGGAGCAAATATTCCTGATGTGTGGGGTCCATGTCAGTTTCGCATCTAGGGTAACCCCTAGATATTTCACTGTCCCCTTCACAGCTAGCGCTTCATTGAAAAGCTTTAGATTCCAACTTGAATGTTGTATATACTTCTATGTGAATGGTACAACAACAGTCTTCTTAGGACTAACCCCCAGATCCTGATTTCTGCACCAGTCTTGCACAATGTCTAAAGCACCTTGTGCCACATTCTTTACTTTGTCAGCAAATTTGCCAAGTATTACTATGACAAGATCATCTGCACATCCTTGGCAAAAGTACTGCCTAGAGTTTAATTCTCCAATGAGATCATTCACCACTAGATTCCACAATAAAGGGGAAAGAACTCCTCCTTGCGGGCAACCCCTAGTGGTGTTGATTACAATTTTTTCATTCATCATGGTAGCCTCTACCTTTCTTCCACTGAGCATGGCCATAGTCCACCTACATATAGTGGTCCCTAGGTCATGCACCTCTGCTGCCCTAACCATGGAATCGAAGGTCGTGTTGCTAAAAAGCCCCCTCGATGTCCAGGAAGATACAAAGGGCTATTTCCTGAAAGTGTAGTGCTTTCTCCACCTTCCCAATGAGTTGGTGGAGAGCTGTCTCACATGATTTACCTGGCTGATATGCATGTTGGTTTGAATGTAGAGGAGCCCTACTTACCTCCTTTCTCCAACATGCGCATTAACCAGCTTTTCCAATGTCTTAAGAATGAAGGAGGACAGGCTGATTGGTCTCATATCCTTGGCCTTGGTATGATAAATTCTCCTTGGTTTAGGAATGAAGACAACCTTCACTGCCATCCAGGCATTGGGAATAATTCCTGCTGCTAGGCTAACCCTGAATAACCTGCATAGGAATCTAATAAGGTTTTCTCCCGCTTGTTGCAGGAGAGCTGGAAAGATTCCATCAGGGCCAGGTGACTTGAACGGTTGAAATATTCCCACCGCCCATCGGACCTTACTGAGATCGACACACTCCTTGGCCAAATCCCAGTCCTCTTTGCGAATACCTGAGAACCGTTGTCTCTCAGGAATCGCATTCTGGTCTGAGTTATCCCCCAGAGTATATTGAGGAAAGTGAGTCTTGAGGAGCAGTTCCAGCGTTTCATGTGCTGTCATTGTATACTCCCCATCCTCCTTCCTCAATGTTCCTCCTGGATTAGTTGGTACCCTAGTGAGGATTTTATGAAGCCTCGCTTGAGCAGCCGTGCCCTCCACTTCCTCACAGAATACCTTCCAGGATGCCTCCTTTGCCCGTCTGATGGCAAGGTTGTGGCCTCACGATACTTTGCCCATTGTCCTTTGCACCTCGCAAGGTTAAACAGTCTTCGTACCTGTTTCCTTTGCATTGCCAGGTTTTTATTCCACCAAGGCACACTCGTATTTGTGCACTTCTTGGTGATAGAGCAGTTGTCCTGGTATGAGGTCACTATAGCAGAGGTTACGGACTCTGCTACTTCCCCAAACTCTGCTGGATTCCTTATCAAAGTTTTAATTTCCGATAGGCTCAAGTCAAGGTCTTTCCTATATGTCTCCCAGTCCGTTTTCCTGGGGTTCCTATAGGCCATGGTCTGTCTGGTTCCCATTTCAACCTTGAATTTAATATACATGTGATCTGATGAGGGTGGCTCCAGGACCACATGCCACTGTTTGACGTAACTTCCCATCATCATGGAATCAAAAGTTATGTCAATTACTTCTTCCCTTCTACTATTCCTGAATGTAGGTCTGTCACCCCTATTCAGGGTCTCCAAGTTGTTAGATAGGAGAAATTCAAGAAGGTGCTCACCTCTACTGTTGGTGTCCTTGCTGCTCCACGATAGGTTGTGGGCATTGGCATCACATCCCACCACCAGTTCGTCACCTTGCCGATAGCAGGATTCCGCCAGTCTCCTCACTTCCAAAGAAGGAGGAGAGCTGTCTTCATAAGGAAGGTATGCTGAGGCCAAAACAATTTCCCTCGTGATACTTTCCTCACGTTGCTGCATTCTGATGGTCACCAAGTCCCTGGAACAAAAATCCATCATTGGTATGAAAGGTATTCCATTTCTAACATAAATGCATGTTCTGGAGTTTTTTTTAGATTTCTAGCATAAATCTTATTTATTATCTTTAAAAGCAAATTAAAGAACAAAAGCTAATAAAGTTAAAATAAATTTAATAATGAGATGCAATAATAATAAAAAGAGAGGAAAAGATTCGACTGTTAACAGTATCTCTTTGATACACGAAACTACAAACAAAATCAAACAATTATCGGAAGAAAAATATTTATTATAGGGTGACTGAGTCTGCGTGTAGACTTTAAAACTGAAAAATGAACTAACAGAAGCTGTGAGGCTGTCGCGGTAAATGCAATATAACGTTGTTCTGGTGACGGTGCCGTTACACAGAAGCAGAAACAAAACTAGCTTCATATTAGCACATGTTTTACCGTTCACTGCATCGTCAAAGCTGCTGCATCCGCATCTCTGAAATGCTATCAGAAAAATTGCCCATTTAAATCTATAGCTGAACTGAATCAGCTCAAAGTTCCTATTAATCTTGGTGAAGTCAAGATCCGCTAAATTCAAATGGCAGGGTACGCTGATTCAGCAAACCAGCTCATTGTCGCGCCTTCTCACTCTCGTCCATAGACGTTAACTAGACATTGTGGGCGGAGCAAAAATTGTCCACTGCGCGGCGTAATTACAGATGAAGCCTGCAACTTAACACTTAGCATCGCACACTGCTGTTTATGCCACAGCGTATCGCTAAACGTCCACAGGAGCGCTCAAGTACCACCTGCGGCAGTCCCCACGAAGGAAGAGGCTGTTTCGTAGCTTACTAGTTGTATATATGTCTCCTATTCCTTCCAAGTGTGCAGGCAAGTGTACCTGCGGTCTGAGTGACCTATCAGAAATGCCACTGCAAAGCACCAGTAACTTCCCCACCTCACATTCCTCCAATATGAGCTAATTTTACAAGCCAGGAAGTTGCGTTTTAAAAGCTGGCGCAATATGTTGGCGCCTGAGTATCACCTGTCCGTGTTTACGTGCAGGAAAACGTCGGTGGGGGAGTGAGTCACCGAGGCTGTACCCATTGGCATTCACTCACCCTTCTTTTGTTTTCTTTTGCCACAGTTTAAAAGCACTTAAAATGCCATGTGAGGAGAAGTTTTTGACTCCTTATAAACTGTAAAACTTACCGGAGTGATGGAAAGCCGATATCACCGAAACATTGCAGAGAGACGAGAGGATAACGGAACATGACCAAAGTGGGTCGAACAGGGGCAGGTGTTGAAAGGATGCATCCGTGAAGGGCCTAGAGAGCATTGCTTTTGAGGGCATCTCGGCCGCCTGGACGAACTGAAATTTTCGAACCGTAGTTAAAACGAAGTGCTGACCCAATACGGTAGTGGGTGTTGAACGCCTGAAGCGAAGTTGGTAAGCCGCTGAAACTGAACATATAGAACAGCGGCATTGGCCTTTTGATGTCAGCTCATCAGCACTGATGCCAGCTTATTTAGTGAGGGATCGACTGATTGGATAATTCAATTGAGGAGATGGGAAAGAAAATTTGATCTACAAAGTTCGACAGTCAAAACCGTACTTGAGTCTGTGGTTGGCTGGAATATGTTTGACTAAAGAGATAGGGAGTATGAAGAGGTGGTAGTGAGACAATAATTTGCCTGCCTATACTTACGGGGGAGGAATGCAGGGGTGAGCTAGAGACACAACAGGTGTCGGAGAGCTGTTGCCTTCTGTGCTCCCTAGGAAAGAGGTCGTTTCTGACTGAGCTGGTGAGGACTTGTGTTGTTCCTCGAGCTTAGATCGAGCTGTATTAATAGGATTGTGTCTGTGTCCTGCTGTTCGTATAAGCGCGAATCTTACCTATATCTGTTGGGCTATAAATTCTCGTTCTGCTTTTTCCGCGTATACCTTTGGAGAACATTCTCTGTTAAGTACTCTGATCAGGTTACTGAATTACGCCTTTGGCTGGGTGAGCACGTCTTACATATGATACATACAGTTAGATAGAAGACTGATAATTTAGTAGTTCTGGGCAGTTATTCGCTGTCCTACAGTTAGAAGTTGGTTTAATAAACACTGAATATGTGCAGCCGACACAGCTGCATATTGAACTTCAGTATACGTCACTGCACTAAGCCAGCACACTGTTGATATGGCTACATCGCCTTGTACTCCGGCATTCAAAGCAGCCATCGTAAATTGTTTTTATCACTTGTAAAAGTTGATCCACTGAAGTTTCCACATCGGCACGGATCAAAGTCATTCCGTATAGAGCTTGTTAGACAGTGTTTTTCAATTACTGAGCAGAATTTGGCATACGAGTGTTACGTTAGTTTATTTGCGTGCGTACTCTTTCAGGTTTTGTGTCCGCTGGAAGTGTAAATTAGTTAGTGTCCGCATCGTTTGTCTGAGTTTTATATTTAAAATAATTTTTATGCCAAAGTCTTGCAAGTACTCTTTTACGACAACCATAGATTCGGTTCAACATTCCTGTTGGAATATCCTTTCTAGCTTTACTAAGACTTGCGTTGTTTTCTTTCTTCCATCATTATATTAATAGAAGATGCACTGCTTACGGAGTGACTGAATTTATTATCAGAATTTCGTTAAAGAAAATTGATCGTATAGTCGTAAAAACACTTACAACCGCAAAAACTGACGTTGGCCTCCTGTGTTGTTCGTCCTTTACTATCTTCTTATACTAGGTAACTGAGCTACTGATTTCGTCTCAAAAGTACAATAACAATGGTAGCAGTATGCTGCAGCGCTGCAACTTCCCACATCCAGCCTTCTCGATAGCGAGCTCTGTTTGCACTTATAAAACTTCTAGCAAAATTGCACTTTATCAAAAAGTAGTTAGAGTAGTTGAACAAAGGATCGACTCATGGAGATAACATCTTAGACAGATACATTTACTTGGGATACTCTGTA
The DNA here is from genome assembly GCA_026315105.1 of Locusta migratoria. NCBI lineage: Eukaryota > Metazoa > Arthropoda > Insecta > Orthoptera > Acrididae > Locusta > Locusta migratoria. The sequence goes on from CM048744.1 coordinate 769,808,452, forward strand.
AATCACATTTAAGTGGCTGGCAGAGGGTTCACAGAACCACCTTCATACTATTTATCTCCCATTCCATTCTCGAATAGCTCGCGGAAAGAAAGAACAACCGAATCTCTCCGTTCGAGCTCTGATTTCTTGTATTTTATTCTGATGATATTTCTACCTATGTAAGTTGAAGTCAACAATATATTTTAGGATTCGGAGGAAAATGTTGGCGTTTAGAGTGTTGTAAGTAGCCCACGCCGCAGCGATAAACTACGTTGTTGTAATGATCCCCATCCCAGATCCTCTATCATTTCCGTGACGCTGCCTCCTCTTTATCGTGACAATACAAAACGAGCTGCCCTTCTTTGGACTCTTTTGATGTCCTCCGTCAAACGCACCTGATAAGGATCCCACACTGGGCAGCAATACACTAAAAAAAAGGACGGACAAGCGCAGTGTATGCAGTTTCTTTAGTACTTCCGTTGCATCTTATAATGGTTCAGCCAATAAAACGCAGTCTCTGGATCGCCTTTCCCACCACATTCTCTACGTGTTCTTTCCAGTTTGAGTCTGAACTAATAGTAATTCCTAGGTATTTAGTGTGCCGCGGTGGAGTAGCCGAGCGGTCTAAAGCGTCTCGCTGCGGAGCGCGCGATTGCTCGCCGTGGAGGTTCGAGTCCTCCCTGGGGCATGGGTGTGTGTGTTGTCCTTAGGTTAGTTTATCTAGGTTTAAGTAGTTTGTAACCTACGGACTGATGACCACGCAGTTTAGTTCGATAAATTTACAAACATTTGAACTTTAGGTATTTAGTGTAGTTCACGGCATTCACTTTTGATTGATTTAACTTGTAAACAAAGTTTAACGGATTTCTTTTCGTACTCATGTGGACTACTTCACACATCCTGGTGACAATCAGAAGCGAATTTCCTGACTCAGCGCAGAACAAGGAATCAGTGACCATGTGGCACATATGAAGCACATCTCTATGGCTCTGATTCAAAAATATTTCAGTTGGTAGTAGGTTGCTATTAAGCTTCAAAGATATACAGATGTGTAATAATATTATTGGCTCTTCTCGCGGCGGTCATTGTTTGGCCAGAGACGGACACTCCAGGAAAGAGAGGACGTCTGATCCGAGGGGCGGCAGACTCAATACTCCGGGTTGAGATACTGAGTAGTGAAATGATGTGATCCACAGGGCCGGCAGACACTGATTAATAGTATCTGTTCCACCTATAAAATAAGGTAAAAACAACAGTTTTGTACCCTATTTTTATTTACAAGTGTAAAATCTGTGAAATTGCATTTTTTTAAGAGTTGAATTGCAAGAAGTGCGTTTTCCTTTGTGCAGAAAGAGTATTAGAATTTGATTAGTGAGAAAATAGGAATTTGTTTTCCGCAAAGATTTCCATTATTGTCAACAGTCACAGTGTTAAAAGAGATATCATTTTCTGAATGAATTTAAGTTTAAAATTTTTTCAGGTGCGTTAAGTAAGAATAAGCTGGTAAATGTTGAAGTTTCAATAAACGGCGAAAAATGTTTACTAACATTTCTTATAAACTGATCGTCATAAAAGTGCAGTGACAATATCAACATCAGTGGTATCTACGACAATACAAGAGCACCTTATGCATTTCTTTAAAATAAACTTCGTTCCGCTGCCGAAACTCAGTGACCGGTGGGAAGCAAAAAAATATTATGACGAGGATCTGACGTCTTTTAACCTTGAGTAGCTACGAGAATAATAAGTTGTGTTTAACTTCCCCTTTAAAATGTTTAAAGGCAACGCTCTCATTACTACAGTGAAAACAATCTAGACGTTTCTAAAAGCCAAATAAGTAAAATTATGGTCACATGTATACATAAGATATTTCATTGGCTATTTGCATCCATGAAAACTGTTCAAAGAATATGATGTTAGATACAATAATATCTTTACGATTAATTAAACATTTTTATCAAGTCTCAAAAGTATATAATTAAAAACAGTACACCAGATACATATAGATGCACGACAGGTTTCAGCACGACTCAACAATATAAAAACTCAGGACGAGTTTAGCCAGGAGAAAAGACAGGCAAGTTTCAGTACCGTTTCACTTAATTCGGCTATACATGGGAAGCCGAAGAAGGTCCAAAAATGTTAAAATGTTTCTGTCTCTATGGGACGTAATTACAGTGGTCATGCTTCCCTAAACCTACAAACTACTTCAATTGACATAAGTTAAGGACAACACACACACTGATGCGCGAGGAAGGAGTAGAACCTCATAGGAGGAAGTGCCATGCAGTCCGCAACAAGGCGCTTTAATGTGCAAACTACTGCCGCGCTGCAAATCCAAGAGGGGTAAGAGAGCATCAAGGGACAAAGTGGACAGGAAAGCGACTCATTTCGTTCAATATTTGAAAGGGCACTGTTCTGTTGGAGATACGTTAGATTATAATCAGAGTATGCGAAAGAACTCGCTCTGGAGGCATCGAAAGAAATGAAGAAATTGTGTTACATGTGTGTTAATTGTGTCTCCGCCCTAACCTAACAGATACGTTAGTCGTTCGTCCCATGCTGATTTCTACAGTCATCTCACGCAGAGTTGCGAGGCTGTTAATACTGAAAACTCTGTGTAAACGTCGCTACGCTCGGTCACGTCGCTACTTTCGGTCATTAAGTGCAGTTCGTCGCCACTGCACTGTTCGTGGTGAGAGGTAACGCCTGAAATTTGGTATTCTCGGAACACTCTTGACAATGTGCATAAAGAAATACTGGATTCCCTGACGAGGTCCCATGCATGTGTCTGTAACTACCATTCCGCTTTCAGAGTCTGTTAACTCCCGTCGAGTCTCCACAATCACTTCGGAAGCCTATGTACGCGAATCGATAACACAAATGTCCGCTCTTCCAGTGCATCGAAATTTTGTTCTTTACGTGCGCGGGGCTACCACCACGTGTGTCTGTGCATTTTGCTATTGCATGGCTTGACTTTTGTCGCCTAATTGTGTTATGTCTGGTGTCTTGATCCTCCCGCTGGACAAATATTCCAGTACGTCCGCATAGCGACCTGGTTCGCATGATTCCGATTGAATTTATATACCGCCTAATCAGTCAAAATTGTCAACTACTTGTAAACCTATTGGACCAAACTACTATGGTCATCAGGCCCTAGGCTTAAAACCTACTTAAACACACACTCACTCACACACACACACACACACACACACACACACACACACACACACACACACAAGTCCGAGGGACGACTCGAACTTCCGAGGGGAACGGTCTCCCAGACAGCAGCATGACGCTTCAAACCACTCGACCATTCCGCGGGGTGCCTAATAAGTAACTTGGAGATATCTGTCGATATCGTAGTGCCACATGGTAGCTCACCTAAGAGGGAAGTAGTCTATGAAATCTCTTTCGAGCATCACTTGAACATCTTTATCAGGAGACGTTAATAAACAAGATCAATAGAAAAACAGCACGCTTCATTATAGGTTTATTTACAAGGCGTCACAGAAATGAACGTCCTACTTCAGTGGCAATTGCAGCAACGGAAGTGTTGTTCACCAAGACGTTGGGATACTGACAAAGGAGCGTGCATTTCTCAATGTCAAGCAATATAATGACTTCTCCTACATTTGTCCCGTGAATGGTCTATGATGATAAAACGGAAAGAATAGAGCCCACACACTTACTGTAATTCGACCTAGAGGTGGTAAGCGAAATGTATATGTACCCAGGAAAAGGGGAGGAGTACGAACAGTGATACACGAACTATCCACCATCACATATCATATGGCTATTTACAAGTGTTAAAAATAATTTAGTAGGTGTAGCTACAGAAAGTAAACTGTGTGCATGATATCACACGTGCATGCTTTGTGTGTGTATTGGAAACAAAGGTGGCACGCTAAGACGGTGTGCACACGGAAACTTACTGGCAGTCCGCGTTGAGGTGTTTAGCGACGTATAAATGTGTATGTACACAGGAAAGGGGTGGAGTCAGTAACATTGCTACATAAATTACCGACCATCACATGGCATATGCAACATGTAGATGTAGTTGTAGGTGTACAACGTAGATTAGATTAATACTTGTTCCATAGCTTATGAATACGACACTTCGTAAGGATGTGGAACGTGTCAGGTTAATTAAAGGCGTCTGTACAAGATATAACATTACACAAAATATTATATGACACAAATATATCTTTATTATTATTTCTTTGCATTTACTAATTTAAATCTAAAAATTCATACAGTGAGTAGAAGGAATTGTCATTCAGAAATTATTTTATTTTTAAATGCTATTCTTTTGTCACGCTTTTGATGCTGTTTGGTAGGTGACTGAAGACTTTAGTGGCAGCATAATTCACCCCTTTCTGTGACAAAGTGAGATTTTACTTTGCATAGTGAAGATCAACGTTTGTCATAGTGTTATAGCTATGCGCACTGCTATTACTTTTGAACTGGTTTGGATTATTAACAACAAATTTCATAACTGAATATATATACTCTGAAGTTATAAACTCTAAAATAGATGTACGCAGAATCATCTTGGTTGGGCTCCAGCAATTATTCTGATTACACACTTTTGTACACTGAATCCTTTTTTTTACTCAATGGTGAATTACCCCAGAATATGATCCCATACAAAAGCAGTGAGTGAAAATTGGTATAGTAAGCTAATTTACTGAGATTCGTATCGCCAAAATTTGCATAACCCTAATAGAATACGTAATTGAACTCAAACGTTTTACCAGACCATCAATGTGTTGCTTGAAGTTTAATCTCTCATCAATGCACGCACCTATAAATTTTGAAAATTCTATCTTAGCTACAGACTTCAGTTCAAAGTCTGAATTTATTACTGGAGTTGTGACATTCACTGTACGGAACTGTATATACTGTGTTTTATCAAAATTTAATGAGAGTTCGTTTGCTGAGAACCACTTGATAATTTTCTGAAAGACATTATTTACGACTACATCAGTTAGATTTTTTTTTATTTTTTTTATGTGATTACTATACTTGTGTAATCAGCAAACAATAGCTAACTTTGCACCTTCATCAATGTAGAATGGCAAGTCATTAATACATATCAGGAACAGTAACGGACCTAAACGGTGTGCATGATTTCGCAAGTGAGTGTTTTGTGTGTGCGCGTATGTGTTTGTGTGTGTGCGCGTGCTTGTGTGTGTGTGTGTGTGTGTGTGTGTGCGTGTGTGTATCGGAAACAAAGGCGGCGCGTTAAGACGGTCGTTTAGCGCGCGCCGTGTCGCGCGGCTGGCTAATTACAATTACGGGCAGCGAATTTACATGGCAAGTCAGGCCGGGAGGCGCAGGTATTGGATTTATGCGCGCGGTCTGGCCAGCCGGCCCCCATCAAGGATCGCTAATTCGTTTTAGTCGGGGGTAATTTAGTTTTTGCGCGGCTGCTTTTTCAGGCGCCGGCGGAGACTAATTCCGGCGCCCCTCCTCGGCGGCGGCGTCGCGCGCGGCCACATATCTCCGCCCCCGCCGCCCCCGTCCCCGCCCCTCCTCCGCGGACTCCCGTCCACCTGCCACGCTGCGCCCCTGGCCGCCGGACTGCCTCTCCGCTGCAACTCTCCAGAGTCGATCTGTCTGATCGCGGAAGAAGACCCACATCAGCCAGCCTACTTTCCGTTCGATATCACCATAACGTGTGCTCATTCGACAAGATGAGTACAATGGATGAAGGACAACAGGTAAATAGCATAATCCTTCACTACCGGAAGTCGTTTGATACGATACCGCACAGCAGAATGCTAACGAAAGTACTATCATGCTGAATAATTTCCTAGATAATAAGTGACTCGAATGATTCTTAAATAATTTGACCTCAGAGGCAGTTCTTACAACGTGAAGTAGGGACTGAAAGGGGAGACTGACCCCATCCAAATGGTGAACAACGCATAGTTACAGATTCATTTGGTTAACACTTCAACATCAAAGAATCCCAGTGGCAGACACGGCAGGAGAAATGTTCTACATAACAGTATGGGCAAACTACATGGGAAGAAATGGAAATAGCTGTGAAAAAGATGGTTGGGGGGAAAGCTCCAGGACCTGATGAAGTTTCAGGATCCGTGGGAATGAAATGGCTGTATAGAGTACTGTCAAGTGTATGGAAAAGTAGTACAATATCTGACGATTGGAGAAGAGGAGACACTGTGCCCATTTTCAAAAAAGGCAATAAAAACTTTCGAAAAACTACTGAGGAATAAACCTTATGAGTCATAGAGCCAACATTTTTGAAAGAATTTTACTAGCTATAATAAATGAAAAGATAGAAAAGGAGCTGAGTGAGGAGCAACATGGGTTTAGGAAAGGAAGAAGCACAATCGCTCTGTTATTTTCTATCCGTCAGCTGATGGAAAAAAGTTGGGAGTGTAACGAAAGGGTGATAGTGGTTTTTATAGAAGTACAAAAGGTATATGACTCCGTTAACAGGGAAAGAAATGAAGAAGATAGGTATAGAAGATGGGTACATTAATGTAATAAAGACCCTGTACAGAGGACACAACTGTAGAATTAGAACACCGCTGTGGAACTCTGAACGCTTCGAAATAAGACAAGAACTTAAACAAGAAAGTATTCCATCTCCCGCACTTTCAATGTTGTGATGAAAGGAATGAATAGAGCAGTTAAAGATATAGTAAAAGAAAAAGACAAAAAGATAATTTTTGCAAGTGATATGGTAATATAGGGTGATAATGAGGTAGGAAGTTACAACTTATGCATGGAAGGAAATAATGGAAAGGTATGGATTAAAAATAAATAGAGAGTGAAGTAATGGTATTTGGAAGAGACAAAGGATTCAACTGGAATATTACTTTGAATGGAGAACCCCTCAAAGTGGTAGATAGTTATACTTATTTAGGGAGTGAAATTTCTAACGATGGAAGAATAAACCAACGAAATTAACAGGAGGTTACAGAAGGGAGGCCATTTATATTAAACAATAATACATCTGATTTGGTTTAAGGAAGTTCCAGAAAAAGCAAAACTACTTTCCTTTTGTCACCTATGGAGGAGAAGCATGTACAATGACAGAAAGGATCTAGAGCAGACTGTAAGCAGGGGAAATTAATTTTTTCAGAGCAGTAAAGGGAAACAAGAATGGACAGAGTAAGGAATGTAGATATTAGGACCTCAAACAAGTAATTTTGAGAGAAGAAATCGGAAAAAAAATAGAGATTAAGATGGTATGGGCACTTCAAGATGATGTGTGGATAGAGACTTCCCAAAATTATACAAGAACTGAAGCTGTATGGAAAAAGACCTAGAGGGCGCCCGAGTACACGGTGGAAAATAGAAGTGAGGACACCTGTAGAAAGAAGAGGTATGACCTGGCAGCAAGTGGAGGAAGGAAAGTGTTGGGAGGACCGAGCCATATGGAGAGGACTGGTGAGCACCCAGACCCGGCAGTAGCTGGAGCGGGAGACGGATACATACATACATCTGTAAAAGTTCAGACCGCTTACGTTTCTCGAAGAGTGCTATGTACATGTCACGAAAATAACATGAGAAAGAAATGACGGAGATGAGACTCCGCGAACATGAGGAAGAAATGAAGGTGATGAGACTCCACGAACCATAAAGGACTGATTTAGGTAATGGAGGAAGTCACTGTAGACACGAAGTATGGTCCGCCACAAACTGTGAGATCATTTGCGGTGTTTAGTCCTCACTGTACACCGATCACGTTCCTGTGATAATGCAGTAGCTCTATAGGACAGAGTCAAACTCAACCGCTCGCTCAACGAAGTATCTTTAACCAAAACTCAGAAAGTTGCACGGGTCGCACCGATGTTCAAGAATGGCAGAAGGAGTGCTCCACTAAATTGCAGACCTATATCATTTAAGGAGGTTTTAGAACATATTCTTTGTTGAAATGTTATGAGAACCTGGAATAAAATGATCTATTGACCCAAGCCCAACATGGGTTTACAAAATGACATTCTTGTGGAACGCAACTAGGTAGCTCCTTACTCACATTAACTGATGAGTGCAATAGGCAAAGGATCTCAAATTGATTCAGTGTTTCTAGATTTTCAGAAGGCTTTTTAATCAGTACTTGACAAACAGCTCTTAATAAAATTGTGTGGTTATGGAATATCGTCTCAGTTTTGTGATTGGACTGGAGATTTCCACTCAGAGAGATCATAGTTCGTAGTAGGCCTAATTGATGGAAGTGTATCGATTAAAATGTGATGTCTGCTGTCCCCCAAGGTACTGTTCTTCGTTGTTTACTGTTAGTTATGAACATAAATGATCACAGAGGTAACCTAAGTAGTCCTGTTACGTAGCAGCGTGAAAGTGAAAGTGCGCTCTAACGCGCCTAGTTGCGGAGTGCACGACTGGTCCTCGTCGGGCGTTCGAGTCCTCCCTCGGGCATGTGTGTGTGTGTGTGTGTGTGTGTGTGTGTGTGTGTGTGTGTGTATGTGCGTGTGCGTGTGCGTGTGTGTTAGTTTCAGTAGTTTGTAATTCTAGAGGTTTACTGCAATTTCGTCTCATAGCTTTACAAACATTTGAACATTTTCTGTTATGTTGTTTGACGATCGTGTTGCCATTTATCATCTAGTGAAATCATTCGTATATCGAAGCCAACTGTAGAACATTCGATATAAAATATCTGTATGGTGCGAAAATTGGAAATTGACCCTGAAGGATGAAAAGTGTTAAGAACTGAAAGAAATCCGTTACAATTTCGTTATGAAGATAAATCAATTAGGCTAGAAAGCCTTTAATTCAAGTTAATACCTGAGAATTATATTTCGATAGACAGAACTGAAAAATGACACCTACATAATGTCATGGGGAAGTGGAAACAAAGACTGCGTTTTATTAGCAGAAGTCCGCCTCCGTAGTCCAGTAAACAGCGGGGTAGATTGCCAGGGGACGCCGGTCGGGTTGGAGCTTTTCTCCACTCGGGGACCGGGTGTTGCGCTGTCCACATCATTATTTCATCATCATCGACATGCAAGTCGCCCAAGTGGCGTCACGTAAAGACCTGCACCAGGGAGGCAGAACACGATTCCAGCTTCGGTCTAACGGAGAAAAGTACCACACGAAATCATCAGTAGCTGAAGATGCTACGTAACTGCTAAAGAGACTGCCTACACTTTGATTGTCCGTCCTCTAATGGAGTATTTCCGCGAATTGTGGATCCTTATCCGATAGGAATGACAGAGGACATCGAAACAGTACCAAGATCGGCAGCTCGTGTGGTATTATCAGGGGAGAGGGCGACACTGTAACGAATGAGGAGCTGGCGTGGGAATCATTACAAAGGCCTTTACCGTTGCGGCGGGATCTAATTACGAAATTTCGATGACTGTCTTTCTCCTCCGAATGTAAAAATATATTGACATGTAACTAAAATAATAATAATAATAATAGATCTCTTTCCGCGCGGTGTTTGGGAATGGAATGAGATCCATCAAGTGTGTGACAGGCAGTTGCGGGTTGACTTTTGTGATCTTATAATTGATGATATTTATTGATTTCCATGATTTATGTATTCCATGATGTGCATTATTCTCTAAGAAATACACGGTTGTTACATACATTGGAATCACGATGTTGTGTTCGTAACATTCTGGTGCCGATACCCGAGATCGAACCAGGGACCTTATTTATTAATCCGGCAGACTCACATTCGTCTGCCCCCTGAGCTGAGTACTGAATTCTGAATTCTTAGAGCTCGAAAGGCAATAAAACATGTTCTACACTGTTGCCTAGCTCTATGCAACAAATAGAGGCTCCGTTACCTGCTGAACGGGTCTCACTATTGAAACCATTTGAAGTCACAGGCACCGATTTTGCTAGTCCATTATACATCAGACAATGACATGTAACACAGAAAGCATATATTGCTCTATTCACTTGTGCAACGACACGTGTCTTACATCTGGAATTATGCTCAGATGTGTCATCTGATAAATTTCTTCAAGCTCTACAAAGGTTTGTGGGAAGACGAGGAGTGCCTAGCACAATTTACACTAACAATGCTACTACCTTCAATTCCAACCACACAGAGCTAAAGGAGCTCTGGAAGGCTCTCATGGCCATCAAAACACACAAGTACTTTGCTCAGTGATTAATAACATGGATATACATTACCTCAGATGCGCCTTGGTGGGGAGGATTTTTGGAACGGATGGTGGGGTCAGTTAAACGTTGCCTGGAGAGGTTTTAGGACAGTCACAGTTAGACGAACAAGATCTCAGCACAATCCTGGTCAGCATATAAGCAGCACTAAATTGAAGACCAATTACACAAGAAGGAGAAGTAACTAAGCCACTAACACCTGGACATTTTCTTGTAGGTGAGCGACTGACAGCGTTGCCCACAGATCCAGAACCAACAGTCTGGAAGGAATTGTCCAAAGAGTGCCAATGGCAGCATCACACGTTAGAGCACTTCTGGAACATGTGGAAGAAAGAGTATCTGATCCTGCTCAAAAACTTCCATGAAACTCATCAAAATAGGACAGGTTCTGGAAAACTACATCTGGGTAATTCTGTACTTCTACAGGAAGAAGTTCGTCCACGTCATATTTGTCTACAACAAATAAAGGGTTGTAGAATATATTGTAATCAGGATGTATGTTCGTAACACAGGTACGTAGCTGTGGTGGAACCTGCCTGCGGCTCTGGTGAGCCAGCCAGACAGGGCGCCTCACTGTGCTCGCGGCACGGAGGCGGCGGTGACCCTGCAGAGGCGGCGGCGGCGGCATGCGGCAGGGCCAGGCGTCCCCAGGCGGCGCTCTTTTGTAGAGCGGCGCGCCCGCGGCTGACAGCGCGCCGCGATCGGAGTGGCGGGCCGTGTTGAGGTTTTCGCGGTCCCCGGACTACTTGCCAATCCATCACCGCGGGCGCCGCCTACCGCCGCCCACGCGCCGCCCACAGATGGCCGCTTAAAGCGACTCTCTAATGACCCGCCGGCCACTCACTGTCTTCCCTCGCCGCGTCTTGACCGAATGCAACCTCCGTGTGTGAGTTATAGCTCCGGGTGTTGGCTCCACGGACATAAAGTATTAGACTGGCAATGCCGTGTACACTATCATCGCAGACAGTGAAGTCTTCCCGCCATATTTCTATGCTATAAACGTGTAAGCAGCCGTGTGTGTTATTAAAGAAAACTCGTAAAAATACGGATGAAATGGCGTAACTAAGCTGTATTTAGAGTTTTGACATATGGGAAATTCGTCTGTTGTATATGGCTGTAATTTTTTCAGTTGGAGTAACCTTGGACACATACAGTAATGAGTACCATTGATTTGCTGTTATTATTAATCTGTTAACAATTTCATTCAACTTCAGATTTTCTCTCAGTAGTACGGTCATTATAAAAGTGTTGTTTATCGTGGGTAATACGTATAATTCTTTTGACAGTTCTTACGAAATCTTCAGTTTGCTTTGTAACATACGGTAAACTGAGTAGCGTCGCGTTCCCAGTTTTTATTAATTTGTTACCAGTTTCAATCAACTTCGGCTTTTCTTGTAATAGTTTGACCTGTATAAATGTGTTATTTAACGTGGATGTTTTTCAGATAACTACGGTACAAAACGGTAAAATGTTACCTACCATCCCGGCGGCCCCGTGTGACTACGTTGCCAACGTCAACAGGTAGAAAAATTTCGCCAAGATGTTGATATTCTTACAAGTTAGTGTTTCATACAGAAGATCATGTAAATAAATAATGCTGTTCGTGCTCTATGATTGACAGGGTCTTGTATGTAGCCTCGTTTAATGAGAAAAAGTTACTGCCCTCCTAAAATGAAGATTTCATGACGAAAAATTCGCATCTGAAGGAACTGAGCCGGCCGCGGTGGCCGAGGTGACTGAGGCGCTCCAGTCACGGTCAGCACGGCCACTACGGTCGGGGGTTCGAATCCCCCCCCCTCGGGCATGGATATTTGTGCCGTCCTAGTTCGTAAGTAGTTCATAAGTAGTTTGTAAGTTTAGGGACTGATGACCCCGTAGTTAAGTCCCATAAGCTTAACAAACAATTCAACATTTGAAGGAACTGAGATACCAACGGCCGTATGTAAAATAAAATATTTATTGTATCACAACCAGTTTCGGCATTCCACTGTGCCATCTTCAGGTCCCTACATTGGAGCATAATATCCAAAAGTAGGGATACTAAAACTGGATTCGTGAACTTCTCTTGTTGTCACAGTTGTTGTTGTTCTTTCCCACTAAGAGAAGTCCAAGAATCCAGTTTTAGTATCCCTACTTTCGGATATTATGCTCCGGTGTAGGGACCTGAAGATGGCATAGTGGAATGCCGAAACTGGTTGTGATACAATAAGTATTTTATTATACATACGGCGGTTGGTATCTCAGTTCCTTCAAACTCTTGACCAGCCGCTGTCCCGTTTCCACCACCAATGATGGATTCACTAAAAAATTCGCATTGCCGCGCGATTCGCTAATTCCAACGTCACATGACTGACATCATAATCACGCGAAGCCGCCAGGACAGTAATTAAAATTTAACCGTACGTAACACGTTCTTCTCATAACAAGATTCGACAACAGGCGTATGTGTCAAAATAAATTCAACTATTGCGGAAGTATTAGCTCAAATGCAAATCATGTTCAAACCAACTAGTAAACCTTATAACGTCTTATCGTTTCAGAAGGTGATAGCAGTACCGTGCGGAAACATTTAGATGCGAGGTGAAGCAAGATGACGGCGTCAGGCTTCAGTCTCGGAGGCAAGTTGGTGATGTATGTCTGTGGTTGTCTCCTACACTTACCTCTGCTGACATCGCAGCAAGCAGAAAAATAACACAAATCAATTAACCTCGTAGGAATCAAAATCAATGTATATATTACGAGTGATAGAGCTGATGCCCAGTTATAACTAAACTTTCCCTGTTTAACACGTTGTAACATGGAAAATAGTTACTGTTTGAGTATAAAACTTGGTAGAATTAACAGGGTATGCGGTTTCATAGCCTCTCAGAGCCACAGTTTAGTTCCAATTATGGCAACCAGGTGCTGTGATCAGTCTCCGTGGTTCATAGAATGCACTTGTTGACTTGTCAACGTGAGTAGAACGACAGGAGCTGGTGGAGCTCTTTTATCAGACCAACAGTAATGCTGCAACTGACTGCGACAATACGTCGCCTAAAAGGATTACGGAAAGGTTCTCTTTTTCTACCTGCTGTGGGGAGCACGATGAAGAAGTTCCAATCAAGTGGGGAACTGGGTGTAGCTCCGGCAACAGAACGATGACCGGTTGCACCTCTCCGTCGCTATAGGAGACAACGCTATGCCCAATTTCCTATCGTCAAGCACTGCTCGTACTGTGTAACTAAAGTTGAGCATCCCGTCGTCCACTGTATGGAAGGTGCTTCGAATTGTTCTCTAATGGTATCCGCACTAAATTCATATCGTACAGCAGCTTGCACCACAGGATCGAGAATGACGTGTTGAATTAGCTCACTACTTGCTCGCAAGGATTGAAGTTGACGAGAGCTGGCCTCGACCATCCTACGGACGGACGAATCTCATTTTAATCTTTCATAATAAATATGACAGCCAAGACAGGCTAAGGACGGTTGAAATGTCTCTCTCCACGTCGCGGGGTCACACTACATGTATACGAGCATTAGGGGAAGTAGGGAACTATGAAAAATGGAAGTTTGGACCTATTCAGGGAACATACACGGGTGGCCCAGAGGTTGAAGCGAGTGCTCGCGAAAAGCGGGAGACCCTTATTCGAATCCCAGTCCGGCACAAAATTTCACTTTTCATAATATGATAGAACACCTTAATAAGAGCAAATGAAAGTTCGAAAGTCGCAAAATGCGAATTAACATCGGTCGTTTTTATCTGACGTGTGAGGTCAACATAAAAAATATTCAAGATTGGGATCTTCATGTCGAATCTTTGTGTATGACTTTCTTATGTATGGTGAGTGTGCCTTCGTATGTGTGGCTTCACGCCTACGTTTATCATTCTCCGACTCTTTTTTTGAACAGGTTCGTGCTCAGTGACCTAAGACTTACAGTGTGACCTCGCCAGCACAGTGTGACCCGACAGTTTCAAAATAATTGACCACCACGATCACCTGATCTCACTCTCTATGATTTCTGGTTGTGGGGCTACATGAAGTACAGAAAATGCTATTCCTACATAATATTGCTAAGCGGTTGTAGGTCCTGCATACAGGTACTTGATCAGCCTCGTGTAGTAACTGAGTATATCAATGGAAACTTGAAGTCTTAAACTTCACTTGTAAGAAATCATTCAAGCAGAAGATAGGTATAAACATACTGGTGTCTGAACGTCGCACAGACTTCTAAATGTAATACGCACCCTGATATAGAGAAGCAACTGAAAACAGTAGAAAAGATAGTGTCCGGGTTGAATCCCACTTCTATTTGATTGGATTTTCCCCTTACTTAGCTCGCAATTATCACGAATCTTCTGCCCGGAGGAAAGTCCCAAGAGTCTGATAAGAAACACTTGTGACACATGTACGGACTCACAGAATTACAGACTAATAATCTTAAATCGGTGTGCTGCAGAACCCTTGTATTCTCAGTTCAACAATAATAAATTTAATAGGGACGGAAAAGCTTATGTTCACGTATCAGCACGACTTTGGAAAGCATCGTTCGTGTGAAACATGCTGTCCTGCGGAGTTTGTGGCACTTACTCGCAGTGACACTTGCCCCGAGAGAGAGGGTTTGACGTTTGCTGGAGCCCAGGTCCCTGCGGGTAGTGGTAAGGGTGTTCCAGAAGTGCGACACACCGGTCTGACCGCCGCAGGTACCTCTCCGCGCATCTCCGGTCTCCTGTTTCGCCAGCAATAAGCATGAGTTCACTGGTAATGAGTTTAGAAAAAACAACTACAGGTAAAATGGATTTTAAGAGATTATCAAATAATGAATATTAGTTCAAGACCCATACCCACAAAAATATATCGGCATTACCTTCCAGGCTTTTGAACACCATCCCAAAGAAAGACTTGGTGCAAAGTTTCCCGGACATGTATCGCAGAGCTCACCGGTGCATTGTTATGCGAGGTGACTATTTCGAAGGACAGTAAGATACTTCATAGTTCATCTACGTTAATGTTACAGGGCTTTCCACTGAACTTTGTCAGAGGTTGTATTTGAAGAGATTACGAACTTTACTGTAAGTTCTCATTCATTATCAGTTACCGTTACCACAACAGCCTTAAAAATAAATTGGCATGAAAGGCATTAATGAACCACCTTGGAGCGACACACGGTTGTTTACTGCTGTCGTGTGAGCGCCAGCCGGCTCACAGGAGCGGTTGTGGTGAACTGCTGGACTTCTTAGTGTGCCCCCTGTGGAAAGGCAGTTAGTCCGATAAGGGCCCAGGGCTCAGTGACAGTGTCACTCCGTGTAAATTTCACTCCGTGCAAGTGCTGAACCCCGTCCTGGGAACCATGGATAAAGGGTAACAGGTAGGCAGATTTCATTTTCCTCGATTTCGGATAAGCGTTTGATTCAGTGCTCCACTGCAGACTGCTAACAATTTTAAAACCATACGGGATAGGTTTCCAGAGATGTGATTTGCACGAAGACATCAGGTTGTCTGCGGAGTTTGTATGTAGGTTTACTCGGTTCTCTACCCTCCTCGTCCCTTCTACTACCTACCACAGGAGTGAAGTGCTGATAATGAATATCCTTTAGGCAATATTCGTATATAGGCTATTAGTCCAAATAGTCCAGAATAGTCCAGAGAGGTGATAACTAAGTGGGCATTCCGCCGTATTTCTGGCACTAAAAGTCAAGTAAATTAAAGCAATGACCGCGTGCGAATGACAAAAAGTTGTTACAAAAATAGTAGTGAAATATCAGAATTAAAACTGCTGTTGTTTTATTCAGATGAAGACGATCTATCCGTTTGTATCAAATTAATTGTGTATAAATATATTACTGTCACAGCGAAAAAATTATTCTGGACCTGAAGTGTCCCCTAACTTTGGCTGCATCTTCACTTTTCCAGGTTGTACGCGAAACCGTATACTCATAATATATGAAATTTTAATTTAGGAAACCAGGCTTGTTTGGAGAATAAAGTATTACAGGCGGTGTCTACCACGTCCCGCCGTTTAAATCTGGCTTTTGAGGATAAATGTGCCACATTTGCTTAATTGGCTGTTGCCCGTATTTGCGCACATGTGCGTTTAGAGACTAGAGACAGGCGAAATTAGTTTGGTGCTGGAGAAGGGCAGGAAGGCGCGAGGTGAGGTTATCCTGCAGCTTTTTACGAGCGAGGTGGCGCAGTGGTAACACAATGGACTCGCATTTGAGAGGACGGCGGTTCAAACCCGCCTCTGGCTATTCTGATTTAGGTTTTGTCGTGATTTCTTAAAATCACTCCAGGCAAATACGGCACTGGTTCCTTTGATAGGGCACGTCCGCTTTTCCTCCCCATCCAAATGTGTGTTCCGTCTTTAATGACCACGGTGAAGGTGGTACGTTAAGTCCTATCCTTCGTTTCTGCTTATCCTGCAGCTTGTCATACATTGGAGGTGTCCTAGATCATAGCAATTGGATATCTATGGAAAGCATCGAGCGAACAATTATTTACTATTTGTACAGGAATGAGGCTCCAGTTATGAGTTCAAGCGCACAAATGTTCAAATGTTTGTTAAGCTTATGGGACTTAACTACGGGGTCATCAGTCCCTAAACTTACAAACTACTTATCAACTACCTTATACTAAAGACGGCACAAATATCCATGCCCGAGGGGGGATTCGAACCCCCGACCGTAGTGGCCGTGCAGACCGTGACTGGAGCGCCTCAGTCTCCTCGGCCACCGCGGCCGGCTTCAAGCGCACAAAAGGAAGCGTTGTTTGAGAAGAAAGTGAGATAGAGTTGTAGTGCACCCCACTGTTAATCAATCTGCGTACTGAGTAGGCCACGGAGGAAGGAGTTGGGAAAGAAAATTACGCTTAGGGAGAATAAATAGACACAAGGTTTCCCGACGATTCTGCACTTCTGTTAGAGGAGGTAAAATATTTGGAAAACCAGTCGGACGGAATAGACTGTACCTTGAAAAGAGCTTTCAAGATGAAAATCAGCACAATTAAAACCAGGGTAATCTAATGTGGTTAAATCAATTATGACGTATCCGAAGGTATTAGATAATTTTGGCAGCAAAGTAAGGGGCGACGGGCGAAATAAGAAGGTATAAAATACTGTGTGACAACAGAAGATATTTCTGAAATATAGGAATTTGTTAACATCTACTAGCAGTTTGAGTAACAGGAAATCTTTTCCGAATTGTTTCCTCATCCGTTAGTGGAAACTGATGTGAACTTCTCACAAGAATAGAACGGAGGCTTATGAAACGTGATACTACAGTTATATCGAATAAACCTGCAGTGGTATTCATTTTAACATGGATGGAAAGCAATTTGTGTAACATCTTAACTCAAAAAATGGCCGAGTTTATTGGATTCACCATGAGGCATGATGAAATAGCCAGTGTCGAAATGGAAGAAAGGGTTGACTAAGGGATGGGCGTTAAAGTTGATGTAGGTTGCGGTAGTTACGTAATGACTAAAGACCCTGGGCAACAATAGAGTAATGTATGGAGTTGCATCCAATCGTGACAACATCTTGTCACCGGAAGCGACAAATTACTAATAATGCAATCGGAACCGCGAGAGAATATTACACACATTTTCGTTCTTCCGCTTAGTTTCTTTTGTTCCTATGAATGTTGTATGTTTAGATGAAGCTTTAACAACTTTGACTAGTATATGGTCTTTCAAATTGTAAAAGTAGGAGTAGTAAAATATAGGGAAGGAAAATTATACGCAACTTGTGTAAAAACTACAAAGAAGTTACAAGAATTGTAGGACCTGAAAGGCACGCAGTATTTGGGAAGGGAGAAAGACGGTTTGTATGTTGAACAAGGTGTGAAGCAAAGAAAGGAAAAATTTGGAGATGGAATTAAAATGCAGGAAGAAGAAATAAAATAATTGCAGTTTGCCGATGTCGCTGTGATTCTCACTGAGACAGCAAAGGACGTGGAAGATCAACTAAACGTAACGGACAAAGTCTGGAAAAACGAATACAAGATGTACATTAACTAGAGGAAAACAAGGTAAGGGTACGGGGTCTAAAAAAAAAAAAAAAAAAAAAAAAAAATAAAAATAAAAAATAAAAAAATAAAAAAAAACACTATCAGGCGATGCTGAAGGCCTTAGAGTAGGTAATGAGACAATAAAAGTAGTACATGAGTTTTGTTATTTGGTAGGAAACTAAATTTGTTGACCGAAGATCGCAAAATGGTTATGAGAAGTAAAGCATTTCTGAAGAAATTTGTTGACATCGAATTTGAATTAAAGTGTCAGAAACTCCTTTTCAAAGGCAGTTTTCTGATGTGTAGCCTTGTACTGTAGTGAAATGTGGACAATGAGGAGTTAAGACAGGAAAATAAAGTGAAAGATTTAAACGTTTCAGTTGAAACTTTTCAAATGTGGTTCTACAGGAGAATGCTGATGATTAGACAGGTAGGAGGAGATACTGTACAGCGTTTGGGGAAAAAGAAATTTTGGCGTATTTTGAGTAAAGGAAGGAATCGTTTGATAGGACGTGAAGGATCGTTTATTTAGGATTGCAGGGAAGTGTGTGGAGTAAATATCGCAAAAGGAAACCCAGAGGTCGTGCCGGAATAGTCGAGCGGTTCTAGGCATCTTGTCAGTCATATCAAGGCTTTTCCCACTGGAGACTCGAGTCCTTAGGTGTGAATGTTGTCCTTGTGTTAATTTAACTTAGTTTCATTCGTTTGTAAGCTTAAGAACTGATGACCACAGTAGCTTAGTCCCATAGATACACAAATATTCGAACATTCTGAAGACCAAAAGACAAATACAGTAAGCAGGGTCAAAGGGTTGTTGGTTGATGAAGAAGGTTGCGCAGGTTGGAGTAGCTTGGAGAGTTGCATCAAACCAGTTTTTGGGTTGATGATCACAACAACATGTCAGTCACTGTCTTGGGGCCAGGAAATCATTTTTCATCTTCTCCGCAGTGATTACGGTCACTTGAGCCGCTGTGAGAGGAGTGCCAGCGGTGGTTGGGAATGTCAGTTGTCTGTGGTGTTCGGCCAGTCGGCCAGTGTTGTGTGTGTGTGTGCAGCACGTGGCGGCGTTGTTTGCGCCGGGCGGGACGGCCCCCAGCTGCGCGCCCGGCTTCTGGAGGCGGTGGCCGCCCCCAGGGAGCCCGACAGGGACAGCTGCCCACTCCCGACACCAGATAACAGTTAGCCTCCACCCTAACTGTTCTTCATCTCTCTATGTACCACACGCTACATTTTTCAAATCTTTCCATCTCCGAGGAAAGTGCAGGGTGTCAGAAAACCATTTGGATCAAAGTGAAACAAGTGGTAATGGTTGCACAACTGATTATAATCCAGATAATTATGTATTTATTGTGGTATTGAGACACACACAGTATGCACAGCGTGGTTCACAATAATTGTTCAAAGCGACGACCACGATCATAAATGGATACATCCATTGACGATACCGACACTCACGTCGATGGGCATCAGCTACGATTCTGTCAACGTTTTGGGCCGCACTGTCCAACACCACGTACAAGGAACATGTAACAGGAACTTATTTGGTGCCTCTGCGTTTCACTGGTCTACGTTACCTGATGTTCGTGCGAGATGAGATGCCTCAATTCTTGGAGACGGTACCGATCTTTTCAAATGTCCAAATGCTTGTAAATCTATCGGACCAACTACTTAAACTACTTAAACTAAGGTAAACTAACCAAAGGACAACACACACACCCCTGCCCCGGGGAGGACCGATCTTTTTCCACGAATGGATTGGATTTCGATACAACGGTGGACAAGCTGCGGTCCTTTTGGATGGCCAGAGAGATGGCTCGATCATCACCTATGGAAGTTTCCCAATAGGGTTACATCAGGACGTTCATACACGGAACCGGATGGAGATCTACTGCTCTCAAGGCTCAAGCGTTCTGACTCCTGGCACCCCGGATCGAGGGTTCTCTGGCAGAGTGCAGCACAACTAGGTTCGCCGTTGCCGTGCTTGCTCTGAGACTACCGTTCGTCACTTTGTACAATTACTGTGAGCTTCGCTGTTTTGCGACGTACTCTACGCGTGTCCATGAAACAATAAATGTTAATTTCCGCGGATTGGTTCCGAACATCAATATTATAAATTATTTATATGGTGGCTGTTCTTGCCGCGGCGGAGCGGCCGATCGCATTCAGGCGCTATGCTACGATGCGCGAGGCTGTTCCCCGTCGGGAGTTCGAATCCTGCCATGGGCATGGATGTTTGTCTTTAGTATAAGGTTGTTTATAAGTAGTTTGTAAGTTCAGGGACTGATGACCCCGCAATTAAGTCCCTTAAACTTAACAATTTTTTTAATTTTTATTTTGGGCTGTTGTTTTCGGACAAGTCCGAAAGAATCCCGGTCCAGCACAATGTTTCGTCTTTGCCTTTGGATTTATTTTAATGCCCTGGAATGGTCTAAATTTTTAAATTTTTCGAATTCAAATCAATATTATCGGTTTTGGACACACAGTCATCTCATTCTGTTTGAATCAAATGGTTTGGAACACCATGTATAGTATGACAATGAAGTCCTCAAAAATGTGTATGGATGTTTAGGGACTTGCAGGTTCAGACTATTTACAAAATAACTGCTATTCATTTGATTCAGTTGATCAACCATTTGTTTTTTACTGAAAATATGTGAAAATATCAACGACTATTCACCATGAGTTCTTAATGTTGTTAATTATTTTATTGCCTTGAATCGTACGTTAGGTGTTGCTCGATACTATCTCAGGTTTGTCTTTCCTGGAATGTTAGGGGTTCGTTATGAGTTATACACAGCACTGTCGATCGATACATCTACACCTACATCTACATACATACTCCGCAATTCACCGTAAGGTGCGTGGCGGAGGGTACACTGTACCTCTACTAGGCATTTCCTTTCCTATTCCACTCCCAAATTTCCGTGACACTCGCGCATTGGTCGAACCTACCGGTAACAAATCTAGCTGCTCGCCTCTGAACCGCCTCTATGTCTTCCTTCAAACCGATCTGCTGCGGGTCCCAAATACTTGAGCAATACTCAAGACGTGGTCGTACAAGCGTTTTATACGCGGTCTCCTTTACAGGTGAAGTACATCTTCCCAAAATTCTCCCAATAAACCGAAGTCTGCTGTCCGCCTTACTCACAACTGTCCTTACATGCTCGTTCCATTTCATATCGCTCTGCAATGTTACGCCTAGATATTTGAACGACGCAACCGCATCAAGAAGCTCACTACTGATGCTGTATTCGAACATTATAGGATTGTTTTTTCTACTCATGCGCATCATCTTACATTTTTCTACATTGAGAGCTAGCTGTCATTCTTCGCACCAACTAGAAATTTTGTCTTAGTCAACCTATATGCTATTACAGTCAGTTACAGACAACACCCTCCCATACACCACAGCATCATCAGCAAACAGCCGCAAATTACAACTTACTCTGTCCATCAGATCATTTACGTACTTATTGTATAGGTTCACCAAGTTAAAGGGAAGAGAGCTACTACAGCCTCCCTAAGTTCAGCTGCTTCTTCATCGACGACCGGTAAATCACAGTACTTTTGTAGTTGCAGTGTGTTTCAGTATTTTGTTCAAATGTTCGTAAATCTATTAGACCAAACTACGTGGTCATCAGTCCGTAGCTTACAAACTACTTAAACTAAGGTAAACTAACCTAAGGACAACACACACAGACACACACATATGCCCTCGGGAGAACTCGAACTTCCGACGGCGAGCAATCGCGCGCTCCCCAAGCGAGGCGCCTTAGACCGCTCGGCCACTCCACAATATTTTGATAATTACAAAATTTTAAAAAAGGAAAGAAAAGCACCTTAGGGTTTAACGTCCATCGAGTGATTACAGAGGGTGCCCATGTTCGAATTTTTGGGTAACGATGTGAGAGAAAATCGGCCGTGCCCTTTAAAAGGAACCGTTTTATCATTTCCCTGAAGTGATTTAGCGAAGTCATGGAAAATCTAAATCTAGATGTCCGGAGGTGGATTTGAAGCACTGTCCTCCCTAGTCCAGTGCCATAGCATTGCTACACCTCGCTTATACATGTGTTGATTGCAGACTATGACACTGGTCGCAGTTTCACAGAAACTGCAACTTCGGTAATAAAACGAATAAATCAAAATTATACAGTCGTATGTTCTCTATAATATTACACACAATATAGGTTTGGTGCATAAACTCTATTAATTTATGTTTCCTCGGTTGCACAGTGGTAGAGTGCCAGACTACAAATCCAAAGGTCGCGGGTTCGATCCCCGCCAGGCCCTAGGATTTTTATCTGTCACTTTCCACTTCTTTCACCTCTGGCAGTAATGCTCATGTGAAAAATACCGAGTAGCACCGTGGTTCGGAACCCACGTTAAACTGTAGGTCCCCCTATAACTGGCTGGGTAAGTCAGTTCGAAGGTCGGAGGAAGGCAACGGCATACCACCTCCAAACAGGACCATGCCTAGTAAAGCACTGTGGTGTTCAAACCAATCTTCGGATTGTTGACTGCTTTACCTTTTTTTTTATTCATGTATCAATTAATACATGTGTACTAATGAAAATATTGGAAAGCAGTAGTTAAATAGCAATATTTTTAATATCTAAAGGGCCACCAGACATCAAGTAATCGTAATATTAACACCTTTAGGAAACATTCCTGTCTTTTTTAAGGTATATAACAAATAACTCATTAATAAACTCATTTTGGAAATCACTCGGACTCTTAGCAATACATATGAAAAATTTCCTTTCAAGAATGTGTAGGAGCAAACGATTATTGGATCTGTTGGCTTCAGAAGTGTGCAGATTATTTGTCGTAACAGAAGTTTGTGCCATTTGAAGAAATACCTACGCAAAAACACAAGTCAGGCTCATGTTTCAAACAAGGAAGTATGTTCGTTCTAGCACCTATCCAGAGTCTCAAAAGGAAAACCGAAACACATTAAAGTATCGCAGTGCTACCAATAAGGCTGCTCTCAACTAAATTTAGAACTGCAGACTAAATATATGTATAGATAAGAAAAGCGTTATCCGCACCATATCCGCAAGGTCCATATCCGAAACCGCATCCACGGCACTTTATACGTATCCACAAGTCCGCTATCCGCATCCGCAGATATTAAAAATTTGAATGGGTAATAGTAATATAAAGCAATATTCAATTATTATTAGAGTGTCATTCCTGCGACAACTTAACTTCTTTTGAATTGTCAAATCACGGTAACTGCCCTATACCTTCTCCAAAAAGGGCTATTCCAAACAGGAAAACATTGGTGCTCCGGACGCACACAGTAGCGATTGGGAGCTCGTGTGTTCGAAGCATTACGTCAAGTGTTTCATAAAGGCATCTTTAAATTTCAGTGGTTAAAACAACATTAAAATAAAAATAAAAATAAAAAGGGAGAGAGAGAGAGAAAGGAAAAGGTTCATTCCCAGTTTTACAAAAAGGGACTCTTTTTTCCCCTATATTAACGCACAAGAGGTTATGTGACACACTTCAAAGCGTGTCATTTCAAGTGTTAAAACTGGTGTCTACTTCTAATTGGTGACTCTCATCAAAAAGAGACAATGTCGGCTGTAGCCATAGGCCTACAATCTAACATTGTGTACCTTCCTTAATACGTTACGTCAATGTTTGTTTGTATGTTTGTTCGTATTTTACACGCGGCTGTACCGTTCATTCAGTTGCCGATGAAACTTTGCTAACATATTGCTTGCACTTCCGCGACGGTTATTGACATTGACACATAGCTCAGGAGTTAATGCCCCTCATCAATAAGAAACTGTGCTGTCTCGAGAAACCCAGATCCTCTCGCAACTTGGAACGGTAAAATGTCTTTGCGGTTATCTTAAAATTTGGCGGAACTTCGGGAAGTTTGGCTCTTTCTTGGTATTCAAATAAGTAATTACGCTACTTTGTTCTGTCACACACAAATGTTTCGAAAATTTGAAGTTTCACATTTGTGTCCATTGTAAGAATGTACTTTTTACACGCAAAACAGGCCACTATAACGGTGAACTTTTCCTTGCCGTCAAATACATATCCAATATTTTTTTCAAAATTGATGATTTCCATTGGTTTTCCTTCACTAATGTCAAATCACCTCTTCTCACTTTACACGATACAGTATCCATTGACGTCGTGTTCATTTTAACAAAGAACTGTCTCTGTGTTCAGTACGATATACGTTGTTGAAAGGTTTGTAAATCTATGGGACTTAACTGCTTGGTTATCCATTGATGTCGTGTTCATTTTAAGAAAGAATTGACTGTATTCACTACGATAGACGCTGTTCAAATGTTTGTAAATCAATGGGACTTAACTGCTTGGTTATTAAACCCTAGCTTACAAACTACTTAAACAAAGTTAAAATAGGAACCTCCGACGGAGAACGGCCCCGCGCACCGTAGCGAGGCGCCTCAGTGCGCACGACTAGTACGCCGCGTCGATATACGTTGTCACTCTGTCACTACAAAGCGCTAACTGAAGGCAGAGGAAATTTGGCATGGCACCTCTGGTGGGCAGCGGGCCGGTTTACCATCCAGACAGCACTTGGCAGACCATAGAGGAGATACGTACTCTACGTGACAGACCGCAGATAAGGAACGGTCGCGTAAATGGATTAGGTGCAGGTTCCTCGCGTACAACTACGTCCGCTGTGATCAGGGGATGAGGACAACAGACTTCCGCTCTACCTGGGCCCTGAAATGATTCCAAGAATTACAAGAATGTCCACAGGCTTGAAGTTTTCAGCTAACATTTCGACAGACATACTGGGCAGATACCTCGTTCTTTATCCGCATATAACACGCGGATATCCGCGTCGCTCACAATTTTATCCGCAAAGTAAGAAATGCTGAGGATATCCGCATCCGCTCAGAGCTCTATGTATAGATGTTCAGCACTAGGAAAGCAGTTTTTGTATAACTGTTGTTGCTTTCATTCAAACCGCATACAAGGTGGAAAAAAAAGAAGAATGCCGCACTTGCAGAATGGCATAATATTAAAAAATATGAGAACATTGTTCAAATGTTTCTAAAACTATGGGACCTAAGTGCAGCGGTCATCGGTCCCTAGACTTACAAACTACTGAAAGTAACTGTCAATAAAATTCTTCGTGGTATTTCGCCGCATTGTCAATATATAAAATTCCGACGTTTAGGCAACTGTAGCAAGTGGCTTTTGTCAAGGTGTTTGGCTGGCTGACAGTGACAACGGCCGCGGAAGACTTCGTTTACGTCTACTGAAACTAACTTACATTAAGGACAACATACACACCCATGCCGAGGGACGACTCGAACCTTCGGCGGGAACGTCCACTCAGTCCTTAGCATAACGCCTTAGACCACTCGGCCATTCGGCGCGGCTGGCTGATCCTCGACCAGATGCAGGAAAAACGTTTATCTAACGAAATGAGATCGGGTGCAATTTAAAACCATTTGTGTGGAAACTAATGGTTGTAAACACAGTTAGACCGGGCATTGAATAGGGATGTACAGAGAACCAGCCGTCGTAGCTCTCTGAGCACGCATCCACCATGGAGTTCAGGTTTGAATCACCAACAGACGTCCGCTCTCAAAACAGTGTTTCCAACTCCTCTTTTTCATAACTGCTTCTTTGACAAAGTACTCGATCTGATTTTGCTAGTTAAACTTTCGGTAATAATCTGGATGAGGAATCGTGTGCCAACTAATGACACCTCATCTAAATATGCAAGCTATCGTAAAATGTTTCTGCATTTCAATCGTACAAATTTATTCAAATTAGCCAGCATTGTTATTGTAGAATAGAAGATGAGAGAGGACAAGCCAAGCTTCCAAGTTTGGATTCTGGATGAGAACATTTAAGAATGCTAAAAGAATGTAGCGATAAAGCAAAGCAAATTTGAGGAATGAACAACAGTGTACATCCTGGTCTCCCAGCACCACGTTAAAGGTTGGAGGGTAGGGGCTTTGAGTATGAGAATGTGACTCAAACACATGTGACAGCCGATAGGTACTGTGGTTCGGCGATGGATGAGATTGACGTAAAGGGATTTACAGCAGAAAGTTGGTGGAGTGAGGGGGAGGAGAGCATATGTGGGGTTCCGTCCAGCAGCTTCACCATCCACACGGCTAGGGGAGGGGAGACACTGCACTAACTTTCATCGGGGTATGCTACACTGGGATTATTGAAACAGTTGTCAATTCACTAGGAACTTATCATTTCAATTCTACATATCATGTATCAGTTTGCTGATGACATAGTTATTCTGTCAAAGACCGCAAAGGACCTGCAAGAGCTTTTGAATGGAATGGACAGTGTCTTGAAAAGAGGGTATAAGATGAACCAGTAAAAGTAGTAGATGTTTTGTTATTTGGGTAGCAATATAACTTCTGATGGCCGAAGTAAAGAAAATATAAAATGCAGAATGGCTATGGGAAGAAAAATGTTTCTGAAGAAGCGAAATTTGTCAACATCCAATATGTATTTAATGTTAGGAAGTTCTTTCTGAAAGCATTTGTCTGGAGTGTAGCTTTGTATGGGAGTGAAACGTGGGCGATAAGGAGTACAGAAAAAAAAGATGATATAAGCTTTTGAAATGTGGTGCTACAGACGAATGATGAACAGTAGATGGGTAGATCAAGTTACTAATGAGGAGGTGCTTAACCGAATCGGGAAGTAAACGAGTATTTGGCATATCCTGATAAAGAGAAGGGATATGTTGGTGGGACACATTCTGAGACATCAAGGAATCGTCAGTTTGCTTTATAGGGAAGTGTGTGGGGCAAAAACCATAGAGGGAGACCGAGGGACGAATAAAGTGAGCAGATTCAAAAGGATGTAGGTTCTCAGATGAAGAGACTTGCACAGAACATGGTAGCGTGGAGAGCTGCATCAGACCAGTCTGCAGACTGAAGACCACAACAAGAACATCATGAAACATACCTGTCTGATATTAATGAAGAGTCTATTGATAATAACCTTGACGTCAAAGTCGTGACTTTATATTTTCTAGAGAAAATCTACTAAAGGAAATCTAGCCGGCGTCTGGAACGTTATGTTCAAGAGTTTTGATCCCCTTCTGATAATCTTCGTTCGTGAAACAGTTATGTTTAGACATACAAAAGGTTCAAGCAATTTCCAGCCAATTGGAATTTCCAGCTTACGTCACCTATACTCGTACCTCTGGCATTGTCACGTACTGAACGAGAAACTACATTATGTTACACGTTTTACCAAATAAAATTTTAGTTTTGTTGAGTTAAAAATTCAGTATCTAACTGATTTCTTATTAGAACTTTAGAAACAACTTTTGATGTGTATTTTCTTGAATGAGACACGCCGAATAAAATAATTTCGTATGACATATTTGATGAAACGCCATAATCGACTTTGGGAAATTATGTATTCTGATTGAAAAGTGTGCTATATTTATAGAGACCTTATCAAACATTTTAAGACATATAAAAAAATAGCATTTTTAACACAAAAAGTCAAGGTACATTTTTTATCAAAAAGTTTTTCGAAACTGTTGGCCGACCCCCTTTACTAGTGCTTGTTGAAACTAGTTTTTTCGACTACAGATAAAGATAACAGTACACTTTCCGATTTACATGGAATGAGAAAAATCTCTTCACATTTTATCCACTTAGTACATAGGCATGTTTATTTTCTTTTTCTTTTATTTTTCATTTATTTTTTGTTGTTATTTTATTAGCAAATGGTAAACTTTTTCTTTTTTTATCAATTTATTGTGATTTCTTTATCGATTTTTTTATAAAAGGTCTAGATATTTTAATCATCTTTTTAAATACCCAGTCTTCATATATTTTTATAGTGGCTTTTAATCTTTCGTGAAGATATATGTTTCCTTTTATTTTCTGTTTATGAGGTACGCCAATAGAATCTTTTTTAATTTAAAAAATACCATTTACTGCATACTCTTTCAGCTTTTGAATCAATAACTACATATTTGGGCGATTGGGCGATTCTTATTTATTGAGGAGTTCAGTTTTCTATGTCAAAAATTGACAGCGTTTGTCGTTCTGTACTTTTGGTTAAGAACATTCTTAATTTCAGTGTGTATACTAGGATCTTACACGCACTAATTTTACATACAGTCTGCGAATGCTCATATATTCTCTGCATTGTGAGTTTGTTTCCTTATTAAAATCTAAGCTTCATAGACAGTGCTGTGGCTCGTATGGGAATGGCCGTGCACTCTAAGGTACCTTTCTGTCGAGTGCATGGCTGCTCCTCGTCGGAGGTTCGAGTCCTGCCTCGGGCATGGGTGTGTGTGTGTGTGTGTTGTCTTTAGCATAAGTTAGTTCACGCAGTTCGTACGTCTAGGGACTGACGACTACAGCAGTTCGGTCCCATAGCTTTACAAACAGTTGAACACTTTTGAACACCGTTTTCTGAATGATGTGTCAATGCAGTAGACATACGATAAACAGTCTGACTTATGCCCTATCCCTGTAGTCTTCCGTTAATTCCGGATCTTGTACTTTTTCCACAGACACTGGTTGAAGCGGAAATTACAACCGGAAAGTTATGATTCAGGGAACGCTATTCATTGCTTTAATAGCAGCCATTTCAAAATCTAGCAATGCAGTTTCCGGTAACCAACCAGTCATCTTACTGTTCATTCCAGAAAAAATCTTTCATACTAATTTTGAATTTTGTCAGGGAGTAAAGCAAATTAACAGGATATATCATCGTTGTCTCTTTTGTACTTTCGATGTCGACATGGATTGTGTACAATAGGGTATTTTGCTGTGTTAAAAATATGGTCCGAATTGTTGTTATTTTGAATGATTATAACATTCAGAGAGCATTTTCGCTTTGAATTCTTACAAAACATCTGATATTTTTACGTAATTAAAGCTTAAAAATCATCAAAGTTCACGATTAGATCACGTGATCGAAAACCCTCCTTTATTGGCTGGTGACGTCATAGAACACCTACAGCGCGGGAACTAGAAGTGGGAGCTGTATTATTGTACGCGTTTCCTCCATTTCGCAGTTCATTTTTTCGTGATCTAAACGCGTTTACAGTTTTTATGCCACAATGGAAGATGGTTATGTGAAGGCTGACAGCGGAAACCTCCCTAAAGTTGATGCAATTATGATGTCTTCTTTCTTTAAAAACAATCCAAAATTTTACGTGCCAGAAATAAGAAACGTGAAAACTACATTGTAAGTAACACATTTTAAAGCCAATTATTTCGAGAGATATTTTACGCCATTGAAAAATAGTACCCTATTTGTTGATGTCAGCAGACTTAATCTGAAGTCACCATATTATGCAATAAACGGTGAAATTTTATCTTCTATCTTCTATCCACTTCTTGAGTGATTATTTTGGCAACATCAATAACACGATAAAAAATCTTTGTCCAGATGTTCAGACCCCTTAGAATGACTGGAGTAGTGTATCGTACAGACCATGAAGTAAATAAATAATGCTGTTCCTGCTCTATGATTCTTGTATGTACCCTTGTGCGGTCAGTAAAAGTAACTGCCCTCGTAAATCAAAGGTTTCACGATAAAATATTTGCGCTGTCACACGACTGGCTAATGGCGACGTCTCTGGATTCTCGCTATTCAGCATCTGTTGCCAACATAGTCACAGGAAGACGCCGGGACAGTAAAATGTAACCCAGTAAAGCACGCAGTTAAGGGAGTAATTTTATTTAACTACTTCAATACTGGTGCAAAGTGAAACATCAAAACCTGTAAAATAACTAAAAAAAATTCTTGTATTCTGGATATTTAATTATTTTTGCGATATAAGCTTCACGTCTTGCCAAGACGATTTTTGCTTCAACAAACACATATTTGGGTAACTAACACTTTTCATCGTATTTACACTTGCATATTACGAAAGTTTGAAAGCTAAATAAATCGGCGCATTAAAGACATCTCCCATATACGTGTATTACGATAGGGTAAGTTGTTGTAAAGTAACCAAAAGGGAGTTGTCGATGTATAAAACGGTTGTTTGTTTAAGATCTATTGGTGATAAAATTGCACTTACTGGAGATAAATAATCAGTGCTATACTTTTATAGTGGGCTGCAACAACATTCATGTTGTTCTTTCACCAAATATATTAGGAAACGGCTTTAATTACACATAAATCGTAGGCGTGTAACATTATGAAGTTTTACTTCACAAAGCCGGCCGCGGTGGCCGAGGAGACTGAGGCGCTCCAGTCACGGTCTGCACGGCCACTACGGTCGGGGGTTCGAATCCCCCCTCGGGCATGGATATTTGTGCCGTCCTATTTCGTAAGTAGTTCATAAGTAGTTTGTAAGTTTAGGAACTGGTGATCCCGTAGTTAAGTCCTATAAACTATACAAACATTTGAACATTTTGAACAGCTGTCAAATGTTCCATCCACAAGCACAGTTCCATTTTCACAAAGGATTTCTTCCTTACAAGCAAATACTAGAATTCTCTTACCTGGAACAGACCCATTATCAATCTTCAAAAAACTATTACCTTCCGTTAATTTCAAAGGTCTTCGCTGAGTTGAAAGTCCAAACTAGAGCCACGATTCTGAGTTGTTCCAACTGGTCCACTCCTCCCCTTACGTTTTAGAGCTGTCATAATTCGGAACATTTGCAATGAATTCTAAGCCTTCGTCTTTGAGATCTTCATATTCCTGCTTCAGAATTTGGTCAACTGGCACTGTCGTTTCTTTGTGAATCTGAAGATAAAAAAATAGCGGTCCTATGACAGTTTCCTGAAGCACTCTTGACGGTACCATTTCCGTTCATATGTACTTACCATGGAGGACAACGCAATTAAGTATTCGAGCAACTCAAATATCTAGGAAAGTATTCAATATAATCGTACTTTCGTAGTGCAGCATCGTTTCAAACGCCTTACGGTAGTGAAGGAATATGTAGTCAGTCTCTTGCCCTTCATCTATTGAACTCAATATATCATGCAGAAAGGGCGCAACCGATATCAAACGGACACGAAGTTGGATGAGGTGAGTATTTCTTCCCTGGCCTTCTTCTACCCCGTTGACGAATATTTTAATAGAACGAAATGATGGATTGTACGTATTCATATCATCAGTATTACTATATATACATATGAACGAATAAACGTAAGTCATGTAAAGGTGTTTCCGACGTGATAAAGGCCGCATGATCGGAATTAAAAGATTTTGAACGCGGAGTGGTAGTTAGATCTAGAGACATGGGGGGATTCCATTCAGAAAATCATTAGGAAATTCAATAATTGGGAGGCTTTGTGTAAGTGCCGAGAATGCCCAATGTCAGGTCCTACCTCTCACCACGAACTGCACAGCAACCGTCTGCCTGCAGTCAATGACCCGGTGCAGCGGCATTTGGTTAGAGTTGACAGACAAGTAACAGCGCCTGAAATAACCGCAGAAATCAATGTGGGATGTACGACGATGTATCTTTCAGGACACCGCAACGCAGTGTTGATAGGCTGTGGCAGCTGACAACTGACTCCAGCATCTTTGTTCACACGAGATCGCCTGTAATTCGTCTGCTGGGTTCCTGACTACATATGTTGGGCTCTACACGACTGGAAACCTGTGGCTTTGCCAGGTAAGTCCGGATTTACGTTGATAATATTTCATAGTAGGGTTAATGATGCGCAGACCTCATCAAGTCATGGAACCACGTTGAAAAGACGGCACTGTGGATGCTAGTGGCGACTCCATTATGATGTGGGCTGTTTTTACATGGAATGGAATGGGTCCTCCGATTAAACTGAACCTTCATTAATATAAAAAGGATGAAATTAACAGTTCGTATAAAATGTACAAAAATACGTATTAATACCTTCGAGATAGTAAGTAGAACAACCTTGGAAATGAAGTGCCCATGTAAGTCGTCAATGATTGTGATTGCAACTAATCGATGTAATTGAAGACCGCCGGCCAGGGGATTGAGGCACTTCAGTCACGATCTGCACGCCACTACGGTCGGGGGTTCGAATCCCCCCTCGGGCATGGATATTTGTGCTGTCCTTAGTCTTAGCTAGTTCATAAGTAGTTTGTAAGCTTAGGGACTGAGTCCCATAAGTTCTACAAACATTTGATTTAATTGAAGACCATCCAGGAACAACAGACCCAGGAAACTGTATGCAGTCACTATTACCTTTCCAAAGCACATATTCAGTGCAAAGACCGATTGCATTAGGTCAGCTCAATTCAGTCTCGAAATAATTGATTGTTGCCGCGATTACGAGATACATGATTACTAAGATTCTCACCATACCAATGTAGCACTGATTTAGCAGATTTCTGAAGTTATAGCTTTTAGATTGTTATCGCGGCATCAACAACTCGACAAGATAGACCTGATGATAGCTACGGTGCTTCCAGAGCAGAGAAATTAAACTTGCGGCCAGGAAGAGAGATTGTGCTGCCTGCCTCCCGTGTTGCAATTTTTGTTGTCAATTATAGAAAACATCGCCATCGCCGATAGACGAAAATTTGAGAAACGGACAACAAAAATATAAACGATACGCGGAAAGAAGGGGCTCGTTACATTTTAGAAAATTTTCAGGCGAAGCATCTGAATTGAATACATCTAGAAGGGGCTCATCGACACCTTAGACATTTTTGAAGAGAAAATGTAAACATTTAATTCCATGTAGAACCTGTGTTTTACTAACTATTCATGTCTCTTTGTGTAACATGTCTTACAAATTTAATTAGTTCAAAATGTTCAAATGTTTGTAGAGTCTATGGGACTTAACTACGGGGTCATCAGTCCCTAAACTTACAAACTACTTATGAACTACTTACAACTAAAGACGGCACAAATATCCATGCCCGAGGGGGGATTCGAACCCCCGACCTTAGTGGCCGTGCGGATCGCGACTGGAACGCCTCAATCCCCTCGGCCACTGCGGCCGGCAATTATGCTATTCTTTGGGTGGAAAATGCAATGAGCCCGTTTTTTCTCTGGAACATGTATGTGATATATTTCTTTTGTCATATCCTGCGTAAGGAACTCCTTTTCTCACAAAGTATACACTGACGGCAACATGTGGTGGAAAAAATGGCCGGCCGCGGTGGCCGAGGAGACTGAGGCGCTTCAGTCACGGTCTGCACGGCCACTACCGTCGGGGGTTCGAATCCCCCCTCGGGCATGGATATTTGTGCCGTCTTTAGTATAAGGTAGTTTGTAAGTTTAGGGACTGATGACCCCGTAGTTAAGTACCACACGCGTAACAAACATTTAAATTTTTTTTTTTTTTTTTTTTTTTTTTTTGGAAAAAATGTCGATGAGCCAATTCTTTCCGTGTACCCTTCATATGCAATTTATTTATGCCTATTAGATAACACATACGACGAAATAAATATGTAAAGCAATCAACAATTGACATATTTCAAATGTTGAATTGTTTGTAAAAATAAGGGACCAAACAGCTGAGGTCATCGGCCTCTATACGTAGTCATTGGACCACAGTACTTTTCAGTATGGATCATAAATCAGCCCACTCACAAGGTAACTAAAGATTTTCTTATAAGCAAAATAAATGCAATGCTGAGTAGAAACAGGATAAAATTCCAACACATACCTAGGAGGGGAAAAAATTTAGGCATCATCTCTTTCTAGTACACTTCAGTTTCTCTCACGTTCTTCTGCATCATTAGAAATTCTGTACAATCTGTAGCGTGATAAAAGGCTACACTATTTTCACCACAGATAACATTTTACAAGCCACTACCGCCGATCATCGCTTCTTTCCAGTTCACTTGTTCAGAACGGAAGAAGTTGTTCCGTGACGTGTTTCAGGCTTGTCGGCGCTGTGGCCTACCAGAGGCAGATTACTCACCTGGCAGCGGGCGCGCAACAGACGGCGGGGGATTACTCTTATGCAGATCTATCAGCGAGAGTGCCGCGGCGGCATCGAGTGGCGGTAATGGCGAAATATCGCGCGCGTCACTCCTCGTTTCGCGCGATCCGCGGCCGGGATTTGCCACCCGCCTCCCCCGGGAGCTGCATAACGATCGTGCTTCTTCAGCCTCATAAGGTAAACAGTATAACTTCTCATTCGGCGCGTCGCATAAAAGGTTACGGGCCGTGCGGCGAGTGGCGCGGCGCCGCGCCATATGATAGCCGCGGAAATGTAACGGAGTCATAACTTTGATTCTCATGAATACTTGATATAAAAATAAAGCGCCGGCGCGCTTAAGTAATGCGTCTGCAGGTCTCTTACGAGGCGAGGAGGCGGCCGCGGGGGACCGCGATAAATATGCGCGCCCGTGCCACCGACCGCGTTTGTTTCGGTTAGGGGGCTGGATGGTGGCTGGTGGCTGGTTGTCTGGCGACCGCAAGCAAACAGATTCCAGCCAGAGCTGCGGACAGCGGGGCCTGGGGCACCGTCTGTCTGGCCGCGGACCTAACGCTGCGGACTGCATCGGAAATTCCCGTTACAACCTCTGTACAGAGGGTACTGAGTTCATAACATTTTGAATACGAGCCAATGTCCGTAACGTGTCGTTTTCGTTCCACGACGGTTTCAATTCAGATGATTATCTCATCCACTCCTACTTGAGGAATGTAATTAGGCGTGACCCAGTACAATTGTTGCAATCAATTTGAAAAGAATACTGAATCGTTCCGTTATTACTTAAGCATTTTCATTACAATTTACACCTTGCGGTTTACATTAATCGACAACAAGAATCTAGCATCTACGGTAACACCAACGTCTTTACACACACACACAATGTCTCTCCGAAGCATGTTCTGGTACACTCTCTCCATCCCACCTGATGTGTCTTCAATGTCTTGTGCAGTCGCCAGAACGCGTGCTAGCAAATCATCCTCTGTCTCTACAGGTGTCTTCATACGACCCCACATGGGACGATATTAACGGACGACGGCAATCGGCAACGACGAACTGCGCGCGCATATCAAAAACATCTAACGTCACGCCTCTGCGCCCGAGCCCCCGTAAATTCGTAAATCGGAGTTTGGATTCAGTCAGTAGAGAGCCAGTGTGTGCATCAAAAGTGCCACGATCCCCCTTGAAAATGTCCTCCGCAGTCGGGAAGGAAACGTTGGGTTTCCATAATAAATCCATAAGACCCCGGCATAATGGTGTCCGGACACTTGCCACGCCGGACACTTGCCACACCGGACTTTTGCCACACTTTGACCTGCTCCGAAGGGTCGGGTGTCCCCCTCCTCCTCCTCCCCCCCCCCCCCCTCGCCGTTCCTCCCGGCCCGAGAACTCCGTGGACGCTGTCCCGACATATGCACACTGGTCGCTTTCGCATTTCGTAGTACGTCTGTCAGTATGGAAGTTATTACAACGGCCAAGGGCAGGCCTTTTGCCCACTAAAATGGTTACGTGATAATAAGGTGTGGATGTGCTTACGCCGAAAACAGGATCATTGCAAGGGAAAGCTGCTTTCGAAGAACGGAGACGTATTGAACGTAGAGAACACCTGTGAGGACCACCTAACGATGCGACCTTTATAAGATGTAAAAATAAAAAGAGTGTACCATACCTTAGTATCCTTAAATAACTTAATGATGAAGCTAGCTTGTCACAGTTCGGTTCACTAGCGTTTTATCAATAAGCGGTAAAATTTGACTCAACGAAGCAAATACATTAAACATCACTCAAATGATCCCCATGCAACCAGAACTTATAGTTAAATCTACCGCTTTTCAATTTGCAATTTCCTATTTAGGTAAAAGCTCCTACAGTTGACACGTTAAGAGAACTTTTTTCTACCTTCTAATATTATGGCCATACTGTTAAAGATTGTGAGTCCTAAAATTATTCATGTAACTTCAGAGCAGCAATTAGTTCCTAAAAATATCATTTTTGTTAAACTGATAAGGTACACTTTAGGTTTTAAAAAGAATCTGAACTTTAGAATTGCACCTAAAATACACATCCTAAAACAGATCTGCTCTTAAGATTGACAAGTTCCATGCCCGATGGTGGTTTCGAATTCCCGACGACCTCGCGCATTGCAGCCGAGCACCAGGATAGTGTGTCCAAGTAACACTAGTTGCTATTTATACTCCAACTCCTATTTAAAGTTGCCTAAAACACACACACACACACACACACACACACACACACACACACACACACAATAAATAAAATTAAAAAAATAAAATAAAACAAAAAATAAAAATGAAATAAAAATATTAAAAAAAAAAAATTAAAAATTTATCAGATAGGGTAATACGTTTTATTTAATTGCTGACTTCAATAACACAACAGCCACAAATATATAAATTTGGAGACTGAAAGCGAGTTTTCGCGGATGCACAGTACTTTTACGATTAACGATTAACTGTTAACGTTAACTTCCGTTTGCCGCGGTGGAGTAGCCGAGTGGTCTAAAGCCTCTCGCTGCGGAGCGCGCGGTTGCTCGCCGTGGAGGTTCGAGTCCTCCCTGGGGCATGGGTGTGTGTTCGTCCTTAGGTTAGTTTACCTAGGTTTAAGTAGTTTGTAAGCTACAGACCCTATGACCACGCAGTTTGGTCCGATAGATTTACAAACATTTGAACATTTGAAATTCCGTTAAATTGTCCGTTAAGTAACTCTAACGTTTAACGAAGTTAATTTTCAATTAACGGATTAGTGATTAACGAAGCTAAATTTTTGATTAACGGTGCCCAGCTCTGCTCATCACATCATGTGAGTAAAGCCGGGTTCAGACAAACAACTACTGGCGTGCAACGGCTTGTTGCATAGTCAAGTTATAGTTCAGTAGCGAGTGTGAATTTTCTGCTTTTAGTAGCGCCACTGATGAGGCGCTTCTTTTTCCACACAACAAAAATTTCAACTTGGTTGTACTTTCTTTCGCCAGTTTCTTCCCCCACAACGAAATTACGACATTCGTCACCTGGCGGGATAGTTTGAACCAATTTACTTTGTATCAGTGTGTTTGCGTTCAAGTTTTGGCGTCTTTGTTTGCGGAGAAAATGTCGAATCAATTAAGAAAATACTTCATGTGCTTGTTTTAACGAAGTGTAACGGTCGTTTGGTCGTGAATGAAATGAGTCGTGCAAATTGCGATGAGCTGAAATTTCGGACGGCACGTAGAAAACTGCACAACTAAGTAGTATTCATGAAGTTCTGTGTGAACGATAGCTCACAGTGCAACTGCAGAGACACACGCGTTGTTGTCTCAATTCAGTTGTTTGTGTGAAACCGGCTTAAAGAGCTAGCTGTGTTTCACAGGATCGATACTTTCTGTTGCTCAGTTGCTCAGTTACGGGCGGCCAGCAGCAGCTCTAGATTTTACGGTAACAGGCTTCTTAATAGAAGCGACTTATTTCCATTTCGCGTGTGCTTTCTTCTGCAGCTCTTTATACTTGAGTGTGCTCGCATGTTTGTTTATTAAGAGTCGCGCTTATTTGTCAGTTCAGTTACTGATTTTTTGATTTATTAGCTCGCGTATATATTTTTCAGATTCGCCGTTAATAAACAGTTCAACGTTAGGTTTATATTTTGCAAAGCTTACTGTTTATCAAACTACTGTGTCCTCTGACGTACTTACTTGGAAGAAACAAAGGTTTTTAGAATGGCTAGGAACTGTGACTGCTGCGAACGGATGGAGGCAGAGTTGGTGACTCTTCGCTCGCAGCTTCAGGCGGCGTTGGCTTCGCTGGCAACGCTTGAGACTGCGGTGGGTGGGCGCCGCTGTTGTGGGCCGCTCGCGGGGGTACAGCAGACGCCCTGTGCGTCTGTTGTGCCCTCCGATCGGCCTGCGGCTGTGGCCAGCCCGCTCACTGCCCGCGAGGAGGTAGCCCCCCCAATCCGTGGTGGATTGGGAGGTCTCCTCAGCGCGTGTCAGGCGGCGTAAGACTTCCCCGAGGGACCGAAGTGGGGGCCTCCCCGGTTAGTCTTGCCAACAGATTCGAGGCGCTGTCTGTGGCAGTGGATGTTCCTTACGCAGATGGTGTCGCTTGTCCTGTACTCGTCCCTCTGCCTTCAAGATCCGGGCACTCACAGAGGGTGGGTTTGTTGGTAGTTGGGAGCTCCAACGTTAGGCGGGTAATGGAGCCCCTTAGGAAAATGGCTAATAGGGAGTGGAAGAATTCCAATGTGCACTCCGTGTGCATACCGGGGGGAGTCATTCCAGATGTGGAACGGCTCCTTCCGGATGCCATAAAGAGCACAGGGTGCAGCCAGCTGCAGGTGGTGGCTCATGTCGGGACCAATGATGTGTGTCGCTTTGGATCGGAAGAGATCATCTCTGGTTTTGAGCGGCTATCAGAAGTGGTTAAGACTGCCAGTCTTGCTTGCAAGATGAAAGCGGAGCTCACCATTTGCAGCATTGTCGACAGGGCTGACTGCGGACCTTTGGTTCAGAGCCGAGTGGAGGGTCTGAATCAGAGGCTCAGACGGTTCTGCGACCGTGTGGGCTGCAGATTCCTCGACTTGCGCCAAAGGGTGGTGGATTTTCGGGTTCCGCTAAATAGGTCAGGAGTCCACTATACTCAGGAAGCGGCTACACGGGTAGCGGGGGCTGTGTGGCGTGGACTGGGCGGTTTTTTTTAGGTTAGATGGCCTCGGGAATACACAAAATGGGTTTCAGTCTCAAAGGGGGCAGGTCAGACACGGGAAGAAAGCAGACCTAGAAACCATTGGAGTAACAGTTATAAATTGTCGTAGCTGTGTTGGGAAAATTCCAGAGCTCCAAGCGCTGATAGAAAGTACTGAGGCGCAAATCGTTATAGGTTCTGAAAGCTGGCTGACGCCTGAGATAAATTCGGCCGAAATTTTTTCAAAGGGCCAAATGGTCTTCAGAAAGGATAGAATAAATAAAACAGGGGGTGGCGTGTTTATTGCTGTTACAAACTGTTTATCCTGCAGCGAAATTGAGACAGATACTTCCTGTGAGTTGGTCTGGGTAGAGGTTATACCTGACCACCGGAATAAATTAATAATTCGATCTTTTTATCGGCCCCCTGACTCAGAAGATGCGGTTGCAGAAATGTTCAAAGAAAGCTTGAATCATATTTCAAATAGGTATCCAAAGCATACTGTTATAATCGGTGGCGACTTTAATTTACCCTCGTTATGTTGGCGTAATTAGGTATTCAAAACCGGGGGCAAATATAAAACATCGTCCGAACTAGTTCTGAATGCTTTTTCTGAAAACTACTTCGAACAGTTAGTTCATGAATCCAATAGAATAGTACGTGGTTGCGAAAATACTCTTGATCTCCTAGCAACAAATAATCCCGAGATAGTAAAGAGCATCAAAACAGATACAGGGATAAGCGAACATAGATTTGTAGTAGCGAGACTAAATATCGACATTCCCAAATGCACCAAAAATAAACGAAAAATATATCTATTCAATAAAGCAGATAAAAATGCGCTTCACGCTTTCCTGAGTGATAGTCTCCAGTCCTTCAAAACTAAAAATGCGAGTGTAGATCAGTTGTGGCTTACTTTCAAAGACATAATATCAGTAGCAATCGAGCAGTCGAGAGATTTATACCAAATAAATTAATAAAAGAGGGGGCTGACCCCCCCGTGGTACACAAAACAGGTCAGATCACTGTTGCAGAAACAAAGAAAAACACATGCAAAATTTAAAAAGACACAGAATCCACAAGACTGGCAATCTTTTACTGAAACTCGCAACCTAGCGCGGACTTCAATGCGAGAAGCCTATAGTAGTTACCACGACGAAATCCTAGCTCGTAATCTTGCAGAAAATCCAAAGAAATTCTGGTCATATGTGAAGTACACTAGCGGCAAAACACAAACAATACCTTCACTACGCGATAGCAGTGGTAATACTACCGACGACAGTATTGCTAAGGCAGAATTACTAAACACAGCTTTCCGAAATTCTTTCACCAAAGAAGACGAAGTGAACACTCCAGTATTCAATCCAAGAACAGCTGCCAGCATGCGAAACTTAGATGTTCCTGGAGTAGTAAAACAACTTAAGTCTCTAAACAAATATAAATCTTCCGGGCCAGATTGTATACCAACTAGATTCCTCTCAGAGTATGCTGATGCAATAGCTCCGTACTTAGCTATAATTTACAACAGATCACTCAGCGAAAGATCCGTACCCAAAGACTGGAAAGTTGCCCAAGTTACTCCAATATTCAAGAAAGGCAATAGGAGTGATCCCCAAAATTACAGGCCTATCTCATTGACGTCGATTTGCAGTAGGGTTTTGGAATA
Source organism: Locusta migratoria (assembly GCA_026315105.1). Classification (NCBI taxonomy): domain Eukaryota; kingdom Metazoa; phylum Arthropoda; class Insecta; order Orthoptera; family Acrididae; genus Locusta; species Locusta migratoria. The sequence goes on from CM048744.1 coordinate 769,848,738, forward strand.
TATACTTTGTTCGAATATTATGAACTACCTCGAAGAGAACGACCTACTAACCAATAGTCAGCACGGATTCAGAAAGTATGACTCTTGCGAAACACAGCTTGCCCTTTATTCATTTGAAGTGTTAAGTGCCATCGACAAGGGATCTCAAATCGATTCCATATTTATGGTTTTCCGGAAGGCTTTTGACACTGTATCTCACAAGCGGCTTCTAATGAAATTGCGTGCTTATGGAATATCTCCCCAATTGTGCGATTTGATTCACTATTTCCTATCAGAAAGGACGCATTTCGCTGTAATTGACGGTAAGTCATCGAGTAAAACAGAAGTGATATCTGGCGTTCCACAGGGAAGCGTTATAGGTCCCCTACTCTTCCTCGTGTTTATAAACGATTTAGGAGATAATCTGAATAGCTCCCTTAGACTGTTCGCGGATGATGCTGTCGTTTATCGGTTAGTGAAATCAACAGAGGATCAAAAGCAACTGCAAAGCGATTTAGACAAAATTTCTACTTGGTGCGGAAATTGGCAATTGACACTAAATAAAGAAAAGTGTGAAGTAATACACATGACCACTAAAAGAAATCCGCTGAACTTCAATTACGCGATAAATCAGTCAAACCTTAAGGTCGTAAATTCTACCAAATACCTAGGAGTTATAATTACGAACAACTTTGACTGGAGAGAACACACAGAAAATATTGTGGGGAAGGCGAACCAAAGGTTACATTTCATTGGCAGAACGCTTCGAAGATGCACCAGCTCCACCTACATCACACTTGTGCGTCCTCTCCTGGAGTACTGTTGCCCCTTGTGGGACCCTCACCAGGTGGGACTGACGGAAGATATTGAGAAGGTTCAGAGAAGGGCAGCTCGTTTTGTTTTATCACGTCACGGGGCGGAAAGCGTCACGGAAATGTTGCACGAATTGGGGTGGAAATCATTAAAAGAAAGACGTTATTCATTGCGGCATGATCTGTTTGCGAAGTTTCAATCACTGACTATTAGTTCTGAGTGTGAAAATATTTTGCTAGCACCCACCTACTTAGGGAGACATGACCATCCCAATAAAATAAATCAGATCGAAAACGGAACGATTTAGGTGTTCTTTCTTCCCGCGCGCTATTAGAGAATGGAACGGTAGAGAAAAGTTGTTAAAGTGGTTAATGAACCCTCTGCCAGGCACTTAAATGTGATTTGCAGAGTATCTATGTAGATGTAGATGCCGTGTTGACTATGGGACAATAGATCGTTCTCTTATCTTTCGGTCAGTATAAGTTCGTACTTAAACTTTGGCAGAGATATAACTTTCAAAAATGCAGCGACACAGGTATCGCCAGCGGCACACGCTTCTAGAGCTGTTCCACGGCTACTCCTGCAGGATGGGAGAGCTGTGTAGCGCGGCAGACGGCGTCTACACGGCCTACCGTCCGGCCCGCGCACAGTAGCGCCGCAGCGCAGCACAGCGCTCGCGGCACGTCGCGCCGCAGCACGGCACGGCACGGCTCGGCACAGTACAGTATATACTAATCCGGGCGTTAAGTTGTGGCAGACCGTAAATCGCGGCCGTGTTTAACCCGAATCTCTCGCGGATTTACGCGCTAATGCGTCTCCATTTGCGGCACGGACTCGCCGCCTAATGCCCGCAACTTGGCTGCAGCCGGCCGTCTTGGGACCGGCGGTACAGCGAGGCGCAGCATGGGGCCGAAAACTGCCAACAACACACGCGGCTGACGGCTTCTTGTACTAACCTAACACCAGCAGCACGCACTGCACTCTCCGCTAACTCCGAGTCCGAAGGACTACCATATCAGATTTAATAGCAACTTTATGTTGTGGTGAAGATAATTTAGAAATTCTCAATGAGAGGTTTTAAAAGTTTTCATTGTAATTACTAAGTTACAATAATGAGCCGCCCCGTTACGTATTTCTATTTCTGTGCTGAAAACGAGGCAACACGGCCACGAAACAAGTGCGAGTTTGGTAGGATGACTCCCTGTCCAAAGCCGTGCTCAGTTCGAGGCGCTTGCATGAAGAAGGAACTACCAGAATTACCGAAGCATTTATTTAGCGACAGTGCGGATATGAGGGAGTAGCCAAGCGGTCTGGAGTGCCACGTTGCGGATCGCGCGGCCTCCCACGTCGGATGTTAGAATCCTCCCTCGGGCATGGATTTTTGTGTTGTCTCTATTGTAAGTTAGTTCATAAGTAGTTTTTAAGTTTAGAGACTGATGACCCCACAGTTAAGTCCCATAAGTAGAGGTCTGCCCGGATAAGTGTTATCCGCATCCGCATCATATCTGCAATGCCCATATCCGCAACCGCATCCGAGACACTTTATCCGTATCCGCAAGTTCGTTATCCGCATGCGCAGATATTAAAGTTTTGAATAGCTAATAGTAATAGTGGTATTTAAAACTATGGTATATAATGATATAATTACCGTTAGAGCGTCATTTCGGCGACAGCTTAACTACTTTCGATTTCTCGAATCACGGTAACTGTTTTATACCTACTCCGAAACGGGCTATTCCAAACAGGAAAACATTGGCGCTCCGGACCCCCACAGTAGTTCTTCGGAGCCCGTGTCGTCGGAGCACGTTAGCTGTTTAATAGAGGCATATTCATAAATACGTAAACATGAATGTTTGTATGTTTGTTTGTATTTTATGAACGGTTGTACCGTTCATTCGGTTGCTATGAAGCAGTACAAGAATATACTTTTTTACACGAAAAACACGCCCCTATATCGATCTTTTCCTTGCCGTCAAATACATCTCCAATTCTTTCCCAAATTGACGATCAATTTGTTTTCCTCCACTAATTTCCGAACTCCTCTTTACACTTACAAGATATCCATTGATGTCGTGTTAAAAAAAGGTTTCTATGTTTGTAGAGCTTATAGGAATTTTCTGCGGGCTCATCAGTCTCTAAACTTACAAACTACTTATGAACTAACGTAAACTAAAGAAAGCACAAACATCCATGCCCGAGGTGGGATTAGAACCTCCGGCGGAGAACGTCCTCGCAGCATAGCGCCGCAATGCACTCGGCCGCCTCGCCGTGGTGATGTGTTCATTTTAAGAAAGGTCACTGTATTCACTACGATATACTTTGCCACGCGGTCACTACAAAGCGCTAACTGAAGGCAGCGGAAATTTGGCATGGCACCTCTAGTGGGCAGTGGGCCGGTTTGTCACCCATAATGCACTTGGCAGACCGCAGATAAAGACACGGTCGCGTAAACGAATTAGGCGCAGGTACCTCGGGTACAACTACGTCCTCTGTGTTTTCGACAGACGTATTGGGCAGTTACCTCGCTCTTTACCCGCATTTAAGCCTCTTACCAGAACATCTTTTCGTTCAGTAAGTGGAACATCGGCCTCCGAGACCGCTAGGGCTTTTAAACTACATTTTTCTTCCCAAGTTTGAGTTTTTTATCATTATTTTAGGTGTAATTGAACATAATAACATATTTTTAAATCGTAGTCTTTGATTTAAAAAAAAAAAAAAAGTGTGTGTGAGAGAGAGAGAGAGAGAGGAATAAAATATCAGGTTTATTACGAGAAAGGAACTTAATTTGCAATGAAAACCATTTACTTCTCCTTTTTTCGTCACAGTTGCACCATTTAGAAGTTGGTAACTAGTTTCGGACTTGTTCGTCCGTTTTCAAACTATAGGCATTACTCCAAGCGTAACAATACACTGCATGCAGCAAATGACTCATAAAATCTGTACGTTGTCCACTGTTAATACATGATTACATTGACATTTAATATGGGTTACACGTTGGAGGGCTCGTGAATGCATAATCTATTTTAACCTATTTTAAATTTCAATGTAATCATGTATTAACAGTGGACAACGTACAGATTTTATGAGTCATTTGCTTCATGCAGTGCATTGTTACGGTTAGAACAAGGCCTATGGTTTGAAAATGAAGGAACAAGTCCGAAACTAGTTACCAACTTCTAAATAGTGCAAGCGCGAGGAAAAAATAAAAAATAAATGGTTTTCATTACATATCCAGTTATTGATCCTGCCCCATCTTCACGATGAATTTTCATTAATTTGCAGCGTTCGATCGTTTACATTGTCGTCGTCTAGGAAAACTATCATTACATTATTTCCGTTGCAGTGAAAAGAAGTTGAATAGTTTTGTCAACTTCGACTGTTGCGGTCGCTGAGACCGATGTTCCGTTCAGAGGGTTATCACGCGGATATCCGCGTCGCTCACAGTTTTATCCTCAAAGTAAGAAATATTGCGGATATCCGCGAATATATCCTCCGATATCCGCATCCACGCAGACCTGTACCCATAAACTTTACAAACCTTTTGGCCTCCTTTTGTTGTTGTAATTTTAGAGTCATGTTTTGCCTACAGGGAAACCACTGGACTGTCCTTTCCAAATTTCCCGGCCATTACTCTTTGGGGATGTTGGACTGGTTGTGCTGCTACGTTGTATTAGACATGACAAATGTAGAGAGTGTGTGTTTTCTTTGGATTCAGTCGACGCAGGTGCAATTTCCGAGTACTGCAACTTCTCTTTCCGGGAAAAAAATACGATTAGAACAAGGCCTGGAAAAAGGGGGGGGGGGGAGAATGTGATATTTTTACTTCTGTGAGGAGGTAGCTTTGCCAAATTTGAACCTAGTGTGCAGAAAATTGAGAAAGAGAGCAATTAGCCACGTGTGTACAGTTGTCATTGCAACTGAATGCAAGGTTGTCCCCACTGTTTTTTTGTGGATGTCGAAAGTAACTTTAGCATCTACATTCTGTCGAAAGCAGCTTTAGCATCTACAAAGACATTCTACCTCCTAATATAAACAGGCTTCCTTTTTAAAAAACGTAGAATTGCCTAATGTCTTGAAGTACTACAACTTCATGTTTTGCTTATGGTAAGTGATTATCGATGTACTTGTTTGCAATTTAATTAACTAGAGGAAAGAAATCGCTGAATCAGTTGATTAAACCAACACTTTTAGCACTTTCTTTTAACTTATTTGAGCACCTCTTCCCTTCCTGTTTTCATTTAAAATTTGTACCTAAAATCCGTTCTTCAAGTTTATGGTATAGGAGGCAAACATCTGCAGGCAATTACGTAGACTGTCAGGCAGCAGTTAGAGTAGCTGGCAAATTAAGCTCATGTTTCAGGGTAGTTTCAGGGATAAGACAAGGCTGTAACCTGTCACCACTGCTGTTCATACTATTCATGGATCATATGTTGAGCCGGCCGCGGTGGCCGAGGGGACTGAGGCGCTCCAGTCACGGTCTGCACGGCCACTACGGTCGGGGGTTCGAATACCCCGTCGGGCATGGATATTTGTGCCGTCTTTAGTATAAGGTACTTTATATGTAGTTTGTAAGTTTAGGGACTGATGACCCCGTAGTTAAGTCCCATAAGCTTAACAAACATTTGAACATTTTTTTTCATATGTTGAAAACAGTAGACTGGCAGGGCGGGATTAAAGTACGTGAAAACAAAATAAGCAGTCTGGCATATGCGGATGACTTAGTTGTAATGGCTGATTCGATTGAAAGGTTGCAAACTAATATTTCAGAGCTCGATCAGAGGTGAAAGGATTATGATATGAAGATCAGCATCTCCAAAATGAAAGTAATGTCTGTGGGAAAGAGATTCCACCAGACTGAGTGCCAAATAGGAGGAACAAAGTTAGAACAGGTAGACAGTTTCAAGTACCTGTGATGTATTTTCTCATAGGATGGCAACAAAGCGAAAGAACTGGAATCGTGGTGCAGCAAATCTAATGCAGTGAGTGCTCACCTAAGATCTACTCTCTTCTGCAAGAAGGAAGTAAGTACCAAGACTAAGTTAGCAGTGTACCGCTCTATCTTTCGACCAACTTTGTTGTATGGGAGTGAAAGTTGGGTGGATACAGGTTACCTTATACATAAGGTAGAGGTTACAGATATGAAAGTAGTAAGAATGATTGCAGGTACCAATAGATGGGAACAATGGTAGGAGGGTGTCCATAATGAGGAAATCAAAGAAAAGCTGGAAATGAACACCATAGATGAAGCAGTTAGAGCGAACAGACTGAGATGGTGGGGTCATGTTACACGCATTGGAAAAGCAAGGTTACCTAAGAGACTCATGAGCTCGTCAGTGGAGGGTAAGAGGAGTCGAGGTAGACCAATAAGAAAGTACTTAGATTCGGTGCAGAATGATTTTGAAGTGAAAGGCATAACATCAGACGAGGCATCAATGTTAGCATTGAATAGGGGATCATGGAGGAATTTTATTAGAGGTACTACGCTCCAGACTGAACGCTGAAAGGCATGTGTCTAACGACGATGATGATGATGGTGACCTAAAATCGTAACCCTGGTGGACACATCTGAAAATGTTCAAATGTTTGTTAAGCTTATGGGACTTAACTACGGGGTCATCAGTCCGTAAACTTACAAACTACATTATACTAAGGACGGCACAAATATCCATGCCCGAGGGGGGATTCGAACCCTCGACCGTAGTGGCCGTGAAGACCGTGACTGGAGCGCCTCAGTCCCCGCGGCCACCGTTCCGGCGACACGTCTGAATGGAACCGTTCCTGATCCCGTTGTGTCAGGTGTCCGGCTTCCGTTTGACTTCCACTTATGTTACAGAAGCCAGTCCGTCGGATCATGGCGCGAACGCGCGACAGACGCCACAGTGAATGGGCGGCAGCCGGCAGCAGGCAGCAGCGTGTCCCGCGGGTCGCCGGAAGCCCCGCGGCGGGTGACAAAGCGGCGGTCGGAATGCACGCCGGTGGCGGCGGCCTCGCCCCTTTTGTCAGCCACCCCGCCACCGGCAGCTAACGGTCCCGTCTCCGCAGACAGCCGGCAGCTAACGGTCCCGTCTCCGCAGACAGCCGGCACGCCCCCGCCGCGGGGCTCCGCGCGCACCACTGTCCAGACACGTGGCGCTGCCCACTGCCGACACACATGGCTACTGCCACTACACTCACCCCTTTAAAATGGGCCCCCAAAACGGGATTTCGTATACCGATTTCCCAATTCCGCTTCTGGTTGGTCATGTAAACACTCCAACACTCCAAAATCGATTCTGGAAATTCACTTCTCTAAAGCGGTTTTCCAGTTCAGATGTTTGTAGAGCTTATGGGACTTTAACTACGGGGTCATCAGTTGCTAAACTTACAAACTACTTATGAACTAGCTTATACTAAAGACGGCACCAACATCCATGCCCGAGGGGTGGGATTCGAACCCCCGACCGCAGCGTCCGTGACTGGCACGCGGCAGACCTCTCGGCCACTGCGGCCGGCTTTCCACAATCGACTTTCACGCCCATGTAAACGCAACCGTTTTTGAAGCGATCTTGGCGGATTGTGTTTTCCTGTTAATAATTTTCGGCACATGTCAACAGAGTGTTATTTTCTAATGTGAAATAAAAGTGTAATTATCAGAGTGAGCATGAATCTGTGTATTTAAGTACAGGAAAATAGTGATTGTGCTGACTAAATCAGGAACTGAATCAGCTATTTTTCAGCCGCGATATTAAATAAGCTAGGAAATCCGATTCAGGCTATACCGTGTAAACGCGACAGCGAAAAACGGTTTACGAAATTCGGTTTTCGTCTTCCGGAACATCTGTTGCATGTGAACGTAGTGACTGTGTCACAACAGTCTGCCGAGTGCACACCCTGCAACTGCATGCTTACTAGCCAAACTCTCAATAATCAATGAAACATTATACGATTCAAACACAAGGTTTACTGTGACTCTTCAAGCTCTCCCGTCGAATATGTTCGACACCACCGAAAGAGAAGGCCGCAGCGCGCTTGTACCACGTCACGCAGAGCAGGTCGCTATCGCGTACCTGATTGGCTGGCCGCTACGGGCTAGTGGGTTGTGCCCTACAGGCCAGCCACTCAGTGATGGCGGTGTTGATATGTTCCAACTAGTCCTCACGAGCTTTCCGCAAATCTCCCAAAATTTCCTCGGAGGAACTGACAGATTTCTTCATGTGGTCTGACCTTGTTGGTGACCGAGTATGACGATATCCGATTTTTTTCCTTTTTTTTTTTTTCCCCTAATGACGTGTATGCGTTGCGGCGAAGGCTCATCACCAAAGGTCACCCACATTCACATGAAAAACTAAGGTTGAAGTTTGGGGGCACCATTTATTTGTGTCACTTCAGGGATATCTTACGGGGCCTACTAGGGTCCTTAAGTCTTCTACTAATTCAGTGGTTCATTATCCATGATGTAATTTCCGTAACAGACTTCGTGACCTGAAACCTATGCCAGGGCTGCGTATCACTTGTTCCCACACACATGTTCACATGTTTGTTAAGCTTATGGGACTTAACTACGGGGTCATCAGTCCCTAAACTTACAAACTACTTATGAACTACTTACGAACTAGGACGGCACAAATATCCATGCCTGAGGGGGGATTCGAACCCCCGACCGTAGTGGCCGTGCAGACCGTGACTGAAGCGCCTCAGTCCCCGCGGCCACCGCGGCCGGCCTTGTTCCCACGTCTTGTGTCGGTTTGTTCCTCTTAGGTGGCCGAGTTTGGTGTTAAGTTTCCAAGTTTCCCTGACCTCCACACAACACGCGCGAATAATACGCAGGCGCGCAAACCTCACATGCGCAATAATTGGCTGAACTCAAGCGACCTCTTCAGAGCGGCCTCTCTGCGCATGCGCTGTGGGCTGTGTTTACTAACAGTGCGGTCAGAAATAAACCAGTTTTACCACGGGTCCGTTATCGTAAGATCTCGAGTTTCTCGTCATGCTTAAGTAGCAGCCAATGCAGGGTTTCAGGCTGTACTCAGTTCAAGTCCCGCAACCCTGTTGATGAGATTGTCAACTGTACTTGCTTCCTTAAGGATTTATGATTTCCTTCCACAATGCGTTTCGGATGTGTACACCTCCATCTTTCGATGTGCAAGACAGGGCATACAGACATTTAAAGGACGTGAAAGTACTGGGGTTTGTAATTTACCGTTCATTAATTTCGACGATCAATTTATTAAAGATACTCATTATTTTCACTTTCTTGGTTCCAACATTTTTTTAGAAACAACCAAAAGCAGCAATTAAAATTATAGAGTAATTCAGCAAAGTCAGACAAATAATGAATTCACTAACTCTGAACTTTAATTTAACAATAAGTAACAATTGAGCCGCTAATAAAGCAATTAACAAGATCAGTGACTCAGATATTTCATCTGTAGCTAAAGTCAAGGTTACAGTCCAAGAACTGAATGTGATAGAATTCCACAACTAAAACTTTACTAAATCTGCAGATAATTTTAGCAAATCACAAGCTAAAAGGAAAACATTATTTACTTGTTTACTCATTTATTTAATCTGGTAAGATAAGGCCTTCAGGCCCTCCACTTAACCAGGCGTTCTACATATTTTACATTTACATTATTTCAGTAGTTATACTAAATCTAGAAAAATTAAAGGTTTCAAACAGTACAGGTAACAAAACGACATACACACACTTTATAGTCGTATTTGATAAATGCCGGTCGCAGTGGCCGAGAAGTTTGTGGCGCGCCAGTCACAGTCTGCACGGCCGCTATGGTCGGGGGTTCTACTCCCCCCTCGGGCATGGATATTTATGACGTCTTCAGTATAAGGTAGTTTATTTAGAAAGTAGTTTGTAAGTTTAGGGACTAATGATCCTACAGTTAAGTCCCTTAAGCTTAACGAACATTTGAATTTGAAGTTTGATAAATAAAAAATGAACGCGTCAGGTATAAAAATGGTAGGGTTTTAATTATGGCTGCTGACAACAATGAGCATAGTAGAAGGGGTGTAGATACGGTGAAAGAGAGAAGAGAAAGGAAAACAACGGAGAGGATAGTATTGATTTTACTAAGATAAAAATGGACACTTTACGCTAGTTTTGGAGAAAGTTTTAAGATGATGACGGAAGTGTTTCAACTTTCTCTTAAACATAACAGAAGATTTATTTGTGCGGTTAGAGCTGAGCAGTTTATTCAAGAGGCGAACAGCAATGACAGCGAATGAGTTTGCAAATATTTTCGTTTTATGAACGGGCACACAGCTTTGATACTTGATAAGTGGGATGTTGAAATTCTGATTTGAGATCCTGGTGTGGTTTGCTCACTGAGCAGTCTACGTAGAAGCACAGCGTGTGGTAGTCCCATAGTTTGTAGGGGCGTAGCTACCCTAACTGGGTGTGTGAAGCACTAATATGGTCATATCGACGAATATTGCATATGTAGCATCTAAATGCATTCTATTTTCGCTATACTAAAGGTTCGGTGGAGCGAGTTATTGCATCAGACTGAATTTTACATGTTGTGTAATGACTTTATGAAACTTTTTGAGGGCATAGGGGCAAGCGGAAGTCTTCCTACATACGGCGATGATATTATCTGCCCAATTTAAATGTTCGTCGATAACTATTCTTTAATTCTTAAATGTTTTCTGGTATGGTATTGGGATACCGCCAAGTTGAATGGAAGGTAACTGGTTGCGTAATACGGAACTTATTACTTTCTGGTGAGCGATTTAAATTACTTTTTTTTTTTTTTTTTTTTTTTTTTTTTTTTTTTTTTTTTTTTTTTTTTTTTTTTTTAGTACCAGACCAGCAATCACACTTTCAACCCCCCCGTCCTCCACAGCTTTCATTTATAAATGTGAGACTCAAGTTAAAAGGTCATTTAAAGGCTACAGAGTGAAGTAATTACAGGCGCCCAATAGTTATAAGAATTATTCCCCTCGCTCACTTGGAGGTTTAACAATTTTAATAAACAGAACAGGAATGTGAGGATCGGTAGCACAGTGGTAGGGTGCCAGACTACAACTCCAAAGGTTGGGAGTTCAATCCTCGCCAATGATTTTTATCGGTCACTTTCCACTTCTTTCACCTCTGGTAGTGTTGCTGATGTGAAAAATATGAAGTAGCACAGTGGTTCGGAACCCAGGTTAAACTGTAGCCCCCTCCCCCCCTATAACTGGCTGGATAAGTCAGTTCGAAGGTAGGAGGAAGGCAACGGCTTACCACCTCCAAACAGGACCATGCCTAGTAAAGCACTGTTATGTTCAAATCAATCTTCGCATTGTTGACTTCTTTACCTTTACCTTTTTTATGACATGAATAAAAGTAATTAAAATTTTATACCTTGAAGATGAAGATTAGATAATTAAATAAATCCACTCCTGAAGTAGCACTGACGATGATGGACACGACGGTACACTCCACAGTTTGTTTTTCCAATTGGACTGTCATGCGTGCGACCCCTGCCCCCCCCCCCCCCCCACACACACACACACTAGAACCTAGGTCTGGGAGAACAGAGCACAATACGACGTCCTAGGCACACCAACCGCTAAGTAAAGAGGAACTGCAGCCCGCTGGAAATGTAAGATGGAAAGGGGAATGTTGCAAGCTAAAGAAGGCAGAATAATAAGCTTCGAAGGGTGGGAGAGGGGGGGGGGGAGGGAAGGCGAAGAGGAGAGCAATAATTTTCATTAAGATCTATGTTGACTGTTACCGGTTGGTGACGGACCGAACAATCCAGAATTTAGAATTGTGGCTGTCAGCACACAATTAGAGTTAATAATGCTGCAAAATTTGTAAAATTTCCAGAGCACTGGATTGCAACGACGACCCAAGATAACGAGAATTTCACAATACAAACCATTTTAAACAACGCCAAAATCTAGCTAGGTTAAGATTAATGTCGCACGCCGACCGCATCGACACAAGAGAATGAAGACCAGACAACAATCAAACATAAAAAAACTGCTATTTCCAAATTACTCCAAATTACGCCGCAGTGAAACAAGATGGTACAAACCAACAAAGGTAGACCCCAAAAAAGAATATAATTTCGTAGCAGAACTCGCTATAGCACGAATTAATCAGCATAAGCTTAAAAGGTGTACGACATCGAACTGACAGTCACGCGAACCCAACAACTCCGCGAGCAGACAGGAACTTAACATTTCTGTGTGTGTGCTACACTGGCTGTCAGCTACGGGAAGAGAGAACAGATCACAGCAGCATCTTAACGATGGAAGTCCACGGAGCCGCGGTGGAGTAGTCGAGTGTTCTAAGGCGCCTTTCTGAGGAGCGCACGGTTGGTCGCCATCAAAGGTTCGAGTCGTCCTTCGGGCATAGGTGTTTGTGTTGCGATTAGCACAACTTACTTTAAGTTAGTTTAAATAATTCGTGAGCCTAGGGACTGATGACCAACGTAGTTCCTTAAAATTACAAACATATGAACATTTGATTTGGAAGTCCAAGTGATAATCTCAACTTGCCAGACGATCCGTAGGTCACGTATCTAAGCTGCGCGCCGGCACGGTGGCCGAGGGGACTGAGGCGCTCCTGTTACGGTCTGCACGGCCACTACGGTCGGGGGTTCGAATACCCCCTAGGGCATGGACATTTGTGCCGTCCTTAGTCTTAGCTAGTTCATAAGTAGTTTGTAAGCTTAGGGACTGATGACCCCGTAGTTAAGTCCCATAAGTTCTACAAACATTTGAATATTTGGAACATCTAAGCTGCGGCTCTCACAAACACTACCGGTACAGCCACACTTTATTGTGCCCAGGAAGACCGTTTTCCCCGCTCACAGTCGTAGACCGCCAGACACTAGGACGGTGGCCGCAGTCAACAAGTTGTTCTCCAGGTCGCGCGGGCAACAGCCCTCCTCTAGCTTCAAATGCCGCTGCTCTCCGCGTTCCCGAAACACAACTGCCCAACTGCCACTTCACGCTGAAAAAAAAAAAAAAAAAAACAGAGAAGGCCTTTAGAATGAACGGCATACAAACAGCGGAGATCTGTATCGTACAGTTTGCTTCCTCGTGCAGAATAGCCACCACATCATGAATGGGTAAATACAGAAAGGCCTCTGAAACGTAACAACCTTAAAACCACAGACACCTGCAACACTGAAATTATACTCTTTAAGAGAGTAACAGCACGACATAAGAATACCAAACAGACGAACACCTGCAAAGGCAGACACTCTAAAACAGGACTTCCTGGTTGGGGAATGGGGGGTGGGGGTGGGGGTGGGGAGTACATTCGGTAGTCCTCAGAAACATCGAGAATATATTACCCGCCTAGCATTTGTCCTCGGTTGCAGTACCTGAGACGCCTCTCGGGGGAACGCCTTCCTTCACTAATAGCTCTGCGAACACGAGTTCACAGAATAGACCAGTGCTTCCCCTAATCAGTAAAAATTTTTATTTAAGTTTTGGCCTTAGCCTTTAGAAATGTTGCTGATGCGGCGATGGCTTTCAGTGTAATTCCGCGTCTTCATTGGTATATTTATTTTTAGTGAGCCGTTATTCTACAAAAGAGCCGTATATGTCTTGAAGGATACGATTCCTAGGGAAAGAATTGTTAGACATGAGCAGATTCAACGAATTTGTTCGTTTCCTTCTAGAAAGAAACAAGGCCATAGTACTGAACACAAAGACTAACTGATGTGACAACTGAAACTTGACATCGGTTTCATAAGACAATTTTAAGGTCTTTGCACTTTCTACCAAGGCAAGTAAGGTTTAATAGGTTTAAAAACATTTTATTTTTCTCGTTTGTGTACTCCAGAAAGGTGTCAACAGCTCTAACGCGCTTCTTGCCATCCAGGAATTTGTAATGATAGTGAAAAGTACATTCAAATCTGGTAAGTCACATTCTGTAAACTGGTGTCAGGCAAAGCTGAAGAATGGACTCAAACTTGCAATGTATTGAAGGATGATGGCATACTTGTATGTTCAATTTACTTAATTTTTACATTTGTTATATATTGAAACTTTTTTTTAGCAGGGCGAAGGTTTAGTAGTTTGACCGTTTACTTTTATTTTCGAATTATTGGATATTCATCAAGCTGTACTTTTCCTAAGGAAACGAACGACGTCACAATGAAAGAAAAATCTTTAATAACATCTATACCACGTTTATGTAAACATTTCCAAGACACATGGTTAAGAAAAGTATTTGTTGTGTGTTATATTTTGACTAAAGCCTGGACCAGAGCGGCCATTTAATCCAAGCGGCAGCAGGTATAGCGGAACATTTTCCCAGAGAAACATTTGCACAGAGTGACATTTGCACGGAGACCGGGGCTCTTCCTGGGATAACAAGCTTTTCGCAGGTACAGGCACGCTAACAAGTAGAGCAGCTCAGAAGCTAACATGCTGGGTCACGCTCACACCACAGCAATAAGTAACCCTGTCTCACTTCAGGGTGGCTCCTTAACACTTATCGTGGCAATTTTTAAGGTTTGTGGTAACGAGAACTGACAATGAAATTCAACATATGAGAACGGACGAGAAATTCATAAGTTTTTCTACTATTTTGATGATGCAAAGATCCAACGGCAGCAAAGAACGAAACTTGGTAGTTCTTACGACTGTTACAGCCTCACTGCCATTTTAGGACGATTTACAATGATAAATTTATATATCATTAGTATTTGGTTTAAACATTAAACAAAAAAACAAAGAATCTCAATATTATTTACTTTGCTTTTCGCTAAAAGAACATTTTCACTAAAGCTAATTAGAACAAAAGCTCTTAAGTTGAAATCCACCAGTGAGCTTCTGTGGATGCGCCTATACCTAAATAAATAAATAAATAAATAAATAAGGAAATAAATAAATAAATAAATAAGAATACTGTATTTACAAGCAAATCTAAATATTGACATAACAACTGTCAACATAACACGAGAATCAGTAAAACTGCACAACCCTTTCCTAGCTGAAGAACAGTATAGTTACTTGATCTAACTACAGATTAATTCGTTGAGTGTTCCTTCTTAACCAAAAATGAATATTCATAGCGTAAATAGTTAGAAAGTTATTGAGACGTTTTTACCTCTGCTAAAATATGACGACTTTCTACAGTCATACCTCTTAACAGCATTTTATTTAGAATACTAAGCATAGAAGAAACACATGAGGCATCGTCCACATATATGATGATGTTAATTTCATCGCTTTAAACACATAAGCTCTTTATTTTACGGGAAGTCTCCATCCTAAAGCTTCAATTAAGGAAGAAAACTTGCACTATTTCACATATTTGTTGTGTTTACTCATAGATGGAAAATCGATTTGGCTGTATTCAAAATACAAATATGTCTAAGAAATGTTTCACATACAACTGTGTAAAAGGCTGTAGCTCACCAGAAGATTCCAAAGATAATTTGTGATTTCTGTCACCATCATACACAACTATTTTAATCCTAAATTGGTATAACCTCAAACAGGAAGAAACCAGTTGGACGATTTCCATGAAAACTGAAGCGAAACAATTGGAAACCAACCTTTACATATAAATTACTTTGTTGATATCGGCAAAGTACAAGAAAAGTTAAATTTTTGGGTGGAGACTGCTTTTAAATACTTTGTTGTATATACTGCATGTTACTTTGTAAGTCTACGCCGAACCTAATTACGATATTTCCTCCGAACACAGCACATTGTTTGCACTTCTCCTGCCCTTCCAGGAGGCCGTGCTGTGCTACTCAACGATGTTCCATTTTACCGTGTGATGTCAGAACTCACACGGCGAGCGATCCCATAGCTACCTGTGTTGGACAGACCAGTGTTCCCTACTTGTTGAACACCCTGTCCACTACGTGTAGTGTCTGGTGCTCTGGGCAAGTGTCAACAAATTCCCTCTAAAAATGTTCAAATGTTTGTAAAGTCTATGGGACTTAACTACGGGGTCATCAGTCCCTAAACTTACAAACTACTTATGAACTACTTACGAACTAGGACGGCACAAATATCCATGCCCGATGGGGGATTCGAACCCCCGACCGTAGTGGCCGTGCAGACCGTGACTGGAGCGCCTTAGTCTCCTCGGCCACCGCGGCCGGCAAATTCCCTCTCCAGGCAAGTGTCTCTCCGTGCAAGTTAAAATGTTTGTTAATCTTCTGGGATTTCTCTGTGGAGTGATCAGTCTCTAAACTCTACTTATAAACTAACTTATACTAAAGACAGCACAAACATCCATGCCCGAGAGGGAGCGGCCTCATGCTTTGAAGCATAGCGTTTCAATGTTCTCGGACACAGCTCAAGTGTCACAAACTCCATTGGAAGAGCAAGAGTAGCAACATGCAAGACAGCCTGTGCTTTACCTGGGTCTTCTTACAAGTGACACAATGTCGTCGAACAGTAACAACCGCACCATATAAAACAGATAGCGCGGGGAATAACGGCCACAAACAGTTAAGCAACTTCATGTCTTCATGCCACATAAGTACACGGACTTCTCATGGCCGTTCATCATCCAGACAAGGACCGACGAAGCGCCCATCCAACGGCATGGAAAACCAACTTAATTTAGAGATAGGCCGACATAATTATCCCCTTATCACTACCGAATTCACCATCTTTTGCAGTCACGGCTCCACTGCGCTCTACCTAGGCTGACGTATAGTTGACTCCAGATCGAAACATCCTGAGAAGGAACATCACGAGACCTCACGTCGTGTTTCGCCAGGCTAACGCCAAGCCCCTTGCAATTTCAAGTGCTGCTGCTCTCTCTCTTTCTCTCTCTGCCAGCAAAATTGTGACTGACTCTCTCTGTCGATGCCTCGCTGTACCCGGCAGAGAGATCAGCGAAATTGAAGTCGAGATGTTAACAGCAACACACGAGACAGAAGCGAAAGACTATCGAAAAAATGCGCAGTGAAAACCTCTCGCGTAAGAAACTATAGTACGGAGAATAAAAGAGCCGCGGCGGAGCGGCCGAGCGCATTGAAGCGCTATGCTACGACTCGTGAGGCCATTCCCCGTCGGGGGTTTTAATCCCCCCTCGGGCATGGATGTTTGTGCTGTCTTTAGTATAAGGTAGTTCATAAGTAGTTTGTAAGTTTAGGGACTGATGACCCCGCAGTTAAGTCCCATACACTTTACAAACATTTGAACATTTAGAAGAAAAGATAGCCAAAATACAAGAACGAGTCGCCATAGCTCAGACTTTTTATTTGTATAAGCCAATATGACATGTGTGGGTTGTTATAATTTTAAGATAACCTTTGGCATGCTGTAGCTATCCTACTGTACCGTATCAAGTCAGTTTATTTCGTTCTTCGTCATTTCCTGTGCAGAAATATTTTGAATCATATAAGGAATCGAATCATTACATATCTACAACGAAGTTGCATTCGAGAGGACGGTGGTTCAAATCTGACTCCGGCCATCCAGATTTAAGTTTTCCCTGATTTTCCTAGATCAAATCAAGCAAATTTCGGGACGGTTCCTCTCTAAGGACCCGTAGATTGCTTGCCAAACTTGTGCTCCGTGTCTAATGACAAACAATGATTCAGTGAATACTAGTAAATACAAGTATGTATTAAATTACTCACACCATTCTCTTGAAAACCAGCCATTTTAATATAGGCTATATACTTCAATATTTTCCTTTCAATGTTTTCCTTTCGTGTTACACAACTCTCTTGAAAAACAGCGAATTTTAATATAGGCTATATACTTAAATAAGCTCCGTTATTCCATATTCACATACTCCAAACTCATGTAATTATTCCCCACCAACATTTCATTTTTATGTCTTCCTCACTCACCTGTTCTCCTCCTACTTTTGTTCGTATATATAAGTTAATTTAATACACCATTGTAGTTACTAGTATTCACTGAACCATTGTTTGTTTGAACCTATTTGTTGAAAATTAATGTACAGTTATGTCTTAGTTACAGTTTTGTTTTAACTGGTTGAACGTCTCTGTTTATAAAGTACTTAAAGGTTACATTGTCTATGACTGACAGTTATCTTTGTAAAATCTTTGTACTCGAAACACAGCAGCTGGTGTGATGTGGATAATCTGCAGTATTAAGTTGTCTGAAGATGGCCTAAAATTTGTTCTGAGGATGTGCCAAGTGGCAGCGGGAGAGGATGGAGGTTTGGGGGCGGGGGTAGACGATGAGGGAAAGCATGACGCTGGAATGATGTAAAGCCCTTCCTTTATTTGTGCTTCTGCAAAACGAGGAGAGAGCTATTGAGTCCCCACTCCATCTATCCCATTAGATCAAATGTTCAAATGTTTGTTAAGCTTAAGGGACCTAACTGCAGGGTCATTAGTCCCTAAACTTACAAACTACTTATGAACTACCTTATACTAAGGACGGCACAAACATCCATGCCCGAGGGGGATTCGAAGCCTCGACCGTAGCGGCCGTGGACGCTGCGACTGGCGCGCCGCAGACCGCTCGGCCACTGCGGCCGGCCTTTGGATATTACACGTCATTATACAAGTATAAGAAACGAAACCCCGCAAGCATCGTGTTTTGTCGGATTAATAATACCATCAAATCATTTTCAGGTGTAGGTAAGTTACCGAGCGTACAGCTTTTCTTAAGAGTTTTTATTGTTCCACATTTCGTAAATTCTTGCTCGCCGGACTCACATATTGCGAAGTAAGCGCCAAACTGCCTACTAACAGCATGAGACCAAGTGCTGTCTACAACCATGACCACGAGAGGGCGGCAGTGGGTGGTCACGTACACTCACAAGCCTTTTATGTACAAATAACATGAAGAGGAACGGCCAGTGCACTTATGTAATGAACAACGTGCTCTACTAGTTAAAAAAATATGTGTCGATTGAAAATGTTTCTAGACAAATGCCTTACGATATTTGGAAAGCCATTGTAGTGCTGCTGATAGCATTCAGAGAGAGGGGTGAGCAATAAGACAGTAAAACAGCGCAACGTTGCATATGTCCTGGTCAAAAAAAATTAGATCAGTTCAGATATCTAGGTTCTGAAGTATTGGCAGAAAAAAACTAAAATCGTTCGACAATTACGGAGTGGAAACAACAACATTATGACAACCGAGACAGAGGTAGTAGCAAAAAGTTGCTGGAGAGGGGGGTTGACTTGTGTTTACTATATGAAACGAATACAGAAGTATTTGGGTTCAGACAGTGTATTGAGCAGGTAGTCCAACGCAACAACAACGCGACTTCCTCCAAACTATGGCACGGAGAACCGTAGGAAGGGTGGAAGTGGGACAGACACGGATGGAGATGGCTGCAGCTAATGGAGTGTCTCAAAGTGTAATTTCCAGAACGTGAACGAGGTTTCAGGCAATACGAACCGTCAGAAAAAAAAGAAAGAAGGAAAGAAAGAAAGAAGGCCACCCCAAGGTTGTCAACGGGTAGCATCAGCAAGAGATGTCCATTCCGGTTAACAACCCGTCGAAACAGCAACTAAGCTGCAACGCATCCTCCAAGCAGCAAACAGTCCGAAATTACCTTTGCGAAAGAAGCTTTTACGCACGGTGGCATGTGGTGTGTGT
The DNA here is from genome assembly GCA_026315105.1 of Locusta migratoria. Lineage (NCBI taxonomy): Eukaryota > Metazoa > Arthropoda > Insecta > Orthoptera > Acrididae > Locusta > Locusta migratoria. The sequence goes on from CM048744.1 coordinate 769,868,034, forward strand.
CCCATTAAAACCCCAACACCCTTTGGCCCACAGAAACAGTGTGAAGGAACGTCATGACTAATCGTAAGGAATGGCGTCGGGTTCTGTTCACAGATGAGAGAAGACTCTGCGTTCATCCGGACAATCGTCGTTCCCTCATCTGGAGAGAACCTGGAACAATCCTGCTTACGTACCGGAAACATCACAATGTCATAATAGTGGACGAATTGTGTGGGCAGGAGTCAATATTGGCGGACGTATTGACCTCTATGTCGTTCACAATAGCGCTTTAACTACTCAGACGTATAGAGACCAGTTCCTACGACCTTTTGTTGTGCCATACGCTAGTACCATAGGAGATGGGTTCCTTGAGGCAGACGATAACGCTCGTCCCGACAGCCCTGCAATGGTGAAAAACATGCCTGAATACGAGGGAATAGAACGAATTAAGAGGCCAGCTCGTACACCGATCTTAAACCAGAATGAACAATTCTGGGATGAACTTCGCAGACGCACTGTAGCCAGACCAGCACCTCCAAATGTTCAAAATGTTTGTAGAGTCTATGGGACTTAACTACGGAGTCATCAGTCCCTAAACTTACAAACTACTTATGAACTACTTACAACTAAGTACGGCACAAATATCCATGCCCGAGGGGGGATTCGAACCCCCGACCGTAGTGGACGTGCAGACCGTGACTGCAGCGCCTCAGTCTCCTCGGCCACCGCGGCCGGCACCAGCACCTCCCACAACGGTTGCAGAGATGGATATTGAATTCGTGGAAGAATGCACGCCGCGGTGGAGTGGCCGAGCGGTCTAAAGCGTCTCGCTGCGGAGCGCGCGGTTACTCGCCGTGGAGGTTCGAGTCATCCGTTGGGCATGGGTGTGTGTGTGTGTGTTGTACTTAGGATAGTTTACCTAGGTTTAAGTAGTTTGTAAGCTACGGACTGATGACCACGCAGTTTGGTCCGATAGATTTACAAACATTTGAATTTGATTTGAAGAATGCACAGTATCCATGAATAGCTGATTGATGACCTCATGCAGTTGCAAATGCACTGGGTGTCTGAGGTGGCCACACATCATATTAGAGGGTAACGAGAGTGACGTTTTCACTATTGTGGTAACCCCCAAGGTGCTTCGCTCAAAGTAAACGCCACCTAAACCTGAAGTAAGGCCAGATAGCATACTGTGTCACACAAATTACAATTGCGACCAATATCTAAATATAATACGTTACCATATGAATACTGTGCATAATATCTCACCTGGTGCCCTAATTGTTTTGAGTAGTGTACTTGTAAGCGGCATGTGATGGGAGCAGACAGTGGGCCGGTAGATTATCTTGTGACGGCGTAAACCACGAAGTCGAATGTAGAGCTGTAGAGCTCACTCAGAACAGGGCCGGATCTATGGCGAAGGAGGGGGGGGGGGGGGGACAAAGTGGGCAGTTGCCCCGGGCGGCAAATTTTGACCGACTCTTTTTATTTATTTATTTTTACACAATGTATCTTTCTCATATAATTTAATAAAATTAACTGACACAGAATTAATAAAAGTAAAATGACTGCAAGAAATACCGAAATCATTTAATAAAACTAAAATTCCTGGTTGCTGACTTCAGTGTTGTCCTGTTACAGGTACTTCAGCTAATCAATCTTTAAAAATATACTAGATATTAGCCAGAATGAGGGAGATGTTTGCGTTATTGCATAAGTAAATGCACAACGTTTATTAATTTGCATTGATTTCCTTTTTCAGATAAATGAATATTCATATTTCATATTAAGGTAATATTTGTAGAACAGGTGAATTTCAATAACGTTCCAGTCCTTATAATAAAAACAAAGTATTTCAGGTGCGCACACTTCTTATTGAAAGTCAAAAGCATTAAGGATCTAGAGTCCTCTCTTGGTAGCGGTGGAAATGATGGACATCTACACAGGATACTCCGTAATTCACATTTAACTGCCTGACAGAGTGTTCATTGTACCACTTGTATACTATTTATCTCCCATTCCATCTTTTCTACTTATGTAAGTGGGAGGCAATAATATATTTTCGCATTCTGCAGAGCATGTTGACGATTCTAATTTCGTAAGTAGCCCACGTCGCAGTGATAAATGCCTTTGTTCCAATGATTACCATCCCAGATCCTGTATCATTTCCGTGACGCTGCCTCCCCTGTATCACGACAATACAAAACAAGCTGCCCTTCTTTCGACTCTTTCGATGTTCTCCGACAAACCCACCTGGTAAGTAATGCACACTGGGGAGCAAGACCAGATAAAACGGAGGAATCCCACTGTATTATTGATGCTGTCCATTTTCCAGCTAAGCAAGGAAGTCCTTTTAGAGGAACAAAAGAAGATGATAATTTTATTGATTCACATAGCGGCAAATTTCTAAATACAATTGATCTCATATCATACTATAGTGTCCCCCTTCGTCTGCGTATTGAACGCCACAAGAAAGGCCAGATTAGGTATTTTTACAAAAATATACAAGACGAGTACTGTGACTTGATTGCTGACAAAATAAAACAAGATATAATTAAGGATATTATAGGTGCTAAATACTTTTCACTGATGTTTGACTGCACTCCAGATATCAGCCTCAATGCGCAAATGACACAAGTAACTCGATATGTCAAGTCGAATGACTCAGAGGTTGTGGAAAGTTTTACTGACTTTTTTACAGTTACAGACAAAACAGGAGAAGGCCTTAGTCAAAAGATGCTGCAAAAATTGTAACAAGATGGGTTAAACATTAAGTACTGCAGGGTGCAGCCTCATGACAATGGGGCAAAGAGGGCTGGAAAGTACAAAGGGGTCCAGTCAAGAATACTTCAGAAGAATGAACTGGCCCATTCGTACCATGTACTGCTTACTCTTTAAATTTAGTAGGAGCAAATTCAGCAGACATTCAGCAAGACTATGTGATCTGCAAGAGTAGATGTGGTTGAAGCTGTTGACAAGCATTTTCATAAAGTTTTGAAGGGTCTGGAAGAAATTGAAACTTATAAATTTCCAACACCAGCAACAAAATCAGAGACAACATCTATTTTAAAAAAAATATGAGAAAACTCAAATTCATTACTTTAACTTTTTTCTGGTATGTAATATTAAAATAAATTGCTCATGTTAATCAGTTTCTGCGAAGTTAATACTTTACAATTAAAGCTGTTCGAAACATTCAAGGACTTTTGGGCTTTCTCAAAACTTCCCGGGATTCTTGTACCTCTGAAGCTATTTGTGCGGCCAAAGTGCTAGCAGAAGATAATAAACGGTATTCTCAGAAAAAAGGATTCGAAGAAAGAAGAAAATGGCGGATAAGCTTTGTGAGGATGAAGTATCCAACATCCACAGAAAAAATAAGGAGTAATTGACAGAGCTTAGTACCAGGTTTACCGCACTTGAGAAAATTGGTGCAAAATTAGTTTTCTGTGTGGTGTGCAAATTCGAGAAATGGAAGTGGAGGACTTGAAGGCCAAAGCAGCGGAACTGGCAGAAGATCTTAGCGAGGAAGAACTCGAAGTTGAAAGTTTTAGACAACAAGCGCTGGCAGTAGTCAGAACCTTGCAAGATTCCACTCCATCATCAACATTAAGTTTAATTTATAAAAATAACCTTACTAAAGCGTTAAAATATGTCTTACCATTCTAGTTTCTGTTTCGTCTGGAGAAAGAAGTTTCAGCAAGCTGAAAGTAATTAAATACACTTGAGGAGCACGACTGCTTAACAAATCTGAGTATAATATCCATAGAGCACAAACGAGCTGCTTCTCTAAACTTTGATGATATAAAAAACAGTTTTGCAGCAAAAAAAGCTCGAAAAGCGAAATGTTGAATTGATTTTTGTACGATGAGTAATCTTGTAATATTTTTGTATGTATTAAAATTGTTCTGTTTCCCTTTGATCTTAATTCAGTTAATAAAATAAGTTCATGTTGTGAGAGAGTGACATTTATTTAGAAATATGTAAAATTAGTGTAAAAAAGTCGATTCTTACACGGGAGGGGTTGAAAGAGGGGCGGCAAATTTACGCTTGCCCCCCTTGGCCAATGTCCTAGATCCGGCCCTGCTCAGAGTCAGAAGGTTGTGCCACTCTCAAGGTACGTAAGCTCTTAGCGTGTGGAGCTAGACGAGGACGACTTAGGTCTACAACTAAATGAAAAATCTATAATCTATTCTTTACAGACAACACTGACACTTAAAACCAGATGACACCATCTAGTTATTCTGTATGTGCGACCGAAACATTATTTTACGTTATACATAAACAGTTGCATCTAACAATGTAGTAACATGGCATATGGCCGTAGCGGAACATAGCTCTGTTGGGGTGTCAACACCTGTTTTTCAATAAGAAATTGTCTGCAAGTCAGAAAAATCCTGCCGAAGACCCCATTAGGAGAAGTGATGTGCCGGCCGCGGTGGCCGAGGTGACTGAGGCGCTCCAGTCACGGTCAGCACGGCCACTACGGTCGGGGGTTCGAATCCCCCCTCGGGCATGGATATTTGTGCCGTTCTAGTTCGTAAGTAGTTCATAAGTAGTTTGTAAGTTTAGGGACTGATGACCCCGTAGTTAAGTTCCATAAGCTTAACAAACATTTGAACATATGAGAAGTGATGTAGTGTATCGTGGCCGCGCGGGAATGGCCTTGTGGTGTATCGCACTTTGCTACAGATTGTACGGCGGTGCCCCGTCGGAGATTCGAATCATTCCTTCGCCCCTTAGCATAAGTTCGTTTAAATAGTTTGTGAGTCTGGGGATAGATAACCTCAGCAGTTTGGTTTAGGTTTTCAAACATTTTGACACATGCGTGGAGAGCATTATCAAACACGTCTTCGGACAGAAGACCATAATAAAAACGCCGTCGTTAATACAGCAGCCGCTGAGCGCTGTTCACCTGAGTGGCTTGGCGCTGCCAATTGGGGGTGGGGGGTGGGGGGGAGGTAACAGCCGGTCGCGCAATCCCGGCAGTTTTATGTTTGCCGGGGGCGGGACGAGCCGCAACAAATTAACACGGCGCCACCTCCACTTCCCCCCCTGCTACACGGCGCCATTCGATTAGCACCGGACCACCTCTCCCGCTTGCCGCCCCCGAACGCTGCCGCAGCCGCCTGTTCCCCCACTGCGCTGTTCGTAGGCTTCTCCTCGCTGACCTCTCCTATTTCAGTAAATCCATGCAGTTCCTCTGAAATGATTTTCATTAACGAATTATTTGGCAGCAGTGGTGCTCTAGCGTTGTAAATGTAAGTCAGGGCGTCATCGAGATCCACAAAACCAAAACACTGCATCAGAAACAGTGCCAAGATAAAATGAAAAAAAGCCGACGACCCGACGTCGCACCCCAGTACGAGTCAATGTAGTCTGCCCACAAAAATCTTTATACGTAGCTAACATGGTTCTGATTGTCCCTTGTGTGGCGGTCACAGTGTTCGATAACTAGGAATGCAAGGCAGACCAGAGAACACATTCTGTTCCTGAATTATCAGTGACGGTAAGAGAAGTTTACAAAGCTCACAGACATGTACCACTTTATTGATTTTGGGTATAGTTTTATTGGTGTCTGATTTGCTTGAGATTATATCGTTAAACTTATCTCAGAACTAGCAGTAAAACCGGCGTTGCCAGGGTGTTTATTTATCCTACACTCTCGTAGTCTACATCCCTATTCCCCCTCTTTCTCTCCCATCTCCCTCTTCGTTTCCACGTTTCCCTCTCTCGGAAATGTTTTCTGCAAGGTACCCTCTGTCATGTACCATACAAACATTTATGTACCCAGTGATCTTCCTATTGATTTGAAGGTCATGTGTGCAAAACTTCATAAAGATTGGGATCTGTGAAATCGGTCGCTCAAGCCGCTCTCAAGTTATGGCGCGAACAAGGTATTTAGGACTCCATTTTTGTGCTGCAAAGTACTCTCCCCATGAACCGTACGAAACGTAAGTTAGACGGTGACCTTCCCCTTGTTTTGAAGCTCAAGCGTGCGAAATTTCGTAAAGATCGGAATTAAACTGGATATTTCGTGAGTCTGTAGGAGTATGCTCCGCCGTGCACCTATCACAAAATACTTTCTTAGCTGACGTTTTCTACCTATAAACTACCTTCCTGCCAAATTTCAGCTTCATAGGTGAGGTAGTTTTCGAGATTTCGTGTTTAGTCAGTTAGTGAGTGAGTGTCCTTTCGCTTTTATATACATAGAGATTTAAAAAACAGATTGCTTAATTTTGGATGCAAGAGAATCAAGGGAGACTTGCAGACAAAAATAAATAATAACATGCAAGTCTCTAATGCTACCTTTTTTTGATACAAGGTCATGCCTAACGTGACAGTTGTACGGCATCTACAGCGAAACTGTTGTGAGTGGTAGACTTCTTTTCATTTCATTATTGTGAGTGTGTGTGTGTGGGGGGGGGGGGGGGGAGGAAATTACTTACGAAACGCTTCATAAACGTCAGAAATTACATGCGAACTTTATTGCAGGTCCCTAACTATTTCCATTTTCCAACAACTGACGCATAATTCTGGGTATTCTCACGCGGTAGCCTCTCATTATTAATGCGTCATACCTGCTGAGTTATGTGTCTTGCTCTTTTCTTTTCTGGTCAGGAACCTTCGTCGGCGTACGGTGAACAGTTCACCAAAGTTTTATTGCAATCGAATGAGTGGTTTATGAATACATAGAGGACATACAGACAAACATTCATTTTTACATATAGAGATCATCTTTTCAAACCGTAAAGTACCGATATTAGCAAGTAGGTGATAAAATATAAAATACAAGTTCGGCTGATTATTGAAGATCATTTATTGATGGAATTCAATATATTTCGTTAGTGCTTCTATCGCCAAACATATGAAGAGTATAAAAGAGAAACGTTGTAAGCACCAAATCTGACATAAATAATTAAAAAAAAAAAAAAAAAAAAAAAAAAAAAAAAAAAAAAAAAAAAAACTAAAAATAAAAATAATCTGTTAGAGAAATGACGCAGTTACTGGTTTGGGACAGACAGGTTCATCTTCATGTAGCTCTTCACGTTTATATCACAGCTGTTGTCCACATAACTTGTACTTACCTTTTCTCTTCTCTAACAATTAAAGTACACAACAGAAAAGGTGATAAATACGTGAACAGCTGTATTATGATGAACCTGCAGGTTTCAAAATGGCGTATACATAAAAAGCATCAATTGCAGCGACTGAAAGGCGTATTCTGCAGTGCGGAAATAAACTTGTATTTTGTACTCAGCCATGGCCTCAAAAATGACGTTTCGGACAATGTAATAGAAAGAAATTTTTGATTCCAAGTACTATTAATACAGAAGCACAACGTTTTTTGTGATAATAGAAGTTCACAAATTCTGCACTATGATTTTAATATCCCATTCAGCTACAGTGCCTCCACTGTGCATGTGTGATTCCTCATAGAAGCGATCATAAAGGAGACGAAAGATGTACTGCGACAGTCTCTCCCAAGCATTTTTTTTTAACTTTGACGGTTTCTGTATGCCCGTCAGAACACATAGATCCTAATTTATCATGTTTCATACTTGTTGAACTGATAAGAACTTGCTGGCCAGGAGATTTGTTATACGCCACAAAGTATACGTTGTGTCGGCAGCAGGGTTGTATGGTCGTGAATTATCCTAGTGAAAATGACGTGATGTGGCAAGAGCTGCCACCGCCGTCATCAGCCCCACATCCATGCATTTGGGGAACCACCACCACCACTGCCACCCCCAGTTTGGAGGAGGATTAAAAAATTTACTTTGAAATTTTGACTTTTACTCGCTCACTATTGGTTATCACATTAAGATTTTTGGCGGGATAACGAACGTATAATTTTCGTCACTAGATCTCGCCACCATCCACTCCTCCGCTCCCCTACCTTTCACCACCAAGAATTTGGCGTAAAACACTCTCAATCTCCACGAGGATATAGACGAGTGACTGCATCGCCCCCAGCAACAGCTACAGAATACGTAAGTCATAGGTTAAGTAATGGCTAATCTGCATTTTTAGCTTTTGTAGATTTAGAGAAAGTTTTTGATAATGTTGACTGCAATACACTCTCTCAAATTCTGAAACGGAACGAAAAGTTATGTACAGCTTCTTCTAATATAACAATGCAATTATAATAGACACTTTACATGAAAGGGAAGCACTGGTCGCAAAAGGTGTCAATGTTATTCAATCTGTAGACTGAGAAAGAGGTGAAGGAATGCAATGAAATATTTGGGGAAGGAATTAAGGTACAGGGAAAAGAAATAAAAACTTCGCAGTTTCCCAATGACTTTGTGTTTCTGTCAGGGACAGGAAAGGATTTGGAAGAGCAGCTGAACAAAGTGGACAGTGTCTTGAAATGAGGTTTTAATATGAACGTTAACATGAGAAAAACATGGGTAATGAAATAAAGCGTAAGAAAATCAGATGATACTGAAGGAATTAGATTAGGTAATGAGCTAATCAAATTGGAAGATGGGTTCTGTTATTTGGGAACAAAATAACTTCTGATGATGAAGAAGATATAAAATGAAGAGTGGCTATGGGTAGCAAAGCATTTATAAATAAGTTAAATTTTTTGACACCCAAAATTAATGTAAATGTTAGGGAGTTCCTTTTGAAGGCATTTGTCTGGAGTGTAGCGCTGCATGTGAGTGAAACATGAAAGATCAGGAGTAGGGATAAAAGGATTATTTAAGGTTACAAAATGTGGTGCCGCAGACGAATGATTAAGATTAGGTAGGTAGATCATATAACTAATTATGAGGTGCTGTCCAGTGGAGAAGGTTGCTGGCATATACATATCTTGATTAAGAGAAGGGATAGATTTGCGGAACACATACTTAGACTTCATGAAGTTGTCTATTTAGCATTGGAGGGATGTGTGTGGGATAAAAATCACAGAGGCAGACCAAGATATGACTACAGTAAGCATATTGAAACAGATAAGGGTTACATTTCTTATTCAGAGATGAAGAGGCTTACGTAGGATACAGTGGGTTGGAGAACTGGAACAAACCAGTCAGTTGATTGAAGAGCACAACAACAATACAAATTTAAGAACATTTTGAGTAATAGTATTATCATTAGCTTCAACAACTTCACCACAAAGTCCCAGTACATTTCCAATACAAGCTTCTTTATTCGTAAATAATTTAACATTGCTTTCAATAACACCTCTATTTAAACAAAATCATCTTTAATTTGTATATTAGGTTTTTCTGATTGAATAAATTTTTCGAAGTATTTCAAACTATTCTGACCTACATCAACATATACTATTTCTTCATTAGTATATAATATTCTTCAGTGTAACATTGGGAGTAAAAAACTTGTATAAAAACAACTACTGCATTATTATCTTATCTATTAAAATTAGAAGAACCAGCTTGGGCTCATTGAAATCTTTACTTTTTATATACAATCCAGATCGATTTCGGTCAGTGTCTGACCATCCTTAGTGCATGAATCCAAGCCCTGTGCGCCCACAAAAACTTGCACTTTGTATATTTACATCAAATAGGCAGTACATCAGTAGAAAGTCAAAGAACAGATGACTTTTCACTCAATTGAAATAATTGAACCATTTATTAATAATTTTTTTTAAATGGATGAAAAAATTACTGTGTACAAAAATAGAAATACCAGAAAAGAAATAAAAAAATGTACCTGGTAAGCTTGATCAAATTCTATTCGATGTGCAGTGTTTGGATCCAAACAGTTGTGTAAAAACGACTTTAATGATTGTTGTTTATATTTTTGATCCAGGATGGTTGAACTGGAATAAACATAATCATTTGTATGTCTACTCTAAATGTTTAGTTCAGCCACAATATCAAGAATTTATAAAAAGGTGTAAAAATGTAAATAAACGTAATGAGAAACTAGCTACTTTTATTGAATATAATGATGAAATGATGGACTATCATTAGATCAATGCTCAAACAGTGCTGTTATTTATGAAAGTCCAACAAAATAAAGGAAGTGGGATCAGCAATTTTTTCAAACTTTTTATTCCTCACAATTTCCATCAAAGGTGCATTTATCTGGTAACTAGTTTCACAACGTCCTGTTCATTTTCAAACCACATGGCTACAAAACTGTACCAGAAGACAGGAAACTGACATAATCAACATTATCGAAATAAATATTAAATGTTATTACATAATAATTTGGATCACAATTCAGACATTATGTATGATGTTACATACCTCATCATAAATGTTACAATGGATCATTGCTATGAAGCAGCTTCAATATACCATTGTCATTAGTTAAACTGACATATTTTAGTGACGATATGATGTTCTTCACTTACTAGTGCATTCCAGGCAGACACTCTACACTCCACGAGTTGCGTGGTAGCCTTGATATACGTCAAAATAACTAGGTGCTCTGCACTGCACTTTCCACATTATATAGGTATCCGAAGCGTACTGTTATAATCGGTGCCGGCTTTAATTTACCCTCGATATGTTGGCATAATTACGTATTCAAAACCGGCGGCAAATATAAAACATCGTCTAAACTAGTTCTGAATGCCTTTTCTGAAAACTACTTCGAACAGTTAGTTCATGAACCCACTAGAATAGTAACTGGTTGCGAAAATACCCTTGATCTCCTAGCAACAAATAATCCTGAGCTACCAAAGATCATCAAAACAGATACAGGGATTAGCGAACATCGAGCTGTAGTAGCGAGAGTGAATGTCGAAATTCCCAAATGCACCAAAAATAAACGAAAAATATATCTATTCAATAAAACAGATAAAAATTCGCTTCACAATTTCCTGAGTGATAGTCTCTAGTCTTTCAAAACTAAAAATGCGAGCGTAGATCAGTTGTGGCTTACTTTCAAAAACATAATATCAGTAGCAATCGAGCAGTCTAGTTACCAGATAAATGCACCTTTGATGGAAATTGTGAGGAATAAAAAGTTTGAAAAAATTGCTGATCCCACTTCCTTTATTTTGTTGGACTTTCATAAATAACAGCACTGTTTGAGCATTGATCTAATGATAGTCCATCATTTCATCATTATATTCAATAAAAGTAGCTAGTTTCTCATTACGTTTATTTACATTTTTACACCTTTTTATAAATTCTTGATATTGTGGCTGAACTAAACATTTAGAGTAGACATACAAATGATTATGTTTACTCCAGTTCAACCATCCTGGATCAAAAATATAAACAACAATCATTAAAGTCGTTTTTACACAACTGTTTGGATCCAAACACTGCACATCGAATAGAATTTGATCAAGCTTACCAGGTACATTTTTTTATTTGTTTTCTGGTATTTCTATTTTTTGTACACAGTAATTTTTTCATCCATTTAAAAAAAATTATTAATAAATGGTTCAATTATTTCAATTGAGTGAAAAGTCATCTGTTCTTTGACTTTCTACTGATGTACTGCCTATTTGATGTAAATATACAAAGTGCAAGTTTTTGTGGGCGCACAGGGCTTGGATTCATGCACTAAGGATGGTCAGACACTGACCGAAATCGATCTGGATTGTATATAAAAAGTAAAGATTTCAATGAGCCCAAGCTGGTTCTTCTAATTTTAATAGATAAGATAATAATGCAGTAGTTGTTTTTATACAAGTTTTTTACTCCCAATGTTACACTGAAGAATATTATATACTAATGAAGAAATAGTATATGTTGATGTAGGTCAGAATAGTTTGAAATACTTCGAAAAATTTATTCAATCAGAAAAACCTAATATACAAATTAAAGATGATTTTGTTTAAATAGAGGTGTTATTGAAAGCAATGTTAAATTATTTACGAATAAAGAAGCTTGTATTGGAAATGTACTGGGACTTTGTGGTGAAGTTGTTGAAGCTAATGATAATACTATTACTCAAAATGTTCTTAAATTTGTATTGTTGTTGTGCTCTTCAATCAACTGACTGGTTTGTTCCAGTTCTCCAACCCACTGTATCCTACGTAAGCCTCTTCATCTCTGAATAAGAAATGTAACCCTTATCTGTTTCAATATGCTTACTGTAGTCATATCTTGGTCTGCCTCTGTGATTTTTATCCCACACACATCCCTCCAATGCTAAATAGACAACTTCATGAAGTCTAAGTATGTGTTCCGCAAATCTATCCCTTCTCTTAATCAAGATATGTATATGCCAGCAACCTTCTCCACTGGACAGCACCTCATAATTAGTTATATGATCTACCTACCTAATCTTAATCATTCGTCTGCGGCACCACATTTTGTAACCTTAAATAATCCTTTTATCCCTACTCCTGATCTTTCATGTTTCACTCACATGCAGCGCTACACTCCAGACAAATGCCTTCAAAAGGAACTCCCTAACATTTACATTAATTTTGGGTGTCAAAAAATTTAACTTATTTATAAATGCTTTGCTACCCATAGCCACTCTTCATTTTATATCTTCTTCATCATCAGAAGTTATTTTGTTCCCAAATAACAGAACCCATCTTCCAATTTGATTAGCTCATTACCTAATCTAATTCCTTCAGTATCATCTGATTTTCTTACGCTTTATTTCATTACCCATGTTTTTCTCATGTTAACGTTCATATTAAAACCTCATTTCAAGACACTGTCCACTTTGTTCAGCTGCTCTTCCAAATCCTTTCCTGTCCCTGACAGAAACACAAAGTCATTGGGAAACTGCGAAGTTTTTATTTCTTTTCCCTGTACCTTAATTCCTTCCCCAAATATTTCATTGCATTCCTTCACCTCTTTCTCAGTCTACAGATTGAATAACATTGACAAAAGGCTACAAGCCCACCTTACACCTTTTGCGACCAGTGCTTCCCTTTCATGTAAAGTGTCTATTATAATTGCATTGTTATATTAGAAGAAGCTGTACATAACTTTTCGTTCCGTTTCAGAATTTGAGAGAGTGTATTGCAGTCAACATTATCAAAAACTTTCTCTAAATCTACAAAAGCTAAAAATGCAGATTAGCCATTACTTAACCTATGACTTACGTATTCTGTAGCTGTTGCTGGGGGCGATGCAGTCACTCGTCTATATCCTGGTGGAGATTGAGAGTGTTTTACGCCAAATTCTTGGTGGTGAAAGGTAGGGGAGCGGAGGAGTGGATGGTGGCGAGATCTAGTGACGAAAATTATACGTTCGTTATCCCGCCAAAAATCTTAATGTGATAACCAATAGTGAGCGAGTAAAAGTCAAAATTTCAAAGTAAATTTTTTAATCCTCCTCCAAAATGGGGGTGGCAGTGGTGGTGGTGGTTCCCCAAATGCATGGATGTGGGGCTGATGACGGCGGTGGCAGCTCTTGCCACATCACGTCATTTTCACTAGGATAATTCACGACCATACAACCCTGCTGCCGACACAACGTATACTTTGTGGCGTATAACAAATCTCCTGGCCAGCAAGTTCTTATCAGTTCAACAAGTATGAAACATGATAAATTAGGATCTATGTGTTCTGACGGGCATACAGAAACCGTCAAAGTTAAAAAAAAATGCTTGGGAGAGACTGTCGCAGTACATCTTTCGTCTCCTTTATGATCGCTTCTATGAGGAATCACACATGCACAGTGGAGGCACTGTAGCTGAATGGGATATTAAAATCATAGTGCAGAATTTGTGAACTTCTATTATCACAAAAAACGTTGTGCTTCTGTATTAATAGTACTTGGAATCAAAAATTTCTTTCTATTACATTGTCCGAAACGTCATTTTTGAGGCCATGGCTGAGTACAAAATACAAGTTTATTTCCGCACTGCAGAATACGCCTTTCAGTCGCTGCAATTGCATCATAAAAGCTGAAACGGCAAGGTAAATTTTGAATAAGGGCATTCGCTAATGGCAGTATCCTTGGATTTTGATTCAGAGTACCGTAATCTGTTTAATGAGAAAGACAAGCATAATATTGACTACTACTTCATTAAACCTACGACAAAGTTAATCGCATATTCTACTAACTGGGTGTTTCATGTATAAAGCTCCAGTGTGGGACTGTATTTCCTTGGCACATGCAATAGTTCTTGCTTCTAAGGTTAAATGAATTAAAATTAGCCCGCCGCAGTGTCCGAGAGGTCTGCGGCGCGTCAGTCACAGTCTGCACGGCCGCTAAGGTCGGGGTTTCGACTCCCCCTCGGGCATGGATGTTTGTGTCGTCTTTAGCATAAGGTAGTTCATTCATAAGTATTATTATGTCTGTTCCAAGGGAACAGACGTTGGCGGTGATCGGCAGCAGAGATAAATATATCCATATATATATATATATATATATATATATATATATATATATATATATATATATATATACTTAGGAAATCTCAAAATTTCCCCGTGTTGCAGATCGTTTGTCCATCTTACAGAAACAGCAGACGATGGGAAATTTCGAGATTTGCTAATTATATATTTGGATATATTTATCCCTGCTGCGGATCCCCGTCAACGTCTATTCCCTTGGAATAGACGTAATAATAAACAGTAATGCCTGACAAGCTTGCGGTGAGAAAATTGCCTCTCTCTCTCTTGCGGGACTCACACTATAACGTGTGAAAGCATGTGAGGGAAAGAGACAAGTGCAAAGTTTGGGTCTGGCTGGAAAGCGTGCACGTGTGGCCGAGTGGTTCGAGTCAGAGAAACGACGGAGATGAGTATTGTGCTCTTGTTATAAGCGGCCGCGGTGGCCGAGGGGACTGAGGCGCTCCAGTCACGGTCTGCACGGCCACTACGGTCGGGGGTTTGAATCGACCCTCGGGCATGGATATTTGTGCCGTCCTTAGTCTTAATTAGTTCATAAGTAGTTTGTAAGTTTATGGACTGATGACCTCGTAGTTAAGTCCCATAAGCTATACAAACATTTGAACATTTTAGCCGGACGCCGTGGCTCAGCGCGCCCTGTCAGAGGGCTGAAGGCTCTCTGTAATAAAAAAGCTGAGCCGAAGAACACGTAGAACCAAAACGAACAAATACGATCAGCGTCGGCAAGGACAACAACTACCCATGGAAAAAAAAGAAATAAAAAGTGGTTAAGGCGACCCCTCGCGAAAAGCGGGAGACCCGGGTTCGAGTCCCGGTTAGGTACAAATTTTCATGTGTTGCAGATCGTCTGTCTATCTTACAGGAGCAACAGACGTCGGGAAATTTCGAGATTTGCTAAGTATATATATGGATAAGTTCATAAGTAGTTTGTAAGTTTAGGGACTGATGACCCCGCAGTTAAGTCCCTTAAGCTTCACAAACATTTGAACATTTTTGAATTAAAATTAACGCGGTGTTACTGTATTAACCACTCCCATGAACCACAGACATTGCCGAGGTGGGGTGGCTTGCGTGCCTCAACGATACAGATAGCCGTACCGTAGGTGCAACCACAGCGGAGGGGTATCTGTGGAGAGGCCAGACAAACGTGTGGTTCCTGAAGAGGGACAGCAGCCTTTTCAGTAGTTACAGGGGCAACAGTCTGGATGATTGACTGAGCTGGCCTTGTAACATCAGCTAATGTGGCTTTGCCACACAGCTACTGCGAACGGCTGAAAGCAAGGGGAAACTACAGCCGTTACCTTTCCCGAGGACATGCAGCTCTACTGTATGAACATATGATGATGGCATCCTCTCGGGTAAAATATTCCGGAGGTAAAATAGTCCCCCATTCGGATCTCCGGGCGGGGACTACTCAGGAGGATGTGATCATCAGGAAAGACAATACTGGCATTCTACGGGTCGGAGCGTGGAATGTTAGATCCCTTAATCGTGTAGGAAAATTAGAAAATTTAAAAAGGGAAATGGATAGGTTGAAGTTAGATATAGTGGGGATTAGTGAAGTTCGGTGGCAGGATGAACAGGATTTCTGGTCAGGTGAGTACAGGATTATAAATACAAAATCAGTTGGGGGTATCACAGGAGTAGGATTGATAATGAATAAGAAAATAGGAATGCGGGTAAACTACTATGACCAGCACAGTGATCGCATTATCATTGTCAAGATAGATACGAAGCCAACACCAACAACAGTAGTACAGGTTTATATGCCAACTAGCTCTGCCGATGATGAGGAAATCGAAGAAATATATGAGGAGCTAAAGGAAATTATTCAGACAATTAAGGGAGAGGAAAATTTAATTGTTATGGGAGACTGGAATTCGGTAGTAGGACAAGGCAGTGAAGGGAAGATAGTAGGTGAATATGGTCTGGGCAAAAGGAATGAAAGAGGAAGCCGCCTGGTAGAATTTTGCACAGAACATAATTTAGTTATAACAAACACCTGGTTCAAGAATCACAAAAGAAGGTTGTATACGTGGAAGAGACCAGGAGACACTGGGAGATACCAGATAGATTTTATAATGGTAAGACATAGATTTCGGAATCAGGTTCTACAGTGTAAGACATACCCAGGGGCAGATATAGACTCTGACCATAACTTGTTGGTTATGAACTGTAGGCTTAAACTAAAGAAACTACAAAAAGGTAGGAAAATAAGGAGATGGGACCTGGATAAACTGAAGGAACCTGAGGTTCTTAAAAATTTCAGAGGTAGCTTTAGGCAACAATTGACAGAAACGGGGGGAAATAAAACAGTAGAGGAGGAATGGGTAAAATTGAGAGATGAAATAGTGAAGGTAGCAGAGGACAAAATAGGTAGGAAGGAAAGACCTACAAAAAATCCTTGGATATCACAGGAGATACTAAATTTAATCGATGAAAGGAGAAAATATAAAAATGCAGTAAATGAAACAGGCAAAATGGAGTACAGACGACTAAGAAATGAGATTGTCAGGAAGTGCAAAATGGCTAAGCAGGAGTGGCTAGAAGGCAAATGCAAGGATGTAGAAGAATGTATAAATAGGGGAAAAATAGATACAGCCTACAGGAAAATAAAAGAAACATTTGGAGATAAGAAAAACAGCTCTATGAATATCAAGGACACTGATGGAAAACCAGTTCTCAGCAAAGAAGGGAAAGCAGAAAGGTGGAAAGAATATATAGAGGGGCTCTACAAAGGAAATGAACTTCCAGACAATATTGTAGGAAGGGAAGAGGATGTAGATGAAGATGAAATAGGTGATACTGTACTGAGAGAAGAATTTGACAGAGCCCTGAAAGACCTAAGTCGAAACAAGGCCCCTGGAATAGATGATATTCCCTCAGAGCTACTGAAGTCTCTGGGAGAACCAGCCATGACAAAATTGTTTCACCTAGTGTGTAGGATGTATGAGACAGGTGAAGTACCCTCAGACTTTAAGAAAAATGTTATAATCCCCATCCCTAAGAAAGCAGGTGCAGACAGGTGTGAAAACTACAGAACCATCAGTTTAATAAGTCATGGCTGCAAAATATTAACGCGAATTATATACAGAAGAATGGAAAAACTGGTAGAAGCCGACCTCGGGGAAGATCAGTTTGGGTTCAGGAGAAATGTAGGAACACGGGAGGCAATACTCACTTTACGGCTCATCCTAGAAGATAGATTAAGGAAAGGCAAACCTACATTTCTAGCTTTTGTAGATTTGGAGAAGGCTTTTGACAATGTTGATTGGAATAAACTCTTTCAAGTTCTGAAGCAAGCAGGAGTAAAATATAGGGAGCGTAAGGTTATTTACAACTTGTACAAAAACCAGACAGCGGTTGTCAGAGTTGAAGGGCATGAAAGGGATGCAGTGGTTGGGAAGAGCGTAAGACAGGGTTGTAGCCTTTCTCCAATGTTATTCAATTTGTACATTGAACAAGCTATAAAGGAAAGCAAGGAGAAATTTGGTGAAGGAATAAAAGTTCAGGGGGAAGAAATAAAAACATTGCGTTTTGCCGATGACATAGTAATTCTGTCAGATACAGCAAAGGACCTGGAAGAGCAATTGAATGGAACGGACAGTGTGCTGAAAGGTGCATATAAGATGAACATTAACAAGAGCAAAACTAGGGTAATGGAGTGCAGTGTAAGAATATCAGGTGATGCTGAAGGAATTAGATTGGGAAACGAAGCAATAAAGGAGGTAGATGAGTTTTGTTACTTGGGCAGTAAAATAACAAATGATGGGCGCAGTACAGAGGATATAAAATGCAGAATGGCAATGGGTAGAAAAGCGTTTTTGAAAAAGAGAAATTTGTTAACATCGAATATTGATTTAGGCCTAAGGAAGTCCTTTCTGAGGGCATTTGTATGGAGTGTTGCCTTGTATGGGAGTGAGACATGGACGATAAACAGTGCGGACAGGAAGAGGATTGAGGCTTTTGAAATATGGTGCTACAGAAGAATGCTGAAGATTAGGTGGGTGGATCGCGTAACTAATGAGGAGGTACTGAACAGAATTGGGGAGAAAAGGAATTTCTGGCATACCTTGACTAAAAGAAGGGATAGATTGGTAGGACACATTCTTAGACATCAAGGAATTGTTAATTTAGCGTTGGAGGGAAGTGTGTGGGGAAAAAATCGCAGGGGAAGACCAAGAGATGGATACAGTAAGCAGATTCAGACAGATGTAGGTTGTCATTCTTATGTGGAGATGAAGAGGCTTGCTCAGGATAGGGTATTGTGGAGAGCTGCATCAAACCAGTCTCCGGACTGAAGACCACAACAACAACAACTGTATTAAGTTACTCTCTGAAACGTCTACCATTCTTCGAAAAATTTCCTGTTGGAAACGGCATACAAAAATGAACGTAGATTAGTCTTAAACTCCCTGCAAATGCAGCTGATCGTCGGAGGTAATGTACTTAAAATAAAACTGCTGATACTTTCTAGAAACGGTATATATGTGCACTATACTCGGCGGTAAGATTGCTCTGGCTGAAACTGGAAGGAGCAAACAGTTATATTGTAATAATATGCTAACCTACAGTCATGTAACAGGCCCCTCTAGACTTCCGATAACATGATGGACGGTTGTTCAATTTGCTTCGCCCTTGTCGCGGTGTTGCCCCTCTACGGTAGTCCATCTGTCTGGGTTCAACGTGCCGCTGCACCGTACGGTGGCTCTGTCTGAGAGGACAGAGCTGGCGACGCAGGCGGCAGGAAGGCGCGGTGCACTGAGCGGCGCAGCGCAGGGCCCCTGTGTGTCGGCAGTGATTAGTGGGCGGCGCAGGTGTCAACACGGCGCTGAGTCAGCCATTAGGCGGCTCATATCCGGCGTGATTGCGGCGCTGTTTGCCGGCCGGCCGCCGTCTTTGCAAATAACTGCCACCGGTGACGGCTGATTGCCCGCTCCCTGTGCGTCGCTGCGTGTCCTTCCCAGCAGTTAGCCGTCTCGTCTCACACTGGGGGGACACGGTCACGTTCTGGGGGCTGTCGATACATCACAGTTTCTTAATTCACCCCCCCCCCCAATCTCCCTGTTCGTACACTCCCACTTTTAATGTGCTACACTTACCTACGATTTAGTAGGATAACAAATAACTTCCTTACTCCAATGCTTAGTACATAGCGTTTATAGAACTTTATCTAAAATCTGCACTCACTATTACCAGTAATTTTCAGTTAGGGGGTCTGTAAAGTAAATTTATGTTAGAGTGTTAATGACAGGTTGTGAATACTACGATTACAGTAAGGATAAACTTCTTTCCAGATTCACTGTTAACACAGTCCATGTGATTACACGAACTGACTACATTAACAGATCATAGCCCACTCGGTACTGAGGCACCAGGTGTCGACCCATGCTGAAACACCGGTAGTAGTACGTAGTGTTACCTCCACGGCTGCAGTGCACGAGCTGATTCCGATGTCCATTCTATCCTACAGGTGGCGAAAGCTGTTTTCAGAAATGTTATTCCACACTAGACTTGCGCATAACAGTTTGCGATCGGGAGCGCCCACTTTAGTTCGCGGCTCTGCCGCGATCTAGTTCGTTCTTTTAGTTCGTCCGCTCCCAGTGACGGCTGAGCGGTGCGGTCTGCGCATGCAGGTGGAGGGAGAAGTTCCTCCACCTAGTTGCTTCATGCGTTTGCTGCTTGAACCGCTAACGATATCACACAAATCAAAAGGAACAGTCTGTGGATAATTTCTCGCGTTTAAGTTTAGAATTCAAATGTTTGTAAATCTTAAGGGACTTAACTACGGGGTCATCAGTCCCTAAATTTACAACTACTTATGAACTACTTACGAACTAGGACGGCACAAATATCCATGCCCGAGGGGGTATTCGAACCCCCGACCGTAGTGGCCGTGCAGACCGTGACTGAAGCGCCTCAGTCACCTCAGCCACCGCGGCCGGCAGTTTAGAATTATTTCTATATCTCGGCATTATGGAATTTATTAGATATTGCCGAGTGCAGAATACTTCAAAACAGAAATTTTGTAGGACTGAACTATGGAATCTAGCAGGCAGACGCTCACCTCGAAATGACTCTCATCAGCAGAAGGCAAACATGTGATTTTTAATTCTGCTACGCGCCCTCCCGTCGATCTTCGGAAAAGAATCCAACGAACTAAGAAGCGAGATACGTTTGGCATAATAGGTCGCGACCGATGGCGCATATTTTAGTTCGCGACCAATCGTGCATATTTTAGTTCGCGACCAATCACGCATATTTTAGTTCGCGACCGGTAGCTCTCCTTTTAGTCCGCAGTTCGGCCCCGAAGTAGGTCGCTCTTTTTAGTTCGTCCGCTCTTTTTAGCTTTTACTGCCACTACTAAAAGAGCTCTTTCTTTTGTTATGACAGCTTTTTTATATAATGAATCAGTGTTGCCAAAGCGTGTGCCATTACCCTTATTTTTTGGGCAATTAGACATCAAATACTTAAGCAAATAAACGAGTTATTTACAAGAATGGGTTATACAATGGTTTTCAACTACTTTGCACACAAAGTACTCGTAGTACTTTATTTTTAAAATGGATTTCTTGTGGCAGTGAACTATGAAACTACAGCTGAGCTGCATCTCAGCTCGAAATGAAGGTAACTGGCAGAAGGGAATCATGTGATTCTGCGAGCTCTCGCGTCCTCTCGCTGTTCCCCGTCAGTCTTCGGAAAAGGAGCGGACGAACTAAGAGGCGAGGGATCTGCGAACTAGTTCGCGTAGTTCGTCTGTGGGAGCGCCCTTCCGATTTAGTTCGTTCGCGATACACAAGCCTATTCCATACCTGGTTGACCTGTTCACGAGGTTCGGCAACATCTGTGGCTCGACGACTCACACCTGTCGTCCCATCATGTTCCAGACGTGCTCTGTAGGAAACAAGTTTGGAGATATTGCTGGCCAGGAAAGTAGCAGAGTAAGTTGAGTCCCACGCACAGTGCGTAGCCGATCATTATCCCGTTGGAACAACACAACACCTCGATGTCGCAACAATGGCAAAAGAACCGGTTTTACACCATTCTATATTTACCGAAGGCTGATCAGCATTCCCTCTACAAACACCAAAAATGAACGAGAATTTTAGCTTATCGCACCCCAGACTATAATATCTGGGGTGAGTGTGACTTGGACGAATGCACTCTATGAAACAGTGCTCGTCATGTCTTCGTCTTACTCGCAAGTGACGATCACTTGCGAGCAGATAGAATCTGCATTCGTCTCCGAAGAACGCGACCCATCATTCCAATCGATCCTCTGACAGCACCAGTCATGTTGTGCATGCCGATTCCGTGCTATGGGTGTCCCTAGTCTCACTGCTAGTAAACGATTTTAGCAGTTCTCAGTAACTGTCTTATCTGTGCTGTAACAGCTGTACCGTCTGCCACAGCTGTCCTTACAATTCAACGAACTTGCTGGTCGTCTGTGCTGCATCGACATCCAGAACCTCGTTTGAAAATTTTTACGTGACCATTGCAACGAGCATAATTGCACGACTGTCACAAAACGTCCAACCAGTGTGGCAGTCATCCGAAAGGACCATCCCTCCACTCAGGAGCCAAAATTTGGTCCCCTACATTTAGTTGTAGGAAGTTTCAGTGTGTCCCGGTCAGGAGCAGAAGGGTAAGGAGCAGAGGGGTACAAAGGGAGGGACAAGAAGGTTGCGACGATTTAGTGGGGATGGATGCTTCATTGCCTTATGTAGTTTGTAAGTACTAAATGGATGGGACGAGATGGAGTGGAGAGGCGGGAGAGGAGAGGGAAGGATAAGAAACAACACATATATACAGAACACGAAATGGAAGAAGTGTAGGATAGAGGAGCAGGAAGTTGTGAAGAAAAGCAGTTTACCGTAGTTTGCGATCTGGATAATGTCGGAACAGGAGAATGTACTATAAGTGCCATCTGTTTAGTTCAGAAAAGCATGGGGTCGGGGAGACTCAACCAATGATGTGAAGCAGCTGTTGAAATCAAACATATGCTCACCTGTACTTGTGTCACTGAGTGGTCTATATTGCCTTTGGCCACAATTTGGCGGTGACCATTCTTCCTAATGCACAGCTAGTTGTTGGTAATGCCAATATAAAAAGCTATGCAGTAATTGCAGTACAGTCAGTATATTACATAGCAGCTTTCACAGGTGGCCTAGCATCCGTTTGGGTAGCATACCGTGTGACAGGACTGGAAAAGGATGTGTGGGATGGGTGAATTGAGCAGGTCTTGCAGTGGAGTCTTCCACATGGACATGATTACTGTGAAAGAGGGCTGGAGTAGAGATGGACTTGTATGTTATGGAGGCTGGGTTGGGCAACAGAACATTACTTTAGTAAGGGTGAGAAGGATCTTTAACAGGATGTCTTTTGTTTCTGTGCATCATCACCGAAAATCACTGAAGGGAAAGGAGAGCAGTTCAGTTGTTCCAGTCCAGGGTAGTACTGCGTGATGAGGAGAGCGCTCTATTCTGTCCAGTTAATGATGGTGGTGGGACGATTTCGGTTGTATGGAGTTATGGCATAGGAAATCTATTTGCGACTAGGTTTTTGGAATATTTACTGTCTGTGAAGATCTTTGTGAAACCTTCATCATATTGAGAAAGGGAATTCTTATCACTGCCAATATCATGCCCACGGGTGGCTAGGCTGTAAGGGAAGGATTTTGGGATGCAGAAGAGCTGGCAACTCTCAAAGTGTAGGTACTGCTGGTGGTTGGTGGACGGAAGTGTGGATGAAACCATCGCTGAGATGGAGTTAACATCCAGGCATATGGTACAGTTGGTTGAGAAAGTTGATGAGGGAGGAGTTGCGGTTGGGAAAGAAGGAGGTTTAGGTGTCCACATAATGAAAATCTCGTTAATAAACCCAAACCAGACTAGAGACTCGGGGTTTTGGGGTGTTAGGAAGGTTTCCTTCAGACGGCCCATGAACAAGTTGGTTCTTGAGGATGGCATTGTGGGTACCATGCCTGTGCCAGAGATTTAATAGTTTTTTCCCCTCAAAGGAAAAGTAGTTGTTTTTTAGGATAAAGTTGGTGAGGATTATGAGGAATGAAGTACTGGGTCTGGATTCAGAGGGACGCTTTGAGAATTAGTACTTGAGATTAGCAAGGTCATAGGCATGTGGAATGTTGGTGTAGTGTGCCGTCAACAGTGACAAAAAAAAGGATCCAAGAGGTAAATTAGTAGGGATGGTGGAGAGTCGATGAAGGAAGTGGTTGATATCCTAGATATGAGAAGATTGATTTTGGACAATATGTTGAAGGCGTAGATCAATGATGGCTGAAATTCTTTCGATAGGCGAAGTAACCAGCTACTGTTGGGCATCTAGGTTTTTTGTTTTCTGGATTTTACGTACATAGTAATTGTTTCTGTTGGAGTGAGGAAGAAAATGGTTTTGAGGAGAGAGCTTGTGGGAAAGACCAGCCGGCCGCAGTGGCCGAGGGGACTGAGACGCTCCAGTCACGGTCTGCACGGCCACTACAGTCGGGGGTTCGAATCCCCCCTCGGGCATGGATATTTGTGCCGTCCTTAGTATAAGGTAGTTGATAAGTAGTTTGTAAGTTTAGGGACTGATGACCCCGTAGTTAAGTCCCATAAGCTTAACATACATTTGAACATTTGGGAAAGACCATGTGATTTCAACGTGGACTGGAGATCTTGTTGGACTTTTGGTATTTTGGGATAGGATCATTCAGCCACAACTTATAGGTGGAAGATTCAGAAACTTGGCGGAGCTCTTCTGCCCAGTGATCACTGTAATTCATAACAACAGTGGTGGACCTTTTCTCTGCAGCGAGGTTGATTATGTTGGGATTCGTTTTGATGTTGTGGACGGCTCACCTTTCAAAAGTTTTCGTATTCTGGAAGTTTATTATATTCGAAATGGGAAAATGTTGAAAAATTCTGCAGCAAACTGATTTTAATTATGTAATATCGATTATAAAAATAAATAATTACAATATAAACTTGGTTGATTATATGATAAATCTGCCTTCGTATGTATTGTTCGATTAGTAGTGAGTGACTGTAGCAGTCTACTAACAGTAAAAAATTAAGTTAACCTTTATTTATCAAGAAATCTTTCCATTACTGTAATATGAGTAAACAAGAAAAATTAACTGATCCGCATCTTACTAGTTATACTGAAAAGATTAATTAATTTGGCCGTGAGATAATTCTATCTCTTTGAGGGATAAGTATGTGACTGTCGTTTCCATTTAGTTTGATTCTCATATATTTATTTACTATCATTTTCTTTGACTGTGATACGGTTACAAGATTACAGGTCTAACTCTGTGCTCCGCATTTGTCACACGGCTCTCGAACTATTACAACAGCCGCAATGCTAAAAATTACTGACTACAGAATTCACTGCGCTGTAAAGCGAAAGAAAAAAAGCTAAACTTTACTTTTATTTTTACCTTGGTTAAGGTCAGTAAAAAACGTTATTTGAAAATGGTGAAGCATTCATGATTTGAAACAAATTTAAACATGCAATGTTAATTTGATTTCTAATATCATGACATAACAAATTTATTGCGTCAGATGATAGATTCAAATTCCAAGAGTAACTTTTGTACTAAAACAATGTCATGCAAAGAAAGAAAAATGAGGAAAGAGACATCTAATTTTGACTAGTAAAAATTAATCCCCCCAAAACAGTTATTGAACGACTGTTAGAACCAAGTTCAAGGAAGCTACAGGAAGCGGCAACAAGGAACGAAATATCACCTCTTCATCCTTTTCACAAATACAATCTACTTTTTCTTAAGAACTGTTATGAATATATCTCACTCTCTTTACAACCTTCAACATTTTTTGATTCTCCAATAATTAAATTGATCTACACACACACACACACACACACACACATATATATATATATATATATATATATATATATATATATATATATATATATATATATATATCCTCATGTTGATATTCATGTCGGGTTTCCAGCCGGATCGTCGAGTCATCTTGACACAATATTTCGGCGGACCACCTGGCCGCCATCTTCAGGTGTGAATGCTGCTGAGTCTCGTACGAAACTGAGTTCTTGCCGTGAGCGGCGGCCTTACATACTCCGCGAAGTACTAATGGCGCGTGCGCCAGAGAGTCGTGGCTGCGTCCTCAGCCGCAAGTAGCCGGTGCAGCGCCTCAGTGGAGAAAACTGGCAGGAACGATATATCGCTTGCATGAGCTAGTTGTCACAGGTGGAGAAAGGAGCACGCTGTTTTCATGAAATTAGACAAAACTGGATTCCACATATTGCTTAGAGGGAACCCCCTATCTCTATTTATTAAATCGTCCGCCAACCTAATCTCAATTGATTCCTTTAAAACGCATTCCCAGTAGCGAGACGCAGAAGCAAGTACACGTGTTTCGTCATACTTCATTCTGTGTCCCTCAGTTAAACAATGTTCCGCTACTGCAGACTTGTCAGGTTGTAACAAACGTGTATGTCTATGGTGCTCGGTGCATCGATCATTGACGGTGCGAATCGTTTGTCCTATATATGCTTTCCCACAGGAGCAAGGAATCTTATAAACACCGGGTTTTCTCAGCCCCAAATCGTCTTTAACTGAGCCAAGAAGAGCCCTAGTCTTAGCAGCTGGTCGAAACACACTTTTTATATTAAACTTTTTTTTAAATCCTTCCAATTTTCGATGACACATAAGGGCAGCTGCGGCGGAGCGGCCGAGCGCATTGAGACGCTATGCTACAATACGCGTGGCCGTTCTCCGTCCGGGGTTCGAGACCTCCTCGGGCACTGATGTTTCTCCCATCTTTAGTATAAGGTAGTTCATAAGTAGTTTGTAAGTTTGGGGACTAATGACCCCACAGTTAAGTCCCTTAAGCTCTACAAACATTTGAACATTTTGACACGGGCATTTCAACGCAAGTCTGTATGTTCTTTATAGAATCGTAAACTATGAATTTACTCATGTGATGATCTGTAGCAAAGTTGGTGTGCGTGAGCCCACGAAGGTTTCTGAGTTGGTACGTCCAATTTTTGACAGATGGTGCCACAGTCATTCCAATGAATTTCATATATGGCCGTGATAGGTCATGCTGATTTGAATTGAAAACAGCGAACGAATGAGGACGTTTCGAGTTGTGGGCAACGTAAGAGTATATACATTGTTCAGTTCATGTCCGGCTCACACGCTTGTCTGCATGTCCTATATAGAATCGTAAACTATGCATTTGTTCATGTGATGTTATCGAAGCAACAATCTTGACTGGGAAATTCAAAGGTGAAGACGTACTGTTGCCATGTATCCCAATGATCCCGACAGATATGCCATTCAAATTCAAACGATTGCTGTTCCCGGTGCGACTCCCTTTCGCAATAACTATCAACAAAGCACAAGGTCAATCGGCGCAAGTGTTAAAATTGGATTAAATTTGGAGAATCCACGCTTCTCACGTGGGCAGCTCTATGTGGCCTGCTCACGCGTCAGAAAACCTTCTGATTTATCCGTTTACGCGCCAGATGAAAAAACAAGAAATATTGTGTATTCCACAGCACTTCAATAAATATCGAGTCGAAAGGAAACGCTACAATGTCACAAATTTTTCGACATGAACAAAATCAAATAAAATTACCCAATATGAATATTTGTGTAATGTCTTTCCTCCAAATTTCATTTAGTTGGGAGCTTAGCAACGCGCGCAGGGCACAGCTAGTATCAAATACAAATTTTATAACTCGATTTGTCACCACGCCCGAGATTTTCCTGAGTCCAGCCTCAGCGAAGACTTGTCACAAGTTGTGTAAGACTTCAGAAACAATACCTCAGTCCCACTACTCTAAGAGAGCAAGGCTTCAAGTACAATCCGTGTATGAGACAAGACTCCAAGTAACTCCGTACCTAATGTACATCTCGCTTCACGACTAGGTAGCACCCAGAAAGCGGCGAAATACGGCTAAATATTTTGTTCATTCTAAACATATGACGGCCAAGTTCTTGACCAGTTCCTTCAAACCAACTATTATCCTCCCATCCCCCTGATCCAGTGAATCAATCGGCAGTTTGCTTATCGTGCTAGGTACTTAATTGTACATGACTCCGGCCAAAGAACGACAACTACTTGAGTAGGTAATGCATCCACTCTGCTCAGGAACTGCTTCTCACGCTCTTACTGTCATACATTCCAAAATTTGCGCACTGGCTGCAATGGTCCGAGATTATTTCTCAGATATCTACATACAACTTCTTGTCAGACTCTGTGGCGATGAAGGGAATACATTGTGTGGCGTCATTCTGAACCCCTCCCGCCGTGTTTGCCAAAAACTGGACGAGGGCCGTCTCAGCTTTGCTGCGACCCTCCCCCTGACCTCCCCATTCTAACTGAATACAAGCATTCGGGCACACAGCACAGCCATAAACCGACATTCGTCGCCTCCTCCCTAGGGTATAGGCTAAAAGCTGCTTCTCACCATTCAACGTTCTCAGCTCAAGGAAATACTGACCACTGGTAGATTTCACTATACAGTATATGCAAACTACAAAGAAATATGTAGTTAAATAAATCACCCGAATAAATCAAAACCGATGAGTTCTATTTGTAATTACGATAAATTATTAAATAAATGGGAAATGGGCTTGGCATCTTTCAACTTAGGCCTTTCTCCATTTATTTGTTTTTTTTTCTTTTTTCTTTTTTTATTCTTTTTTTTAATTTTTTTTTACCCAGAATGCTTCCTCGCTATTTTCCAAAGATTATTATTATACTTCTGTAGTATAGCTGCTTCCTTCGTGTAGTATACACAAGAGCTATCAAGCGGAGCCCTACAATTCTGCATCCGACAGTGCAGGACCAGAAATCTGCAGCAAATACGATTAAAAAGTCTTATTATGACCAAAGACTGCGCCGGTATGGCCGCTCCCGCCGGACGTTCGATTCCTCCCCTAGGGCATGGGTGAATGTTTGTCCTTAGTGTAAGGTAGTTTAAGTTGTTTCTCCCTTAGGATTACAAAAAATTTGAATATTTTGAACCAGACGCATTACTCTTCACTGGAAAGCATGTAGTGCTGAATACGACAGAGGTTAAGAGAATGAGAATAATTACATAACAAACAAAAACCTTGAGTTATGATAATACTTAGCCATGGCCAAACACCGCCCCGCCGCAGCCAGCAGGCGGCCTTTGCCGCGTCCCTGCCCCGCTCGCTGTGCGCAGAGGCGTGTGCGGCACTAGCGACACACGGTCGCGGCCGGGACGGTAAGTTACAGTGTAATACACCCGCAGGGCGCGGGCGCGCCCGCTGGGCGGAAATGTTGACCATGCCTGGTCTACAGTAATACTAAGTCAAACAGGAAAACAGTTCTTATTAATAAAGTATATGAAAAATCATATACGTTTCTCATTAATAAAGTGTATGAAAAATCATATTATTATGGTCAAAATTAAAGATGCTATCATATAAATCTAAACGTTTTGGGCCTAATAAATTTTTAATAAGATGGAAGCAGACGGTAGCTAACCTGTGTTCCTACAGGAAAAGGTGATGGAGGCAGGAAGGGATCATGAAGCCAGCTCTCCAAAAGTGGGCCACAAAGGCTCAACAGTGTCAAGATATCGGAAGGTCCTTTCGTCTTGCGTCTTGTGGAGCAAATATTCTATCACATAACAGACTTGACAGCCAAAACGGATATTTAATCCTTGGCAGTAATGCGCTCTTGCTGGGCAATATTGTGGCCCCTCAGAATACGACGATATGGCTACCAAACAAGTCCCGCCATATATCACTCTTGGCAGAAAACTTTCAACATCGTAGGCTTGGGCGACGTACGACAGACATAAACTTGTCCACAAGTTGGACACTGTAAGTAACTACATTCTCTGAACAAATAGCTTTCTTCATTGCTTCAGAGTTTATGGTTCCGGTACCAGGTTTTGCAGGTATGGCCATTTGCATAAGGGATACGTGGTTTTGAAGTCACAGCTGACCCTACAGTTCCAAACTTACGTAGCTTCCTCCGTCTTGTTACGTTGTTCAAAGGGGCGCAAGTGCAGTGCCTTCTGAACATTTTGACCTTTAGTGGATGCTGGGAGTTTAGACATCTATGATTCAATATCTATACTGAGGCCTTAGAAACAATTCATCGAAGTTAAATACAAAATAGCGATCTTCAATGTTGCCATGAAAAGCTTCGCAGCTAAGTAATAATGTGTAGAGAACAAAGGTAAAGGTACAGAAGCAAAGATAAACAGGGGAAAATAAATACTTTCAGTAGGAATATAAAAGAGACGCTTGCAGAAAAGAATGAATGAATATCAAGTACTCAGATGGATCAAAGTGCTAAATAATAGCTGAGAACAGAAGGGATATGTAGAGGAACTTTACATGGGAAATGAAGATTATAGACGATGACGAAATAGGAAATTTCATACTGCAGTTACCTAGAAATTGAAAGAGCTCTGAAAGTCGAAACAAGGCCCCTTGGGTAGGCTAAATTCCCTCAGAGCTACTGATATCGTTGCTAGAGATAGCCACAACATTGCCGTTCCAACCGACGTAAAAGATAATGTACAAGACGTGCGAAATACCAACAGACTTCAAGAAGATTGTGATAATTCCAGTTTTAAAACAAGAAGATGCTATCAGGTGTGAATATTACCGCACTGCAAGTGCAATAAGTCATTTTTTTCAAAATCTGGTCTCCAAAGAAATGGAGCAACACGCAAGGCAGTACTCATCCTACGACGACATTGGAAGATAGGTGAAGGAAAACAAAACATAACTTTTATATCGCTTTGTAGATTTGGAGGAAGCCCTTGAGAATGCCGATTGGAGTACACTTTTCAAAATTATGCCGCTAGCCCGAGAAAAATACAGAGAGTGAAAAGTTATAAACAGACACCAGACGGTAGTAATAAGAACAGAGGGACATGAGAGCGAGGCAGTGAGTGCGGTGGGAGTGACAGTTGCAGCCTCTCCATATGTTATTAACTATGTACACTCAGCAAGCAGCAAGAGAAACTGAGGAAAAATTTGGAGACGTTCAGTGAGAATAAATAAAGCCTTTTCGGTTTGCTGAAGACTTTCGTAATTCTATCAGAAACAGCAAAGGACTGGGGACAACAGTTGGACGGAATGGACGTAATACGAAAGTAAAGGGATAGAGCCCAATTAAATCAGATGATTACGAGGGAGTTAAATTAGGAAACAAGATGCTAATAATAGTTTTGTTAGTTTGGAAGCAATTTTATTAGCTAACCCCGACCATGCTCCGTGTGACTCTTGAAATGTATGGCAAACTAAATAAAAGAATTTTTTGTTATACATACTGACCGTGGAACTACGTCAATCGTATCAATATCCTGCTTTGCGTTGCACTGGCTGTATAGAATAAAGAGAAGTTAGCAAAAATGCTTTCTCAGAAAATAATTTATTGTAAATCAGCTGTATTTACGAAAGTTTTGTTCGTCGTTTTTTGCCTAAACATGAAGATCAGATAGTTTCCAGACTCTGGAGCATAAGACGTGTAGTACTGTAGTACTTCTTGAGCAAAGCAGTAGTTTTCTACATTGTGTGCATATACTTCCCACTCTCTGTACATCTTCTCCTCTTTCTCTGTCTATCTCCTCCATCCGTCCAGTCCCCATCTCTTCCATTCCTTCTCTGTTCCATCTGTACCTTTATCCTCTCACTGAGAATCTCCTCCTCCATTTCCCGTTGTGGTAGGGATTCTGAATTAAGAAAATATTAATCAAAAACTTCAAAATGTTACAAGAAACTTACTTTTCAGAGAAATAAGCGAAATAACGAAGCCAATAAAGTGCGCTATTTCATCCCAGGCTATTACGCTGTTTCCATTTCCACGATTGACAACGTCATCGACCTAGCGGATGCGGCGCTGTAGTTGTCCGACTGTACGATCAGGGACGTTTTCATTTCTATCGTAGTACGTGAGCGGTACGCAGGTCAGATGTTGGTAGCAGTTGAATTTTCGATGTCAAATATTATCGTAGGAAATTTTGGCATTAGCGTTACAGATGTGAAAGCGTCTGTGTTGTTTACCACACTTAACGCCTATGTAAAAACATGATTTTTACTTTGGGCATATCTATGACAAAGTATCTTTCGAGTTATATAACATTATTTGGCCGTCTTTTATAATTAATATTAAAAATCGGTACTTCAATTAAATTTTTGCTTATTAATATTATGATCACTAATGAGATAGAACGCCATAGTTATCTTACGACACACCGATTAGTAAAAGAAGTAAACGTAGAGAAGAACGTTATTAGTAAGAGGACATAATCCATTACTACCTTACTAAGACATCTTTTTTCGAAAGAGATTTAATATATATTTTATTGCTTTTGTTTGTGATCGAAATTTTGGAAGATAAACTTATGTGTTAATTGTGTTACTTCATTCCGGATTTTGTGAGGTAGTTGCGGATGGAATGACGGGATGTAAGTCGCTAGTTGTTCAAGGTGCTTGATCTGTAGCCCTTAGTCAGCAATATGTAGCACAGAAAGACTGTCTTAGATACCACAGGAATGGACTTGCTTGAGGTTTTCAGAAGAAGGGGTTGCAAAAGTTTTCCCTCTTTGGTCTACACAGGAGCAAGAATACAAACATTGGTATTTCTATGTGATACAATTTTTATCCACCCTCAGTACCACAAACATTGCCGAGGTGGGGTGGCTTGCGTGAATCAACGATACAGATAGACGTACCGTAGGTTTAACCGTAGCGGAGGGGTATCTGTGGAGAGGCCAGTCAAACGTGTGGTTACTGAAGAGGGGCAGCAGCCTTTTCAGTAGTTACAGGGGCAAGTCTGGATGATTGGCTGAGCTGACCTTGTAACATTAGCTAACATGGCTTTGCCATGCAGCTGCTGCGAACAGCTGAAAGCAACGGGAAACTACAGTCGTTAATTTTACCGAGGACATGCAACTCTATGAACATAAGATGATGGCATCCTCTCGGGTAAAATACTCGGATCTCCGGGCGGGGACTATGAAGGAGAATGTCGTCATCAAGAAAAACAAAACAGGCATTCTATGAATCTATCACTCGGGTAGATAGAAAATTTGAAAAGGGAAATGGATAGGTGGAAGGTAGATATGCTGTCGATTAGTGAAGTTCGGTGGCAGGATGAACAAGATTTTTGGTCAGGTAAGTACAGGGTGATAAACACAAAATCAGTTAATGGTATCGCAGGAGTAGGTCTGATGATGAATAAGGCAATAGGAATGGGGGTATGTTACTATGAACAGCATAGAGAACGCATTATCATTGTCAAGATAGACACAAAAACAACACCGACCACAGTAGTACAAGTTTATATGCCAACTAGCTCTGCCGTTGATGAGGAGAGCGAAGAAAAGTATGAGGAGATAAAAGAAATTATTCAGACCGTTAAAGGAGAAGAAAACTTAGTTGTGATGGGAAACTGGAACTCGGTAGTAGGAAAGGAAAGAGAAGCAAATGTAGTAGGTGAATATGGATTGGGGAAAAGGAATTAAAGAGGAGATCACCTGGTAGAATTTTGTACAAAGCACAATTTAATCATCACATACAGTTGGTTTAATCATCATGAAAGAAGACTGTATACGTGAAAGAGACCAGGATACATTGGGAGGTACCAGATTGACTTTATAATGGTAAGGCAAAGATGTAGAAACCAAAATTTTAAACTGTAAGACATATCCAGGGGCAGACGTAGACTCTGGTCATAACTTATTGGTTATGAACTGTCAATACTGCAAAAAGATAAAAAATTATGTAGATGAAATCTGTAAAAATTTAAGGAACCGGAGGTGATTGAGAGTTTTACAGGGGGCATTAGGCAAGGATAATTTGAAATGGAGGAAAGTAATACAGCAGAGGAGCATATAGGCAGAAGGACTAATAGAAATCCTTGGATAACACAGGATATACTGAACTTAATTGATGAAAGGAGAAAATATAAAAAAGTAGCAAGTGAAGCTGACAAAAGGGAGTGCAGATGTCTGAAAAACAAGGTTGACAGGAAGTGTAGACTGGCTAAGCAAGAGTGGCATTAGGAGAAATGCAAGACCGTAGAAGTATATTTAACTAGAGGAACGATAGGTATCGTCTACAGGAAGATAAAAGAGACATTTGGAGACAAGAAAGAGGGCGGTATGAATATCGAGAACTGAGATGGAAAACCAGTACTAAGTAAAGAAGGAAAAGCTGAAAGGTGGAAGGAAGATAGAGAAGGCATGTACAAAGGAAATAAACTTGAAGGCAGTACTCTATAAAGGGAATACGAAGAAGAGGAACATGAGATAGGAGATACTCTACTGTGAGAAGAATTTGACAGAGCACTAAGAGATTTGCGTAAAAACAAGGCCGCTGGAATAGATGATATTCCGTCTGAACTGCTATTATCGTCAGGAGAGCGAGTCATGAAGAAATTGTTCCACCTGGTATGCAAGACGTATGAGAGAAGGGAAATACCCTCTGACTTCAAGAAGACTACAGTGATTCCAATTCCTAAGAAAAAAAAAAATGACAGAAAACTATGAAAATTACAGAAATATCGGTTTAATAAGTTAGGGTTGCAAAATACTGACACGAATGATTTACAGACGAATGGAAAAACTGCTGGAATCCGACCTAGGGAAAGATCAATTTGAATTTAGCAGAAATGTAGGAACACGCGTGGCATTACATGACGACTTATCATAGAAAATAGATTAAGGAAAGGTAAACTTAAGTTTTTAGCATTTGTGGACCTGGAGAAAGCTTTTGACAATGATGATACACTCTTTCAAATACTGAAGGTAGCAGAGGTAAAATATGGGAAGCGAATAGTTATATTCAACTAATACAAAAACCAGACATTAGTTATTAGAGTCGATGGGAATAAAAGGGTCTCAGTGGTTGGGAAGGGAGTAAGACAGGGTTGTAGCCTTTCCAAAATGTTGTTCAATCTGTACATTAAGTAATCTGTGAAATTTGGAGAGGAAATTAATGTCCAGGGACAGGTAATAAAATCCTTGCGGTTTGCTGACGACATTGTAATTCTGTCAAAGACAGCAAAGGACCTGGAAGAGCTATTAAAGGGAATAGACAGTGTCTAGAGAGAAAGATAAAAGATGAACATTAACAAGAGGTAAAACGAGGGTAATGGAATGTAGTGTCAGAAAATCAGGCCATCCTGAAGGAATACGATTAGCTAATGCGATGATAAAAGTATTAGAGAGTTTTGTTATTTGGGTAGCAATATAATTCTGATGGCCGAAGTAAAAATCATGTAAAATGCAGAATGACTATGGGAAGAAAAGCGTTTCTGAAGAAGCGAAATTTGTTGAGATCCAATATTAGTTTAAATGACGAAGTCCTTTCTGAACGCATTTGTCTGAAGTGTAGCATTGTATGGGAGTGAAACGTGGACGATAAGGAGTTCAGACAGAAAGGTGAGGCCGGCCGCAGTGGCCGAGCGGTCTGCTGCGCACCCGTCACAGTCTGCACGGCCGCTGTAATCGTGGGTTCGAATCCCCTCTGGGCATGGATGTTTGTGTCGTCTTTAGTATAAGGTATTTCACAAGTAGTTTGTAAGTTTAGGGACTGATGACGCCGCAGTTAAGTCCCTTAAGCTTAACAAACAACAACAAAAAGCTGATAGAAGCTTTCGAAATGTGCTGCTATAGGCGAATGATGAAGATTAGATGGGTAGATCACGTAGCTAATGAGGTGCTCAAATGAATTGGGGAGAAAAGAAGTTTCTAGCATATCACTATTAAGAGAACCGAGATAGGTTGGTGGGACACAATCTGAGACATCAAGGAATCGTTAACTTAGCATTAGATTGAAGTGCGTGGGACAAAAATCGAAGAGGAAGACGAGAGACGAATACAGTAGGTAGATTCAAAAGGATGTAGGTTGCCGTACGTAATCTCAGATGAAGAGGCTTGCACAAGACAGGGTAGCGTGGAGAGCTGCATGAAGCCAGTCTCCACAGTGAAGACCACAACAACAGCACAATTTTGATATTTATTGATATTTTAGATTATTACGAATTATTTTCTTTTGTTATTTATTATCTGTATGGCAGGTATTGTTAAGTTACGTGATATAAAAAGGTTTGCAAATTTATATGACAATTTGCCAAGAAATAGAAGACAGGTAAATTTGGAACTTTATAAAAATTGTAATGATGACGGTTGCTGACGGTAATCGCTTTGATTTTACTGAGCTATAGTCTTTATTAAGGACGTGCTGTTTTCATTATTATTGACTATTGAGCTCGGAATGTTCGTTTTATTTTGTGCACGTGCTTTGGTAATGCGGATAAGGAGCTTAGAGAAAAATTGAAGAAAATTTGAAGAAAGCTGTTTTATATGGTTTCGGGTGGCACGAGATGTTATTTTTAATGAGATTATGCTTGTTGTTATGATTCTAAATGGTCATACCATGCATATTCAGTCCTTCGTTTGTCTTGTGTTAAACTGAAAATTTAACATTTCCTTGTATTTTATTCATTTAATCTGCTAGGTTATTTAATTTTCTTTTGAATAATTGAAATTTTTTATTGTGTAGGTACATAAAAAACACAACAAACCTCCATTTCATGTTAGTACCGATTACTAAATTTCTGTTACTTTTGCAAGAACCACCACCACAACGACTGGTTTGGATTCAGATGTTATGATCCTACAGTGGCTTGAAAACAAGTTACTTCACGGGAAATTCAAATGTATCCAAGAAAGCACTGGTTGCGTATTTGTATAAAAATAGTCAGCTGCAGATATTATGTGTCTGGAAGACGACTTTGAGATTTTGCGGGATATAGCGGTGGCTTGTAGTGAAATTTTCGGAAATAAGTACGTAACAAGACCTAAAGTAATTCCAGTAACTAGTATGTTCAGAATCGTGTTTGGCAGGGAACCAAAGGCTTCCAGTGGATGAAGAAAATAGCGACTACAACCGTTTGAGTCTCGTGAATGAGTGGTAAAATGCCAGACTACAAATAAAACGGGACCGAGTTCGATCTCATGTCAATGTCAGAATTTTTATGTGTAACCTTTCTCTCACTTCAGGCCATTCGGTATATGTTAAAAAGTCGTGTTGGTCCGTCATTCAGAATCCACATTATACTGTACGCCTCCCTCTCCCCTGTCCCCTCACCACTATCCCCGCCGTTACTGGCTGCACAAGTTGAGCATCCTGCAGAAAATGGGAATCGAATCAAAATTTGATGAAACCTCCGTCGTGATTCACTCTAACGACTTCTGGGATTGTGTAATTAAAGCAGCTATCGATTAAAATTGTCGACGTGCAGCTCAACGTGACTTGGATCCAGGGATCACGAAGTGGGTGCATCAAATGCATGCCCATATATGGCGATATAGCAGGCACCAGTGACGTCAGAGCCGACTTCTTACCGTATATAAAGCCGTAATAGCAGCCACCAGGCAGTCATACCACTTGGAAATGGCTAAGGAGTGGATTTTGATCATTTGAAGCGGACGATAGTCTGGAAACTTTTTATTTAGTTATGTTCTTGGGTGATTACTATTAAGTATAAATGGTGAAAGAGAAATGAGCGTCGATATAGTGGCATTGCCGCTCCATCGGTACGCCCTAATCACATATAAAGTTTTTGTTCGCCTTATTATGCAGTATTGAAGAAAAATATAAAAATGTCATTATTCAATGTCATCCTTAGTATAGGAAATGCCGGCCGTGGTGGCCGAGGGGACTAAGGCGCTCCAGTCACGGTCTGTACGGCCACTACGGTCGGGGGTTCGAATCCCCCCTCGGGCAATGATATTTGTGCCGTCCTAGTTCGTAAGTAGTTCATAAGTAGTTTGTAAGTTTAGGGACTGATAACCCCGTAGTTAAGTCCCATAGACAGTACAAACATTTGAACATTTTGAGAATAGGAAATAAAATGCATAGCTGTGACGTATCAAGACGCTGACGACCGAGCCTACAGGAAAGTACACTAACATATCGTTAGTGCGTGAAAGAAATTATTTGACAGCCCCTGTGCACGACCCCGCCTGTCAGTGGAGTACGAATATCCCATCGGTTCACAGTGGTTGCACCTCAAGTGCGAATGTCTCCCCGTGGCGCGGCGACAGAAGTGGCTGGTGTGTGGCAGCTTAATTCGCGAAGGCAAACAGCCCCCGCGTGCAGCTGGACGGCTGGTGCGGCCCCGCCTCCCTCCAGCAGCCCCCGGGCCCGTGCCGGCGCCCCCTGCAGGCGTCGTGACGTTAATCCGGTTCCCATTAAAACAAATCCATAAAACATGAAGTGCGGCGATAAGGCTCCCCCGCCCTGCCTGGTGCTGTATCGCTATTAACATCTGCCGCTGCCCGCCCGCTCAGAAGAATGCCCCTCCGACGTCAATGGTTCGCATCACCGAGCTGAGCCACTTGCGGCCGGCCGCGTTAACGGCCTGTCACCGCTCGCGTCAATCAACACTCCTGACATCATCTTCCAGCTCGCCTTCATTAATCTCTTGTGATACTACATTACCACGTTAGCAATAGCGTCAACAGCGTACGATCTTTGTAGTATCATCGTTACTATTTTGCCTTATAACAAGAAAATGTTTGTATAGCTTATGGGACTTAGATACGGGGTCATCAGTCCCTAAACTTAAAAACTAGTTATCAACTACCTTATACTAAAGACGGCACAAATATCCATGCCCGAGGGGGGATTCGAACCCCCGACCGTAGTGGCCGAGCAGACCGTGACTGGAGCGCCTCAGTCCCCTCGACCACCGCAGCCGGCTTATAACAAGAGCACACTTACTCGTCGTCATCCTGTAATCACCTGTCTCCGTCGCTTCTCTTACTTGGGCCGAAAAAGTGTTTAGTTCTGCCATGTTAAGATTTTTGCTGTACAATATTGTTCCTCACAAGTCTTTCCTGTTTCCACTAAACATTACTAGAGACTGGTGATCTTCAATTTATGTGCAAATATTTCGCAGGTCAGGCTTCACTGTAATTT
Source organism: Locusta migratoria (assembly GCA_026315105.1). NCBI lineage: Eukaryota > Metazoa > Arthropoda > Insecta > Orthoptera > Acrididae > Locusta > Locusta migratoria. The sequence continues at coordinate 769,906,253 of CM048744.1, forward strand.
TCTACTATGGTGACGCTTTTAATCGCGTGCCATTAGCACGCCAATGAGTGAACTTGGAATCTTAGGTAATAATACCTTTAATTTGAATCAATCGAATGAGCGAAGTACGATGTATTTTGAAAGCTCTGTGACGTTAAATTTCTTGCACCGATTTTTACTCTTACACTAAATTTGTGAGACTGGTAAGACTCCGATTCAGCGGCCTAATCACATTTTACGTAACAGTACCACATCAAATATCAGTTTCAAAATATTTAATGAGAGTTTCGGGTCAACTTTTAGTGTACTATACCATCCACGTACTATACCAAGGCCGCCAAATATTACGACATTCTTACCGTCAACGTTTCTATTTATAGTTTTACAAGTCACCTATAATATTGTAACTGTTGTACAGATAACGTTTATATGAATATCTACGTATATCTTCGCGTGTCGTGAATTAAAAAGAAAAAGAAAAAACGCTAGTTTTAAATATAGGATTTCTTAGATATGTAAAATATGAAATATAATGATTATTAATCGTATGCAAACTATTAAATATATAATTTATTAAATATATAATTTTTGTCATTCGTTATTTGAGCGTAAATTTTTGTATGGCTATGTAAAGAGTATTTTGTTTTAATTAGTGGAAATCATGTGTTTGTGGAAGTAGTTATCATTCGGTGGAAAACGGCTTATGTAGGAAGGTATAATGCGAAAACGTTCTTCGAAATTCTCAGTTACAAAATAGGTACAATTAAATTTTTGCAATACTTCGGTCTAGTCGGGGAAATGTGTTTGTATAGTGCATGTGATGTCAACGTGTCGTGGGTGAAAATGTCTAAGTCACGCACTACCGATGAATGTATGAATGAGATCCCTCAGACTCGGCGGTAAAATTTTTCCTACTATACAGGCAGCCTCGCGTGATTTTGTTGGCAACAATAACAACACGGTATAACATTTTTGCCAAAATGTTAATATTCTTAGAAATCCATTTGGAATGACTTGATTATTTTTTCGCACAGTCCATGAAGTAAAGAAATAATGCTGTTCCTGCCCTATGGTTGACAGATTCTTGCCTGCTTAGTAAAAGTAAGTGCAACCGTAAAACGAAGATTTCGTGTGAAAACATTTGTGTTGTCACGTGATTGACTAATGCCAACATCACTTAATTACCAACATTACCACGCGAGGCAGCAAGAACGGTATGTAAAATTTAACCAATTTGGGCATCATTGTGAGTGCCCTAAAACATGGATCTGTTCGCATCCAGGGAAATTTCATTTTAAGGTACAAAAATGAGAAAATTCGGTATCGGTAACCTGGCCTATATAGGTCAAGTCTAGATACCGATACTCACGAACTTTACTTGAAACAAAAATTCTAACAGTTGGTATCGGAAACAAGACTCCGCCTAAATGTCAAGAAAGCGAAAGCCCATAAATATATGTGAACAAAAAATACGAAAGTCTGGTATAGGTTACTAGACTGCACCGATATAGGTCAACTCTAGTTACCGATTCCAGCCGCGGTGGAGTAGCCGAGCGGTCTAAAGCATTTCGCTGCGGAGCGCGCGGTTGCTCAACGTGGAGGTTCGAGTCCTCCCTGGGGCATGGGTGTGTTGTCCTTAGGTTAGTTTACCTAGGTTTACGTAGTTTGTAAGCTACGGACTGATGACCACGCAGTTTGGTCCGATAGAATTACGAACATTTGAACCGATTCCAGCTCTTCGCATCTTTTCAGATATATACCAATACCCACTAACTATATGTGAACGAAAAATACGGAGGGCTGGTATCCGTAACTAGACTTAACCTCTATATGTCAACTCTAGATAGCGATACCCAATAAATACATATCAGCGAAAAATTACGATGATGTGGCATCGGTAACGATATGACCTATATAGTTCAAGTTTAGATAGCGATAGCTAATAAATACTGGTGAACAACACAATATGAAGGGCTGGTATCGGTAATTAGACTTCACCTATGTAGGTCAAGTCTACTTGCAGATACCAGCCTTTCAGACTTTTTCAGATATGCAGCCATGTGCATAACCTATATGTGAAATAAAAACATGAAGAACTGGTATCGGTAGCCAGACTTAACCTATATAGGTCAAGGCTAGATAGCGATACCTAATAAATACTGGTGAACCACAATTAGACGTGACATATTTAGGTTAAGTCTAGATAGCGATACCAACTAAATGTATCTGAAATATGTTTCAGCTATTTATTTTGTTTCAATTTACTATGTCTCCACCTAAAAACCCTAATTTCCCATGCAAGTTCCGTTAAGGTCTATGAATATTAATATTAATTACAACGCATGATAATTATTGGACTTTTAAGTTTTCAACAATGCTATATATTTAAATTTAGTATGTCCCCTCCCAAAACCACCAATTTTCTCGTGGTGGTCCCGTTAGGTCATTTAAATACATTTCCATAATTTCGCTGAATATTTTACTCGTTATCAAATATTCTCCGTTGTTCTTTGAATCACATACTGTTACGTATTTAATTTCGATTTAAATGAAGCGTATTCGTATATTGCAACATAAAAAGTTACTAAGAGATTCAGTTGTTTATTATAATGTGTTCCTCGTATCCATGAACTAACGTCTCTGGATAACGTATGACGTCATTGTTCAAAGCCAACGGCTGGTATCGAACACCCGACGTTATCCAGAGTTTCACGTGTTCCCATTGTACACGCATAGCCATTCTTCTTAGGCATTGGCCATGTCCTCCTATTGTCCCCGATCTGCTAAACCGTTACCTGTTGCAATTTCATGAATTAAATGAGGCACAGCCTGCTCGGCTGCAGACACTCTGGCTGTCTGATGCTGAAACGACATAGGCACACGCGTGCAAACCTCGGGGCAGCGTGTTGCCTGGGAAACGGCACTACCGCTTCCCCAGGGACTTGGTGAATGTGATGGCTCAGCTGAACCCTCAGCCTGTAACTGCGTCTGGGCACATGGCAGGTGGTGGTGTCATAACGTCGGTCGATGGAGCGATAGTGGCCTCACGGCGAAAGCCATCACTACAGCAGTCAGTGGCATTGCTCCATCCTGTGTTAGGCTCGCGTCGATCCGCATAAGTAAGTTTTCGACTGCCTTTTAATGATATGTTTAGAATTTGTACATCCAGATCGACGACTGTAATAAGCCACTGTGATTCGTCAATTTGAGTTAAAGATTTTATTCCGAAAATTTTTTGTTTGTATCCATTAATCAGGACCATTGACGATCAACATTTTCTGAAGCTTACCTGGTAGCAATTGCAAAATACACAAGGAAACTCGTATAAGTTAGGTGGGCTAATTAAGGCCATCCCCCTTTATTTCAGAAACATCCATTCAAATCCATCGAATGGCAGTACCTACATGTCCGGAAACGACGTCCTAGTAACAAATGGAAAAGAAGAAGCGCCATGCTTTCCATTTTTCAGTTGCAGAAGTATTTCTTTGGTTTTGGAGCTTTCTATTAAGCTAATGAGGTAAGTTTTTGCTAAGATCTGAAGTAATTAATTTTTGTGGCTGCTTTATAAAGTGATGATTCTTTTGAACCATATTTTTTGTAGATTTGAAACCTTTGGGGTATTTTGAGATTATCTTTTTAGAAATTTCATAAATATGCACAGGATGGGCAAAAAAGTGATGTGAGAGCCCAATAAGGCCACCCTGGCCCTAATAATGCCAGTGTGGCCTTATTGGGCTCTCACATCACTTTATCGCTTCTTTACTGTCTGCCACGCAACACAACCCATGCCTTCCAGCCATTGAATTGGTCAATGTTTAAAGCCTTTGAGTCATTTTGGGATAGCGAAATATAACAGAGACAGAAAAATAACGAAAATATCATTCGGATACTTTTTTCAAACGTGTGACCAAGAGTTTTGACACCAAGCAACGAAACTGCTAAGTTCCGGAGCACAGGAATCTTCCACTTAGACCTGAATGTCATTCCTCCTGAATTTTTTGTTCCCAGTGAAATCACTGAGAAAAACATACCGGAACTTGCACGGACCCTCGTCGTGGAAGATTTCATAACAAGGGTAATGGAGACGATGACTCCATAGATGGCGATGAAAATGCTACTGATCTGTCTGACGTATCTGAGATGCAATTTATACCTTCAATGGAACCTAGTAAAACCGATATAGCTGAGTGAAAGTGAACAAACCGAATTCACAAAAAAAAAAAAAAAAATATGAAACGCCTCCTGAAACAGAACACTTAGCTCACCTTTCAGCATGTACTGGGAGATCCTTCACTGACATCTTAAAAGCACTTAAAATGAAGAAGAGTCGCACCCAGAAAAGAAAAAGTTTGAATTACGTAGGGAACGATGTAACCCTAGGTTTATTCCAGGAGAAACCTCAGACATCAGCACGGGGACAACAGAAAACGACGTCAGAAGCTTCAAACGAAAGTTTTCAAGTAGCCCCCGGCTCCTGAAAACCAGATGTATCTTCTTCTTGGTATTGTTTTATCTGTACTGAGGACTTGGTAAATGATATGATTCGCTGCTCACTTTGTGACTAAACGTTCATGACCTTTGTGCCGGGATCGACAAAAGAGACACTGTTGAAATTAATTTTTTTATCCCAGCTGTGAAATAGAATAATTAGTTTCTGACTGAATTTTTCTTTTTGCTTTTCTTGTAATAAGTAATAAAAGTTTTTTGACTCTATATTCAGCATTTCACTGTCCCAAACCCATCCTTTATCTAGATATGGCCTTGTTGTAAAACATGGGGCTGCGTTATTGAGAATCACGTATATTTCAATAACACCATTTGCTACGTTTTTTAAATTTCATTTTAGAGCATACTTCCACTGCTTTGATTGATCAGAAATCGTTTTCTTAATAGCTCAAGGACTATTCCTAAGAAATTTGACGTTTCAAAATAATCGACTGACTAGTTTAGCGGTGTAAAATTGCCAAACTTTAAGGTGGCCTTATTCAGCGCAACTACCTTAGCCCATCTCTTCCTTCAAGAATTTGACAAACGATGTGGACTAGCATATAAGGGGATGAAGATGACCACTTTAAGAATTACCTGCATAGCGTGAAACGCTGAAAATATTAAAGTCATTCACACCATTATCAAGGCGACAAGAAGTGCGCAAGCACTAACCAGTCAACACGAGACGTAGTTCACGGCGCTGACAAATTCATGGAACACCTTTTATTATTGGACCTCCTTTTGCTGCGACAACTGCAGTATCTCTCCACGTGGCAAGAACTCAACGGGTCGTCGGAATGACACTGAAGGAATATTCAGTCGTCCATAATTATAAAAGTGATGCTGATGCAGGATTTTCTCCATGGATTGAACTCTCGAGTATGTTCCATAAATATTATGTGGAATCCTTGTCGGACGATCTTGATGCGCAAATCAAATCATTCAACCAAATTTTCCAGAACGTTCTTCAAACCAATTAGAACAATTGTGGCCCGGTGACTTGGCTCACTTGTCATCCATACAAAAATTGGCATGAATACGCACTCAAAGCGAAACAACACGACAGTATAATATAAGCTCAACAAATGAAAACTCTACAAAGGAAGAGCATCATCAAGACATCAAAAGCAAAATAGAGCCCCAATGTAACATAACCACAACCTCTGAGAGCTGTCAAGACAGAATACTTCCGAACAATGAACTTTACACAGTAAAAGTGAAACTGAACATAGTGTAAGATGGTACGTAAAATTGTATATGTACGGTAACCACAGTAGTAAGATTCCTTTTTTTTATTCTTTTCTTTATTTTTATTTATTTATTTTTTGGGAACGGGTCCGCTGCGACTATTAAATTCCTTTATTGAAGGGCACACACGACCAGTTTCGCAACTTAAAGTTGCACCCTCAGGTGTTATCTGTTAACAAATGGATGAGAACTGTTAATATCAATGTAAGATCGTAGTAGTCTTTGTCTACTTACATTAAATCATAACAAAGAACTGGTGAAGTTGATTCCCAGTCATTTGATTTCGGGCTTCTAATATTTATGTGTTGTGATATTTGAAACCATCCCCGTATCTAAAACGCAGTAAGAAGGAAAAAATAAAGAAAAATTGGGAATTGTACCTAAGATGATACAATTTCTATAGAGGTATAGTTCCGATCAGCATTACGTTTAACGCCATTTTTCAATTTCGTAGTATTATTAGTCCTTGACTTATGTGTAGTGTTGCAGGTCGGAAGGATTCTGCAGCCGAGAACACCAACGGAACACAAGATTACAGCAACCTAGCGAGTCGGCAGTCGCAGAACGTTGCCTGGCGGAAATACACGGAATGGATAATGACCGCACCAAGATTCTGACACAAAGGTCCAACTTTGTGTCATCAATATGCGTCTAAGGAAACCCTGACAAACCGTGATAGCGCGTACTTACTTAACAAGTCATGGGATCCCGCTATTAGATTGGTGAAGAAGAGGAACGAGATATATGACAATGAACTCACTTCGGGGTTAGGCGGAGGAACAACAGAAGAGCCGCCAGCAAAATGTCATCAGACCTGATCGTGGTCGTATGTCAAAATATCGGGCCCCTTAGACTCTGAAACACGGCCGTTTAACCGCGAATTATTTCAACGTGAAGTACGCCGTGAGAATCAAAAAATGTTCAAATGTTTGTACATCTAACGGACTTAACATCTGTGATTACCAGTCCCGAAGCTTATAAACTACTTAAACTAACTTATGCTAAGTAGAACACACAGACACACACACACACACACACACACACACACACACACACACACACACACACACACATTCCCGAGGGAGGACTCGAAATTCCGACGTCGAGCAACCGTGCGCTCTGCAGCGAGGCGCTCCACTACTGGCGATACAGTCTACCACTGAGGACTATGCACACTGTGCCCTGTATCGGTGGTTCCAAAACTGTGGGCCGTGACCCTCTAGTGGGTCACGGTGTTTGTTCAGGTTGCCCGTCAGTCTACGGGTACTATCAATATTAAGGTAAAATATTCGACCATCTGGAAAAAAGTATTTAATCCGTCTGCCTGCATTCATTATATTACTCGTCCTTCAATATACAAAAGTAATAAATTCTATCCCCTGTTAATTTCAAACGATAACAGACCGATTATTCGTTTAAAATAAAGATTATTACGAACTGTCAATTTTTGCTTTAGGCGCACTGAAACTTGTTACTTTATGCAAGACTGGTACCGAGAATTGGTCGTTGTTTTAAGAAATTACTAAAAATCCCCGATTAAATTTTATGGATAAGAAATTCATTTGCTGGAGCGGATAATCTTAAAACGCAAAAACCTTCAGCATCTAAGGCAGACTATCTGATGTGGCCATTTTTGGAAAAATTTCTTTAAAGACTAAAACTTCAAACCATTGTGGATCACAATAAAAGGAGAATATCCAGTACTTACAACTATTGCTTTGAAGAAATTGATCGAATTCAGAACTACTTACTTATATTAGAGTGCATTTCTAGTCTCCAGTACTTGCAACTGTGACTTTGAAGGATTTAATCTGACTCAGTAGTACGTACTTATGCTAGAGTGCATTTCCTAGTGTTTTTTTTTTATTTTATTATTTTTTTTTTTTTTTTTTATTCAGTTACAAACGTTGCGTGAAAAGCGATTTACGCTTAAAATTAACAAGCGCCCATACAGTTATAGATTACATTATTAACGCCAAGACTACAAATCTTATTCAGTCTACCATGTACTTTGTGTAAAATAAATTTGTTACTGAACAGAAGTTGTCTCTTTTCTTTAATGTTCCATTTGCTAGTTTTAAAATCTTACTCAGCGAAGCAATGGGATGTTATTTTTCATGATGTATATAATTCTTATATTACTGTTGATTGCTGCATGGTCGCTGTAGTGGTTATACTGTATCGCCAAAATTCTTTTAAGACGTTTGTGGGTCCCATTAAAAAAAAAAAAAAAAAAAAAAAAAAAAAAAAAGAAAAAGACTGGGAACCACTCCTCGGTTTGTTTCTATCTCGTGTTTTTGTGTTTTGCGACGAGTATTTGGGCACAAAGATTGTATCTGCTGACACACATGAACGCAGTAAGAAGGATATTGTGCTGAGGATGTCGGGCTCTTTTAGTACATCACCTGAGGAATTATTCCTTGTACCGAGAGTGTTCCGTGTAGACATCACTAGTTGCAGAGCAACAGCATACTGAATGAAGGAAGATGGACATGTTAGGATACAAGAAATTACAGGACGGAACGAAATCGAACTGAGCCCGGAAAGACACTGTACCACTAACACACAGCAATTAGAATGGTATAATCAAGGACGCCGTGTCCATATCCTCTTCACCAGTATAAGAATGAGGTTAAAGCACTTTGACCCGATCCGAGGAGTGGTGCACTTCCTGACGAGACAAGAACCATACCAAACAAGCCTGGGGAAAACGATGTGAACGGCGGGATACGTGACATTTCAAAGTGGGAGACTCAGTGTAATGAGGCCGACTGTGATGACGTTAATTAAACATTTCATAAGAGAACCAAAAAATTGGCGAGCTTTAAACACTGCAGTAGTTAATGTATCTACAGTCAGGAACACCTATAAGCCCTGTTTAGAGCACAGTTGGTAGAAATACAAGAAAACACCTGCAACATTTCAGACACAAATACAGATACGAACAGGAATAATGATATTGAAACAGGCCGCAAAAACGATGAAAACACGTAAACTCAGTTACAGACAAACAGATAAATGGCATCAAAGAATATGTATATATAAGTAGCAACAAACACTAGATTTTGGCCGACCGCGGTGGCCGAGGGGACTGAGGCGCTCCAGTCACGGTATCCACGGCCACTACGGTCGGGGGTTCGAATCCCTCCTCGGGCATGGATATTTGTGCCGTCCTTAGTCTTAGCTAGTTCATAAGTATTTTGTAAGCTTAGGGACTGATGACCCCGTAGTTAAGTCCCATAAGTTCTACAAACATTTGAACATTTGAATTGAACTAGATTTTGTAAATTTGACTGTATAATCTTAAATATCTGAACTTATAATAGTAGGCAAAAGACTACATCATCTAAATTTGAATATTTAATCTTAGGTCGAAATCTCAGATCTTCTGTTGGATAAGTAATAAAATTATTATCAAAATAATAATTAAACAATAGTGAACTGAAATTGCACAATAAATATCAAAATTGCAAATAAAATCAAATAGCTGCAGGGTTAGTGAAATTAACGAACTGCTTCGGGTGGGCCAGCCTTGAAACCTTTCCTAAGCCAAGCCGCCTGGGGCCTCTAAATACACCTCTTGTTGTTGTCTTCCGTCCGGAGACTGGTTTGATGCAGCTCTCCACAATACCCTATCCTGAGGAAGCCTCTTCATCTCCACATAAGAACGTCAACCTACATCTGACTGAATCTGCTTACTGTATCCATCTCTTTGTCTTCCTCTGAGGTTTTTACCCTACACACTTCCCTTCAACGCTAAATTTACAATTCCTTGATGTCTAAGAATGTTTCCTACCAATCTATCCCTTCTTTTAGTCAAGGTATGCCAGAAATCTCTTTTCTCCCCAATTCACCAACTTTATTGTATGTCAGTAGCCACCTATGTAGAAAATAGCGTTTTCTCAGGAACGACGCTTATATACCGGGTGATCAAAAGTCAGTATAAATTTGAAAACTTAATAAATCACGGAATAATGTAGATAGAGAGGTAAAAATTGACATAAATGCTTGGAATTACATGGGGTTTTATTAGAACAAAAAAAATTAAAAAATACCTGACAGATGGCGCGTGATTCTGGTTTTGTAACTGATACCGTGACGGTTGAGAGACAGGCCGATATGTTAGAGAATCGTATCATCTCCAGCCTTGCTGATAAAAGCTGCTGGAATGTACGATTTTTTATGGAGGATGGCGCTACACCTCCTACTGCTAGACGCGCCGTTCGGTGATAATCGTGTGCTCAGACGCCACTTTCGTCATGCTTGGCCTCCCAGGTCTCTAGACCTCAGTCCTTACGATTATCGGCTTTGGGGTTACCTAAAGTCGCAAGTGTATCGTGATCGACCGACATCTCTAGGAATGCTAAAAGACAACATCCGACGCTAATGCCTCACCACATACTCCGGACATGCTTTACAGTGCTGTTCACAACATTATTCCTCGACTACAGCTATTATTGAAGAATAATGGTGAAGATATTGAGCATTTCGTGTAAAGAACATCATCTTTCCTACGTCTTAATTTGTTATGCAAATTATTGCTTTTCTGATCAGATGAAGCGTCATGTGTCGGACATTTTTGCACTTTTTTCCCTTCTTCTAATAAAACCCCATGTCATTCCAAACATGTATGTCAAATTTTACCTCTCTATCTACATTATTCCGTGATTTATTGAGTAACAAATTTATACTGACTTTTTGATCACCCGGAAGATAATATAAATATGCAAAACCTTATTTATACATACAACTGATGCATATTGTTTGAGCCGTTTCCGAGATACACGAAATATATTTACAATAATTGCTCGTTTAAATCTATTTGATGTAGGCAGCTTCACGTGTGATAGGCTCGATTTTTACCGACACCCTCCAACTTGTAAGAGCTTAAAAAAGGCGTTATTATATCCACAATTATGTATTACTCTTTCAAATTTTGCGAAATATTTACTCTCTTCGTTTCTCCGTTAACGTAACTCTGTCAAGAATTCATTGTTATACATTTTTCATATTTCATTATTGCTTGATACAATATTTTGATAGCAATGTCGAGCACTGCGTGCCTGTTACATGTTATTTTGTGAAATACAGTTAGTACTTTTAAATATTAAGTGACAGCTTATTAAAATATCCAATAAAAATTAAAATAATCTATCGTTATTTGGCAACATCCTGTCCAGGAACGGCTGCGGACGGTCTCCAAGTACCATAACAACCATCTAGGGTCAATGATCAGTTCAGTTGGACCGGAGGACTCAGTCTATTCCATGGGCGCGTGTTCTAAGGAATCATGATATGAACTGGACGGTAGCTCCGGTCGGAGATCCTAGTCCTCCCTTGGGCATAGGTGTGTGTGCTGTCCTTAGATTAAGTAGTTTGTAAGTCTAGGAACTGACGACCATAGCCGTTGCGTGCAATTGAACATCTTTCATTCCATGTGATAAACAGGCCACACCATTATGGAACCGACATCAGTTTGCGACATGCTTTGTTGACCGCTTCGGTCCATGGCTTCCTGGAGCCGCGGTTGAGTGGTCGAGTGCTCTAAGGCGCCTTACTGCGGAGATCGAGGTTGCTCGCCGTCGGAGTTTAGGTAGTTTGTAAGTCTAGGGAGTGGCAACCGCTGCAGTTAAGTCCGTTAGATTTACAAACATTTGAATTTTAAATTGCTTCGTGGGGTATGTGGCACACTGGAACCCTACCAGAAGCTCTTACGAAGATGAACGGAACTCATCTGACCAGGCCACAATATTGTAGTCACCTTGGGTCCACCGACATGGTCAGGCGTGGCGTTGGAGGCGTGTGCTTCTAGCAAAGGTAGCCGGGTCTGTTGTCTACTGTCAGAGGCCATTAACGGCAAATTACGCTACCTTGTCCTAACGGAAAATTTCGTAGAAGAGTACTTCCCACATTGATTTCTGCAGTTTTTACACGTGTTATTGCTTGTTTGTTAGCATAGACAACTCGATTAGCAATTCTTATTAAGTGCAGGCCGTCTGCTATTGCGTTATCCACAGTGTTTTACTAGGCACGGTCCTGTTTGGAGGTGGTGTTCAGTTGCATTTCTCCGACCTTTTGAACTGACTTTCCCAGCCAGTTATAGTGGGATCTACAGTTTAACGTGGATTCCAAACCACGGTGATACTCGATATTTTTCTCATTGCCAGAGGTGAAAGAAGTGGAAAGTAACAGATAGAAATCCTAGGACATGGATGGGATCGAAACCTTTACCTATGGATTTATAGTCTCGCACTCTACCACTGTGCTACCGATCCACACCTCTTGACGTTGATACTCCGCAGCGGAATGGTCCATGTCTCAAGCTTCAGATATCATCCGGCATTAAAAACCGGTTAATTTTCGTTGTGTACCCATACTCAAGTCAGGAACATTTACGTAGGAATCACAGCAGTAATGACAGATGTACCGATGGAGCACCTGTTCATACCTAGTGTAGCCGATACTGCTGCCAACTGTATCTGTACATATCGCTGTCGTATGACTTTTGTCACTTGAGTGAGTACTGAGGCGGGAGCCACGAGCTGCTGAAGATTCTGGACGTTCCCACGTTTTAAGGCCCCTACACACGTTCCGATTTGTCGGGACTAATTTATCGGCGGTCCGGTAAATTGGACGTGTGGAGCTGCTTCCCGACCATTCTTCGTTGTCGGATGGTAGGTCGAGCCTGACTGTCAGACCTCCGACACTCCCCCCCCCCCCCCGCCCCGCCACAACCACTCCACCCAACAAATTGTCCGTGTGTAGCGCTGCTACCCGACAAACTTCCTGCCTGCGATCGTCTGCTGCTGTGTGCATAGGAAAAAATAAAAAAATAAAAAAAAAATAAAAAAAAAAATTGGTTGGTCTGTTGGTAAGTCGGACGATAAATCGGTGCGTAGAGGATACCGTACATACGTAAGCTTGAGAATGTTCACGTGTTGTTGCTTTCTCCATTCTTTAAACATCCCTACCAACTGTTCGGGTCAGTGTATTGCGGGACCATTTGGGTGTTACTCAGCAGGCAGTGCCCGATTCGTAATAGATGTCTCCCTCGTCAAGCGCCGTCGCCTGTGCGCCCACGGCGGCTCTCCTGCAGCCCTGGGGTGTCCCCTGCACGCCAGCCCCCTCCCCCCACCCCGGCCAACCGGTCCCAGTGTCAACGCGGCGTGTGTGCCGCCTCTGCCTGACACGCAATTATGAGGCGGCCGCAGTGGCCTGCTGTTGGTTTTACTGTCATTTCGTGGCCGCACAAAAATGCGCTCCCGTCAGCAAACACCAGTTGCGACGACAAGCCATATGGGACGACAGCAATACTCCCAGCTGTCATTCCGATGTCCAGTGGAGCGAGAACCTGCTGCACTCGCGATATAGGACGTCTTCCGACTGACTGACGTTTCAGCGAACCCACACGACTAATAACGTACAGACTATTTCTGAGGATAGCTTTTATGATATGTTTGTTGACATTGTTCTTGGGTGCAATTTCTACAGGGTGTCCCCAAGGATAATAGTAGGGATGTGTTGTGCGTGAACGAACTAGTTGAACTGAACTATTCCGTGAAATGAACTACAATTCAATTTGGTTCACTTTGGAAAACTATAGTTCTTTTACTCCTTGCTTCCCCGATACAGTGGAAATTAGAAGGCGCCTGCGGAAACATCCCTTACCCTGATAATGAGTACTCCCCACCCACAGGACCTAAAAGTATGTATTTCAGAAGTCTTAAATTAAAACTGTGTAATCTGCATCGGATCGGAAGACCGGAATATTTAAATTAGTTCCATTGATGAACTAGTTCCAAACTGGACGAACTAAGTTGTATCGAAAAACCGATATTACTCATTTAGTTCACTTAGTTCAATTGATGAACGAGCCGAATTGCGCGAAATAGGTCGAATCGGAAGTCCAATGAGGTTGAATGCCTCTGAGATATTTTTATTAATCTTTATTTACAAATTGTGTGAAAATCATTGCTATTAATGCAGTTTTGGATATAGAACTAAGAAAATTTGTGTATGGTTTTTCAATTAGACATAAAAAATTACGTATTTAAACGACTATGGAAGTTTAATCTGTAAGGAGTGAAATAACGGATGGAAGTCTTATTCTGAAAATAAAAGAACATCTTGTCAACCATTTTTAAAGCTACCTCGATTAAATAATGAATTTGACTTCTCGGTTGGAAGTAAATACATTCTTGTTTTGATGTTTTGGAAATTCGACGCCTGAGATGGTGAAATATCACTCACGCTCAAACGTAATCACTAAGGACAGGAACTTCAGATTTGGAGAGGATGTTAATGTTATACTAATGGTAGCGTCTAAGAAGAAATTTTTCGAAATATCTTCCATATGGGGGTGAAATAGCCTTACTTCGTCGGATCATGCTAAGGGGAAGGCATGATGTTAGAACGTTGCTTTCTTTGTAATCGGGCAGTCTTGGTTTTTCAGTGATAGTTCCCTTGAGTAATTCTTTTGCTATGCATGCGAAGTGTTTCTTAATTTACAGAACTCGAGTAATTCAGCGTAAATTTATTATTTGCATTTTCATTCCAGTGATGACTGTGTGTCCGGTTTCCCTCAAGTTAGAATACACATGTGTGGCCTTCAGCCTTTGTGTAAACCTAGTATTTTGAATTTCCTTCGTGTTTTTTACTAACTTTTCATGTCGTGTCAGTATCTGCGAGTATGATAAATATTTCTTAGATTTTCTGATTTGATTCCGCCTTTCCTGTCTTGTATGACCGATTGCACCACGTGCTTTCATAACGGTCATTACTTCGGCCTTCAGCCATGGTTTAATATTACTAGCTTTCTTCTATACAAATTCTCTCGTGTGCTCTATTCGCTTATTGTGAATTAATTTCCTTTGTAAATTCTATGTAATTCACTGTGGTCACACACCATGTGGTACTTAAGAATTGTATTGCGGTGCCTTCGCACATATGGGTTCGTTTAGTACACACTATAATTAAATTAGTGAACAAGACACCCGCCATCTCATCAAGACGCCATCGACGCTTCGTTTCACCACTGTTATCGAGTCTTCCCACAGAGTAATGTACCGCCAAGCATTATTCACGTGTCTGTGAATGAATGAATGCGCTTTCAGCTACCCATTGTGTATTTGATAATTTTCTCCCACATTACCTTCTTATTCATAAAGGGCAGAAACAATTTTAATACAGGCAGTAATTAGATCATTGATTTACTTTTATACGAAGTTTGTGGTTAATTTGGTCTCACCACATTTATTTGCTTGTTATTTTTCTGAATAAAAGATGATTTTAAAGTATCTAACCTCTGGTTTATGATATCAAGCTCTCCGCCATGTGTTTAATTATCTGTTCATTTATTTTTAACATTAATTTTGTGTTTGTTAAAACGTTGGCTGCTCTCTAAAGGAGTGAGCAATTAGATAAATTTCTGTAGCGTATGTACTGTGGCCACTCATAAAGTAATTTAGAGTAGCAGAGAGCTTTTTAACTTACATTTGCGGATCTCAATTGCCCTAGATCTTACTTATTTTAATAACAGGCTACTTTCATATTTGAAGTAAACTAGAGTGCACTGAACTAGATCAGTGAGAACTACGCCGAAATGAACGTCCTATACAAGAAATTACTTTTTCCCATCTCTAGATAATACTGAATATGTTGAACTAGGAACTATAAGTCAAAGAAAGGAAGTTTGGTAAACAGTGACTAAAATTCATAGCTTAAGAGCTTTGAGCACTTTTGGAAGGACGACGTATGGGCCAGATTAAATAAATAAATAAATAAAAATCGCTCCCTCTTTAAAAAAAGAAATGTTCTGATTGATAAAATCAGCCCAAACCTCTTGGAGTGAGGGTTGATATTCTACTGTATGTTGTTGCTATGGTCTGGTTTAATGCAGCTCTCCATTCTACCCTGTCCTGTGCAAGCGTCTTCGTCTGAGAATAAGTACAGAAACCTACATCCTTTTGAATCTGCTAACTGTCTTTGTCCCTCAGTCTCCCTCTACGATTTTTACCTCAAACACTACCTTCTAGTACTAAGTTGACGATTCCTTGATGGCTCAGAATGTGTCACACCAACCTATTCCTTCTCTTGCTCAGGATGTGCCAGAAACTCCTTTTCTCCTCAATTCTGTTGAGCACCTCCTCATTAGTTACGTGATCTACCCATCTAATGTTCATCATTCGTCTATAGCATCACATTTCGAAAGCTTTTATCATTTTCATATTTTTCTCGCAACTCCTTATCGCCCCATACATTGCTACACTCCAGACAAATGCTTTTAGAAATGACTTCCTAATATTTAAATTAATAGTGGATGGCAACAAATTTCGCTTCTTCAGAAACACGTTTCTTCCCACAGCCATTCTGCATTTTATGTCTTCTATACTTTGGCCATCAGAAGTTACCTATTACCTAATTCCTTTAGCTTCGCCTGATTTTCTGAGACTACATTACATTACCCTAGTTTTACTCTTGTTAATGTTCATCTTATAGTTTGCGTTCGAGACACTGCCCATTCCGTGTAATTGCTCTTCCAGGTCCTTTGCTGTCTCTGACTAAGTTACCTTGTCGTCAGCTAACCGAAAGTATTTTAGTCCCTGGCCCTCTCCAAATTTCTCCTTGCATTTTTTCACTGCTTACTCAATGTACAGACTGAACAACATTGGGGAAAGGTTACTACCCTGTCTTACTCCCTTCCCAGCTAGTGAGACCCTTTCATGCCCATCTACTCTAATAATTGCTGTCTGATTTTTGTACAAATTGAATATAGCTCTTCGCTACTTATACTTTACCCCTGCTACCCTCAGAATCTGGAAAAGTGTATTCCAGTCAACATTGTCAAAAGCTTTCTCCAGATTCACAAATGCTTATACACTCGTTCGGCATGTACAAAGGTAAACGTTCTTTAATAACAATATCCTAACTATTCTAATAATACAAGTGCTCTTATAGTACTACGCCACATAACATTTTCTCTCAATCCACTTTAATGCCGAGTCACTGAGTCTGTGTATGTCTTTCAAATCACCATCATAGCTGTACACCTCACATACTAGCAAATGGTCCATTGTTTGGGTTTAACCACACTCACATTCAGAGCTGTCTGACAGGCCCACTTTCTTCAATAGCTGCTTACATATGCCGACACCTGTTCTCACGCGGTTCAAAGTTGTCGACAGTTTCTTTGGAAGATTGAATCATTCGATCTTCTTGTTGGGGTCGTCAAACAAACTGCAGTTCTTGTGTGCACTTGTAGACCATAGCTCTTTCCATATTGTTTTCGAGTTGAAGTCTTGTAGCTCTTCACAGGTTTTCCAAAAAGCTGTCCTGGATTTAAGCCTGTTTGTAGCTCTTAGATCTTCATGGATAGGTAGGTCCAGGTTGCCTAAGATATTTTGGTATGTTCTCATGGCTAGTTGTGATCGCCTGATTTCAGGGGGCTCCATATTGGTAAGGACTGGGAGCCAAGCACAGCGGGTGGCCGTGAGTGTACCGAGATTTTTCACATCGTCTCTCTCAGCTGGAAGTCCACTTTAGCTACGTGTTCACTTCTCATCCAGACTGGCCAGCAATATTCAGCTACGCTGTAGACAAGAGCTAGTCCAGATGTCCTCAAAGTGCTCGCTCCATATCCCCAGGTCGTTCCCGCTAGTTTCGGTAAGACAGTATCGCGGGATTTTAGTTTCTGTTTTGTGTCCTCTAGATGTGAGTTGTATGATAGAGTGTAGTCTAATTTCACAGCCAAGTATTTAGACATACTCTCATGTTTAATCTGCTGACCATTCATTGAGAGCTGTAATTTTGTTTGTGCTTCTCTGTTGTTAAGGTGCACTATAGTGCTGGTTGTTGAGGTTTGGGTGTAGGTGCCACATGGAGTAATATGTGTTCAGGACTTCGAGGTCTGAATTTGATGTTTCATC
This sequence comes from Locusta migratoria, assembly GCA_026315105.1. Classification (NCBI taxonomy): domain Eukaryota; kingdom Metazoa; phylum Arthropoda; class Insecta; order Orthoptera; family Acrididae; genus Locusta; species Locusta migratoria. The sequence continues at coordinate 769,923,892 of CM048744.1, forward strand.
GAGATCGTTGAAATTTTTACTTTGAAACGCCAAGGCCAGGTCGTCAGCGTACGCAAATTTATGTGATTTAGTTTCTGGTAGGTCAGCTATGTACGGATTGAAGATAGCGGGTGTTAAAAAAATGTTCAAATGTTTGTTAAGCTTATGGGACTTGACTACGGGGTCATCAGTCCCTAAACTTACAAACTACTTATGAACTACCTTATACTAAAGACGGCACAAATATCCATGCCCGAGGGGGGATTCGAACCTCCGACCGTAGTGGCCGTGCAGACCATGACTGAAGCGCCTCAGTCTCCTCGGCCACCGTGGCCGGCTGGCGGGTGTTAGCGCCGAGCTATGTGGCAGACCGTTATCCAGAATCACGCTCTTGCTGTTCGGGCCATGAAGAGAGACCTTGGTTTTTCTGCCTATTAAGATGTTCTTGAGCAACGTGTAGGTCTGTTTGCATTTATTGATCCTAGTTAGCTTGAGCAGTAGCCCTTCGATCCACACTTTATCATAAGCTGATGTAAGATCTATGAGAACCAGTCCAGTTTTCATCTTTTTTTTGAAAGCCTTTCTCAATGTAGGTTGTAAGTGACAGTACCCGATCCCCGATGGTGTACCCTGGGCGCTGTGTCATGAGACGGCGGCGAAAAGTCTACACAACTACGGCGTCCGTACTGCCCCTGGAAATGTCTTACAATTTAAAATCTGGTCTCTAAATCTTTGTATTACCATTACAAAGTCAATCTGGTACCTCCCACTGTCTCCTGGTCTCTTCCACGTATATAACCTTCTTTCATGATGAGTGTTTGTGATGATTAAATTGTGCTCTGTACGGAATTCTACCAGGCGATCTCCTCTTTCATTTTTTTCCCAGTCAATATTCACCTACTACGTTTCCTTATCTTCTCTTTTGATTAATTCCAGTCCCCCATTACAATTCAGTTTTCTTCTTCTTTAACGATCTGAATAATTTATTTTATCTCCTCATACACTTCTTTGATTTCATCATCAGCAGTGCTAGTTCGCCGATAAACTTACTACTGTAGTCGCTGTTGGCTTCGTGTCTCTTTGTTACGATAATACGTTCACTATGCTGTTCATAGTAACCTACCCGCATTCCTATTTTCTTATTCATTATCAGACCTACCATCAACTGATTTTATATTTATAACCCTGTACTCACCTGACAAAAAATCCTGATCATCCTGACACCGAACTTCACTAAACCCCACTATATCTAACTTTCACCTATACATTTATCTTTTCAAATGTTCTAACATACCTACTCGATTCAGGGATAGGACATTCCACTCCCTGATGCGTAGAATGCCTGTTTTGTTTTTCTTGATTACGAAATTCTCCCGAGTAGTCTCCGCCCGAAGATCCGAATGGGGGACTATTTTACCTCCGGAATATTTTACCCGAGAGGATGCCATCATCTCATATTCATACAGTAGAGATGCATGTCCTCGGGAAAATGAACGACTGTACTTTCCCCTTGCTTTCAACCGTCCGCAGTAAGTGCATGGCAAAGTCATCTTTACTAATGTAACAAAGCCAGTTCAGTCAATCATCCAGACGAAGAGCGATTGTTAAGCCAGTCGTCCCTACGACATATAATCCTGTGTATGGTGTCCGTCCGTTTGTATGGGACTTCGTTGAAGACGGTCTATCTGATGGCTTTCAGAGTAATAAAGAATTTCCATTTCAATACTGTATTTCAATAAAACAGTAGAGGAGGAATGGGTAAAACTGAGAGATGAAATAGTGAAGGTAGCAGAGGACAAAATAGGTAGGAAGGCCAGACCTACAAAAAATCCTTGGATATCACAGGAGATACTAAATTTAATCGATGAAAGGAGAAAATATAAAAATTCAGTAAATGAAACAGGCAAAATGGAGTACAGACGACTAAGAAATGAGATTGACAGGAAGTGCAAAATGGCTAAGCAGGAGTGGCTAGAAGCCAAATACAAATCTGTAGATGAATGTACAAAAACAGGGAAAATAGATACAGCCTACAGGAAAATAAAAGAAACATTTGGAGATAAGAAAAATAGCTGTATGAATATCAAGGACACTGATGGAAAACCAGTTCTCAGCAAAGAAGGGAAAGCTGAATGGTGGAAAGAGTATATAGAGGGGCTCTACAAGGGAAATGAACTTCGAGACAATATTGTAGGAAGGGAAAAGGATGTAGATGAAGATGAAATAGGTGATACTGTACGGAGAGAAGAATTTGACAGGGCCCTGAAAGACCTAAGTCGAAACAAGGCCCCTGGAGTAGATGATATTCCCTCAGAGCTACTGAAGTCTCTGGGAGAAACAGCCATGACAAACCTGTTTCACCTGGTGTGTAAGATGTATGAGACAGGCGAAGTACCCTCAGACTTTAAGAAAAATGTTATAATCTCCATTCCAAAGAAAGCAGGTGCAGCCAGGTGTGAAAACTACAGAACCATCAGTTGAATAAGTCATGGTTGCAAAATATTAACACGAATTATATAGAGAAGGATGGAAAAGCTGCTAGAACCCGATCAGTTTGGGTTCAGGAGAAATGTAGGGACACGCGAGGCAATACTCACTTTACGGCTTATCCTAGAAGATAGATTAAGAAAAGGCAAACCTACATTTCTAGCTTTTGTAGATTTGGAGAAGGCTTTTGACAATGTTGATTGGAATAAACTCTTTCAAGCCGGAGTAAAATATATGGAGCGTAAAGTTATTTACAACTTGTACACATACAGCCAGCGGTTGTCAGAGTTGAAGGGCATGAAAGGGATGCAGTGGTTGGAAAGGGCGTAAGACAGGCTTGTAGCCTTTCTCCAATGTTATTCAATTTGTACACTGAACAAGCTATAAAGGAAAGCAAGGAGAAATTTGGTGAAGGAATTAAAGTTCAGGGGGAAGGATTAAAAACATTGCGTTTTGCCGACGACATAGTAATTCTGTCAGATACAGCAAAGGACCTGGAAGAGCAATTGAACGGAATGGACAGTGTGCTGAAAGGTGCATATAAGATGAACATTACCAAGAGCAAAACTAGGGTAATGGAGTGCAGTGTAAGAAAATCAGGTGATGCCGAAGGAATTAGATTGAGAAACGAAGCAATAAAGGAGGTGAATGAGTTTTGTTACTTGGGTAGTCAAATAACAAATGATGGTCGCAGTACAGAGGATATAAAATGCAGAATGGCAATGGGTAGAAAAGCGTTTTTGAAAAAGAGAAATTTGTTGACATCGAATATTGATTTAAGCCTAAGGAAGTTCTTTCTGAAGGCATTTGTATGGAGTGTTGCCTTGTATGGGAGTGAGACATGGACGATAAACAGTGCGGACAGGAAGAGGATTGAGGCTTTTAAATATGGTGCTACAGAAGAATGCTGAAGATTAGGTGGGTGGAGTGCGTAACTAATGATTAGGTACTGAACCGAATTGGGGAGAAAAGAAATTTCTGGCATACCTTGACAAAAAGAAGGGATAGATTGGTAGGACACATTCTTAGACATCAAGGAATTGTTAATTTAGCATTGGAGGGAAGTGTGTGGGGTAAAAATCGCAGAGGAAGACCAAGAGATGGATACAGTAAGCAGATTCAGACAGATGTAGGTTGCCGTTCTTATGCGGAGATGAAGAGGCTTGCTCAGGATAGGGTCTTGTGGAGAGATACATCAAACCAGTCTCCGGACTGAAGACCACAACAACAACATTTCAAGTTACTATTAAGTAAATTTCTGTCATTTTGTACGCTTTAAAAGGAAACATCTTAAGTTAAATGTCATTGAGAGAAATATAATTGCAAACTGTGTCTTTATTTTGAAGCTGCTAGTAGTCAATGGGGATATCTGCAAGACGTTTTGTCTAAAGCGTATAGGAAGGTGGTAAGAATTATCATTTTAGTGTAATGGATGAATCAACGTAATAAAAGAAAGTCATTTCTTTTATAACCTTGATTTATCCATTACTCTAAAACAATAATTCTTATCACCTTCCAATACACTTTAGAGAAAACGTCTTGCAGATACCCCCAAACAAAATGATGAAAGGAACAAGTTCATCGTTTAGTACATTATCACGGTTCGAGTGATGAAATTTAAGAAGCTGCCGTGACGTTTTAATTCATTACTTTTTAACTACTAATTCTAGTCGCAACTTAATTTACAGTGTCTTCTTGTATCACTGAATGCACCTGCAAATTTAAATCACCATATAGCACTTAAATCAGGAAACTGAAAAACACTTAAACGCATCACAGACTACCATCTTGAACGGCCTTGACTGAGGTTTTATTCGGGGTATCTATGAACATGGACCCTAGTCCCTAATTCGTATACGTTTGGGTCCAGTTGTACAGTGGAAGGGTTTCACAGTAGCTAGATGAACAAGGGCAAGTTTCTCTTAATATACACACTTTAGAGCCATTTTTACTGTTTCGTTTTATTCCATATTACCTATCACATATTTCTAATCAAAATATAGAAAGCAAAAAGCTTGCAGTAGAAAAGATTTTCCACACTGTCTTTGGTTTGTATTGTTGTGTCTCTATGTAGCTATGTGTGTGTGTGTGTGTGTGTGTGTGTGTGTGTGTGTGTGTGTGTGTGTATGTGTGTAGACTTTGTTGTTAGTTGAAAGCACTTCGCAACAAATCTCTTGATTTTACTGTTGTAGTGGCCAGCTTCATCAGTGAGTTATTGCTTGCTTGGATCTTGTCATTAAACGCTTTCTTGTTCTTTTCTAGGTGTATTCGTATATTATGGATTTCCATTACCTGCAATATCAGTTGCTATTTGATGTGACTATTTAGTGTAATAATTTGCATATAAAACGGCTAGTTCCATACTTCCAGCTCTATTACGTTCTTTACATTAAATTTAGAAATTTATGCCTCTTATTGCGAGATATGTGGTTTTATATGCTTGGCGTTATAGATGGTATGTACCTACCCCTTCATACGTGTCTGGTTTGTACGTTGTTTCTGAATGTACTGATGTGTTTTTCTTGTTCTGTATAAAATAGAGACTATAAATTGCTTACAGATCAAGATAAATATTCTCAGTTATAAACACATTGCAATCACGTTTATAAACAACAGACAAACTAAACAAATATGAAGGCGCAGGTTGATACCTGACAGAATTAGTGAGCAGAACAATATAAGAAATAACTAACTGATGCATCCGGCCACTAAAACAGTAAAAACAAAAGATTTGTAATGGAGTGCTCTTTATCTCTCTCTCTCTGATTCATTAACTAGCAAAAAACTTCACGAAATATGAACAATTTTACATACATAAATAACGTTTAAACACACACACACACATTTATATATTTACATAATAGCCCAAACAAAGGAGAGTTGATAAACTGCGACAGTTGACAACACTATCTGAAAAACAAACTTTTTAAAACCACAGTCTAAAGTGCAGGTGAAGTGTCCAAATAATTTGGTCGTCTAGAAACATACAAATCGAACGTATGGAATGTGTATGCACAAATCGAGGACAATACTTACAAAATAACAGCAATAGAAATTGTAAATAACACGAAAGAAGAATGAGCCATGCAAGACCTTGTGCTACAAAAGGTTTTTCTTACCTAGTGCGCTTAAACAAGAGAATAGTAAGAGAAAATGTAATATAGGAAAACATTTGTAACTATAATGCAATGGAAATACCATACATAAAAAACTGTGCGTTGTAAAGCACTGGCGATGATTTGCAATACATGAAGCGAGTCCCTTATAGCATAATCTAACGCGTTTCATTTATGGTTTGTTGAAAAGACAGAGTACTACTCCACGAAATTTCGAAACAACTAAGGAACGATGCAAAATTGCTAAAATAGCGAAAATACGTGACGGATACATGTGATCTCATAATCTCATAATTTTCGACGGTTTTGTAGCGTTTAATGAGATGTTATTCTTCTTGCAGCGAAAACCAGTACTGTTGATATCCGTGGCGTTTCTGTTTGTTTTTTGGGTGCTGCAGTTAGTGGTGCTGGAGCAGTTACTTTACATGACGACAATATATAAACTGCTCAAAATAAAAGTTAGTACACATTGTTAGAGTCTGTTCAAGTAAGAAAAAAATTGATCATTAACTGTCGCCGCAAAAACTGTGATTCCGGACAGAGCGCACAGTTATGTATTGTAAGTAAATATTTATTACTATGACTTGAAGCAATATTTAATAGTAAAAATAGTCTGTCATATTCGAACGTAAGTTTTTGTTTAGCACTTTTGAAGGTATGCCTACTATCTTTTAATAGAGAAACTGCCTGTAGGGAGTTAGCAAACGCAAAATATCATAACACAGCAAAACATCCCAGAACGTACAGTTTATTAGAGCACAATATGTTTCCTATATAGTATATTGAGAAATACACCACATGAAAAAGTTTTGTACTGACACTGCACAAACTGTCGAAGCTACTTCTATTTCGTTATTGCGAGAAAGTATTACAAACACTAAAATGGAAAATATAGTGGGCAAAAAGTTTAGGTATAGCTGTGCCAGCGTGCTGTGCTGATACAGGCAACCACCGTAGGATGTTATTTGTGTTATTTCTAAGTTTTAGTGTCATAACTTGTAGTATGCAATTTGAAAGAATAGTACCTGATGTTTTATCACAAAATACACCCTCAATTCAATTTCTTATTAGTAAATGCCAATATTGACGCTTATCTATAATAGACCATAACATAAACTGACACAGAATACTGGGTAAATTTTGCTTACGGCTGCGGCGTCTTAGTGTGCTGATGTTGGCAACTAAATGTTTGCTTTACAAGGATTATTAAATTACTGACACGACAAGAGTACTGTTACATACAAAAACCTGTCAGCCTTAGAAAAGGAAAAGAATCATTTATTTATTTCATGGTCAACACAAAGGATTATTTCCCTCATTCTGTACGATTAGGTTTTCAAAAAGCAAGCAACAGTTTTTGGCAACACCGACACCGTGTACATTTACGACTTTCAACTTTAGATCTCGTACACTATTTTTTTTGTTGCGCTGTTTTAATACATTCTGAAACTTTCTCAATAAAGTAATAGAAGTACAGTCAGCAATGGGAGTACAAAAATCCGATGTGGTGTATTTGTAACAGCCGACAACAAACACTTATTGCAAAACGGCAAACAAACCTCGCACATTGACAGTCATTATTCAAATACAAGCCGAGACCGCTTAAAACTTTTATATAGATGACCAGTTTCGGCAGAATTAAACGTAGTATGCGATTTTTATCACATAAATATATATGTTTCTTTTGCACTTGACGATCTCAACCAGCATCATCTCACAATTGACGCAGAACGTCCAACTTGTGTTACAGTTCTCCGTAAGGACCTTCCCGCCATTCGACAGGCTACAGTTTGACTCCTTTGAAACTCGCTAGTTGGCTGTAGGATGCACGAGAACGCCTGCGTGGCAAGGCGCCCTACCAAAGGCAACACACAGATGGCTCTGTGCAGCTGCGTCACTACGGTATGTTCAAAAACGTTCAAATGTTTGTTAAGCTTAACAGTTGCATATCATTGCTGTATGTTGCACTGTCCAACGCCAAGGGGAGGGTCAGCGACTGATCCCATGACCATCACACATTCTCTGTCTAGGACAAACCACATTACTTAAGTATTTGCATGATTTTGGCAGATTAGAAGATTAAAATGTTGATACTGGGAAATGGTTTCTGGGACTTTTTTAGTAAAAAAATAAATAATTTTTTTACACTTATTTGTATTACTTTCACAATTACAAGGATTACTCAGATTCACATTCAGAACACTTTACAATACGCACTACGTCTTTCTTGGTGTGTGCAAGACAGATATACTTGTTGCAAGAAGTGAAAGCCTTCATGTATTACGGTCTTTGTTTCTGGCGCATAAGTAACAGCGTCCTTTCTTTGGCATATTACGCACAGCTGAACGTGTTACTTTCCGTCGTGGCTCTGTAATGAAGTTTCCTCTGCTCACAGCTCCTTGATTTTGATTACACTCATGCCAAAACGTTGATAACGCTGTAGTGTATTTTGAGTGTAGGCCTACAGCATTTTGAGCGCGTCTTTTCATGTTGAGGTCACAAAGTTCGCGAGCAAGATCTTTCAGGTACTGCTTTCCTCCATAACTCTTTGACGGTCAATTCTTTGTCCATTCTTTGTGTGCATCTTGAAAGACAACATATGAATTGTATGCTGTAATGTCAATCAAGTTGAAAAAGTACCGCCATTGGCAATTGACACGTTGCTCGACGGCAGCTGAACATTCTTACACACTTATCGAATGTATCCACTCCTGACTTTCTACTATTGTAGAATAGAATGATGTCTGGCTTCTCTTCCGTCACATTCATATCACGATTTTGTGTTGACAATACTGTAAACAACCTTGTCTTTCTTAGGCACATAACTGACTAAAGTGGCATCATCATTAAAGGCAAACCGGGCTGTCCCCGGTGTAGCTTTTTTTATTTATATGTTTTATTTTATTTTTTTTATTATTTTTTTAAATATAGAAACAGGAGTGTGTTCTGTAGGAACAACGCGTTTGTCACTTCGAATAGTACGAACTGTAGTTATTTTCTCTTTCAAAAGATCAGATGCGAGTGGAACGGTAGTGAATTTTCTGTCCATGGGAGCATTTCTTCCAGATTTGTTTCAAGTTAGAAATTTCATTCAATCTTCTATTTTAGGGCCACTGTTATGGTTCTTCTCATTGGCGTGCTTTCCAGAACAGGAATCCGCAGCGAAGCAGTATTTCGTGTCTGAATCACATAGCAGGTTCACATCTATTCCATATTTTCCTAGTTTTGTTTGAATATACAGCCCGAATGGGTATCGCCTATGGAAGATCACAAGTTCTTCATCCACCGTGACTGACTCTCTAAGATTATAAAACAGAGGAAATTTACTAACTGTCATGTTCCATATATCCCTGATAAGAGCAAATTTGTCAATCTATTTTCTAGCTGCTCGAGTTAGAGCATCATCAAAACGGCAGCTTTTCAGTAAGAGCCTCAGTCTAAACTCAGAAAATGAAGCTCGGTACATCGGAAAGTTTTCTTTACTACATATATCGCGTAAACTGTCCTTGTTCAGTCTATGGACTCCACAGTTCAAAAGAATTCCAATTCAAAAGAATTCCTGACGGGGCCACCATGTCTTTTCCAAGACGATCAATTTGTTCCTTCGACCTGGGTCGTCTTCTTGTTGGTAGAATATCTATAAAATATGAAAACAGAACCGAACACTAGCAAACTAAGCACTCTACTGAGATACATCCTAATACACTCCAAAATATCTGAAAAATGTAATAAAAATCAATACCTACCCAGTTCACTTTCATCCAACTTGTTGCTGTCAAAAACCACTTGATCTGGAGTTTCCACAACTACATCTTCAGTTTCCCTACTTGACCTTTCGGATAGTTCACCACTAAATTCATTGGCCGAACTTTCCAGCAAATTTCTTATATCGTCGTCTGTCAATATCGTCTTCTTGTACATTCTGTCAAATGCCACAAAGATATTACCTTCCACTCGCCACGCTGTATACCGGTTGACTGGAGGTGGGGATTGTTGACCTGCTACGCCTTCAGTTATAACAATCGCTACAACTCAACAATGAGTGTAAACCAAAAGCTATTCTTATTGTCAATTGTAGTAATTATAATTACGATAAGTGTCATGTATTTATCAAATAAAATACTGACCACGACAGGAGTTTTAGCTTAAAAACTTCGCTGGGGTCAGTTACTGGCTCCATCATTGGTATGATACTGTTAAGGGACTTAACTGCGGGGTCATCACTTCCTAAGCTTACAAAATACTTATCAACTAACTTATACTAAAGACGGCACAAAAATCCATGCCCGAGGAGGGATTCGAACCCCCGACGGGGAACGGCCTCGCGCATCGTAGCATAGCGCCTCAATGCTCTCGGTCGCTCCGCCGCGGCTCCACACTACGGTATCTGTTGGTCGACGACCCCCGTGTGTCATTTGATGTCATCGGATCAAAGTCGACGTCCTCTTTCCAAGAGTACAATTTTTTTTCCATCGGCAATATATCTGGCATGGCTGGATATGAACAGCAACAGGCCGTTGTGGATTGTAAAGAAAGGAGAAGGTGAAATAATAGTTAGTTGATGAGAGGAGGGACCGGTGTGTTGCAGTGTGTGGAAGCCTTCTGGGATATTTATAGTGCTTTAGAAGTGGTAGGCTATATATGTATATTAAACCAAATTGTTTTTACAGTCGCTCTACAGAGGACATGTTGTCTAGGCGATGTTTTGATACATTTTTCTCTCGTTTCAATGAAATGACGTTTCTTTGACATCTATTGGTGATGATAAGCTACACGCGTTACAGTCAGGAAGGAAGGAAGCTTATTGTTTAACGCCCCGTCTACAGCGTGGTCATTAGAGGCGGAGCTGGCGCTTGGATGTTTTGGTGAGGATCGGTAAGGAAATCGGCCGTGCCCTTTTGAAAGGAGCTATCTCGGCATTTGTCTGGAGTGATTAGGAAAATGACGGAAAACCTAAATCTGGATGGCCGGAGGTGGATTTGAACCACCTTCCTTCCGAATGCAAGTCCAGTGTGTTACCACTGCGCCACCTAACTCGGTCACGTTACAATCATAGGCGGATCCAAAGGTGGGGAGGGGGGGGCGAAGGGTCGTTCTCCCCTCCCCCCAGCCTTTTTCTCTGCTTGCCCATTCGTCTCTATCAACCAGAGAAAACCCAGATCCTGATCGCCTGATGTTGAACTCTGGACCCCCAGAATGTGAAGCTTGAGTGCCACCACTGCGACTGCGCTAATTCCGCTCGGTTTTTAATTGGAAAGAAAAAAATAATAAAAAAGACTAAGTCTTCAAAACTGTGAGAGTTTTGTTTGATTCGGCATGGGGTAAAAAGGGGTGGCCGGTACTAGAGTCTTTCTACTGAGACAGATTTTAGCTGACGATGAGAATTCTTTCAGCGCCACTCCCCCCTCCCCAACAGGCCGTCCTGGATGCGCCCCTGGTTGCAGACTTCGCCTAAATAGTCCAGTAATAGCATCATTTATCCACATAAACCTTTATGTAGGAACGGTTATCATCTTTGGTTAAACATGACTGTGCATTAGGATTAAAAGGAAAACAGTACCATGAAAGGTGTGGAAATATTGATGACAATTTTTTAATATAACGGAAATAACATCCAACTTTTCATATTGAAATTCGCGAACAGTATGCGTGGGTAATGAAGAACAAAAGAAAATGGAGTTTTGATCAAGTTAGACCATATCAAAATTATTGGGGCATCGAGCAGTGATATACAGTGTGTAAATTTTAATTTGACAAACCAGAATAACTCGAAAAATAAGCTTCACACGAAAAATTGTGTAGAATCCAAAGTTGATTATTTTCGAGGGGGACTTTTGCTAGTGCTAAAATTAGCCCTCCCTCCAACTCCGGGGGGTGGGGCCCGAGGCACTTTAAAATTTCAAATTGGAACCTCCATTTTTTTATTGCTGAATCAGATTCTACATTAAAAATACGTATATATTGTCTTAATCATTTATTTTGATTTTTGGTACTTGGCGCTGTAATTCAAGAAAATCCATGTTCTCCTTTTGAGTGAAAAATATTTACGGATAAATAAAGAAATACTTATTCACTTCATAAATTTTTGATTTGCCAGAACAAAACTCTTCATCTCTCTCCATACAGTGGGATCTGAGAGAGAGGAATTAGTGTTACAAATGTTGACTCAAATATTAATGTTTTCCGCAGATTCGGATAAGTTTCGTTTGTTTCGTGGTGATGAGGCCACATAATTCTTAATTATCAAACAAATCATCTGACTAATTAACTAAGCAAGCAAACATCCTACTTACTAACGAGTGAAGTCATTAACTAACAGAGTAAACAAAGTAAAAGACTAACTGTGGAAAAGACTAACCTACTCGCTAACTAAAGGTGAACGTATTACCGTTTAAGATTTCCTGAAAAGGAACGATTGGTTTCGTTTTATTGTTGTTTATTTACAAATACCTGCAAATAAATGAATGTAGCGAATCAAAATTTAGGAACTAAGTAAATATCTTTTATTTATCCGTAGCCATTTTCCACGCAAATATGAGAACATGAATATTCTTGAATTACAGGAACTACAAGAATCAAAACGAATATTTATGACAAAACGTGCGTAGCTTTTTCATGGAGAATCTGATTCTGCAATAAAAAAATGGGAGTTCCAATTGAAATTTTAAAGTTGCCTCCCATCCCAACCTTAGAGGGGGTCAGGTGACGGACTAATTTTAGCACCAGCAGATGTCCTCCTCAAAAATAATCAACTTTGGATTCTGCACATTTTTTCATGTGAAGCTTATTTTTTGAGTTATTCTGGTTAGTCAAATTAAAATTTACACCCTGTATATAGTTTCAACCTAACAGTTCTTTAGAGTAACTGTTTGCTACTTTCAGTCAAGTTGTTCAAGATGCGAAAATTTCCTTTTCCTTTAGCGTAGTTTAAGGGAGAGAGTAAATTGCCATGCGTCATCTTTGCCGTTGACAGGGTTTAATGCCCAGTGACATACAGGAACTGAAAAATCGACGCGCAGTACCGCAGATTTGACGAGGCAGCGAACGGTGTGGTCGGCTACCTGCACTTGTCACACGCCTGTCGCACCAGCTGTAGCAGAACAAAATCGGCGCGCCTTCGTTAATCCGCCGGCCGCTGGCGGCGGCACGGTCGCTTTTTGGCGTCCGCTGACCCCCCCCCCCCATCCTACCCGCTCCCATCCCACCCCCTTCTACCCCCACCCCTAACCCATCCGGCCGAAGGCGAGCGCCGGACCGCGCGACCGCAATGGCCCTGTGTAATTGATCGATGACAGGTGCAATAATTTGCTCTGCGCGGCAATTTGCTTGAGGAGCACATCACGCGGGGACGGCCGCAGCCAGCCGCCAGCCGCCGGCCGCCAGCGGCACGATAATTTGCGCGCTGAGTTACGCGTGTAACAATAGCCGGCGGTCAATCCATAGCTGTCAAAGAGTAAATATTGTCTCTGGCGGCACCGCGCGCAAACAGCGACGGGCTACGGATCCGTCAGCTCCTGACATCCGCCGCCAATAATAATGATTTGCCACGGGGGGATTCTAATAATTTAGCGCCGCTGTGCAAACGTTTGAATGCATTGCGGAATACAAGTCAAATTACAGCGGTGTCACGCGCGAGTCCTGGTGGGACGCGTGATATGACGTTGACGGCGCTCGGGACAACATTCAATATTGCCCGCCCGCCCCGCTGCCGCGCGGCCTTCCCAGGAGGTCCTTTGTCATCGTGAGGCGGACAAGCACGGCAATGTGCCGGCCGCTACCTGCGGCGCCGCGGCGGCGCCGACACGGCGCATCGCCGATGATTTAAAAGCAGCGCGCGGCCCCGCGCGGCAGCGGCCGGAATCGGCATTTCGATTTGATTATGTAAATACGGTTTTGAAGCGCGCCGCGGCTTGTTTTACACGGCGGGCTGCGCACCTGGCCGCGTGCGCCAGAGAGGCTCGCCAAACGGCTGACAAGGACTGCCGTTTTACGTAACGGCCCTGAATAAACAGCGACCGCCCTGCCCATAAATCACGCCGTGACCCCCACCTGGGGTGGGGCAGCGCTCTCCGAGATCATTCCGTGACGGACGGCCACCGCTCAACTGCTCAAGCGCCACAGACACGTCACGCCGTAGCCGCTCTGTCGCGGCTACCCCATTTATTACTGGTCATCTAAGTAGCTTTCACACGATCGACCCTTGTCTAGACTACTCGAGACGAACGGGTCTACTGCAGCGACGCTGGCGTGTTATTCCCAAACAGCGTCTCGACTGTCTCGAGAATTCGGCAACTTTACCTGCTGATGGTAAGCCAAACCACAGAGTAACACATAACACATACAGAGGAGAAGTCCCCCCTAAACCACTGTCCTACGCTCCCCTCGTAGTTTCGTAAGATGCTAGCAGGCGTCAGACGGTCTGTGGCCAAACACTTGAAATCGGCAACCCTCCCAAAATTTATCGTCGAACGGCACAGTCGATTTCGGCAACTTTATACCTGCTGCTGAGGGTGGGTGTATTCCGGTTTCGCCTCCTTGCTTGGGCTACGTGGGGTCTCCTACTGTGGGGTTTCCTGCAAGCACAGTCTGTTCTGCAAGGGTGCCGCAGGTAGCCTAGCTGTCCCGACCAACCGGTTCCTCAGCAACGTGTTAGCACAGACAAACGTGCGAGAGGCACTCTAAGCCAGCGAACCGCCTGACACCTGCTAGCATCTTACGGAACTACGTGGGGAGCGTAGGACAGTGGTTTAGGGTGGGCTGCTTCTCTGTATATGTTACTCTGTGCAGTGGCGTAGCTATCTCACCAAGGGCCCCGGGGCAAAAATGACATTGGGGCCCTCTTTACAGTAATACTGTTCAGATTCAAAACTACTTCATCATCAGCTCCTTATCGTTCACGGGAAGACATAATAAGGCAAACCTAAATACTACTAAGTTAATTATTATGTGTCATGTAGCAGATAATATTTAATTGTACTATCAAATATAATTATAACTATGAAAGTTGGTTTGTTTGTTATGCTTTCACGCAAAAGTTACTGGGTGGATTTGAATGAAATTTTGCAGAGGGATGGATTTGGACCTGGGTAGGACATAAAGATAAACGACCTCTTGGGATAGTTTCCGAAGTTGCTTCATACTAGGTGAATGAAGTCGCAGGCATAAGGCAGTAAAAATAAACAATGAAAAAGTATTACTTAACCATGAAAACATGGCCCCCTGCCGCGAAGCAAACCGGGAACACTCAAGTCGGCGGTGACAGCAGGCGGACTGTTGTCAGTACCGACATATCACTGTCGCTAAACTCCTCGCTGTTAGGTCATTGCTCCGTGCCGATCGGCGTAATTTCGTTGATAGCCCAATCAAAGAAGGAAAATATTCGTGTAGGATTGTTCCAGAAAAGAGAGTTGCCGGATTTTGTTTGATGGAATACTTTGGTTTGAGCCGTGCCCCTACCAGGCTTCATGAAGTATATATTAATGTCTGGCCAGGAAAAAGTAATAAGTAAAATAACTAAGTTGAGATCTTCGCTTATTATAGTGACAGTGGGGTACAGGGTAGAGTCTTGAATGCACAATTTACTGTTGTGACAAAGTAACCATATTTTCTCTTCTTCTTTCACGAATTTCAGAGTGCAATTTATTACAGCACTGCATTGGGATCTATGATTATGGAGCACACCCTTGGGAAATTCACTACACAAACAGTTGAGTTACCATAATAATACCGTTCTGTAATAATGCATTGTGGAGACTTCATATTCAAATGTGATCACACTGTCGACTGTCAAACACTGTGCTAGTAATTCAGCACCATTCACTGTTATTTCGTAAAGATTGGCAGGCACGGCAACTCCGACTTCAACCGACAATAGGCTGACGATGGCAGGGTCCACGTCTTAGCGGACAAGCAAAGGACCTTGATATGTTTATATTATGGGGTGCGAATAATTTTTTTATTTCACTTCGTGCGTTTGAGGTTTGTTGGTCAGGGTTCAAAAAGTTGAAAGTCGGAAAACCTTCATTCAACTGAAGTATTATATACAGTAGAACTTCGATTATCCGAAGTAATTGGGGGACATGAAAGAGTTCAAGGATCTACGGTAACTTTTTTCGAACGTCGCTCACGTAGGCCGAGGGGCCCCTTGAGCTCGGCATTGCCCCGCCAAGCCCTATGATAGCTACGCCACTGACTCTGTGGTGTTAGCCTCCCTCACTGCCTGTCTCCCCCAGTCGCTCACACAAGCGTCTAGGGACAGTAGTGCGTCGGACCCCAGTTACCCGTACTAACCGATAGATGTCTCTACGATCGCAAGCTATGTCCTGCAGACGCCATTTTCCATTACGTATTTTCATGCTTTTCTGCTTATAACTCGTGTGTTGCTATTTCAAAGTTACGGTACACTTAAGAAGTATCAAAATCATGCCATTCTTAGTACAATTAGTTGTAAATTACAGTCAGTAAATTTCATATTGGCGAGTAACCCTTGATATTGATGGCAATGTAAAACAGATAGCTTTTGTATACGTGATCCTTGTCGCGTAGAGAATAAACGCATCTCGTTAAGAAACTGCTAAGCGTCGGCGGTGGTTCGTTTATCGGTCTTCTTATTTACCTTGACTTCTAAAAGTTTTCTTACACTGTTGTTAATTAAAAGGAACTTACATTTTGCGATATACCGACATATTTACGTATACTAGCGCTTTCTCTCTCTCTCTCTCTCTCTCTCTCTCTCTCTCTCTCCTAAGTTTTGCCATTTCATGCGTTGGCTCCTGTCACCAATATTACCACCAAAAATTTACTAAATAAACCTACGAAACAAAATATCTGGTGCCACTGCCACTTTCGCCGTAAGCTAAATTTACATAATATCGCCAATTCTTCAGGCGTCACCGTCAACGAAAACCGAATAAATTCAGTTTCCTCTAAAAGCCGTTCTTTTCTGTCACCATCTGTGACACCAGTGCCATTCAATCTCATGCAAATAACACTCGAAAACTAACACGTGAATATTCTCAATAACAGAACAGAAATTCATGTAGAACCTCAAGCGCAGTGTTACAGAAATATCATGGAATATTACAGATACACTTGTATTACAGTAATACTGAAGTCTTAGAATGATTCATATTTCGAATGTCAAAATACGAAGGTAGAAATATTTACGTAAATTAAACAGCAGGAATAATAAATAGAAGCCCTGGAATCGCATAGGATCATGGTAGCATGACCGTAGAGACATCTATCGGTTCGTACGGGTATCTGGGGTCCGACGCACTACTGTCCCTAGACGCCTGCGTCGCTCACCATCAGCGGTGTTGGCACCGTGTTTCAGACAGTATCGTCGCCGACAGCTTTCGTTCTGTGCATTTTCGTACGCGATTTCTGTTTTGTGCATTGTACGCAATGCAAGTGATAACAACAACGAAAGGGACACCATGTCTAGTCAAGGATGGTCATCGCTACCGTATTTACAAGAAACATGTACGCAGTGTGAAGTTCGAGGCCCCACCCCAGTGGAATATGTGAACATATCTACTTAAGTTCATATTGTCACATCATGTCGTCTGTAGATGCATTAAGAATTTTTAGACAGTTCATAAAACTTTGAGTGACAGTTAAATAGCGTAGAATAATTACCAGTTTTATGCTAGACTCTAGTATTCTACGTGAAGCGTTTTTGATACCTGTACTACCTTCACAGGTGTGTTGTACGTACAATATAAAAATAATCACATATGAGCAATAAAGTGGTTGCCAGTGATTTGGTTTTTCAGAATAAGTACTATATTCCAACAATTACTTGATCAAAAGGTCATTCATAATTATTACATAGTTCATTTTATAAAGATGAAATTACAATTACATGAACTCATCTATATTAAGCAACGAATTTTATTATCAGTACATATTAAGAAGAACACACTAGTTCTCTAAACTTTATACGCCGGATCTAACTGTAGCAAAACATTCTGTAATTTCTTTCAGATGGACGCGCCAATTATTGCGTAAATTATTATTTCATTATGGTCAGCGCCTTATAGGGATCCACCCCGCTTGCTCTATGGCGACTTAGTCGCGAAACATACGTACTATCGGAGAACTCCTGCGCGTTGAGGGAGGGGAGGGAGCGGCAGGGGGAGCCTCAATCTGTTATGCTGGCCCGGCTAGTAGGAAACCCCACGATAGGAAACCCCACGATAGGAAACCCCACGACACGCCTGCTCGCCGGTCGCCCGGTCTGGCGAAGAGTTAAGTCCCATGAGCTATACAAACATTTGAACATTTGGAGAGATATGCATACTTTCTGCAGGACGCGCGCTGCAGTTCCCAACGTTATTCTCTTGCCTGGTATGCGTAATTCGCTACCTTTGCTGTCTTCCTCTTTCGTGATATTCTGAGTCGTTCATATTATTTTGCCAGAACAAGTACTTGTTTTTATAAACATTGTGAGCAGCTCTAACCTTTATGGGTTAGTGAAGTCATCTGAACGTCAAACACAACTGAATACCAAATTAGATATGTGCATGGGGCGAAAATTGTACATCGACCCTGGATAACGAAACATGTGAATTCACCCATAAGATCACTAAAAGAAAACTGAACTTTCATTTACAAGAAGAAAATAAGTCAAATTTAGAGGCATTAAGTTCATCTTAATACCTGGGTGTTACAGTTTCAAACAACTTTAATTAGAAATAACACATAGACAATATCGTAGGGAAGGCGAACCAAAGGTTTCGTTTCATTGGCGGAACACAAGGTACACCATTTCTTCAAAATAACCATCCTGCGTCATGTTTTGGAGTGCTACTATGTATTGTGCGACTGACGAACGATTTATAGAAAGTTCAGAGAAACGCAGCTCGTTTTGTATTATTCCGATAAGGGCAGAAAGAGTCACTGATTGATGCTTGAATTGGGTAAGATATAAATTAAAAAAGGCATAATTCATTTCGGCAAGATCTATTTGCGAAATTTATTTCAACAACTTTCTCCTCTAAATGCGAACATAATTTGTTAGCACCCACCTACACAGGAAGATATGATCATCGAAATAAAATAAGGGAAATAGGATCGAAAACTAAAAGTGGCACGTGTTTCTTGTTCTCGTGCGCTACTAGAGAATGGAACGGGAGAGAGGTATTATGAAACCGGCTGATAAACCCTCTGCCAGGCACATAAATGTGATTTGCAGAGCAAATATGTCGATGTGTTGTGCTGATCCTATACTGGACATACAAGCATAGAACGAAGGGCGTTTTTATCATCTATTCTTTATACATTTAGAATCCAACATGAAAAGTTATTTAGTTGTAAACGAGAAGACTAGATCAATATTGAAACTGCAAGGATATATGTTAACATTTTCGTCCACTGGATTACAAATAGAGTATGTAAAATGGGTTGTACGCACTACCTACAAAAAAAGTTTCTGAAGTCAATACAGTCCAATCATAAAAAATAACAATCTTCTATGAAAATAGTCTGGTGCTGCATGTGCAGACAGCGCAGATACAACGATAGAGAGAACGCAGCTGTCAACGACAGAACAATGTAGAACAGGACTCTTAAATGGCTTATCGCCGTCAGAATCAGTTATGATTTGTGGATTTAGTTAAGTACCCCTCTTTGTAGATAACGATACTAGACCCGTCACCCCTGGAATTCCCAATAAGAGGGAGAATTTCTAACCATAATAAGATATCGTGCTAAATATGATGAACTATTAAACGCCATCGTTTAAGCAGCTCATGACATGTCACTTACCTAAGTCCCAAAATTCAGAAAGATATTATAAATATATGTGGCAAACTGATTCAAGAGAAATTAATAACAGATATTAACAGAACTGAGTGTTTTTCTGTCATTGGAGATTAAATATTTGATGTGTCTGGTCGGGACCAGTTCTCATTATATGTAAGATCTGTAAAAAAAGAATAACTGGACCTTTCTGTACTAAGGGAACTTTTTTTTTTACTTTTTTTCCACTAACTAAACTGTGTTCCGACAATGTTTAGAGAAACTGGTAGGTTAAGAATATGATGGAGCTTCATCAATGAGTGGGAGCAACTATGATTTCGAAGCTTAAACCAAAGGCAATGTGCGTTCATTATTCAAGCCATTGTTTGAATCTCGTTATCAGTCACTTTCTTTTGTCTAATGAATCTAATCAGAAAATCAATACTATAGCATTCGTTTACTACAAAAATTCTATCCTAAAAGTAGTTTACAATATGTCTCATCATCATTAGTCATACTTACGTTCAAGTAAGTCACATCAATCACGTCTTTTGTATTGTAGGACATCACATAATAAAGATCTTTTCGTCACAAGAAAAATTTTGAATATAACCAAAATACAGATCAAATGTATGTAGACGTGAACAGTAAGGGTTTAAACCGGTAACAACGCTATTTTGTAGTTAAATACAGTGAAGAAAACAGCAACCAACAACATTTAATTACGCTATTTAGCTAAAAGATAGCACTGTTACCGGTTTCAAACCTTATTGTTCATCATCAGACGGCTGTTCACGTCTACATATATGTACTGTCTCTATATTTTGGTTATGATCAAAATTTTGCCTTTGGGCGAAAATATCTTGCTTAGGTGATGACCAACAATACAAAAACGTGATTGAAGTGGCTTACTTGAAAGTAAGTGTGACTAATGATGGTGAGACGTATTTTAAACTACTGTTAGGATAGAATTTTTGTAGTAAAGATTGCTTTGGTACTGATTTTGTGATTAGATTCATTAGATGAGTATAACGTTCAAACGATTGTTAAGTTAATTGTGCAGAAATTGTGCAAACATCTGAAATACAAATTCGTTGACGAGGTTATGTTTTTGGGAGTGTTTGGCGAATACATGGTCGTTGCTTCAATAGTCCTCGTGCATTTTACGTTAATAGCGCTACCAGAACAGCTTTCTACAGTGTCTCATCTTGCAACTAATGTGACGGATTGGTCTAATTGTTCTGCACCGAACACCACAAGCAATCGAGTTGTTGTAAGAGGATGCTACAGAAAACTCAGTATAACATTCAATAAATACATAATGAAACTTTTCACTCTGCAGCGGAGTGTGCGCTAAGGTGAAACTTCCTGGCAGATTAAAATTGTGTGCCGAAACCGGGACTCGAACCTGGGACCTTTGCCTTTCGCGGGCAAGCGCTCTACCGACTGATATATCCCGACACGACTCACGATGCCGCGAGGCGAGGTACTGGCGGAAGTAAAATTGTGAGGCGGCATTGTGAGTCGTGTCGGGATAGCACAGTCGGTAGAACGCTTACCCGCTAAAGGCAAAGGTGCCATGTTCGAGTCCCGGTTCCGGTACACAATTTTAATCTGCCAGGAAGTTTAATAAATACATAATATTTATGAGTCTGTGTGGCATGACTCACTGTAATATAAAGAGAGACAAAGTTATTTAAAGAAAGTGGGAGCACGTTAGTTTACCAGCTTCAGTTATCCTTTAAAATAAATTAATTCGAACTTCCTCTAAAAAATCATGTGGGACCGATAATATAACGCAACGCATGTGCGCATAATTCTCATTTTTTGCAGATAAATTTAATTTGCCACCACTCCTCTAAGCTTACAAAGTTTGTCGTGTTTGCTCCTACAGCATAAAATATGGACAATATAAAGCGTCGGAGACTAAATCACATTGCTGTTAATAATGTGCACACTGTATGAAAGAGAGCTATATTTTTAAATAACTACATGAAGTGACTACAGTAAGCTGAACGTTTGTTGGTACTGTCTCAGTGGTATTAACCGAAAATAGGCTCTACGAACGTACTCAAATTCCAATACATTAGGCTAAAATATCTAATATAATTTAGACGTAGACGAAACAAGTTATTGACGATATACAAGCGAAATAAGGAATTTATACGACAACAAGTATATTGTGTACGATTATAGTAAGGCCATTTTACGATCAGTAGCGCCAAAAGTGATAATGATGAAGATCGCGAATCACTTTAGTTTGATGTAACGGGTAATTTGTTGTTACGGGATTTAAAGTAGTGAATGTATAAGGGAATCTTTCTAAAGGGATTCACTTAGGTTTACATGTGAAATGTTCTTAAAATACCTTCATTCTACCATTTAGTAGGGAATAATAATTGTGTTTTGGATTTTTAGACATCTCTCACAAACTCAGTCGTTTATTATCTTTTCGTCTTTGCTATTGAATGGCCAGTTTTACCTCTTATTGTTTAGTAGTTTCATACGACCTAGCATAGAAATCATAAACATCCAATTCACGCACTTGGAACGAATTGGTTCGAATAGTCCCTGGGGCATGGATGTTTGTGTTGTCTCAAGTATAAGTTACTTGATAAGCACTTTGTAAGTTTAGGGACTGATGACCCCACTGTTAAGTCCCATAAGCTTAACAAACATTTGAACATTTCAAGTTATTAAATTGGCACTGGAGCAGTAGCTTCACGTTTCTTCCACAACCAATCACGTAACTACATGGTGTATGCAACTCTACTGGGGCAACGCTTCTTGTTGCCAGCAGTCTATCGCCTGTCTCTCACAGCGCTGTCATTTACTGACATATGTTGTCAGGGTTCTTCTCTCAATGTAGAAAGAATAAATTGGCGAAATTTTATGCGAGTTACGCCGGGCGTTCTTACGACATTGCATTTCGTATAGAAATCTTTAATTGTAGTATGTTTTTTTTATTCTTATTTATTATTTAACATGCCCCATTACATAGTAATATGACAAGAAGGACACGACTTTTAAAATGTTTACGTTCATTTTAATTATTAATGAATCTGAGTTGCAAGAAGTATTTAGTATCGTCATGTAGACGTGGTCGTGGTGTAGTGAACAAGATTCTTCTACGCATTAGCAATTTTCACACGAGAGGAACTTGTATAAGCAAACTATACGCATATAAGCAAATAATTCAAAAGAAATACTTCAGTGTCTTGCCCCTGTCACCAGTAGCTCTGTTATATAAATCTTTGCTATGTTGCAGCTTTGCAGCTATTTTAAACATGCTGTCTGTGAGAGAATTCGCTGTATTGGTATAAACCAAGTATCCATCGTTATAACTTTGTTGAATACTTTATGTAGCTAAACGTGTGAAACAACGCCAATCACTCGAACAACTCATTAAATTAATCTCATTCACTACGCCGTTATCCATATTACATGATCATTCACACTGCAATGTATTGGACGTTTTGCGTCTGATGCATT
Source organism: Locusta migratoria (assembly GCA_026315105.1). Classification (NCBI taxonomy): domain Eukaryota; kingdom Metazoa; phylum Arthropoda; class Insecta; order Orthoptera; family Acrididae; genus Locusta; species Locusta migratoria. The sequence continues at coordinate 769,946,709 of CM048744.1, forward strand.
CTACATCTTCATTTACATCTACATCTACTTGGCATTATCTGCAGGTCACATTTAAGTGCCTGGCAGAGGGTTCGTCGAACCACTGTTATACTATTTATCTCCCATTCCGTTCTCCAAGAAAGAACACCTGAATCTCTCCGTTGGAGCTCTGATTTCTCGTATTTCTACCTACATAACTGGGAGTCTATAATATGTCTTCGCATTCGGAGGAGAATGCTGGCAATCTTGAGTTTCTTAAATAGCCCACGACGTGGCGATAAGCGCCGTTGTTGTAATGATTCCCATCCCAGAACCTGTATCATTTCCGTAACGCTGTCTCCCCTGCATCATGACAATACAAAACGAGCTGCTCTTCTTTGGACTCTTTCGATGTCCTCCGTCAAACCCAGCTGATGAGGATCCCACACTGGGCAGTAATACTCCAAAAAAGGAGGGACAATCGTAGTGAATGCAGTTTCTTTAGTACTTCTATTGCATTATTTAACGGTTCTGTCAATAAAACGCAGTCTCTGGTTCGCCTTTCCCACCACATTATATACGCGTACCTTCCAGTTTAAGTCTGAAGTAATAGTAATAGCTAGGTATTTTGTGGAGTTTACAGCCTTCACTTTTGATTGATTTATCTTGTAAACTAAGTTCAACGGATTTGTTTTCGTACTCATGTAGACGACTTGACACTTGTTATTATTAAGAGTCAACTGCCAATTTTTACACCATAGTGACATCTTATTTAAATCGTTGGTTTTGATCTTCAGATGATTTTACTAGACGGTAAATGACGGCGTCATCTGCAAGCAACCTAAGAGAGCTACTTAGATTTTCTCCCAAATCGTTTATGTAAATAAGGAACAGCAGAGGACCAATAACACTACAATGTGTAACGCCTGACTTCATCTCTGTTTTAGTCGATGCTTTAGCGTCGATTACTATAAACTGTGTCCATCTATCAGGAAATTACCTATCCAGTCGCAAATTTGGGGCGGTATACCATAACCACGCAATTTGATTAAAAGCAGTTTGTGAGGTACGGTGTCAAAAGCCTTCTGGAAATCAAGAAAAACGGAATCAATTTGCGAATGATTGTCGATAGCACTCATCACTTCGTGTGAGTAAAGACCTAGTTGTGTTTAGCATGAACGATATTCTCTAAATATGTGTTGACCTTGGGTCAATAGATCATTCTGTTCGAAATAATTCATAATATTTGAATACAGGATATGTTCCCAAACCCTGCTGCAAATTGACGCCTATGAAACAGGCCTGTAGTTTAGTGCGTTACTCCGACTGCTTTTCTTGCTCTGTGTAACTTTCCAATATTTTGGTACAGATACGTCTTTGAGATAGCGGTTGTAAATAAGGAGCTATCGCTTCAGCATAATCAAATAGAAATCTAATGGGTATACAGTCCGGACCATAAGACTTGTTCTTGTTAAGTGATTTTAGTTGCGTCACTACTCCGATGATATCTACTTCTACGTTACTCATTCTGGCCTCTGTTTGTTATTCGAAATCTGGAATAGTGGTTTCGTCTTATTTGGTGAATAAGTTTCTAAAAGCTATGTTTAGAAACTCTGCTTTAGTAGCGCTATCATCGGCAGGATCGCCATTACTATCACATAGTGAGGGTATTGTTTGTTTTTTGCCCCTGGTATATTTAATATATGACCAAAATCTCTTTGGGTTTTCAGTCAAATTGTGGATATATGTGTGACATAATGGTCAGATACTCCGCATGTGACATAATTATTCGAATTACGGAACAGCATGGAAGGCAGGGCTATATTCAAGCAGCTCCTGTTTAGGACGGGAAAGCGAGGAATAAGCAGGTAGCTGGGTTAGCCCCAGCAACCGCGTAAGGCCGGGTAACACCCTGCTGGACAATGGCGAACAGTCGGAAATGGGTAAATCTACAGGATCTGAAGAGGCAGGGAACGTCTAGCCTAAATACATGCTCTGGCAGATACTTAAAAGGATTGATACCCTTTTAACTTTGCGCTGATAACCTCGATGTTGAGCGCCCCTCACCCCCCCCCCCCCCCCCCCGCCATCCGTCTTTTAACTTAGAAGTAGATGATAAATCACAGCGTTATGTTACCATCAATTCTGAAGGAACCTATGATGTCAAAGAAGTTAGGCACATAAATGGAACCACATTAATTTTAATATCTTCAAAACTCTGAAGATTACCAACATTACCAATTTTTGAATGCATTATGCGATTTTAGCAAACTACGTCGGTAGATGGTAGATAATTACGTCCAGCTATCATCTTGAAAGCAACACACGCTTATTATTTCTTTAAGGATTTATTCGACTTGGTATATTAATTTATTATGGAAATATAGTCAGACCATCGTATCCTCCACAGTGCCTCAGCAGTTGAAAGCAGCAAGGTACACTCCTCTTGTCTTCATTTACGTTTAAATATTTAATGAATATTTTCCTACTTTGCCGCGTTACGAATTTGGCTCAACATATATGAGAAGAAGCTGGTAGATTAACCTTACAAACTGCTGAAATATATCCCCATAGAAGGCCATAGGAAAAGAGAGAATTCTTGTGATAGATTTCTGCATACATTATAGGTGCAGTATAAGCAACTTTTGAGCGTCATTATGAAATCAGTGTACAGTGGATAAGGTCATGAAATATTAAATTTGCAGCCAAGTTTCGATGCTCACTATTTCTTTTGTTTAATTTTATATAATACCTTGAAATTATCGAAGGAAAAATTAGACACGAAGCCAACACCGATCACAGTAGTACAAGTTTATATGCCAACTAGCTCCACCGACGATAAGGAGACCCAAGAAATGTATGAGGAGACAAAAGAATTATTCAGTCCGTTAAAGAAGAAGAAAACTTAATTTTGATGGAAGAATAGGACACGGTAGTAGGAAAGGGAAGAGAAGGAAATGTAGTAGGTGAATATGGACTGGGGAAAAGGAATGAAAGAGGAGATGGCCTGGTATAATTTTGTGAAGAGCACAATTTAATCATTACACTCATCATGAAAGAAGGTTGTATACGTGGAAGAGACCAGGAGACAGTGGGAGGTATTAGACTGACTTTATAATGGTAAGGCATATGTTCACGTTTTAAACTGTAAGACATATCCAGGGGCAAACATAGACTCCGACCATAATTAATTGATTATGAACTGTAGGTTAAAACATAAAAGACTGCAGAAAGAAAATTAAGGAGATGGAATATAGATAAAATGGAGGAACCGAAGGTGGTTGTGAGTTTTAGAGGGAGTATTAGGGAACGATTGCCTGAAACGGAGGAAAGTAAAGTAATACAGTAGAAGGAGACTATGTAGCTCTGAGAGATAGCGTAGTGAAGGCCACAGAGGGTCATATAGGCAGAAGTACAAAGCCTAATAGAAATCCTTGAATAACACAGGATATACTGAACTCAACTGATAAAAGGAGAAAACATAAAATTGCATCAAATGAACCAGGCAAAAGGGAGTACAGACATCTGAAAAATGAGGTGGACAGGAAGTGCAGGCTGGTTAAGCAGGAGTGGCTTGAAGAGAAATGCAAGACCGTAGAAGAATGAATAACTAGGGGAAAGATAGATACCGCCTACAGGAAAATAAGATATATATTTGGAGACAAAAGCACCGGTGTGAATATCAAGAACTCAGACGGAAAACCAGTGCTAAGGAAATAAGGGAAAGGAATATATAGAAGGGAATAAACATGGAGGCAGTATTCTAGAAATGGAAGACGAAGTACAGAAAGATGATATAAGAGATACTATACTGTTAGAAGAATTTGACAGAGCACTGAAACATCTGAGTCGAAACAAGGCCCCAGGAGTAGATGATGTTCCGTCTGAACCGCTATTATCGTTAGGAGAGCCAGTCATGAACAAATTTTTTCACCTCGTAAGTAAGATTACCAGACAGAGGAAATACCCTCAGACTTCAAGAAGAATATAGTGATTCCCATTCCTAAGAAAGCAATTGCAGACAAAAGTGAAAATTACAGACCTATCAGTTTAATAAGTCACGGTTGCAAGATACTAAAACTAATTATTTACAGAAGAACGGTAAAACTGGTGGAATCCGATCTTGGAGAAGATCAATTTGGATTTAGAAGAAATGTAGAAACACGCGAGGCAATACTCACATTACTAATCTTAGAAGTTAGGTTCAGGAAAGGGAAACGTACGTTTTCAGCATTTTTGGATCTGGGAAAATCTTTTGACATTGATGATGCACACTTTCACATTCTGAAGGTAGCAGGGGAACGAAGATTTATATTCAATTTGTAAAACACCGGACAGCAATTATTAGAGTCGATGGCCATGAAAGGGTCGCAGTGGTTGGGAAAGGATTAAGACAGGGTTGTAATTTTCCCCAATTTTGTTCTATCTGTACATTGAGCAAGCTGTGAAGGGATGTAAGGAAAAATTGGTGAGGGAATAAAAGTTCACCGTGAGGAAATAAAAACCTCGCGGTTTGCTAATGGCACAGTAATTCTGTTAGAGACAGCAAACAACCTTGAAGAGCAAATAAACGGAATGGATAGTGTCTTGAAAGGAAGGTATAAGGAGAACATTAACAAGAGTTTCAGAAAATTAAGCGATGCTGAAAGAATTAGGTTAGGTAATGGGGCAATAAAAGTAGTAGTTGAGTTTTGCTATTTGGCTAGCAAGATAACCTCTGATGGCCGAAGTAAAGAAGATATAAAATGCAGAATGGCTATGGGTAGAAATGCGTTTCTGAAGAAGCGAAATTTGTTGCCATCCAATATTAGTTTAAATGTTTGGAAGTTATTCCTGAAAAAAAAAAGAAAAAAAAAAGTTCAAATGTTTGTTAAGCTTAAGGGACTTAACTGCTGGGCCATCAGTCCCTAAACTTACAAACTATTTATGAACTACCTTATACACAAACATCCATGTCCGAGGGTGGATTTAAACTCGCGACCGAAGCGGCCGTCCACACTGTGACTTGCGCGCCGCAGATCGCTTGGCCACTTCGGCTGGCGAAGTCCTTTCTGAAAGCATTTGTCTGGAGTGTAGCATTGTATGGGAGTGAAACGTGAACGATAGTGAGTTCAGACAAAAAGATTATAGAAGCTTTCGAAATGTGGTGCGATAGACAAATGATGATTAGATGGGTAGATCAGGTAATTGAGGAGGTGCTTAATAGAATTGGAGAGAAAAGGAGTTTCTTGCATATTCTAAGAGAAGGGATAGGTTGGTGACACACATTCTGAGACATCAAGGAATCGCCAACTTAGCTTTAGAAGCAAGTGTATGGGGGTAGAAATCGTAGAGACCGAGGGACGAATACAGTAAGCTGATTCAAAAGGATGTAGATTGCCCTACGTATTCTCAGATGAAGAGGCTTGCACATGACAGGGTAGCGTGGAGAGGTGCATCAAACCAGGCTGTGGACTGAAGGACACAACAACAAACTTGAAATTCTATACTTTTAATTAAAAACTTGAAATTTACTTCTTCATTTAAATTAATGTATGGAATATTAATATATTCTGTTTAGTTATAATTACATTGAATTCGGCAATTAATTTATTTAAACAATCTTCATGATTTACTGAAGCTTCCAATGAAAAAGTATTCCAAAAATTGTAGGAATTACCTGGTCCTTTACATTTATTTTGGGTGATCATCATAATGTTCACACCATTCATATTTTACGAAAGCAGATTCCGACAAGTACATTTTTCCCTGAATCTGATACGCTGCAAAGCATACTTCATTCAGGATTTTAATGTGTTTTCTTTCATTCACAGAAAACGTACCGAATCATTACTACACCAACATTATTTTACAAGTAATCCAAACGTGTACTGTAATCGCAAATCTTCCACGAGACTTTCTTGTTTTCTGTGGCCCACTCAAGTCAAATATTTTAGGAATTTAAAAGTTTCATCTCACACAGTTTGAGCCAAATCTGTCACACTCACGCGGCGACCTTATCTGGTAAGGCTGAGCGATATTGGCCTATCGAATCATTATCATTTCATTTCTAAGCTTACAAATTTAATTTCTGATTCAAACGGTACGCAAACCCGCTGTAGAACAGTAACAAATTCCGAAAGCGATCGTTTTCTCTCCTACCGCTACTGCACTGGGGTGGTCTGAACAAGAACGAAAATGGCGGCTCCGTAGGGAACAGACATCCTTCCACAAACCTTGTCGTGTCTTCGTGTAAAGAAAGTGCCGCTACCGTTGGCTCTTTCTCTGCCAGGGGCGCTATCGTCGTTCCGTCTTTTACATACACTTTAGGCTGCAATATTAGACCGAAAATATATATTAAACATATTTAGGAGTTAATTTTACTTCCTTTCCCGACGAATTCGCGTGATAATGTTGGTGAAGAATGCTGAATCCAGCAGTCACGTGACGTTGGCATTAGCCAATCGCGTGACAACTCAAATGTTTTGTCATGAAATCTTCGTTGTATAACGGAAATTACTTTTACACAGTTGAGAAGGGTAAATGCAAGAACCAGTCAACGATAGAGCAGGAACACCATAATTTACTTACTTCATGGTATGCGCGAAACACTATTAAAGTCATACTATGCGGTTCGGTTTGGTAATATTAATATCTTGGCAAAAATTTTGTACTGTGTTGTTGATGTTACCAAGATGCGAGGCGACTGGAACGGGAAGTAGTCTAATATTTTAGCATGCTGAGGATTGTATGAGCATGTTACTGGCACGTTGTGTTTCATCGTATTATTCTACGTAGAATATAGATACCAATAAAATACATAAACACATAGATTTTTATACATATTGAATATAAATTCTACCTGTGCGAATCCGGGGCGGGTCACTGATATTCTGTAAATTTTTATGCCCTTATTTAATTTACTGTTTGTGTGTTGTAAATATCACAATATGATTTACCTGTTACACGGTGACACGAATAATTAAATTAATACGGTTGGAGTTCCTTTAATTTCTGATGAATGAATTTTAGTCACATTTATTGGCTTATTTAGGCACTTTCAAATATTTTGTGATCCTTAGTAATATTTAGTCAACTTAAAAAATACTCATAACCGATTTACTGCGTGTCATATGCCATTCTGTTTTATTTAGAATTCTGATTTTGACCCATGAAATGTAATTATAATATACATTTTCGTTCAGATCCGCAATTCTAAGGAAAATACCTGTGAGCAACACTAGGCTTTCTCGTGCAATTTGTAATATTACTGTCTGAAACCGAGGCGTTGCCTGGACATTTATTTATTCCTCTCTTCTCTTAGTCCATCACCTCTTCTCTCCTTTCTCTGTCCATTTCCTCCTCATCCAGTCTCTGCTCATCTCCACTTCCGTCTCCGTCTCTGCCTGTCCCTTTCCATGAAAATGTAACTCTGCTAACTTTCACGGTGAACACTGAATCTCTTGAATCAGTTTGTAGTAAGGTACCTTCCGCCAAGCACCACTTGGTAACCTGCAGAGTATTAAAAAACCTTATTAATCAAATATTTTTGGAAACATTTTTGTTTCCTCTGGGAATTTTTTTATATAAAGACAGTGTAGAGGGCAAATTTGACATTTCATTTTCGTCTAGTTTCGACCCAATTTAGGCCATCTTCAAAATGTTGCTCCGAGATAGTGTGGAGTGGAACAGGAGCTGCGCGTTCATCGGGTGCTGCCACTGTCATGAAAACGTACATACTCGTGCCAGCTTTTAATGATGGTCCGTCAAACGGTGTCGAACTCTGTTTTACGGTTACGTTCTCCATACACCTTATAAAATCCTATGTAGGCAGTTATGTCCCTCCTGATTTGAAGTAAAATGTGTAAAGTTTCATCAATATTCGAATAAAACAGTAGATTAGTTTATTGAGAGGTACCCTCCGCCAAGTCATTTGGGGTGAAACTGCAGACTGATGTCAGAGGCTGTTACAACAACGCACCCACTGTGCACCATATGGAGCCTTATGTATGCAGTGACCTACGGATTTAATAAAATCGGAGTAAAACTGTAGACCTATATAAATTACAAACATAGGGACATTTTTATACTCAATACAAGATTATACAATGTTCAGGATAGCTAATCAATTCACGACAAAATAAAACCAGAAGTACTTAATTAGAAAGCAATCAAAGAAAGAGAGTACCTGGAACATTTAACAACTGTCAGTGATGCGGGTTTTTCTGATTGGAACAGAATGAAGAGAAAATTGGAAACTTTATATTTTCGAAGATATTCCGCGATCTGCTCTGAACCTGCGATGTGTATGATGTGCATCAATTTGGGTTGTGCGCGTTATTTCTCCGTTTTCGCTGTGTGTCGTTTCGGATTAGTAGATTCTTCTGCGATGGACAACCTTTTCGCAGCAACTTCTGCTAGAATTATAGAATAACTATTATGCAGTCCAAGTAGAGAAAGAAACTACTTGAAAAATGGTTGCTTTGTGTAGTATAAACGAAAACAAGAAACGTATTAATGTTTATGACCATTCTGCATTTATTTGATTGTCTATCACTAGTTCAACTTCAGTTTCGACAGCATAAATTTCAGTAGGGCAAAAGCGTTTCACCAACCCGTCAGCAGGGATAAAACATTTTCGCCATATCTGTCATGAAAGCAAAACATTTTCACCGTAAGTGTGATTTAGAGGGTTTATAGGGATTGTTATCTGCTCATCGTTTTTGCCTGTTACTCTCAACACTGTACTTTTCGTACCAGAGTCATATTATATACAAAACAAGCTCAGAGTATAATTTAAGAAATCTATTTTTTACATTCTAAGATTTTAATTTTTCCCTTCATTTACATTAATTTCAGTTGGTCCAGACTTAACACAAGAGTGGTAGCACGGCGTCTGACAGACGCCATGTGTACTTTATTTACGCACTGTTGATGAACATCAACACTGGCAGAATTGTGATGTCATCTACCTTCCAGTTAACTAAAAACAAACATATTCCCATCATAAATACCGCAGTAGTAGCCACACAGTGAAAGAAGAAAGAGATTGTTTACGGCGCTGAAACCCTGGTGTCCACCAGTCGTCACGTGACCTTACCATTACTGTGGGTAAATATTTTGCTTTCTATTTAATGTAGAAGGTTTTGAGATTTGTTAGTAACAGATGTTGCTAACGGGTATATTTTTTATCTTTAGTTCCGATATGTCCTCACAGAAAACCTATAATTTCGAAAATGGACGAGGAATCGGATGACGACTTTGGTATTTACAGTGATGTGAAAGAAGTGACGTGTAAAAAAGAAAAGATACAAACACTGAGTAAGATGCGGATTCCAGTGGCAGCGACAACCACGTTTATGAATATTTTCCAGGAAGGAAGAATTTTACGAAATGTCAAAACTATGTCCCTCAAAATATTCGCACTCAAAAACAAAACATTGTTTCTCAGTTAGCAGTTGTGAAAGGAGCCTCGAAGACTGCAACGACACCAATGTGTTCGGAATGCTTTTTTTCTTAATGAGATGCCCTCTAGCGGTATGAGTGTACCAATAAAAAGATGCCAAAGGGAAGGGATGCACATAGGACGTACGTAAGTGAAGCAAAATCTGGTAGAAAGACTTTATGTGCTTCCAGGTAAAATGGTAGTTACGTCGTTAGATAATGACTGAAAGAATATTTAGGTTCCGCTTATACTGTTTCTTTTTTTTTTTTTCAGATAGTAGATCCTTGGCGAGCCAATCAAGAAAGGACTAAAAATAGTTGTTTTGGTCGATTCTAGAATGTATTATACCGCCTACCACGCGAAATTTTTGCTGGTAAACAGCCAGCATGGCATTTCCAATTAGCATCAAACCAACGGATGCTTTGAAACGTTTGACGTCTAAAATCTCAGTAACTGTCCTAATTGCATCATTATAATGCAATTCATGCCACATCTATTGTTATGAACGCACTAGAAATTAAAACTTTTTATAATGCAGCAAATCAGGAGTTCACGCAGTCGATCAGCTGTGCAGTATATAAAATGTATCCAGACAAAGAACAGATGGCCTATGGAGATTTTTATAGCATGATAGACATTATAGATATAAGACCACAAATAATTTACCATGTAAATAATACCAGTGGTAGTAACAGGCGTAGAGATTTTTTCAAACTTTTGGCACATAACCTAGCTGAATATATATGCATAAACTTTCTAATGAATGCTTTGGTGAGGCGAGTGCCAACAGCTGTAATATATTTCATAAATTGCATTTTTAAAAACCATCAGCTGTTTATTCAAAACCTTATATATCTTCCAGTTTCGGTCAATAGACCATCTCCATGGATAAAAAGGTGTTAAAACTGAATGGTAAAATGCATGAAATAAAATACATCTAGCTGAGACAAATAGGAGTCAGTATAACTAAAAGTGTTAAAAATACAGTTTTTTTTTCTAATTGACCACTGTATTTTTAACACACACACACACACACACACACACACACACACACACACACACATATATATATATATATCACTGTGTCCCCAGTGGTGTAGGGGTCAGCGCAACTGCCTAGAAAGCAGGAGACCCGGGTTCGAATCCCGGCTGGGTACACATTTTCAGCTTTGCCGAATCGCAGTTGATGTCATATATTCTATGAACTTTTAGTTATACTGACTCTTGTTTGTCTCAGCTGGATGTATTTTACTTTATGCATTTTACCATTCAGTTTTAACACCTTTTTATCTATGAAGATGGTCTACTGACCGAAACTGGTAGATATATATGGCTTTGAATAAACAGCTGATGGTTTTTTAAAATGCATCTTATGAAACTCTCTTAGTGTTTTTTTTTTTTTTTTTTTTTTTTTTTTTTTTTTTTTTTTTTTTTTTTTTGAGGTTTGATTCCATTACTTTGAGGTGCTCCACGACCACACAATGATGAACTCACCAGATGTAATTAGCAGCATTGGCCGTTAATGTTTTATTTTAAAAAACCACAGATCGATATCGATCACATAATGATCATCTTCAGTGTCCTTCCAACGAGCATATGCATGCCCTGAACGCAACTGCAACGGTAATTTGCAGTGTCAAAGTTTGAAATAATCATTATTTCAAACTTTGACACTGCAAATTACCGTTGCAGTTGCGTTCAGGGCATGAATCTCTTAGTGTTTGTCATTGCCAAGAAAACTCAGACTAGGTATTCAGAGTCTTTTTGCAGATTAATGTGCAGTCCGACATCAAAAAGTTACCAAGGCCCAGAAAGACAGATGTGCAGTGAATGTGGTCATTCAGAAAACCTATACAACCAAATGCGGATGCCGCAGCTGTAAACGATTACTCTACCTAGAACTTATGCTGCAGGAATGCAGTGAGTGCTAAATGAGCAGCAGCGCTGAGTGCGATATTTCTAAAAAAAAAAAAAAAAAAAAAAAAAAAAAAAAAAAAAAAAAAAAAAAAAAAAAAAAAAAAAAATATATATATATATATATATATAGGAAAAAAATGTGTAAATAGGAAATGATAATAATGATAATAATATTTCACGTTTATGATGAATGTGATTTAACGTATCGTAATGTGACAACAGTTTCCTGTGGCACATTTGTACCTAACAAAAAGAAAAAGAAAAAAAAAAAATATTTTCAAATGCTCGTAATGTATGCTACTTAATTAATGCTTCAACAACTATAAATGTGAACAAACTGAACTGAATATACATTGTTAGTGTAAGAAGGCTTTTGGCGTCTGAGACACCACGCGACCAACAATTAATCTATATCCCACGCGACCATTGAAGGGTTAAGCCCTATTCTATCAACCAATTGTTCTTCCTGACGTTAAAAGTTCCGTATCAATAACATGTGTCACATTTTTGCATTAGAACAACTACCGTGAGCTTCAACATCTGTTCTCAAACATATCAACTGCGCTACTTCGCAGGTATATTGAAGATGATGGATGGTAGTACCAGAGATGCAAAAAGAGTACAGAGTATAATTCTGGAATGAATACAGTTTTCGAACCATCATGGACACAGTGTCAAACAATAAGTAAATAGAACACTGGAGGACTTTGGAATTAATAGGAAAATCAGAAAGATTGTGAAACAAACACTGAATGTCCAAAGTGAAAATTCGAAGCAAGATTTCTGAACCTTTCAAAATCCAGACAGGTCTGTGACAGGGTGACGGACTCTCCCCAATCCTATTTATTATCACTCTACAAAATATAATGAAGGAGACACTGGAAGAATATACAGGATCAGTTAATGAACTAACGACACACCACTAGCTTTTGCAAATGATACTGCTCTCTTGTCTATAAATACACGAGATGCAGTTCAACAAATAGAAATCCTAGTGAAGCATGCAGCTAAATTTGGTTTACAGGTATAACAAGAAAAAACTAAGCTCATGTCCGACAAATTTAAAGAAATTAAGGAACTGCCCACGAGTATTGAACGCATCGAACAGGTCATACACTTTAAGTATTTGGAGGAAACAACAACGGACACTGGAATAGAGAAGGAAGCTTGCAAACTTCGAATAACTTAACTTAGGAGAGCACAAATTTTAGTACAGACGTTGCACAACAAAAAATGTGTATCTGGAAATGCAGTTGTTACAGTACAACACAGTTACTAGAACAAAAGTATAATATCCAGAAGAAACACTCTCCCTCAAGAACAAAAAGCTAGTAGAGTAGCTCGAGAAGAATAAAAGAATAATTCTGAGAAAAATTCTTGGTGGATACAAAGAAATCGGCGAAAAATGAGCAGTGAAAAACTCTATCAATTTATTCCACCGGTCACAAAGTGAGAGAGAGAAGGCTGATTTTCTTTTGTCATCTGGTGAGATTGGATGGTAATGGATTAAGGAAGAAAATCTACAGCATAATTCAGCAGAGGAAAACACCTAACTCTTGCTTAGAAGGAATAAAGAAATATCTCCCAGAAATTAATCTTACAGAAAATGTCTATATAGCTTATGGGACATAACTATGGGGTCATCAGTCCCTAAACTTACTAACTACTTATGAACTAGCTAATACTAAGGACGACACAAATATCCATGGCCGAGTTGGGATTCGAACCCCCTGCCGTAGCGGCCGTGCAGACCGTGACTGGAGCACCTCAGTCCCCTCGGCCACCGCGACCGGCTTAAACTTACAGATATGGTCCAAATGAATAGGGTTAAGTACAGGACTGCATAACATTAATGCGCGAGTAAATAGATTTACACGATTCTGAATTGTATAGAAAGTCCACGAGAGTGTATTGGTGGTGTCATCTCCATGTTGTTGTCGAATTCATGCCAGACAGTTAGCGCATCATGCAGCGGGGAGGAGTATCGTCAACTGTCAGGCACGTGACCATTCGGATGTCATAGTAGGCCGGTGTTGGAACCAAAGGATACATAAGGCACCTAACCTCGTCGTGCACCTTCGGGATAACCAAGAAACACGGTCCTGAAGGAGAACTACGATGCGCTAAGGGATGCGTGGTCCCAAGACCTCGGTATCAGTCATCCTCGAACTTTTACTTGAGACCCTGTATGAACCTTCACAGTGTCTCGAGGACTCGCAGTCGCCACATCCGGCGTGTACTGACCCATTCGTTGATTGCAATTGACGCAAACCCCCATGAACCACAGACATCGCAGAGGTGGGGTGGCTTGCGTGCCTCAACGATGCAGATAGCCGTACCGTAGGTGCAACCACAGCGAAGGGATATCTGTGGAGAGGCTAGACAAACGTGTGGTTCTTGAAGAGGGGCAGCAGCCTTTTCAGTAGTTACAGGGGCAATAGTCTGGATCATTGACTGAGCTGGCCTTGTAACATCAGCTAATGTGGCTTTGCCACACAGTTACTGCGGACGGCTGAAAGCAAGGGGAAACTACAGCCGTTACATTTCCCGAGGACATGCAGCTCTACTGTATGAAAATATGATGATGGCATCCTCTTGGGTAAAATATTCCGGAGGTAAAATAGTCCCCCATTCGGATCTCCGGGTGGGGACTACCAGGATGATGTTGTCATCAGGAAAGACAATACTGGCATAGAATGTTAGATCCCTTAATCGAGTAGGAAAATTAGAAAATTAAAAAAGGGAAATGGATAGGTTGAAGTTAGATATTGTGGGGATTAGTGAAGTTCGGTGGCAGGATGAACAGGATATCTGGTCAGGTGAGTACAGAATTATAAGTACAAAATCAGTTGGAGGTATCACAGGAGTAGGACTGATAATGAATAAGAAAATAGGAATGCGGGTAAATTACTACGAACAGCACAGTGATCGCATTATCATTGTCGGGATAGATACGAAGCCAACACCGACAACAATAGTACAGGTTTATATGCCAACTAGCTGTGCCGATGATGAGAAGATGGAAGAAATGTATGAGAAGCTAAAGGAAATTATTCAGAGAGTTATGGGAGAGGAAAACTTAATTGTGATGGGAGACTGGAATTCGGTAGTAGAAAAAGGAAGAGAAGGAAAAATAGTAGGTGAATATGGACTGGGCAAAAGGAATGATAGTGGAAGCCGCCTGGTAGAATTTTGCACGGAACATGATTTAATCGTAACAAACACGTGGTTTAAGAATCACAAAAGAAGGCTGTATACTTGGAAGAGACCAGGAGACACCTGAAGGTACCAGATAGTTTTTATAATGGTAAAACAGATTCCGTAACCAAGTTATAAACTGTAAGACATACCCAGGGGCAGATATAGACTCTGACCATAATTTGTTAATTATGAAACTGAAAAAACTGCAGAAAGGTAGGAAAATAAGGAGATGGGACCTAGATAAATTGAAGGAACGTGAAGTTCTGGAGAATTTCAGAGGGAGATTTAGGCAACGATTGACAGATACAGGGGAAAATAAAACAGTAGAAGAAGAATGGGTAGCATTGAGAGATGAAATAGTGAAGGCAGCAGAGGACAAAATAGGTAGAAAGGCAACACCTACAAAATCCTTGGGTATCACAGGAAATACTAAATTTAATTGATGAAAGGAGAAAATATAAACATGCAGTAAATGAAACAGGCAAAATGGAGTACAGACGACTAAGAAATGAGATTGACAGGAAGTGCAAAATGGCTAAGCAGGAGTGGCTAGAAGCCAAATACAAATCTGTAGATGAATGTATAAGAAGGGGAAAAGTAGATACCGCCTACAGGAAAATAAAAGAGACATTTGGGGACAAGAAAAGCAACACTATGAATATCAAGAACTCAGAAAGGAAACCAGTTCTCGGCAAAGAACGGAAAGCTGAAAGGTGGAAAGAGTACATAGAGCAGCTCTACAAAGGAAATGAATTTAGAGACGATGTTGTAGGAAGGAAAGAGGAAGTAGATCAAGATGAAATAGGAGATGCTATACTGAGAAATGAATTTGACAGAGCCCTGAAAGACCTAGGTCAAAACAAGGCCCCAGGAGTAGATGACATACCCTCAGAGCTACTAAAGTCTCTGGGAGAGCCAGCCATGACAAAACTATTTGAACTGGTGTGTAGGATGTATGAGACAGGCGAAATACCCTCAGACTTTAAGAACAATGTAATAATCCCCATTCCAAAGAAATCAGGTGGAGACAGGTGTGAAAATTACAGAACCATCAGTTTGATAAGTCATGGTTGCAAAATTTTAACACGAATTATCTACAGGAGAATGGAAAAGCTGGTAGAAGCTGACCTCGGGGAAGATCAGTTTGGGTTCAGGAGGAACGTCTGAACCCGGGAGGCAATACTCACTTTACGTCTTATCTTAGAAGATAGATTAAGGAAAGGCAAACCTACATTTTTAGCTTTTGTAGATTTAGAGAAAGCGTATAACAATGTTGACTGGAATACACTCTTCCAAATTCTGAAGTCAGCAGGGGTAAAATACAGGGAAAGGAAAGTTATTTACAACATGTACAAAAGCTAGACCGCAGTTATTAGACTCGAAGGGCATGAAAGGGAAGCATCAGTTGGGGAGTAAGACAGGGTTGTAGCCTTTCTCCGATGCGGGCGGTGAAGGAAAGCAAGGAAAAATTTGGAATAGGGATTAAAGTTCAGGGGGAAGAAATAAAAACATTGCGTTTTGCTGATGACATTGTAATTCTGTCAGAGACAGCAAAGGACCTGGAAGAGCAGTTGAATGGAATGGACAGTGTGTTGAAGAGAGCGTATAAACATTAACAAGAGCAAAACAAAAATTATGGAATGCGGTCTTAGAAAATCAGGCGATGCTGAAGGAATTAGATTAGGTAATGAAACAATGAAGGTGGTAGATGTGATTTGTTACTTGGGTAGTAAAATAACTTGCAATGGTCGCATTACAGAGGATATAAAGTGCAGAATGGCAATGGGAAGAAAAGCATTTTTGAAAAAGAGAAACTTGCTAACATCGAATATTAATTTAAGTATAAGGAAGTCTTTTCTGAAGGCATTTGTGTGGAGTCTTGCTTTGTAAGGGAGTGAAACATGGACGATAAGCAATGCGGACAAGAAGAGAATAGAGGCTTTAGAAATGTGGTGCTAAAGAATAATGCTGAATATTAGGTGGGTAGATCGTAAAAGTAATGAAGAGGTACTAAACAGAATTGGTGAGAAAAGGAATTTTTGGCATACCCTGACTAAGAGAATGTATCGCTTGGTAGGACACATTCTTAGACATCGAGGAATCGTAAATTTAGCATTGGAGGGGTGTGTGTGTGTGGGGTAAAAATCACAGAGGGAGACCAAGAGGCGCGTATAGTAAGCAGATTCAAGTGGATGTGGGTTGCCGTTCTTATGAGGAGATGAAAAGGCTTGCTCAGGATAGAGTAGGGTGGAGAGCTGCATCAAACCAGTCTCCGGACTGAAGACCATAACAACAACAACGAGTTATGAGTGGTGCCGTCTGTCGCTGTGGGGCTGAGGGGGGGGCGGTGGGGGACGGGGTCATGCACAAAGGGTGAATGGAGTCGCAGTAGCCAGCCGCAGTGGCCGAGCGGTCTACGGAGCGCCAGTCACAGTCTGCACGGCCGCTACCGTCGGGGTTCGAATCCCCCCTCGGGCCTGGAATGTTTGTTTGTATAGTCTATGGGACTTAACTACGGGGTCATCAGTCACTAAACTTACAAACTACTTATGAACTACTTACGAACTAGGACGGCACAAATATCCATGTCCGAGAGGGGATTCGAACCCCCGACCGTAATGGCCGTGCAGACCGTGACTGGAGCGCCTTAGTCCCCTCGACCACCGCGGCCGGCTCGGGCCTGGATGTTTGTGTCGTCTTTAGTATACGGTAGTTCATAAGTAGTTTGTAAATTTAGGGACTGATGACCGCGCAGTTAAATCCGTTAAGCTTAACAAACATTTGAACATTTTGGAGTCGCAGTCATTTTCAAAGATTACTCACACTTCTCCGATAACCACCGTGTTTAGGTATGGCTGTGTCATGGGCAGCAGTCACATCCTATTAATAATATGTAGAGATACATAGGTGTAATCCCTGGCTTCATGGTATGGGTAGACCTAGAATATGAATTCAAGTCACTTCTAGTGACGCCATGGCAGTCATTGACGGCACAGGAATACGTCAAAGACATACTGAAATTCTCTGTACTTCACCTGATTGGACAGCACCCAGGGACGCATAGAATATGGCTTGCGTTTGCTAACCGTAACATACGTTTGGTCACGAGCGAGTAATGTTTCGTGAAACATGTGTTAAAGCATAACGCTTGGTCAATTGATACATCTTAACGATAGTCAGATTAGTAGCAGAATCGTGGTATTTTTTGTCCGTGAGACCTGTCCGTTGTAATTGCTGAGTTCGTATGTGTGTGTGGGTGTGTGTGAGGAGTGACAGATAGATAGATAGATAAGAGAGAGAGAGAGAGAGAGAGAGAGAGAGAGAGAGAGAGAGACAGACAGACAGAGAAGAGGAGGAGGGTCGCAAGGAAAGAAGGCAGGAGGCTTGGGGTTTGGTGTCGACCTCTTAGTTGTTATTTAGGGAGCTTACGTTCGGATTATTGGGTAAGGATGAGGAAAGAAATAGGCCGTGCCTATTCAAAAGGAACCACCGCGGTATTTGCCTGAAATGATCTAGGGAAATGACGGAAAGCCTAAATCTAGATGCCCGGAGGTGGATTTGACTGACCTTTCTCCCGAATGCGAGTCCAGTGTGTTCGCACTGAGTCACCTCATGGGGAGGAGCACCCGCCGTATCCTACAGCACACATGAGGTGAGCGATGGTGTTCCATGGTAGGAATTCGAAGCTCTAATTGTGGCTGATTATCCCAATACATATTTAAGCTGACTTAGTATGTGGCGGATGGCTTACCTTGCTGATACACGAGCTTCCAAGGCATCGATCTATACATTTATAGTGCTTTCAGAATAATCGCCGAGTACTGGCATATCACCTTCATTGAGATCGCCGTAAAATATAGTTGTTCCTTTATACATTCGTCTGAATCACACAAATATCCGCAAACGAATCAAATCAGTTTCGTAATGTATTATAAGTAGGGCCTACATCACAAATTTCTCAAAACATTCACTTGGAAAATCGTTCTCCTTAATAAATCGGCATTCCACGTGTTTTATAAATACTGCGCGGTATGATTTTTTTTTTCAAAAGAACTTTCAAATGATTAATAAGTTTTAAAAAGTTTATCATTTGACAAGCAGCGAAGGATATTCTCCATCCGTCGCCTGCAGTTCTGAAAACGTGCCGTAGCTACTTAACAGAGCGAGACTATGGCACATCTCAGGCTGGTGTTAAAATTTAAATTTTATAGTACCCTGGAGTGGTATGTTTTACGACGGCGGAAAGTCGCGTATCGGCGGGAACAGGATTAGAGTCCGACTGCGTGGCGCAAATTGCGGACGTCCCCGACGGCGCGGCGGCAGAGGCGGCGGCCTCGCAAGGCGACCGAGGGCGCTGCGTGATTTATCCGTGCATTAGCGACCGCCGGGGGAAGGTGCGACGCGCCTAATCGCGTTTGTCCGGCGTCCGCGCCGCTAATTGGCTGGCCTGCCCTGCCGGCACCTCCGCTCCCCCCCCCCCTTCCCCCGTGAATGTTGTCAGGGGGTCTGAAGATCACCTGCTCGACTGGCGCGCGCCCAAAGACGCCACACCTCCTGTCGGCGGGTTGTGCGATACACTGCTGCAAGCTATGGCGAGGAAACATCCGCTAAGGCTGTGTTTATAGCCAGCGGTTCCTCCGCGGCGGATCAACCGCTGTGATTTTGCGGAGGCTCCGCTCGTCACTCACATAGCAGGCGGTTCAACCGCAGTGACCTTGAGCACCCTGTTCCCACATGGCCAGACATGGCGCACCGAACAGCTACATTAGCCGTCGTGTAAGCGGTCTGGCCACTCCCATGAACCACAGACATTGCCGAGGTGGGGTGGCTTGCGTGCCTCAACGATACAGATAGCCGTACCGTAGGTGCAACCACAGCGGAGGGGTATCTGTGGAGAGGCCAGACAAACGTGTGGTTCCTGAAGAGGGGCAGCAGCCTTTTCAGTAGTTACAGGGGCAACAGTCTGGATGATTGACTGAGCTGGCCTTGTAACATCAGCTAATGTGGCTTTGCCACACAGCTACTGCGAACGGCTGAAAGCAAGGGGAAACTACAGCCGTTATTTTTCCCGAGGACATGCAGCTCTACTGTATGAACATATGATGATGACATCCTCTCGGGTAAAATATTCCGGAGGTAAAATAGTCCCCCATTCGGATCTCCGGGCGGGGACTACTCAGGAGGATGTGATCATCAGGAAAGACAATACTGGCATTCTACGGGTCGGAGCGTGGAATGTTAGATCCCTTAATCGAGTAGGAAAATTAGAAAATTTAAAGAGGGAAATGGATAGGTTGAAGTTAGATATAGTGGGGATTAGTGAAGTTCGGTGGCAGGATGAACAGGATTTCTGGTCAGGTGAGTACAGGATTATAAATACAAAATCAGTTGGGGGTATCACAGGAGTAGGATTGATAATGAATAAGAAAATAGGAATGCGGGTAAACTACTATGAGCAGCACAGCGATCGTATTATCATTGTCAAGATAGATACGAAGCCAACACCGACAACAGTAGTACAGGTTTATATGCCAACTAGCTCTGCCGATGATGAGGAGATCGAAGAAATATATGAGGAGCTAAAGGAAATTATTCAGACAATTAAGGGAGAGGAAAACTTAATTGTTATGGGAGACTGGAATTCGGTAGTAGGACAAGGAAGGGAAGGGAAGATAGTGGGTGAATATGGTCTGGGCAAAAGGAATGAAAGAGGAAGCCGCCTGGTAGAATTTTGCACGGAACATAATTTAGTTATAACAAACACCTGGTTTAAGAATCACAAAAGAAGGTTGTATACGTGGAAGAGACCAGGAGACACCGGGAGATACCAGATAGATTTTATAATGGTAAGACATAGATTTCGGAACCAGGTTTTGAAGTGTAGGACATACCCAGGGGCAGACATAGACTCTGACCATAACTTGTTGGTTATGAACTGTAGGCTGAAACTGAAGAAACTACAGAAAGGTAGGAAAATAAGGAGATGGGACCTAGATAAATTGAAGGAACCTGAAGTTCTTAAGAATTTCAGAGGGAGCTTCAGGCAACAATTGACAGAAACAGGGGAAAATAAAACAGTTGAGGAGGAATGGGTAAAATTGAGAGATGAAATAGTGAAGGCAGCAGAGGACAAAATAGGTAGGAAGGAAAGACCTACAAAGAATCCTTGGATATCACAGGAGATACTAAATTTAATCGATGAAAGGAGAAAATATAAAAATGCAGTAAATGAAACAGGCAAAATGGAGTACAGACGACTAAGAAATGAGATTGACAGGAAGTGCAAAATGGCTAAGCAGGACTGGCTAGAAGGCAAATGCAAGGATGTAGAAGAATGTATAAATAGGGGAAAAATAGATACAGCCTACCGGAAAATAAAAGAAACATTTGGCGATAAGAAAAACAGCTCTATGAATATCAAGGACACTGATGGAAAACCAGTTCTCAGCAAAGAAGGGAAAGCTGAAAGGTGGAAAGAGTATATAGAGGGGCTCTACAAAGGAAACGAACTTCGAGACACTGTTGTAGGAAGGGAAGAGGATGTAGATGATGATGAAATAGGAGATACTATACTGAGAGATGAATTTGACAGAGCACTGAAAGATCTAAGTCGAAACAAGGCCCCTGGAATAGATGATATCCCGTCAGAGCTACTGAAGTCTCTGGGAGAACCAGCCATGACAAAATTGTTTCACATTGTGTGTAAGATGTATGAGACAGGTGAAGTACCCTCAGACTTTAAGAAAAATGTTATAATCCCCATTCCAAAGAAAGCGGGTGCAGACAGGTGTGAAAACTACAGAACTATCAGTTTAATAAGTCATGGTTGCAAAATATTAACACGAATTATATACAGAAGGATGGAAAAGCTGGTAGAAGCCGACCTCGGGGAAGATCAGTTTGGGTTCAGGAGAAATGTAGGAACACGGGAGGCAATACTCACTTTACGCCTTATCCTAGAAGATAGATTAAGAAAAGGCAAACCAACATTTCTAGCTTTTGTAGATTTGGAGAAGGCTTTTGACAATGTTGATTGGAATAAACTCTTTCAAGTTCTGAAGCAAGCAGGAGTAAAATATAGGGAGCGTAAGGTTATTTACAACTTGTACAAAAACCAGACAGCGGTTGTCAGAGTTGAAGGGCATGAAAGGGATGCAGTGGTTGGGAAGGGAGTAAGACAGGGTTGTAGCCTTTCCCCAATGTTGTTCAATTTGTGCATTGAGCAAGCTATAAAGGAAAGCAAGGAGAAATTTGGAGAAGGAATTAAAGTTCAGGGTGAAGAATTAAAAACATTGCGTTTTGCCGACGACATAGTAATTCTGTCAGATACAGCAAAGGACCTGGAAGAGCAATTGAACGGAATGGATAGTGTGCTTAAAGGTGCATATAAGATGAACATTAACAAGAGTAAAACTAGGGTAATGGAGTGCAGTGTAAGAAAATCAGGTGATGCTGAAGGAATTAGATTAGGTAACGAAACAATAAAGGAGGTAGATGAGTTTTGTTACTTGGGCAGTAAAATAACATATGATGGTCGCAGTACAGATGATATAAAATGCAGAATGGCAATGGGTAGAAAGGCGTTTTTGAAAAAGAGAAATTTGTTAACATCGAATATTGATTTAAGCCTAAGGAAGTCCTTTCTGAAGGCATTTGTATGGAGTGTTGCCTTGTATGGGAGTGAAACATGGACGATTAGCAGTGTGGACAGAAAGAGGATTGAGGCTTTTGAAATGTGGTGCTACAGAAGAATGCTGAAGATTAGGTGGGTGGATCGCGTAACTAATGAGGAGGTACTGAACCGAATTGAGGAGAAAAGAAATTTCTGGCATACCTTGACTAAAAGAAGGGATAGATTGGTAGGACACATTCTTAGACATCAAGGAATTGTGAATTTAGCGTTGGAGGGAAGTGTGTGGGGTAAAAATCGCAGAGGGAGACCAAGAGACGCGTATAGTAAGCAGATTCAAGTGGATGTGGGTTGTCGTTCTTATGAGGAGATGAAAAGGCTTGCTCAGGATAGAGTAGGGTGGAGAGCTGCATCAAACCAGTCTCAGGACTGAAGACCACAACAACAACAAGCGGTCTGGAAGTGCAGCCGCTGGTATTTTGACGCCGCAGCGTAGGAGCGGAGGGGCCGTCGCCGCAGCTGCGCCTGTAAACAGGGCCCAGCCTACCTTATGAGAAACAGCGCACCGACTAACCGCCGCGGAGCATCCACGGGCTAGAAACACGGCCGAAGGGTCGGTGACAGGTGCAGCAACCGCGCGGAAGTAGCCGAGCGCCACGTCAGCAACTGTGAGGCTGTCCCCGCCAGAGGCTCGATTCCTCCCATGGGAGTGGTTGTGTGTGTTGGCCGTAGGTTAGTTCAAGTAGTTTGTAAGCCTAGGGATTGATGACCACAGTAGTTTCAACAGTTGAAGCCAAATACTCGCACCTCACATGCTACAAAGAGACCTGTGTTGCTATTTGACAATCTTATTCGGAGGTAAATGATTTCGTTTTAATGTGTAGGGATTTAAAAAAAATTCCTGCATCGAAATCGCAAGTAACCAATTAACCCATTTCTTCCCAGCATTGGGTACGCGCAACACGAAATTTAGCCTTACAAAATTCAGTCAAAAAACTATACAAAACTCACCATGCATGTGTTAAAAGGCTTTAACTTAAAAGGCTTTAACACTTACATGGTGAGCTTTGTACAGTCCATTTCGACTGCATTTTGTAAGGCTAAATTTCGTGTAGCGTGTACGCAACGCTGGGAAGAAATGAGTCAAGCTAATTTAGCGACCGCAACGTAGAGTTTTTAATCTATACACTAGGTGACCGGTGCTAATACTTTGCACCATTAGTGGCCAGACTAATAGTTAGAAAAATGTACAACAATATCGAAGATTTACAAGTTGTAATTTACAAAAAGGAAAGGTTGGGTAGAGCGGCGTGGCCGACTGACTTCACAACTTTTGTTTGTTCTCTCATACCTTTCTCCCAAACCAACCTATGAATGTGTTTAAGGGTTCAAATGAAAGGGCTTGATCCATAGAATGTTGTTAGGCTAATATGAAGTGTATATTTTAATACCGTAATTAGAACCGAAGATATGCTGGATAGAATGACGAAAATTGATTTATGTGAATTCTAACATTTGATGACAAACCAATGGATGAATACCTTTCCATGACCAAAAAAATGATGGAAATCGACCGGATAGCTTGGTCTGGCCAACTGACTTTAATTTTCGTAGTTTCTTTTACTGTAACATATATTATAAGAAAGATAGACGACCCGTGCGATAGGATCCGTGCGAATAATTCATACAGTTAGTGGAATGACAAACATTTGGGAAAAATCGGAAGTGAAATTGATGTTCACGCATAGCTTTCTTTACAATCAATCCGTGTAAGTATTTAAAATCGCAAATGAAAGAGTTTGATCCGCTGTTATTAGGTCAAAAAGAACTGCGTACCTTAATTAAAACCGAAGATATTGTAAAACAAACTTGATGACAAATCTGTGGATCAATACCTTTCGTTTAAAACAAAATGAAGGTTATCGGCTGTGTAGTTTGGTCTGGCCGACTGACTTTAGTTTTCGTAGTTTCTTTTAATATAGAAGATTACCGACAATCTGAATCAGACATCGTCGTCATAACGAGCTGTATTTCCCAGAACAATTGATAAGTGACCAGAAAATGTATAAAGTTCATTTTGAAATGGGCTTACAACCTATATGTAGCTACGTCTGCTTATTTACCTGAATTTTGGTAATCAGGACGTAATTTATTTGACATATAGATTGAATAGTACCTTTCTCTTACAAGTCACTGCTGGTAATAAAAATAATTAATTATTTGTAATCCTAATGGACCAAACTAGGAAGGTCCCTGTCCGCCTTCGCAGTCAAGTGTACAGCGTGGAAGATTGCCATGCAGGGGGCCCCGGTTCAATTCTCGGTCTGGTCGGAGATATTTCTCCACTCGGGGACTGGGTGTTGTGTTGTCCTCATCATCATTCGATCATCATCGATGCGCAAATAGTCCCAGTGGCGTCACGTACAGACTTGCACGAGCCAGACTGAACACGATCCCAGCTGGGGTCTATCGACAAAAAAAGCTATAATAAGTCAAATCACTATCGGTCCTTACTATTGGAACTGACTTACGTTTAGGACAACACACACACCCATGCCGACGAAGGACTCGAACTTCTCTGTGTAACATTCCCTATTTCGTGATAATTGCATATTTAACTTGTCAATCATGAGTGGAGGAGTCAACACCATTTCCTTTCCCATGTCCTTAAACCCATCTTTCGCATAGTTAGCAGTATATTGCACGTTCATTGGTATAGATTTTCTAGACAGGCTAAGACTCATAGTGGAATATTAACTGTTTGCCAATGACTGAAATTAAGAATATATTCTTTTAATATTAAGAAACAAATAAGACGTAACATTCGGCGTCAATATAGAACTTCATAAACATTATCATTTGAGCAAACAATGTGAACAATTTAAAGAGTTCAACTTAATACAACAGAGTAATGGCTATGCCCAAACTTGATTGGTTGGTTGGAGATATAAAGGGACCAAACTACTATGGTCATCAGTCCCTTGTTTCAATCATATAGATGACATAAAAAATCGTTAAAATGGGATATAAAGTGTTAAAATACGGCAAACCGTAGATGGAAGACGTCATAAATAAAAGAATCAGGTAAAAGGGGGAGAAAGAAGAGAGATTTAAAAGAGAATACCAGAGTGGGCTGCGAGGTTACGAAAATAAAAGAACGTCCAGACACTCTAACACATTAAAACCACCTGCCTAAACAAAAATTAAGCAGGTACAGAGCAAGCAGATAAATCATAGTCAATAAACATCAAATGGAATTATATAATCCACTGGTATGAATAAAATTTAAAAGAGCATCGGCCACAGAGGCATTGTGACATTGTGACCTAAATTAAGGTTTAAGGAGTCAGGGAGATTAAAACGCTGCCTTTGAGTGGCGAAGTAAGGGCATTCCATCAAGATATGGGCGACTGTCAAATGCTCACCCACCTGTTACTAGACTTCGACAACAAAATGAGGACGAGACTACTATCTGCTCGGCCGGCCACGCGAGCGCTCACACTCACGGACGCCCCCTGGTGGCTCGTATGGAGGCTGCTGGCGTAGACTGCTGACTGCGACTGCTCAGAGATGTTACTCGCGACAGCAGTGGCTGCGTAATCCACGACATGCTATCCCAGACAGCACGGCCATTTCCACGCGCCTGTTGATAATCCTGGTTGTTGACATAGCTTGGTTAACAAACATAGATCCATTGTATATATAGTAACACTCTTTGCTAAAAAAAAGTAATTAACAGCGAGATAGGAGTGATAAACATTGAAAAAGCCGAAACCAGTAACCAATTATGCTGTTTTAGTGCCATGACGTAGAGTTTTTAATCTATACATATTAAACAGAATGGTGAGGAATGGTGATATAGGCTATTATTTATGCCGCTGCTCGGGTGCGAGGTTATCTTGGTTGTCGCTGACACTATGGCAGTTTCCAGCAGTAGGTAAAAGAGCGCTGTGAGCCTATTGATTTTGAGTCGGTCTTCTTTTGAGGAAAGACAGAGGCTGAAAGTAAATTGTGTTCTTCGCGAGGAATTCAGAGACATCTGAAGTAAACGAAGACTCTGTCCTGTTCTAGGTAAGGCTGTGAAATCTGTTCCTGCAGAGGAAGTCAGAGGGTCGAAGCAGTTTCTCTTTTTCATTCGTTTATCGATTATTATCCTTCACCAAAACCCAATATCTGAATATTACAAAGAGAATAAGCTACTTTCGTTTACAGTGTTGATACGCTGGAACATTGTTAGTTCCCAACCACTACAACTTATTTTCCTGAGTTGCGTAGTTTACAGTATTGATTCATCGTAAATTGTTATTTCAAACCACTTGTGCCAGGTTGTTATAGTCTAGAGTGTTTATGCATTTCAGTTATGTCAACTTGCCATTCTAGGTTACACTTCATTCTAGGCTATATAAACACAGTATAACTAACTACGCACTACAGTGTCACAAGTTTGCCAGTTGTGAGAGTATTCAGGTCGGCTCACCGAGCTAAGCCGAGTGAGTGGGCCCTAGGCCCTAGGCGGCCCATGATGGTAGTCACCACAGTCCACCTTCCTTCTTTAATTCCTCCTCTTATTCTAGTTGCAACTACTCTCTACACTACGGATCCAGCAGTCAGATTATTACGCCGCGGCAGCATGGCCGAGCGCATTGAGGCGCTATGCTCCGATGCGCGAAGCCATTCGCCGTCGGGGGTTCGAATCCGCCCCCCCCACCCTCGGGCGTGGATGTTTGTGCTGACTTTAGTATAAGCTAGTTCATAAGTAGTTTGTTAGTTTAGGGACTGATGACCCCGCAGTTGAGTCCCATAAGCTTTACAAACATTTGAACATTTTCAGATTATTACAGCCAATAACGGTGACTAGTCTGTCCTTGTCGGCATGGTTCGTAATGGCAGACACAGTCGTGTTTTGGTATCACATCATGGTACTACCAGCGTTCCATGGTCTGGAAGAGCGACAAAACTGACTCATCCGGTACAGGGAATTAAAGAAGAAATTCTCTGAAGAGGTGCGAGCTACCTGGCTTCACAGCGGAAAGCCTATATGCAAACTCAGCTAGCCACGGACCCTGTGGCGTCCCCTACAAGATAATCCCAATCGTACTGTCCACAGTCAGGATTCTGATCTTCTTGGCAACCTCGTCCTCAGAGAAGAGGTGGACCGAGATGTAGTTCTCATATTCCAGGAAATCCCTTTTCCGAATTCCTCTTTGAATCTCAGTGTCAAAACGTTTTGGTGAAGGTCTTCATCTAACTCATAGAAAACACTGAAGGTTCTGTAGTGCGTCTGTAGTCATGGAAAGTGAAACAGTCATAGGTTATGTGTTCAGGTGTATCATTTACAGCCACACGCTGGTATTGTCTGTTTCTCGAATCGAGAAAGATATGCCAGGTAAATGCTCATATGCTGTGAGGAAGTGCAGCAGACCTCTCTTGGGTTTGAAGAATTTTAAGGTTAACCTTTCTGCAATATCTAAGAGAAAGAGATGGGTCATCTGTCCGGTTTCCTCAAGTGTCCACGCATGCTGCTAGAATTCCAGTCACCTTCTATTGCTGATTTACTTTCGGCTCCTATTCCCGAGATTCACTCCACCCTGTCTTGCCTGTATTTCTTCTTCCATATCCAGGCTGCTTACTCTCTGATCTTGATGTCAAGAGGACACTCCCCGAAGTCGTTCTTTAGGCACCAACAGACTGGAGCAAAACGCTCTGCTGCACTCGTCTCACAGCCAAAGCAGGCATCACAGGCATCTGTGGGCACAGACTGGTGGTCCGCAACACACTGTAGACGCCAGTATAGTATGATACAGCTTGATGAGATCGGGCGGTAGGTGAAGTCTCCAGTGCCTGATCTACCCCCAAGCTATGCAACATGAAGAGAAATCTTTCAGCTATAACGTCTATGTGTGCTGCATAACTCCAATTCTCATAAATTGTTATCTATAGGTACGGTAGTCTTTCACCTAATAATGAGTAGCCCAAGAATGCGCAACGTGGGATTTCTAATTAGTTGTCATTTGAATAATAGATAATAAGACACCAGACTGACAATACATTCATTGCGGTCTCAATCGCCTCCAACACTTTATCACAGTTCTTTAAGTTTGCCAAGAATGGCTCCATGTTGAAGTCGCAAAAGGGGCTCCAGGACAGAGCCATGTGGGTAGTCTTTCTGCTGACCCTTCCGCTGAAGGATGACAACCAGACCTCCCGGTCTTCACAGTAGTTCCAAGGTAACCATATAGCAGCCCTGAACATTCCCGTAGGTAGGAAAAGAGTGACTGTCACCACAGGTTCTCAAAGGTGTTACTCATGTCCGCCATGATGCCGACCACGTACTTGTACAGAGCTGATGCACAGAATTCGGCTGTCAGGGCGATTTAATTGGGCCCAGAAAGCCCCTGCCTGAAGCAAAAATGTTGTCGCTCGCCCTACACAAGATTCTGTGTACATCCAGTTTGTTAGCCAGCAGTATCTCAACCAACTTGCCCAGCACATTAAGCAGGCAGATCGGGCTATAGGAATTCACCAGGATTCGGTCCTTATCCGCTCCTTTCTTGATAATGACAATGTTACCTTTTTTTCGGAATTTTGGGAACTGGCCAGTTCTAACACTGAACAGGTAAGTCACTTGAGGTACAAACTGGAGGGTGAGAAATTACGCTACTTCAGCGTGATCCCACTGGGTCTTGGGGATTTGCCCGTCTTCAGGGTTCTGAACTTCCTGGCAACCTCGTCCTCATAGAAGAGATGGACCAGGTTGTTGTTGTCTTAGTCCAGAAAGTCCTCTTTCCGTATCCCTCTTTGAATCTCAGTGTCAGATGGCTCCATTGTAAGGGAGGGGGCTCCACCGCAAGACCTTGCAGTTTCCTGCCAGGAGTCTTGTCATCCTTTCTCTGTACCTGACTGTGGGCAGGACCATTGGGGTTCTAATCTTTTCACAGACTATCAAGTAGGGGACGCCACAGGGTCCTGGCTAGCTGAGTTCGCATATAGGCTTTCCAGCTGTGAAGACTGGTAGCTCGGACCTCTTGATACCCTGTATCGCGTGAGCCAGAGATGTCCCTCTTCCAGACAATGGAGCGCTGTTCGTACCATCTCGCCCGTCAAACAGACTGCGGCAGTTATTATAATTAGCCCGACCTTGGTTAAGGAAAGACCGCTATAGCTCACCTCCTAGTCGGTACTGCGGCCGTTATCGCGTGCACCAGAGCGCCACCAGTTGTTCAGCCGCGTACTCGACATCCATTTCCTCCGGAAATGCAGGATGTCACATTCCCTAGCAACGCGTTCCCAATCTATTTTATTATAGTTTAATTACAGCTCCCACCTACGTGTCAATCACAATCATGCGAGGTGATTAGAAAAGAGATCAAATTATGATTGCTAGTTGTCTCGCGGTCATGCACTCTCCAGCCCACGATCGCACCCTCAGCGCGAAGGCAGTGAACCTGCTTCCCTGGACGGCAGTGGTTTGGATACCAGACGTCGCGTCGGGGTGAGTTCGCGGAATGATGACTGTTGTCGCAGCGGCTTAAATTCCCATTTACCGGCAGCCACACGTCAGCGCGCACGTCCGCTTGTTTATCCGGGAATTTAAGGCTGTGTGACTCCGCCTTTATTGTGGAAAGATCTACACGAGTGAAGAGCTCCAGCGGCGCGAATCCAATCGGCGGCATTGTGCGCGGCGACGGGTGGCGCTGCGATAATTCAGGGCCGCTCCCCTCGCGCGCTCAAAGGGTTCCGGACCGGCCCAGCTGCCGTTCGCCCCAGATCCGGACCATTAACTGCAGCCGACAACAGGCCGGGCGCCGCGCGGAGCGCTCCCCGCCAATTACTGCGCGGCTGTAGCTGCGGTCTCCGGGGAAGAACCGATCGTCATCCTGTTGTTCCATTGCGACAATTCATTTCACACATTGCACTGTGACAGGCAAATAAAGTACACGTAAGGAGGGCTCCTACACAGACCTGTAACGCGTATGGCAGACGGGTTGGTCGAGTACAAGCGGAACCTGCTAGGCTGTGTAGCAGTGCTTTTCAACCTTTTCAAATATGCGACTCCATTCCAAATAAAAATATTCTGGCGACCCCCTTCCAAAGAAAAATATTCTGACGTTCCTCCTCCCAATAAACCGCAACAAAACTATCTTGTATCAAATGAAATAATTTTATCTTTTTTCTTTTGCTTCAGTTTTCATTAAATTGTTCGACGAAATTTTTTTGAATATTTTTGGGAATGGAATACGTAATCCTATTTATACACGATTTAAGGCAGAAAAATATTTGCCCTAACGAGTGTTTCGCATTTCAAGCGAGACTCAGAAGCGAATTATAAACATTAAGAAATGTCCCACTGTATAGACAGTTTGTAAAGACGTAGGACTTTTTCCAATTTTTTCAGAATTACTTGTCGTATTATGTTATTTTACCTATCCTGAAAACACTTTTCAGACTTTCCGCTGATTCATCATTGACGTAGAATATTACAGAAAAATATATACTCAATTTATAATGAATATTACACAAAGTACTCCGTAATTTTAACATTAAATAATTTTCCCTTAGGCAAACGTTTTTCGATTACTGCACCCTGGTCATTTTGTGGCGCAACTACTTCCTCCTCTGACGGCGACCCCCAGAGTAAGACTTAGAGACCCACAGGTTAAAAAACAATGCTGTATATAAACTATAGTACTAAAAACCATTAGGGGATCACATATATAATACACAATATACATATGGTGATGTATTTTAGTTACTTATTGGTTACAATTCTAATTTGTGTGTGATACAGTACTATATTTTACTGTCTCAACACTTTACTTAAAGTTTACATGGCTTTTACTTAGAGCGAGGCACCATGGGGCTATCATAATAGTGAAAACATCATTCTCGTTGCCCTCCAATATGGTGTGTGATCGCAACGGACGGCCAGTACAAAATATTCAAATATTTGTTAAGCTTATGGGACTCAACTACGGGGTCATCAGTCCCTAAACTTACAAACTATTTACGAACTACCTTATACTAAGGACGGCACAAATATCCATGCCCGAGGGGGGACTCGAACCCCCGACGGTAGTGGCCGTGCAGACCGTGACTCAAGCGCCTCAGTCCCCGCGGCCATCGCGGCCGGCGGGCCAGTACACTTCATACCTGCTTCGCGTGGATATTATGAGACTATCAATCAGCTTTTGAAGGATAATTGGTCATTCTTCCATGAGTGAAATATCAACCTCTACAACCGTTGTGGGATGTGCTGATCTGGCTGCAATGCATATGCCAAGTGTACCCCAGACATTATCAATCGGAATGAAGTCCGGTGAACAAGCTGGCCGCTCCATTTGTTCAATTCCCTCGGCTTCAACCATGTTGTCCACCAGTGCCGCTCTGTCGGGACAAGCGTTGTCGTCCACTAGCATGGGGCACAATAAAAAGTCCATGATTCTCGTCACTATTCCTCTGAGTAGTCAAAACGTCACTCTGAGCGATACAAAAGAGCGTACGTCCGCCAATACTTAATTGTTCAAAACCCTGTAAAGTTATGACACCTAACAGCATTGGTCATTGATCCCTAAGCTTACAAACTACTTAAACTAATTCATCTTTAGGCCAAAACACACACTATTGCCCGAGAGAGGAATCGAACCTCCGACGCCGAACGAACGCGCGCATCGCAGCAAGGCGCCTAGACGCTCACGGCTATTTCTCCGCGGCCCTCCAATACTGACTCCAACTCACACCATTCGTCCACCACCATGGTATGGTGATGTTTCCTGCACACAAGCGGAATTGTTCCGAGTTCCAAGTTCTCTCCGGGTGAGGGAATGACTCTTGTCCGGCTGAACTAAAAATCTTGACTCATGTGTGAACAGAACCCGGCGCCATTCGTTATCACTCCACTCCTGATGTTCCTCCGACCAGTATCTGCGGGATAAAGGGTGTTATGGGTTTAATGGGACACACACCAAAGGTCTGCGCGCGTAGAGACCAAATTCCCAAAATCGATTTCGGACTGTTTGTGTTGATAATGCGCGTCCTGTTGCTGCCTACAGTGTTGCAGCTGCATTTAGCCTCCTGTCTCGACGGGCTGTTAACCGGAGATAACGGTCATCTCTTGATGAGGTTCCCAATGGACGACCTGAGCCTTGCCTTCTTTTAACGGTTTATGTTGTGAACAATCGCGTCCAGGTTGGAAATTTCACTTTGGGCACTCCAATAGCTGCAGCACCTCGCTCTTTGTCTGTTGCATTCCAACCTTCTTATGATTCTCCATGCCACAGCTTCGAGTATGTCACGTTGTTGTTGAGATGAACTACCTGCTCACTACACTATCTGAATCCAAGTTCTTGTGTGATTCGTTTGGTAAACAAGTCAACACGAACCCCCACTGCCAGGAACTTTCCGTTATTACCATTATCTCAGTTGCCGTTATGTTCACGCCTTAGAACAGACAGAAAGACGTTGAACAGTTTTACTTCATTCTGCCGATGACAATACGACCTAGGTATCTCAAATGATCTATTTGTTTTTACCAGTGTAACAGTTTATACGTTGGCTCACATGGCGACATTTGGTTTCTTCAATCATATTCTTCTTGCATGGAGGCCGTGTCAACGTAAAGCAATGCAACATTTCTGTCATAAGGCGAAGCTCGTGACCGAATGCTGGAAAGTAATAGGATAATAGGATAGGAGTGGAAGTGCTTCATTAGAGAAATTTTACACTGATTCTTAAGTTGGAACAAACGGCTTGTACGCTATTCCTGTGGTTTTGTTTCTTCGACAGGGACGGTTTCTGAAGGAAGGAGGATTTCTTCAGTACTGGTGAGGACTGTTATCCTGATTCTCTCAAATGGGTAGTGGCCAGAGCTTCATAAGGCCCAGTGATGTCTCCATTAAGGCTGGTTTTGCCAATAACCAATAGAAGAATCATCGCACGAACTCATAGAAGAACCGCTAGTTGGAGTAACGGTAATGACCATGTTCTACTACTGTTTCTGACTGGGAATTGGTAAGTATTAAAGAAATTCGTGGAGCAGTCTGAAGCTAGTGAAATCAGGTAGTCGGCCAGAAACCCTCATTGCATGAACTCTGGACAGAGATGATGTACCGTCAGTGTATTTCAAAGTAAAGCTCGGGAGCTGGTAATGCTTCGTGACGTATCGAGTTATTTGTTACCTTAGGATGTCCCAAAAGTGCTTTTTTCGTGTGTTTGGCGTCTAGTTTAGATTGCGCTATAGTAGTTATCAAATTGAGTGTGTCAGTTCTACGACGTCGTTTAGTTAATTCACTCAAGTATGAAGCTATACAGTCGTATATCAGAAAAGAAATGGACTTGTCGAGGCTTAATATTGATTACATTTCTTTCGGGGGAAATTTGATAGTGTAGTGATTTTGCCACTCTTTCGCTGTGAGATCGAAATACATTCCTATATGTGAGGATTACGATTGTGGTTGCTAGATGGGTTATGTAGTACGAACTGCTGGTGTTTATATTCTAGTGAAATGGCCGGATCTCGGAAACTTTTTAAGAATGGTTAGTTCGTTACATTGAATTTTGCCGAATACAAGGGTTGGAACTTAAATAGTGGCAGCTATTTATTAACAACCGATACAAAAGCGTTACATGTTTGCACCTGTTACTGTCCTTCAAAGTAGTCACTAGCGTTGTGTATAACCCGTTACCAGCGATGTGGAAGACGTAGTATACCATTAGGAGAGTCTGTTCTGTTGATGGTGCCTGTCGAATTTCTGGAAAAGTTCTGAACCGAATGCCACGAAGTGGTTCCTTCATCTTCGGAATCAAATCAAAGTGACAAGAACTTAAGTCCGTGGAGTATGGTAGATAGTACAGTACTTCCCAATCCCATCCTCCGAACAGAGCATCCACAGCTTGCGCTGTATGCGCCCGAGTATTGTCGTGGAAAATGATGGGGGAGTTGCGCAAAAAGTGTTGCCGCTTCTTTCACAAAGCTGGTCGCATGTGATGCTCCAAAATCGAGCATTAATACTGGGCATTGACGGTCTGCTGTGGAGAAACCTAATGGGTTAGGATAACACCATCACGTTAGACAGTTCGCTCTCAAGGAACTGTTTCCCTCAATTGTGAGTACGACGGTGACGTGAGACGGGCGAGTCCATTTGCTCGGAGGTAAGGTAGGTACGTCAACAACGTGTGCTGTCAGCGACAATAGTAGATTCCATTGCATAGTGTATCCAGAGCAGTGTTGCCACTATTTAAATTCCAACCCTCGTATTTCACGGGTCTGAACGTCACAAATAGTTTTGAAAACTTTTTATTAGCATTACAGCACGTTAGCAGCTAGTAAGACTTTATCGGCTACCGGCAGAGTTTGGTTTTGCTCTCAAACAGTAACCGCTGCCGCTGTACGTTCAGGCATTGCACCGACATGATAGGTCATGTTACTGATTTTCACACTCCTTACGAATATGAAGAAATAATCATAAATATAATTCATTTTATATCATACTTCGTACGAAGGCTTCTTATTAAAAAAACACGTTGTTAAAGTATCGACACAATATTTAGTATACTTTCAGAGGTACGGTACAGAAATGTACATAAAACTCATGATGACCTTCCTGTAATACAAAGACAGAGCTAGGAATGTTAAAGTGTAGATGTTGAAAGTCACCTGAAAGCAGAAACGAAATCTAAATTTTGCAAAATTGCTTATATATTCTTTTTGAAGTATGTATAGATGACATTATTCATTTCTTTTCGAAATTGCGATATAAATATGTTTCATTGTGTTAATTGGTTAGAAAGAGAGAGAGGATGCATAGCGCACATACCTAAAGTATGAGTATTATTTTATGTAAAATGCATGTGAAAGCGTGTGTGAGAAAATTGTTGTGTAAACGGGAGTTGTGTGACACGTGTCTCGTGTGATTTATTTTGTACATAAGGCAGCCAGCATGATTATTAACCGCAAAATTAATTACTGTTTTAGTTTTATTAATGTTTCAGACTCTTTACTTTTCACTTAAATTTTAAATCTTAAATATTTATTATTTTTATTGTATTAAATAAATTAATTTCACTATTTAATCAATGGAGCTGGGAATGCTCGTGGATGTTCTAAGGGAGAAGCCCTTCTGATTGGTTGCTTGTGTCAACACCCAGTCGGATGAATGCAGCCCCGAGCTGGGAAAGTAAGCTTTGTGTACTGTGCATAGTGTTGAGGAGTCGCTTCGTAGCCGTGATTGAGAACAGACCACGTTTGGTTGCGCTACTCGATTTTATATAATTACTATTTTTTTAACAAAACTTTTATTGGTTCTATCGTGAAAGAGAAACGACAATATTTATAAATTGTGTGTTAGTGTTTAGACATGGAGGTTAGTACTAGTTGCTATTATATCGGGTCATACACAAACTCCGCGTGGCTGGTTCAGGCAGTCCAGAACATTTCGGCAACCTACTTTTATTAGAAGATTTGCACTGTACGACATGATCCATGAACGCGTAAATGGCAGTGGGTGTGTGACTGTCAGTTACGTAAAACTCGAGCGGGTTTCTAAGCGGCTATTTCCGGATGTTTTGCGAGTGAAATGGTGCAAACCGGTATAACCGAGAGCTTGTAAGAACATATTTAGCTGAAGTGAATACGGTATTGGTTGCAATTTATTTTGTTCCGGAAAAATAAAAAAAAGTGCTTGAATGTAACTAGAAACTTGCATACTATAGGCTATATTTCATGGCCTTAAAATAACTCTGTGTCGAATAAGAAGTTTGCGGCCTCTGATGTTGCTACACGTCGATGGCAGAACTGTGCACTTAAGAACTTCCTGAAGACTCTCGAGGTAGATGAAAACACTATCAATGCGCCAGAATCAATCTGGGGCTGAGTTGAAGAGTAAGGTGTAGATGGAAAAGGGCCATTGTGCCGCAGGGTCAAAGCATGTCTAGCATGTGATTTGATAGTATAGCAGTCGAGAGATACGAAACGCCTTCGATTAAAAATGCGGACCATAGGTTGCTAAGATTGCATCACTTCTGGTCGCGATCGCAGGTAGGTATACGTTACATGGAGGGCAAGATTGTATCAAATCAACAATATTGGTAAATGGCATGAGACCACTACTGGACGTAGAACCAGTCGTGGTGTCCGGTGGGTGGTGAGGTTTGCTCTTGTGTCACGAGATTTCTGTTCAGGGGGCAGTCTTGCTACTATTGAAGGCCCTATCATCCAGATGCAGCACGACTTCCACGTCATAGCTTTATAACAAAAAGAATTTGGAAGGTTGTAATGTTGCGTCTAGTTCAGTCAACATTAGTCATCTTTAGGCCAAATGAACATATCCTGAAGACCGACAAAAAAAATTATATCGGTATGGATTTCAACAGTATAATTTTTCTGGCAGCCCTTCATTATTCTTTGATTAGGCCCACACAATGCTCATTCCTTGCCGCCAGCCTCGGATGACCAGCAGCCGAGAGCAGAAACTACGCGAGTAAAAGAATATACAACTCATCTAAGCCTGTTCGCTGATAACAACTTGCAAACCTTCTCTGTACGTAGCTCTGGACTGTGGGTAGGGCTTTGTTGTGTACGTCTGCCTATACGTACCGATATCTGTCTGTGACCTATAATGCGACGCGAGAGTAAATATATGGGTACGATTAGAGCTACAGAAACTGTGTCTTTTCTTTTATTACTATAAGTTATTCGTAACCGATTTAGTGGTGGTGGTGGCCATTTGTTCATGCAACGGAATAATATAGTACGCCTTATCTGTATTGTATATTCACTGAAAGTATGACCCAGTGTCTGGGCTGTTCGGTGTGTTCACGTATTATTATTATTATTATTATTATTATTATTATTCGCATGCAGTATATTTATTATGTGTGTTGCATGCCTTTCCACAAAAGAAAGCGAAATCCACTAAATATTCTCTAGGTTTCTAACTCCTTCTACTGCTGTGGTATATCATAAAATCGTCACACGTATCCTTATAGCAACATGGTACGCTTTCCTCTCTTACGTCTCTGATACACTGTTTCAGCACACCACAGTCACAGCTGGAAGAGTCAAGAGATATACGATTTGAATGCTGCAGAATAGTCCAATTCGTACGTCGCTGACAGGAAACAAGGGTATCAATAGGAAAGAAACATATATTGATCCATCAGGGCTTCATTTAGCTGGAAACAAATAACATGTTGGGTCATGTAAGGTTCCATCTTAGGGTCCATGCTTTATCTTGTATATATCAATTACCTTTCATCAGCAACATTATCGGATGACAAGTTTGTTTTGTTTCCAGATGAAACAAACATTGCAATAAACAATAAATCTAGTATAATAAATTTGTAGTGCTGCCGCAATTTTTTTTTATTACAGGTTGCACTTTCAGTACAGTATGACTTCAGTGATGCGTTTAGGACTTGCCTATAATCAGATTTTTATCTGTTTTGTGACGACAGCCACACGTATGGATTTTGAAAAAGTGACAATGTTGTTTGTTATACACATATAAGCAGACTAGGTAGTTCAAAGAACCAACCCAAAGGCAAAAGGCTCGTGTCGTTATTGATAACATATCTATATCTTTAGCCTGATATCTAAATACTTGTTACTGTTTCCGATTGTAGGAACCTGTCGCCTTATATACGTTTATGGCTAAGCCATTCATGTGCCAAAAGTCAATACGCCTTATATTCGTACTTCGATTTTACTTGAACGATGAATTCTATTTTAATATTGGGTCATTCCAAGGGCTCCCAGCTCTACCATCTTGATGAAATTTCTACAGCACGGACCTGAGGGCCCGACATGAGCGGATGAAAATTTTCACGCTCACCTGTAACTTGGTTCACGTACTAGCGCCATTTTTGTGAAGACCACTTTTACCGACACTGAAAAGTTGCGAAGAAATCTTCAAGTTGAAAGACGACCGTCAGTCGTCTTCCATATATATATTTTTTTTATAAAATTGTAATTTATTTGATGTCGCTAGATTAGTATTTTGTTAAGAGTAGAAACCCACTCCTTTCAAGGCATGAGGAATAGAATTTTAATTTCATGTTTTAAAATATTAGTTGCTGAAATGTTAGTTAATGTTGCTAGGATTTTGTTATTTTAATAATTTATTATTGTGGTTATGAATGTGGCAAAAAGTACGGCTTCTCCTCTACGCCACTGTCCCTGTGAGAATGTGTACTTGTTTTACTTTTAAGTGGATGTGCGAGGATCTAATGGCTGTCTGAATGTGGGTGGTAATAGCTTGCTTTGCATGGTTCTCTCTGGCTCACAGTCGATAGTTAGACGTTACCAACCCCTGCTACTGATGCGACCAAAGACACCCTTTGGTTACAAGCCAGTCTACGAGCCTTCTCCAGGGCGCGTCTCGCGATCTTCTCTACCCACCACCGCTGTTTTCTCAGTTTTCCCGGTTTCTGATTGCTTTTCCGCTCGGTCTTAACTTTGTGCTGGGATCGTGGAGAGGTAAGTTTGGCTCTGCTCTTGTGTCTGCGTAGATGGTAGTGATTCGTTGTCTAGCATGTTTAACTTAGACTCTCGAACTTAGATTCATTTTTTGGAATATTGCTTCCGATCGTGCGCGGATATGTATTATAGTTTCTCAATCCAGTGACTTCCAACAGATAAATGCGGTGTATATGTTACTAGTAGCAGTTTGATAACGGTCTGGTATATTCAAACATTTTGTGATTATGTGGCGGTGTACGAACTCTGTGTAAATTGCTTCTAGCTTTGTCGGGCCCGATTTCTAACAGACGCTATGTTCATTTTTGTACAGTGCATGTAAAATTTTTCTTATCGTTTCCCTTCCATGAGTGATATATGTTCCACGTGATTAATTCTTAGAACAAAGCCTTCAGCTTTCACTATTATTTGTTCCATGCCCATCAGGCAAGTAACTATGCGTGTATCCTTCTGATTTCCACTAACATTTCGCGATCTTCTCTCCCCGCCTATTTTCATTTTGCTGTTTCTTCTCCGAACTTGTAGTATGCACTTAGTCTCTATCAGTAATTCTCTCCGAGCCTTGTACAACCTCCTTCAATAGCTTGCTTATGAAATTCTAAACATTTCTATGGATTGCATGCCGGAGTTTTTATTTTTATTTTTCTGACTTTGTAATTATTTCACTTTTCCGGGTTCTGAGACTGGACTATTTTCGTCTCTGAGAACGCTCCCATTCGCATGTTGCTGCATTTCAGTAGCTTCCTTATGAATTTCTAACAGTTCTATGGGTTGCATGCCATAGTTAATTTTCTTTATTT
Organism: Locusta migratoria; assembly: GCA_026315105.1. Classification (NCBI taxonomy): domain Eukaryota; kingdom Metazoa; phylum Arthropoda; class Insecta; order Orthoptera; family Acrididae; genus Locusta; species Locusta migratoria. The sequence continues at coordinate 769,986,110 of CM048744.1, forward strand.
TTCGGAAATTGAATTTATACATTTTTATCGGTTGTCGGAACCACGTGGGTCCAAACTCCGACTTCAGGGGTTTGCAGCTAGTTACCATAATTCACGCCACTTCTCATAAAACCAGTGCCTAGATAGTTTACTCTCAGATTGCAAATTAAGAGTCCGCCGTGATTTTGGATAATGAATCCGATTTTTAACGGCTTCGTCTTCAGTGGAGTGCGGTCATATAACGTAGCCGTGTGTCGCTGTTAGCGTGTTTGCTCGCGGTCTACTCTAGATGCAACTTTGCAATACTCAAGCACCATCTCAAATCAGGCACGACAGACCAGAGCCATCTTAGCAGTTTTATTGTATATTGTGTTGTGTGGTACCTCCGGGTTTGCTGAATTTCGCCTACGATAGTTCCGCCTGCTTCTGCGTCGTTTCAGCACGCTGATTTTGGTGAGTTTCGTTGTTGCATTGCGTTTGTATGAGCGAGTGAGTGTTGTTTGTAAATCTTTCCCCCAGTAGCTTTAAGTTCTGTGTAATTTATGTTAATTTCAATGCTGGGCATCGTCAGTATTACTTCATGTAAATGGGATGCTTTTTATTGTAGTAACAAAATTGGTTCCCCATTTTGCTTGTGTTCGACCTGAATAAACAAGTTAAGTATAATTTTGACTTGCCTATAAATTGTAGTTTTCGAGCACCTTCCCCTTTTATTTAACATTGTTTTTCACCAGTGCTGAGAACAAGCTCAGATGCAATTTTCTATGTTCAAGTTCCGTTGCGCCATAAATGCTTTTATATCTACATGTGGCGTCTGTTCCGAAAGAATAGACGTCACTTCTGATCCTGCAGCTGTTATTATTTAATATTCATAGAATATATGACATCAACTGCGATTGGGCAAAGCTGAAAATGTGTACCCAGCCGGGATTCGAACCCGGGTCTCCTGCTTTCTAGGCAGTTGCGCTGACCCCTACACCACTGGGGACACAGTGATCAACGCACCTGCAAGGTGACGGGAGGCGTGCATGGGTAGTCCTTGCAGGTGCGGTGATCACTGTGTCCCCAGTGGTGTAGGGGTCAGCGCAACTGCCTAGAAAGCAGGAGACCCGGGTTCGAATCCCGGCTGGGTACACATTTTCAGCTTTGCCCAATCGCAGTTGATGTCATATATTCTATGAATATTAAATAATAACAGCTGCAGGATCAGAAGTGTCGTCTATTCTTTCGGAACAGACGCCACATGTATATATATAATATGCCGGTGACGGGCAATGATCCTATCGTTAGTGGGGAGGGGTGGGCAAGTTTGAAGCCCTTACCCTTACGGGAATTAGTTAAACTACGAGTTTGAGTACTATGGGCAGGGCGAAGCGGGGAATTTGTATCTGACGGGAGGCGTGCATGGGTAGTCCTTGCAGGTGCGGTGATCACTGTGTCCCCAGTGGTGTAGGGGTCAGAGCAACTGCCTAGAAAGCAGGAGATCCGGGTTTGAATCCCGGCTGGGTACACATTTTCAGCTTTGCCCAATCGCAGTTGATGTCATATATTCCATGAATATTATAAATGCTTTTCTTTAGCCACCTTTATGAAATAACTTTAATTGTGGTGGTTTGTTTATTAATACCTGCGTATAATTTCGTGTGAGCTGCTACGTATATTGGCCACTGTATTGTTAACTTCCTGTTATTAGAGTAATTTGAACCAAGTTAGTTCTCAGTGTGGGCCAGGGAACAAGGTTTTCCAGCAGGGAGTAGACGGTTAGTTCACACGGACCTTTTTGCTAATTTCACTGCTAAAATTAAGCTTTTTTATAACAGTAAACTGTTATATCGGTACCTCCTCCCAGAATTAAGCTTTTATTTCGTAGATTGGCCTACTTTATAAAGTTTAACATTCTACTGTTACTAATGTGAAAGAGCAAGACCCTTGGTTCTTGGCATAGTGATACAACTTTTTGTGATCTACACACAAATGATGCAGATAGAGTTCAGAAAGCAATGCATTTGTCATAATCTTTGTTCAAAGTGGGCAACAAATAATGTAGCGAGAAATTTGCTCCATAGTTTAACGAGGTATAAATAGTGGAGAAACTGCTCTACAGACCTGGTCTTTCGACAAAAAATTGTCTGTCTGGGTGTTTACTATATCACCAATTTTGACCTGGCTTGTGTGTTTAATTACTGTGTTACGATCCTGTGAATATGCCAAAAACCAAGAATGTGTCAAAATATACCCGTGTTCAAAGTCATGTACCTCAAAATAGACACCTACCACATTATTTTCATTGACAGAATTCAACAGAGTACATTTCATCCTATTGAAAAAAGTATTTTCATGTTGGTGTCTCTTTGGGTCATGTGAAAATATTGCACCTAAACTATTGAACCTTTTGTAATTAGAGAAAAATCTTGCGTTGCTTCGTGGTGGCTATGCCAATACCAGACTTAATGCTTCGTAGCCCCATCGCCTAGGTTATATGCTCGAGAGCCATGCAAGGTCATCTACGTGTGAGTTCCTTACTGGAGGTTTCCAAGCCTGAATATAGGAGTCCAGCAGGTCCCCAAGCCGGAATGTGAGTATATAGCAGGTTCCAAGACTGAATGTGGGTATTCTACAGGTTCCCAAGCATTGTTTGGATCTATTTGTGGTTCCCAAGCCATAATACAGAACTCTTTAGTTGGTAGATGCTTTAAATTTGTTGTTGATGTCCAAAACTATTGCTTCTGGCAAACTGCATTGCCGCCCAATCATTGCAGCAGCTGGAATGTCGTGGCTGCAATTATCTGTCGTTCTGGGATCCAGCATATGTCTCTCCTAGAAGGCCATTAAAATGGTTGTGCAACTCCAAGAGGAGGCATGAAATTAAACAAGGCATATTTTTCTTCACATGAAACTTCACAGATATTTCCTATCCACCGTTTTCCATCATAAACGCAAGCGACATACTGGTCAGGTTGTAGTTCAGTAATGGCTACATGTTTAGTAGCAACTTTAGAATATCGGTTAACATCTAATATATAAAGCACGGTGTCCGTATATTTGTACGTGTTGCATACAAATCCACAGTTTTATTCCAATCTTTATGAAATTTTGTACACGTAAGCTTCAATCCATGAGAACGGTCGCCGTAAGTGTAAGAATCACGTACGATATGTAGTTCACGAGATATGACGTCATAAACAATGAGATGCGCGAAAAACTGCTGCATTTTGCAACAATGCTGCCCTTTTCTCCTAAACCATTGGACCGATTTCAACCAAATATGCTACACACATTCCTTACCGTGAGGTAATAATTGCTGCATGGTTAAGAATCACATACGGCACATGGTTCAGAAGATATTGCGTCATTACAATAGCAATCGCAAAAAATGCCATATAATGCGGCGAGAATTTCGAAATACACTGTATGAGAATGACAGTACTTAGCGACTTGCAACAAATTTTAAACATAATTTCAAACCTTTATTCAACTTTTTCTCGCTGGCAAGCATAGTAAAATGATGAAAGGAAAAAAGTTTCTCGCTTACTACTTTTCCGTTGTTCATGGAGTAAAACTACGGTTCTCGGCATGACGTTACAATTTATAATTTGAACACTACAAATTGTAGCGACAGGAAATTTTACAGACAGTATACTCACATATAGTTGAATGTAGCTTCTAAATTGTATCACAGTACGACACGTAGTTAATGAAATATGAGCGCATAAACAGTAACGTTCACGGAAAACTTCCCCATCACGCCACAAGTTTTAATCTGTTACTTCTTTACTCCTAATTGTATTCCCAAGAGATTTTACAGACATACAGCCCTCATGCAAATGATTATATACATGATAAATGACAGGAATAAATAAATAAATACCCGGGCAACGCCGGGTTTTCAGCTAGTCTAATATATAAAGCAGTATGTCCGTATATTTGTACGTGTTACATACAAGTCTACAGTTTTGTTCCAATCTTTATGAAATTTTGCACACGTAAGCTTCAATCCATGAGAACGGTCGCTGTAAGTGTAAGAATCACGTACGATACTCAGTTCACGCTGTATGACGTCATAAACAATGAGATGCGCAGAAAACTGCTGCACTTAGCCAAGATTCTGCTCGTTTTCTCCTAAACCACTGGACCTATTTCAATCAAATTTGGTACACACATTCCTTACCGTGAGGTAAGAAACATATACGACACATGATTCAGAAGATATGACCCCAGAAACAATAGGATTTTCAAGAAACTGCCACATAATGCAGCGAGACTTTATAAATACGCTATACGAGAATCAGAGTACTTAGTGACTTGCAACAAACTTTATACATAATTTAAAACTTTTATTCTACCCCCATGAATCACAGACATTGCCGAGGTGGGGTGGCTTGCGTGCCTCAACGATGCAGATAGCCGTGCCGTAGGTGCAACCACAGCGGAGGGGTATCTGTGGAGAGGCCAGACAAACGTGTGGTTCCTGAAGAGGGGCAGCAGCCTTTTCAGTAGTTACAGGGGCAACAGTCTGAATCATTGACTGAGCTGGCCTTGTAACATCAGCTAATGTGGCTTTGCCACACAGTTACTGCGAACAACTGAAAGCAAGTGGAAACTACAGCCGTTACATTTCCCGATGACATGCAGCTCTACTGTATGAAAATATGATGATGGCATCCTCTTGGGTAAAATATTCCGGAAGCAAAATAGTCCCCCATTCGGATCTCCGGGCGGGGACTACTCAGGAGGATGTTGTCATCAGGAAAGACAATACTGGCATTCTACAGATCGGAGCGTGGAATGTTACATCCCTTAATCGAGTAGGAAAATTAGAAAATTTAAAAAGGGAAATGCATAGGTTGAAGTTAGATATAGTGGGGATTAGTGAAGTTCGGTGGCAGGATGAACAGGATTTCTGGTCAGGTGAGTACAGGATTATAAATACAAAATCAGTTAGATATCACAGGAGTAGGACTGATAATGTATAAGAAAATAGGAATGCGGGTAAACTACTATGAGCAGCACAGTGATCGCATTATCATTGTCAAGATAGATACGAAGCCAACACCGACAACAGTAGTACAGGTTTATATGCCAACTAGCTCTGCCGATGATGAGGAGATCGAAGAAATATATGAGTAGCTAAAGGAAATTATTCAGGCAGTTAAGGGAGAGGAAAACTTAATTGTGATGGGAGACTGGAATTGGGTAGTAGGAAAAGGAAGAGAAGGAAAAATAGTAGGTGAATATGGATCGGGAAGAAGGAATGAAAGAGGAAGTCGCCTGGTAGAATTTTGCACGGAACATAATTTAATCGTAACAAACACGTGGTTTAAGAATCACAAAAGAAGGTTGTATACATGGAAGAGACCAGGAGACACCGGAAGGTATCAGATAGATTTTATAATGGTAAAACATAGATTCCGGAACCAGGTGATGAACTGTAAAACATACCCAGAGGCAGATATAGACTCTGGCCATAACTTGTTAGTCATGAACTGTAGGCTGAAGCTGAAATAACTGCAGAAAGGTAGGAAAATAAAGAGATGGGACTTAGATAAATTGAAGGAACCTGAAGTTCTGGAGAAATTCAGAGGGAGATTTAGGCATCAATTGACAGAAACAGGGGGAAATAAAACAGTAGAAGAGGAATGGGTAGCATTGAGAGATGAAATAATGAAGGCAGCAGAGGACAAAGTAGGTAGAAAGGCAAGACCTACAAAAAATCCTTGGATATCGCAGGAAATACTAAATTTAATTGATGAAAGGAGAAAATATAAAAATGCAGTGAATGAGACAGGCAAAATGGAGTACAGACGACTAAGAAATGAGATTGACAGGAAGTGCAAAATGGCTAAACAGGAGTGGCTAGAAGCCAAATGCAGCTCTGTAGAAGAATGTATAAGAAGGGGAAATGAAGATACCGCCTACAGGAAAATAAAAGAGACATTTGGGGATAAGAAAAACAGCTCTATGAATATCAAGGACTCTGATGGAAAACCAGTTCTCAGCAAAGAAGGAAAAGCTGATAGGTGGAAAGGGTACATAGAGCAGCTCTACAAAGGAAATGAACTTAGAGACGATGTTGTAGGAAGGGAAGAGGAAGTAGATCGAGATGAAATAGGAGATACTATACTGAGAGATGAATTTGACAGAGCCCTGAAAGACCTAGGTCGGAACAAGGCCCCAGGAGTAGATGACATTCCCTCAGAACTACTGAAGTCTCTGGGAGAGCCAGCCATGACAAAACTATTTGAACTGGTGTGTAGGATGTATGAGACAGGCGAAATACCCTCAGACTTCAAGAAAAATGTAATAATCCCCATTCCAAAGAAATCAGGCGCAGACAGGTGTGAAAATTACAGAACCATCAGTTTGATAAGTCATGGTTGCAAAATTTTAACACGAATTATCTACAGGAGAATGGAAAAGCTGGTAGAAGCTGACATCGGGGAAGATCAGTTTGGGTTCAGGAGGAACGTAGGAACCCGGGAGGCAATACTCACTTTACGTCTTATCTTAGAAGATAGATTAAGGAAAGGCAAACCTACATTTTTAGCCTTAGTACATTTGGAGAAAGCATTTGACAATGTTGCCTGGAATACACTCTTTCAAATTCTGAAATCAGCAGGGGTAAAATACAGGGAAAGGAGAGTTATTTACAACTTGTACAAAAGCCAGACCGCAGTTATTAGACTCGAAGGGCATGAAAGGGAAGCATCAGTCGGGAAGGGAGTAAGACAGGGTTTTAGCCTTTCTCCGATGCTATTTAATTTGTACATCGAGCAGGCGGTGAAGGAAAGCAAGGAAAAATTTGGAATAGGGATTAAAGTTCAGGGGGAAGAAATAAAAACATTGCGTTTTGCTGATGACATTGTAATTCTGTCAGAGACAGCAAAGGACCTGGATGAGCAGTTGAAAGGAATGGGCAGTGTGTTGAAGAGAGCGTATAAAATGAACATTAACAAGAGCAAAACAAAAATAATGGAATGCGGTCTCAGGAAATTAGGAGATGCTGAAGGAATTAGATTAGGTAACGAAACAATGAAGGTGGTAGATGAGTTTTTTTACTTGGGTAGTAAAATAACATGCGATGGACGCAGTACAGAGGATATAAAATGCAGAATGGCAATGGGAAGAAAAGCATTTTTGAAAAAGAGAAATTTGCTAACATCGAATATTAATTTAAGGGCAAGGAAGTCTTTTCTGAAGGCATTTGTGTGGAGTGTTGCATTGTACGGGAGTGAAACATGGACGATAAGCAGTGCGGACAGGAAGAGGATAGAGGCTTTTGAAATGTGGTGCTACAGAAGAATGCTGAAGATTAGGTGGGTAGATCGCATAACTAATGAAGAGGTACTTAACACAATTGGTGAGAAAAGGAATTTTTGGCACACCCTGACTAAAAGAAGGGATCGCTTGGTAGGACACATTCTTAGACATCGAGGAATCGTAAATTTAGCATTGGAGGGAAGTGTGTGGGGTAAAAATCGCAGAGGGAGACCAAGAGACGCGTATAGTAAGCAGATTCAAGTGGATGTGGGTTGTCGTTCTTATGAGGAGATGAAAAGGCTTGCTCAGGATAGAGTAGGGTGGAGAGCTGCATCAAACTAGTCTCCGGACTGAAGACCAAAACAACAACAAAACTTTTATTAAACTTTCTCTCGCGGACAACCACAGCAAAATGATGAAAGGAAAAAAGTATCTTGCTTACTACTTTTCCGCTGTTTATTGAATAAAACTACGGGAATCGGTATGACGTTACACTACAAATTGTAGCCGCAGAAAATTTTACTGACAGTATACACGCATATAGTTGAGTGAACCTTCTAAGTTGTATTACAGTACAACAGGTTGTTTATGAAGTATGAGCAAATAAACAGTAACGTTCCTGGAAAACCGTCCCATCACGCACCAAGTTTTAATCTATTACTTCTTTACTACTAATTGTATTACCAAGAGATTTTATAGACATACAACCCTTATACAAATGAATATATACCTGAAAAATGGCAGGAATAAATAAATACCCGGGCAACGCCGGGTTTTCAGCTAATTTGCTATAAAAGACAATGACTCATTTGATACTCTATGAATCTGAAGTCGTTTTCATCAATTGGCACTAAATGGTGATGATCTCTTTCCCTGGTACCAGACACAAATTTTTTTGATTTTTTTTTTTTCATTATTAGATTAGTTGGTGTCAGGATTTGGTTGTCAATTGGGCACTGAAAGCTAGATCTTGGTGCTAAACGCTTAACTGTGCTCCGATTCTATCACATGGTGATTTCCCGTGGCTTGTTCCGAAAATATTCCATTCGGCAGTAATGCCAAACCATTTTTATGATGCCAAAGATTTACGAAGCTCTTAAAATGTTTGTACTGTGCAGCAGAACCGTCGCTAAAATAATGACTACGCTTAATTTCTTTAAAACTGCACTTCAGCGAGTTCATCAAGTACGTTAAAATCACATACACTACAACTGTGTCATGTCGGAGGCAATCACTGATTGTGCAGTTAAATACTGATTCCCCATGCCATTTAACGGCATACAGTGCCACAAAAGGACTAAAAGTTGAAAAGAACTTTTCGTAGAAGAACAAGAACTACTTACTAGACGGAGTAGTTTACACTCTGTTGAAAATGGTTCCATCACGAGGCTTTACCCCTACGAAGATTTGAAATTTGTAGGCCAAATTTTTGCACCTTACCCAAAGGGAAACCAAAATGAAAATCAGTTTTTTAATAGAATGAAATTAACTCTGTTGAATGGTGTCAATGAGAATATTATGGTAGTTGTCCATTTTGAGATACATGACTTTGAACACGGGTATATTTTGACACATCCTTGGTTTTTAGCATATTCACAGGATCGTAGCACAGTAATTAAACACACAAGCCAGGTCAAAATTGGTGATATAGTAAACACGCAGACAGACAATAGTTTGACAAAAGGCAAGGTCCTTAGCGCAGTTTCTCCACTACTTATGCCTCGTTAGACTATGGGGAAAAATGGCTCTAGTACGCGAACCAAGTTACAGGTTAGCCTACGTTCATGTCGGCCCCTCGGGTCCATATTGTACAAATTTCATCAAGATTGAAAATGGTCGAACCGGGAGATTTGTCTAAGCTGGGGCACTTGAGGTGGAATGACCCTACGTAGCGATTCTCTTCGAGCCCTTTGAAGGAAATTCTTGCAATTACTGGACGGTTGTATGAAGAAGGTAAAATCTGTTGCATCTCCTGAATATGAGAGGCAACTTCAGGCAATTCAAATTATTTGTACACTGTAGACCTAAATGAGTCGTCGAAAGGACCCACCACAGAGAGGAAACAAGCAACAAAGGGTAGCAACACTACGTCGATCTTCCTTGAGCCACAGCGAGAATACTTGGAGGTTAGGCAGTGTACCGGAATAAGCTGGTCGTGACAAATGAATCACTAAGGCTTGAACTGCGGTTGAACAGCCGCAGACTGATCGTAGCCACTGACCAGTAGTGTGGCGGGATACGGGTGCTTCAGTGTGCCCACAGCGTCTGCCTGGAGAGCGGGTACAGATATGAGGCAGGACAAAACATGTACACTGATCTGACTTCTTTCGGCTAGTTAAACTGCTGTCTTAGGCTCTTGACTAATTAAACTGCTATCTTTGAATATACGTGGAACAATCAGACATTATAGTGAAGCGGTGTGTTATAGGGCGATTGCTTTTCACATTATATATAAATTACCTCGTAGATAACATAAGAAATTCAATTATGGTTTTTGCGGATGATGCTGTGGTTTATCGAGAAGTCACAACAATGGAAAACGGTAGCGACATGCAGAAGGATTTGCAGCGTACTGACGCATCGTGTAGGGAACGGCAATTAAGGCACAACATAAGCAAGTGTTGCGTTTTCATAGAAAGAATGATCCTGTATTATATAACTCTGCAGTAGCAGGAGGCAGTTACTTCCGTAAAATATTTGGGAGTAGACGTAAGGGGCGATTTGAAATAGGACTGTATAATATCAGTAGCGGGTAAGGCAGATGGCAGACCCAGATTCAGTGGAAGAACCCTGAGGAAGTGTAGTGCGTCGACAAAGCGAGTACGTTACACAACTCTCGTTCGGCCAAACTGTGAGAATTGCTCATCGGTGTGGGATCCGTACCAGGTAGAACTAATAGAAGACATAGAAAACATCTAACGCAGAGCAGCACGCTTGGCTTCGGGCTCATTTCGTAAGCGCGAAAGCGTCGCAGAGATTATTACTCCTCTGGCCGGAATAGAGACGTTCTGTATCACGGTACGGCCTCTTGACAAAGTTCCGAAAGCATACGTGTAAAGGAGCTAACCAGTATATTGCTTCCTCTTACGTATATCTCGCGAAGCGACCACAAGTATAATTTAAGAGAGATGAGGCCCACGCAGAGGCGTGCAGGCAATCACTTTTCCCGCGAACCATACGTGACTGGAATAGGAGGAAGTGACAGTCGTATGCAAAGTACACTCCGCCTCACACCATGCGGTGGCTTGTCGAGTATGGATGTAGATGCAAGTTGTAGATGAAATGGTCGAGTTAGCTTAAAACTATCGTGAAGACGTTGCTCTATAACGTTTTTTCTTCTTTCTTCTCCCTTGCCTTTTTCGCCTTTGTCCCGTATGCGCAGGATCGGCTTTGGTCATTCGGATTTGCCGTGGTTAATATAAATTTTAAGGGGTGGTGAGATGCCAGTCCTGCCGTTACCCTTTTCCACCCACTACCTTCACCCTGGAGGAAATATGTGTACCCTAACTGTCTGCTTATACTGTTATACATCCGAATATCTGGTATCGCTTTTGTCAGTGTATGAAAATAGTGGAGTTGAGGTGGCGCTTGGGTACCCGGAAAGAGGCCCTTTAAACCGCATGCCTAACGGGCCTTTATAACGTTTCTATCCTATAACAGAACAAAGAATGTGCTATACTTTTACAAGTATTAATTGATAACATACATTTGGCTGCTATGATACTGGATGCTGAGAGGAAATTCACAGCAATTAACTAAAATGCTTCTGAACAACTTGATATCGTACCATATGTCGCCGCGCGGAATGGCCGTGCGCTCAAAGGCGCCTTGCTGTGGCATGCGCGGCTGTTTCCCGTCGGAGTTTCGAGTCCTCCCTTGGGCATGGATGTGTGTTATTCTTAGCATTCCCGCCGGACCGCGGTGGAGTGGCCGAGCGCACTGCGGCGCTATGCTCCGATACGCGAGGCCGTTCCCCGTCGGAGGCTCGAATCCTTACTCGGGCGTGGATGTTTGTGCTGTCTTCGGTATAAGTTGGTTTACACGTAGTTTTTAAGTTTAGGGACTGATGACCCCGCAGTTAAGTCCCATAAGCTTAACAGACATTTGACTTCCCGCCGGAGGTTCGAGTTCCTCCCTCGTGAGTGTTTGCGTTGCCATTATTGTAAGTAAGTTAATTTAAGCAGTTTGTAAGTCTAGGGACTTATGAGGACTGCAGTTCGGTCCCCTAGTTTTACAAATATTTGAACATTCCAATTATTTGTCGTACGTGTGCATGGTCATGATATTTACACAGAGCTTAAATATTTTCCTATATTCCATGAATTTAAAATCAACTTCGTTCTCAGCGTGTGTAATTGTGTAGTCGTCAGTCTAAAGACCCTTTGATTCAATGGCGAGGCAGTTATGGCCAGAATGACGGCAAAACTCAATACTGATTTCCTCTTCGTTACTTCCCAGGGTGCTGTATTTTCAATCATGTCATGATTATGTACAATTTATAACCTCCCATGGAAATTTGTGTGATAGCTCGGATACCTCTTTGTTTTGCATTTTGGTTGGGCAGCGGTGTATAAACGTTCAAACGTTTGTGAATCTATGGGACTTAACTTCTTTGCTTATTAGTCCCTAGGCTTACAAACCACTTAAACTATTAAACTAAGGACAAATCCAACACCCATGCCCAAGGGAGGACTCGAACTGGCGAAACGGCGGTGAAGTGGCCGAGTGTCCCAACGCGTCTTGCTGCGGAGCGCTCCGCTGCTCGCCGTCGGAGTTTCGAGTCCTCCCTATATATCCATTGATATATTTGTATTCCTTAGCGTAAGTTTGTTTAGGTAGTTTGTAAGCGTAGGGACTGATGACTAGAGTAGTTGAGTCCCACTGGCCGGCCGCGGTGGCCGCGGGGCCTGAGGCGCTCCAGTCACGGTCTGCACAGCCAATACGGTCGGGGGTTCGAATCCCCTCTCGGGCATGTTAATTTGTGCCGTCCTTAGGATTAGCTAGTTCATAGGTAGTTTGTACGTTTAGGGACTGATGACCCCGTAGTTAAGTCCCATAAGCTGTACAAACATTTGAACATTTGAAGTTGAGTCCCACAGATTTACAAACATGTGAACATTTGATTTGAGCTTTCGACGGAGAGCAACCGCGCGCTTCGCGGCAAAGTGCCTTAGAACGCTCGGCAACTCCAGCACGGCGGCGGTGTATATTTTCCCTGCACAGTGCATGTTTACCTTCATTTTCATAAACGTGTACGTGAGAACTGCAAGCGTGCTGCGACCAGGATAAGACTGCCAGTCCCGCTGACAGTTCTCATTCATATTAGTGTTCATCTGAACACCTTTAGAAAAGCATCCTAAAACGATGGCCGAAAGCCTACAAACGAAGTCTTTTCTGCAGCAGAACGGGGTTGCCGGCACCGTCGATCGGCTGACAGCTGTGCTGCCGGCGAGAGGGAGAGCGCCAGCAGCGGGCATAAAATATTTACTTTAAATAAGTGCGGCCGAGGCCGGGGCGCGCCGCATTGTCCGCCGAATAATGGAGTGGCGGCTAACAAGTGCCCGTGACGTCACACCGGCTGATTTATCGCTGCAGCCGCAGCCGGCGCTGTCTGGTGCTGCGCTATATACATGTGTCCGACACGACAAGGCGGACCCGCCTCGTCCAGGGCTGCCCACTCCCAGCTGAGAGGCCCGTCTGCAGCGATCGGAGGCGTACCTGCGCCAAGGAGCTGGTGGCCCTCGCACGCACACGTAAACACCACAAACTAGGCGGTCTGCACGCGGCAAATAATTGATAAACTGTTTACGTTATCGAAAGAGAATATAATGGGAAGTCACCGACAAATGGTGCAGTTGTTTCTATGTAATAATTATTGTTAACACACAAAAATTTATGAACGTATTACTTCATACAAATACATACAATGGAAAGTGAAATAACATTCGCTGTGAAATAATTCATAAAAAAAGCGTGAAATGTAATCATTGTGTGCTGACGTAGCGGAGGGTGGGACACCTGGGTGTCAACTCTGCAATTCACGGTTAACCCATTTCTTCCCACTGTTGCGTACACGCAACACAAAATATAGCCTTACAAAATGCAGTTGAAATGGACTTACTATACAAAACTCACCACATATGTGTTAAAAGGCCTTCATTGCTCTCTCTGTACATGTGTTAAAGTTTCACAATTACCTTAACACTTCGTAAAAAGATGCAAGATGTACAAACGTTAGACGATCTACATACACAAGAAATGTCAGTTCAGCTTCACACAGAGTGTTCATCAATATTTCATGAGTGATACCATCAATGTAAGTCAGAGTTATCATGTAATAGACAATATTGCACAGTTTGCACAAGTAGAAGAATGTGATCACAAAAACTAAATTTTTCTATTTTTTTTTTTTTATTTTTTTTACTAGGGAACAGCGCAATTTTATGGGTGGTGCAAATTACGACACATACTGCTAGTTTGTAATATTTGTAATGTTATTTCAATTATTTTAAAGAGAACCTGATCACTAAATATAACACTTTTTCACAATTTCTATATTTGGGAAGAAATGGGTTAAGTGCCTGGCAGATAATTCATCCCACCATTTTCTGACGATTTCTCTGTGGTTACATTCTCGAATAGCGCGCGAAAAAATCAGACAAATGTTTCCGTTCGAGCTCTGATTTCTGTTATTTTATTGCGATGAACCTTTATCTGTGTATAGGTGGGAATCACCAAACCCTTTCGCACTCATAAGATTTGCGTTGAAATGATGTAAAATAGATCTCGCCCCAACAAAAACCGCCATAGTTTTAACAATTACCGTTCCAAATCATGCATAATTTCAGAATGAAACGTCCACTCTGCAGCGGAGTGTGCGCTGATATGAAACTTCCTGGCAGATTAAAATTTGGAAAGTAGGAGGAGAGATACTGGCGGAAGTAAAGTTGTGAGGCGGCATCGTGAGTCGTGTTGGGGTAGCTCAGTCGACAGGCAAGGGTCCCAGGTTCGAGTTCCGGTTCCGGCACACAATTTCAATCTGCCACGAAGTTTCATGTATCATTTCTGTGACACTCTCTCCCTTATACCGCGCTAATGCAAAGCAAACCGCTCTTCTTTGGATTTCTTCGATGTGTTCCGTCAATCGTACGTTATAAAGGCCACACAGCGCAGAGGTAGCAGAAAGTGGACAAAGGTGGTGTAGGCGGGGGAGTGTTCTACGTTGCTGCTTAGAATTTGTATTATTGCTCTTTGAGAAAACGTTGTTTTCTCATTACAGTGGTCCAGGTCTTCCCATTTTATTTTAGTTGTGTCTGTGGAGCGTCAGTGAGAAAGGGGAAAGTTGTAACGAATCTTATGCGCCGACATGACAACCCATCGTAAGCAAAGACTGAATGGATGTAGCGAGCTTCAGAGGATATTACTATATGTATATCATGAAGAAATATTGCATTTATTTAGTTACAAAGAAAGAATGAGTTTAATTTTTAGTTTTCAAAGTACAGTAACTAATTGAACTTACCGTTTCGGGCAGTTAGTGTCCTTTTTCAGACATATATATAATGCCAACCTATGTCTGAAGAAGGGCAATCTATGCTCGAATTCGTTAAATAAAAATAATTTAAAAAATTAAAAACCCCGCAACTAGTTGCTACTATTTTAAAAACTAGGTGTAGCGCCTGCTGCAATGGACAAAATACTATACAAGTATTAATAAACTAACGAAGTAACAGCTCGTCATACTGTATAAACAAAAGGACGAATTTGACCAGTATGACAGTTGTACAAGGCATCAGATCTTGGGATATATAGGGATGAGGTAATACACAGAGAGTATCAAAATGGACGGCGCAAACTTACACGATTGAAAGTAGACGACAATAGAAGCAAAAATGTCCTACTAAAAATGGGTCCTCAAACGAGCTGTATGCGAAATATTACGAATGTACGGTTCCAAGCCGCCACTGACATAGCCGTAGTTAGTACAAGTTAATTTGAAATTTAGACTTTACTATTAAGATTTACACTGCATTTAGTTCACATTTCACTGACTTTATTGTAAACATCGTCCAGATAGAGCTCCGGCACATTTTTCTGTTCCTCTGAGACGACATCTAATGCGCAGATACGGCCAAAGATGAATAGGTCAAGGCTGACCTGCACATTCGCCTCCCAAATCACGTGATCTGAATCTTTTAAATATTTGTGTTTGAAGTAACCTCAAAATTGAAGGGTACAGCACGCCCGTTGACACGGTTGAAATGGAGAGTTGAACACGCTTGTCAAAAATTCGGAATGATTCAGGGGTTTTCGAAGGAATTCGAAATTCATTGCAGAGACGAGCACAGTATTGCACCCAGATAACCAGGTAACCAATACGTGAAACATGAACTATATGCTATTTAAAACACTTAATAATAAAATGTAAACTTCAAATTAATTTGAAATAACTTGGACGATGTCTATAAGAAAGTCAGGGAAATGTGAACTAAACGCGATGTAAATCTTAACAGTAAAGTTTAAAATTCAGATTAATGTGTACTAACTAGGACGATGACGAAATAGATCTCGAGTGAATATCCCGGTGTGTGCTTGCAAAGTTCATAGAACGTAATATTTCGGCAATCGACCATGTTGCCATAACCAGGTATGTGGCTTGGAACCACACATTCGTAATTATCTCGCAAACGGCGCATTTGGGGACCCATGTTTACTGGTACGTTTTCGCTTCTTTTATCGTATACTTTCAACCGTGTAAGTTAGCGCCATTCTTTTTGATACACCCTGTGTAGGTGAACGAATACATTTTAAATAACAGAAGCAAGCTCCAGAATTGGAATGATAGTAAACATCGCACGACAACAAATAATGATGGTGTAGAATAACATTTCATTTCGTAAGAGAATCCCCATGTTTGTCATCTGTGACACACTTCCAGCCCAGCAATAGGTCGACGATATGCTTCAGCCTGTTTTGTTGCCCTTCGCAGCAAGCCATTTCGTGTTTGGTTTTAAACAAGGTAATACCTACCTTCATTTGGGAATAGCTTCTGTTGGTTGTCTTCTTGCTTTCCGTACCCTACCTTGGCCAGAAAGGTCGACGGACCTCTTCCTAATTGACAACTTTTGTAACGTTATCTACAGGGCCCTCATCCAGCTGGGAATCTTGACTATTTGACCAGCAAATTGGTCATAAGTTGCAGGATATTCCTCAGATGACCATCTACCACCTCTGTCAATCGATGCCAAGCGGAAAAACTGATTGGATACTGACGAGGGGTGTACCAATGAGATATTAAAATAATGTATAAGGGGCATTAAAAAAGAAACGAGCCCAAGGCACATTTACAGAAACCAGTACCTGTGTGTTAAAAGTATAGACCCTGGCTGTTGAGACATTTGTCGCACTGTGAGACAAGGCGATGAATGGATGTGTCATAAAATTCCCGGGGCTGTGATGCAAACCAGTCCTGTTCATATAGCTGGACGTCGTCGCCGGAGGTAAATCGTTTGCCCTTCAGAGCCTTTTTAAAGGGACAAAAGATGACACAATTACAGAGAGAGAGGTCTGGACTGTATGGAGAGTGACCGAGAACCCCCCATTTCAATTTCTGCAGCATTGCAGCTAATGTGCTGGCGATATGAGGTTCTGCATTGTCGTATAGCAGAATAACCCCGCAGGTTATGCCTGGTCGTTTTGATTTGATCGCTTGGCGAAGTCTTACCAGAGTAATGCTGGGCATTCACTGTTGTCCCATACTGCAGGAAGTGAATCGGAATAGTGGCATCTTGGTCCAAGAAGAACGTCAGCATAACCACTCTTCCACTCGTGTGGTAGGCCTCGGCTTTTTCTTTTTTGGTATCCACGGATGCTTCCACTGGAGGCTTTGTAGTTTTGATTCTGGTTCGAAGTGATGACACGATGTCTCATCTTCATCCACCACTCGTGCCAGAAACGCATTCGCTTTCCGAGCATAGTACTGCAGATGAGAAATGCAGCTGGCCATTCGAGATGCTTCCTGGTGTGTCTGAAGACAGTGTTGCAGCCATAGGGCACACACTTTGCGCCAAGTGCAGTCTTTCCTTCATGATGGAGTGAACACTTCCGACGCTCAATTCGACCACGGCGACTACGGCTTTCACTGTCACTGTAATGAGATCATCAACTAGCTGGACGTCGTCATCGGTAATGCAGCGTCGTGCTCCGGACCGTGCTACATCAGCTAACGACATCCGTCCTTCCCTGAAGCACTTGCCACGATATTACCCTCCTGTCACCGGTTTGTGTATTCGAGGCTCTGGCTCGTTTGTTTTTTAACGAGCTTTATATGAAGCACATTCTCTTGAATATTTCTTGTAATTTTTCTGAAATTGTAGTTATTTATTTGCCTGGGCAGGTACGTTATCTCTACCCATTTCCGTACATTTCAGTTCATCCCTTCTTAATGCGTCATTTTTTCTTTGGACTGTTTTTGTTATCGTCGAACTTGTGTATTAGTAAAGCGATCGAATTGTCCGGTGCCGCGTCTGTCTGCGGCAGCGGGGTAGCTGGCTGCAGCCGCAACCGCACGAGCGGCGAGGGCCTTCACGGCTTATTGGGCAGCGCGGCGCTGGCTGACAGGGCAGATGGATGCTGCAGCAGATGCGCGCCTATCGGGTTCGGCGGCGCAAAATGCACAACTGTTAGCCGGCAACTCGATCTGTCTCCGGCCCCC
Organism: Locusta migratoria; assembly: GCA_026315105.1. Lineage (NCBI taxonomy): Eukaryota > Metazoa > Arthropoda > Insecta > Orthoptera > Acrididae > Locusta > Locusta migratoria. The sequence continues at coordinate 770,004,060 of CM048744.1, forward strand.
GCGATAAGGCCACATGCTGCGCGCAACCTGCTCCCTGCAGAGGGCGGCCGCCCTCTGCCGCCGGTGTAATGAACCCTGCCGCTCGAGGACCGGGGTGGCCACCACGCCGCGTCACACGTATCGCACTCGCCTCTAGCAGGCCGCCGCCACAATAGCGGAGTCCGCTCTTACTCACGTCCATTCAAAATCTGCCAGCCTGCCCGTATACCACTACCTCATTCATCGCTGTTCTTCTTCTCTTTATTGTAGCTTTTTTTTCGTTTTTAAAGCTCTATATACGAGTTTTTCTAGTTATGCAACACCACTGTAATGTTAATCATTTAAACAAAAACTCCCTCATAATTATGTATTACAGAACTAGTCAGAAGGTGGTTCATTTTAATTTTATTTAATTACTAGCTTAATTCCCGCTGCTTCGCACGCGTAGACTGGATGGTCTGCTTTCGTTGTTTCTAATTCTAAATATAAATTTTCATAGATTTAGCTTTAAAAATGTTGTCGTAATCAAGTATTTTGATACAACTTATCACTCCCTATAGCACTATTGATAGCAGAATTCAAAACATCCCGAAACAAGTTCTCTCTCTCCCTCTTATTTTTTTTTTTTTTTTTTTTTTTTTTTTTTTTTTTTTTTTTTAATTCTAGCAATGGTTCCAATTGTTCGCATTTCTAGCATCGAAATAGCGCCGTTAAAATGTTTTTCCCTTATTTCACCCGTTTAATGGTTGCATTTCCAAAAATACCTAACCATGTGTTTTTAAAATTCCAATCAAAGATCTAAATCTGAATTTTTGTATTTCTTGCTTCAAAATTGCCTCAATAGCAACGTATTTTCAAAAAACTGTTAATCCCCTATTTCACCCCCTTAGGGATGGCAATACCGAAAAATCGCTGATGCCTCCAGCGGAACTTAAACAAATTTCAATTTTCTATCTCTGTAGAGTCACTTGTCATCGCCGTTTTCTGTCTTTTAGAAACGGATCGAGAACGGATCGACATTTCTTTCTGACGCTTTGGAATCTTTTTCGGCAGTTTTACTTTTCAAACTGAAATATGTAGTTATTTTTCTTTATTCGTACTCTTGTTGCAGAAAAACAACAGAATGATGTACATCACATTTCGCTGGACATAACCTGTTTGCTATTATTGTCTCAAAAGTCATCGCTGGTCTTCAGTCTGAATTTTATAAAAGCTGACGACTTTCAACCACTATACTTTCCACAATCTTATAGCTATCGACACGAAACTGCTGTGGTGTACAACGGGAGACTTGATACTACAACAACACAGAGAGATCATCTCCATTGTGTAGTTTCTAATGAACAGCAAAATATTGATACCCACACGTACAATTTTATACAAGTCGGTAACTTTCAACTCCCACCCACCACCATCGTTATCAACCCTCTACCACCATTGTGCACAATGGGAGACTGATACCTACTACCACATATAGAGTCATTATTCGTATGCGAAGTGTAGTTTCGGCTGCAGAGTGAAATATAGTCACAAACATCTCATTTTTATTTATATTAATACATGCTGTTGCTTAAACCACTCTCTATTCTACTTCTTCGAACAATTGATCTAACATGGATCCGACTTATTTCGAATTACCGTACTTATCTGTTCTGTGCCATCAATGCTAACATCTGATAGGTAATTCTCTTCGATCTACATTTAGCTCCGTTATTTTTGTCTGCGGTGCTTGTAGGTGATTAATGAAACAAGACGGCACTCGAACCTAGGACCACCAGCTTATGACGTACTCGTACTCCCAGGTACAGAGATTTCACACACCATACCGGATTACTCCGGCATGTTCCTCATCCGCCCCAAATTCCCAGCTGACAGCTAACCCTGTATTCCCTCCAGGAATCGCATCCTTGTGTGCATTCGCATCAGTTCCCGTCAAGGTGTATTATGAAGTGAGAATTGTCGCGTCTGTTCTTTCGGACATGTCTGAAAGAACAATCCTTAATTTATAGCCTGTTTTATCTGTATCTCTCAGAAATCAAAAGCTCTGGGACCTATCATTTATAGAGGGTGATTCGTCGTCTCTAACGGTGAGATTTTAAGGAATCGCGTCATAAGACAGAATACACTACAGGTAACATGTTTCTATTACAAGCATGTTAGATTACATACCGCTACTCCATCAATTCGTGTTTAAATAGATTTTTACTTTGCTATTATGTAGTTTTAAGCATTAATTTCGCTGATTGTTACAGCTGGTGACTAGGGAAGAGATATTTTGATAGTTACGTGGTAGCTGGATGTAGATAAATGATTTTGAGAATTACACCACCTGTCAGGTGCCTTCAGAAACGTTTGCAAGATGAGCTTTTTGTACGAAAAGAGAGCAGTTTTGTTCCTTTTATTTCAATTCCGTATTTGTCCGGCCTTATGAAAAATCTTGCCTTTTTAAGGGCACAAATACCTCTAATACACACACACAACTGGTATAAAACTGAATATTTGCGAATCTAATGTGTATTAAAAATTGCACATACACACATACCGCAAAAAAAAAGAAAGAAAAAAAAAAGTGATATCTTCGACGGGATACGAATGCCGCACCTAACACGGAAGACATCTCCGAAACGCTTGGTCTGGTTTTATCAATTATTCTATAATTCCGCACGGTTTAATTTGGCCACATTGAATTTAATACTACAGGTACTTATTTATATTCGTTTGTATACAACATGAGAGTACAACCTGTTCAGAATTAAATTATCTGACGACGGCCAAAAGGGTTGAAAGTCCGTACATAACGCACCCATAAATATATATTGTCGAACATAAGTATAAGGAATGCAAGATTTTAATATATCTATCTTCCTCCAAGTAGCGACGGAATACTCCATAAATAGTAGCCTATTCATGTTAATACGACTTACTATCTTAGTATCTCTTACGTAGCAAACATTTGGTGCCATATCAGAAGAAAAAAATATTTGCTATGTGTACTCCGGTGAGACGGTCATAGGACAGGCTCTAAGGCAATGATCGTGATTACAACTAATTAAGTGTCGATACTCAATCCGGTGTTACGGGGTGCTGCATCGTGCATAAACAATGGGACATTATCTGGCAACAGTACGAATCTGATTCCGTAGGCGTATTAAAAAAGCTTACGAGTATGCAGCCAGGTATGAAACTCGTCATCGTCCCAATATTTCGACGGAGCACACCTTACCATTCTCAAAGTAATCGTGGTAGTATTACCTTTCCAATGGCAGGATGTGCTCCTCGTTAATATGAGACGATGTCGAGTTTCATACCTGACTATATACTCTTACGTTTTCTGAGTACGAATATATTCCGCAAGAAATTAAAAAAAAAAAAAAAAAAAAAAAAAAATACAGGAAGTGAAATGAGATGACACGCGTCAGCTGTGCCCTATCTGCCGAATGCTTTCCCGACCGCAAAGCGTCGCTGCTCACTTGCAGAATTGGCTGATAATCGTTGTAAGACATGTTTATAAATTTTGGTTGAACATGTAGTGCAATTTATCGAAATCAGCATAGCATAGTCATTCGTAACATATCTGGCGCACTTCAGATGCTATCTACGGTGAGGAAGTGCACAAATCAGTACTGGGTACAGCTTATGGTACACTTTTTCATCACAGATAGAAGTTTTCGGTCAGATTTTTCACCGCATTTCTTCTTCTCTGCCCGTTGGTTTGTCGACAAGCATGCCAAAGATTGTAACTTTATGGGTACATTAAAGATTACTCGAAGCCCGCAGTCTGAGGTACAATGCCACGGATTGCGCTGCCGCTCCCGCGGTAGATTCGAGTCCTCCCTCGACGGTGGGTGTGTGAGTTGTAGTTAGTATAAGTTAAATATGGTGTACGTGTAGGGACCGATGACCCTATCAATTTGGTACTTTACTTACAAAACTTTTGAACTTTTAAACTATTCGCACATTAATTGCATAACTAATATTGACTCAAACTTAGTGAATCATCAGAACAACAAACGAGCATATTATGCATTATAACATATCGTAAGACTGGAGTGAAGTAAAGAAGAAAGTACTGACCTGTAATTCCTATTTAAGGATTTTGACCAGACTTCAGCAGTTACTTTTTTGATTTATGACGATGTGACGAAATAGAGTAACGGTAAGTAGGCCAACAAAACAAACGTAACAGATGATTGTGGCGTGAAAAGGGCTCGCTTCCGCGACTCTGTTATTATTTTTCTGTCAGCGTTCTTGTTAGCAAATTTCAACCTTCCGTGCGCGCACTTCGGATGGTATCGCGCGGCCCAAAGAGTTGCGTGCGTAGTTTACTCTTTCATTCCATTACAGGGAAATTCTTAATTTCGCCGTAATCCCATTAATGGCCGAGTATCGTGACGCGCGCGGTCCTTGAGCTGGTAATGGTGTATCCTTGATAAATGGTATCGTGGCAGGCATCTTCATCCGCGCCGCGCGGTAAGTGGGCTGCCTGCGTGCGCGCGCGTGCGTGCGCCGTGGCGTGCGCAGCAACGGTTAGGGGGGGGGGGGGGGGGCAGCAATCTGCGGGCACGCGACAGGGGCAGGGGGAGGGGGCAGCCCGTGACCGCTCTGGCCGTGCTGGCCGACGTCACCGGAAAATGTCGCTCATTTACTTGTACATCTTGTTGTTGTTGTGGTCGTCACTCCGGACATGGTTTTATGCAGCTCTCCACTCTGCTCTATCCTGTGCAAGTCTCTTCATCTCAGAAAAAGAACCGCAAACCACATCCATTTCTAGCTTATATATATATATATATATATATATATATATATATATATATATATATATATATATTGGAACACTGAAAGGAAAATATTCTCAGTGGGCAAACCTGAACAGAACAGAACCAAACTATTTGAGATGAGATTTTACAGAAGAAAGTTGAAAAGTAGGTGAACTGAAAGGATATAGAAGAGTTCCTGTGTAGAATTGGCGGAGAAAAGAACACGTGGAAAATATAGTCAAGCAAGGACAGAAAGATAGAACATGTGTTGAGACATCAAGGAATAAAATCAATGTTATTACATGGAGCTGTACAGGTTAAAAGCTGTAGGGGATTACAAAGACTGAAGTAATTAAAACAAATAATACGAGTCACTGGGAAAGCCTGGTGCAAGTGTTGTTCTCAAATGAAAAGGATGGTGCAGGAGAGCAATTGGCGGCGTGCCGCGTCAAACCAGTCACAGGATTGCTGACTGAGTATGTGCATAAGTACGTGTCGTTGAACTTCTGGATGTCGCTCCTCATATTGAGAAATTACAGAAAAAATTCAGTATCTGTCATGAATAGAAATTATAGACTTAGCAGTGCCAAAAATTAACTTTTGGTACAAAACGACTGATAAAGGTTTAAGATTTTTGAAAACGGGTAAATTTTGTTTCTATATAAAAGTTAAAAAATGTACAGTTCAATTTCGACCATTTTCTCTATCCAGTTTGCAGAAACGGCTAAAATCCGGTATGTACGGTAACTTTGAACCAACATATCTCAATAACAGATAAATGCGTTATATCGAAAACACTTGAAATTTCCTGGATAATATATTAGAAGAACACACTCTAAGAATGTCGATGTTTTACAAGGAATATGCATTAAAGAAATCACAGTCGTCACAATACTTAATTTTTGTACCTAACAATCATGGTTTCTCGTGGTTCCATCAGGAACCGGTAGCGAACGGATAGTCCTTTTCTAAGTTATAAAAAGTCACACAAGATCACACTTTATGACAAAAACCAATTGATGTGCTCAATTTAGATGGTTGGCAAGGAAGTGCGTAGTTTTCTGAAACCGAGGTAAAAGCCTCCTAAGAATCGCAGTGTTGTGCAGTGAACGATGATCTTAAAAACTCTATTTATCCTGACCTATCTTGTTTCGTTCATTAGTATTGTTATTGATAGCGAATAGTTATTATAATACCGTCATCATCATTTGATTATGCCCCACAGAGTTCAGTCTGGAGCATAACGCCGTAATAAAATTCCTCCATGATCATCTATTCAGTGCTAACATTGATGCCTCTTCTGATGTTAAGCCATTTACGTCAAACTCGTTCTTAACCGAATGTAACTACTTTCTCCTTGGGCTACCTCGGCTCCTCTTACCCACTACTGCAGAACCAAAGAGCTTCTTAGGTAACCTGATTTCTCCATTGCGTGTAACACGACCCCACTACCTCAGCCTTTTCACTCTAACTGCTTCATTTACGGTGTTCATTCTCTGCGTTTCTTTGATTTCCTAATTATGGACACCGTCCTGCCATTTCTCCCATCTATTAATACCTCATATCATTCTTTCTACTATCATTCTGTAACCTCAACCTTATTAATAAGGTAACCTGTATCCACCAAGCTTTCACTCCCATAAAACAAAGTTGGTCGAAAGAGAGAGCGGTGTACTGCTAACCTAACCTTGTTACTGACTTTCTTCTTACAGAAGAGAGTAGATCTTAGCTGAGCACTCACTGCACACCTTCATTCCAGTTCTTTCACTATCTTTCCATCATTTAAGAAAATACAACGTAAGTACTTGAAACTGTCCACCAGTTCTTACTTTGTTGTCCGTATTTGACCATAAATCTGTTTAAATATCATTCCCAAAGAAATTACCTTCGTTTTGGGGATGCTTATTTTGTTTTCATCTATTTGAATCTCACCCTGCCAGATTACTGTTTTGGACTTGTAATCCGTAAATAGTATGAACAAGAATGGTGGCAGATTACAGCCTTTTCTTACCCCTGAAACTACCGTGAACCATGAACTCAATTAACCGTCAATTATAACTTCTGCCTGAAAGTCTACGTAAAGTAACTTCATCCTAGGAACACGGTCATCAGCCTTTTCTAGATCTATAAAACATAGATACAATTCCCTGTTCCACTCATACGATTTCTCCATTATCTGCCGTAACATAAAAATCTGATCGTGACAGTAAGAGGCCTGAACCTAAACTGCTTTTCATCCAACTTGTCTGAAACTAATGTTAGCATTGTCCTATCAACAATACCTGAGTCCTGTTTCCATGCCTGAAACTTGGCATGATTATTGCTTTCGTCCAGTCAGATGGAACTTGTCCCGACTCCCACACCATTTCATTATCCTGTATAACTAACAGAAACAAGATATTTCAAGGTATTTGATGAGGTCCAGCTTAATTTCATGTAGCCAGCCGCTTTATTGTACTGCAATCTACTGATCATTCTCTCCACTTCCACAAATGTGATGCTCTTTCCATCACCATTCCTATCTCATTCTACGTCATCATTGAACCTTTCACCTATATTGAGCAACTCTTCAAAATTTTCCCACCATCTGTTTAAGGCATCCACAGGGTTATTAGCATCCACAGGGTTATTGGCACTGAAGTCATCCATTAGCAAAACACTGTCCTTATGCTTTACTCTAACAACTACGTCACTTAGTGCGTCGTAAAATAGTGCGAATACACTGACACAATCCTGATTTTATTGCTGGAGATGGCCAAATCTATCCGCATCAGTCGTTCATTTACATACCTAATTGCTTTCTTGATGTAAAGCCCGACAGCCCACTGTGTCTTCCGCTGTGGCGGAGCGGCCGAGCGCTTTGAGGCGCTATGCTACGATGCGCGAGGCCATTCCCCGTCGGTGTTTCGAGTCCCCTCTCGGGCATGGATGTTCGTACTATCTTTAGTATAAGTTAGTTTATGAGTAGTTTGTAAGTTTAGAGACTGATGACCCCGCATTTAAGTCCCATTTTTGTGCTCTTCCTGGTTTGACTTCTGACAGTCATGACAGGTAGACCTTGAATTTTCCCACTTCGTCCTCTTTCTCTCTCGTTACCGTAATGTCACTAAAATTTTTAACTCCATCTTACTTGCAGCTGCCAGATCTTCTTCCTTCCCACTAATATTAATAGCTCCCATCTCATACCAGATCGTTTACCAGTTGTATCTGAGAAATCTGAGTCCTCAGTCTGTCAATTAGAGATGGGGACTCCGTCACCTCCAAAGATCCCAGGCATTTTTTATGCTTGTTGCCAGCATCATATCGAAGTACCTGGTAAGCAGATTGCTAACCTTAATTGCCAAGGGTCGCATTGAGTTTCACCCCTGACATTTAAGGGACTAACCAGTGGTTTTGGTAGTCTTTGCCGTCTAAGCACAAAGGTGGCCACGACTCGGAATATGTCCGAGATGCCCAACCCTATTCCAAAGTAACTGATATCGACAATGACAGGACCATTTACTTGTCCACTTATACGTCGCCTATGGTTCATAATGAACTAGGACATGACCACGGGAACACAAGCGATTATAATAAGCTATAAATGTTTTAAACTAGTAGTTACGTACTGATGTCTCCTGAAGATAGGAAAAAGACAGTCACCATGAGAGATAATGAAACAGTCCCTCTAGTTTCAGAGTATGGTGGCTCTGGGCGAGTACGCAGCCACATGGTTGCTCGGCGCAAGTCACTGCTATCCATCACGGACAACAATAGCGGGTAATGGGATCTAGACAACGCCCCCGCTTCCGTCTCCCCTTTATTATGCTGCCGTCCATCAGGGCATTTGTGTGGACATTAATAACAGGAAATGGTAAAAATTTCCTCTATTGACATAGCGATGCCGGTGATATCAGAGATATATTACAGAAATATCTGTATAAGTATGCACGCTAAGTGTAAAATTGATCAGCAGCATAGTTTTATCTAATTGAAACTGATATTATTCAATCAATAGAGCTCTTTTTATTTATACAGTGTTCAAAACTGTGTCCGGAAGTTTTTAGTATTGACAGTGTGTCAAAGGCATTTTGTGCATGTTGTTTTTGTAATTTTCTTTTTGCTAGGTGCCATTAATAAACTGATGTAGTTTTCTTTTGTTTACGAATTACGAAATATGAATACGGTTCAGGGATAACCACTGTTTTCTTTTATCTCCTTCAGATCAATATCTGAAATGGCATTTCGATATAAAAATTTTGCTACCTGTTACTTGATGGTAAATCCTTATGTTAACAGAGATAAGCATTTCATAATGTCTCGAAATTACATTATATCCTCTTGAACTTTGAAGTCCCGTTTTTATATTTTTATTTATTTTTTTTTTTTTTTTTTTTTTTTAATCTCATGTTTTTTGCGTCAAATAAGGAAAACAAGAATGTGTCAGTACACTAATGCGCTTTTATTCACTCCGGTAGTCAAGTAACCAAATATGATGTTATTTATATGCTCGAATATTTGATACTTTAGGCAAGAAAGGGTTAAAATCTGAAGTGCCTTACGAATTCAATATAGTTTATCATCACATTTAAATTCCAAATAGACGGTATTCATTTCTGGTTTTGAGTAGTTTGTAGATGTCCATAGCATTTCATTGCGTTTTATTTACTTAGTATACTCAGCAGAGTTTAGCACTTTGGATGCAGTTGTTAGCTTCTTGATGATGACGATGATTAGCGTTTTAGGGCGCTCAACAGCGAGGTCATCAGCGCCCGGTTAGCTTCTTAAAATAGCAGCAAGAACTATTGATATTTCATTCAAAAGTTTTGTTGGTTTCCGCTAAGGCCCCTTCGTAGCTAGTTTTGATGTGGTAATCGTAGAAATCTGAGATTTTGTAGAAGCGGTGCTTGCCGTGTCAGCAAACGAACTGAGAACTTTTGATGTGATTGGGGTCACTTGGATTGTTGATGAGGTGTGAACTGTTTGCTTGGCTTGTGTGTGAAATTCTGCTCTACCATTTGTTGGCACAGCTGCAATTGGAGCCAGAATATGAATTCGAAACATTAATGAAATTTCCTTGGACCTTTAAAATAAATTTAATTATGGTCCAATCTCCCCCAAATAACATTCCGACTTGTATCTGCAGATAAAGAGGTCGGTGGCCATTTTATGATTTTTTCCTCGTATTGTATTTCAACGCCCCTGATGCGCGAGTGTCACAGAAATTCTCCGGGAACTCAATTGGGGATCACTGGAGAAAATACGACGTTCTTTTCGTGAATTTCTGTTGAGGAAATTTAGATGGCCGGAATTTGAAGCTGAGTGAAGTACGATCTTCCTGCCGCCTACTTACATTTCGGATAGTGATCACAGAGACAAGAGAGATTAGGGCTCGTACGGAGGCATACAGGTATTCTTTTTTTCCTCGTTCTATTTGAGAGTGGAATAGGACAGGAAATGCCTAGTAGTGATACAGTGTACCCTCCGCCACCACCTTACGGTGGATTGCAGAGTATGTATGTAGATGCAGATGGGGCAGGATTGCAGCGGCCTCGGCGTCGCGCTAGAGCCGAGTGCTTTTATAATTGCCGAGGAGAATAAATACATAAAAGGCGATAAAAATGAAGGTATATCGATTATCGTTTTTATCGATATACACAGGAGACATGGGCGAACAAATGAATTAAAAATGATGCGAATTACATACATATTCAGTATAAACGGTGCCGAAGTGGCTGAAAACACTGAAGATAAAACCCAACATCGAAATGGTGACGACAACGGAGACACTGAGTAAAATATCAGAAGCAATAATGGTTCTATCGTGTAATTTCGGTTTCAGACTCTTAAAAACACCTAGGTTACGAACACCACATCACTTTACACTGCTAAAATCGGCGTAGTTCAAATGACGAGTATAAAAATCCCGCAGGAGATAGGGAAGGAGAGGATCCGCGGAGGAATGGGAAAAGGAGAGGGGGCGCGGAGGGGGAAGGGCGGAAGAACTCTCAGGATAGAGGTGGGAGGGGGGAAGGACAGCGTGGAAGGGATGAAGAGGGGGGAGAGAGAGGGGGGGTATATTGTATACGGGGAGGGGTAGGAAGGGTAGATGTCGGAACAGAGGGCGACATCCGAGAGAGGAAGGTGGCGAAAGTTGTCCTAGGAAAGTATGTGGAGAGTGTGCAGGTGTAGGGCGGGAGTGATGCATTGGTACAGACGTGGCATAGGCCCAGGGCTTAAGAGGAGAGGAGAAACCAGAGGGTGACGGGATCTATGTTTCGAGAGATGTACAGATGCGGATATTTTCCAAGAACTTCAGAAGGCGTGGGATCCGCATGGATGAAGGGTGGCGGATTCAGTAAGAGAGGCGGAGGGCGTGGCGCTCCAGGATCTGGAAGGGTTTTTAATAGGCAGGGAGGGGGAGGGGGACGGATTTGCAGGCGGGCTGGAAGCTGCAGAGGACAGCCCACATTAGGGAGCGGTATGAGTAGAGGATGGTGGCTAGCCTGAGACCCCATGTCCGGCCGGAGAGGAGTTTGAGAAGGATGAGACGGGAAGGGGCTTTCTGGCGGACAGTCTTGTGTTGGGAAGTCCAGGAAAGGGAGCGGTCGAGGGTGTGGCCAAGGAATTTGAGGGAGGGAGTTTGTGGGATGGGACGGCTCCGTTGAAGATAGTGTCATGCCTACATATTGCCAAGCTCGCGATAAGAAAACTGCAGCAATACTGTACAGACTGTCTTAATACTAGAAGTATGTATTTACATGGCAAGACTCAGAACAGAACATAACTAACACGATAATTACAGCAACACATTTGTACTATTTTCGTTCCTAAAACAACTTACATACAAGTGAAAGGTGTTGCTCTCTAGCGGCGCGGTTATGAGATGCGTCAGCGGTCCGTCTCAGCCAGTGGTCCGACTCATCCCGAGCCCTATGTATATTACAGACAAGAGAAATTGCCAATGTACATGTTAGCGAGGCAGAAATACAGAAAATATGGTGCGAGACTAACTGGGTAATTTCTCGTTCTCAGTAAGTAGAATCCCGCCTGTTAAAATTGTATGCGTGACTGTGAAGGATCTCACCATTGTTCATATGATAAATGTGTGAAAAAGAAAATAAGCAACGTAAAAGTTTTAAGAACGTAACAAACAGGTTCATTCTGTATCATTTAACCTAAGGTGGGGGATCTTGACGTGAGATGATGTCCAAACGAAATGAAATGTAAAACATGTGACAAAAATTAATGTTTCGTGAAACTGAATCACTTTTTTTATAGCCAGATGATTATTGTACTGTAATAAATGATAAATCGTACCAATTACTTAAAGAAAAGATTTCAGTTTAAATTATTTTTTGATTGTCCATTAAGATAATATCAGACAATTTGTAATGAAGTTATCAAAATTTACATTCACCATTGACAACGGTCGTGCCACGGTGGAGTGGCCGATCATTCTGAGGCGCCTAGCTGCGGAGCGCGCCGCTGCTCACCGTCGGAGGTTCGAGTCCTCCCTCGGGCATGGGTGATTGTTATCCTAAGCACAAGTTAAAGTATTTTGTGGATACACCGGTTATCAAGATCCCAAGTCGAAATCATTCGTGACTGTACTACAACAAAACCTTTTCCTGCATTCAGATAGAGTAATGAAGAATCTTTGACCTTATGAAACTGTGACCAAGTGTCCATCCATAAAGAAAGAAAGGGAAAAACCGGCTCTTTACACATATAGAACGTTGTTAAAACAGTTTAATTTATTATCAGTGTATTGTAAAAATCTGAAGGAAGGAAGCTTGGGGTGGTCATTAGTGACGGAGCTCACGCACGTATTTTGAATAAGGGTCAGGAAGGAAATCGGCCGTGCCTTTTCAAAGAAAACATTCCGACATTAGCCTGCAGTGATTTAGGGAACTCGCGGTAAACCTAAACCTGGATGGTCTGAGGTGAATTTGAACCACTTGTAATATGCCCGTATATTACTCTGATTTTAGCAAGGCATCTTTTATCAGGTCCTCACTTGAAATACTTTTATTTGATCTTTGACTGTTAATAGTATAATTAACGTGCTTCTAATAATGACTTCCAATAATGAAAAGGTAATTGTAACTGACAAAAACCCTGTTTGACTGGTAAGAACTTCAATTTATTGCCGATTTTCACTCGCATAAAATTACACATAATTCAGACCAAAAAACAGTTAATAACTGTATGCCTTGTCATTCAATAAATTTATTAGTTTCCCTCAGTAAAAAGAACTACTGTTTATTGCGAATGTCTACTGCTAACTCTCCACTTCCAACAAATGTATTAGTTTCTGCTCTGCACTAGCTACAGTTTATAATCAGGAAAGATATTGCATTAAAGACATTACAATACTTACTACACCAGTGATCCTGACACATACTTACACAATGTGACCTAACGTACCGTCCTGCCGAATGGGAGTCCAGTGTGTTACCTCGCTCGGTAAGTTAAAAAAAAATCTGTTTTACTGTAGTATAAATTATACAATTTGCAGATCATATAAGGTTAGCAGACTATCAGGTTTTCTTGACGTGTCTCAGGAATTACTGTAGTGATAATTATTACAATGTTGGCACTGAAATTTTTTGAGGAAAAAATGTTCAAATGTTGGTAAATCTATCGGACGAAACTGCGTGGTCATCAGTCCGTAGCTTACAAACTACTTAAACTAAGGTAAACTAACCTAAGGATAACACACATACCCATGCCCAAGGGAGGACTCGAAACCCGGACGGCGAGAAACCGCGCGCTCCGCAGCGACGCTTCTCCACCGCGGCTATTTTGAGGGAGAGGGGGTGGAATGATGGATAGAAATTTTCAAAAAGAAGCAGATTATGAATCAAATTTAAATACGGATTCTGGTTTCGAACTACATGTGGGATGCTTAGATACATTTTTTATTTCCGTTTTCCAACTAGGAAATATGTTTTCAGGTATGAATACTGCCAACCATCAGTTTAATAAGCCGTGATTACAAAATACTGACTAGAAATAATTGTAGAAGAATGGAGAACGGGAAGAGGTTACCTCTCATTTTCCGTGAACCATGCAGATGTGGATTTCTCTCTCATTTTTTATCTACCACTTATCTCAGTTCTGAATTTCTTGGATATGTTAAAATTGATAATTAAGACCAAGAAGTATATATAGGGCGATAAATCAACCGATACGGCAGTTAGAATTGATTAAGCGCAACGGATAACAACTTGCTCGTGAACCCAGACGATTGGCAAAAATATGAGTCGTTTTTAAGGTGTCCGTTTCTAATTACGTCTCATGAGATAGCTCATTCAACTTAATATCGTACACAAGCGACAAAATACTGTGCGGAAAGGAAGGTGAACCTACTTAAGTGATGACAGGAGAGATAACACCAACTCATGCATAAGCTATTCTCTAACCTGTTTCTCTCACTTATCGACCAAACATTTAGGACTGAGGTGCAGAACTGAAGGTCCTCGCACCTCGTGTTCAATTTCAAGTACCAAGTCAGCATAAGATCACCTTACTCCCCGAAAAATGACCAAACATTTCCCGTAAATTAATTCCACATCAAATATAACCTTAACCCTGATATTACTATTTGAATTTACTACAAAATCAACAAAAAGTTCCCACATTTTCCTTGGAGCAGCATTTACTTACAACCGCCTTCTTCACGTGCCGTCTAAATTCTGCCTTGTGGCCGACAGACCGGCACAGGCACTTCGCGGTTCGACTTCGCGGAAAGCTGTTTTACTGTTGACCTACCTCAAAATGTGTCTCCTCCCAACTTGCAAACACCCCCCGACTCGCCAGCCACAGGCAAAGTCTACCAAGTGTCAGAGAGACCTCTCAGATGTTCCCCGCAAAGTAAAGGTTGGCTAACCTACTCCAAATTACCAAACTAACCATCTTTGCAAGTAATCCACCACACTACTCTCACACACCCGTGAAAACACTCATTCTTTCACCCGTAACTTTGACTTACAGTAAATGAGAATATTTTTCAAATTGCATGGCACTTCGTCTCTTACAGCAGGGGTTTTAGCGTCTTGTAAAAGGATTACAAAAAAGGACAGTAAGGGCAGCTACAGAAAAATGAAAGTCGGGGTAGCCAGTCGAAACATATATTTTATCACATATATGCGAGGTAGTCCTGTCATAAATTTCCACAAACCCTCAGACACTGACTGCAGCCACTGGGCGTGGAATAGACTTGCTGTAGCCAAGTCGCAAAATACATACGGGAGTAAGAAAATAGATAAGAACCAGTCCTCAGAGAGAGAGAGTTTGAGACGATAGGTAAGACGCTAGCCATGAGTTCCCGCACGATTACAAGATCAGGGGTCGGACCTAGGCATCTAACATGCTACATACCGGTGAAGCAGCACCCGAACAGACGGCGCAAATGCAGAAGTAAGGCAATCGCGACCACCGGAGATGCGAAGTATGTCGTATCGGTGATCATGTCGAGTCCGTTGCGGAAGACTCGGACAGACTGATTGCTCCCAAGGTAATGGGAAGCACGTGTCACTAAACGACGGAAACTGCTGCACGCTGATCTTCCGATGTCGGTACATGCAGGAACTGCAACGGAATGGACTCGGAAGCTGCTCTCCAGGCTATTTAAAGTAGTGATCAAGGCATACGTGTGCAACTCCGCGGTTAGCGGAAAGGTCTCTGTAGCCAACCTAATACAGGAGGGAGGACTCACCGTAATCTTTCTTGTGGCCGTCGGCAGTGGCGGAGTTTTAACCGTCACGTTGGGTGGCCTGAACTGGTGCGGATTCGCATAACGCGAAAACTCGTCTCCCTCCGCCAACGAGTGCTACAGTGACGGTTTGAAATAACGGCCTAAGGGAAACTAAACAAGATTTCGCCATCTTGGCCATTTCCTGTGATAACTAAATGTGCAGTTCCAAAATTATGCTGCTCCCTCTAACCGATGCTCCTGTATGCAGACAATACATCGGATTCAGAATATGTAATTAAATTTGACGTATTATTTTATAAGGCACTCTTCCTTTGTCTGAGGGCTGGCCTGACAGATTCTATGGCTTTGTCACGTGTCTTTTAGCGTTATCGGAATTCAGTGCGTTATAATCTTAGCGCACCCTCTGTCAGACGGAAATCTGGTGATGTGTGAATTTATTATTTATTTATTTAATGTATGGCAAGTACATATCACGTTTATGGAAAATATATTTTTACAATCACTTTATAACTTTGGCAGTTAAATAAAAGACATAAATAATCAAATACGATTATGTCATGAACAACATATATACAATTACAAATTAACATTTCGGCTTTTACTCCCATCCAGGAAGTCCGTTGTAGGCCCTAGAGTAGGCCCTCAGAGGGCACTTTGCAACGATGTGCCGGACCATCTGCTTCTCAACCCTGCAGTCGCACTCGGGGGATGGAACATCAATCGCGGTCCGTTTTCATCTTGTTGAGGGTGGTCAAGGTTTTACGGGGTAAGTCGAAGTCTGCAGGTCTGTTCGGCGGTTTCAGGTGTTTACCTGTGTTTACCTGTTGTGGTGCTGATTCTTCCCATTCCACTTTCCAGCGTTCTGCAAGAGAGAAACCATTTTCCGTCAGATCTTTGGCACTTATAAGAGGTGGATGTTTAGAACGCAATCTATCTGTGTCAGTGCCATTGCTCAGAGCTTGAATCGGAAGTTTCGGGTTGTCTTGTACTTTTATTATATTCTCTGAGAAGCGCTTGTTCTCCTCGCAAGTGAGGTGGCGGCATATGGCTCAGTATAGGTAGTCATTGAATTAGGGTTGATTTTATTGTACATGAAATAATCCTCATAATTTGGTTCAGTACTGTATGCACCATCCTGGTGTGAGCGCTCTTTAGGCAAACAGGGGAACAGTACTCTGCCGCAGAGTAGACAAGTCCCGAAGCAGAACAGCGTAGGGCAGAGGCGGTGGAGCCCCAGCTGGTACCACATAGTTTCTGAATGACATTGTTCCTTGTGCGAATTTTTGCAGCGGTGTTGATGAGGTGTTGTTTGTAGCTCATCGTTGTTCAAATGTTCAACTGTTTGTATTGCTTATGGGACTTAACTATGGGGTCATCAGTCCCTAAATTTACAAACTACTTATGACCTAGCTACTAGTAAGGACGGCACAAATATCCATGCGCGAGGGGAGATTCGAACCCCCGACCGTAGTGGCAGTGCGGACCGTGACTGACGCGCCGCAGACGGCTCGGCCACCGCGGCCGGCGCTCATGGTTGTATGTAATGTCACTCCCAGGTATTTTGGATATTTATTATGAGGCAGAATGTTGTTATCAAAATATATCTTAAGGCTTCTGTTAACTAATTTATTGTTCAGGTGGAAACACATAGCCTCAGTTTTAGTTGGACGTGGTTGTAGTCTCCATTCAAGAAAGTACGTTTCCAGCAAGGGTAAGTCGCTTGTCAGGACAGTCTCAGTACGCTCGACATCTCGATGTTGTGATGCTATAGCCCAGTCATCTGCATCCCAAACTTATCGGATCTGGTATTAGCCATATCGGCTATATACAAGCTGAAAAGTAGCGGTGCCAGGACTGATCCTTGGGGCTAGGCATTATTGAGCTTCATCATTTTGCTCTATTATTTCCAAGTATCGCCTGGAATGGTCTGTTGCAGAGCACCTCGTTGATGTGTGAAATGAGAAGCTGATGCGGTGGCCGCCCTTTCACACTCGGCAGCTCTCCACTGCAGTGGTCCGGCGGCCTGATGCAGAGTCCCACCTGCCGCCCACGTCGACAGAAGGCGTGTTGCGCCCGCGCCATATGCCGCGCGGGGGATCGCGCCCGGCTTTTTACCGCTGCCATTATCATTCTAATTAGGAGGCGCCGGCCGCGGTGCAGCGTTAAGTGGCGCCATTGTGGGCCCAGCTGGGCGCCCCAAACACCGCCGCTCGAGGGCCCTCCAGCTGGCGGCCGCCGCACCTATCCGCACTGCCCACCGAGTGGCATTAGCGCCACACAGGGACACATCGCGTACAGCACCTCTCGCTGAAAAAGTAAAGCTCAAGGTTCAGGCGCTTTTGTAGGGTCAGTGTGAACTTTAGATGCCACCCGTCTGCTCTGACCAAAGGTGGCATATCTAACGTCACTGTTATGATTAATAATAATAATAGGTTTATATATATATATATATATATATATATATATATATATATATATATATATATATATGACGAATTACAGCGTTCAAATGAATGAAATAAATCACAATTTGCGATGTTGTGGTTTCACTGTATGAGGTTTAGATGGAATATCAAACTGTGGCGAATGAAAATTTGTGCAGGAAAGAGTCCTCTGCAGTCGGGCTGGTCACTGTGTCCTCGGTGGCGGAGTGGTCAACGCGTCTGCCTAGTAAGCAGGAGATCCCGGGTTCGAATTCCGGTCGGGCACAACTTTTCATTCGCCACAGTTTGGTATTCCATCTAAACCTCATACAGTGAAGCCATAACATCGAAAATTGCGACTTATTTCAATAATAATAGTGTTTTCTGTTCCGCGGGATCTATCTGAGGAGTAAGACTCCGTGGTCATGGAACAAGTCAATACATGAAGTTTAGTACAAGAATGGTAATAGAAAAACTTTAAGTAGTCCTATGCACACGACATTCTTAAATCTTAAGACTAAGTGAAAAGAATCAATAACGAAAAAACAAAACCAAACAAAAAAGGAATTAGCTTAATTTTTTAACTTTTCCAGGACTTCAACGACAGAATAAAAGGAGTCAGCGCGTGGGTTAGTAGTAAGAATCTCAAGTTCTTGTCGCAGCTTAATGAAAATGGACACTGCAGAATGCTGCACACCTTTCTGTACAAGTGTCAGGTGGTGTGATAAAACTGTATATTCGATTTCAGTGAAAGCTACTAACTCGTGGGAATAAGCTGATATTATTAACAACAAACGACATTAAAGAAAATACGTATTGTGACGCCAGTGTCAGAATTCCCAGACTATCGCAAAGGGGTCGAGATAACGTTCGTGAACCGCCCATTTCTGAGGCAAAAATATCCTTTTTTTTATCAGTCGAGTTACCCCAAAAAATAACGCCGTACGTCATACGTGAATGAAAGTAAGCGTAGTAGACCATTTTTCGTGTTGAACAATCACCTATTTCAGATTTTGTTTTAATGGTAAAAAAAATCAGAATTTAATTTTGGAACGAGATCCTGAACATGGGCTTTCCACGACAGCTTACTGTCTATCTGAACAACTAGAAATGTGAACTGTTCAGTCTCACTTACCATATGCCCATTCTGTGTAATCAGAATGTCAGAATTCGTTAAATTAGATATTATAAATAGTAAAACCTGCGTTTTACTGTAATTTAACATCAATTTGTTTTCTACAAGCCATGAACTTATCTCTTGAATTACATTTTTTGATACTGTGTCAATATTACAAACAAGATCCGTCACTATCAAGCTGGTATCATCAGCAAACAAAAATATTTTACAGTCACCTCTTATACTCGAAGGCATATGATTTATATAAATAAGAAACAGCAGTGGTCCCAAACCAAACCCCTGGGGCACGCCATTGTGATTGTACATCAAAGCCACTTTCAACATTGCGGAGACCTACCTTATTCTGTCTGTTATTAAAGTAAGAGGTGAGCCATTTGTGAGCTACTCCTCGTATTCCATAATGTTCCATCTTCTGCAACAATATTTACTAGTCACCGATCACAGTGTAACTACGGCAGAGATAATATTTTTACGTTTGCGTACCTGTGTGTCCGCATCTCGTGAATTTTTTTTTCCAGTCAAAGAAAACAACAAACTAACTTGGGCATCTCTGTTAGCATAATAAAATGCTTCCTATAATTTTAAAATTAAATTTTAAATTTGGCTATGAAATTTTATGTTTATTAATCATTCGGAAAGTGTGAAACATACAAATTTTTGTCGTATGTTATTTTTCGGTGATGATAATTTTTGACGTCAAGATATTTCAATCCCTATCTGTTAACGGCGTAAAACATGGATCTGTTTGCATCTTTTCAGACATATTTTTTTAAGCCCACTGATCTGAGAATCGTTGCAAGCGACATAAAATATAGATTTTCTTGCATCCCTTGAGATTCAAAAACAAAACAAAAATGACCTGGGTATCATTGTGAGCGGCTTAACACATGAATCTGCTCCCATAGGTGATACTTTGTTGTTGTTGTTGCTTTGAAAAAACAACAAACATAAGATACCAGGTCTGCGTGTTTGTAGTTCAGAATTATGTGGTGGCTATTAGTATGTAGACCTGACGTATATCAGTGAGGTCTAGTTACCGATTCCAGATTTTCGCAATTTAGGTTTATAAATGTGTAATGGATGAAATGTGTAATGCTTGAAATTACTGACCTCAAATATTGGAATTGTTTGTCAGTCAGAATTAATCGGATATCTTAAAGAACCTTGGCATTAGTAAAATGGAACAAATTAAAATATGAATTAGAGAAATTTTTAATGTACCTTGATTCAGACCCACTGAACTGATTTCCTTTTTCGTTTATTAAACATGGTGTTCAGAGGGTAATCAGGCATACAAAAAATTTAGCTCCCTTTCCGGTTGCTTAGTTTAACACGAATTACTTACAGAAGAGTTGAAAAGCTGGTAGAAGCCGACCTTGGGGAAGACCAGTCTGGATCCAGGGGAGATGTAGAAACGCGGGAGGCAATCCTCACTTTAATGCTTATCTTAGGAAATAGTTTAAGGAAAGGCAAACCTACATTCCTTGCTTTTGCAGATTTGGAGAAAGCTTTTGACAATGTCGATTGGAATACAATCTTTCAAATTGTGAAGTCAGCAGAAGTGAAATATAGGGAACGGAAGGTTATTTACAACTTGTACAAAAACCAGACAGCAGTATTCGGAGTTGAAGGGCATGAAAGGGATGCAGAGGTTGGGAAGGGTGTAAGACAGAGTTGCAGCCTTTTCCATTGTTATTCAATTTGTACATTGAGCAAGCTATAAAGGAAAGCAAGGAGAAATTTGGAGAAGGAATTAAGGTTCAGGGTGATGAAATAAAAACCTTGCGCTTAGCTGATGACATCGGAATTCTGTCAGAGACGGCAAAGGACCTGGTGGAGCAATTGAACGGCAATGACAATGTGTTGAAAGGAGCATATAAGATGAACATTAACAAGAGTAAAACAAGGGTAATAGTATCCAGTCTTAGAAAATCAGGCCTTGGTGAAGGAGTCAAATTAGGTAACGAATCAATAAAGGTGGTAAATGAGTTTTGTTACTTGGGCAGTAAAATAGCATAGGATGTTCGCAGTACAGAGGATATAAAATGCAGAATGGCAATGGGAAGAAAAGCGTTTTTGAAAAAGAGAAATTTGTTAACATCGAATATTAATTTAAGCATAAAGAAGTTCTTTCTGAAGGCATTTGTGTGGAGTGTTGCCTTGTATGGGAGTGAATCATGGACGATACATTGTGCGGACAGGAAGAGGATTGAGGCTTTTGAAATGCTGAAGATTAGGTGGGTGGTTCGCATAACTACAGAGGAGGTACTGAACAGAATTGGGGAGAAAAGGAGTTTCTGGCATACCTTGACTAAAAGAAGGGATCTATTGGTAGGACACATTCTTAGACATCAAGGTATTGTGAATTTAGCGTTGGCGGGAAGTGTGTGGGGTAAAAATCGCAGAGGGAGACCAAGAGATGAATGTAGTAAGCAGATTCAAATGGATGTAGTTTGTCGTTCTTATGAGCAGATGAAGAGGCTTGCCCAGGATAGAGTAGGTTGGAGAGCTGCATCAAACCAGTCACCGGAATGAAGACCACAACAACAACAACGTGAGAGAAGAAGCGAGTCATTTCTCAGTTAAATTTGTAATTACTTTCTGATCACATTTGTGAGTCTTTAAAGTTAATTGTAGATAACAGCCAAATGAGGTAATTAATCGACGAGTTCAGTCGTGCCACAAACATAAGTGACCTTCAGAGACTCTTATTTCAGTTTTAGTTGCTTCAATTCACAAGAAAAATATTGCTAGCTTATAACAGAGTACTGTTGCGATACGGGTGGCAGATGTCCGTAATGTATGGGATAGCTACTTAACACAATTTACTAATTCTATAATTTTCAACTTTTATCTCTTTATTAATTTTTTCTCACGAATAATAAATTCATGCTGTATTGATTTGTTTTCTCTGAAGTATAGAAAATATTCATAAAGTGATGCACATCATTGATAAAGCATATGACAGTGTATCAGCTGTTCATTTGTTTCTAACAAAACAGTTAGCCTTCATCTTCAAGCTGGTTAAGTCATGTTGGATTATATGGAATATACATTCGTTTCTCTGTATATAAAGAGTATGTTCATTAAATGGTGTTGCAATTCATTTCATTTAAATCAACGTCTGGCCTTAAGGTGGCCCCATAGGCCACAAAAACATTAAAAGAGGGTAGTCTCACAAAACATTCTCATACTCTACAGAAGTTATAAAAACTAATTCTTGTGAAAGTGTTAGAGGAACTTGGCATCATGACATTAATCCCTGACTGTTAAAGTGAACTTTCGTGATAATAAGTAAATAGTAAAACTTTAGCAAAGTGCAGATTCTCTTTTAAAAAATAATTGATTATTTTATATGACTCTATTACTATTGAATAGCGATTATTGTTTTACAGTATTGAGTAGTTACAAAGAAATTAAAAATGTTCAAAAACTATCTGGATAAAATAAGGATACAATAATGAATTTCGGCACCAAACTTTTCGCATTATACTGTCAAATCGGCTACAAGAGATTCATTTAATTTATTTTTTGAGTTTTTCCATATTATTTTGTAATGACTTCTTATCTATAGGTTTATTTATCTTAAATCATTCATTAAATGATTTTGTAGCCGACTACACAATTTTGTTGATAGTACACTGCCAGAGAATGCTCTGAAGTGTGATTAATCAGTATTAAAATGATTTAACTATTTTAAAAAGCTTCAGAACTGCGAAAGAAACAAGCTATATATGGAAGAAATTTAGTGCACAGGAAAAATTTGTCGTGGTAGAACTGTTAGACTATAATTGCAGGCAAACAAATGGTTAAACTTTGAAATAAGAGACTACAAAGTCCATCTTCACCTGAATCATAACACAAAGGAATGGGAACATGAGTACCTACTTTTTCAGTTATTATTTTTGTAACTGTCATAGATCTGGAGATATAGGTAAAATAGTAAATTATTTATCCAAAAAAGATATTTAAAATTATTTACAAGTACCTTTGATTCAAATTTAAAGCAATTTTAGTCATCATTTGTATGTGATTGTATGTGCTATGGTTTATTTATCTGGCTTGCAAACAGCTATACAAAGAAAACTTTGTAGAAAAAAGAAATGCTAATTAGATAAAAGACCTGAAAAGTACATAAAATTATCTATACAACTATTTTTAACTTCAGAAGTCTCAGAAAATATCTTTGTTTTGCCGTTTGATATCCCCAGTTTAATACTAATTTTTTCTTCTGCAAAAACGTAGCTTATTGCTGTTGGTGAAACAATTGTGGTAATATTACAGTCAAATGCGTCAGGCAGACTTTGGAACAGTTTCTCCCTGAAACCTTGCTGACCTTGCTTTCATACTCTCCAATAAAAATTCTTTTTTAGAAATTGTTCTTTTTTTAACATTTGTGATACATCATATGGGGTACACATTCATTTGCATGCAGCATATCATATGTGGGACACTTTTCCATCAGGAAGGTACTAAGCCACTCTAAAGTGAACAGAATTTCTAGACCATTTGTTTCACAGATAAGTTCACCATCCACTTAGTGTGGGTGAGTCAGTAACAAAACCACTGTATCATGGATGCCTGCATGGTGTGATTGAGATAGAAAATTTGTATGATTCTGTTGTGTGAACACACATGAATGACTGCTAGAATTCTGACACATTGTCAACATTTAAACGAAATAATCGATATTCACATCAATGTGCTGCACGAATTAAAGACAATACCACACTAAATCGTTTCTGATAGTTTCACAGTTATATTAATGTTTTGTGTATTTTAATCAAATGAGAAAGATTATGTGTAACAAACAAGCATTAAAACTGCCATTTTAATTCTACTCTGATATTTATCAATCCAGTCGTTTTGTGTTGAAAGGATAAGTTCCAGAAAAATGGTTTATATTGTTTTCCCTGGTGTTTTATTGCTTGTTACAAAGCCTGTCTGCAAATTCATATCATAAATAAATCTAATGTAAAGCAAACACATTGACTGGAAGACCTAACAGCATTTAACTACACGATGAGGAATTAGGAACAGTTTGTAGTATTCTAAAGTGGAATAAATGCAACATTTCATTTGACATATTAAAATAATGCCTATTGATGATTTATGTAATTTAAAGCTTGTAATATTGAAAGAGAAAATGGAGCCGTAGTTGTAAGAAAACTTATATCTACTGAGTATAGCATCGTTGATTGAAAATGAGATTACTCTTAAATAGGCCACTTCCAAAAAATTAGAAAATAGTGCAGTATAAATATCTGACAGTTTTATAAAAACGTCTTTAGGGTAGTATTCTTCATTCTTGTCTAGATCAATGCAAACATCCTCAGGATGAACTATTATTTATTAGATTTTGTCTATTTGCGTATATTAGCGTATGTTTAAACTAAAGACATGGGAAAGGTACAATGTTGAAAATAATGTGAAATTTTTTGCAGAGATGCTCAATAGGTTTTATTGGAAGTCGTTTTAAATAAGTCATTGTCCACTGAAAGAGTTCTAATAATTCTGAGGACCTATGTACGAATAGAAGGGGAGTTAGAGTACTCATGAATAAAGAGAAGTGTCATTATTTCGAACGTACATCTGCCGTAATGATCACAGTTCCAAAAATTATTTCAATAATAAGAAATTACATTCCATCTGTTTGAATTAAACTAAAACAGGGTAAAATCATTTATCTTTGCTCCATACAGAGTATTAACCCCATCAATTTTGAATTATCAATAGCCTTCAAAATATTTGCAAGATTTAAAACAGAATTGATGTCCCAGCAGCCACGTTATTATTATTACCTACTGCATTTACCAGCATTTTCTGTTTCAAATCCTGTAAATATTTTCTTGTCTATTAAAAATAACAATCACGAACTTAGGAATCACTATGTCACTAGAGAAATTCATTATTATATGAATTTAGTTTCTGATGATTTGTTTTTTTCCTGTTGTATAAGCATATTTTGGTGCTACCCGTCATTTTCCAGTACAGCTTGAAATTATTAAACAAAGTGTAGAAGTCACAAGTTAAGACTGTAATTTACATACAATGTGCGCAATGGTTTTGTTATTTTTAATTGCTCATAATATACCTACCTACTGTATCTTTGACTAATAATAGTTTTCTTGCTCTCTTTTACAGTGACCAATTAAGTGTTTTTGTAAGTTTTTACAGGTTGTTAATTTTGCTACCTGTTCTCTGCTGTACGTTTATATTTCTTTATCTGTATTATTGGAAATGTGATTTTGGTTGTTTATCGAATAGGTTTTGTGATTTGTTTTAATTTGTTGTATCGGTTCAGAAAGCTACCACAGTTTTGAAAATGATATGTACATTTTAGGTTTGTATAGAATGACTTTTAGTCCATGGTGTACAGCAATCAGTAAGAATAAATATTCCTTAAATAAAAAAACCGTCTTGATTGCAAATTGTTTTATTAATTAATGACGCGATTCGCCCTTTAGCATGGCATCTTCATATTATCTGCGTGACAGAATTTACACAAAATTACAAGGCGGAATTAGAAACGGACATAACGGTACATGGGCTTATTTTGTGTTAAGATGACAGTATAAATGGTAAACAAAGCTTACAAGGCGCTCTCCGTGGTGTGACAGTGACGTAGTGGTAACGCACTGGACTCGCATTCGGGAGAATGGTGGTTCAAATCCGCCTCCGGCTATCCAGATTTAGGTTTTCCGTGATTTTCCTAAATCACTCCAGGCAAATGCCGAGATGGTTCGTTTCAAAGGGCAAGCTGTCGACGGGACGTTAAACCCCAAGCTTCCTCCTCCCTCCGTGGGGTGACACCGTAAGTGTTTCGCGGTGTTTGTATTTTTCTGGAATTTGTGGATTTCCTTGTAGCCCTACAAATAATCGGGTAACAACGAATTACAGTTGGAACATACTCGGTAAAGATGTGACAAACATAAAACCGATTTTTAAGATTACCCTAATAGAAGAGATTACCTTAATAGAAGAGACCACCTTCTATTAAGGTAATCTTAAAAATCGGTTTTATGTTTGTCACATCTTTACCGAGTATGTTCCAACTGTAATTTGTTGTTACCCGATCATTTGTAGGGCTACAAGGAAATCCAAAAATTCCAGAAAAATAGAAACACTGCGAAACACTTACGGTGTCACACCACGGAGAGTGCATTGTAAGCTTTGTTTACTATTTATACTGTCTTCGTAACACATAATAAGTCCATGTACCGTTATACCCGTTTGTAATTCCACCTTGTAATTTTGTGTAAATTCATTCACGCAGATAATCTGAAGATGCCCTGCTAAAGGGCGAAACGCGTTATTGATTAATAAAACAATTTGCAATCAAGACGGCTTTTTGCTGAAGGAATATTTTAGGTTTGTTTTTTCATTTAGGGCATCTTGTTTACCGCTTTGTATGTCCTCATCAATATGAATTTGTTCTGACACATTTCTGTTAATTTTTTTTTAGAATATTATGCATTGTTGATGCCTTCTGTTTTAGGATTGCGGGATAGAAAGGTAGTGTCTTTAATATATGTGTTATTAACGTAGTACGTCGTTTAGTTGCTCACATGAGTGGGAGGTATACATGCATTGCTCCGCTCAGTTGATTTTCCCAAATGAGTGTTATGATTGTTACATGGGTTTCGATGTTTTGTTTTATGGCCAGTGCACTATAATCAGGTGGTAATTATTTTATGTGATATATATTATTGTATTTTTCTATCTTTCTTTGTATTTCAAGTCTGAGCGGTAGATGTATAATTCTGATACATCTCAGTGGAAGAAGTTCTATTTATGAGAGTTTGGCTGGCAAAATTGCAGTTTGTTAGGGTGATATATATGGTTCACTTTCTATAAGTTTCGAAGGTGTGTATCTTTTTATTGTTCCTTATTTTTCTTTCAAGAAACTCAATTGATTCATACATTTGTATTATTATGTATCATTTTATTTTATGGTGTAGATTAACAAATCTAAGTAGATTAATTCTTCCTTTGTGTCACCATCAATGTAAGCAACTACAAATGAGATGCGACCTTTTCCTCCAGACGCGTTTCGTTATAATGACAGTAAAACAACTTTATTGCTCTGTATTGGTAGATACCGTCCATTTTGGTTTGTTCCTTGAATCGGGAACAGTTCGTTAGCAAAA
Organism: Locusta migratoria; assembly: GCA_026315105.1. Lineage (NCBI taxonomy): Eukaryota > Metazoa > Arthropoda > Insecta > Orthoptera > Acrididae > Locusta > Locusta migratoria. The sequence goes on from CM048744.1 coordinate 770,031,209, forward strand.
CATGTAAAGTTCTGATTTGTTACTTACGGAAATGTCGTCTTGGATTTCGCCTCACATCATGTAGCGCCGATTTGTTTCATGCTATACGGCAAATTCTTCTTTCTACATCATTACTTTTCACACAAATTTCCACTTGAATGGTGCGCAATCCATAATTATGTTTTCCACAGCTCAGACCTATTTGTTTTGAATATTACTGAGCTTCACAGTGTGCTGTAGTGTTGCCAACATCGCAATTGTATTTTTTATTAAATTATGTCATAGTTGGTTTACTTTGATGAAACCGAAATGGAATAATGGCGAAGTTACAAATCTGTGTTGTGGGTGTTTTGTGGAAGGGGAGTGATAGGGCAAAGATGACTGAATAGTGGTTATAGAATGGTAAGTAGTGGGATGTGTAGCAAGATGGAAGACAAGAGTGAGGGGCAGAAAGTGGAGTGATGGTTGAGAGGGGGGAGGGAGAGGGGAGTTGACTTTCATTCAATATATATGTATAATCTTAGGTAATGCGAACACTCCTGAAGGTTTTACAGGCGAACAACACTGTTATCTCATATGTGGATTTAACCCTTTGTGCACCAGCGGTTTTCGGTAGAAACCACCGGTGCTAGTGGAAAGCAGAGACGTTTAGGGCCTACTGGTAAATATATTGAAAAACAGTTAGGTGAGTGGGTAGTGGAGTATTTGATCGGGAACTGGAGAACAAAAACCATGAAATTTACTTTAACAGTAATTTTTCTTCTGCTAGACTAATGAAAAATCTTCATTATCACGGTGTGTATGCTTGTGAGACAGTTAAACGAGGCAAAAAGGACTTGTCGAAAAATATCTTCAGTGTAGAGAATATGTCTTCGGATGCACGGATTGATATGTAAGAAATTTTATTTATTTATCATTTTCATGATCCACAGCAGACAACAGTGTCTCGAAAACAAAAAGGAGTCAGTAATTGAGATCGAATGTCTAATACACTATACATAAGGTTAAGTCGATAAAGCAGACATGCTGAAATCTCTAAACGATATTGATAGGGAAAGCAAAAGATTGTAGCTCGGTATTTTTTGACATATACTGAATGTCTCCATCGTAAATTCATTATTTTTGTTCCACGCATGAAGCGATGGTGCAACAATGGTAATGATATTTTCTTCTGTTCATCACTTATGAGACTAATAAAAGTGCCTTTTGTGAAAATTATTGGAAGTTTACAAAGAAAGCACACAAACTGACATAGACACACTACAATAAATGAAACATATCAAGGCAGGCCAAACTCAGACACTAAAATACAGTGGTACTAGCTGAAGCACTACGCATAAGAAAGAACCACAATGAGAACATCAGATATCGCAGAAATTTGGAGTTGTGTTTCTAGCTCTGTGAAGAGCATGATGTGAGGTCACAGTAAGAGCATGATGTTGAGTAGTTGTTAGGGGAGGGAAGATTTGGAAATTTTATTTTCATATGAGCAACATTATGAGGATCTAATGTTGGGGAAGAGGTAGGTGGGTGAGTTATTAGGTGTCAAATGATGAATAGTGAGATGTGGAGTGAGATACACAAGGCATTATCAAACAATAAATAGTTACTCAATATTCAAATAAATATTGGAAACTAAACATTGCATTAAATTATAGAAAAAGCACATAAATATTTCCACTACTTGACCGTTACTCTTCTTTCCCATCTTCCTCTACATCCCATTATTCACCACTCCACACATAATATTGAACTGAGTTTTTTACCTCCATGAGTGATATCTATGGCTTCGGTTTTTCGTAGCGGAGAACATGGATATCTGTTATAAAGCTCATAGTGTTCAGTGAACTAATGAAAACATACAGATATGGTATCAATTTAGACCCTTCTTAGGAACCTTCAAAGTCATCAGCGTTAACCTGATTTGCACAATGTACCTGCTTGGTGTAAATATCTGGTTGTTTGATTTTCAAGTAGATTGGGCGAAGCTAATTTCTGGGCTTCTAAGAAAACCGGCTGTAAATATCATTAACATTTTCTCTCATTGCCAGTACTTCCATATCGAGGTCCCTAGCAATGCTGGGTTAGTCTGCCGGAATCTATCTGGGTGACAGATGGTCTCTTCAAGCACAAACAGTACATAAAGTATAATCGACCAAACGATCAAATCTTCCTTTTTGATGACTGCTAACAGGATCCTTGCATTGTCGGATTTTGTCTCGTTGAAAATATTCTGAATCTTCCTTATGATCTTGTGCGTTGCGACGACGCTCAATTCATCTAATGTACACAACACGTTTCATACTCTTAGCTCGTATATCTATTAATGATTTAAGCGCATAATTAAACATTTCTCACATTTATGGCCAAAGTAATTGCGTAACATATCCTGTGTTCCTAATGAATTTTTGATATGAGGGAGTTGTGTGTGTCAGTGACTACCAAACCGAAATTATGAGATGCACCATGTGAACATATAAATAAATTTTAGAGCTGTTGTATGAATGCAATTGCCCCACGGGCTTTTCCTCACGTTGAGAAAGCACCGTCATAGCTTTGTACTTGTAAAAATTACAAAACAATATAACATTTTCAATAATAGATCCTGCTAATCACACAAACAATGGAACAAATTGCAGGAAATCTTGAGGAATCCTATAATCTGGGGAAATATAGCGTACACAAAGAGAGAGAGTTCTTCTATTCCAGCAATGCCAGCTCTTTCATTCGTTAGACCCATGAAACCACCGACACGATTAATACGTTGAATACTCCTTGCAAAAAGGACTAGGAAAGTAATGTACTTATCAAATTTCACCAGGTCCTTCCAAACCTTCTCGTAGCTTTCTTCAACGTTCACGCGATATTTTTAGATGGCGCAAAAGTATTCATGATCCTGTCATTTTGCTTCTCAATTTCAATATACCTGGAGTCCCCGTGTCCCCTAAATGCAATCACATTACGTCCACAGAGAGTTACCGCGTGCCGCGACGGAATGGCCGAACGCACAGAGGCACTATGCTCCGATACACGAGGCCGTTCCCCGTCGGGGGTTCGAATCCTCCCTCGGGCTTGTACGTTTGTGTTGTCTTTAGTATAAGGTAGTTTACAAGTAGTTTGTTAGCATAGGGACTGTTGACTCCGCAGTTTAGTTCCATAAGCTTAACAGACATTTTTGTTTAGTTATCGCGTCCATAAGTACGACGCTTCTTCAGCTTCCACCTGCTCCACCAAGTCTTTGTCAAGCCAATGTTTTATATACCGCACTTTGTCTTGCTTATCAACATGTGTATAAAACTGTACCTGCGCATGACTTAGCGAGAAACTCGCAGTGCTTTCAGAAGGATCCTCCTCTTTCGGGAGGTGGCATATCCAAAAACATGTCTCCATCCAGTTCAAGTTGAACGTACGATATTTTATTTTCCAAAAGAGATAGATTAGCTGGCCAGTATTTACCTTTTTGCCGTACCGCCGATACTTACAGACGGAAAGAAAGAAGGACGAAAACAAGCTTTCGGAACTGTGCTCCTTCTTCAGGTAAGAGAAAAGGGAAGAAAAAGGAATGGAATGGAAAAGGAAGGGGAAGGTAATTCACGACCTAGGTCATGAAGATGGCGTTTGAATATTGTGGAAGTCAGAAATACACAATCCTCAAACACCATCCTCACGACCTAGGTCGTGAATTACCTTCCCCTTCCTTTCTCATTCCTTTTTTCTTCCCTTACCTGAAGAAGGAACATAGTTCCAAAAGCTTGTTTTATTTTCGTCCTTCTTTCTTTCTGTGTGTATCGGCGGTACAGTAAAAAGGTAAGTACTGTCCAGCCAATCTATCTCTTTTGAAAAATAATTTATCATCTCTGAGGAGAATTTTCATCGTTAAACGTACGATATTTTGTCACTTTAAAAAGAATAAGTTATTTGATGACAAATAATCACTTGTGTCATATTCACAGCGTGACGTATCTTATCACAGCTTGACGTATAAGTGTAAGATAAGGATTTTTCCTTAAGGACTTCACACAAGTGGTTTTGAATTATTAGTAATACTTCTATTGTTTTAAAACAGCAACGGCAGGTCGATGATCCTGTTCCCGGTTAGATGACGGCAGATTTTCTGCTAGCCGTCCTGTTTTCGAGAAGTCGTTAATAGCGTATGTAGCTTTTGATTTTCAGTACATTTTTTTAGCTCTCAGAATAAAATTTCAATATGAGAGCAGTTTTTGCAACACTGTCGAATCGACAACACAGAAATAGGTAGTGACCTTGCTTCACAGAATGTTAACGTAAAAGATGGTAATACGTTTGATGATGTTGACCACTACAGCTGACAATAATTTCAATTAATGATAGAAACCGCTGTATTGTTACATATATCTCGTGTTACGACCGGTTTCCGAACACAACCAAGTTGCGTAATTCTTCTGAAGTCTTGACGCAAAGGCAATTTTTATCATCTTTAATAATTAATATTTTTATTATTGTTTCTGGATTTGGCGTTTAACATTAAATACGACTCGTACGACAACCATTGTAATTTACAAACTAAGTTTCTTTGGTAGCTGCAACCGACAAGGATCCAAGGGAAAATTAGATTTTGGTCTTGAAAACGTAATGAGATATGATTATTGTTAACTGTAACTACGGCGAACGAATAAGGAAGAAAACTCAGTGACACAAAAACGAATGAGTAAATAAATCGATTCTGACTAATTACGGTTTTTTATTCATCAAATTCACGCAGGATAAAAGCGTTCAGTTCACTGGAAACTAGCAGGACGTAGAATTTCATCGAGGAAAAAAGGAGTACGTTATTAGAGGGGAGGAAAGAAGAGCCGCTTTTTGAGCAGCGCGGCTAAGCTGGATTCCGAGGGGAAGGGGTGTGGCCGCCGCGGGCAGCAGGCAGCGGGCAGCAGGTAATGCGGCGGTTTTAGCGCACTTCCTCTGGCGGCCATATTTTTAAACCAGTCTCCTCGATTCATCTTAATTTGTCTCTATTAAAAGTTTCGCCGGACGATGAGTCCGCTGGGGTGAGCCACTGGTCATAACGAGAGTCGCCACCATTTCAAAACACACACAAACACTCCCACACACACGCGTGCGTACCCTTACATCCGCTTCCACAACTTCCTCCTTGCGCGCGGTCGTCCGACTCCACCAAACGTATGGCCAATTACGGTGCCTCGTATTTCAAGACCGCCCGAGTCCGCGCCTCTAATTTATACATGATATTTCACTCCAATTAGCCGAGTAATCGATGCCGGAAGGACGAACAAAGAAAAGTTTTTTTTCGGGGTGGAAATTTTTCTGCGGGAGTTGAGTGCGAGAGGTGGTCTCAAATTGATGGATTGAGAAGGCGTCGGTGGAAGGCGTCGGTGAGCGGCGACGCCAGCCGCCTGCCGGAGTCCTCCGGGGACTCCGCGCTCGGCTGCGGGCGGCGTCTTGGCGCGCATCTATCATCCGGTTAGCCGGCGCCGGAATTCCGGGGCCAGCAGAAAAATGGCCTCGACATGTGTCGATTGGCCGCGACTCCCCTCCCACCACCGCGGCTCCTGCATGCGCGTGCTCATTACCTGCTCTGCATCGTGCTGCCAAAAGTCACGGAACGACAACGTACAAAGTGGCCGTTGCATTGGCAGGTCATTTGTACTCCCGTTAACAGTGTTGCCAGACGTAGGGAATTTTCCCTACACGTAGGTACTTTTAAGCATTAAAATCATGTAGGGAATTTTCATTCAAAAGTCCCCAACGCGTAGGTACTTTGGTAAAATTTTACAATCGCAGATCTAGCGGGTAATTTTCGCAACAGAACAGTTTTTAGCACGCGGGAATGAAGCCGACCAATTGTGGCAAAGTTTGAAGTAGCCAATGATATTTTAGACGGCATAGTTATTATCTATTCATAGTAAACATTGTTGTTGTTGTTGTGGTCTTCAGTCCGGAGACTGATTTGATGCAGCTCTCCACAATACTCTATCCTGATCAAGCCTCTTCATCTCCACATAAGAACGGCAACCTTCATCTGTCTGAATCTGCTTACTGTATCCATCTCTTGGTCTTCCTCTGCGATTTTTAACCCCACACACTTCCCTCCAACGCTAAATTCACAATTCCTTGATGTCTAGGAATGTGTCCTTCCAATATATCCCTTCTTCCCAATTCTGTTCAGTACCTCCTCATTAGTTACGCGATCCACCCACCTAATCTTCAGCATTCTTCTGTAGCACCACATTACGAAAGCCTCAATCCTCTTCCTTTTCGCACTGTTTATCGTCCATGTTTCACTCCCATACAAGGCAACACTCCATACAAATGCCCTCAGAAAGGGCTTCCTTAGGCTTAAATCAATATTCGATGTTAGCAAATTTCTCTTTTTCAAGAACGCTTTTCTACCCATTGCCATTCTGCATTTTATATCCTCTGTACTGCGAACATCATTTGTTATTTTACTGCCCAAGTAACAAAACTCATCTACGTCCTTTATTGCTTCGTTACCTAATCTAATTCCTTCAGCATCACCTGATTTTCTTAGACTGCACTCCATTACCCTAGTTTTGCTCTTGTTAATGTTCATCTTATATGCACCTTTCAGCACACTGTCTATTCCGTTCAATTGCTTTTCCAGGTCCTTTGCTGTATCTGACAGAATTACTATGTCGTCGGCAAAACGCAATGTATTCAATTCTTCCCCCTGAACTTCAATTCCTTCACCAAATGTTTACTTCACCAAATTTGGTGAGAAATTTGGTGAAGTAAACATTATTAGTTTGAAAATCTAATTTCAGACACATTAAAATTGATACGAATTACGACGATTTCAATGTATATCAGTGGAATGGAGAGTCGGTTCGAAAATAGTGTTAAAAATGTCAGCACAAGAAAAGTCATTGTTTCCACGAAAGAAACACGTTTTACTACCTTGACTAGACTGTTATTTATTTACGACAGGAGGATATACTAGTAAGTACTTGTAAATGAGAAGATGCTAACAAGAAAACGCTAAAACATTTGCGAGAGCCAACGTTATAATGAACAAAGCTCTTGATATTCGTTGTCAACATAGCATTACTCTTTGAAAATCGAATCATGGAGAGTGACGGACTTCCTTTTTTGTGCTGACTGTGATCTAAATAATTACTACTGTTCCTACTCTTTGGTTGGTAGTGTCTCGATGTATCCTTGTGCGGTCAATAAATCAGTTATCCTCGTGTAACGGTGCACTTGGAATTAGTGGCATATTTGGGGAAACTAATTAATGCTGTTCCTCTCTATGGTTGCCAGGTTCTTGATTTACCTTTGGCCTATCGATAAACCAGCAATCAATTGTTACAGAGCACTTGGAATTCGCGGCATAATCTACACTTGACTCTATCAGTAACGATCAGTCACTGGAAAAACATATCTAGCAACTGAAGCATGATGCCAAATATTTATTTTAAAGTTTTTCAAAATTGTAACATGTCACATTAATCAACTGGTTAACGTCTGCTGGCCGGACTCCTGGATTCAGCCCCTCCAAGACCCAAATCCTGACTACGACCCTGATGTAGGGACATTAATGAGGTGGTAGGGAGAAAGTAGGGAAAAAGTAGGTACATTTTTGTGTGACTGTAGGTATTTTCTCTCTCTCTGCCATCTGCCAACACTGCCCGTTGACTCGATCCGAAAGCTTTCCGATGTGCCTACGGCTGCACGACAGAAATTCACTGGCTTTGAACACAGAACGGTAGTTGGAGCTGGACGCACGGAATATTCCATTTCCTAACCCATTAGGCAAGTTAATATTCCAAGAACAATTTTGTCAAGAGAATACCCAATTTCAATCAAAAAGTAGATACACTATGAACTACTAGCAGAATATCTGCCTCATTCTAACCGGGAACTGGATCATCGACTCGCTGTTGCTGTTTTAAAACAATAGAAGCATTACTAATAATTCAAAACCACTTGTGTGAAGTCCTTAAGAAAAAATCCACAGCTCACACTTTTAGATCAAGCTCTGATATATACGTCACGCTGTGAATATGATACAAGTGATTATTTGCCATCAAATAACGTATTCATTGTATAGTGACAAAATATCGTATGTTCAAGTTGATTTGGATGGAGACATGGTTTTGTGTGGGCCACTTCCCAGAAGAGGAGAGTACTTGAAGCACTGTTTCTCGCTAACTCGTGCTCGGGTACAATTTTGTTGTACACATGTTGATAAGCAATACACAGTACATTATATAAAACATTGGCTTGACAAAGACTTGTTGCAGCAGGTGGAAGCTGAAGAAGCGTAATCCTTATGGACGGGGTAACAAAAGGTTTGTTATGCTTATGGGATTTAACTGCTGAGTCATCAGTCCCTAAACTTACGAACTACCTTCTACTAAAGACAACAGAAATATCCATGCCCGAGGGAGGTCCCTGACGGGGAACGGCCTCGCACATTGGAGCATAGCACCTCAATGCGCTCGGCTACTCCGCCGCGGCACGCGGCAACTGTCGGTGGACGTAACGAGACTGCATTTAGGGGACATGGGGACCCCATGCATCAAATAACCGCAGAAATCAATATGGTTCGTTCGTCGAACTTCTCCATTAGGACAGTTCTATGCAAGCTGGTGTTATGAGTAGACACAATGTTTTTCGCAAAGATGAACAGCTACTTCTGTAATTGTGTTTTCAAGTTTCAAGAGTGATTTTAACTAAACAAATACTTGGATTTGTAATGAGTGTGCAGGACAACGGTTAGTGGTTGCTTTGTTCTAAGTTCATATGTCTATGGTTGCATCTCCAGTGTTTCTCTTCAGTAATGAACGTTAAAAGTTAGTATCAATTCCGTCTGTACTGAAATTCCAGTTTATTCCACTTTATTAATAGTTAACATTGTCAGATCAATAATGTTAGCATGATCGTCACAGCAATGCTGAAATAAAATAACGTGAACCACCCGCACGCTCACACTAACAGCCACGTACAGACACTACCCCCAAGACGGACAGATTAATGCCTCGGAAGTTGCTACACGAAGCGGCAAAATGTCGTACTAGAAGCATGTTGTTCATCAACATCAATGCGACTTTAAGAATTGATACACAAAATACGGTATAAATCAGCTTTTAATAAGTTGTTGTCGAGGAACAACACTGAGAATGAAAGGGTTAAGTGTTTTAAACGAGAGCAGACTGTATTTACAAAGTGCACCCTTGTGCAATGTGTCATTCCCATCCATGTGGTCTTGGCAAACAAATGACTTAGATAACATCTGTTGTCCGCTGTTTAATAGTGTTCTGCAATTTGTATACTGGGGTAACAAGAATAATCGATAATTGACAGGTGTGCACGTAAATCTCCCACACCCTGTATACCAATAAAATATATACAATACCTTCTGTCAGCTTTTGGTTTCAATTGTCTGCCTGTAAATTACTTGGATATTCGTAATACAGACTCTAACGAAGAATATATAAGTATTACGTAGAAGAGCTACATTAAAGCAGGGTAAGGTGGTACAAATTCAGTATACAGGGTGTTTCACTAAGCGTGTTTGCCTCTGTAACTTATAAAATAATAAGTGACGGGAAATTTTAATGCGGTAGGTCAACACAACAAATGTTACACTTTCTACGGAGCTATGAACATAGTTTATTGTATCATTTTCCAAAGAGTTACACCACAAAGATATAATTTTTTAAATGGAACAATAGATTTCTCTATCGTGTATTGGATTCGTTTAAACCAGCTGCGTCCAAATCAGTTTAAACTACAATCCTATCACTGTTAGTTTGGGAGCTACAACCCTTCAAAGTTCAGGGGGCGGAGGCTACGACAGCGTAGCTGACTGGCTGGTGGTCATGAGACAGTGGGCCGTGCCCCAGGGGCTAGCCACTCGGCCAATTAGCTACGCTATCGCTGCCTCCGCCCCCGGAACTTTGAATGGTTGTATCTCCCAAACTAACAGTGATAGGAATGTAGTTTAAATTGATTTGAACGCAGCTGGTTTAAACGAATCCAATACACGATAGAGAAATCTATTGTTCCATTTAAAAAATTATATCTTTGTGGTGTAACTCTTTGGAAAATGATACAATAAACTATGTTCATAGCTCCGTAGAAAGTGTAACATTTGTTGTGTTGACCTACCACATTAAAATTTCCCGTCACCTATTATTTTATAAGTTACAGAGGCAAACACACTTAGTGAAACACCCTGTATGTACAATTCCAATCAGCATAATTTTTCACGCCATTTGTCAGTCTCGTAATGTCTTGTTGTGTGGCTTTGAAGTGCAGCAGGTTCCTACAGCTCCTCCTGTCTTTTCCAACAATACACCACTTTGTTAGGAGATATAAAGTTTGTCCTGTTAAGAGGTAAGTAAACGTACTTAGTATAACGCGCTTTTATAAATTTTCTACTTAAGGGTGCCTGGATTCGCTGCCAAAAATGCAGCGTATGGTATCACGAAGTATGCGTTGGTGTCTGATGGAAAAAGTTCTTTTGTGTGTAAAATGTCCATTATCAAATTTGTACCTGGAAGTGATCACAATTGTACCTAGAGTTGTACATTTTCGATCGATTTCTCTCAATTCTGTAACCTTCTTGTTTATACAAACATTTTTAACTGTCTAATATTTGTGTTACATATTATTTAAACATTCAAGACCAAGTGCCAAGTGCCAAATTATTTCTTTTCTCAATATTTTCCAGGTACAATAACATTCTCACAATCCAGAACATTATTCACTACAATGGTTCCAGATACAGATATCATCGGACTGTGTCTGGTACCCACAACTACATAGGGATGAATGATGACTGTAATAAAATAATGGAAATCAGATCGAAAGAGGAGCTTTGAAATTATTTAAATTATCTGACGTTTACCGTAGACCTCGTGAAGTTGTGGGGGTGAATGTTAGATGGAGAAGTACATTAATTGTGGCGGATGGCAACCGTTTCTTGGGTAGTCAGAGTTGTTTTATGTATGGATTTGTACTTCGGAAAGAAGTGTTCTATCTGCGTCTATTTCTGTTTGGTCTCTCCTGACACCAGAGGATGTGTTTTTTCCCATTGCGATGTTTAGTATCAGCAAGATGGGTGCACGCAAGATGATGTGTACTGCTTTAGCATTTGTGTTATGTAAGAAATAAGTGTTAAATTATTCTACTGGAATTCTCTCGTCTATAGGAATTGTTGGAAGGCGTAAAACACGTTATTAAAGCCATAAAAGAGGTTGATTACAGGAAGATGAGACGATACGTACTTGGGTTAGAAAACTTATCGTCCCTGTACCTCTCGATAGACTGGTTTTCGGGAGAGGAAATAGAAGATACGGATATCGGTTTAAGGAAATGTTGCAAAGACTTGGAACATTTCGAAAATAATCGTTCGCAGTGTCTAATATTGTAATAGAGCATGCTTGCTAGAAGGAGGGTGCCGCGGTGGAGTAGCCGAGCGGTCTAAAGCGACTCGCTGCGGAGCGCGCGGTTGCTCGCCGTGGAGGTTCAAGTCCTCCCTGGGGCATGGGTGGGGCATTTCAGAACTTGATACTTTTATTTCAAGATACGTCACAAAGTGTGGCTGATCTGAGCTCTAAGTAAGGAGAGTTGTCTCTAGTCTGTCTGTGCATTAGACATCTCGGCGAGAGGCTGCCCCTTCCGCCCCCCCCCCTCGGTGTCCTTCAAAATTGAACGTTTCCAGGTATCGTAGGAGATCTGTTCGTCTCACTTATCTGCCGGACAGAGCGGCCTCGATGCATTGGAATGGTGCTCGCTCCATCGCATCCGTCTCCTTGGTATGCACGAAGAAAAAAAAATTGTACTCACGATTATTTCCAACAGTGATCACCGTAACTGCAGTGCGCTACTCGCGTACGTAACCTAGATACTGTTGTTAAATTGGCTTGCAAAGTAATAAATAAAGAAAGACAGGTGTGTATCTCTCTCGTATTTTGGGAGGTGAGCGAGTTCTCCATGCGAGGACTGTGTGCAGGTGTGTTGTGTCTTCTTTCTGCGTGTATCGGAGCGTGGTGCAGCTGTCAGCGTTTTCTCCAGCTTTCCTGCACTGTGGTGGGGATGTATTTTCAGGTCCAGTAGGCGGGAGTGCCCATCTAACTGCGGGCGCGGTCGCACGTGTGGGCTTCACTCTCCGCTGTCGGCGGCCGCCTCAGCTACGACCGGCACAGTGCGACACTTCCAGAGGAGCTGCATACTCAGCGCAGCGTTTATGTTATGCGGTGCATGTCGTGTAGTGTTGTGTGTGTGTGTGTGTGTGTGTGTGTGTGTGTGTGTGTGTGCGTGCGTGTGCGTCTCTGTTGCCTCATACGATGTTTCACGGCTGGCTTAGGATCAGACTGATTGAATTCCCGCCAATATCATCGTGGCGGAGGGGAGGAGGACTATATAATCTGGTGTATGGTGGTAGCAACACGTGATCTGGTAGTCAGTTATAGTCCGGAAGTTTAAGACCTTAGGATGGCTCCTCTGCAAACAAAATTTAGTAAAACTACCCTGACACCTTTTCCGATGGCTGGAGGGAGAATGTTGGGAAAGGTGGTAGTACAATGATCTATAAAGTTCGTAAAAAAAAAAAAAAAAAAAAAAAAAAAAAAAAAAAAAAAAAAAAAAAAAAAACCTTATACGAGTTTCAAAAAATGAAAAATGCTAGGGAGGAAGTTGTAATACAAAATGTAAGTCTATAAGTACAAGGAGCTACAACGTCCTAAAAAGTAATTGAACGAGTTTCGAAAAAAAAAAAATGCGAACCCTTATGTAATACTAAGTACGATTCGATATGCAAATAACATAATCGGGGCGGAGTGAGATGGGCAAGTATGTATGTGTTGGGGGCGGTGGGAGCGGACAAGTCAGGGGCGGTAGGAACGGTTAAGTCCGTATCTACTGGGGGTGCCAGCTGGGCAAATGAGAATCTCTCATTAATGTGTGTATGTGTGTGTGTGTGTGTGTGTGTGTGTGTGTGTGTGTGTTTAACTCCGCCACAGTCGGTCCCAAGCCCGGTTGAGAAAGGAGGAGGGGGAGGAGTAACACCTCGTTAAAAAACCTTGGTTCACCTGGCCCGGGTGAAAGCACCTCGTGAGGGCACCTTGTCAGGGTACGGTGAAGACCTCAATGGCAGTGAATGCGGAGATGAAGATCATCAGTACGGCGGAACTGGTGGAAGAGGCAGCCGTAATCCACTAGCGTCTGCCCCGGAATCCAGCGGTTAGTGCTCAGCGTCTGTTCACCTAGTTTGTGCGGCTGCTCCTAGTTCTTCTTGATCTCAACAATCAAGTCGTAAACATGAGACCTTCATAGAAGATCACCAAAAAACAAGTTTGAACTTGAATAAGCATGATGGAACAAAAGGAACGAATTCCAGTAGCCCAGGCATCAGTCTCTAGACTGAATCCTCCTGGTCTTCGGATTCTGGGGGACCAGGAACTTCATGCGCAGAAGAGTCGGAGCTTCCCAAAATCTCTAAGACCGAAACAGAAAAACTTCATAGGTACTCTCGATACAAACCCACTCTCAAAAGTAGGTAAACTTAAACAACTCACAAACACTATGGAAAAATTCCACATAAAAATCCTTGCGATTCAAGAAACACGATTTACGGACGAAAATAATTTTGATACAGGAAACTTCAGAATCTACAAAGGAAAACCTGCAATCCAGTTCAACAAAGGACCCAAACAATTTGGCAGAGCTTTTGTTGTGCATGCTTGCTTTTTAGCAATAAAATCGTTTCGAATAGAGAATGATTTGCTTTTTTGTTAAGCATCACAAGATCATTACATAAACACTCAGTTTCGGCAGAGCATTTAAAGTGCCAGTTTAATCTGAAAAGTGTAGAAAGAATTCGAAATATAATTTCAGATGCACCATAGAAAAATGCTAGACTGTATACCGTGCAGTTCAATGAAATCGTTCGTTTGGACAGACTTTTCCTACAATTAGTGACAGATGCAGTACTTTATTTAAGTAAACAAGAACATTAGGTGCCGGTATAGATCTGATATTTCTATATTCTGCAAACGTGAAAAGCCAAGATCGCGAATTAATAATTTATTTAATGACGACGGGTTACGGAGGACTATGTCACCATCATCTGGTGATATACATTTTATAAGCCAGTCATCTTATTTAAATACAATGGATATTAAGTGCAACATAGCACTTAGTCATCATACAAAAATACTTAAATTAAAACATGACAGTTTCCCATGAACTATTTTGACTTTACATTTCTGGCAGTAGTATTTCATGACATACTGTCCGATGTCTTTCAGAAGAAATCGTTAGATGTTAACTACTGTAAATGCCTATGTAAAGTAAGGACTACATGTCATGTGTTAAGAAACAAAAAGAACGAACAAGGAATGCAAGGAGAAATTTGGAGAGGGAACTGAAGTCCTTGCGGTTTGCTCTCAGGCAGCAACGGATCTGGATGAGGAATTAAACGGAATGGACAGTGTCTTGAAAGGAAGATATAAGATGAACATTGACATGAGTAAAACAAAGGTAATGGTATGTAGAGTCAGAAATTCAGGTGATGCTAAAGAAATTAGATTAGGTAACGAAACAATACAGGTGGTAGATGCAGTGGCGGACTTGTGCAGTGAAATATCAAATTACCGTCGCAGTACAGAGAATATAAAATGCAGAATGGCAATGGGAAGAAAAGCGTTTCTGAAAATTAGAAATATGTTAACATCGAATATTATTCTGAGCTTAAGGAAGTCTCATCTTTGGAGTGTTGGCATGTACGGGAGTGAATGTTGGTCGATCAATATTCAAGACCGGATGAGGGGCTACAGAAGAATGGTGAAGATTAGGTGCGTACACTGCGTATCTAATGAGGAGGTACTGAACAGAATTGGGGAGAAAAAGAATTTGAACAGGTTGACTAAAAAAAGGGATCGATTGGTGGAACACATCCTTAGACGTCAAGGAATCGTGAATTTACCATTGGACGGAAGTGTGTGGGGTACAAATCGCAGAGGGAGACCAAGAGAGACGAATATAGTAACAGATTCAGATGGATGTGGTTTGCTGTTATTATGATGAATGGAAGAGGTTTGCTCAGGATAGAGAAAGGTGGAGAGCTGCATCAAACCAGACTCAGGGCTGAGGACCACAACATCATTCGTTCTTTTATGAAACAGGTAACCTCCAATTACTTTCCGAAATCCTTCCTCCTTTCCCATTTGGTCATTAAAATCTCCCATTGTGATAGTTACGTTGTTCTTCTTCAGTTTGACAGTCTGTTTCTCAATCTTACCAAACGTTTTCCACTTTTACTCGGTTGTTTTCCGCCTTAATTTATTGGGACATGTCAGTTAAATAATGAATAATATTAATTTTTTTCTATTTGACACACAAAGAAGGTTTCAAAGTCGATTATATATGACATTATACTTTGGTGGAATGGAAACGCTGTTTCCAAGATTTTGAGGTTTGAGTTTACAATACTGATTGCTGGTTGTTGTTTAAAACAACTTCAGAACTGAATGTCTGCTTACACTCCTCTCTGAAGTATATTGACCACCTTGAGTAATATTATTGTACATAATACATCGTAGTTATCCAAATTCTTAGAATGTGGACGGATATTATTTCCACATAGATGTGACTTACTACTTACCACTAATTACATAATACAGTAATATGCCCATAAAATATATACCGAACCTCACAAACGGCTTTTAATCAGATGGCGCGGCCGCGGTGGCCGAGGGGACTGAGGCGCTTCAGTCACGGTCTGCACGGCCACTAAGGTCGGGGGGTTCGAATCCCCCCTCGGGCATGGATATTTGTGCCGTCCTTAGTCTTAGCTAGTTCATAAGTAGTTTGTAAGCTTAGGGACTGATGACCCCGTAGTTAAGTTCCATACGTTCTACAAACATTTGAACATTTGAATCAGATGGCGTGGTTATCGAATTCGCCCCTGATTTGTGACAGGATAGGGGATTTCTTGTCAGAGAAGAGGCAGTTTGTAGTAATCGATGGTAAGATATCGACTAAAACAGAAATTATATCTAGCGTTACACAGCTAGTGTATTTGGTCGTCTGCTGTTCCTTATCTACATAAACGATTTGGGAGAAAATCTGAGCACCTCCCTTAGGATGTTTGCTGATGTCGCCGTCATTTATCGTCTAACAACGTCATATGAAGATCAAAACCAACTGCAGAACGATCTAAATAAGATGTCACTATGGTGTAAAAATTGGCGATTGACTCTAAATAATGAGAAGTGTAAGGTCGTCCTCATGAGTACGGAAATAAATTCGTTAAATTTTGTTTACAAGATAAACCAATCGAAAGTGAAGGCCGTAAACTCCACTAATTACCTAGGAATTGCGATTACATCAGGTTAAAATAGGAAAAAAACACGTAGTTAATGTCGTAAGAAATGAGATCCAGAGACTGCGTTTTATTGGCAGAACACTTAAAAGATGCAACAGAACTACTAAAGAGACTGCATACACCATACTTGTCTGTCCTTATTTGGAGTATTGCTGCCCAGTGTGGGATCCTTATCAAGTGGGTCCGACAGAAGCCATTGAAAGAGTACTTACGAAACTCCATTCGCCAACATTCTTCTCCGAATGCGAATGTGTATTGTTGGCTGCCACCTACATAGGTAGAAATGATCATCAGAATAAAATACGAGGAATCAGAGCTCGAACGAAGAGATTCAGATGTTCTTTCTTCCCGCGCGCTATTCGAGAAGGGTATGGTAGATGAATAGTATATAGGTGGTTTGATGAACCCTCTGCCAGACACTTAAATGCGATTTGCAGTGTATCCCATGTAGATGTAGATACTCACTAACTATTTCACATTTAGTATATCGAGAAACACTTACACGCTTAGCGCCACAACTGCCCATATTTTCCACGGAACAATTACAGTGAGGAGACAAACGTGATGGTATACCTTTAATATCGTGTCGGACTTCATTTCTTCCGGCACAGTGTACGTGGCATGGCCTGAATGCGTCATTGCAATTTCCCTGTAAAAATTATGAGCGGTTTTTGCTCTTTAGCCGTCTATAACTGCAATGTCATCTATAAAACTTCATCTTCTTTTTATAATAAGTCCATGAATGGTTTACATGTTGCCAAGTATAATCATCTCGGGTCAGTGGCTGATGCATCAATAGCCCACATCATGATGGAGCCACCGCTAGCTTGTGCAGTGCCACGTTGAGAACTTGGGTTCAAGGGGGTTCAAGGGGTCTGCGCCACACTCGAATCGTACCATCATCTTCAAAAATGAAACCAGTACCTCTTCATCGTATATTTTCAGTAGTCTACAGTCCAATAGAGGCCACTAGCTCAGGAGAGGCACTGCAGGTGATGTCTTGCTTTTAGAAAACACACTCGAGTCCTTCGCCTCTGTCATAGCTTATAACTGGAGGCACATGTTGATGGTGAAAATGTTTTCTCCACTTCGCTATTTTTAAAACCGTATTGCCCAGCTCTCTGCTGCATTTACTGACATTGCCTGTCTTAACGAACTAGCCCCGTCTATCAGTTTATCCGCTCGCTCAAGATGTGAGAAGGGAGCAGAATCACCTGATACTGTAAACGCACCCTCCTCTCTGCCTTGGTTCTAATATCTGGCTAGTTGTATTAACATACAAAATGTAATTAGCCTTAGTGCATCTTTCCTCCTATTAATGTTCCTGAAATCGGGAAACGCACCAGCCATTTACTATGACCACAACAGAAGGTCGTGGGTCACATTGGTACCCAACAGACAAGAGGTAATTTTATTAAACGTTCCTGCTTTTCACTACGTCTTCCAAAATTGATAATATCGAGCTTAAGGTTTCTTTAATATTACTAAGCCTACTGTTGGACAGTCTAACGAAATCTTAGGCTGAGGACCTTCTTACAGTACTTATGATCAGGGTAATGCAGACAAATAAATCAAAGTTTAAACAAGTTTATTAATTAATATATGCATAACATACTATAAAACAGCCTGATACAAATAGGCACATCGTCAGTATATCTGATAAGCAGATAATGTCAGATGAAACACAATACGCCGCGTTGTAGCAACTTCCGAGGCATTAATCTGTCCGTCTTGGGGGTAGTGTCTGTACGTGGCTGTTAGTGTGAGCGTGCGGGTGGTTCACGTTATTTTATTTCAGCATTGCTGTGACGATCATGCTAACATTATTGATCTGACAATGTTAACTATTAATAAAGTAACGTCCCAAGTAATAAAATACCTAGATACAAATGTCTGTGTTGTGTATGAAATACATGACATAAAAAAAAACAATAGTTTGATCAAAAACTTTAAAACACATATTTTGATGTTGTGCACTATAATAATACAAAAAACACAAAATTTTATTTTTTCCTAAAGCTGAATTCATAATGTGGGAATGAAATGGTTAAACAGCCTTGTAAAGGGTCAAAAACACGATCTGATCGGTAATTATTCCGGGTGATCAAAATGTCAGTATAAATTTAATAAATCACGGAATAATGTAGGTAGAGAGCTAAAAATTGACACACATGCTTGGAATGACAATGGATTTTATTAGAACCAAAAACAAAAAGTTCAAAATAGTGCGGCAGCTGGCGCTTCATCTGATCAGAAAAGCGATAATTAGCTTAACAAATTACGGCAAAGCAAAAATGTGGATCTTTACAGGAAATGCTCAATATGTTCACCATAAATCCTCAATCCGGAGTTAAGGTGAGGCATCGGCATCGGCATCGGCATCGGATGTTGTCTTTCAGCATCCCTAGAGATGTCGGTCGATCACGATCAACTCGCGACTTCAGGTAACCAAATCAAATGTTCAAATGTTTGTATAGCTTATGGGACTTAACCACGGGGCCATCAGTCCCTAAACTTACAAACTACTTATGAACTAGCTAACACTAAGGACGGCACAAATATCCATGCCCGAAGTGGGATTCGAAGCCCCGACCGTAGTGGCCGTGCAGACCGTCACTGACGCGCTGCAGTCCCCTCGGCCACCGCGGCCGGCTTCAGGTAAGACCAAAGCCAATAATCGCACGGACTGAGGTCTGGGGACCTGGGAGGCCATGGATGACGAATGTGGCGGCTGAGCACACGATCATAACCAAACGACGCGGGCAAGAGATCTTTGACGCGTATGGCAGTATGGAAAGGAGCGCCATCCTGCACAAAAATCGTGCGTTCCAGCAGGTTAGGGAAGATGCGATTCTGTAACATATCGGCATGCCTATCACCCGTCACGGTAGCAGTTACAAAACCAGAATCGCGTAGTTCCTCGAAGAAAAAAGGCCCGATAACGGTAGATGTGGTGAATCCAAACCATACCATGACGTCAACGTCAACATGCTGCGACTGCTGGTGCTGATTCTCTCATTACAGCTGCTTTTATTTTCATGCACAGTCCCTGACGTTTTGCTGTCCAGCGCCATCTGCCGGACATTTTTTGAACCTCTCTATCTACATTATGATTTATTAAGTTTTCAAATTTATACAGACTTTTTGATCACCCAGTATATTGTGGCCCCCCCAGCCTGGTAATTCCATGATCCCAACGAAGAAGTATTTAATGGATAAAACTTTCAGTATCAGGGTAAGACTATAGTTACAATAAATGGTCATTATATTCTTACATTGACAGGTTAGGTAGTCGGTTACAAGTGATAAATACGATGTAAAACACGTTCTGGACAATGGTAGCATTTGTAACCGTACCATATGTAATACCGCCAATCGCCATAAACTCTGTATACGCCCATTACACTATGAATCTTGGTCAAAAGTAGTTGTAAAGTCACCATCCATGGACGGATTCCTTAATTTAACCGCGTGTGTACCTAAGGATAAACATCTCTCACAGGCCTGTAACTTTGTATGGATGAAGTAACAAAAGAAGGACAAGCTATTAGCCACAAGTTGATTGAAGTCTGCTGTCACTCTTACTTTATAGCAATTATGTACAAATAATCAGAAAATATTATGTTTATGGTCACATAAAATCTGACATCTCTATAGAAACCAATTTTAATGCAGAAGGCAGATCAAACTACTTTGTTCACTGTTCAATTATGATTTAAATATGAAGCTAGGTTTTGTACTTCACTTATAGTTATCAAACGATAAAGAGTTTTTGGACGTAGGTTCCCCTAAATCAGTCACTTCTTATATGTAGCAATAAATTACACGAAATTTGAAACAACAATCAAACAGTAATCTACTTTTCGTTAAAATATGCTAGGAATTATTTCAGTGGCGGTTTTTCTATAATTATTGCTGATCCTAAATCTTATACAACACACATTTCACAGTTAGTCAGTATACTAATCGATATAATTTATTTATCCACATACTTTAGACTATTTCCCACATTTTTATCTATTTTAGAGATAATTACTGTTGTTATTTGCATCTGAGAAAAATGATGGAAAACTGTGCAGTACAAATGAACTTAGGAAATTCTTAAACCCTGATTACAGCAAACTTATTGACATTGAAACTTTATTTAGTTATTTACTTAATTTTTAGTTATTGTTCAAATGTTCAAATGTTTGTATAGCTTATGGGACTTAACTACGGGGTCATCAGTCCCTAAACTTACAAACTACTTATCAACTAGCTTATCCTAAGGACGGCACAAATATCCATGCCCGAGGGGGGATTCGAACCCCCGACCGTAGTGGCCGTGCAGACCGTGACTGGAGCGCCTCAGTCCCCTCGGCCACCGCGGACGTCTTTTTGTTATTTTGTCATTTCATTTTTTAAGTATGAAATCTTTGTGAAACGTTTTGAACTAAGACTGGAGCCAAAGGCAAAGTTATTAAATAGTTTTAATTTAATGCTCTAAATGTCAAATAAAGAACTTTGCGATATTAATTTGATCAAACTAATACAGTTGTACATCATTTACACTCGGATATTTGAACAATGCGATAGGACGCTAATAAGGTAAGTGCGCTGGATAAATTACGGCGAAAACAAATTTTAGTTCAAGTGAATGAATATTTCAAGCAAACGCATTACATTCTGAATGGTCCTTCCGCAGAAGAAACCTAACCTTGTTTTGGACGAGCTGTTGCGTAACTGCGCGACTTGAGGCAGACGTTGCTCTTGGTCTGTGGCACAATATTCCCGTCTTTGCGTCGTAAGGTACTTACTACGCACTCTCGGTTCAATACCAAAATGGAATGGCCATTATTCCAGCATCGGGGGCTAATTTAAACACAATGGTAGCAGATAGAAACGTTCACTTTTACGTGAGATGCTGCCTCGCTCCCATCTCGTCACAGACACACTCATTCACTCACGCACGAATGTATCAGTCTACCTGCGTACCATTACTTGGCATCTTCCAAATCGATAACGGAAAGTACGAATGGTTTTACATTTCACATATCTTAATATACATCCTGCGTTTGGACCAGATTACAGTTCCTTTTATCTTATGAGGAGATGGAAAGGCTTGCTCCGGATAGAGTAGGGTGGAGAGCTGCATCAAACCAGTCTTTGGACTGAAGACCATAACAACAACATCCATAACAATAAACGTCACCACAAAACTGCTGTTCAACTAAATACATAAAATCATTTTTAAGTTAACAAATAATCCCATTAAGTTTTAAAACTAATGTATACACTACATGAATAATTTACAATAAATAGATCAAAGTTTTTCATATTGATGACACACAAAATTAAGCGTCAAATAATTCGAAAAATATTACGATGTCAGTACTTTAATTTTACACATGGTTTCACGCTTCCTAGGTTGCTGTGGAGGCAAACAGTCGTAGTAGGGGCGGTAAATGTGTGCCTTTGCCGCGAGGACTCCATGTCCACTGATTCAAAATATCGCTTGGAACGACCTTTGTGGCTGTTTGCTATATTGATAATTTCTAAGGATAATTAATCAAGGGCCCGGAAACATACTCCACCCCGTCGAGATACCGGACTTCCGGCTAGACAAGCATAATGTGATAATGCGTTACCGGGGAAAATTACTTTCATGTACTATAATTTTCGATTAATTTTATCGGATTTTCCAATTTTATATATACATGTGGCGTCTGTTCCGAAGGAATAGACGTCACTTCTGATCCTGCAGTTGTTATTATTTAATATTCATAGAATATATGACATCAACTGCGATTTGGCAAAGCTGAA
The DNA here is from genome assembly GCA_026315105.1 of Locusta migratoria. Classification (NCBI taxonomy): domain Eukaryota; kingdom Metazoa; phylum Arthropoda; class Insecta; order Orthoptera; family Acrididae; genus Locusta; species Locusta migratoria. The sequence goes on from CM048744.1 coordinate 770,053,344, forward strand.
AATGTGTACCCAGCCGGGATTCGAACCCGGGTCTCCTGCTTTCTAGGCAGTTGCGCTGACCCCTATACCACTGGGGACACAGTGATCACCGCACTTGCAAGGAGACCCGGGTTCGAATCCCGGCTGGGTACACATTTTCAGCTTTGCCAAATCGCAGTTGATGTCATATATTCTATGAATATTAAATAATAACAACTGCAGGATCAGAAGTGACGTCTATTCCTTCGGAACAGACGCCACATGTATATATATAATATGCCGGTGACGGGCAATGATCCTATCGTTAGTGGGGAGGGGTGGGCAAGTTTGTGGCCCTTACTCTTACGGGAATTAGTTCATAACTACGAGTTTGAGTACTGTGGGCAGGGCGAAGCTGGGAATTTGTATCTGACGGGAGGCGAGTCTAGATAGTCCTTGCAGGTGCGGTGATCACTGTGTCCCCAGTGGTATGGGGGTCAGCGCAACTACCGGGTTCGAAGACCCGGGTTCGAATCCCCGCTGGGTACACATTTTCAGCTTTGCCAAATCGCAGTTGATGTCATATATTCTATGAATATTTCCAATTTTAATCTGGCCAGAACTTGTAAGATATCAATGGAGTCTTAATTTTCCGTACTGGGTGAATCCATACTCAGAGAATTAAAAGGTAATTAATGCACACTCTCTTTGTAATAAAGACGGGACAAGAGGGTACACTGGCACTTTTGTGTTCAGCTGGGAAAACTTTCAGCTCTAGATCTCTTTGTTCTTTGAAATCGTGCGAATGAAATTTGGGACAAATAATTTAATATGTTGCTTCATTACAGATAACGGAATTATATGCAAAAATATTCGTAACTTACATGACATTTAGATAAGATATCTGTATGGCGCAAATATTGGCAATTGACCCTAAATAGTAATTGTGAAGTCATCCATATGAAACTAAAATATATCCGTTAAACTTCATTTACACGATAATTCAGTCAAATCTACAGGCCGTAAATTCTATTTAAATAGCAAGGGATCACAATTACGAACAACTGGAATTAGAAATAACACAAAGAAAATATTATAGGAAAGGCGAACCATAGGCTACATTTCACTGGAAGAACACTTAGAAGATGCAACAGTTGTACTAAAGAAACTGCCTACACTAGATTTGTGCGTCCTGTTTTGGAATACTGCTGCGCATTGTGGGATCGCTGCCAAGTGGAACTGTACAGAGGATACAGAGAAGGGCATCTCGTTTTGTATTATCGCGGTACTGGGAGAGAGTGTCACAGGAATGATGCACGAGTTGGAATGGAGATCATTTAAAGAAAGGCGTTATTCATTGCAGTGAGATTTATTTGTGAAATTTACGTGTCCAACTTTCTCTTCCAAAGCGAATATGTACAGGGAGATATGATCATCGTAATAAAATAAGAGAAATCAGATCGGAAATGGAAAGATTTAGATGTTTCTTTTCCTTGTGCTCTATTAGAGAATGGAACGGTAGCCGTATAGTAGTATAACAATGGGCATTCGAAGCCACTGAGATTCTACCCATGTTGCATTGCGCGCATTGCGCGAGGTATCGTTACCCCCCCCCCCCCCCCCGCTTGTCTTCCACCCTCGGCCACTTGCCCGACAGCCGATGTACGGTTACTTCCCCCTACCTCTCTACACTCGAACAATAGCGCATTTGTCATCGAATGACAATGATGCTCTTAAGGACGAATGACAAATACCAAGTAACATTCTCCTAATCAGCCACTTCTCCAAATGATCACTTGGGCCACTACTGCCCCCACACGCCCCCAGGCCATCCACCACCACTCCCTATTATTTTTTTATATTCCGTCATTTGCATATAAATTTAATTGTGACATCCTATTTTTATACATTAACAGTTAGAACATTCCTTTTTAAATTAGCATATCAATTTAACAGCAACTTAAGGGCAGCCACCTCCGCCCACCCCCACCCTCGCTCCCGCCGCCGCCGTTACCCCTCCATCCCACTGACAGTCCTAAAGATTTCCGCCCTTCGCAACCCACTCCAAAGCTCGAACTGCACATTTCAAAAGTTATTACTTATCTACGTACAGGTTGTATTACACTAATATTGAAAAAAATAAAATAAAATAAAATAGAGGTACCAATTCTTCCGTTCTTCGGACAATACAATTATCTGGAATAGTAACTGATCATGTACCTGCATTTAGCACGAGAGTTTCGTAAACAAATTACTACCGCCACCCTCCCTGCCGTCAGGCCATACACAAGCGTCCCAATTTCTTTAATACATAATTTGCATATTAATTGCGACATCCTATTTTAATTAGAACATTGCGTTGATAAATACATTTTAATACATTGAACCTTAAGTACAACTCACAATTTTGCAGATAAACATAGACACAGCACAAAGATATTCATTGTAATGCTACGGTTAGGTGTTGTATATTTATCGACAATTATTTAAAAACAATTTTAACCAAACATTTAGGACTATCCAAAAGAAATATTCTTCCGTCTGTGGCTCCCTAAGGTGCCTGGGTAATATAAATGTATCTCTTCGTTTAGGTGATGTGTGCAACAGCCGAGGAACTTGTTAAAAACTATGGTGGACATTAGAATGTAACAGTAATGATCACTACAAACTTGTGAGTCAAACACCCTAGACGTATAACACAACTACCTTAAACAATTTCTCTCTATAGACGCCACAGAAACGATATTAACGATCCTCGTTTTAAAAATAAAAACGCCTCACAGTCACGTGAATACTGCTCGATCCCCAATGTGATGCAAACAGTGTTCTCTCGGCAAACTACATAAAACAATTCTATAAACATATGCTAAATATTTAAACAAAATATGATAACGTTTTATTATTTTAAGCATTCTCTATCCAAACTCTTCGTTTAAACTATGTACACGATAGCCGCCAGACGTGATTAATAATACCACGCGTTAGATAAACAGAATGTAACGGTAACGAATGCCACAAACTCGTGTATCCAACTTAACAAATACTGTTTTGATACCCAGATTATTTAAAAACAATAATAACGAGAGTCAACATTTGGGACTAAACAAAAGAGAGGAAATGCTCCGTTTCAGAACTCGGCCGTCGCGTTAGGTCTTTAAGAAAAATAAATGTATACTACATCTAAGTTTTAATAAAGAATTTCATCTGTCACAGGTATATGTCAATACTACCAAACACACTCTTTATTTAGACTATGTCTGCAACATCAGAAGAATATATTAAGAATAGCACGTGTTGGATAATAAACAGGATGCAACGGAAATGAATGCCACAAACCTGTATATTAAACACTCTTTTGGTAACACAATAACAATAACAGCAGTAGAAGACATATTGTTTATAAGACAATTAGAATTTACTGACGTAAATAGCAAAAATCGGTAAGACATCTTTCGATTCAAGCACAAAATATACATAGAAACTATAGATTTCGAACACTGCAGCTTATACATACGACATTTTACCGAACATGGCGAAAGCCACTCGGTCACTCAAACGCCCTTATACTTGGAAGGAATGCGTCTAAATTTAGATGTGCAAGCGACGTTATCAGGCTTCCTGACTGGACTCAGACAGAGAGAACAGAATAATTGCCTCCTCCGGGCTGCATGGGGATAGCAATTGTGAGATTACCGCCCAATAGAAATACTGGTAATTAATAGCATTTGATCATTAAACAGTATGAAGTTCACTGCAAACATTGACCATGCCAATGCACTAAATGTTACACAATTTTAATCTTATTAATTATGGTAGCAATGTATGTACGCAGTTGGGTGACAACATTTATAGTTAGACCAAAGGTAGAAATTCTCCACGTTGAGATTTGCTGTGTGCTTGTAGCTGACGACCAGCGAGCAGGCCGACGTTGGTGGCTTGTTCCAGCTTAGGATTTGCCAGGTTCGTTTCCGGTGAGGGGAGAGAGGGGCAATGGCGAGTGCCAGCTGCAGTACAGTGCACAGCGTGAAATAAAATATTCTAATACTACTGGCATTTGAAGTAATACGATGCAGTTAGGAACCTTTAAGGCCCTCATTACAAAATAGCATGTTGACAAATAAACAATACATTAGCTGATATAGTCACATCTGACGTAATATGTTTAATTGACAATGAAAAGTAATAAATTACAAATGAATACAAGACAGTTACACAACTAGCATGGCAATGTTTGTTTATAAAAGTAATATATTAACTATTTCTCATTTTATTTTCAACTAGTCTTGTGTATTTTATCTTGAAATATTCAGTTAAATCACTTGTCTGTGATATAAGAAATTGCACAATTGTAATAAATCGTGCAAAGGATGTGTATACCAATATAAAAACATAAGAAATTTGTTTAATGTGTAGTGTAATTATTTTGATTTTAAGTGAAGTTTTAGAAATGTATTGGCTGAGCGCTGTACGTTGGAAGTCGGTTAGAACAGCTCACATGGGGAAGTTGATGACGTAGGGAAAAAGCCCGGGCAATGGGTTTTTGGCGCGTGCGCACGCGGGCAGGAAGTGAAGAGTCGGGAGCAAGTGGGGTAGCTGGCCGGGCGGCGTCGCTCTACTCAGTCGGCATGTGGATCTCCAGGTGGAGACTATAGATTTTTGTGTGGCAATTGCCAAGTGTGGTTGCTCGTCGTAGACTGCACCAAGTTGTATGAAGTGCTACTGTGTGTTGTGAATATTTAGCCGGTGGAACAAGGTGTGCATTGCACTAAAAGTGACTGTGTTTTGTTAATGTAACACGTGTTGTCGCATAGGCATGAACATAAATGGTGTTGGAGACATCCACATGGTGTGAAAACAATTTGCGACAAATATTCATTTGGTCTGGGGTCTCACGAGCTATAACTGTATTTGATAAATGTGTCGATGTGCAGACGTATCAGCCACAGGGTTAAAATATTGTTTAATAAACAACATAAAGTGAACTTTCACGTGTTTTCAAAAATAGTAGTTAGTACACCCTTTTCTCTCATGAACTTGACTTTATTATGAATTTTTTTTTGTGTTAATCATATGCAGGGAAGGAAAGCTGCGAACGTGTGACATCATCCCCTAGAAAACTAGTCAAACAGTAGGAATCACAGTTACAGTGTTTTTGCATGTTTAGGAATTTGGTTCGCAGTTGGTGGTTGTGAGTTTTAAAAATTAACCTTTCCCTATATTAACTCTCACCACGACCTTCACCCTCGCACAATCTTTAGGGTGTTGGTGGGTCGGAGGTGGCGGTGGTGTCAGAGGCGAAGGCGAGGGGGGGGGGGTTTGGCATTGGTGGCTGTTGGTTGCTGTTAAATTGATATGCAAATTATTAAGGAATCTTCTAATTGTTAATTCATAAACATAGTTTGTCACAATTAAATTGATATGCAAATGAGGAATATAAAAAAATAATAGGGAACGTTGATGGATGGCCTGGGAGCGGGCGGGGGTGGTAGTAGCCTAAGTGACGAGTTGGGGAGGTGGCTGTTTATGAGAAGGTTACGAGAAAGTGCACTATTGTTCGAGTGCGGGGGGTGGTGGAAGTAACGGTACATCGGCGGTCGGGCAAGCGGCCAACTACGAATATCATAAAAGCGGTTCGACGAGCCCTCTGCCGTGAACTTCAATGTCATTTGCAGAGGAAAAATATAGATTACTAGATTGTTGATGCACAATATGAACAGCAAATGTACCAGTTCTACTGCCTGCAACATGACAGTTGTGCATCTACTGAAATATGAACAGCTGACAGAGGTAGCAGCTAGGAGGGCAAGCAGTACGCCATCACTCCACTATGCTGAGAGATTTGCCATTCACCCTCTCTTAGTATTCTCTCTGGTAACATTATCCACATGGACGTCCTTTATGTCGAATGCCTGGTAGTTCGGACACCAATATAGTGGGATGCGGCGCCCAGAGTCGTTGTTGGCAGCCAGTTGTCTCGACGACAGGCACCCTCGTCAGGAGCGCCGCTGCGCGCAGAGGACGCCGGGTCCGCCGGCACTGCGCAGGCGCCAAGACGGCCGCGCCGGCCGCTAATTATAATTATTAGGCCCGAGGCCACCGAGATGGCGGCGGCCAGCCCATTACGGCGCCACCGCCTAATGGCGTATACATAACAAAGGCCTAATTTAACAGGCCGCCACAGCCGAGACTTGGCTGCCGTGATTAGCGCGCCTGGACCCTCGCCGCGACGCCACTCAGCGGCCGCCGCCTCAAACTTCGCCGAGGAGGAGGAAAGGCGCGCCAGGGCCGTCAGCCGCTCACACTGCACCTACTCTGGGCTCGGCTTTCGTAAGGGACACTGTCTCACAAGATAGCAGACGGTAGTTGCACAGCTGCTTAAGGATGAAGTGTTCATTTAAACCATAAGCTTTTCTAGTTGAGTGTTTTTTCTTTCAAAAATTAGGTGAAAGTATTGAGAGGTTTAGAAACTTTTGACTGTGGCCAATACGAAACAGTTTGACCGTAAAAACGCCTGTTAATTTCTAAAAATGTTCTGAAATTCCCATTACAAATTTCTAGGACTTGTGGATGGGAGAGTCTGACAAGAAGACCACATGTAGCTGTCATGTTTTTAACTTAAGTATTTTTTTATATATGACTAAGTGCAATGTTTCACTTCTTATTTTATACCCAATTTTTAATAAGATGACCAAATTATAACATATATATGACCAGATGATGGTGACACAGTGCACCGAAACCGGTCTTCACTTAATAAATTGTTAGTTTGCGATCTTGGCTTATCAATTGGAAATTATAAAACGAATTGATCGCCGCCAGACCAGACGATGTCAGGTAATCTTAAGACCACATCGGTATCGGATTTTAGAATTATATATATATGGTACGCCAAGTTCAAAAAATAAATAACAACCAGGCAAACCCATTCGAATCAATTCCCAAAAATTCCCGAGAAAAGAGACTTTGAAGGTTTGCAATTATAGGCCTACACTTAAATACCAGTAGCAACTCTTGGTGTAGCTCACGTAGTAGCGTTCTCGCCTTACACCCGTATGGTCGAAGGTTCAGATCCTGTCGTAATAGGCTTTTTAATTTTTTTTCGTTGTTTTCGCATAGTTACACAATTTTAACATCCAATGGTTATTTTTACGAAAATTCCACTTATTTATTTATTCGTAATTTTCTATATTTTATGAAAGGCCGTTAATAATGATGATTTCAATAAAAAAAGAAAGTTACGTTTTGTACAGTATTGCCTTCTGACGACGGTAGTCTTTGATTATTCATTTTGTGAAGAGCAAGGACGCAGTTTTTGGAAAGTCATTTTCATAGCTATTAATGGCTTTCCAAGTAGCTAACGTACTCGACCATCGCTTTACATGACGACCAGGTTTTCGGCTCATCTACATACACATAAAGAAAAACTGACAATGCATGGAATTAGAGATCCCAAAATGTTATATATAAATGAATTTGAAAAGGAAAAAATTTCTGTTACAGCGGGGTTCGGACAAAAAATGTTAAATGTTTGTAAAGCTTATGGGATCTAATGCGGAGTCATCAGTCCCTAAACTTACAAACTACCTATGAACTAACTTATACTAAAGACAGCACAAAAATCCATGCCCGAGGGGGGACTCGAACCCACGACGGGGAAGATTCGAACCAAAGACTCCTTCAGGGAGATCTATGCTTTGTGGTCCTTGGTTCAGTTCGTTCTTCATTGTTCGTGGAATATTGGCTCAGCTTTTTTATTACATAGGGGGTTGAGCCCTCTGATCAGGCGCGCTTAGACATGGCGCCCACCTAGTGCCTGAGCTATGCCGACATATACTGCAACCGATTTGCTTATTGGTACTTATTTGCACTGGGAAAATTTCAAAGTCGATTTTCTCAAGAATTGTACTGAGTTGCGTCGAATGGCTTTGGCTGATTGTTATTTGAGTTCTGACCTTCACGTACCATAAATGTAAGGAAGTTCTAAAATCCGATATCCCTTTGGTCTCTTTGCAAGAATATTTTGATAAGGAACCTGTCTCTGTAAATGTCATACAGTTACACGATAAACACTCCACTGTCAAAAAATATCTTCTACTGCAAGCTCTTTGCCTTCCATGTTTTGGGAAATAGAAGTGAGGGTCAAAGCAAGAAAAAATATAAGCATGAACTATCAAAAAACCTTAAAGACTACGACTACTTCCATACTGTGAACACGTCTCTTGTACTGGTTAAGGACACATAACTCTTAAGGTTTCTTTCCTAAGATATGACTTTTGGAGTCATGTTTACTAAATTTTTCTTCTATTTCTCGGTTCGTAATACATCCTTCCAAAATATGAAAACCAAAGAGGTTCTAGTAAAATTGATTTATATCACCGACCCAAATACTGGAGTGCTCATAGCGTCACAATTCAGGACATGAGTTTCTTATCAAAATATTATCAACTCACTCATCTCTACAAGTCATCGAAGTTGTAGTTACTTTCAGGATATCATGAAGAAAGAACTGCGTCCGTCTGTTTTTAATACAAATCTGAAGTTTTATTTCGAACATTATTAAATTTAGGACACTTCAGTTACAAAAAAAAAAAAAAAAAAAAAAAAAAAAAAAAAAAAAAAAGATTAGGTTCTTGGGATCAAAACACTGTGTTCCCGCTGTAATTACTTTATTTTATCCATACGCATTTCATCCTCTTCTCATTTCAGATCGTCATCAGTGGACTGGTATATGTAGAAATTGGAATACAAGATCAGTCGGTCCAACAAACAGATTCCATATGAAAAAAATAATAATAAAATAAAAAATAAAAAACAGTATTTTTTGTGATGTTCATGTGGTATACTATGTATTCCAATAAAATTGCGATTTACAGATTATTAAATGAACTATTATAATCACTAATAATATTAGTGATTCATAATATTTGTTGAAAAATATTGAGATAAACAAAAATCTATGTACATTATTCTAAATATGTTTAAAATCAGCACACATAAATTTCGCACAAACACCTAAATATTAATCCTTTCATGGTTGATGGGACATGTATGTCCCACTAACTTTGAGCGTCAATTCGACTGTCGGGACATAATTATGTAACCCAGCTCTTCACAGTTCTGCCCTCAAGGGACGACTTTACTGAACCTTGAAAAAAAAAAAAAAAAAAAAAAATACATAAATAAAAAATTAAAAAAAAATCGGGAATGCAATGCACAGGCAATAGAGCAGGCCCTAACTTCTTTTGTTGATTGGTGCGCTGCATTGCCAATGATGTGCAGTGCCAATGATGTGTTTTCATCATTTCTCTCTTTCCAGAGATGTCTAAAGTATGTAATTCCTCTTATTATTAACGGAATAATAATTTTTAGTACAAATGCACTGTCGAATGTACTTCTCAGCAACTGCATTATTTTATATTTTAATAAAATTAGTAAGACACCATAATGGGTGGAGTTGACCGATTTTATCAGTCACGTGAAAGATAGGCAGACGATCTATAAAATGATGGCGTCGACTATTTTATTTTAATATTATTATTATTATTATTATTATTTTATTCTCTCTCTCTTTTTTTTATCTGGCTATTATCAACTCTTACATATTGTATTAAACACAGCGGCAGAAAACTGATCACTTAACCTTTCGCCTCAGGTTAGCCAGACAACTGAGTATTCTTCCAGGAAATAGAGGGGTGCAGTGTTCACTTTCTTTCCAGCTAAGACGGGAGTGTCTAGTCTGCCGGATGATGTCGGCTCGGGGACTAAGGGAAAAAAGTACCGAAAGATAGTGACACTAGGAAACGATGCAGATTCTGCAGCACAGACTCTAAAGAGAAAAGAACGAAAGTTGTTTGCACTGCTTGTGGTGTACCACTTTGTGCCACTCCACGTTTCTTCAAGTTTCATAGCATGTAAGATTCTGTATTTTTCTATAATCTTTCATACTTTCATATAAATGAAATGTATTGAATTTTTGTTTTACACGGGCAGTAAACAAATAAAAGGTTACAGTCATGCATGTATAATTTTTAATTATTTTATTCTTTGCAAAAGGTCATTTATGCCAAAAAAAATTACAAAATCACTCAGTCATCATATCCCATGGTTTGTGGGATATGTGTGTCCCACTTCCCATTGTAAAATAATGGAAAACTTAAAAAATATTTTAGATGTGAAAGTGTAATAATGGGTTGAAAAAAACCACTATAACCTTAATATTTTGAAAATCTGTAAAAAATGAATTTTATCATGAAAGGGTTAACCATATTGAATCGTAATACACTGTCGTTAAAAATTAACTTTAGGAAAAAAGGACATATACTGAATTAAAATATGGGATTTTAAATTAGTAATTTGCTCACCTGCCATTTCATTAGGAATTATATATCTATTTTTTTTAGGTTATAGCAAACCACCTCCACCCCCATGAAGCACAGACATTGCCGACGGGGTTGGCTTGCGTGCCTCAACGATGAAGATAGCCGTACCATAGATGCAACCACAGTGGAGGGGTATCTGTGGAGAGGCCAGACAAACGTGTGGTTTCTGAAGAGAGGCAGCAGTCTTTTCAGTGGTTACAGGGGCAACAGTCTTGATGATTAACTGAGCTGGCCTTGTAACATCAGCTAACATGGCTTTGCCATGCAGTTACTGCGAACGGATGAAAGCAAGGGGAAACTACAGTCGTTACTTCTCCCGAGGACATACAGCTCAACTGTATGGCTATGTGGTAATGGCGTCTTCTTGGGTAAAATATTCCGGAGTAAAATAGTCCCCCATTCGGATCTCCGGACGGAGACTACTCAAGAGGCTGTCGTCATCAATAAAAACTAAACAGGCATTCTGCGGGTCGGAGCGCGGAATGTTCTAACCCTTAAACGCGTAGGTAAGCTAGAACATTTGAAAAGAGAAATGGATAGGTTAAAGTTAGATATGGTAGGGATTAGTGAAGTTCAGTGGCAGGATGAACAGGATTTCTGGTCAGGTGACCACAGGGGTTTTGGTGTTAAATGTATTTTATGTCACAGTTCATTTGAGATTATTATACCAAATAACTAAGTGTAGGAAATATTAAGTATATGTAACGCATTAACGTAAAACATCTTCCACCCTGGTACAGCAACCAATAAAGTATAACCTCAGATAAAACACAGTCTTGGTCGCAATAATTTAATGTGGTTCTAAGACAACATTAACTCCAAGAGGAAAAATTAGTATATATAGGAATTTTAGAAAATTGTTAATATGTTGCATGGTTTACAGCTTTGTCAATATGTAAAATTGAATTTTTGGCACATTCTGCATTTATAACTGACACCAGTTCATTTGTGACTGGCATTTGTGACTGGCATTCTTATACACTTGTAGAACACCTATGCTGCGGTTTTTTACCATTTTTCTCGTAATTTATTACAGAAATTATTTCTCCCATTTTTCTTTTCGTCTTACAGTTCTTAGTAATATACATTATTCGTGAATTCATTAATTCTTAAGAAATACAGCTTAATGTTCCCCACATGATACTGTTATTCAACAAATTTCATAAGCAGTACTTAAAAGAACAAATTTCATTCCATTTTGATTAAATTTATGAATGATATGTTCACTGACGTCTGAGGTGTAGTACAAATTTTATCTTAAAAGAAATGTAGTATAAAGCTCAACACTTCAAAATACGTTATACCTAACTATTCATTGTTGCAACTTCCTTTTTCCTTAGCATTATAAACTTTCAATATAAATTAATAAGTAAAGGAACACAAACCATTTTGTATAACACCTTATTCAATACCTATAACTATTTGTTGAAATCAGGAATATGCTAGATGATGACATAATCGAACCAGCTAAATCACCATAAAATTAATTCACCCTTGCATGTTGTGGGCAAGAAAGATGGTAGCATACAGGTAGTACTTAATTCAAGACAAATTAACACTATTATTATTTCAGAGACGGATCGACCAGAGGAATTGGAGGAGTTGATTCAAAGATTCCATGGTGTAAAGAGTTTTTCTTCCATAGAATTACACTCTAGTTTTTGGCAAGTTGAATTAGAACCAACTCGTAGGAAATACACGGCCTTTATTGTATTTGGTCGCTGTTATCAGTTTAAACGACTACCATTTGGTTTAAAATTATCATCAGCTGCTTTTATTCGGGGTCTGAATACAATATTGAATTTAGACATATGACAAAGAATTACCCACTATGTGGACGATGTTTTAATAGCAGAAGCCACCTGGAAGGAATTCAACTTTATTTTAGACAACTTCTTACAAATTATGAAAACACATGGGGTAACGGTAAATATTACAAAATCACAATTTGGAATATTACATACATAACTTTTAGGTTACAATATATCAGCACTTTCAAAAACTCTTTGTAAACCGTTTAAAAGGAACAAACAATAGTTTTTTCAGGTGTGACAGAAGAGTTACATCATCTCTTCAAATACATTAGCTGACAGTCGTCAACTGCTGTCAACTAGAGGCATAATTCTACTACATTACGCCTCAACAACGATAAAACCTAGTATCGGATGCTATAGTACTACTCTCATGATGTACTCCACTCTAAAGACAGTCGACGATATTCCACAAGTACAATGGATCGTCAGACAAGAAACCAACGAAAATAGCAGAAAAATAAACTCTGTGTAAACAATTGTGAAAATATGAAACAAGTGAAATGTGCAATGAAAACTAATATTAATATGTTCTATTATGTAATTTATCTAAATAAAATGATGTTTCACTTTATCATTTGTATGTAAATTTAAAAGTATGTCTTTTTGTAAAGTTATCTAACATTCTTTTTATTTTAAAATTTAAAAAAAGTTAATTGTGAGGAGTAGAGTAATAAAATAGCTTCATCATTCTTTGAAGTACAGAAACACTAATAAATAGAAACCAATTCTGAAATCAAAACAGAGAAACACAAAACAGCTCTTTCAGACTTCATGCACAGCTAACTATAAAATGAAACCATAAAAGATCACGTACACTAACACTGTACACAGACGAGCTTATAAATATAAATTAATGATAAATGAAATGATTGAAAAGACAGACACACGTAATAGCAAAGCAAGAAAAAGGCACTACTGTGAAATTTTTGCTTATTAAAAAGAATTGTATAAACAGTAGTTCAATATATATGGAAAATAAGAAAAGCTAAAATTGTTAGAGATGACTGAATGATAATTTCGAATCAGTTATTTTTGCCTGTTTTTGATAATGTTTTCCTCAGCATTAACAAAACCCCAGACAAAAATTTTATCTCAAGGGAAGGGATATGTAAGTTTTCCTCACTGTCATTTCCTGCATATTCCGACCTCACAATCACATTCTATTCGCCGAGACGAGTCTTTTGAATGTAAACTGGATGAGATATGGAGGTTTTCAGTGATAATAACTACAATTTGATTTGCAATTTATGAGGTCATTTCGGAAGTTCAACAAGATAATCAAGGCTGACACTTACTAGTGAACAAACACCCAGAGTTGTTTTAAAGCGAAGGCAAGGACGGTCGCGCCGCGTCGGCTGGCCCGAATAGCGCAGGTGGGCAGAGGTCCCTACAATAGACAACCACGGGCAGTCCTACGTATAAAAGCAACTTAAAAATCCCCCTTCCACTATGGGGACACACGACATGACACTTTCAAAAACTCTTTGTAAGCCGTTTAAAAGGAACAAACAATAGTTTTTGTCACAAAGCATGTTTACGTGCAACCTTTTAGAATGCACGAGGAAAGTGAATTCCAGAAGGTGCTGTTTAGCTTGAGATGAATGTCTAAACGAGAGGTTAGCTGACGTACTATTGGCTGGCGAGCCATACAGTGTTTTAAAACGTACTATCCCATTGGCAGGGGAGGCACTGGTGGGTTAGCGCCAGCGTCTCCGAAATATATAGGCCTACACAAGCGAAGCTGAAGAAATTAACGGAGATGTGCCCTTGCGACACATTCGCGGCGATTTTTGTGTGGAGCGCCGATAAAGTTCGAATGTTCAAATCTTTGTATAGCTTATGGGACTTAACTACGGGGTCATCAGTCCCTAAACTTACAAACTACTTATGAACTAGCTAATCCTAAGAACGGCACAAATATCCATGGCCGAGGGGGGATTCGAACCCCCGACCATAGTGGCCGTGCAGACCGTGACTGGAGCTGCGATAAAGACTCCGGCGCAGTATTGCACTGTACGGAGCACTTCTGTCGTGGAGCTAATTCTTGTGGATCTCCTAGTGGAGATTTGCGACGCTCCTGGAGGTCGCGACCTCCAGGTTGGAAAACACTGTGGGTCTCCAGTGGAGAGTAACAAAGATTGAGCGCTGTTCATAGTGTTGGCCGAGATACCACATATCCGGTGTGAACACAGACTGAGAGCATTAGTTAACGCTTGGGAGCGCATTTTTAAGTGGCAACGCAGTGGGTTAGTCTGAGACTGACGTATCATGCCAATTTATAGCCAGACTAGCATTTATTGGTCGATCTTGACTTCATCAAGATGCAGGATAAGTGCGATCGGCATTAGTCGATCAAGACAGACAATATTTAGTTTCGGTTTCAGCGAAGACGCATCTAGCAGCCATCGACGCAGCTAACAACGGTATTGTGTGCGAATGCCTTAGGCGAACTCCACCCATCCACAAACAGCAATAACAAAACAAATACATTTTTTTACCATTGTATAACATTTCGGACTTTGCGACAGCCTTGAACGTAAACTGACGAAATTGAATTAATTTTATAGTCTATTACGCACTGTTATTCAGCCATTCTACCAACTTTATTTTATTTTGAAATTGCTTATACGTTTCATCTATCTCGTCAACCTATCAGGAACTTGAAAATTAAAATATCTAGTGTATTGTTTTTATAAACTTGAATTTTCTAAAAAGATTAAATAATAAAATAAGTAATAAACATTCAGTTTTTCATTTCAGTAACTAGCGACATCACTTTAGTACGCGAACTGATGCTCACTAGTTACACTTTGTCAATTTTAAGATTTTTTTCTTGCAGGAGATGTCATCTACGTCTATCTTTACGTAAGTGATAAGTTCACCGATTGTAGGTAGGCAAGGAGCATCTTTCCAACTTCTACGTGACATGTTGTTGATGTCTTCCTTGCAAGAGCCTCGAGTACAATAGATAGATCAGATCAGTAAGTTGTGCACTATAAATAGTTGGAAGAGTAGAATAAAAATCTCAGCAGTATAGCATTCACGTTAGATCCTGACTTGCATCCTGCAGGTTATCAATTTGTTCCTGAAACCAGTTTTCAGGGTTTTTGATTTATTCATCGTTAACATGACATTTATTATACAGTAAAGTCATATTTAAATCAGAATTCATGATAAAAGGGAATTGCGTTATTTTCACATAAAATAAATTTTACTTTTCTCGGGCAATTTTGGCATTGCCGAACCCCTAGTACCCAGACATGCACTGGTCTTCTTGTTTTACGGTGCAAATACTTCCGCCTTTGCGACGCTCCTGGAGCTCGCACCCCCAGGTTGAGAAACACTACTATAGAACAACTTTGGGACGTTTGGAACGAAGACTTCGTACAAGGCCTCACCGACCTACATCGATACCTATCCCCAGTGTAGCACTCCGCGAATAATGCTCTTGCCATTCCCCGAGACAACTTATGACACCCAACTGAACGTATGCCTGCGAAAGTGGAAGCTGTCATCAAGGCTAAGCATTGTCGCTGGAGGGCGCCACAAACTTGTAAGTTATTTTCAGCTGCGTATTCGAATACTTTCGATCACATAGTGTACCTATCGTCTATGTATAATATTAGTACGAGGGGGGTTGGAAAATAAGTTTCCCTACCGATTGTGGGCAGATATATATATATGATGAGACATTAAAGATAAGTCATGTCTTTATTTCTTTACATAATTTCTAATTTGAGACATTTATAAAACCTCTTTATAAGCTTCAAAACGCAGCCCACGAAAAAGTCAGAGCGTTGCATAGAGGATCGCAGAACGGCTATAGGCGAAACACGACACAGCAGGTGAACGGGTACGTCAAGACACCGATACACTATTGGGTAGAGGTCGACCATGAATGTAGCAATGACATTCTGTTCCGGGTTGTGACGGGGGATGAAACGTGGGTCCTCCATTACACGCCCGAATCCATGGAGAGGAAACATCCATCATTACCTGTCCGCAAGAAGTTCAAAAGCACTCCGACTGCTGGTAAAGTGCTAGGGTTTTTTCTGGATGGCTATTTGAAGCTTATTAAGCGATATGACAAGTGTCCCAATGTACTTGGAAATTATGTAGAAATATAAATATATGTCTTATCTTTAATGTCTTATTAAATTTTTCCCACTTTTATACGGAGCTCTGACCATATCCGACAGGGCAAACGTATTTTCGAAGTCCCCTCGTATTACGGGCGGCTTTTTGTTGTAGTGCTGGTATGTGGAGGACTAGTCGGTTTGTGGTTGATAGCAAGAAAAAAAAACAATTTAACGTGTTAATTATGGGTGGGAAGCTGTAAAGTCATTGGTGTGGTACCAACGGAAACAACATACTACAATTACTGATTGGGGTTTGATAAGAGTTACTTGGACGTATGACAGTTTTTTTAATTAATTAATTTATTTATTTTTATAATCATTTCTCTGGGTCTCGAAATTCCCCTTTAACCCAACCTAACATACACTATTTGAAAATTAACTAAAATTTAAAAAAACTGTAACTTAATGACTTCAGTGTCAAAGAATGAAATAAAGTGCACTCTCCTGTGCATTAAAGGCAAAGATCTTGTAAAAAATAACTAGACTCGCTAACGCTCCTGCTGTTACGGGATAATTTGAACCTTCGGCCGACCGCCATGATACTGGCAAGCGTCAAATACATAGGAGTGTTGTTAGGATATAAATCCTGAAGTTCGGTGGCAGGATGAACAGGATTTCTGGTCAGGTGAGTACAGGATTATAAATACAAAATCAGTTGGGGGTATCACAGGAGTAGGACTGATAATGAATAAGAAAATAGGAATGCGGGTAAACTACTATGAGCAGCACAGTCATCGCATTATCATTGTCAAGATAGATACGAAGCCAACACCGACAACAGTAGTACAGGTTTATATGCCAACTAGCTCTGCCGATGATGAGGATATAGAAGAAATATATGAGGAGCTAAAGGAAATTATTCAGACAGTTAAGGGAGAGGAAAACTTAATTGTGATGGGAGACTGGAATTCGGTAGTAGGAAAAGGAAGAGAAGGAAAAATAGTAGGTGAATATGGACTGGGCAGAAGGAATGAAAGAGGAAGTCGCCTGGTAGAATTTTGCACGGGACATAATTTAATCATAACAAACACGTGGTTTAAGAATCACAAAAGAAGGTTGTATACGTGGAAGAGACCAGGAGACACTGGAAGGTATCAGATAGATTTTATAATGGTAAAACATAGATTCCGGAATCAGGTTATTAACTGCAAGACATACCCAGGGGCAGATATAGACTCTGACCATAACTTGTTAGTCATGAACTGTAGGCTGAAACTGAAAAAACTGCAGAAAGGTAGGAAAATGAGATGGGACCTAGATAAATTGAAGGAAAGTGAAGTTCTGGAGAATTTCAGAGGGAGATTTAGGCAACAATTGACAGAAACAGGGGGAAATAAAACAGTAGAAGAGGAATGGGTAGCATTGAGAGATGAAATAGTGAAGGCAGCAGAGGACAAAATAGGTAGAAAGGATAGACCTGCAAAAAATCCTTGGATGACACAGGAAATACTAAATTTAATTGATGAAAGGAGAAAACATAAAAATGCAGTAAATGAAACAGGCAAAATGGAGTACAGACGACTAAGAAATGAGATTGATAGGAAGTGCAAAATGGCTAAGCAGGAGTGGCTAGAAGCCAAATGCAAATCTGTAGAAGAATGTATAAGAAGGGGAAAAGTAGATACCGCCTACAGGAAAATCAGAGAGACATTTGGGGACAAGAAAACCAATTCTACAAATATCAAGAACTCAGATGGGAAACCAGTTCTCAGCAAAGAAGGGAAGGCTGAAAGGTGGAAAGAGTACATAGAGCAGCTCTACAAAGGAAATGAACTGAGAGACGATGTTGTAGGAAGGGAAGAGGAAGTAGATCAAGATGAAATAGGAGATATTATACTGAGAGATGAATTTGACAGAGCCCTGAAAGACCTAGGTCGGAACAAGGCCCCAGGAGTAGATGACATACCCTCAGAGCTACTAAAGTCTCTGGGAGAGCCAGCCATGACAAAACTATTTGAACTGGTGTGTAGGATGTACGAGACAGGCGAAATACCCTCAGACTTTAAGAAAAATGTAATAATCCCCATTCCAAAGAAATCAGGTGCAGACAGGTGTGAAAATTACAGAACCATCAGTTTGATAAGTCATGGTTGCAAAATTTTAACACGAATTATCTACAGGAGAATGGAAAAGCTGGTAGAAGCTGACCTAGGGGAAGATCAGTTTGGATTCAGGAGGAACGTAGGAACACGGGAGGCAATACTCACTTTACGTCTTATCTTAGAAGATAGATTAAGGAAAGGCAAATCTACATTTTTAGCCTTTGTAGATTTGGAGAAAGCGTTTGACAATGTTGACTGGACTACACTCTTTCAAATTCTGAAGTCGGCAGGGGTAAAATACAGGGAAAGGAGAGTTATCTACAACTTGTACAAAAGCCAGACCGCAGTTATTAGACTCGAAGGGCACGAAAGGGAAGCATCAGTTGGGAAGGGAGTAAGACAGGGTTGTAGCCTTTCTCCGATGTTATTCAATTTGTACATTGAGCAGGCGATGAAGGAAAGCAAGGAAAATTTTGGAATAGGGATTAAAGTTCAGGGGGAAGAAATAAAAACGTTGCGTTTTGCTGATGACATTGTAATTCTGTCAGAGACAGCGAACGACCTGGAAGAGCAGTTGAATGGAATGGACAGTGTGTTGAAGAGAGCGTACAAAATGAACATTAACAAGAGCAAAACAAAATTAATGGAATGTGGTCTTAGAAAATCAGGCGATGGTGAAGGAATTAGATTAGGTAACGAAACAATGAAGGTGGTAGATGAGTTTTGTTACTTGGGTAGTAAAATAACATGCGATGGTCGCAGTACAGAGGATATAAAATGCAGAATGGCAATGGGAAGAAAAGCATTTTTGAAAAAGAGAAATTTGCTATCATCGAATATTAATTTAAGTGTAAGGAAGTCTTTTCTGAAGGCATTTGTGTGGAGTGTTGCCTTGTACGGGAGTGAAACATGGACGATAAGCAGTGCGGACAGGGAGAGAATAGAGGCTTTTGAAATGTGGTGCTACAGAAGAATGCTGAAGATTAGGTGGGTAGATCACATAACTAATGAAGAGGTACTGAACAGAATTAGCGAGAAAAGGAGTTTTTGGTATACCCTGACTAAAAGAAGGGATCGCTTGGTAGGACACATTCTTAGACATCGAGGAATCGTAAATTTAGCATTGGAGGGAAGTGTGTGGGGTAAAAATCGCAGAGGGAGGCCAAGAGACGCGTATAGTAAGCAGATTCAAATAGATGTCGGTTGTCGTTCTTATGAGGAGATGAAAAGGCTTGCTCAGGATAGAGTAGGGTGGAGAGCTGCATCAAACCAGTCTCCGGACTGAAGACCATAACAACAACATTATATAGCTACTGCGGTATATATACCCAATTCATAGTCACGTCTGTACTGTTCCAATATTCCAGTGTACATGAAGCACGATGGTGAAGGGATGCTCAGTGTTTAACTGCACAAATCGGTTTAATAAAGGAAGAAATAGAATGAATACTGTCTTCCCATTTGTATTTCTCTTGAATATTAGTAGCCCCAGTAGTTGCGTTCAAAGATAGTTTCTCTTGCTTAACAGGCTGTCAGCCAACACAATACAGGATTGAATTAAGTAAATAACAGGCTTTTACAATACTAGTAGCTCCTATAAACGAGCTAGTTTAGGCAGTGCTGGTGGACAGGAAGTTCAAAAAGTTTTATTTTATGATGTGTAAAATGACAATTGGGGTCATGAGTTCAGCTACCGCACTGCAGTTCGAATTTTTGTTTATGAAATTAATATCAACAACTTGTAACACAGAATTGAAGGGTCATCTGCTCCTGCTGAAAGGGATTTGCAGAACTGAGTGTAGTTCTATATATGAATGACACAGCTACGCTGGATGCATATTGCGAAGTTGAACCCTATGATAACAGTTGCTGAGCATTTCACGCTAGAGTAAGGTATTTGGCGTACAACACTAAAAAAGCTAATATTGGTGCTAGATATCCTAATCCTAATGTTACGTGCATTTAGTTAAGAAAACGTTATGGCATACTTCGAGTTCTAAAAATAATTTCGTAGAGGCTTGTTACTGTATTCACAAGGTAAGGAGCTATTTTACAGTTATGTACCTGATAGGATAAATCATTTCCACGGTGGATTTTAAACGTTAGGTATTTCAGGCAGCTGTTTCATTTTTTGTTGGTATAAAATATTTAAATATTGGAGAATACAACAGACACTGCAACAAAGACGTAAAGTGTTGTGGAACTCACTCGAAATTAATGTTTGTACAAAAGTTTCACCATCGTAGAATATACTAAGAAAATGCCAAAAACCCATGAGTGACCATTCATTCCGTTGATATGCTGCACTTAGATCGTTGAAAAACTAAATGTTACACTTCGGTTTAGTTAGGAAGAAGAGACGCTGTTGGCCGATTTCTACACCGTATGTGTAATAAATTTACACTATTACTATTTTTTATGGGAATGGCAGATTGGGCCATTCAGTTTATCGGAAGCACACACACACACACAGGGAACGTTATCTGCACTGGGATTCAAACCACCACTCACAGCAAATGCGGGGCATTATAAAGACGTTGGCTGAGACAGCAAGGTACATCTGCGAACCGGAATTACTCGACGCGGAATTGAAAAACCTTAGAATGGCTATTCGTCCACAGAGAGCGTTGAGACTGACACGTAGAACTGAAAACGATGAAAAGGTTCATGTGAAATCTAAAGTCTTCATGCCTTTTATTAAGGACGTCACCGACCGCATCGGTAAAATTTTGCCGCGGTGGAGTAGCCGAACGGTCTAAAGCGTCTCGCTGCGGAGCGCGCGGTTGCTCGCCGTGGAGGTTCGAGTCCTCCCTGGGTCATGGGTGTGTGTGTTTGTCATTAGGTTAGTTTACCTAGGTTTAAGTAGTTTGTAAGCTACGGACTGATGACCACGCAGTTTGGTCCGATAGATTTACAAACATTTGAACATTTGAATCGGTAAAATTTTGACGAAAGGGAATGTTGCCGTTATTTACAAACCTACTCGGAAGATACAGGGTCATCAGAATTCGGCGAAGGATGTTAAAAAAAACTCTGGAAAAGGCGGAATTTATAGGATTCCGTGTAGCTCTGGGGACCTATAATTGGGTACCACAAAAAGAACAGTTAGAAAACGACTAGAAGAGCACAAGGGTAACTGCAGAAGGGGAGGGACTGACAGATCAGCTGTTGCTCAACATGTTTTTCGACCAGGGAACCACCTTATTCAATTTGATAAGTCTCAGGTTTTAGCAGCCACAAATGTATACCGCGAAATACTGTACAGAAAGACTATAGAAATTGTAAAACACCCCCATAATTTCAATAGAATGGAGGAGGGCGTGAAACTAAATAAAATCTGGATTCCCGCGTTAAGAAATGTTAACAGTTTTCCGCCTGGGGACGATATGAACAACGGACGACGGCAATCGGCAATGACGATTTGCGCGCGCACATCCAAAACATCTGACGTCAAACCTCTGCACGCGATCCCTTGTAAACAGAGTTTGGCTGCAGTCAGTAGCAAGCCAGGGTGCGCATCGGACATACAAAAGTGCCACGATCCCCTTTGAAAATGTCCTTCGCAGTTGGGGACGAAACGTTGGGTTTGAGTAATAAATCCATAAGACCACGGCATAATAGCCCGGAAGATGTTAGTAATATTAACCTATCCGGCCGTGAAGGCTTACATTTTACATTAAATTTACACACAACAGTTATTTGCTGTATATTGAAAGAGTCAGAAGCTGTTTTGTAATTATATATTTAAATGAGACATAGTTTTCGCGACTTAACTCGAACGAATACACACGCTAATCAAAAGAGTCTTACGCATGTTTAAAGTTCGCGCGGAAGTTTGACACCATAATGACCGCCGAGGCACTCTTCAATTCGCCCGCTGTTCGCAGTCGGCCGCTTACGGAGTTGTGGGGGCTTGATTAAAGGCTTAACAAGATACGCAATACAGGTGAATATTGTACATAAGGAAACCTAAACGTATAGCAGAATGTAGATACGAGAGGAAACAAATCCAGTGAGGGATGAGAAATAAGGAAAGATGTTATCTCCGTTCAAAGAAACTGGAAACAACAATTTCTTTCTTTTCTTTTTTTAAGAGAAAAGCTATTATAATTGAAGGACATCATTTTTCTAGACAAAGTGAAAATCTGCATAGAGAGATTTAATAAACAAGGTAATATCCTTGGGAAATTTGAACTGTTTTATTCTCTTACAACAAACGCCTAGAAACTATTCAGAAATAGAACAGGGCCTCGAACAGCTGTAAGGGATGGAGCATAAACTGAATCAGGCACAAAGAACAGAGGAAGATGCTCACTTCCAATCAGCAAACGAAAAGTAAATTATTTAAATTAAAACATAAATTTATGCATGCTATGTGGATAGGTATGAGGTCTGCGACTGTATTATAAAGTTTTTGAAATAATTTTTCTGCAACAGTCACTTTTTACTAATATTTTTATTAGCACGACGCGTTTCAGCAGGAAGCTGTCACCATCGGGTGCATTTTACAGTTACAGGTTCAGTACTGTTTTGCTATGTTTTGTGTTATGGGTGCCAGTGAGCTCATGGTTGGACTTTTTAACCTGATCAGGAAGATACAGCTATGTTAGTATTATATTTCATGATTAAGGCTTCTGGGTATAACAAGATTATCGACAAAACTGTAAGTAAATGCGACAGTATAATAACCCAGAAGCTATAATCACGAAATATAATACTAAAATAGCTGTATCTTCCTGAACGGGTTAAAACGTCAAACCATAACCTCACTGGCACCTACAACACAAAGCAGTAATTAACCTATTAACTGTAGAATACACCCAACGATGGCAGCTTGCTGCCGAACGCGTTGTGTTAATAAAAATATTATTATAAAGTGACTGCTGCAATATAAATCATATATATAAAAAATTAAATTTAAACCAAACTCTCCAATGGCTACCCGAGCGGCAGCTCATAAGAGATGACCCACAATCCACAAGAAACACATCAAGAGAATTCAAAAATATTCAAATGTTTGTTAAGCGTAAGGGACTTAACTGCAGGGCCATCAGTCCCTAAACCTATACGCTACTTATGAAATACCTTATACTATAGTCGACGTCACGTAGGAAGGTGGCACAGTTTTCAGCCGTTCTGCGCATCTCCCTCCATTACCGCAATGACAGCTAATAATGTTCAATCTGTAGGCGCGTGGCTAGCAGTGAGTGGTTGTTGTTGTGGTCTTCAGTCCGGAGACTGGTTTGATGCAGCTCTCCACAATACCCTATCCTGAGCAAGCCTCTTCATCTCCACATAAGAACGGCAACCTACATCTGTCTGAACCTGCTTACTGTATCCATCTCTTGGTCTTCCTCTGCAGTTTTTACCCTACACACTTCCCTCCAACGCTAAATTCACAATTCCTTGAGGTCTAAGAATGTGTCCTACCAATCTATTCCTTCGTTATTCAAGGTATGGCAGAAATTTCTTTTCTCCCCAATTCTGTTCAGTACCTCCTCATTAGTTACGCGATCCACGCACCTAAATTCAGAATTCTTCTGTAGCACCACATTTCAAAAGCCTCAATCCTCGCCGGCCGCGATGGCCGAGGTGACTGAGGCGCTCCAGTCACGGTCAGCACGGCCATTACGGTCGGGGGTGCGAATCCCCCCTCGAGCAAGGATATTTGTGCTGTCCTAGTTCGTAAGTAGTTCATAAGTAGTCTGTAAGTTTAGGGACTGATGACCCCGTAGTTAAGTCCCATAAGCTTAACAAACATTTGAACATTTTTTTGCCTCAATCCTCTTCCTGTCCGCACTGTTTATCGTCCATGTTTCACTCCCATACAAGGCAACACTCCATACAAATGCCTTCAGAAAGGGCTTCCTTAGGCTTAAATCAATATTTGATATTAACAAATTTCTCTTTTTCAAGAACGCTTTTCTACCCATTGCCATTCTGCATTTTATATCCTCTGTACTGCGACCATCATTTGTTATTTTACTGCCCAAATAACTAATCTCATCTACCTCCTTTATTGCTTCGTTACCCAATCTAATTCCTTCAGCATCAACTGATTTTCTTAGACTGCACTCCATTAGCCTAGTTTTGCTCTTGTTAATGTTCATCTTATATGCACCTTTCAGCACACTGTCCATTCCATTCAATTGCTCTTCCAGGTCCTTTGCTGTATCTGACAGAATTACTATGTCGTCGGTAAAACGCAATGTTTTTAATTCTTCCCCATGAACTTTAATTCCTTCACCAAATTTCTCCTTGCTTTCCTTTATAGCTCGCTCAATGCAGAAATTGAATAACATTGGGAAAGGCTACAACCATGTCTTACTCCCTTTCCAACCACTGCATCCCTTTCATGCCCTTCAACTCTGACGACCGCTGTCTGGCTTCTGTACAAGTTGTAAATAACCCTATATTTTACTCCTGCTTGCTTCAGAACTTGAAAGATTTTATTCCAATCAACATTGTCAAAAGCCTTCTCTAAATCCACAAAAGGTAGAAATGTGGGTTTGCCTTTTCTTAATCTATCTTCTAGGATACGCCGTAAATTGAGGATTGCCTCCCGCGTTCCCACATTTCTCCTGAACCCAAACTGATCTTCCCCGACGTCGGCTTGTACCAGCGAGTTACGCAATGTTTTTCCTACAGGCGCAACTGTTGGCGCTCGGCCGTAGCTCCTCCCCACCACGCTTCCCCTATCGCTCCGCCTCTATGCGCGGAAGCGCCTTCTTATGTGACGCCAGGTATAAAGACGACAGAAACATCCATGCACGAGTGGAGATTGTAACCCTCGGCGGGGAGCGGTCTCGCGCATCGCAGCATAGCGCCTCAATGCGCTTGGCCATTCCGGCGCGGCTCAATAAAATGAAGAACATAATGAACATGAGGAAATCGGAAGAAAGCTGGCGTCTCGTACGGCATCACGAACCGGTTCCTAGGGAGGCGGCGCGACGACAGGCGACTGGACTTGCGGTGGGAGGCTCCTTGGCGAGGCTCGGGTGGGGCCGGGAGGGTTGGGTGGGGAGGGGAGGGGCACCCGCGGGAGCGGCGATGGCGGAACCGTGTCGCCGCCTGACAAATCGCCACCTGGTGGCCGCCGCCGGCCCTCGGCCCTTTTCCCAAATTAATAACGCGGCCGGGCGGCAGCGGCGCTCCCTCAAGGATGCGCACGTATAATTGGAGTGTGGCGCGGTCGCGGGCGCGCTGGGAGGCGAGGCGCTCGTAACCGGACGTGCGCGCGTCCGGCTTGGCCGCCTTAATGCAAGCCATTAACGCCTCCGGCCGCCGTCTTATTGCGACACGTCCCGCGCATGCGCCGCCCCTCAAGTGGACACGGCCCCGCATTAATAATGGCGCGCCCGCGACAGCAGCGCTCTCTGCTTTACCTCCTCCCGAGGCCGCGCCGACACCCCTAATCCCTGGATATTAATGCGCTAGCACCTAATAAAATGTTTAGGGTCGCTCGTAATTGGCTTTTCTGGCCTCTTGTCGTTCTTCTGTAATGAAGCCTCTCTCTCTTGAATATTAGATTCCTATGCTTCACCGCCGCTCTCGGGGTATACGCAATGACGCGCGCGAGAGCCGTGACACGGCCCGTGCGTTGACATTACGTTTCTGGTTCGAAAGCAAACGAACGAATATGCGTTTTAATGGAATGCACTCGGTGTTGCTAGGGCATTCGACTTGAAGACGCGTAAAAGACGGAAATATCAACTAGGAATGACTGAAATCGGAATCGACCTCAAGATAAATGTGGTGAAGAAACTTCGAAATATGTGAATCAATTCGTCGATATTTGACGCAATGGAGATGTTTTATTATAATAATGTGTACGGCTACAGACCTCTTAACATTGTCTTATCAGGAGCTGCCTTAATTTGGTCAAATTTTGCTACAACTGACTATTGTCTTCATTTCTTTCTAGTACCTAATTAGATACGTGATATAGGGTAAGGTCGTAAATATTGCGATCATTTCGCACAAATGTTATTGTAACTAGAAATATATTGAGACAAGAAATGATTTTAACTATGGCACTTCTTCTTGGATGTTTACCGATGTAACAAATATTAGACAATCAGTGGCGGACTGTCAGAGGCGAAAACGAAATGAGGCCCCCAGACCACTTGAAAATACCAAAATACATGTAACTTCTGAGATTTGGAGGCCCCCTAGGACAAGAGGCACAAGACAGACTTAAAAAGCATTCGAGAATTGGAGGCCCCAGACGATAGGGCCAAGGGCGCGCTCAAAAATAAAAAATAAAAAGTTCTTGTGAGGTATCTGGAGGCCTCCCCAGACGAGAGGCCCGGGGCGGTCCGCTCCCCCCCCCCCCCCCAGTCCACCACTGTACACAATTACAAATGTTGGTATAAACACAAAACAAGGTCACATAATTGAGAAAAATCAATCAAAAATGTACTACACTAGGTAAAATTGTGATGTAAAATTTTGTTCACTGGTGTCTACCACATAAAAAGCACTTTTTCTCTCGGTCACCAACGCATAAGTCGTGGTAGCAAACAATGCATTTTTGGAAGCAAATCCAGGCACCCTTGACTAGAAAATTTATAAGAGCGCGTTTTACTAACTAGCATCACTTACTTCTTACCACGAAAAAAATTTATATCTCTATAGTACAAAGTGGTTGGTGTATTCTTGGAAAAGACAGGAGGAGCTGTAGAAACCTGCTACACTACAACGCCACACAAAGGCAAGTGCTACCAACACTACGAGACTGAAAAATTATGTTGATCGGAAGTGCACCTACATCGAATTTGTAACACCTTTCCATACTCATCTAATCTTGAACATTCCTCCGAAACACTGTCATTCTATTGGCGAACTTTACGTTACGGCAGTAGCACTAAAAGATGGGCTCGAAATTTAAATGAGAATAACGTCTTAACCGTTCATCTGACTCGAAAATAGAATAAATGTATTTGTAGAGGAGAAGATTCTCAACAGATTGACTCTCTTATTTCCATAACTCACACTGTTTCAGAGATATTTGGAAAAATATCGGCAATTTCACTTGATTTCACGTAAACCACGAGTTCGGAAATCAGTCACTTGACATCCCTCACTCAAAACTCTCTCTGTCATTTCTCATCTTGTCTTCTGTATTTTATGATTTTCTTATTATAAGTCACGCCTTGTCATTTCAAAGCAATTGCGTACTGAAGAATTAACAAGAACACGTCGTTCCTAATACGGTAAATTCTATGATAATCTACTGTCTAAAATGTCATATTAGCAGTTAACTCTTGCTATCAATGGTACGGGAATTACGGAATAGTTTCGCAGCTGTTCGCCATGGTGTAGGGGGCAGTGCAATTGGTTGTGATGCACATAGACAGTAGTTCTAAACACACCACTATCACTTTTTTATTATTTCATTTTCGCCTTGAATCCTAAAAGGGTTTCGGGCACTCTTGGTAATTAAATACAGCTATGTTCTGCAATATTTAGAGATGTGCCCATGCAAAAGTGTTCCCTCGAAAATGTGCGTTTGTGGTATTTCGTGAACATGCCATGAAGTACCTCTGAGGCACATGCATATAAACTGGAAAGACACTGTAATTAATAATGAATGTTCTAAACAATGTGCTGATACTGGTAGTTTCATATAAATATGAAGTCCGAGATTTCTGTGGCAACTGTTGTTCCTTGATGAAACGGAAGGTTAGTGTATACATTGCAACAAATAACCTTGTTTCTTTTTTTTCTAAGCTGTTATTCACTATTTATGGAATATGTTAAACGTCATTAATTAGAATCAGTGCGTCAACTGAACTATTTGTCTTTGGCATGGTTGCTACCGACGCTTTTAATATAAATTCACTTACCTTTTCTGTAGTTCAGTTATGACTTTGTTCATGTTACTTTTTTCTGCGCTAAAATAAAGAGAAAAATATTATTTCGAACCGTGAGAATGTTTTCTCTTATAGGTAAAATAACAAACGGAATAAGTATGGTAGTACTAAATTCCACAGAACTTCAGTACTTAATCCATATACGAAGTTACTACTATCATTATGTCATTTACAACAGTCATAACAGAATCTCCCCCCGTTTATGAACATATGATAAAGAATTCCTTGGTATGTATTTCGTGGCCTCTTCACAGAACAGAACAAATGCACTTTCCAGAGAGAGCGCTTTTATCTTTCAACAACTAGGAATATTGCAGAACATGTGTTCAATTAATAATAGTCCGCGAAAATCTTTCAGAAAGCAAGGTGAAAAAGCTAATGCGCCTCCCATTACGCTACAGCGAAAAGTTGGGAGAGAAATCATTAATTCTCGTACCACTGATGGCAGATGGTAACAAGGCATTTGTAGACATTTGATTATAACGAAGTGTTTTTGAAAATTTTCAGTGCGGCATTGTTTTGAAATGATAACGCTTCAGTTATAATAAGAAAATCGTCAAATACAGAAAGCAAGATCGCGTGAGCAAGAGATAGTTTGTGGCAGGTTTCGAGTGAGGGATGCCACGTTGACTGATTTCCGAACTCCAAATGCACGCGTTGTTCCTTCCAAGCTTACGTCACTCGGCCGAACTCCAAATGCACGCTACGTTCCTTCCAGGCAGTATTCTTTCGTAACAAGTACAGGGGAAGAAAATAAACTTTAAAAAGAGAACAAACTACAAAGGTAAGACAGGTGATAATATTTCAACGGAAAAAGATAATGAAATTGTGAGAGTGATATCAAAATAATATTTTAAAGAGGTAAACGTTCAAAAATAAGTGTGTGTTTATCAAAGATAAACTGAAATAACAAATTATTTTTGCTGTTTGTTAAAATATACTTAGAGAAAATATTACGTGTTGGGTGCATAGATATTGTCACAACAAATGATTCCAAATGATAACATCCGCGATTTTTTTCTTTGATTTTGTCCGAAATGTTTGCAAAAAATCATTAACCTACAGGAAAACCTGAGGTAGACCGTAAAACACACCAGCGCGAATTTTTCCCTTTACCTACACTTTTGACTGCAGTCTACGAAAAGAAATACTTCAAGACAACACTTCCATACACTTCGATTTTCATTAGAAGTTAACAGTTTCTCATCTACAGAATTGTTTTTCGTAGCGCAACTACTTCTACACTCTGTGCTTAGCGTTTTCCAAACACCAAAAAATCTTCTAGTACTTGTAGCGTATTTCCAAATCTAATTTCGTCAGCATCATCCTATTTATACTTTTGTATCCCATCCTCGTCGCCACTTTTGTGTCCCAGCCTCGTCACCGCTTTTGTGTCTCGTTTCCGTCGTAGGTGTCGGTGGCCGAGTGGAATGAGACCGACACAGGAATAAAGATAGCACGCTGGTGCAGGTACGAAGGGGAGCAGCCAGAAACTAGAAACACTAGAGTAAATTAGAATGAGACATATATTGCACAGAATTTATACAATACTTAACTTTTACACAATTCAGTACTGCAGAGTGCTGATACATAGTTGAGTTAGAGGCCTGCCTAGTGCCTGTCCAATAGCCAAGTCTTCACTGGTGCCTATCTGATTCCGAAGGTCCTAACTGGTTCCTAACTCAGTCCCCAAGTGAACGATGTCGTTCAGTGGTGGCCACGAGCGGAGTTGTAGCAGAGGGCGCTCGTGGCTGTCGTCGTAAGAACGCCGCGCCGTGCGTGCATGGCGGCGCGCGGCGAAAGTAGGTGGCGCGCACTTTGGACTTGGGCGACACCACATATACAGGATGATTCTTACAATAAAGAAAACAGCAACCAATTACATTTGATTATGCGATTTATTTACTAAATAGTGCCGTTCACAATTTCAAACTTTTCAGTTGATCTTCAGACGGCTGTTCACACGCATGTCGTTTACATTTTACTTATGCATATAATTTAGTTTGTGGCGAAAGGTCCTTGGTTATGTGGTGCCATACAATACAAAAAGATTATTAGAATTGCTTACTCGAGCTGAGCTCATGATACTGACAAATGTAAATAAACTTTCACAATAAAATTTTCTTGTTATATGGTCAAATGTTTAATAAGTTTAAGGGACTTAAATCCGGGGTCATCAGTCCCTAAACTTACAAACTACTTATGAACTACCTTATACCAAACACGACACAAACATCCATGCCCAGACCGTAGCGGCTGTGCAGACTGTGACTGGCGCGCCGCAGACCGCTCGGCCACTGCGGCCGGCTCTTGTTATTTATTTACTCACATCGAAAAGTATGTTCCGTTACGTTGCATTACTGACTACTGCAATTGTTGATGCAATAAGCACTTCGTGAAACACTTGTGTCTCTTATGTGGCGCGATTAACCACATATACACACACAAACCAAAACGTTTTCCCACACAGAACACGAAGATAGTGATTTTGCCAACATAATACTACCAAAGATGTTTTCTGTCAAAGACATGTACATTGATTTGACAGTATATTTTACAAAGGAGAGACATAAAATATTTTACACACAATAATATTTTACACATTTACACATGTGCCCTTGTAGATTTTGCACGGAACATAATTTAGTCATAACAAACACCTGGTTTAAGAATCACGAAAGAAGGTTGTATACATGGAAGAGATCAGGAGACACTGGAAGGTACCAGATAGATTTTATAATGGTAAGGCATAGATTCCGCAACCAGGTTTTAAACTGTAAAACATACCCAGGGGCAGATATAGACTCTGACCACAACTTGTTGGTCATGAACTGTAGGCTGAAACTGAAAAAACTGCAAAAAGGTAGGAAAATAAGGAGATGGGACCTGCATAAATTGAAGGAACCTGAAGTTTTTGAGAATTTCAGAGAGTGCTTTAGGCAGCAATTTGGTCATGAACTGTAGGCTGAAATTGAAAAAACTGCAAAAAGGTAGGAAAATAAGGAGATGGGACCTGAATAAATTAAAGGAACCTGAAGTTTTTGAGAATTTCAGAGAGTGCTTTAGGCAGAAATTGACAGAAACAGGGGAAAATAAAACAGTAGAAGAAGAATGGATAACATTGAGAAACTAAATAGTGAAGGCAGCAGTGGACAAAATTGGTAGAAAGGCAAGACCTGCAAAAAATCCTTGGATATCACAGGAAATACTAAATTTAATTGATGAAAGGAGAAAATATAAAAATGCAGTAAATGAAACAGGCAAAATGGAGTACAGACGACTAAGAAATGAGATTCACAGGAAGTGTAAAATAACTAAGCAGGAGTGGCTAGAAGACAAATGTAAGTCAGTAGAAGAATGTATGAATAGGGAAAAAATAGATACCGCCTACAGGAAAATAAAAGAAACATTTGGAGACAAGAAAAGCAGCTGTATGAAATAAAGAACTCGGATGAAAAACCAGTTCTCAGCAAAGAAGGGAAAGCTGAAAGGTGGAAAGAATATATAGAGGGACTATACAAAGGGAAGGGACTTGGAGACAAACGGAAGAGAATGTAGATGAAGATGAAATAGAAGATATTATTCAGAGAGAAGAATTTGACAGAGCAATGAAGGACCTAAGTCGAAAGAAGGCCCCTGGAGTGGACGACATTTCTGTAGAACTACTGCACTCTCTGGGAGAGCCAGCCATGACAAAACTTTTTCACCAGGTCCGTAAGATGCATGAGACAGGGGAAATACCCTCAGACTTTAAGAAAAATGTATTAATCGCCATTCCAAAGAAATCAGGCGCAAACAGATGTTAAAATTACAGAACCATCAGTTTAATAAGTCATGCTTGCAAAATTTTAACACGAATTATTTACAAAAGGATGGAAAATTTGATAGAAGCCGACCTTGGGGAAGATCAATTTGGATTCAGGAGAAATGTAGGAACTCGGGAGGCAATCCTGACTTTATGGCTTATCTTAGAAGATAGATTAAGGAAAGGCAAACCTACATTTCTAGCTTTTGTAGATTTCGAGAAAGCTTTTGATAATGTTGATTGGAATACACACTTTCAGATCTTGAAATCAGCAGGAGTAAAATATAGGAAGCGGAAGGTTATTTACAACTTGTACAAAAACCAGACAGCAGTTATCATAGTTAAAGGGCACGAATGAGATGCAGAGGTTTTAAGGGTGTAAGGCAGGGTTGTAGCCTTTCTCCAATGTTGTTCAATTTGTACATTGAGCAAGCTATAAACGAAAGCAAGGAGAAATTTAGAGAAGGAATTAAAGTTAAGGGTGAAGAAATGAAAACACTGCGTTTTGCCGATGACATTGTAATTCTGTCAGAGACAGCAAAGGACCTGGAGGAGCATGAACGGGATGCAGTGGTTGGAAAGGGAGTAAGGCAGGGTTGTAGTCTTTCTCCATTGTTGTTCAATTTGTACATTGAGCAAGCTATAAAGGAAACCAAGGAGAAATTTGGAGAAGGAATTAAAGTTCAGGGTGAAGAATTAAAAAAACGTTGCGTTTTGCCGACGACATAGTAATTCTGTCAGAGACAGCAAAGGGGAAGAACAGATGAACGGAATGGACAGTGTGTTGAAAGGAGCATATAAGATGATTAACAAGAACAAAACAAGGGTAATCGAGTGCAGCTTAAGAAAATCAGGTGATGCTGAAGGAATTAGATTAGGTATCGTAACAATAAAGGAGATAGATGAGTTTTGTTACTCGGGCAGTAAAATAACACATGAAGGTTGCAGTACAGAGGATTAAAATGCAGAATGGCAATGGGAAGAAAACGTTTTTGGAAAAGAGAGATTTGTTAACATCGAACACTAAGTTAAGCATAAGGAAGTCCTTTCTGAAGGCATTTGTGTGGAGTGTTGCTTTGTATGGGAGCGAAACATGGACAATAAACAGTGCGGACAGGAAGAGGATAGATGCTTTTGAAATGTGGTGTTACAGAAGAATGCTGAAGATTAGGTGGGTGGATCGCGTAACTAATGAGGAGGTACTGAATAGAATTTGGGAGAAAAGGAATTTCTGGCATACCTTGACTAAAAGAAGGGATCTATTAGTAGGACACATTCTTAGACATTAAGGAATTGTGAAATTATCATTGGAGGGAAGTGTGTGGGGTAAAAATCGCAGAGGGAGACCAAGAGATGAATATAGTAGGCAAATTCAAATGGATGAAGGTTGCCGTTCTTATGAGGAGATGAAGAGGCTTGCTCAGGATAGATTAGGTTGGAGAGCTGCATCAAACCAGTCTCTCGACTGAAGACCACAACAACAACAACACATGTGCATTGTACATTCAGTGACATAGGCTATAAAATACGTAAATAGCTGTATCTACAGTTCCTTATGGCAATTTTACTTAGTGAGATAGCACTGTCTGTGGTATAAATAGAATAATGTGAGGAATAGTAAATAAGTATACATATTAGTGTTTTGCAATGCTCTGTATTATGTTTGAAGGCTAGATAAATTTAATTATTATGCACCTGAGTGGGCTAGTGTCCTATTTTATGTATTATTGCATTACTGTATGTGACAAAAGTAGCAGTGTCCTTTATTTACGTTGTAAATTCGAAAGGAGCTGAGTGAAACTTTCTAGAAAAGCTGCATTGCCCAATTCCTTTTTTTTCTTTTTATTGTTGAGATGTTGTGGTGATTTATGTTTACGTATATAAATCTGTATTTCTTCAAGCAAATTCATACGGCTGTTCCTCAATGCTTCTCTTTTATGCCTGCTATGAGTTATCTGCATAGCAAATGCAGATTCCTCTGTCAAATATGCGTGCCGGTATTGTGCAAGCATAACTTACTGACATGATGATTCTATAGTATTCACGCCTCTCAGTACCATGTCTTTTTATTAATAATTAGTAATTAGTCTTCTTGATGTTGAAGAATATTTTACCTCTCTCATATATATTGCACAACATGTAGAATACTTTTATCGTGCCAACCTGTTCAAAGAGTCTCAATAATTTTGACGGAATGAATGTCGGCTTCTCCCGTGGCTTTGTTCTTATATCTGTCAGTGCGCTGTTAAATTACTTTCACAGTGTAATCTCTCATGACCTCTTCACTTCTTTTCTTTATATAAACTGTCTTCAAGTTCAAAAGTTCACTTCCCTTGTATGGCCTTTCTAAATATTCCTTATATATTTGAGTGTACCTAGACTTGTAGGTGGAGATGAATTACTGAAACAAAAGAACAATCCCTACTGCTGTGCCGGCAACTTAACATGGCCCAAAATGATCCAAAGTTCAGACTACACCAGAATATTTTTAAGTGCTACTGGATGCAAAATATTTCAAAGACATACTATCTGTAACGGCCCTGTAGCCGCTCATATTTTCTCCTAACTTCTTTTTAATTCTTTTCGAACGAAATCTACTCCAAAAGATGTCACTTTAGTCCACTGTCGGTATTAAACGCAGTCTTCCGTATAAGTAGACGTCTCTCTTCTCCAAATCTCAGATGGCCCCATTCACTTCACCATCATATTTCACCAGTTGCCAATACTATTTATATATAGAAGCTTTTATATGTAGCAGTTTAATTAAATCTCCCTTTACGTCATTAGCTGCGTGCTAAAATTCTACAGAAGAAACATCTATTATGATACAAATATCTTGGACGCATAATTTTTCTGCAAGAATATTTAAACGTCTGAAATGTATTATTTCAAGGGTGAGAATTACAAATTCTCATGATAACCTTATTATGTGCCGTACAATTACACGTGATGTTTGCATTCAATAGCAGCGTTACTCCTCTTTCCATTTCTGTAAACATTACTTTTGCATTTCTCTACTTTTATGAGCAAAAGTATGAAAAATGTACTTAGGTCATAACAGTATACATTAAAAACAAATACTCTTAACAGCTAACACATACTGTAATGCTGTTAGTGTTTCTGCGTTTTATAATGTTCCAGCATTTAAATGAAATGGCAAGCTAATTGACTATGGAGTGTTGTGCAGGCAGAACATTACAAAAAGAATCGACGAGCGGTTAACAAGAGATCCACCGGTGGTTGATATTTTCATAATATGATAACCACTCGCCGAACAGTGGATGGCAGTTCGTCAGTATCAAACTACGACTCGTGTAGCAGACCGTAAAGTAAGATACGTGACATGATAAAATTCGAATAGGAACAAAAAATTTACAAGAAAATCGACTGCAGATTCTATTGCCGGTAAATGATAATAGTATGGAATAAATTTAAAAAAAAGGAGAGGCAGGCTACACGAAATATCATTCAATATTAACTAAAAACAGTGCCATCCATTGCTGAGGCGATGCAACAAGGCTGAAAGAAAGCATCATGGGCGGAGGGAGGAAAAGGCAAAATTATTAATAAAAATACATAAGTGCGAATTTATTTTGTAAACAAAGTTTAACTGATTTCTTTTCCTACTCTTGTGGACGACTTCACGCTTCTCTATATTTAGAGTCACTTGTCAAGTTTTACACCATAGTGTGTAGTGTTACGACCGTGTATATCTTCTTCTGAGGACACTACAAAATATATATTACTTATAATAGGTCCTTATATCTT
Source organism: Locusta migratoria (assembly GCA_026315105.1). Taxonomy (NCBI): domain Eukaryota; kingdom Metazoa; phylum Arthropoda; class Insecta; order Orthoptera; family Acrididae; genus Locusta; species Locusta migratoria. Next base: position 770,089,124 of record CM048744.1, read on the forward strand.
GCTTGGTGTATGTCTGTTATTGGGTTTGCTCCTAGGAGAATGAGGCCCAGCTAGTCTGTTCGTCAACCTAGAAGCTTTTTCTTGATTTTACAGACATCAGACACTCATATCAAAAGTTGTTCAGGACGAGAGAGTAGCACAAAATGGTTTTTCAATAGTATACTAATCTTCTTCTAATAAATTAAAGTCTTGAATCATTAACAAATGGCAGTACTAATTCATTGTACTGCAGAATACAATCCCATAATAAACGACTTATGATTATACAGAGACTTATATTACAAAATATGTTCAGTTCCAGTCTCTATCAGTGTCTCTCTCCCACATTATAATAATGTCAATAACAGAAGTAGCACATTCTTCTGTCTCTCTCTGACTTTTTAGCACGGAACACTTATGAAGCCAAGGAATCCATGCTCTCATCTCTGTGCCACTTATTCATCACAGGCTGGTAAACCTGCGTAATCACTCCTCTGACCATAGTAGGTGTCATCAAGTACTCTAACCTAGGAAGACAGAAAACCTTAGGCAGAATTTTGTCCCCTGCTTTTCAAAACGGGAGGCAATACTCACTTATCCTAGAAGATAGATTAAGACAAGGCAAACCTACATATCTAGCTTTTGTAGATTTGGAGAAGGCTTTTGACAATGTCGATTGGAATAAACTCTTTCAAGTTCTGAAGCAAGCAGGAGTAAAATATAGGGAGCGTAAGGTTATTTACAACTTGTACAGAAGCCAGACAGCGGTTGTCAGAGTTGAAAGGCATCAAACGGATGCAGTGGTTGCGAAGGGAGTAAGAAAGAGATGTAGCCTTTCTCCCATGTTATTCAATTTGTACATTGAGTAAGCTATAAAGGAAACCAGGGAGAAATTTGGAGAAGGAATTAAAGTTCAGGGTGAAGAATTAAAAAAAACGTTGCGTTTTGCCGACGACATAGTAATTCTGTCAGAGACAGCAAAGGGGAAGAACAGATGAACGGAATGGACAGTGTGCTAAAAGGTGCATATAAGATGAAGATTAACAAGAGCAAAACTAGGGTAATGGAGTGCAGTCTAAGAAAATCAGGTGATGCTGAAGTAGTTAGATTGGGTAACGAAACAATAAAGGAGGTTGATGAGTTTTGTTACTTGGGCAGTAAAATAACAAATGATGGTCGCAGTATAGAGGATATAAAATGCAGAATGGCAATGGGTAGAAAAGCCATTATTGATAGATCTGAAGCATTTTTGAAAAAGAGAAATTTCTTAACATCGAATATTCATTTAATCCTAAGGAAGTCCTTTCTGAAGGCATTTGTATGGAGTGTTGCCTTGTATGGGAGTGAAACATGGACGATAAACAGTGCGGACAGGAAGAGGATAGATGCTTTTGAAATACAGGCCACTAAAATTACTACACCAACAAGAAATACAGGTGATAAACGGGTACTCATTAGACAAATATATTATATTGTAATTGACATGTGATTACATTTTCACGCAATTTGGGTGCACAGATCCTGAGAAATCAGTACCCAGAACAACCACAGCTGGCCGTTATAACGGTCTTGATACGCCTGGGCATTGAGTCAAACAGATCGTGGATGGCTCTTACACTACTGATGCTCATGCAGCTTCAACACGATACTACAATTCATCAAGAGTAGTGACTGGCGTATTGTGACGAGCCAGTTGCTCGGCCACCATTGACGAGACGTTTTCAGTTGGTGAGAGATCTGGAGAATGTGTTGGCTAGGAAAGCAGTCGAACATTTCCCGTATCCTGAAAGGCCCGTACAGGACCTGCGACATGCGGTCGTGCATTATTCTGCTGAAATGCCGGGTTTCGCAGGGATCGAATGAAGGGTAGAACCACGGGTCGTAACACATCTGAAATGTAACGGCCTCTGTTCAAAGTGCCGTCGATGTGTACAAAAGGTGATCGAGACGGGTAACCAATGGCACCCCATACCATCACACCGGGTGATACGCCAGTATGGCGATGACTAATACACGTTTCCAATGTGCGTTCACCGCGACGTCGTCAAACGCGGATGCGACCATTATGATGCTGTAAACAGAACCTGAATTCATCCGAAAAAATGACGTTTTGCCATTCGTGGATCCAGGTTCGTGGTTGCGTTCACCATCTCAGGCGCTCCTGTCTGTGATGCAGTGCCAAGGGTAATCGCAACCGTGGTCTCTGAGCTGATAGTTCATGCTGCTGCAAACGTCATCGAACTGTTCGTGCAGATGGTTGTTGTCTTGCAAACTTCCCCATCTGTTGACTCAGGGATCGAGTCGTGGCTGCACGATTCGTTACAGCCATGCGGAAAAGATGCCTGTCACCTCGTCTGCTAGTGAGACGAGGCCGTTGGGATCCAGCACGTTGTCGAACATTGTGCGTCCTCTCTTGGAGTACTGTTGCCCCTTGTGGGACCCTCACCAGGTGGGACTGACGGAAGATATTGAGAAGGTTCAGAGAAGGGCAGCTCGTTTTGTTTTATCACGTTACGGGGGGGGGGGGGGAGCGTCACGAAAATGTTGCACGAATTGGGGTGGAAATCATTAAAAGAAAGACGTTATTCATTGCGGCGTGATCTGTTTGCGGAGTTTCAATCACCGACTTTTAGTTCTGAATGTGAAAATATTTTGCTAGCACCCACCTACTTAGGGAGACATGACCATCCCAATAAAATAAGAGAAATCAGATCTAAAACGGAACGATTTAGGTGTTCTTTCTTCCCGTGCGCTATTAGAGAATGGAACGGTAGAGAAAAGTTATGAAAGTGGTTAATGAACCCTCTGGCAGGCACTTAAATGTGATTTTCAGAGTATCTATGTAGATGTAGATGTAGATGTTGTTCCGTACTGCCCTCATGAACTCACCGATTCCATATTCTGCTAACAGTCATTGGATCGCGACCAACGCGAGCAGCAATGCCGCGATACGATAAACGCAATCGCGATAGGCTACAATCCGACTTTTATAAAAGTCGGAAACGTGATGGTGTTCATTTCTCAACCTTACACGAGGCATCACAACAACGTTTCAACAGGCAACGACGGTCAACTGCTGTTTGTGTATCAGAAATCGGTTGGAAACTTTCCTCATGTCAGCATGTTGTAGATATCGCCACCGGCGTTCCCTAGTGTGAATGCTTTGAAAAGCTAATCATTTGTATGTCACAGAACCTTCTTCCTGTCGGTTAAATTCTGCGTCTGTAGCACGTCATCTTAGTGGTGTAGCAATTTTAATGGGCAGGAGTGTAATTCCTACAACTGAAATGGTTGATCCAATTCTTGAAATTACATTTCATGATGTATATGCATCAGGGTAGTCTGAATATCCTCGTGGTATTCCTGCTAATCCTAAGAAGTGTTGTGGAAAAAATATTAAATTTACTCCAATAACTATAATGGTAAATTAGATTCTTAATCATTTATTGTTTATTATTATTATTGTAAATAAAGAATATCATCGAATAATTCCCCCTATAATTGCAAATACTGCTCCTATAGAAAGTACATAATGCAAATGTGTTATGTAATAAATATTTAGTGATTTATAACTTATATATATATATTCTTTTCATTTTTTTCTTTATTATACTAGATTAAAAGTTTATACTGACTGATCCTCTAATTCGAAATATTCATTACTGGGTTCACTACGTTCTGTTGCTCAAACTATTTCTGATGAGGTCAGATTAGCTTTAATTTTATTGTCATTAATGATCTAAGTCGGGAGTTTTAATATATTTGATTTTATAAATTTTCAGTTTTATTGATGAGTTATTGTTTTTTCTTCTCCTTTAGCTTTGTCTTTTAAACTACAGTTCATCTATACATTTTACGAAATTGGTTGTATTGTATATGTGTTCCACATCTATTCCTAAACTATGCATATTTCTTTGTTTGATTCTTTTATAATTTCTAAGCTGTTGTCATGAATACATGAAGATGATTTTTTTCTGAATTTTTATTCTTGTTTATAATATAAGACTGGAAAAATGCGTGTATACCCGCGCAATACCGTGTTCAGCAGCTAGTATTTAACAAGTTATGGCCAGACTGTATATCTACCTCTGAATAAGTCTTACAGTTTAAAACTTGGTTCCTAAATCTATGCCTTATAATTATAAAGTAATTTTATCTTCCGGTGTCTTCTGACCTCTTCCATGTGTTAAGCTTAAACCAAGTGTTTATGACGTTTAAATTGTGCTCTGCGCAAAATACTACGAGGTAAACTCCTCTTTCATTCCTTTTTCCCAGTCCATTTTCACTAACTATTATTCGTTCAATTCCTTTTTCTACTACCGAGTTCCAGTTACCCATCACCATCAATTTTCCTGTCCCTTAACTGTCTGGATAACTTCTTTCATCTCCATGCTTTTTTTCAATCTCCATATCATCGGCAGAGCTAGTAGGCTTCTGTGGTCGGTGTTAGCTTCGTGTCTGCTACGATAATGCCTTCACTATGCTGTTCGTAGTACCTTACCCGCATTCCCATTTTCTTATTTATTATTAGACCCACTGCTGCATTATCCCCAATAGATTTAGCATTAGCGAACAGTGTCGCCATTCTCAAATGCATTTTAACCGTTTCATTTTAAAACAAATCATGCAATGTAAAACGACCAGACTTACAGAGTCTACAACTACATGTACTTCTACAACCATGTTCCGCAAGCGACCACACTGTGTGGTGGGGTACTTTGTGTATTATGGTTACCTCTTTCCATTCCAGTTGAGTATTGGCCCGGCTCCTCGTTGACTCTAAAGTAAAGTAGTCTCTGATCAAGACAATAAATGAAAAAATTTACGAAATTTGGTCAGATGACTGCTTGGGAACATAGCAGCAGTAAGCTTCTTCTATTAAATCGTTATATGTAATCATGTGTCACCAGATGGTCTCTCAGTACCTCGTTTGATGGTGCCTTGTCATTATTTATGATGGTCATGTTATATATCTCTATTGAATGTTTGTTTTGAAAACATGAGTTGTTAGATAGTGGTCACATATTATGAAATAACCCTGAACAAAAATATGTTAGTTTGAGGGTTTTCTTCATTAAATACCATAATTTATTTTGGACTGAAATAGTTTAAATGAATTTGTGAATGGTGACATCTTTCGCCGGAAATAGTTACGCAAATTAAATAATCTGGTGAAACTGTGTCTGTGGATTGTGGCTCATAAGCACATTTAATATTTACTTTGATGAAGTTTCAACTTACAAAATCTTGGTTTAAGGACATGGCAAATGACGTATCCTGGCAGATGCCCTTTCGTCAGAAACATTGAGATGCGTGAAACGGAAAAAAATGAGTTACTTTGGATATTTATCTACTTCCGAAAAATTTTGAATACTTATAAGAGTCTTATAACTTGCTTGCTTAACACATTGACTTCTGTTACAAATAGATGGGTTACAATGTTTATCTCAGTACAGTCAGATATTTTGATAGTTGGTACAGTAAATAAAGCCGCACAGAATCAGTCTGAATAAATTTTTGTGTGACTAACTGAGAATGAATTTCTCCGCGATCAAGTAAGGCTAATCGCCTTGTTCCTAGTTCACAAAGACTACCTTAGTGGACTATAAGCTTGATACGCTGTTTATTGCAACTAGTCTGATGTTAAATTTAAAATAGTGTCCTTAGATGGGCTATAGATAGTAAGATTTTTGTACATGTTCATCACGGTAGTGAATCTTCTTCCTGGTAAACAGCTAGAAACCACGTGGTACAGAGAAGCTGTTATAGGTGGTCTTTGGCAGGAGGGAAAATATATCACGTGCTTGCAGCTTACAGACAACGCTCCCGCACGTAAAGGTAATATCAGGAAAAATTTGCCTCTGCCGATTTACTGTTCATTTCATTATACAGATTTGTGCAGCGGGCTAGCAGCTCGTTCGCGAACTCTGCGGAGCTCCGAGAATCTTTATTTTGTGACGAAACCCTATAAAAGTTTCTCCGGCTCGTCTAACGGGGTGAAGATTTTATGGCTTACGACTCGGTTATTCATTTTAAAGCCACTTTAACGCTCTGCGAGAGTTCTTTATACTACTCTGTCCGATTACAAACCCACTGTACGCCGACTATAAATGTGTTCCCCGGAGACGGCCAAAGATAAAAGATTTTCCCTGGCCGCTGCTCGGCTCCAGACTATTCAAGTAGGTCAGAGCTGGCGTTCCACGTCGCCGCCCCCTATCTGCATCCCCAAGTTTTCCTCTCCCCCCCCCCCCCCCCCCCGCCCCAACGCCTCGCCACACCAGCAAAAAGATTACGCCGTTCACCGCCCTCTTTCGTGTCCTACTAACGCCGGATGAACAATAGCACGTAGATTTATCACACAATGCCATATCCGCGGAAATCTCTTCCGGAATCTTAAAATTTAATCCGACAATAGGAAGTAGTTCGTCGATATTATTCTGATCTCCATAACATCGGGCTTTCGCATAGTCTTGTTTTAACCATAGTGTTTAAACAATAATGTGTCACACACTTCTAATCACAAGCTGTACTGTGGGGTGAAACTAGAAAAATGATGTATTGTTACGATGAATGATGTTCAAATGTTTGTAATCTATGGGACTAAAGTGCTTGGTTATTAGTCTCTAGGCTTACTAACTACTTAAACTAACGTAAGGACAAAGCACACACACACACACACACACACACACACACACACGCACGCACGCATACACACCCACATATGCATACACTTTGAATTTAATTAAACTATACCTGGATAGCAGCCAGCAGTATTTACAAGTTTGTTGCACTCTTTAAGTTCAAAATCAAATGATTGTAAATCTATTGGAGTTACCTTATTTCTTTAATAGTCCCTAACCTTAAAAACTACTTAAACTAAGTTAAAGTAATCTAAGCACAACACACGCATCCATGCCGGAGGGAGGACTCGAACGTCCAAGGCGAACGGCCGTGCGCACCGCAGTACGGTGCCTCAGTGCGTAGGCTACCCTTTTCACACACATTCTTTAGTGATGATTATTTCACCGTAATATGGTAATGCATCAAACACCACGTAAAGATGCTGAATCAGAGTACCAACAAGTGGTATTTACGACGGAGATGAAACCTTTTCCTGTATAGCGATAGCACAAAATGTGCTACCCTTCTTTGTATTTATCCCATGTTCTCCGTCAATTTCATCTAATGTTGCCACACCGCGCAGCAGTATTGTAACAGTTGACGAATAAGCGTAGCGTAGACAGTCGCTTTAGTAGTTCAGTTGCATTTTCTAACTGTTCTGCTAATAAAACACAGTTCTTCCACTTCACACGCTCGTAATTGTAATCCATATGTAATTTACTTGAAATTATGGCCTTAGATTTGTTGACTTACCATTCACATGACGTTTAACTGATCTCTTTTCGTCTCATTTGATTGACCTAATTGACCTAATCCTTTTCATTTTTTAGGGTCAACTGCCAAATTTCGAACCATACCGATATCTTTTCCAAATTTATCTTTATTTATTTTTGATCTTCTGATGACTAGTAGACAGTAAATGACAGCATCATCTCCTAATCTCAGAGTATCGAAATCCTGGTGCCAAGATCTGACTTACACAAAACTGAATAAAGTATTGCTGTTTAGGCTAGTAAATAGGCTTAACCCCAGCACCTCTTGTTCTATACTATTTTAGTGTTTCTCTTTCAGGTATTAAAATCTGTCAGGGAAGTTTCTTCTCCTTCAACACTGCATTCCATCAACAATGTGTGGCAGAGCGTCGATTCTACTGTTAGAATTCGTAGCTGGAAATTATTATATTCCACAGTACTGTCTGCTGTCCATATACACTGTCAAAACAGTTAGGGGATCAGTTGAGATATATAGGTTCTCTGGGACACTGTCGTCGGCAAAAAAAGTCAAATGGTTCAACGTCTTTCTGTCGGTTGTATGGATTGGAGACAACAGCATTACTGCAACGGAGGTAGTGGTAATAACAGAAAATTGCTGTAGAGGAGGTTTGTATTGACTTGTGTTTACGAAATAATTTACATAAGCAATTATTTCAGTTAGTGTAGGTAGTGCAACAACAACGTGTCTTACCTGAAGCTATGGCACGGAGAACCATAGGAATGTTGGAAGCAGGACAGAGACAGAGGGAGGTGGCTGCAACTATTTGAGTGCCCCATAGTGCAACTTCCAGGACATGGGCGCGATTTCAGCCAACAGGAGCCGTTAAAAGAAGGGAAGGACAAGTTTGTCCACGGGCCACATCAGCAAGAGATGACCGTTGTCTCTGGTTAACAGCCCGTCGACACAGGAGGCTGAATGCAACGCATCCTCCAGGGAGCAACAGGACATCCAATATCATCCCAAATAGTCCAAAATCGCATTCGTGAATGTGGACTCTACTTATGGAGGCCTATGGCGTGTGTCCCATTAAAACCCTCACACCATTTAGCCCGCAGATACTGGGTGGACTAAGATCAGGATTGGAGTGCTAACGCGTGGCAATGGGTTCTGTTCACTGGTAAGTCAAGATTCCGTGTTCATCACTGGCGGATGTACGGACCTGTATGTCATTCAGAATGGTGTTTCGACTTCTCAGAAGTATCCTTTTGTTGTGCTCTACGTTGTCCATAGGAGATGGATACTTTCTGGTGGACGATAACGCTCGTTCCCAAAGAGCTGCAGTGACGGTCAACATGCTTGAGGCTGAGAGAACTGAACGAATGGAGTGGCGAGGTACTTTACCAGACTTAAACCCCATCGAGAATGTCTGGGATGCACTTGTCAGACGCAATACAGGCAGAGCAGCACTACCCACAACGGTTGCAAAGCTGGATACTGCACTCATGGTAGAATGGCCAAATATCCCTGATGACCTCTAACTCTCCATGCCACGCAGGTGTACAACCGTACTTGCCGTGCGTGGTGATCAGACACAATATTAGAGGGCAACTAGAATGAGGTTTTCACTATCGTGGTGGCAGCCCCATGGTGCCTCGCTCTCAGTTAACGCCACGTTAACTTCACGTATACGGTCGGAGTTCGAATCCCCCTTCGGGCACGGATATTTGTGCCGTCCTTAGTGTTAGCTACTTCATAGCTTCATAGACCCCAATGAGAACAGTCATTAACATAAGACACAAGTAACACGAATATAGGGGAAATGGCAGACGACTATATTATAACCCCATACTGTTTCAACAAGCCTTTCAATATAACAAGTGGAAGTAGGGAGCAGTGGGAGAAAATAGTTCGACACCGTACGGGGAATATTGTCTGGTTCACTGACGGGTCAAAATCAGACCAAGGCGTTGGGGCTGGGGTATACGGGGTGCAGCCAAGACTGGAGGGCGTCATCTCTCTAGGGAAACTGGCCTCAGTATTCCAGGCCGAAATCGCTGCCATCAGGGCGTGTGTGGAGGAGAATTTGCGTAGGTGCTACAAAGATCGTAGCATCTATATCTTTTCATATAGCCAGGTAGTCCTGAGATCACTGGCAGCTCCTGCAACAAGGTCTAAAATTGTTGCAGAATGTCACAGGGTTCTGGTGGAGCTAGGGGAAAGCAATAGAGTAAATCTATTGTGGGTCTCTGGCCACTCGGGGATCAGTGGCAACGAACATGCCGACAGATTAGCCAGGATGGGGGCAGAGACTCCATTTATTGGACCGGAACCTGTCCTGACAATCACCAAGGCAATGATCAAATTGGAGCTACGTAACTGGCTCAGAAGACAGCACGTAGAATATTGGACCAAAGTCTATCGACAAAAACATGGCAAGGTAATGATGCCAAAGCCATGTTTTAAAAGAAGCTCTGCAATCCTGGGCCTGAACAGGAGAGAGATTAGACTCATGGTTGGATTGCTGACAGGCCATGAGAATTTCAAAAGACACCTACATAGAATGGGAATAACAGAAGAGGACCCTAAATGTAGGGTCTGTGATGACGGTGATGAAATTGCATCACATCTAATCTTCGAATGCATTGCATTGGAGAATAAAAGGCACAGAACATTTGGGACAACCAGACCCGAAGAAATTGTGTCTAATAAAGAACTGGTAAAGGGACTCCTTGCACTGTTCAAGGGCATTGGTTGGCTTTACTAGATATACAGGGAGCGATACCGCACAATAAACTTAGTTTCGGTGCGGGCAGTGGCGGGTTGGACCAAGACTGTTTTGGCTTCCCTGATAAAATCAAATCAAATCAATCAAATCAACACGAATATATACAAGACAGCACATTTGAACTTGTACTCACAGGATCTGGATTCCGATTACAGACTGTACTGCACATACGATAGTCCCAGGATCTCTATTTCCATTGTGCTTGGGACATTTCTGCCCCCGGTACTTGGTCCGAAACATGTTGCAGACTGTTTCCATTTCAACAAATTTCGGGCACATCTATCGGGCCTTGACGCACTACATGTTGTGGGCTGGATATGCAGTAATGATTACGCACCTTAAGCAGCATCGTCGGAGGCAACAATCAGGCTCACGATTGCAGGGTGCACTCAACCGCCGCGTGACGTACTTTACAGTATAGGATCTAAGAATGCAGAATCTCGTGGGAAAATAATGAATAAAATTTTCTCGGGATTTCTTCTGTTTCAAGAGCTTAAACCTCCACACGTTTTCGGCCAATCACGCCTTGGTTATAGTCAAGATAATAAAGGACGCGCAAGACGGCTCTGTTGCGACATCCAAGCTCCGTTACCAGTCACCGTTGCGTGTATGTTTCGAGTGGATATCCTTTTCAGCGGCGAGCCATTACTGTAGACAGTCCAGTGCTGGAAAAGTTGTTGAAATTTTACTGTTATATCTGATGTACAATATGCAACAAAATTAAAGTGTCACTTATTATCTACCACCCTGTTGCAGTAGTTTGAAAATCGGCTCAGAGGTGCCTTTGTAATAATGCAAAAGCGTGGCACCTGGCGACCTCATCCTTTGGCTCGGCAACATTCAAAGAAGAAAGTGTCGACGCTTATTGAGAAAGGGCCGTAGCTGAAAATTTCTTCTTAATGATCTCACTAAGGCGCATATCATTTCGATACGTTTTCTGATGTAACATAAGACCAAAAGTATTAATATTTTCAGTCAGATCAGTACACAGAACTTGACTTTGAATTCGTTGAGTACATCACGCATAGATATCCTTAAGTTAATTTTTCTTTCGTGTAGTTTCTGCTTTACTGCGAAGCTTTGCCTACATTTAAATTTACTTTGAAGCTGTTTTGACTTTTACAGCAGTTAATTATCTCGGTTGTCTAAACACTGTGAATCTTTCCATATCTCATAATTCTACAAGGAATATAATTTTATAAAGTGTACTTTAGGATGATCTAGATATTGTCCATTGATGACCAACACTTCTAGGGATTTAATTTTTGTGTTGAATTATATGGTAATCTCAAATCTTTCCTGTCGCTCTTTCTAAACAAATAGATCTTCCCGCCTTTCTTCGTATTCCTTTTCACAGGTGTATTTAGTGATGCTGTAACGGCCTTAACGGAATCAAAAGGATCGGATCTCTTAGTCACCGGCAGGTCTAAAATACTCATAATAATTTTCCGGTAAAGCGAAAGAAGTCTTCACGCGATTCTCTTTCCGTACCCTCCCTCTAAAACATTTTAGTTTTCCAATCTTGTCTGGTAAGAGAAAATCTCTAGCTACAGCAATAACATGACTACATTGTGTTTTATTAGTTATTTCTTGTCAGAGAGGACATAGTTTGAGATAATTGTCGGAAAGATATCGACTAAAGCAGAGGTAATAGTTTGTGTTCCCCAGGTTAGCGTTATTGCCCCCTGCTGTTTCTCATCTACATAAACGATCTGGGAGAAACCCTGTTAGGTTATTTGAATTCGACACAGTCAATTATCGTCTGGTACAATCTCTAGATCAAAACTAACTGCAGAACGATTTAGATAGGATGTCTATATTGTGCATGGATTGCCAATTATCGGTAAATTATAAAGAATGCGAAGTTGTCCACAAAGAGTACTACCGAGCAAGATGGCGCATTCTGGAGGACTGTGGTTCAAATCCACCTTCGGCCATCCAGATTTAGGATTTCCGTGATTTCCCTAAATCACTCCAGGCAACTGTCGGGATGGTTCCTTTGAAAGGGCATGGCCAATTTCCTTCCCCCTCCTTCCTGAAAACAATCCGAGCGTAAGCTCCGCCTCTAATGACCACGCTGTTGACAGGGCGTTAAACACTAATATTCTTTCCTCCCCTCATGAATACTAAAAGAAATCTCTTAAACTTCTTTCACAAGATAAATCAATCAAATATCAAGACAGTAAATTTATCTGAATACCTAGGAACTACTATTTCGACAGACTTAGAAACAACTCACAGATAACATCACTGAGAAATTGGAAAACTCCTTTTTCTAAGGACAGAAGATAAAAGATAACTACTAAAGAGACGACTTACACTACACCTGTCCGTCCACTTTGGAATGTGGAATCGTAGTCAGGTACAATTCACGGAGGATATCGATGAATAAGAAGATGGGGCGCTTATTTTGTGCTATCAGTCCACAGAGGAAAGAATGTTACAGCAATGAAACGGGAGCTGGACTAGGTATCATTACAACAACGGCGTTATCGTAGCTGCGAAATTCCATTCGTCAAATTCGTCTTTCGAATACGAAAATACATTGTTGAGTTCCACCTACACAGGGATAAAATATCGTCGTAACATAATACGAGAAATGAGAACCTGAACAGAGACTTGTTGTAGACCTACCTTTCTGCGGTGTTCGAAAATGAAAAGGTAGAAAAATAGAACGAAGAAGGTCCGATTTGCCCTCTGACAGGCCCATAGATGTGATTAGCAGAGTACACCACGTAGGTCCTTTTGTGGTATTGAGGCTGGGGGTCTGTAACAGCAAGAAACATACATGTCTGGTCTACTTTTAATAACGTCCTTCACTCAGATTAGTTCAACTTCTGACCTCCGTGAACCTGGCACCCCACTTAACGAAATCGCTTTTTACTTTATACAATCATAAAGAGCTTCGTTTGTAGTGGATTGTAGTACCAAATTTTTTTTGGAGCTTTTCGAAAAAAAAAAAAAAATTATGAGTCACTCAAAAAATAGCCAGCACCCCACTTTTACGAAATAAAATTCTAATGGATGATATGTGTGGGGAATCGTTTGTAGTGAATGAATTTTCGTTTGTAGTAACTTGTATATCCCACAAAACGTGTTCAAAATGGAAGGCGCGAGGCCCATACTGATATGCACTGCACCCACTGGCAGCACCCGACATTCAAGAAATTTCATTCTAATGCTTGATATGTGTAGGAAATAGTGTGTAGAGGTTTATAGTGAACGAGTTTTCGTTTGTAGTAACTTGTATATCCCACAAAACGTGTTCAAAGTGGAAGGCGCGAGGCCCATACTGCTGTGCACTGCACCCACTGGCAGCACCCCACTTTCAATAAATTTAATTCTAATGGATGATATGTGTAGGAAATAGTGTGTAGAGGTTTGTAGTCAACGAATTTTCGTTTGTAGTAACTTGTATATCCCATAAAACGTGTTCAAAGGGGAAGGCGCGAGGCCCATACTGCTGTGCACTGCACCCACTGGCAGCACCCCACTTTCAAGAAATTTAATTCTAATGGAAGATATGTGTAGGAAATAATGTGTAGAGGTTTGTAGTAAACGAATTTTCGTTTGTAATAACTTGTATATCCCACAAAACGTGTTCAAAATGGAAGGCGCGAGGCCCATACTGATATGCACTGCACCCATTGGCAGCACCCGACTTTCAAGAAATTTCATTCTAATGCTTGATATGTGTAGGAAATAGTGTGTAGAGGTTTGTAGTAAACGAATTTTCGTTTGTAGTAACTTGTATATCCCACAAAACGTGTTCAAAATGGAAGGCGCGAGGCCCATACTGATATGCACTGCACCCATTGGCAGCACCCGACTTTCAAGAAATTTAATTCTAATGGATGATATGTGTAGGAAATAGTGTGTAGAGGTTTGTAGTGAACGAATTTTTGTTTTTAGTAACTTTTATATCCCACAAAATGGAAGGCGCGAGGCCCATACTGATATGCACTTCTTGAAAGTCGGGTGCTGCCAGTGGGTGCAATGCATCCTTCTGATCCTTCCCAGTTTTTTCTACGAGCGCCGTAAATGAAGTAAGACAATCGAAAAACATTTTCGTGCAGTCAATAATTTATTGTCTACATACATACATCTAAAGCCAGATAAGTGGTTTGCAAGCCACTGTTAAGTGGTGCAGAGGACCAAGGACAGTTCTTCTTTTTCTTATGCGCACACACATCGAGCAGTTAACAGAAATATTGTAGAAGTCAGCAGGCAACGCGTAACTGAGCCGGCCGCCCCTCACAAATAAAGGAATGGACTCGCCCTGCGCACAACTCGAGAATGTGTTTCTGCACACAGGCCACGATTTCTTGCACGAGCTATAGCCTGCAGGTAGGGACTTCTGGTTTTCACAGATACCTGGCTTGGGTTATCCCATCACTTAAGCGACGATGCTGGAAAATAAACAAGGCCGGTCAATATGTAGAACGAAACTGAGTTGAAAGGTAGGTCATTCTTGCAAATACGAAATTCAATAATAATTCACTATATTGACCTATAGCAACTCTAAATATATTAATGAACACACAAAAATTAGGTGCTTCACTTGAGCTAACAATATTTTTATTATCTTAAAAACTACAAATATTGATTTTACGGTATCTGAAAATAGCAAAATTAAACTTAAAATTGCGAACTTTTAAATGCGTCTTGTGATGTCATCAAACTATGTCTCGATGATACCATATTACGTCAAGCTATCATCTTTTATATCTTCACTAGCTTAACGCCCATTGCTTCGCATGCATACGCTGGTTAGTCTGCACTAGTTGTTTCTCCCTCTTAATATAAACTGTCATAGATATAGTTTAAGTACTAAAAGAAGGTAAAGCAGTCAACAATCCAAAAATTGGTTTGAACACCACAGTGCTTTACTAGGCACGGTCCTGTTTGGAGGTGGTATGCTGTTGCCTTCCTCTGACCTTCGAACTGAATTACCCTGTCAGTGACAGGGGGGGGGGGGGGTTCCGAACAACGATGCTAATCGGTATTTTTCACATGAGCAATACTGCCAGAGGGGAAAGAAGTGGAAAGTGACAGATAAAAATCCTAAGACGTGGCGGGGATCTCACACGTGACTTTCGGGTTCAGACTCTAGCACTCTACCATTGTGCAACCAGGGCGCACAGCTGAAGTACTCTCATAATGAAATGTTGTAATACAACTTGCAGTCGCTGCAGAATGGCCGTGCGTATTGAGGCGCCATGCTGCGGTGCGCGCTGCTGTTCGCCGTCGGGGGTTCAATTCGCCCCTCGGGCGTGGGTGTTTGTGTTGTTCTTAGCATAAATTAGCCTAAGTTAGTTTAATTAGTTTGTAAATCTTAGGGACTTATGACCCCTTAGTTAAGTCTCTTAATATTTACAAACATTTGATTCTACTACTTGTAACCCTATATGGCACGACTTAATAGTTGAATTTCGAAAAATATCCCGACATGTGTCTTTTAAATTCCAACCAAGTATGCAAAAGTCATTTTTTGTAATTCCGGGTTCAAAATTGGTTTAGCAGGAACGTATTTTCAAAAAATGGTTCATTCCCTATTTCACCCCCTAAATGATTAATTCTCTAAAAATATTGAAACACGTATCTTGTTAATTCTGACCAGGAAGACATATACCAATTTATGTGCTTGTAGCTTCAAAACTTCTTAACACCAAACGATTTTCGAAAAATATCCCCTCTCCAATATAACCCCCTTGAAGGTTGAATTACCAAAAATAATGAAACATGTAGTTTTTAAATCCTAACGAACAATACAAAAACCAATTTTTGCAGCTCTAGCTTAAAAATTGTCTTGATAATAATGTGTTTTCGAAAAGAATTTTTGATCCTCTATTTTATCCCGTTACTTATTGAATTTCCAAAAATACCGAAACTCGGGTTTTCTTAAAATCATGATCAAGAGTCCACATCCTAAGTTTCGTAGTTATAGCTTGAAATTTGAGTTAACAGTAACATATTTTTGAAAATAATGTTTGCATCCGGTAATTCACCCCCTTATTGGTCGAATTTCCAAAAATACCGAATCACCTGTCTTTTAAATTTGAACCCCGAATCGAAACCCGAAAATTTGTAGTTCTAACTTCAAAATTGCCTAAATAGCGACAGATTTTCGAAAAACATCCCCTCTCCAATTTAACTTCCTCATGGTTGAATTTCGAAAGAAATATAAACACGTATTTTTTAAATTCTAATCAAGAATACGAATATAAATTTTGCAGCTCTAGCTTGAAAATTGTCTGAGTAGCAACGTGTTTTCAAAAAGAATTTTTCATCCCCTATTTTACACTCTTACTTATTGAATTCCCAAAAATTCTGTAATTCTTATTTTTTAAATCCTGCCCAAGATTCTATATCCGAAGTTTCCTATTTGTAGCTTAAAATTTGAGTAAATAGCAACATATTATTGAAAATCAATTTTTTGCGTCCCCTATTTTACCCCCTTATTGGTTGAATTTCAAAGAATGCCGAAACACGAATCTTTTAAACTCGAACCATGAATTAAAATCCTAAATTTTGTAGTTCTAGCTTCAAAATTGCCTAAATAGCAACGTATTTTCAAAAAAGTTACATCCCCTATTTCACCCCATTACGGACGGAATATCGAAAAATAGCTTCTTAAATGACGCCTACAGAGTAAGATCAACACCCTCTAGAAATTTCTAGTTTCTATACTCAGTGGTTTGGCTGGGCGATGATGAGTCAGTCAATCAGTCAGTCAGTCGGGACATCGCCTTTTATATAAGGAGGTTTAAGGATTTATTACATTTGTTATATTAATTTTCTCTGAAATACAGCCAGTACATCGTATCCTCCACAGTTACTCGGCAATTGCAGGCAGCAAGATTGCACCTCTTATCCTCATGTTTATGTAAATGTTTAACGAGTAATTGTGTATTTCGCCAGTTAATTTACGTGAATATTGTATAGCCTAAGCGGTGAAGCTCATGAATGCTGGCTTGTTTATTAATTTACTTCATACAATATTATATTGCTGATGAGTTGTATAAAGAATGCGCCTTAGAACGGAGAGAGGAAGCCAGGACCAAGTGGCTGAAGGAGGCATATCAGGCGCAGGGCAAAGCGCAGTTTGAGGAGGTTCCAAAGACTACCCAAGCAACTCTGAGAAGAGCAAAAAGGAAGTATATGAAGGATCTCATCAGTGAAGCAGAAACAAACTTCAGATGGCACAAGACGAGGGAAATGTTTCAGAATGTGAAGTTCCTTAGAAAAGGGTACCGGGGCTAGTCGAAATTTGTCGAAGGTTCCTATGACAAGATACTGACGAACGATAGCGATATAGCTGAGAGCTGGAAAGAGTATTATAGACAGCTGTTAAATTCTGATGAACCAGAACTGCAGTATGATTTCCAGGCCACAATTACAATCGATGCAGATTACTACCCACGTACCCCGAATAAGGTCAGAACCAGAAACAACTCTTTAAATAGAAAAGGGGTCCAGGTGAAGATGGAATATAGAACGAAATGATCCAAGGAGGAAGCGAGAAAATTGCAGAATGCGGAATGGAAAACAGCTCTGATCTGTCCAATCCATAAGAAGGACGACAAGCTGAAATGTGACGACTATCGAGGAATCACCCTGTTTAACGTTTAATATAAGATCCTGTCCAATTGCCCTACGCATAGAATTCAGCCAGCGGCAGAATCGGTGATTCGGGAATATCAGGGTGGTTTCCGGCAGAGCGGTCAACAGTAGCAGTCAACAGGAAATCACGTCTTCACTCTCAGGCAGCTCAGAAACTGGATGAAAATTTTAGTTGTAGATTTCTAGGAGGCTTATGATTGCATAATGGAAGAAGCATCTTCAGCTGTTTAAGGGAGTTTGGAATGGCAGAGAATCTCATCAACCTGATAAGGATCTGTCTGGGCGAAACACATGCTGAGGGTGAATGTAGCGTAACTGAGGAATTTGTAATTCTGACAGGAGTCAGGCAAGGAGATGGCATGCCTCTTATTCTGTTCAGTTTTCCCTCGAGATCATCGTTCGCGAGACCTTCCAAAAGAATGAAGGGATTGAAATCGAAGGAAAGAGACTGGCATACTTTTGCCTATGCAGACCCTATCCGTCTATCCTCTAACAAGGAAAGTTCATGGACTCGAACAAATATATATGTATGAACGTTTGGTTACAGTATCTCTCTACGTACACCTCAATGTCCTGGCGGGCGTCGTTTTTATGCAAAACTCTGCATTGATGCTCTAGATAGCACTGTATATGTAATAATTGTAGACGCCATACGTAATGCAGATGCCGTAACTATAACTTATGTAATAATCATCGTACCCGTTCTCTAGCGTATTGTCATCAAAAACCGCGATGATAGTTGCAACTTTAACCTTCTTCTCGGAAGACTGTTGGTATTCACTGCCACTGCTTCCATCGCCTCTTCCC
Organism: Locusta migratoria; assembly: GCA_026315105.1. Classification (NCBI taxonomy): domain Eukaryota; kingdom Metazoa; phylum Arthropoda; class Insecta; order Orthoptera; family Acrididae; genus Locusta; species Locusta migratoria. The sequence continues at coordinate 770,107,653 of CM048744.1, forward strand.
GCACTTACCGTAGCACTACCGCTTGCAATGAGTTGTTCGTCATTATCATCCCCATTATCACCATTATGTGTTAGTGATACAACAGTATCTAACTTATGTTCATATTTATGAACCATAACAGATACGAAAAAGCATGCGAATGATTCATCTTCTACACTAACACCATATTCACGAAGAAAGGTTCTTAGTAACTTCATCTTAACCAGTCGCAATACATCAGCAGGACTGATTACCAATCGCCGCCCCATCTGACGCTTCAACACACAAATAACGTCACGAAACGCAACTTCGGAGGCGCACTGCACCGTCCCTACTGGCGAACCGACCGGTCAATGTCAAATGGCACACGCAGAGACCTCTAACGGACGACTGCAGAGTTTTGCAGATGCGGGAGTATCACTAGTGCAATAAGGGATCTTTACATTATCTCTCATACTATTTTGGTGTATTTGTGTTTGTTCGAGCCCAAGTACTTTCCTTGTAAGTCTGAAGAAAAGTTGAAACAAATGACCACAGCACTGAAAGATGCCGCCAGAAAATTGGGCTAGTCATAAACGAAGTCAGAGTACCTCGTTGTGATGCATGGGCAGTCACTGCAGATGCAAGACCACTCGTAGATGAGAGTGCGAGAATTTAAATACCAAGGGGGGGGGGGGGCGATTCACAGGAAACTCTTCATTGAATGCAGGGATTACTGCCACAATTCAAGCTGGGAACCGATCTTACCACAGCCTAGCACAATTGTTTGGCTCTAGATGTTTCTTGAGACTGTTCAGTATTCGACTGTCCAAACCATGATCCAACCTGTTGTTCTTTATGGCTGGAGACATGGAGTATACGGAAACAGGACCGGCATAAGATACTCGTTTCTGAGTGAATAGTTCTTCGGGAGATACTCGGTTCGGTTTTAGATGGAAACACGGGGTAATGGAGGATCACGCACAACCAAGAGCTTGAGGAATTAAACTGACAGCCGAGCATAGCAGGAACCATAAAAGATAAGCGGATGCAGTGGGCCGGGCATATGGCCCGGATGGAAGATGGCAGGTGGCCTCAGAAGCTCCAGGATTTCATTCCTGCAGGAAAGAGACCCCCAGGGAGATGTAGGAAGCGTTGGAGGGATGGCCTCAATGAAGACCTCGGTCAAGCAGCAATAGGTGTGGACAGATAGCGTAGAGCAGCAATGGTTAGGAAGCAATGGAGAAGGAAACTTGTAGCAGCTTGCGGTCTACTGGGCCTGTTCAAGTAGAAGAAGATAAATACTCACAAGGCGACATAATGTTTATAACTCTTATATTTAATATTGCAAATGTCAATTTAGGTGGAAGTGGTCAAAGTTAAGTCAAAACTATTCTGTTAAGAACTCCGTTACTTTTGGAGGGGATGGCGATTTGCCAATGAAAGAAAGTGGCTAAGACAGAAGACTGTAGTGGTCAAATAAAATTCTTGAACGGTGCTGTTCTGCCTGCTGCAGTGGCCGAGCGGTCTGCGGCGCGCCAGTCACAGTCTACACGGCCGCTACGGTCGGAGGTTCGAATCCTCCCTCGGGCATGGGTGTTTGTGTTGTCTTTAGCGTAAGTTAGTTTAAGTTAGTCAAGTAATTAGTGTGTAAGTTTAGCGACTGATAACCACGCAGTTTGGTCGCGTAAGACCTCACACACATTTGAACATTTTTTTGGTGTTGGTGTAAAGCTCTTCGGGGGCTTGGAAGAAGGAGGCCTCGTCAGCTGAATTGATTCGTTTGAGTGATGAATCTTCTTGGCGAACGGTCGTATCGGGACTCCAACTTTGCCGAAGAATAATGTGTGACGGTTTAAGAACTTGTTGTGTTTTCATTTCGGAATTGTATCTTAATAGTGTATGTGATTCTAAACGAAAATTGTTGCATATTTATGTGTTATATGTCGGATTAAGACTTCAACTATTTTGAGTTGATTATTTCGTGTTGTGTGACGGCGAAATGGTGCTAGTATCTGAGCATCGGCAATGATTGCTTAGTTGTGGATATTGCTACCATTCTCACAACGCAGTTACAGCATCTGTTCTGATAATTTTAAGAGATTTATTTCTGATTTATTATTTAACTTGCGTAGAACCACTTCCCGTTGATAAATCTTCTATTTCAATGAACATTAATCAACTCAGTTATCTAAAGTTGCCTAAATGAAATGTCACAATAATACCTCTTGTGTTAATTCATCGTTGTATTTTATATGTTATTATAATGTCGCAAATGTTTGTCTATGACATGTTGAATAACAGGTACAAAGTGCTATTTGTGGTTATTGTAGTTGCTAGGCATGAAATCAGACATGTAGCGTTCAGACCTTAGACTATGTCAAGCTGAGCTGTACATAGCCCAGTACGTGTATGTTATGTTTGACAATGATCGCTGCTACACACCCGCCGTCTGTCGCTCAAGTAGCAGCTACCTTTGCGCATGCGTCTTCACGCCGAATTATGGTGTAAAGTTAACAACGTGGATCAGCATTTCCAGTGTACTTCTCTACCAGGTATCAAAACTAGGTCGGATATGTGTTCTTTTCGCGGTCTCCTTCATTCCTTTGCAACGTCCCTCATGAATTCATCCAATAAATTTTTATCGACGACTAACGCGATGTCAATTAATCCACAAGCTGTCGTGCGACACCCCCCGGTGCGGTATGCAATGTTGACTAATCTGCAACGATTAAATGCTAAATAATTACAGCTCTTTGAAGTCATCACTGGAATGCATAACCATTTGCAGTTAGTAGACGTACTGTACACGGTAAAAGAAAAATACATGGCGCTGTTTTATGCTTTCTTTCAACTGCGTTGCAGATATCATAGGTAACTGCACTGATGAAGTGCTGGATATAGAAGAAAATAGCGGGTTGACGGACGGTGCAGTTTTACAACAGGCTGACGTCGACGATAACGACGCTGGCATTTCACCACCGACTGATTCATCGAGCACTTGCATTGCTTCGACGGAGCTTGGGCGTGGGATTGAGGTCGTCAGTGATGGTGAAAGCTGTATTGTTGATTTTAAATCGTCGAATACGAATTTGCCCGTCTCTGTAACAAAAAAATATATGCAACGAGCCGTTTTAGTTTTATACAGCGCGTCACAACTGAAGTGGAAACGAATCAGACGGTTGTTCAGCAAACAGTGTAACGTAATTTAATTTTCATTACCTAGTATGCACATCGTTTTGTTATATGTAAAACTGGCACTATTTAAGTGGAGTAAACTTGAAACAGTTATACATATGTTTCACTTTGTAATCTTATTTCCTCCTCTATTTCCCCAGCTCTTCAAATTTCACTTTTCCGGGAACTCGCTGTTGTCCCTTCATTGCACAGCACTACGTGTTGGGGCATTAAGCGGCCGCAGTGAAGCGGGCCGAGTGAGGAACAACCCGAAGCGCGCGAATGTTTAAAAGCTGTACTTTGAGGAGGCCGTAACTGCGTAGTATCTGAATAATGGCCGAAATTTTCACGTGATATCGATTTCTGGAGTTGACATTTAGCTCATGTATATTTTTCTCAAAAAATATGAGGTCGAGTTGATGATGTTCACTTGTTAGTTTAAGTAGTTTGTAAGGCTAGGGACTGATGACCGAAGTAGAAATTTTCAAATGTTTGTAAAGCTTATGGGACTTAACTACGAGGTCATCAGTCCCTAAACTTACAAACTACTTATGAACTACTTACGACCTAGGACGGCACAAATATCCATGCCCGAGGGGGGATTCGAACCCCCGACCGTAGTGGCCGTGCAGACCGTGACTGAAGCGCCTCAGTCCCCTCGGCCACCGCGGCCAGCTGACCAAAGTAGACTAGTACAATAGTATTACATATAAAATATAATAATAATAATAATAATAGAAATAAATTAAGAAAGCTATCAGGTCATCGTCAAGACAATGTGAAAAATACCAGGGTGAAGTATTTCTTGATTGAGGTTTGTTACTGGTTTTTTTTTTTTTTTTTTTTTTTTTTTTTTTTTTTTTTTTTTTATGGGACTTAACTACGTGGTCATCAGTCCCTAAACTTACAAACTACTTATGAACTACTTACAAACTAGGACGGCACTAATATCCATGCCCGAGGGGGGATTCGAACCCCCGACCGTAGTGGCCGTGCTGACCGTGACTGGAGCGCCTCAGTCACCTCGGCCACCGCGGCCGGCGGTTTGTTACTGTCACGGAACATAATGTTGCGATCATTGGCAAGTAAGTTACCAAAGACGAATGTTTGTCCTAGCTACACTTGGCGTCTTACAGCTGTCGACTGTCCACTGCTACGGAGAGTAACCGAGGTTCGACGCCACGTACCGTGCGCTCGCTCCTCCCGATCCATCGCGGGACTGCAAAGCGACGGTCAGCCGGTAATGGTTCCGTATTGCGCCGGGGCGTCGCGCAAAACATACGGCTGCGCGGCAGCGGGTGATTCAGATACAAATCAATTATGTATCCTCGCATCTGCTGAGGACGGCGGCGCGAATGGAAATAAGATGAACAAACGAGCGGGAGCGCATTGTCGGGGCTTTCCCCCTTTCCGCAGTATTTTATGGCGGCCGGCGGCGGCGCCATGTGTGGGGCGCGACTGCTCAATTACGCCAGCCAAGGAACCCTCCACCCCCTCCTCCCCCAGCCTGACGCTTGTTTTCCGCTCCGCCTCTCTCCCAATAGCACCAAGTGCTCCCCGACACGCACCGGCCTCCGACGTCGGATGGCAGAGGTCACTTGTGTTGTGAGCTCTCGGATCGCTTTGTAGATTAACAGCAAGGGTCTGCTCTCACAGTAATTTAATGCAAAGCGATCGCCCGAACCCCATACGGAGTGTCTTATACATCGAAAGTTTATCTAATTTACTAACAGCCGAAGCAAAGCATATAATGCTTCAGTGCGGCTACCCCCCTCGAAGAGATCATTTGTCAGGTTTGCCTTCCAGTGTGACTGTCTATTGTAATTTAATGGATTGCTGGCTGTGAGTAACTACTATTTGTATATGAAACTTTAAAGTTTTCTATTCCTATGTGTGTAGCTGCGCACGGTTAAGAGGAATCTCGCCGGCCGCGGTGGCCGAGGGGACTGAGGCGCTTCAGTCACGGTCTGCACGGCCGCTACGGTCGGGGGTTCGAATCCCCCCTTGGGCATGGATATTTGTGCCGTCCTTACGATAAGGTAGTTGATAAGTAGTTTGTAAGTTTAGGGACTGATAACCTCGTAGTTAAGTCCCATAAGCTTAACAAATATTTCAATTTTTTTAAGAGGAATCTCTGAAGCGTACATACCTGATCTTGTACTACTGAGTGATGTATAAGCAAAAAAACTATCAGCTGACTTTTTTCATCATCATACAGCTTGCTCTTTATGCACTTGAAGCGGTAAGCGCCATTGACAAGAGATCTGCCGGCCGCAGTGGCCGAGCGGTCTGCGGCGCGCCAGTCACAGTCTGCACGGCCGCTACGATCGGGGGTTCGAATCCCCCCTCGGGCATGGATGTTTGTGTCGTCTTTAGTATAAGGTAGTTCATAAGTAGTTTGTAAGTTAAGTTCAAATGTTCAAATGTCTGTAAATCTATCGGCCCAAACTGCGTGGCCATCAGTCAGTAGCTTACAAACTGCTTAAAACTAGGTAAACTAACCTACGGACAACACACACACCCATGTCCCAGGGAGGACTCGAACCTCCACTGCGAGCTCCGCAGCGAGGTGCTTTAGACCGCTCGGCTACTCCACCGCGGCCGCAGTTAAGTCCCTTAAGCTTAACAAACATTTGAACATTTGACAAGAGAACTCAAATCGAATCCATATTTCTGAATTTCCGGAAGGCTTTTGACACTGTACCTAACAAGCGGCTTCTAATGAAATTGCGTGCTTATGGTATAACGCCCCAATTGTGCGATTGGATTCGCGATTTCTTGTCAGAAAGGACTCAGTTCGTAGTTATTTACGGTAAGTCATCGAGTAAAACAGAAGTGATATCTGACGTTCCTCAGGGAATCGTTATAGGTCCCCTACTGTTTCTTGCGTTTCTAAACGACTTAGGAGACAATCTGAATAGCTCTCTTAGACTGTTCGCGTATGATGCTGTCGTTTATCGGTTAGTGAAGTCAACAGAGGATCAAGCGATTTAGATAAATTTCCTACATGGTACGAAAATTGGCAATTACCACTAAATAATGAAAAGTGTGAAGTAATACACATGACAACTAAAAATAAATCCGCTGACCTTCAATTACACGATAAATCAGTCAAACCTTAAAGTCATAAATTCTACGAAATACCTAGGAGTTACAATTACGAACAACTTAGACTGGAGAGAACACCGAAGAAACATTGTGGGGAAGGCGAACTAAAGGTTGGCAGAACCCATTGAAGATTCAACAGCTCCACCAAAGAGACTGCCTACATCACACTTGTGCGTCTTCTCCTGGACTACTGTTGCGCAGTGTGGGACCCTCACCAGTTGGGACTGACGGAAGACATTGAGAAGGTTCATAGAAGGGCAGCTCGTTTTGCTTTATCACGTTAAAAGGGGGAAAGCGTCACGGAAATGTTGCACGATTTGAGGTGGAAATTATTAAAAGAACGACGTTATTCGTTGAGGCAAAATCTATTTGAGGACTTTCAATCACCGACTTTTACTTCTGAATGTGAAAATATTTTGCTAGCACCCATCTACTTAGAGAGACATGACCATCCCAATAAAATAAGAGAAATCAGATAAAAAACGGAACGATTTAGGTGTTCTTTTTTCCCGCGCGACATTGGAGAATGGAACGGTAGAGAAAGGTTATGAAAGTGGTTAATGAACCCTCTGCCAGGCACTGAAATGTGATTTGCAGAGTATCTACGTACATGTAAACCTAGATCATTTATTGCATTAACGGGCCTTTAAGGCCTACAACAGAAGGAGAAAGGAAATGCACATTACCGGAAAAGGAAAACAGGACTATAGAATAAAACAAAGCAAGAATACTGAGGACTCAGTACACTATACGTAGAAAGAAACCTATTACAAAAAAGGAAAAAGAGAAAGAAAGCTCAATGAAACGAATGTCGGTCAGTGAAATGAAAGGACGTACCTACTGAAGAGTATATTACATATTTTCCGGTTTTTAACATCATCCTACGAGATTCTCGGTCCAACTTCTATAAGGATCGCTCTTGCCCAATATTTCCATCGCGTTCTTGAGTTTTACTCTTCGGCGTTTTATCTCTGGTTGTGGATTTGGTCAGGAAGTGATCCGTCCGTTCTAAAGGTGTTGTGGGTTTTCTATAACAATTTTCGATATTGATAAAGTGTATCTGGTATGCAGTTTCTCCGTATCCACGTAAGATAAAGCTATTGAATAATCTCAAATGTTAATTATCGGTGCGACTAGCCATAGTATGTCTTCGAGCGGCAACGCCGTACTCCGTTGTCTTTAAGTCGCTAGTTAGTGAAAGTCGTAATTTATCTAAGGGGTGAGCAGGCATTAGTAGAATAGTGTCATCCGCTATCAATGTACTGCGTATTCTATACATACGAATAATCTGATACTCCTTTCGTGTTCACGCCTTCTGTTTTTGGTCGAGAGCAATCTTTACTTTCCCTTTTCGCGATTTTCCCATCTTGGTTCAATGTGGTATTTACGCATAACAGGTTTGTAGGCTAGCTCCCTAACATTTCTTCTATATGGGGCTAATTCTGCAGCCTAGAGAGCAAAAAAACGTTTACCTTTTTTTTTTTTTTTTTCAGCATCAGGTCCTAATTTTTGGAGGTCTAAAATTTTCCTTTAATAATAATAATAATTTATTTTATTTAATTTTATTTTTTTTATTCTAGTCCTCACAGTTTTCTCAGATATATTTAACTGATTGTTCGTTTTCCGCAAAGAAAAAGATTTATTCGTGGTAGTGTTGCCTGCATTCCTCAGATAATGTTCACTTCTAGAAGCTTGATTTGTTATTCTTTTATAACTGTTTGGCCTGATGTATATAACCTACAAGCACGCAACAGGCGATTTATAAAAACTATACCACACCGTCATCGTGAAACTGCTGTACAATACATTATTGCTTCTTTTTAAGTTCGCGTCTCTTCTTCTGATGCTTTTATGCGTCAACTACCCTAAAGAAGTAGCGAAGAAGGTGCGCTTCCTTTTCCGATGTTAAACAAGTATGAATGACGGTAAGCACTCCACACTCTATTACCATGAACTTACAAATCGTTTGCAACACTTAGTTTCCTAAATTATTTTGCTTGTCGGTTATATAACAATATTGCCATATGTTCATGGAATTTCAGACACGTTCCTTAACGAGAAGTTGAGAAATTATTACTTACGTATACAACTAAAGAATTACACTGGCAGAGCGTTCATTGAACCACTTTTATATTTCTCTGTCGTTCTATTACCGATCGATGTCTTTCGTAAATTTTGTGGAAGATGTACACCATTAATTTCAATTATCATTGTAGATAAGTTGTCATTGTAAATTTTTGAGAGAATACAAGACATTATAGTGAAAGAAAATGAAAAACTTTTCTGTGTAAATCATTTACAGTCATGTAGTTAGATTTTCCCACAATTTTATTCATCCAGGTTTGTTCATGTTCAATTGCTAATTGTCACAGTACAAAATGCCAGAAAATGTTACCTTTTAATTTTATACAAAAACGGCTAAAGGCTGATCAATCTTTGTAAAAATTTAAACCTTAAAATTATTCGTAGGGTAAGGTGGTACAATATAGATCATTTCGGCGAAATGTTGTTGTTACTGGAAATAGAGAAAAGAAATAATTTTAACTATGGCACTTGTTCTTGGATGTTTAACGAATATGTAACACAAATATTAGACCATTAGAAAGATTAGTGTAAACACAAAAAAAAGGTTACAGAACTGTGAAAAATTGATCGAAAATGTACCACACTAGGTACAATTATGATCACTTCCTCGTAAAATTTTTATCACTGGCTTCTTCCACATAAAAAACACTTGTTCCCTCGTGCACCAACGCATACTTCGTAGTACCAAACATTGCAATAACATAAAATTTGCAAGCGCGTGGAAACTAGATAATTTATAAGAGCGCGTTCGACGAAGTTCTGTACGTGCCTCTTTATAGAAACAAAATTATATCTCCGTAGCGGAAAGTGGTGTATTCTTGGAAAAGACAGGAGGAGCTGTAGAAACCTGCTACACTACAACGCTACACAAAGTCAAGTGCTACCGACACTACGGGACTGACAAATTATGTTGATCGGAATTGTACCTATATCGAATTTGTACCACCTTACGCTACATGGGAAAGAGAAGTCAGAGGAATTCAACTACGTAGAAATAAGAAAGAGATAATCCACATAAAATGCCTCGCTTTTGCAGACGACATCGCCATACTCTGGAATACCAGAACGGAACGACAACATGCACTAGAAAAACTCTACGAGATAGCCATGAAAACCGGTCTACAAGTTACTTATGAAAAAAAAAAAATTTTTGGATACAAAATCATCAGAGAGTTTGTGGCACTTGCGGGGAGTGACACTTGCGCGGAAAGGGAATGTGTAGACACTTGCGCGGAGACCCGGACGCTGCAGGTAGTGAACAGGGTGTTCCAGAAGTAGGGATACACCACCCCTACTCCTCGCCCTCCAGCCGCTACCTGTGCCGTATTCAGTGAAAGGCCCACCGAGCGAGGTGGAGCTGTAGTAACGGCCCGGAGATATCACAGCCTCATTCAACAGGGAGATAACACGTCATACAAATATCACTCAATTTACAATACAGCACCATGTGAAGAGGAATGTGATGAAATCGGAATTGAGCGCAACCGTTGCTAACTACAATTTCGGATTTACTGCATTTTGAGTCAGAATTCGCATCTATATTCGCATTTATCGCAAATGCGAATTTTTCCTGTCCCTAGTAATACCTCTAAAAATAAACAGCTGATCAAGACACTAAAATCAAGGGCAGATCTTTGGGTGTATTACTACAAATAACTAAAACACAATTTGATCGTGGAATTATATACAATCTCATTATAAAGGTTTTTTGTAGGTGGTTTTGAGCAGCTTTTATATATGTTAGGAATAGCATTATGAAATATAGACAGCTACACCTTATGTTTATTATGAGATATCGATTTCGGCTAATTTCAGGTCATCTTCAAGTCTCAAACAACAGGTGTTACTTATGCATTTTTCCAGTGGTACTCATAACCTTTAAGTGTTTACACACGCCGGCCGCGGTGGCCGAGGAGACTAAGGCGCTCCAGTCACGGTCTGCACGGCCACTACGGTCGGGGGTTCGAATCCCCCCTCGGGCATGGATATTTGTGCCGTCCTAGTTCGTAAGTAGTTCATAAGTAGTTTGTAAGTTTAGGGACTGATGACCCCGTAGTTAAGTCCCATAGAGTATACAAACATTTGAACATTTTGTTTACACACGAGGTCTAACGTTGTTAATCGCGTTAGCGATGAAAGCAGAACCCAGAATCTTTGCGTCTAAATGATACATATATTGGTGTGATGTCTTATTTCGAAAGAACAGAAATCACACCAATACATATATAGCTCTCGGTAAAGTGGAACGGTACGATGTCGTTACGTAGCACAGCACAGCCGACTGGAAACGCAGGAGAAGTGCAAACAACGTTCTCTCCTCAGAAGTATGATTAGGATCTACGTAGACTTCTACAACATACAGTCTACACGGCGAAGATTGCACCAAAAAAATTTAACGTTTCGTCTACTTTGGCGATAGCAACCAAATTTTAAAATCGTGTCTACTATGTAAAGATGTAGCAACACAAAACGCTTCAAGTCCAAAACTTCACTGATTTTCGAGTTCTGAATTTTTAATACGTTTTTAATGTTATTACAGAAAAAACATATTTGGGACTCACACTACAATTTTCATATGGCAGAATTTGTAGGTACATTCACAAGACATAAGTCAACGGTTGTGTGCATCCATCTTATGAGAAATATCAATCATTTGTTTTCAGTGTTTACTTCAAATTTCTCTTTTACGTTTCTTTAATTGTTAGTACTTAAATGTGGTTATGAAATAAATAAATTACGTGTATATGTGTAGTCTTATGCGGCCAAACTACTTAGATCATTGGTCGCTAGACTTACACACTACTTAATCTTACGTAAAATAACTTAGGCAAAGTACAAACAAACATTCCTATGTCCGAGGAAGGACTCGAACCTCCGACCGGACCGGCCGCGCAATTTGTGACACAAATTACATGTTTGATAATATTAATGCATAGAAGTATGAAATCACGTCAAGACTACTTCCTGCAAAAATTTCGACCAAAAAAAAGTTGTCACTGGATTTATATAAACAAAATTCTGGTATATTGGATTTTAACATTTTATCAAAAATTAAATGTTACTACAAGAGATACAGCCATTCAAATTTAAGGGCACTATAACGTTTTCCCTTCCTGAGTAAATGAGCTGCTTCTTATAGTTTCAACGCCTTTTTCTTGAATGTTCTGAATATAAATCTTCACACAGACTTCTTGAGGAGGAGAGTGATACGGATATCTGATTGTAAACCACTGCCTATTAGCTCAGACCTTTTTGACTGTACTGAACAGTAGTTGCGCGTATTCCGTAATTTATATTTATACAGTTAACAGGCAATGTAATTTATAACCAACTATTGGCTGCCAATTTCGCTTCATTTTTCCTGGAAGTCTTGCAACTTGTTTCTCCCTGTTGGTTTATGCCAAGTTCGGAGTAAAAATGGTTCTATATGACGGTGATGGAAAATAGAATTTATCTTTAGCATTTTTCGGTGTGTGACATTCCCTTACACATTCCGTATTTCATATATTTCTTAGATGTATTTGTAATGCGAATACAGCCAAATCGTTTTGGGGTCTACGAATAAACGCTTTAAGTATGTAAAATACTCATTGACTTATTATTAACGTTTTTCAATTGAAGGTTTAAGGTTGCATCTCCTATTAAAAAGCATAGTAGCTATTTTTAAAGAGATGGAAGATGCGTGATAGTGGGGTTAACTACATAGCGGTCAATTACATCAACGTATCTGTGTAGGATGCCTAATATATTTATTGCTTGCACAGGTGTCTTGATATGCTTAGTGTTCTGAATAATATGCTTTTAGGAGATATGACTGTGGAAAGTCATAGTCTTGTAGTAGCAGAGACTAACTCTCCAAACATTATCACTATTAAAATACCTTTTTGTTTACAGGAGGAACACTCAACGGATTAATATGTAGTTAGAACAAGTTACTATATTGCTCTTCAGCTTGCAAAGGGTTGTGCAGTTTCACTGATTTTCGTGTTATGTTGACAGTGTGGAAACTTGACAACAGCAGTGCCAGACTTCTTGGTGTGCCTGTACCCAGGAAAAGCCACTAGCCGCCCCAAGGGCCCCGGGTTCCGCGCAAGTGTCACTCCGCGCAAGTGTCACTCCGCGCAAGTGTTCCAACCCCATCATCAGATAAACTCCCACTAAAAACAAAGTACGTAAAAATTCTACAAGTCAGTGAGTCTAAATATTTAAGAGAAATCATGCAAAAATCTGGGCTAAACACAAAAGCAAACGAAGAAAGAGTCTCAAAATTATAGAGTGCCTATAAACTCACCTCGTCCCACTACAATAAAAGATGTATTTCCACGGCCGCAAAACTACGACACTACAACACAGTAGTCTTACCAGTAGTTCTCTACGCATCGGAAACTACGAGCACCGAAAGAATGGCAAAAATCAAGGAGATTGAAGAACAAGAAAGGAAAATTTAAAAAACAATCCACAGTGCAGATTTTACAGAAAATATCTGGCAAAAAAGACCCACGGAAGAACTATACAGACACTCTGAAAACGCAGAACAAAATTTTTCATGCACATCGCCAGAATTAATGACACCAGACTAACTAAAAGAATATTCAACATAATTTCTACATCGAAATTGGGCACATCTTGGTACAAAGAAAGCAAAGAAGACCTGAAAACATGAAACATCTCAATAGAAGACGTAGAAGACCGCAAAACCCGTAGGGAAAAAATCAGGAACCAAAAAGTTGATTTTAAGTCACAACACAAAAACAACAGACGAAACTGGACAGATGAACAAAAGAATGCACAAAGTGTAAGAATGAAAGGTTTTTGGGAAGAAAAAAAGAAGAAGAAAAAACGGGAATAAAAGCTAAATCTTTGTGTTTTTAGCGCTCTCCTTAAGGTAACTTGCCAGTGAACGGGTGGAAAAACAGTAAGAATTTTCATAAAGTTTGTAAGGCTCTAGCTACATAATGTGAACTCCAATTACAAAGAAATTGTAGGATAATGAACGTCCTTTAAGGCTGATGATTTTGGTATAAGACTAATAAGAATAGCTTTGATATACACCTCATTTTATAAACATTTATATCGGTCAGTAATTAAAATTTTTTTCTGCGGGTCTATGTTTGAAGTCTATAGACTTATTAACTACTTTTCTTAGATGCTTGAAACTTTGTGCACACACTGATGACCTTACTATCTAAAAAGTAGACTACAATCAGATGATTTCAATCAATAGTTTTTATTCTAGAAATACATATATTAAACAGTCAAAATTAAGGTATTTTTTTAATTAATAAGGCTGTATTATTCCTCCTGGTGATAGTATGCTGCTGTCTGTAGTCTACATTTCTCCAAATGGGAGCCTGAAACATCACAAAAAATTTCAGACCTGTAACTCAAATAGTTATTTTTTGCATAAAATTAACATGTCAGAAAATGTGATTCTCGGGAAATTCAATTTAAAGTTACATTTCAACTGTTACACACCTCTGTTGTTCTTAGAACCCTCCAGCTGCATAATATTCTTGATTTGTGTGTTCTTCATCTTCTCTCTTCCTTTTCTTGCTCCTCTTTGCTATTCTGGCCTCTTTAGTTGCCTGAAGAACCCATTTGTCGCCTTCGGCCACTCTCAAGGAATCAATTGCAGTTAGTGCTTGTCTCATATTGAAGCCAGGAGTTACTCCCAACAACTCCAAAACTTCACACCGGCTAACTGCCCCATCGTTAAAGCAAATAACAGCATCTAATACACCTAATCTCATAGTTTTGAAACCAACAAACACAGTTTTAGGCAACCGTTCCCATATCACATGGTTGAAACATTCATTAACATTTTGTGTCTTTCCATGTAAGCACCGTGACAATAGTTTATTGTCACTTAGGTCCCTGTATATTGGTTTAATTGCTTCCAGTACATCAAATGGCAGGGAGTGATGGTGTGTGTAAATCTCACCATTTTCAATAGCTTTTTTGTATCCGCACCATGTGTCTACACCACTGTTGCAGAGAGCATGCTGTGGATGGTCATCAGTAGAAGCTTTATGGAAGAAGGTAGCCCATACCGCTTTCTTCATGGCCTCAAGGTCACCTTGATTCCTTCTTATGGCTAAACCATAATAAAGCTGCAGTTTGTCCACCTCTTCCTTAGTAAGTCGACCCCGACCACCAATTGGTTTGCCATCACTAAGCTTTTTCCCCTTCATGTCTTTTATTAGCTTACGTAAACGTGTGCCCATCCTCTTTTGGACATGACCAACACACTCTAACTTTTCAATTTTCACAGTTCTTCCATAAGGCATATTTTCCAACACATTTCCAAATCCTTTGGAGTCTCCATCTCCAAGGTACTTCACATACCGTACACCATAATTCTCTTCCGACCTTTGAAAGATTCTGAGAACACCCTCTGATTCCATTCCACCACTGTACCCAGAAAAATTCTGAACACATACATGATCCTGTTTATTTACCTTGCAACCATGGCAGTACTTTGTCATACATTCTATATCTATCACCTTTCCATTTTCAAGGGATGTTGCGGTGACAACACCATTCAGTGATAGGTGACCACGCTTCTGCCATGTCCCATCAAAGGCTGCAGCTATATCAGTGTCACCTTCATTGTATAACACAGTTTCTTCTACTGCTTTCTTCATAGACACAGCACTCACTTGACCAAGACTTTCAAGAAGTAACTGTGTGTACTTCTCAAATCTTGTAGGTGGGGGCAAATTCGTAATAGCACAAAATGTTTGAGCTGCCTTTCTACCCTTCCCAATACACCTCATTCCATATGCAAGTCTGATATTTGTGTTATAAGCCCTTCCTTTGCACAATCCAGAAGAATAACCGGTTTTAGTTACCCCACAGAAATCACAAACCACTTGTAACTTACTTGCGACACCTCTCCTGCCTTCAAAATCTTCTTCAATTTTAATACCACCTTTTCCACAAAGCGCACACACAACAGCATTCTTTAGAAGTGAACATAAAGCACTCAATTCAGCAATAATGGAAACACAATCCGTTAAAGTATTTTGATCGTCGTTTGTAGAAACGTCACTCAAATATTTGAGCTTCTGTCTTGAGGCACTTGGCGGAGTCGACATAACATCCTGTTGGTTTGTGGATGTAATTACACAGTCTCTACTTCCTAACGAAGTAAACCGATTACCATAAAACTTACGTTTTCCCCTTCCAAAACACTTTTTTGGAGGCATAACTTTTACCGAGAATGACACAACAACAACAACTAAACCACATACACACGTTTGAATGCAAATAACTCTCGAAAACCAAAGATATACAAAGGGAAACAAAGGAGCATCGGAATGTGTGTGTTAACAGGGTTGCCAACTCAGAAAACGATCACGCAGTGTATCTTTTCTAATTGGCAGATAATGACACCATTTGACAGCCGAGAGCAGCGGAAACAGTCGTTGCCGCATACCGACATATTTAAATATGTTTTTAAACATGTTTCCGATGTCCGAATCGATTCATTTAACTACCATTTTGTTCACAAAACTCTAAATATTGATTTGAGATTTAAAAAAAAATTCGAATTTTTGAAGCTGACTCACTGGCAAGTGACCTTAAGGGGAATGTACGCAATATTGGAGGGTGATGAATTATTTGTTCATTTATTTTCTCTCTTTATGGTTCCATTCTGTGTGCTGTGTGTGGTGGGAGTAATTTGCTAGTCCTTTCATTGTTTATTTATTCTTGCATGTCATAAGGGTGTGCCTCAGAATCTATTGTTTGGTGAATCTGCAGTATGTGTCTTGGATGACAATTTTCTCGTTGTTCTTAGGAACTTTATTCTTTAGCTATTAGGCGCTGTGCCTGCCTGCGGATAGGCAGAGCTGGGTTGGCTTGTTGAGGGAGGCTGGTCGCTAGCAATACATTAATGGGAGCAGTTTGAAAGCCGTGACTTATGTGTCTGTTGGCTCACTACCTGAGGTGGCCTCACTCTCTGGAAAACATTCGATAATGTATCGCTTCACTTTTCGATAGCGGGCAGTGTGGCCCGCATTCCGTGGGTTTTCTATCATCACGGAGCCTCTTAGTGTATGCCTTTGGGGAGGTTATCTTGTAAGCAGGCGTTAGCCTTCCTTGTCTGCAGAATTACAGCCGGGGGCTGATTCGGGCCACGTTTTTTCAGGGTGATACACTGCCTGGCGTCCTGTGGAATTTTGGCGAGCAATGGAGTCTTCTCTTGTGTTTCGTGTCCCCTTTCCACTTTGTTCTTTTATCTGTGGCTATTTGGGCTACAAGCTCGCTAGAAAAGACTTTAAATAACGTTATTAGCAAAAGGATGGGAAACGATGGGCGTGAGGAATTTTCGAAAGGACGGTTGGTTGGTGGAAGCAATCCGATTGGCTCCATCTTTGTAGGCGACAGGCCTAGCTATCTGTCATAGCTGCCAGTCCATCTCATTGGCCGAAAGGTTAGAGCTCTCCAGTGATTGGTATATCAAGTTAGAGGGGTGGTGACTCCCAGTTTTTCGCGTGGACGGACGAAGAGTGGCGAGACTACTCGTGTAGGCTCCAGCTAGTTCAGACGTCTTCTTTCAGATAGGACCTGAAGAGTTTGTTTGCTTTTCTGGGCTGAGTCCTGAACTTTGTGGATCTTTAGTTTTCTGAGGTATCCGCCTGCAACGGATCGCTGACTTTCAAAATTTCACGTGTCGACCCGGACAGGAACTCAGTTGCAGTTGTTCACTTTGCGAAAGAGCTGTGTTTTATATTCTTGTTCGATAGAGACTTGAGATTAGACAGCCACCGGGAATACTGGGCATACCGACGTGCTAGTGGTTTACGCAATTCCATTCTGGGGAAGCTTGTGCTCAATACTCACGTTTTGCACGTGAGTTTGTGAGTGTATGTCCTAGCTGACACTGGAAGCGTTTACCTGACAACTGCTATCTGTCGTGATAGTGGGGCTGTTAGAGTTAAATGTCGATACTGCTTTACAGATCGTAGTGAGATTCCCGGGCGAAAGAATTTATTCTCATTCAGCTCCACTCCTTCAACATCGTCCAGTCGCCAGCGAGATCCAGCGTCGACAGATCAAGCCGACTCAAGGTGATTTCTTAGTGCCACTGTCCACCTTTCTATTTTTCACGATAGTACAACGCCACGTGTATAGTCAAATATTTCACTGCGTTTCATTCCTGTTAGACTTCGTATATTGATTTGTAAACTTATTTGTTAAAACTCAGACAATTTTTCTGGTCACACAGGTATTCCGCGGTGTTAACCGATTTTACTGCACTTGATGTCCTTTTTATAAATATTTGTTTTCATTTATAACCCATTGTTTGACTACACTTTTAACTGTGATTTCATTTACAAAATCCTTTATACTAATTGTTAACTATCACCCGAATTTCTGGTTGCTTTAATAAATAAATGTATTTGTTTAAGTCATAAATTTACTTCCCTTTAGAAATTCCCAACTATTTTGGATGGGTAATTAGATAGATAGGTAGAAATCTGTGTTTATTACTTGGTGCACTCTGATCAATTATCTCGCCACCGTAGATTCAGGGTGTTGGATCTTTTTCCATGGTTTTAATAAAAAATATGGCGGCGACCCTTGATATTAACATTAATGAGGATTATATTTAAAATTTATCTGCATGTCTGTGATTTTGCACATTTGCATACCAGTGGACCGCCCCTCCGAGAAAAAATATACCTACTCGGTGGGGTTAGCCCTCCCTTATTGACTCGACGTCATAATTCTCTATAACGAAAAGATAATTTCATCGTGGTTTAAAAAGATAAGATCTTGTTTCAAGAGGATGTTTCATTATCTTAACGCCAAGGTGGTGTTTGACTATAATTCAGAATGTTGCACATTTTAAAGCCATACCTCACGATCGGCGTAACTAAGTTCATTCACGATAGTAAGTTAAACAGTTGTAAAGAGAACCTTTTTAACGAAAAATCTTTCTCCAATTAATTATATTTTTTTTTTTTTTTCCTTTCAGTGTGACCATTCCATTGAAGTCTCTTCTGCCCCAATATTCGTCCAACGTATGGCTTTCCATACCGCTGATGCAGGTCTTCTTTCTTTCTACGTTCTCCTTTACTTTCCATTTTACAGTAGACGGGTCCAGAGATCCTTCAAAGTACCTTCCTTCCAAACGCATTGATTGATTTGTCTGTTGTAGCTGAAGTCGCACAGGCTCCACAACCATACCAACGTACTGGACATACTAGAGTCGTGTGCAGGTGGATCTTGTTCGATAAGATTTGAATGGGTCGTTCGGATTAAATAACATGCGATTAGTACACTGTTCAAAGCATTTACGGGATCAAGTAAGATATCATAGACAGTATATATGTGGTAACATATTTTATTCAGATATTCGTTACAACTGTAAATTGCATGTGATATATTGCGATGTTTTGCAGTCAAAACTCTTTCTTTGATGAAACTTCCTGGCAGATTAAAATTGTGTGCCGGAACCGGGACTCGAACCTGGGACCTGTGGCTAAGCCATGTCTCCACCATATCCTTTCTTCCAGGAGTGCTAGTCTTGCGTGTTTGCAGGAGAGCTTCTGTGAAGTTTGGAAAGTAGGAGGCGAGGTACTGGCGGAAGTAGAGTTGTGAGGCGGCGTCGTGAGTCGTGTCGGGGTAGCACAGTCGGTAGTGCGCTTGCCCGCGAAAGGCAAAGGTCCCAGGTTCGAGTCCCGGTTCCGGCACACAATTTTAATCTGCCAGGAAGTTTCATATCAGCGCACACTCCGCAGCAGAGTGAAGTTTCATTCTTTCTTTGATGTTTACATCGCGTTTACGGATAAGGGACATCTTTGACCTCGAACACTCGCAACTGCTTGAAACCATTCTTTGAATAACCAGAAGTCATAAACAGAACAGTGGTGTGCGTCATTTCCATGTAAAACGTTGCCTTTACATCAACAACATATTAACAGAGAGAAACAAAGAAACAAGATGTCAATACCAAAGGAAGGAAATTATATGTAATTTAAAGGCGTCAGTGTATCATTATATATTCAATCAGCAGTGCCAAAACCCATCTGCTTACAGTTCAGAACATGTAAGAGATTTCCCGCCAGGATATGCATTAAGTATGAAGAAGAGCAGATAGAAGAGATTGACAGTATTAAATTCCTAGGATTACAGCTTGATAATAAATTTAGTTGGGAGGAGCACACCACAGAACTGCAGAAACGACTCAACAAATCTGTATTTTCAATACGAGTGTTAAACAGACACAGCAGACATCAAATCTTGCATACTATGCTTATTTTCATTCCATAATGTCATATGGTATAATATTTTGGGGTAACTCTTCGAGTCAGTCAAAGGTCTTCAGAGTCCAAAAGCGTGTAACACGTATTATTTGTGAATAAATTCACGGAAGTCCTGTAGAAGCCTCTTCAAAGAACTGGATATATTAACTACTGCCTGTCAGTATATTTATTCCTTAATGAAATTTGTCATAAATAATATATTCCTTTTCCCAACAAACAGCTCAGTTCATACATACAATACTAGGAATAAAAATGATCTACACAAGGATTTAAAAGTACTTACTTTAGTTCAAAAAGGGGTCCACTACTCAGGGACACACATTTTCAATAATTTACCATCAAGTATAAAAAAAATTAGATACAAATAAAGATCAGTTTAAGAGGAACCTAAAAGACTTTCTAGTAGCCGACACCTTCTACTCCATTAGTGAGTTTCTAAATTGTACCATATGATGCATGTATGGGTACTCATACTGTATTAGTATTATTACATTATCAGCCAAAAAAAAAAAAAAAAAAAAAAAAAAAAAAAAAACTTAAAAATGTATGTATCTGTATTTATATTATTAGTATTATCTCTTATTCAGCTTGTACGTGTTGTTTCTTGACATGTTCCACATCCACGAGGATCTCCTCAACATGGATCTACGGAACGAAAAACTAATCAGCCGCGGTGGAGTAGCCGAGCGGTCTAAAGCGTCTCGCTGCGGAGCGCGCGGTTGCTCGCCGTGGAGGTTCGAGTCCTCCCTGGGGCATGGGTGTGTGTGTTTGTCCTTAGGTTAGTTTACCTAGGTTTAAGCAAGGACGGGACTGAATCCTTCCATAACCTGTTTAAGCAGGTAGTTGGTGGCGGCCCGAGACCAGAGTGTGTGGCCAGACCTTTATGAATATTCCAGGCAAGCAAAGCTATGTAGCATATTTTACAGTGTATGTTCCTACATTGTACAGTAAAGTAAGAGTGAGAATTAAGCCCCACTTAACTTTAGAGTCAGAGTAAACGTACAGTAATATCACTTTGGTTCTTACAATCTAAAGATTACGTTTTACACGCAATTGATAAATCTGTGCAACATTTTCAGCAGTTATTATACAAGTTTATTTGATACAGCGTCGAATTATAAACAGAGGACAAGGTAGGCTACTTTTGTTTCCTAAGGAAGAAGAAATTCTGCTTTCAACTGGAGGGCGGGACGTGAGTCTCATTGAACTGGCTTGACTTAATCCGAATAGAAGCAAGTTATGAACATCTGTAGTTTCTAATAAAACTTGCCTTAAAAGGAAATCGGAAAATAGGCAATACTCCTGAAAGACTTTCACGGATATTGTATGTATTATGAGCAATACTTTTAAATGTGGTGCTGGGGTATAGTAGGTAAGCGAACAGACTGCTATTTTTGCGAATCGGGTTGGATTCCCACTAGAAGCTTAATTTCATTTATTAAATTTCTTGCAGTATAAAACTTTTTATTATAAAATTATAAAAAGACTATCTTCAAATTGGGAGGTAATAAGTAGAAAAATGTAACACGAGAAAAAAAATCCATTAATCAACGCCGAAACGTGGAGGAGATATAAGGAAGCATGAGGCTGTTATAAACAAGTAAAACGAAAACATTACAACAATGAAGAATGACAGTTGCATTCGCGTATTCTTCACAAAAATTTGTTTATTGCTAGTGGTACCTGGGTAAAAATCTTCAAACGTAAACATTCCATAAGACAACAACAACAACAAAAAACTCACCAAATTCGTCAGCACGAATGATGTTGCAACTTTGGAAGGAACGGTAGGAGTAGTAGAGAACTTACGCATGGAGACGAGATATATAATGCCAAACTTCAACACTTGTTATGTAATCAACACTGACCATGATGACAGTATGAATCAACGCTGAACACTGGTTGGTATACAAGTATGCGGAGACCTTTTGCCAATCTTGCAATTAGCGCTGTTTAACTGCCCATTATTTATACTATTAGAAAGATGGAAGAATAATTTTTAGCGTCCCATCGAGATCGTCGTCATTAGAGACGGAGCTCACGCTGAGATTGGGTAGATCTCATAACTAATGAGGAGGTACTGAACAGAATTGGGGAGAAAAGATGTCTTTGGCATATGTTGACAAAAAGAAGGGATAGATTGGTCGGACACATTTTGAGTTATGAAGGTATCATGAATCTAGCATTAGAGGGAAGTTTATGGGGTAAAAATCGCAGAGATAGGCCGAGAGACGATTACAGTAAGCAAATCCAAAAGGATGTAAGCTGTCGTTCTTATTCAGAAATGAATAGGTTTTGCACATGGTAGGGTAGCGTGAATAGCTGCATCAAACCAGTCTACAGTCTGAAGGCCACAACAACAACAACAACATTTCATACTAAATTTAATCACATATAGTACCATAGAGTAAGTAAACTGTTGGTTTTGTTAGACGAAATCACTTGAAGAATTCTCGATTTTCTAATAGTTTCTTAATAGTTTCATAATAAGTTTCATAATATCAATAAAATTCTCCTGGGTATGAAACCACGTCGTCATTTTATAAATTCCACCAACGTTTCGGCCACTGTTGCAGGCGGCCTTCATCAGGGTTTGTGTCAGTGTGGAATTTATAAAATGACGACGCGGTTTCATACCCAGAAGAATTTTATTGATAGTGACAACAGCCGCGGAAGCCTACGTTTGCAAGTTTCATAATAGTTTATTCTGGTTTTCATTACTTAGGATCTCCCGGTATGGATCATAATTTGACGTCATCGCTATCTTCAGAGTCATTTTCAAAGAACTGAATGTAAATTCGTTTTGCCATTTGACACCTTACTTTAAAATACGCCTCCGTTAAGAGTACACTAGAAACCAATGTTACTCGGTAAAGATAACTGCATGTTCTTGATAGTTTACGGACAGAGGTCTCTTAACTGGACATAGTAAAACCAGACTTTCGGTAAAGTTCTCATAAAACTAAACAGTTTATTGGCCATTGTAAGATCGGACGTAAAGGTGACAAGGGGATTTAATTTTTTATTCCTCAAGTTCTGACTATAAAACGGTTCGATATAAACTAACAAAACATCAATGAAAAACAGAGGAGTCGGCTGAAAATTGTTCTACTAACTACTAGACATTATTAAATTAGTGAGCCATGAGAACTTAGATTAAAAAGTGCGAGGATTGCCGCTACAATTTCGACATCTCATGCTAGATTACTGACGACTGAAAGCTGCTAATTCTTAGGAATAAGATTTTGATAAATATCATTAAAGAAAATCCAAGAAGAGAATACCAGTTCGTTTAGCGTTACCCAGGGTAACACCACGATGAGGGAAACTGATTCACACCCCACAAGTATTTACATTATTTACATACTGTATTTATTTTTTGTATTTTTTTCCTATATTTACAAAATTTATTCACTTATTTCCTAATATGTTCATGTACATCTAAAACCACTTTTCTTACTGTGTAATTCCCGGTTTGGTTTTGTATGAAACCGATTTCACATATTGGAATCTGGAAATTTTTCCAGCTTTGAAATTTGCCACTTGCTATATCATAAATTTCAAGTTTTGGCAGTTCCTTTCCTGTTTCGTCGTTTTTGATGAATTTATTGCGATTTTAGAATCGAGCTGAATTTGCTTCAACACCTCAAGAAAACTAATAAAATCGGGACTGCAGGAGAAGAACTGACTATTACATTTGCTGTGGAAACTTTCACAAGCATTGGTGGTTCGCTGTCTATTACAGCCTAGTTCTACCCACATGGATGGAGGAAAGAGAGCATTTTCTTGTATATACGTTTCCACTAGTTAATCACAAAATGTTTGCAGTTTTTCTGATGCAGGCATCTCTGACATGAAATCTTCGACAAGACACTCTCCAACCATATTAGGATCGAGCATCGGGAAACCAAATATATAAAATAGAAACTTTCCAATTTCATTTCTTTTGTAATAGTCATGTGCAAGACCCTATGTTTGAATCTTTCTCCACCAGCTCTGGGTCAAATGAAATTTGCATCCTTGGATCCTTATATCACCCCAGACTTCACTTCCAGACTTCATTGCGCTGTCTTCAAAATCTGAAAACATCGTTGATGGTGAAAATTTCAGTCCTATATCAGCACATTTATTGATGACTGTATCAAAGACATACTGATACGACGAAGTTTTCTTGTCGTTCAATACGACAAAAACCATTGGAATGTAATGTCCATTAACTAGGCCGAGTATGTAAACAGCTGACAAAAGAATTTTGTGCAACACTTGAATGTTCCGTCAACATATATTGTTGCGCACTGAGTAAACACGTTAAGGTTTTCAGAGTCACAAAATAATACAACTTTTTTCTCGGCATTGTTGTCCAGCAAGAAATTTTTCCCGTCTGTAGTTGCAACATATAACGTATTGAGAACGTCATGAACATCTTCAACACTCGTCGGCAATTTCGGCAGAATTTTCCGCCTAGCACTGTAAATAGATTTCCGGAAGCTATCGACATCTCTAGTGGTTACTTCTTGAGTATCTTCTCCTTTTAAATGGTGGTAAATCAGCTTAGATGGCCTCTCACAAATGTCTTCTGTGGCTTCTCGCTTCATATTAGCAATTAATTTTTGCCTTTGAATTTTCTTGGAAAGCACTTCTGATTGGTTGTGGTCTTTGTGAATGTCCACAACATCCAGTTGGGGGCTGGGGGTTGGTACCTGCAGGAGGTGGTGTCCGGACACTTGCCACGACGGACACTTGCCACGCCGGACTTTTGCCACACTTCTACCTGCTCCGAAGGGTCGGGTGCCGCTGTCTGGGGTTGGAACACTTGCGCGGAGTGACACTTGCGCGGAGTGACACTTGCGCTGAACCCGGGGCCCTTTGGGCGGCTAATGGCTGTTCCTGGGTACAGGCACACCAAGAAGTCTAGCACTGATGTTGTCAAGTTTCCACACTGTCAACATAACACGAAAATCAGTGAAATTGCACAACCCTTTGCAAGCTGAAGAGCAATATAGTAACTTGTTCGAACTACATATTAATCCGTTCAGTGTTGCTCCTGTAAACAAAAAGGTATTTTAATAGTGATAATGCTTGGAGAGTTAGTCTCTGCTACTACAAGACTATGACTTTCCACAGTCATACCTCCTAAAAGCATATTATTCAGAACACTAAGCATATCAAGACACCTGGGAAGCAATAAATATATTAGGCATCCTGCACAGATACGTTGATGTAATTGACCGCTATGTAGTTAACCCCACTATCACGCAACTTCCGTCTCTTTAAAAACAGCTACTATGCTTTTTAATAGGAGATGCAACCTTAAACCTTCAATTAAAAAACGTTAATAATAAGTCAATGAGTATTTTACATACTTAAAGCGTTTATTCGTAGACCTCCAAACGATTTGGCTGTATTCGAATTACAAATAAATCTAAGAAATATATGAAATACGGAATGTGTAAGGGAATATCACACACCGAGAAATGCTAAAGATAAATTCTATTTTCTGTCACCGTCATATAGAACCATTTTTACTCCGAACTTGGCATAAACCAACAGGGAGAAACAAGTTGCAAGACTTCCAGGAGAAATGAGGCGAAATTGGCAGCCAATAGTTGGTTATAAATTACATTGCCTGTTAACTGTATAAATATAAATTACGGAATACGCGGAACTACTGTAGTCAAAAAGGTCTAAGGTAATTGACAGTGGTTTACAATCAGATATCCGTATCACTCTTCTCCTGAAGAAGTCTGTGTGAAGATTTATATTCAGAACATTCAAGAAAAAGGTGTTGAAACTATAAGAAGCAGCTCACTTACTCAGAAAGGGAAAACGTTATGGTGCCCGTAAATTTGAATGGCTATATCTCTTGTAGTAACATTCCTTTTTTGATAAAATGTTAAAATCCAATATACCAGAATTTTGTTTTTCTAAATTCAGTGCCAACTTTTTTTTGTCGAAATTTTTGCAGGAAGTAGTCTTGACGTGATTTCATACTTCTATGCATTAATATTATCAAACATGTAATTTGTGTCACAAATTGCGCGGCCGGTCCGGTCGGAGGTTCGAGTCCTTCCTCGGACATAGGTATGTTTGTTTGTACTTTGCCTAAGTTATTTTACGTAAGATTAAGTAGTGTGTAAGTCTAGCGACCAATGATCTAAGTAGTTTGGCCACATAAGACTACACATATACACGTAATTTATTTATTTCATAACCACATTTAAGTACTAATAATTAAAGAAACTTAAAAGAGAAATTTGAAATAAACACTGAAAACAAATGATTGATATTTCTCATAAGATGAAAGCACACAACCGTTGACTTGTACCTACAAATTCTGCCATATGAAAATGAGTCCCAAATATGTTTGTTCTGTAATAACATTAAAAACATATTAAAAATTCAGAACTCGAAAATCAGTGAAGTTTTGGACTTGAAGCGTTTTGTGTTGCTACATCTTTACATAGTAGACACGATTTTAAAATTTGGTTGCTATCGCCAAAGTAGACGAAACGTTAAATTTTTTTGTGTAATCTTCTCCGTGTAGACTTTATGTTGTAGCAGTCTACGTCGAACCTAATCATACCTCTCAGGAGAGAACGTTGTTTGCACTTCTCCTGCGTTTCCAGTCGGCTGTGCTGTGCTACGTAACGACATCGTACCGTTCCACTTTACCGAGAGCTATATATGTATTGGTGTGATGTCTGTTCTTTCGAAATAAGACATCACACTAATATATGTATCATTTAGACGCAAAGATTCTGGGTTCTGTTTTCATCGCTAACGCGATTAACAACGTTAGATCTCGTGTGTAAACAAAATGTTCAAATGTTTGTATACTCTATGGGACTTAACTACGGGGTCATCAGTCCCTAAACTTACAAACTACTTATGAACTACTTACGAACTAGGACGGACAAATATTCATGCCCGAGGGAGGTATTCGAACCCCCAACCGTAGTGGCCGTGCAGACCGTAACTGGAGCGCCTTAGTCTCCTCGGCCACCGCGGCCGGCGTGTGTAAACACTTAAATGTTATGAATGCCACTGGAAAAATGCATAAGTAACACCTATTGTTTGAGACTTGAAGATGACCTGAAATTAGCCGAAATCGATATCTCATAATAAACATTAGGTGTAGCTGTCTTTATGTCATAATGCTATTCCTAACATATTTAAAAGCTCCTCAAAACCACCTACAAAAAACCTTTATAATGAGATTGTATATAATTCCACGATCAAATGGTGTTTTAGTTATTTGTAGTAATACACCCAAAGATCTGCCCTTGCTTTTAGTGCCTTGATCAGCTGTTTATTTTTAGAGATATTAATAGGGACAGGAAAAATTCGCATTTGCGATAAATGCGAATATAGATGCGAATTATGACTCAAAATGCAGTAAATCCGTAATTGTAGTTAGCAACGGTTGCGCTCAATTCCAATTTCATCACATTCCTCTTCACATGGTGCTGTATTGTAAATCGAGTGATATTTGTATGACGTGTTATCTCCCTGTTGAATGAGGCTGTGATATCTCCGGGCCGTTACTACTGCTCCACCTCGCTCGGTGGGCCTTTCCCTGAATACGGCACAGGTAGCGGCTGGAGGGGTGATGTATCCCTACTTCTGGAACACCCTGTTCACTACCTGCAGCGTCCGGGTCTCCGCGCAAGTGTCTACACATTCCCTTTCCGCGCAAGTGTCACTCCCCGCAAGTGTCACAAACTCCCGCTGTCTCCTCCTCCTCCTCCGCCCCTAACATCCGGCTCAGGAATTTCCGTGCACGGTGTCCAGGCCTGCACACTGGTCACTGGTACACACATTACATTACGAGTTTCGTAAGTTGTGCTTCTTATTTCTGTTCTATTGCATATCATAGCAATTATAGCCTTTCCCTTCGAAAACTAGGTTGCTTGCTCTGCGACTCTGTGGATAGCAAACCTAAACAATCTAGAACAGTTACGTTACAAACGTTGCACTCTATATTACTTCAGTTTCTCATATGAAACATTTTGAAATTGTATGTCGACTTTAAGTGACCTGTAAAAGACAGATGCTCTTACCTTGTTTAGTTAACGTATTTGCGGTCACTGATTTGAACATTGTCCCACTACACTTTTTTAACAAACAAGCTGAAAAACCAGCGTTGCGCGGATATTTATTTATTCATTCCTGCCTTGAGTTATTACTTCTCCTATCCTCTCTCTGTCCATCTCCCTTTTTCTAAAATGATATTATATTTTTTATGGTTCCGGACCTAGGTCAGCAAAAACAGAATCCTTGTTGGATCCCTCTGTCAATTACTCAATTCTCATAGCCAAGATGTCAAATTTAAGTAGAAGCCATTGTCTTAAACGATGAATGTTCATAAAGTGAAATTAATTTAAGTCCGTACTCCAGAACGATGTAAATTCAATGTTAGATTGTGTTTGGCGTAAACTTCTGGAAACACTTCTATCGTTGAGTTGAGAAATGGTAATAACACCGCCATGTATTGGTTCCATGATGTAGTACTGAACTGTTTATCTCTCACAGTTCGTGTATGCTGAAGTATTAGTATGTTACAGTGTAGCACTGGGGACAATGTAGTTATTCTGTATGCAGTGCTCCCTATTATCGAAAACTCGACGAATGCTGAAAGCCTGGTAATTCAGTCAACAGAGCGGTTCATGTCTGTTTAAATAAGACGTCATGGTGGTATTAATGTGCGATAAAGTAAGTCTGAGTAATCGTTGAAGGAATGGCGTCAGGTGATCGTCTCTTCCATTAAATATAGTATTTCCAGTGAATTGTCTCGACTGTGTTAGCAGCATCGGCCACTGTTTCAGCTAATAAATTTTCCCACGTCCTTCAGTGATTATTTCGTAAAGCACCAAGTTGAAATCTACCTTGTGTAGTAGAACTATATATCAGAAGTCGGATTATAACTAGATGCCATTGTATCTGCAAAAGAAGACGTCCTTCTCTATCTTAATGTAGTCCGCACCAAAAGTAAGTAATTTCACATTTTAATCACAATATTGTACCGAACAATTATGAAAGCAGAGGCGTTTCTGATGAGTTTGTCGCTCGCGTGTGTATATTATCTCTAGTGGCAGGCAGAGAGCAGAAATATCTCTGGAGTGAGCTTCCAGATGCGCAGAACAGATTTTGTATTCTCAACATTAAGGTGCAAATGTCACATGATATTGGGAAAAATCTACTAATCGCTGACTTTATCTTGGTCCCTTTTTGTTCGATTAATGGACCTTTTAGCGACGCTTCCTCAACTTTGTTGTTGCTTCTATGACACTTTTTTTACATATTATTTAATGTTATGTGGTTGCTCTGCAAAAAGGAGGTGGGTCTTCTTCGCAAACAATGCGGTACAAACTAATCGTAATAGCAAATAAATGTGTGGGAAGAGTGGATTTGTCTCAATATCACGTGGTAATTCCAGCTTAATGTTGAGAACATGCACAGAATTCAATGCTCACTGCATTGATATTTCTACTATATATACAATTTAGTGTTTATATCCATCAAAAGATGCACTTTTATTTCCATGACATTGCAAAACATATGGGATACAGCTAGGAAGAACAAAATTTTTGTGTTCTACCTGGAATAAATTTTACTTGGAGAGGCAGCGGTATATTATGTTAACGTTGGCAACGAAATATTCGCTTTAGGGGGATCATTAATTTACTGATTGGAATAAAATTATTTATTTCATTAGCTACACAAAGAATTATTCCCATCATTGTACGTGACTGATTTTTCAAAAAGGATTCAACATCAATACACTACACCACTGCCGTAAGGAAAATCGTAGCCCTTGTTTCAGTGTATTACACCTTAGTTATGCGCATATAAAACGTAGCATCGCCAGTTATTAGTTATTTGGTGTACTATGTAACAGCGCCTCTATCGGATGTTTGCTACACTACGCAGCAATTCAAGCGTAACATACACCAGAAACTACAAATTACATCTTTCCTTCCGCTGATCCGATTTTGATGAAATGAAGCTTATATGTTGCCCCAAGGTACTCTCAGTTGACCTACGAAACCCCATGAAAGTTCGTATAGTACTCTTCGAGATTTGCTGTACTACACCATACTTACAAGCATAATATACATAAAAACTTCAAATTACGATTTCCTTCCCCAACCTTACCCAAACAATCTGAGCGTAAGCTCCGCCTCTAATGACCACATTGTCGACGGGCTGTTAAACGCTAATATTCCTTCCTTCTTTCCTGACTAAAATCAATATTTCTTGTGACTTGTCCAGGATATAAAATGAATATTTTCTGTGGAGAGCCCATGCCTTAGCAAGCGATAGAAAGCTGTCCGTGTGAGAAACTTAGAGATTCCAAATACACTCCACAGTATTGAGTAGATTGCCCTGTAATATATTAATCATTATAGAAAATGCAAGTCCCACTGCAAACCGCAGGCTCTTAGTTAAAAAGCCAGATCTGTCGGAAATAAGGGGTATTCGTCGGATGTACTGTTTCGTTCTCTTCCTTTGCTTGTAGCTCTATAGATGTCTATTGCTTCTTCCTACAACGCTTTGCGCTTCACAATTAAAAGTTGCTTCAGTTTTCAACAGCACTCTCAGCTTTCAGGAATTTCCTTAGGCTCATTGGATTACAGAAGTTTCTTGGTAGTAAATAAGAAATGTAATAAAACGTAATGCCTGATGTGAAAAGTTTTGATCCATCGCAGTATATATTGACGATGACTGTGTAGAGACAGGAATTAGTGATCCTGATATCGTCATAGTGTCGATGGTGACCAAAGTTCATAAACCAATCAAGACGGCTAGGAGCGTGTTTTTGTTGGGAAGAGCCGATAAGCAATTGTTAGGATCGCACTTGGAAAATGAATGGGCATCGTTTAGTTCCGGTATTATGGATGTTGAGGAATTGTGGACTAAATTTAAGTGCATTGTACATAAAGGGTTAGAGAAATATGTACCTGTAAAGTCGATTAAGGACGGAAAAGATCCACCTTGGTATAATAATAATGAGAGAAAGCTACTGAGAAAGCAAAGTCTTGCAGTCTCGGTTCAAAAACGAACACGCAAATGATGACAGGCAAAAGTTAGTACAGATTCGTGCGTCTATAAAAAGATCCTTTCTTGTTTATGCTCATAGCGATGGGCTGTTTCTCTCGCAATCAGTAAGCGTAGCCTTGCTGTTGATCGCGCAGTTACTGCCCGTCGAAGTTTCGAGTCCTCCTCGGACGTGTGTGTGTGTGTGTGTGTGTGTGTGTGTGTGTGTGTGCGTGTGTGTTTTGTCCTTAGGTTACTTTAAGTTATTTCCAGTAATTTTTAAGCCTAGGGACTGATCACCGCAGTCGTTAACTCCCATAGACTTTATAACATTTGAACATTTTCAATTTTCAGTAATGGAGTAATGGATCTATTTTTATGCTTGGGAGAACTAATTACATACTGAAACAGATGACGATATTGCTTTTGTTTCCCAAAATATTTCGATCTCGGGATATTTAAAAGAAGCTTTATATTTCTCCAAGATGTCGAAGAAGTAAGTTGTATAGAACGTGGCTTGAAAGCGGGCAGTAGGAGGTGGACGGGCGGGCGTTCCTTGCCGGGGGGGGGGGGGGCTTGCCTGAGGGACGGCTAATCCAGCTACCTGTCGAAGGGTCAGATGTGGCAAAAGTCCGGCGTGGCAAAAGTCCGGCGTGGCAAAAGTCCGGCGTGGCAAGTGTCCGGGATCCCAGGAGGTGTCACTGTGCTAGTTCGGGAGGATTCAGTCCTGTCCCCTGTTCGCCTACCTGCCGTTGGGAGGATTCCGTCCTGCGCCCGCGGACAGCACGCTGGCGGGCCACGTGCTGATGGGAAGCGCACTGGCGCACGTGACGTCAAGTCCAACTGCCACTTTTCCCGCCGAAAACTGCATTGTTTTTAATCTTAGATACTACGCTGACATTATTAGAGTTACAGATTAGCACGCAGTAGCAAATGACGGAGAACAACACGATTCAGATGATGTATTGGCATTATTTATATTAATGTTATATCAAAGGTTATTCAGAAAAACTAATATTTAATCACTTGGAAAAATCCAGAGGCTAAATTAAGTGAACTACAGTAATTGGCGAGGGCTCAAATGAAACGTCTCATTGAGACGGAAATTTTGGTATAATCATATGATCTGTAACATTTATATTGCGCATAATTGTGCACTATTAAGGAGGAACAATACTGATTTGTGAATGAGAATTAATACAAGAGTGATACGCAAACAGCGAGGCAGTGATAAGTTGCAGGTGTCGTAAACACACATTATGATCTGTTTAGAATATATTATTTTTGTTTATTTTGATATGTTGTCGTTGTGTAAACTAATTTATTTTCTTTATCGACCATAATTTGTTTAAATTTATGAGAACGGTAATTCGGAACACTGCATTAGAAAGAGGACAGGAAAATCTACCTGTAAAACACTTTACCTGAGTGATTACTTAAAAATTCATTGTGCGACGACCGAAAGAATTATTTATCTGCCATGCTGAAGATATTTATTTAAACTTAAGATTTTGATATTATTATTGTTAGAAATTAAAGTAAAGAAGGTATTTGCATCAGAATCTTAGCGCGCATCTAATGATTCTGTCGTATCAACATTTCAGTCATTATTTAAAAGGTTTTGTACACGACTAGGAGAGCCACTGAATCTCGTTAGGGGGACGTATTACTGAAATGACGTCTCATATCGTATATAAGTGGGTGCCGCGAGCGGTCCAGGATCAGTCGACGGCAGTTCGATCTCCATGGCAGACGTGCGTTGCGAGTGCAGTGGAATCGAGTGAGACGATAGGTTATGAACATAGAATTCGCGGCGCTGGACTCTGAAATATTTCGGACGTATGTGGACTTTGATTTTTAAAACAGTTTTAGTAACTCGCAAATTTATCGTCGCATTCCGACTTGGGTTTTTATAGAACAACGAACTTAATAGCCATCATTTTAGGAACATTATCTAAATGATTAAACATTTATATAGCTATGTTTATTAGCAATATTTGGGCCTCAAGCCAATCATATCAGACGGAGTCTAATGAATTTAGTGGTCCTCGCCAGAAAGAATCATGAAATGCGCAATAAAAGATTTTAGCTAAAACACGACCCACTTGTTGTAGTCAGTTAGTTAGTAAATGCCGCCATAATTAAAAATTCCCTGACTTTGAAATAGAAAGTTTAGTTTTACAAATACATGGATACCTGTACGGACAGCAATGAGCCTAAGATAGCAGGAATAAGTCGTCCCCCAAGACAAAGTTAGTTTAAGGATCTGTACCGTTACAACCAGCAATCAGTTTTCTTTGCAACTTAAATAAATCCGGTACTATCAGCACGTACTTGTTTCATAGTATAGGCAAGAATGCAGTTAGACAGATGTATTTCAATGGGAAGCCAAGTTCCTCTAGGCGCATTTTCCGTAATGTGGCATGACGTCATAAGCTTGCCGAAAATCGATGTGGATGTAGTTCCCGATTGAACTTGTAAGATTCGGCGATCACCAGCCTCTTTAAGCCTGTGGTGTCCAGCTGGTGGACAGGAAAGTTATGTAAGCAATGCAAGACTGGAATTATGTTAAGGGCTATATTTTTTTGTATAGTTTTATGGCAAGATAGATGATATGTGTACGCCGAGTTTAACTGTTTACATATTTGAAGTCAGAAGGCAACTATCTGAAGCATTGGTGAATTTGGTGAATCTCATCCATGTTGATTGTATATAAGGAAAGTATTCAATTTTTAAGGGCGCTTTCTGTTGCATGTTGTTAACCACAGTTAGCACTAGCTTTGAACCACGGATGTTTTATGCCACATCTTTAAACCTATCTTGAGTGAGGTGGTCTTGTCAACATGTAGAACAGTCTCAGTGATTGGGACCTTTCTTATATAGGATGGAACAAACTGTTGATGAATAAATAAAAAACTTTCTGTACCAGGCATAAATACCAAGGCATCACTTTATCTTGTTTCATTGTGTTAGTCTTGCCCTGACATTTTAGGCTTTACTGTTCAACTCCGGATGGCATATGCGTGGGTCTAGGTGTGACCACTCAGTGGTACCCAGGGGATATGTTTGTGTAGATGAAAACTCATTGTATGAATTTCTTTATTTCTTACTAGTGATTGTCAACCAGCTGAAAGGAGAGTCAAATAACTACGCCAACGGATCTGGACTGTGCCACAGCCATGGGATAAGAACAACATGGAAGATGTTGCAGGGTCAATGCAAACAAGTACGGCTTCGATAAAGATTTTTTTAATGTGTTGTGCAAAAGGGAAATTAGTGCTTCAAAGAAGTAAGGAATTTTGTGTGATGCTACAAACTATAAATCCAAATGTGTATAAAAGGACATAACTATATATAATTAAATAGATATAAACTGATAAAATTTTTCATTCCAAGGCACATTGTTCTAGACACACAAAAAACATGGGTTTCCAATAGCTAATTAAGGAAATTTATAGTTGTGGAGACTTACAAAGATGTACAAAAACACAGAATAGTGTGTTTCTTCCTAGTTTGTGTTTGAAAAATCCGAGTGTAAGCTGGCATCTCTCTGTCCTCTTTTTTTACTTGTATTGCACACTAAACCTCAATGGAAATTGAAGTTACTTAAAATGAATGGGCTAATCGGTTGGTAATGCTAGTATACGGTCTATGAGATAGACCTGTCCTGTCGCTTCTGTAGCTGCAGTTACAATAATTTGCATAAATGTAATCTGCAAAAGTGTAGAATAGGAAAGATACGCGTGATTCATATTGTATAGTAGCACACAAATTACAAACCGATGTTTCTGTTCCGGTACCTGTTTTCTGAGAAACTGACGGTGAGAGAAAGGAAAGAATCAGAGTAACGTTGTGTATGCAACTTTTTTATAAGTAGGAAACAATAATTATAATAGTTTGAAGGCCTTGCTCTCGCAATTCTAATTGACGGCGATCTAGATAATGTTCAAATATTTGTAAATCTATCGGACCAAACAGCGTGGTCATTAGTCCGTAGCTTACAAACTACTTAAATTAAGGTAAACTAACCTAAGGACAACACACACCCCCATGCCCAAGGGAGGAGTCGTACACCCGACGGCGAGCAACCGCACTCTCCGCAGCTAGGCGTCTTAGACCGCTCGGCTACTCCACCGCGGCCACCTAGATAATGACACCACACATTTTCACAGCACATATTTCCTCCTTTGTTACCAATTTTAACAAAAATAAACTGGTACAGGACCGTTTTAAAAAATACATACCCACTATTTCTCTGAATTCTAATGTGTGTTGTGAAAAACATTAAGTGAATCGGTAAATATCTTTTCGAATATCATGACAACAACGTATATTTTTTATTGATTACGTGTATCTTTATTACACATTACAAATTTCAGTCTCAGTCTGTCCGCAAGTGCATTAGAACATCTTGTAAAATGGTGATGCCAATTGGTCAGAAACTTTCGAGACTTTCTATATTGAATATATGTTATAACATTAAACTACATAGGCTCTGTGCACCCCAAGTTCATTAGAGTACGCCTACATCTACGTCTACGACCATACAGACCCTACGATATGTGGCAGGGGGTACTTTGTGTGCCACTGGCATTTCCTCCTCCTGTTACAGTAGCGTATTGTTCGTGGGAAAACAGATTGGCGGTAAACTACGGCGTCGGCCCCGATCTCATTAATTTCATCTGTGTGGTAATTTTGCGAGATATACTTGTGTGCCAGTAATACCTCGAATGAGTCTTCGAGAAACGCATGCTCTCTGAACTTTGAAAGAAGCCCGTACCGCGGTACAGAAAGTCTCTGTTGAAGCGTCTGCGACTGGAGTTTTCTGATCACCTCTGAGACGCTTTCGCGCTCGCTAAATGAGCCCATAACAACGTATGCTACTCTCTGTTGGATCTTCTCTATTACTTATATTCAACCTACCTTAAACGGCTCCCACACTGATGAACAATAGTGTTGGACAAATTAGTGTTTGGAGGCGACTTACAATTTTGGCGGACTACACGTCCTCAGGATTGTTCCAAGGAAACTCTTTTTGGCATCTACCTGACTTACGAGTGACTTTATATGAACGTTCCATTTCAATTCTCCCCTTTAGAGAGGCAAACTACAACTGCTAATTGATTCCAGGATTGGGGAATGTCGGGAAAGAGTACGCACTTAGTATTTAAGCCCTTATATCTAGCAGATGAGAAGCTTAAAACAAACATTTTATACCAAATTAAGTTGTGTTTTTATTAACAACACATATCAATTAAAGCCGTCAACCATATATCACAAATCTTAAATATCAACAAACGTAGAAGACTGCTCGTTCACTCAGCCGCAAAGTCGGGAAAGAGCACGGAAGATGTGGTCAAAGGGTCAAAGAGTACACACACACACACACACACACACACACACACACACACACACACACACACACACACAAAACAACCCATACCCCATGTCCTTCGCAACCCGTGCATTCTCCATGCCACAAATTCGAGAAGTTGTCGTACTTTATCCAGTCTTCTACTCTAGGCTCCTTGTAGACTTCACCACACCCTGGGCATCTCAAAACATGAGACTCATCCTTGCATTTGGAGCTGGTTGTTCCTGTAGCTGGTGGGATGGATAAACCCAGATTAGGCTTAGAGATTCTGTTTCTTTCTCTGTAGTTATATTTTTTTCTCTTCTTGGTTTTTCTCGGAAAAATCAAACGCCAACCTCATCATTTGTCTTCTGGTCAGACCATAAAATCTGGCATCTAGGTTCCGGTAATGATCTGCAAGTTCTCTCTCCATGGTTCCATTGAATGTGTTCTTGAATCTGCCAAGCGAAATGGGGGCGTAGCCCTGTGAAGGTAAATGGAAATCTCTTTGTATTTTAAGTGCCTTGCATCAGGGGACTAAAGGGGACTAAACATCGGGGTCATCAGTCCCCCTTTCCATTAGGCTTAAATACAAAAAGAAAAACAGAGGTCACTGCAGGTAGGCAATACAACAACAAGAAGAACAACACCAGCAGCAACAACAAAAATAATAATTAAGAAATACTTACTGCTTTTAGTCTCTCTCTTAACGTACATTCATTCATTCCCAAAGACTTCGCGACTTTCCTTTCCCTTTCCGCATTAGCAATTCTAATCCTTGCCATATTAATAACAGAATCCGTAAAAATGAGCTTCCTTTCTGTTTTTCTATTATATTTTCCCATCATTGTAGTCCTGGATATTTGGAAATAAGGTGCAGTTTAATTTTTTTAATTGAATATATCAAAACAAATACTTTTTAATTTAATTTCGTAATGTAGGTAACTAACATATTTCGGTCACGCACACGCATGCAATTGTTTTGGTACAAACAAAATTACACACAGAGGAGGTTAGAAACACAGAGGGTGCTTAAGAGTACGCGCGTCTTCTTTCTCGCTCCCATGCAGCGTACTCCCAATCGATGCATCAAATAGTGCAAGAAACACCAACAGACTGTACTGACTGGTCCGTTCTGCAGTTTGTCGTACCATGACTTGTTCCTTAGAGGGCGATTATTCCTGTAGTAAATATTGTTATTTTCTGTTCAGACATGCATAGTGCTTATTGCATATGACGCACAATGCAAATATTACGTCATTTGAAAGAATATGTTATATTTACCTGCTATAACCAATAAAGCTGGCGGAGCTCTTCAATATTCCATGAGATGGCATCGGTATAGAAACAAAACTTGAATGTAGTTTCCCAGTGCTGTCAATGTAGAGAAAATAACACTGCGTACTCTTACCAGACGCATAATTTTAGCCGACCTTACTCTATAGTTGTAGCAAATTTAAATGTTGCTAATCGAGAATACATTGAACGGTTCTTCAACGCTGGCCGCGGTGGCCGAGGGGACTGAGGCGCTCCAGTCACGGTCTGCACCGCCACTAAGGTCGGGGGTTCGAATCCTCCCTCGGGCATGGATATTTGTCCTTAGTATTAGCTAGTTCGCACGTAGTTTGTAAGTTTAGGAACTGATAACGCCGTCCCATAAGCTATACAAACATTTGAAACATTTGACTTTTGGTTCTTCAACAAAGGAAATGTGCAACATAGCGCTGTGTCCTTTCTCAAGGCACATCCCCGGAATTTACCTCTTGTAATTTTTCAGTTTTAATACTTGTTTCCCAAACTTCAATGGGGAATCTTACCAATACGCCACATCTCTTGGTAATGTATGTCGCTTGGGTGACAATCGAAAGAAGAATTATGGGAATTTTACTCCTGTCTTTATGGCAGACACTGCACGAAAGTGTCGCGAGTAACGCCAAACGTAGGGGAGGGCGTGGGGCGTCATACCGTTAACCTCTCACTCCCCTTCCCCTCCCCCCCCCCCCCCATCGCTTCTGGTCCACCCCCAATCAGGCTGGCCGCTCTTTATGGACCCAATTTGCTATTAGCGCTTTTGTGGAAAACACGGCTGCCGGGGTACAAATCTGTCGCAGTTTTCGCGCCCGCTGCGAAACAAGAGCGATAATACGCGCCCCCTGCCATAAGTAATTCTGACAGACACGGAAATAGGCGCGTAACAGCGGGAAATGGACATTCGTTTTGTCCGCGCGGGGGTCGCAAGGGCGGAGCCGAGGCGGGCGTCCATTGTCGCAGGCGGCGGCGATTACAATTTCCATAGCGGCGCCCCTCCGCGCGGGGCCGCGGCTGCCAAGAACCAACAAAACGACTGCCGCTGCCGGCCGGCGCGGCGTAATGAATCCATTCAGGGGGCGACACACTGCCGCCACCCACACGCCACCTGTCCTGCCCTCTACAACAAACACCTGAACACCGCATCGGCGCCAAACAGGCGTTTGCCATCACTTCAGGGATAAGGCGATACAATACTGCCTACACGACACCTGTGACAAAATACAGGGACTGGAGTGGATTAAAAAAAAAAAAAAAAAAAAAAAAAAAAAAAAAAAAAAAAAAAAAAAAAATGAAAATAAATAAATAAATAAATAAATAAAATTTAGTTTTTCTGCTATTTTACGATTTTTGCAAATATAATGGATAGAAAATAATGACGCTCGTGACCTGAGGGAGCGTCCTGAAATTGTTGTCTTACCGGCTGACAAAGGCAATGCTACGGTTGTTGTCTCCCATAAGGACTACACTGAAAAGATGCAGAGCCTGCTAATGACGATTCCTACCGGAAGATCAGCATTGACCCCACAAAGAAGGTGGAAAACAAGACGAGGGCGCTTCTCAAGGATGCGGATTTACCGGAGGATGTCGCCAAGAAACTGCTACCTCAAGGTCCGGTACCGCCAAGACTTTATGGACTCCCTAAGGTGCACAAAGATGGGGTGCCGTTACGTCCCACTGTCAGTAACATCAGAGCACCTACATATTTGTTGGCCAAATACTTGACGGGAATATTAAGTCCTTATGTTGGTAAATGCCCTCATCACATCCGTAATTCCGTGGATTTTGTTAAACGTCTTAACAGCTTCAGGCTGGATGAGTCAGATATCATGGTGAGTTTTGACGTCTTTCGTTGTTTACGAGGGTGCCCCTTCGAGAGTCACTAGATTTGATTGGTCAGAAGTTTGACGAGAAGACCACCGAACTTTTTAGGCATGTCTTGACCTCCACTTATTTTCTTTTCAATGGCGAATACAACGAACAAACGGAGGAAGTCGCCATGGGTAGCCCACTCTCCCCTGTGGTCGCAAATTTGTACATGGAGAATTTCGAGGAGGAAGCCCTGGCATCATCTGAATGGAAACCTACTTGCTTTTTCCGTTACGTGGACGACACTTTCGTCATCTGGCCACATGGTATGGATAAACTCCTTGACTTCCTTACACATCTCAACTCCATACACCCCAACATCAAATTCACTATGGAGACTGAAACGGAGGGTAAATTGCCGTTCCTTGACGTCTTGGTCAAGAGAAGAGCTGATGGCACTCTGGGTCATAGTGTATATCGGAAGACAACGCACACTGATCCGTATTTACACGCAGACAGCTGTCACCACCCTTCACAGAGGAATGGGGTACTTAAAAGTCTAGTACATAGGGCGCGCACTATCTCCGACGCAGAGAGTCTACTCCAGGAATTGGAACACCTGAGAACTGTATTTCGAAAAAATGGGTACTCAGAGTGGGAGATTCAGCGGGCTCTCCGCCCAACCACTACATCACAACCTGTGGAAACGGATGAAACCACGAGGGAGGATGTAGGCACTGCGTTCGTTCCATATACCGGCCAACTCGCGGGGAAGATCGCCCGCATTTTGGAAAAAACACCAGGTTGGAACTGTTTTTTGTCCGCCGAATAAAATTCGTGCACAGGTGGGGAGCGCCAAAAATGATCTCGGTTTGAGGAAGGCCGGCGTGTACCAGATTCCAAAACAGTGTGGAAAGTCATATGTTGGACAGACGATGCGTACCGTCGAGGATCGATGCGTTGAACACCAGAGGCACACACGATTGATGTATCCGAGCAAGTCGGCGGTCGCGGAACATTGTTTGTCGGAGAATCATGCGATGGACTATGAAGGCACTAGGATTCTGGTACAGACGTCGAGATACTAGGACTGCGTCGTTAGAGAGGCCATTCAAATTCGCACAAGTGACGACCTCATAAACTGTGACTGTGGCTATAATCTTAGCAAAGCTTGGGAACCAGCGATTGGGTTAATTAAGAGTAAATCTAGCAAACGTAACGAAGTGACGACCACGGCGGACAGAACCCTCACACCGACGTCATCTCAGACGAATACGCCGAGAAAAGATGCAATCGCATAAATTACTCGCTAGTTCTGATAGGTAGCAATCAGTTGTACTGCTAGCCTGAGCTGACTGTATTGTTGTCTGATTTGTCGTATTTTTGTTACTGAACTTTACTGTGTTTCGTTGCACTACTTTAATCGTTTCTTCATTATGTAACATGTTAATACAAAGTATTTAACTGACAAATGCATCCCTCGTCAGGATGGCTGGTTACGTGGAAACTCAGGTTTGCGTTGCTTAAATTGCGTTCTCCCAATACATGTCGCTGAAGGTGACTGACTCCCCCCCCCCAACCCCTCCCCACACCACACCTCATCCCGCTCAAACCCCTTTTTGCGATCTACCCCTCTCTCGGCACCCCAGCTGGAATATGTCAATTTACACTTCGCGTGTAATATTAGGATAAGCAACGTATGGCTTATAGTTTGCACAGTGCTCCCTGCCCCTTTCCGTCCCCAAACTCTATCACAAACACACACATACACACACACAGTGTGCAACACGCGAAGCTTTAGCGGGGACGTGTGCAGAGATGCCGATGCATATTTTACCGTGAGATGCATATTCAGATCCGTATAACTTACTCTGAGATTTAAATTTGACATGTATTCTTAATTTTATAACTACAATTGTAAAACTGCACTGCTATAAGGTATATCGTTAAAATGTAATGAATAAATCGAGATGAAACCCCCTGGAAACATTCTCGAGGTGCCCTTGGCAGGCATGTTCCTACGTGTATGGCGAAAAACTGCCTGCTTCCGTCTAGTTGCTGTGGATGAAAACCCTATCGGTAAGCCTTCGACTTCACTTTGATTTATACATATTCGTTCAGTAGCACTGTAGCTCACTGCAATTTTTTAAGGAATTTTTTAACGAATGGAGGTTCAGCTTGGGCAGAGCATGAGGTGGTTGGAAGTGTTTTTGGATAAATGTAAGATGTCATTTAAGGATACAGTGTCATACCATGTGTCAGGTTTTATATATTACCCAATTGTGAAATCCACTTCTATTTTGCGTGGTCTTTGAAAGTAATTAAGCTATTTATTTTACGTTGTTTCTCTTTTTTATTTGCTAATTTGATGACAACAGCAGTTCATATGAAAAATGACTTTCGTAGAAATATGGTAAAGTACAACTCACTAAAAATAAAAAAAAATCAAAGTGGAACTTTGATTCTGCAAAAGAAAAATTCTACGGAAAGACTTCATTTACAACAGTCATGCGTGTTAAGATTGTCATTGCTTCTACTGTAGTGAATTATACTTACATTCAGAACAGGATAACACTGGTTAAGGTGCCATCAGTGAGCACGGACAACATCTTCATTTGCGATGTCTGCAAATAAAAAAGATAGCTGAGATTTAAAAAAAAAAAAAAAAAAAAATTGAACTTACACTTTTTTTTGCGGATTAACAAATATAAATCCCAACTTTCGATTAATGATGGAAATTATCCATAGAGATGATAAATTATTCTTGAAAAGAGATAGATTCGCTGGCCAGTACTTGCCTTTGTGCTACACCGCCGATAGTCACACAGAGAAAGGAAAAGGACGAAAAAATAACAATCTTTCGGTACAAGATCCCTTCATCAGGTAGGAGAGAAGGGAAGAAAAATCGAATGGGAACGTAAGAGGAATGTTATATACAGGGTGTGGTGAGACGTTGTCAGGGATCTAGGGCTTTAAGGATTTTCTATAGTTCAGCCTGGATTGAGGGAATGGGATCATGAGAAACAGGTTTATACGTAGTGGTGCCCAAGAGTGACGCAACCCTTCTGCCACATACTCCCCTAGATCAAGTACCACTGTTGAGTGTTTATGTGTGTGTGTTTCTCTATATTTTTCCATTTTTCCCTGTTTAACAAAAACGTTTAGGATAAGTCCCATCCTCCATCCCACAGCATCATTTGGTTACTCATCTTTACTTCTCTTTACAGCTTGATCTTTGCTCTTTGGTTATATATATACTCTTTTGCATGGCTCAGTACCAATATACAGTATCTTTGACTTCAACAATCCTCACACATCATCCTCAAGACCTACCTTTCCCTTCCGTTCCCATTCCTTTTTTCTTCCCTTCTCTCCTACCTGATGAAGGAACCCTGTTCCGAAACTTTGTTGTACAGAACAAAGGTAAGTACTGGCCAGCCAATCTATCTCTTTTGAAGAATAATAAATCTCTACTTTTTTAATACTGAAAAATTGAAGTATTAGGTACCAAATATTCAAGCAGAGTACGACCTCTCTGTTGTTGTCTTGAAAATGGTACGGCGTGCTCCTACCGAAACATCGGCGGTTATCGATCCGGCTGTATACCAGTCTTGTTTTTCGAATATCTTTAATTTGTTTAAAGTTGTGAAATTTCGCAACTTTACACCTCATAATGAGCGACTTCTTCGTGAATATACGCAGTAAATAAGATGTATAAACCATTTTCATGAACGTTATTCGCGGTTATGCGCAGTAAGTAGGATTTATAAATCATTTTAATGAACAGTATTCGCGTTATTAGACTCTAAAAGAAAAAGTGTAGGTGAGGCTGTTGTGCAGCTAACATCCATTATCGTATTCAGACATACTTTTCCCGTCTGAATTGTCATTAAAACGATGTAGTCTGCATGCAAACATATTAATCACTACAAGGTCAGATTTCTAGAGAAAAATATGGAGTTGCTATATTATTAAAATTTATGTTACAGAAATTTAAAAAAAATCATAAAACTGTGTTTATTTGTAGTATCAATGCTTTTGTATTTTTATAACTACTGACAATTTTATTAACTTCTGATTATGGGAAGAAAATGTTTTCTAAGTCTTAAACTGGGCCGCGACTGAATAGCCGTGCGTACTGGAGCGCAGTGCTGCGGTGCGCGCGGCCGTTCGCCGTCGGGGATTCGAGTCCTCCCTCGGGCGTGGGTGTATGTGTGTGTGTTGTCTTTTGGTTTGTTTACCGTAGTTTAAGTAGTTTGCAAGCTAGAGACTAATAACCAAACTGTTACGTCCCATAGATTTACAAACATTTGAACATTTCTTAAACTGTCTTGTCGTAATACCGTTGACGTTTCAAGCCGTTATGGCGTCTCGCAGGTCTGTTTGAACCAGTTTCATTGTCTGAATAAACGAAAGTGAATATTTTTGAATGAGAAAAAACTAATATTGCAAGTTACATTATTGCTGCAGAACCTTCCTTTAGACAAAGATAGATGTTTCTCACTTCCCCATCGAAACGTGTGGGCTATATTTGAACCATACGCTTTCAGCGTGCCAAAGCGCATCATTTGTTATTCCTGTCGCGACAGTCGTCGCATGTACCTCTCCTCCCCGCACGAGGACGCTGAGTCTCAAGAAGCAGGTAAAGCTCCCATCTCGCAGAGACACTAGTATGCATTGCCGCAGCAGAGCGCTCTGAGATCAGAACACGTATGTATAGGAGTGTCTCCCCGACAAACACACTCTGAAATCACCAGTTTCACAGAGCTCTTCTGTAGCATCGAGTATCGACTCGTGTATTCTTTGACATTTGGGTTGTGTAATCTAAAGTGATTTAATTGTTTGTACTGTTCCTATAACGAAACACAAGGAATGAGGATTATCCGAAGATCATCATCATCATCATCATTAGAGACTGGTTATGCCTTTCAGCGTTCAGTCTGGAGCATAGTATATCTAATAGAATTC
Source organism: Locusta migratoria (assembly GCA_026315105.1). NCBI lineage: Eukaryota > Metazoa > Arthropoda > Insecta > Orthoptera > Acrididae > Locusta > Locusta migratoria. Next base: position 770,151,732 of record CM048744.1, read on the forward strand.
CTCCATGATCCCCTATTCAATGCTAACATTGATGCCTCGTCTGATGTTATGCCTTTTACTTCAAAATCATTCTGCACCGAATCTAAGTACTTTCTTCTTGGTCTACTTCGACTCCTCTTACACTCCACTGACGAGCTCATGAGTCTCTTAGGTGACGTTGCTTTTCCCATGCGTGTAACATGACCCCACCATCTCAGTCTGTTCGTTCTAATCGCTTCATCTACGGTGTTCATCCCCAGTTTTTCTTTGATTTCCTCATTATGGACACCCTCCTGCCATTGTTCCCATCTATTAGTACCTGCAATCATTCTTGCTACTTTCATATCTGTAACCTCTATCTTATGAATAAGGTAACCTGTATCCACCCAACTTTCACTCCCATACAACAAAGTTGGTCAAAAGATGGAGCGATGCACTGCTAACTTAATCTTGGTACTTACTTCCTTCTTGCAGAAGAGAGTAGATCTTAGCTGAGCACTCACTGCATTAGCTTTGCTGCACCTCGATTCCAGTTCTTTAGCTATGTTGCCATCCCGTGAGAAAATACACCCCAGGTACTTGAAACTGTTTACCTGTTCTAACTTTGTTCCTCCTATTTGGCACTCAATCTGTTTGAATCTCTTTCCCAAAGACATTACTTTCGTTTTGGAGATGCTGATCTTCATATCATAATCCTTGCACCTCTGATCGAGCTCTGAAATATTAGTTTGCAACCTTTCAATCGAATCTGCCATTACAACTAAGTCATCCGCATATGTGAGACTGCTTATTTTGTTTTGACCTATTTTAATCCCGTCCTGCCAGTCTACTGTTTTCAACATATGATCCATGAATAGTATGAACAACATTGGTGACAGGTTACAGCCTTGTCTTACCCCTGAAACTATCGTGAACCATGAGCTTAATTTGCCATCTACCCTAACTGCTGCCTGACAGTCTACGTAAAGCTCTTTAATTGCCTGCAGAAGTTTGCCTCCTATACCATAATCTTGTAGAACTGACAGTAGCTTCCTCCTAGGAACACGGTCATAAGCCTTTTCCAGATCTATGAAACATACATACAATTACCTGTTCCACTCATAGCATTTTTCCATTACCTGCCGTAAGCTAAAGATCTGGTCCTGACAACATCTAAGAGGCCTAAAACCACACTAATTTTCATCTAACTTGTCCTCAATTAATACTCGCACTCTCCTTTCAACAATACCTGAGAAAATTTTGCCTACAACGCTAATTAAAGAGATACCTCGATAGTTGTTGCAATCTTTTCTGTTTCCGTGTTTGAAAACTGGCGTGATTACCGCTTTCGTCCAGTCAGACGGAACCTGTCCCAATTCCCACGCCTTTTCAATTATCCTGTGTAACTATTTGAGACCTGATATTCCACTGTATTTGACGAGTTCCGGCTTAATTTCATCTACCCCAACCGCTTTATTGCACTTTAATCTACTGACCATTTTCTTCTCTTCCTCAAATGAGATCCTGTTTACATCGTCGTTCCTATCCCATTCTACCTGAAAATCTGATACATCATTGAACGTTTCACCGACATTGAGCAATTCTTCAAAATATTCCCTCCATCTGCCCAAGGCATTCACGGGATTGACTAGCAGTTTTCCTGACCTGTCTAAAACACTTGTTAATTCCTTTTTCCCTCCCTTTCGAAGATTGCTAATTACACTCCAAAATGGTTTTCCCGCAGCTTGGCCCAGAGATTCTAGCTTGTTTCCAAAGTCTTTCCATGATTTCTGCTTGGATTCTGTAATTATCCGTTTGGCTTTGTTTCTTTCTTCAACATAACTTTCTCTGTCTGCCTGATTTCTAGAATGGAGCCATTTTTAATATGCCTTCTTTTTCTTATTAAAGGCTGCCTTGACTGTGTCATTCCACCAGGCTGTCTGCTTCTTCCTACCTTTACACACCACTGTTCGAAGACATTCTCTAGCTGCTTCCAGTAGTGTGTCCCTGTACCTTGACCATTCTTCTTCCAGTGACTGTAAATCATTACATCCAACTAACCGGTACCTTTCCGAGATCATTGTAATGTATTTGTGCCTAATTTCCTTGTCTTGAAGCTTCTTCACTCTTATCCTTCTACACATGGACCTGACTTTCTGCTCTTTTGGCCTCACAAAACCAATTTCACTGCAGATTAAATAATGATCAGTATAATCAAAGAACCCCCTGAAAACACGTGTGTCCTTGACTGTCTTCCTGAATTCCTGATCTGTTATTATATAATCAATGATAGATCTGGTTCCCCTTCCTTCCCACGTATAGCGGTGAATGTCCTTATGCTTAAGTAAGGAGTTTCTGATAACTAAGCCCATACTGGAACAGAAATCCAAGAGCTGTTTTCCGCCCCTTGTTGGCCTCCATATCCTCTCCAAACTTACCCATAACCTTTTCATAACCTTCTGTTCGATTTCCTACCCTGGCGTTGAAATCACCCATGAGTAAAACACTGTCCTTATCCTTCACTCTAACAACTACATCACTAAGTGCATTGTATAATCTGTCCATCTCATCTTGATCTGTTCCTTCACAGGATGAATACACTGCCACAATCCTAATTTTCTTACTGGAGATGGCAAAATCTATCCACATCAGTCGTTCATTTACATACCTTATTGCAATTATGCTGGGTTCGATTGCTTTCCTGATGTAAAATCCTACACCCCACTGTGCTCTTCCTACTTTAACTCCTGACAAGTAGACGTTGTATTCTCCGACTTCGTGCTCTTTCTCTACCCTTACTCTAACATCACTAACAGCTAAAACATCAAACCCCATCTTACTTGAAGCCTCCGCCTGCTCTACCTTCTTCCCATTGTAATCCCCATTGACATTAATAGCTCGTTATCCGAAGAATTGTCGGAAAAACTGACTTGAGAGAGGGACAGGATGATACATGTGTTAAAAGTTGTAGAGGGTAAAGACGGTACGGGGGATGGACAGTGGACGGGCAAAAATTGTGAAATATTCATCAAACAGTTGTGAACGTGAGACCCAAGTGCTTCTTTGAGATAAAGTGGGTAACGCAATAGAGGAACGTATGGCTGGACGCAACAAACCAAATATTCACGAATCAAAAATAAAATAGTTTTAGCTGTGCGTAGTTGCTCAGTTGCTCACCGTCACCAGCGACAATAGCAGTAGCGTAATTTTGACATACACTACTATACAGGGTGTTACAAATAGGTACGGCCACACTTTCAGGAAACATTCCTCACACACAAAGAAAGAAAATATTTTATTTGGACATGTGTTCGGAAACGCTTAATTTCCATGTTAGAGCTCAGTTTAGTATTTATCTTTAAATGTAAATTGAAATAATTCGTGCAGACAATTGTCAAAATACCCAATTGTTTCGTTAGTATGTACTGTACTTCCTCGATTCACGGCATCAACACAGATTTTCTGTGAACGTTTGGGCAGGAATTGTTGGTGATGTCTTGATTGGGCCTCATGTTCTTCCACCTACGCTCACTGGAGCACATTATCATGATTTCATACGAGAGACTCTACCTGTGCTGCTAGAATATGTGCCTTTACAAGTACGACACAACATGTGGTTCATGCACAATGAAGCTCCTGCACATTTCAGTCGACGTGTTCGTACGCTTCTCAACAACAGATTCGGTGACCGATGGATTGGTAGAGGCGGACCAATTCCATGGCCTCCACGCTCTCCTGACCTCAACCCTCTTGACTTTCATTTATGGGAGCATTTGAAAGCTCTGGTCTACGCAACCCCAGTACCAAATGTAGAGACTCTTCGTGCTCGTATTGTGGACGGCTGTGATAAAATACGCCTTTCTCCAAGGCTGCATCAGCGCATCAGGGATTCCATGCGATGGAGGGTGGATGCATGTATCCTCGCTAACAGAGGACATTTTGAACATTTCCTGTAACAAAGTGCTTGAAGTCACGCTGGTACGTTCTGTTGCTGTGTGTTTCCATTCCATGATTAATGTGATTTGAAGAGAAGTAATAAAATGAGCTCTAACATGGAAATTAAGCGTTTCTGGACACATGTCCACATAACATATTTTCTTTCTTTGTGTGTGAGGAATGTTTCCTGAAAGTTTGGCCGTACCTTTTTGTAACACTCTGTATAAAGGTCTGTCAAGGATTTACAAAACACACACACACGCACACACACACACACACACACACACACACACACACACACACACACACATATATATATATATATATATATATATATATATATATATATATATATATATATATATAATCCCGTCTACTTTTAATCTCCTTTCGTCTTTCCTTATCTTAAAATACTTTTTTTCCTTTTTAATTTGCATACTTGTCACTAATAAGCAAACAATTATCACATATTTCAGCTGAACATACACTAATTCAATTTTAGAGTGCATGAAACCATATGTTAGTCAATTAAGGACTCTTGCTTTATTTATAGGCATCACTTAATGTATTCTACGAGATGCTTCGCTCGATTTCAACAGCAATAGCACAACTAATTCATCAGTACATATTGGTTTACGTTTGGACTCTAATTGTCAAGTAAATGACATACCACCTTTGAGAATACTAAGAAATCCCAGCACGCCTAGTAAAATGTACAATTTGAAAATTGACTTCAGCCCTTGATAGCAAACAAGTCTTTCGATCTGAATAGCTCACAATCTGCCCGTGGTAACAACACATCTATAACTAATTGACCTCATGCTTGTTTATATTTTGTTAAGGCGTCCAGTTTAGCAAGGTCTACAAGGACAGATTTATCATTTCTCCTTGCTTTGTACTTTCAGAAATTTCACGAGCCGGCCGCGATGGCCGAGGGAACTGAGACGCTTCAGTGACGGCCTGCACGGCCACTACGGTCGGGGGTTCAATCCCCCCTCGGGAATGGATATCTGTGCTGTCCTTAGGATAAGCTAGTTGAGAAGTAGTTTGTAAGTTTAGGGACTGATGCACCCGTAGTTAAGTCCCATAAGCTATACAAACATTTGAAAATTTCACGAAGCTCGACAGTTATATGCGAAAAGTGTCATCGCGATGCGTTAGCTGCTACAAATACAGATGGACGAGTCACGAACAAAAAGGTACTGTATGCGTAATTACATCATATCACAAGGAAATTGAAGAAAATTATGTGAAACTAGTGGCAACTGTACCAACAATTTTATTTTGCGCACAGCATAATCTTCCACTTCACGGGAAAGTCGATGAAGGTTTATTTTCACAGATCTACTTCGCTTTTGAGCTGTCTCTTGGGACGAGATTTTGAAAATATATATATCAGTTTTTTTTTATCTAGAGAGAGTATATTTCGGCGACATAAATATCAAACCTACCTCCCTTCTGTTAAACACATTGGTCAGGAAAGAATAAAAATATCCGAAAATTTTATATGGGTTTTATAAGAGTTTTCGCACAACGCAACAAACTATAAAAAGGAAATCGAAGGATATACACACTACAAGACTATAACAAGCGCAACTTAAATTGTAACACTCTTACTCATTGCTGCTTATTCAGCCAGAATCGAACCCATGTAGAACCAACTGCAACAAGTAAATGTAAACATCAAGACGGTTCATAACAACATAAATAAATTAACGTACGCACTTTAATGAACTGCGATAATGCAGTGATGGAGTTCAGAGTTATCTCGGATAAAGCTACACCAAGTTCCTAAGAACTTGATGATGAATTGCGCTCGAGGAGTAGCAAGGCAGACGTGCTGATCAATTTAGTCATCCGAAAAGGTAGAAGAATCCTTTTCTCACATAGTGTAGACAAATTAGACTTTTTTTAAATTAATTAATTTATGGAACTTAACTACGGGGTCATCAGTCCCTAAACTTACAAACTACTTACGAACTAGCTAATATTAAGGACGGCACAAATATACATTCCGATGGGAGATTCGAACCCCCGACCGTAGTGGCCGTGCAGACCGTGACTGGAGCGCCTCAGTCCCCTCGAGACCTTTGTTGCCCAATAAATATGCACAATTTTAATCGCCGCTAGGCAACCCAAAAGTAGTTGAATGAATTTACTAGTACTAAACTTTTAAGAGCCGAAAAATCTTAGAATGCTAAAATGAACGACTATGACGTTTCGCTTAAAAAAAAAAAAAAAAAAAAAAAAATCGGACCAAACTGCGTGGTCATCAGTCCGTAGCTTACAAACTACTTAAACCTAGGTAAACTAAACTAAGGACAACACGCACACACACACACACACAAACACAAACACCCATGCCCCAGGGACGACTCGAACCGCCACGGCGAGCAACCGTGCGCTCTGCAGCGATATGCTTTAGACCGCTCGGCTACTCCACCGCGGCTTCGCTTAAAATAATCTACTTAAACGCTATACTCGGTTCAACCGTTCAGTTACAATCGATCGGCAAAGATCGGCAATTTCTTTTCAACATGGCAGAAAAGTGAGAATGCCTACGTTCCAATGCCTGTAACTCAAAAACGGCTACTGCAAATAAAAATTATTCTGAATGCATATTACATAGCGCCAAGCTCGGTCTAAAAAATGTCTAATCTTCAATAGGCATTCATTACCTTGCAAAGATTTAAAAAGACAAAATATTCATATTCAAAGGCAGTTCTCTTGATGGTTCTTTCAGTAGTAGATGAATATGGACTGGGGAAAAGGAATGAAAGAGATGGCCTGGAGAATTCTGTGCAGAGCACAATTTAATCACCACACTTGGTTAATCGTCATGAAAGAAGGTTATAAACGTCGAAGAGATCAGAAGACACTGGGAGGTACCAAATTAACTTTAGAATGTTAAGGTAAAAGTTTAGAATCCAGGTTTTAAACTATAAGACAAATCCAGGGGCATATATAGACTCTGACCATAATTTACTGGTTATGAACTGTAGACTGAAACTTAAGGGACTGCAATAAGGTAGAATAGTTAGGAGATGGAACCTGGACAAATTGAATTGAAGGAACGAGAGGTGGTTGAGAGTTTCAGAGGGAGCATTAGGCATGGATTGGATAAAACGGAGGAAAATAATGCAGTAGAAGAAGAATGGGTAGCTCTGAGAGATAGGGTAATTAACGCCGAAGAGAATCATATAGGCAGAAAGATAAGGCCTAATTGATATCCCTGGATAACACAGGATATACTGTACATAATTGATGAGAGGAGAAAATGTAAAAAGCCAACAAGTGAACCAGGAAAAGGGAGTACAAACGTCTGAAAAATGGGACTGACAGGAAGTGTAGACTGGCTAAGCAGGAGTGGCTAGAGGACAAATGCAGAACCGTAGAAGAATGCATAACTAGGTGGATGGTAGATACCACCCACAGGAAAATAAAAAAGATATTTGGAGACAAGAAAGGCAGCTGCATGAATATCAAGAACTAAGACGGAAAACCAGTACTAAGCAAAGAGGGGAAAGATGAACTGTTGAAGGGCTATATAGAGGGCCTGTACACAGGAAATAAACTTGAAAGCAGTATTCTACAAATAGAAGACGAAGTAGAGGAAGCTGCGATATGAGATACTATATTGCGAGAAGAATTTGACAGAGCACTAAAAGGTTTGAGAAGAAACGAAATGATACGTCTGAACTGGTGTCATCGTTAGGAGAGCCAGTCATGAAGAAATTATTCCACTTTGCATGCAAGATGTATGAGACAGGGGAAATAACCTCAGATTTCAAGAAGAATATAGTAATATAAATAAATTTTAAAATATAATAAAAATTAAAACATAAAATATTCCGGAAGTAAAATAGTCCCCATTCGGATCTCCGAGCGGGGACTACTCAGTAGGATGCGATCGTCAGGAAAGACAGCACAGGCTTTCTACGGATCGGAGCGTGGAAAGATCCCTTAATCAGGTAGGGAGGCTAGAAAATTTAAAAGAGAAATGGATATGATGAAGTTAGATATAGTGGGGATTAGTGAAGTTCGGTGGAAAGAGGAGTAGGATTTCTGGTCAGATACAAAATCAGTTGGGGGTATTACAGGAGTAGGTCTGATAATGAATAAGAAAATAGGAATGCGGGTAAACTACTATCAGCAACACAGTGACCGCATTATCGTAGTCAAGGTTGATACGAAGCCAACACCGACTACAGTAGTAACTTACACGTTTATGTGCCAACTATCTCTACCGATGACGAGGAGATGGAAGTAATATATGAGGAGCTAAAGGAAATTATTCAGACAATTAAGGGAGGGGAAAACTTAATTGTTATGTGAGACTGGAATTCGGTAGTAGGACAAGGAAGGGAAGGGGAGATAGTAGGTGAATATCGACTGGGCAAAACCAATGAAAGAGGAAGCCGCCTGGTAGAATTTTGCACAGAACATAATTTAGTTATAACGAACACCTGGTTTAAGAATCACGAAAGGAGGTAGTATACATGGAAGAGATCAGGAGACACCGGGAGATACCAAATAGATTTTATAATGGTAAGACATAGATTTCGAAACCAGGTTTTAGGCTGTAAGACATACCCAGGGGCAGATATAAATTCTGACCATAACTTATTGGTCATGAACTGCAGGCTGAAACTGAAAAAAATGCGGAAAGGTAGGAAAATAAGGAGATGGGACCTGAGGTTCTTGAGAATTAGCGAGGGAGCTTCAGGCAACAATTGACAGAAACGGGGGAAAATAAAACAGTAGAGGAGGAATGGGTAGCAATGAGAGATGAAATAGTGAAGGCAGCAGAGGACAAAATAGGTAGGAAGGCAAGACCTACAAAATGTCCTTGGATATCACAGGACATACCAAATTTAATCAATGAAAGGAGAAAACATAAAAATGCAGTAAATGAAACAGGAAAAATGGAGTACAGACTACTAAGAAATAAGATTGACAGGAAGTGCAAAATGGCTAAGCAGGTGTGGGTAGAAGGCAAATGCAAGGATGTAGAAGAACGCATACATCGGGGATAATAGATACTGGCTACAGGAAAATAAAAGAGATATTTGGAGATAAGAAAAACAGCTCTATGAATATCAAGAACGCAGATGTAAAACCAGTTCTCAGCAAAGAAGGGAAAGCTGAAAGGTGGAAACAGTATTTTACAGGCTCTACGAAGGAAATGGACTTAAGAGGCAATATTGTAGGAAGGAGAGAAGAAGTAGATGAGAATGAAATAGGAGATACTATACTGAGAGCTGAATTTGACAGAGCACTGAAGGACCTAAGTCGAAACAAGGCCCCTGGAGTAGATGACATTCCCTCAGAGCTACTGAAATCTCTGGGAGAACCAGTCATGACAAAACTGTTTCACCTGGTGTGTAAGATGTATGAGACTTTAAGACTTTAAGAAAAATTTTATAATCCCCATTCCAAAGAAAGCAGGCGGAGACAGGTGTGAAAACTCCAGAACCATCAGTTTAATAAGTTATGGTTGCAAAATATTAACACGAATAATTTACAAAGGGATGGAAAAGCTGGTAGAAGCCGACCTGGGGCAAGATCAGTTTGGGTTCAGGAGAAATGTAGGAACACGGGACGCAATACTCACTTTACGGCTTATTCTAGAGGATAGATTAAGGGAAGGCAAATCTACATATCTAGCTTTTGTAGATTTGGAGAAGGCTTTTGACAATGTTGATTGAAATAAACTCTTTCAAGTTCTAAAGCAAGCAGGAGTAAAATTAGGGAGCGTAAGGTTATTTACAACTGTTACAAAAACCAGTCAGCGGTTGTCAGAGTTGAAGCGCATGAAAGGGATGCAGTGGTAGGGAAGGGAGTAAGAGAGGGTTGTAGCCTTTCTCCAATGTTATTCAATTTGTACATTGAGCAAGCTATAAAGGAAAGCAAGGAGACATTTGGAGAAGGAATTTAACTCGGCCGCGGTGGCCAAGGGTACTGCGGCGCGCCAGTCACGGTCTGCACGGCCACTACGGTCGGGGGTTCGAATCCCCCCTCGGGCATGGATATTTGTGCCATCCTTAGTGTTAGCTAGTTCATAAGTAGTATGTAAGTTTAGGGACTGATGACCCCGTAGTTAAGTCCCATAAGCTATACAAACATTTAAACATTTTAATTTAAGGAATTAAAGTTCTGGGTGAAGAATTAAAAACATTGCGTTTTGCCGACGACATAGTAATTCTGTCAGAGACAGCAAAGGACCTGGAAGAGAAGTTGAACGGAATGGACAGTGTGCTGAAAGTTGCATATAAGATGAAAATTACCAAGATCAAATCTAGGTTAATGGAGTGCAGTCTAAGAAGGAATGCTGAAGGAATTAGATTAGGTAACGAAAAAATAAAGGAGGTAGATAAGTTTTGTTACTTGGACAGTGAAATAACAAATGATGGTCGCAGTACAGAGGATATAAAATGCAGAATGACAATGGTTAGAAAAGCATTCTTGAAAAAGAGAAATTTGTTAACATCGAATATTGATTTAAGCCTAAGGAAGCCCTTTCTGAAGGCATTTATGTGGAGTGTTGCCTTGTATGGGAATGAAACATGGACGATAAACAGTGAGGACACGAAGAGGATAGAGGCTTTTGAAATGTGGTGCTACAGAAGAATGCTGAAGATTAGGTAGGCGGATCGCGAAATTAATGAGGAGGTACTGAACAGAATTGGGGAGAAAAAGAATTATTGGCATAACTTGACTAAAAGAAGGTATCAATTGGTAGGACACATTCTTAGACATCAAGGAATTGTGAATTTAGCGTTGGAGGGAAGTGTGTGGGGTAAAAACCGCAGAGGAAGACCAAGAGATGGATACAGTAAGCAGATTCAAACAGATGTATGTTGCCGTTCTTATGTGGAGTTGAAGAGGCTTACTCAGGATAGGGTATTGTGGAGAGCTGCATCAAAGCAATTACAGAACTATCAGTTTAATATGTCATGGTTGCAAACTACTCGTACGAACGATTTACAGAAAAAAAAACTGCTGGAATCCGACACAGGGGAGATCAATTTAGGAGAAATTTAGTAACATGCGAGGCAATACTGACACTACGACTCATCTTAGAAGATAGATTAAGGTAAGGGAATCCTATAATTCACCATTTGTGGACCTAGAGATAGCTTTGACAATGTTGACTGGAATGCTCTTTTTCAGATTCTGAAGCTAGTAGGGGTAAAATGTAGGGAGCGAAGAGTTATAATCAACTTGTACAAAAACGAGACAAAGGAATGTAGTGTCCGAAAATCAGGCGATGCTGAAGGAATTAGGTAATGAGACAGTAAAAGTAGTAGATGAATTTTGTTATTTCGGCATCAAGATAAGTTCTAATGGTGGAAGTAAAGAAGATATAAAATTCAGAATGGCTACGGGAAGACCGGCGTTTCTGAAGAAGCGAAATTTGTTTACATCCAGTATCTGTTTATTTTTTCTGAAAGCATTTATCTGCAGTGTAGCATTGTATGGGAGTGAAACGTGGACGATGATGACATACAGAAAGATGATAGAAGCTTTTGAAAGTGGTGCTATAGACGAACGATGAAGATTATATGGGTAGATCACGTAACTAATGAGGAGGTGCTCAACAGAATTGGGAGATAAATTTGTTTCTGTCATATCCTGACGAAGAGAAGTAAATATGTTGGTGGGACACATTCTGAGAAATGCAGGAATCGTCAACTTAGGAAGAAAGGAAGCTTGGAGTTTAACTTCCCGTCGACAACGTTGTCGTTAGAGACGGAGCTTACGCTCGGAGTGTTGTGTAAGGATATGGAAGGAAATCTGCCGTGCCCTTTCAAAGGAACCATGTCGGCATTTGCCTGGAGGGATTTAGGTAAATCACGGAAAACCTAAATTTGGATGGCCGGAGGTGGATTTGAACCACCATCCTCCCGAATGAGAGTTCAGTGTGTTACCATTGCGCCACCTCGCTCGGTAATCGTCAACTGAGCATGAGAAGGTAGTGTGTGGGGTAAAAATCGTAGAGGGAGACCGAGGGTCGTATACAGTGAAATGTTCAAATGTTTGTAAAACTTAAGGGACTTAACTGCAGGGTCATCAGCCCCTAAACTTACAAACTACTTATGAACTACCTTATACTAAATACGACACAAACATCCATGCTCGATGGGGGATACGAACCCCAGACAGCGGAGGCGGCGCGCGTCGTACATAGCTCCTTATTGCGTTCGGCCGCTCCGCCGCGGCTCGTATACAGACTAAAAAGGATGTAGGTTGCCGTACGTATTGTCAGATGAAGAGACTTTTACAGGACAGGTTAAATAGAGCTGCATCAAACCAGTCTGCTGACTGAAGACAGCAACAACAACACGAATTTCAATATCGAAGATGTCATCCATACCATAGAGACAGATAATCTAAATATTACAACACAATATTTATCTTTGTTTATACGAACTAAAATCGATTTATGTCGCGCCCTAAAAACTCACTGATTGTCCTCCATTTCCTTACATGTGTACATTGACAGCCAAACAACAAAGTTGCAAAAAGAGTCATTTACCAACCTTCATTTCTCTTTCATTTATATGAATATTTTCCTTCTGTTGTAGTTTATGTCACTGGAATGCCATGATATCTAAATCTGTTCATTAAATAAGAACAGCTTAAGGGCGGGACCAGCTAACATGTTGTGAGTGGTTCATATTCGTTTTTCTTTGTTCCGATTGGCTCGACATGTTTTTGCCGACGCATCAACTGCGGGCTGCACTCCAAATTCAAAGTGCGCATGCGCGAGCAGCCAGCCTCTGACGTAAAGGACTGAAGTGAAGCATTATAGATACCGAGCTGAGCAATCCGCCATTTTGAATCCCAGTCCGTGTTGGATGCTTTTTCTTGTGCAGCGAAGTGATTCAGCCAGTAGAGTTTGTAATAGCAGACATAGTAGTCATAAGTTTTATCGGTTTCGTTCAAACATGGATCGGCGTAAAGTGGCTTGTAAATTCCAGACGCCAAGTATGGACGTCGAAGTCCAGCAGCTATCTGTGTAACGTTAAGAAAAAAACCTTGTTTTATTTGTATTAGAAATAGTACACTCACAGAGAGGTATTAATGATAATATAGGCCTAACATGTAGGCAATGGTTTATTTTAATATTGCTACAGATTGCTTACATAAGACGACGTACAGTGTGTTTAAAGTATACATCTTTTATTGATTTTATTTAGACCAACTAAGAAGTTATTCTAAGTGCTGTTAATTGTATTATAACTGATATATGAGTGCAGGTGGCTTTACCCAAGTAATGGTTTTTAAAATATATTACTTCGCATTAGTTTAGTGTTAAAAAGTGTCTCTCAACAAAGGAATATGTAGGCCTAAGCCAAGCTGTTAAAATGATGTCTGAAGAAAATAAAATAATAATAATAAACTGAACTTCGCAAAGAACGAGAGCAGGTAAGACGTCGAACATGAAGGGCATTGAATTCAAAACTTAGCATCCTGCATTCACTTTTTTTCAAAGAGCATGCTACCAGAGAGAATTTACTTAGTCGTTATACAACGAAACCAGATGTTCAAAGTTATTAAACAGATTTTTGACGTAAAATCTTCTCTGAAATATGTTGTGTGTAAAATATGCGAGACTTTAGAGGGTGGAATACGGAAAGTATAGTATCGCAATTTAACATTGTTCCGTAACTTTTTTCGAATGTACCTCTTATCGTAAACATAACTGGATGTACAATGTTTAAACCAGAAAATACGTAAAGTATTTTAACTGTATTTGGTAAATATTTACAACGGTAACATATGCCTTTATATGGAATGTAATTGAATGTGTCTAAATATCTCTCTAATCACTAACTATATGTTGTTTGCCTCTTACAGTGAAATGTAAGGCAATAAATTTACTGCGCTGTAATATTTTCTGCGTTTGGAAAGTATATTTAATGGCCTTAAGAGCACATTAAAAAGCGGAAGTGTTCCACAATCTTTACATGCGTGCCTTCAACGTGGGATTCAAAATGACGAAATGTTCTGCTTGTACTATACAGTGTTCTAGACTGACCCTTCGCAGCCGCAACCGCCTATCGCGCCTTGGACGACGTGCCTTTAGACCCGGCATGGCCGCATTCAGGACGTATGCGCGAGCTATTTAATGCTGTGCAGCCAGTCAAGTTCGACCGACGTGACTGTGTCAACTGCAGTTGTTCCAGTGACCTTGACTATCGGTATGGATAGTGGTAGAGTTTAGTGGCATCCTGATCTGCGACGCAACAGTAACAGCTTGTTACATCAGAGTACTGCTATTTTAACATGTAAACAACAGAGATCTACATCTACATGGGATACTCTGCAAATCACATTTAAGTGCCTAGCAGAACCACCGTTATACTATTTTATCTCCCACTCCATTCTCCAATAGCGCGGGGAAGAGGAACACCTGAATCTGTCCGTTCGAGCTCTGATTTCTCGTATTTTATTGAGATGATCATTTCTACGAATGTAAGTGGGAGTGAACAATATATTTTCGCATTCTGAGGAGAATGTTGGTGATTGGAGTTTCGTAAGTAGCCCACGCCGCAGCGATAAGCGCCTTTGTTGTAATGAGTCCCATCCCAGATCCTGTATCATTTCCGTAGCGCTGTCTCCCCTGTATCGTGACAATACCGAAACGAACTGCCCTCCTTTCTGACTCTTTCCATGTCCTCCGTCAAATACACCTGATAAGGATTCCACCCTGGGCAGTAATATCCCTCCCCCCCCCCCCTCAAAAAAAAAAATTATGGGACGGAGTAGCGTAGTGTATGCAGTTTCTTTAGTACTTCTGTTGAATTTTTAAGGGTTCTGCCAATAAAACGCTTTCTCTGGTTCGCCTTTTCCACGACATTATCTACGTGTTATTTACAATTTAAGTCTGAAGTAATAGTAATTACTAGGTATTCTGTGGAGTTTACGGTCCTCACTTTTGATTGTTTATCTTTTTAACAAAGTTTAACCAATTTCTTTTCGTACTCATGTGGACAACTTCACTATTTCATTATTTAGAGTCAATTGCCATTTTTTACACCATAGTGATATCTTATTTAGATCGTTCTGCAGTTGGTTTTAATCTTTAGATGATTTTACCAGACGGTAAATGACGTCGTCATCTGCAAACAACCTAAGACAGCTACTTAGTTTTTTCCCTAAATCGTTTATGTAAACAAGGAACAGCAGAGGACAAATGTCACTACCCTGTGGAACTTATTTTGTAGTTGATGCCTTACCATTACTACGAACTGTGTCCTCTCTGACAGGAAATACCCTACCTAGTCGCAAATTTGGGGCGATATACCATAAGCACGCAATTTGATTACAAGCCGTTTGTGAGGTACGGTGTCAAAAGCCTTCTGGAAATCAAGAAATACGGAATCAATTTGCGAACTCTTGTCGATAGCACCCATTACTTCGTATGAGTAAAGAGCTAGTTGTGTTTCGCATGAACGATATTTTCGAAATCCTTGTTGACCTTGGGCCAACAGATCATTCTGTTCGAGATAATTCATAATATTTTAATACAGGATACGTTCCAAAACCCTGCTGCAAATTGACGTCAATGAAATACGCTTGTAGTTTAGTGGGTTACCCCTACTGCCTTTCTTGAATATAGGCATGACCTATGCAACTATCCAATCATTTGGTAAAGATCCTTTGAGAGAGCGGTTGTATGTGCCTGTATAGTAAGGAGCTATCTCTTCATCATTATCAGATAGAAATGTAATGGGTATACAGTCCGGACCAGAAGACTTGTTCTTGTTGAGTGATTTCAGTTGCTTCACTAGAATAGACTAGATCTTAGACATCACGCCATAAGGTATTCATTGTTTTGTTTTGAAGCTCTAGTAGTTGATGTGTTTGCAGACGAAAGTTATTAGGTCTCACTTTCTCTCGCTGTACAAATATCTGTTCTTTAGAAATGGCAGAACAAGTTTCAGCACGTTTCTGTCATCAGTTGGCACTTTTATTCCATTCTTGACTGTGGTGCACTTTCGTGTTCTGTAGGACGCTCAACTACAGGTTGGCAAGTCGTCGGTGACAGGCTGCGGCAGGTGAGGGGCCTGTGAACGCCTGGTCGCTGTCGGCGCGTGTCGGCGCGCGGCTGGCATGTAATTGCGACCTGTCGCAAGAAGGCGGCGCCATCACAGTTAATTAGCCAATTATCCACTTCATACCGCGTATAATGAAGCTGCCAAAAGAGACGGATAGCGGCCGCCGCCGCCACCGCGCATTATAATTGGATCGCCCGGCGCGCCTCGCAAATTGGCGCCCCCTGGCCTGGCCTGGCCTGCAGCAGGTGGCGGGCCACGCCACTGCAGCCCCTCCCCTCTGCTCAAGCCTCAGTCTGTCACAACGCGCTCCATCAACTCCATTCCCGAACCACTTGTTTCCTTCCACTCACGTGTCATTTTCTATGTTTACGTGATTTCTAAACGCGTGCTTTAAAGCTTTTGTGTTAATTGTCACACTATGTCTCGGTATGGACATGGCGTACCAAAATGAATATCGGGCTTTTAAAACTATGTGGAATTTATAACGGTGATCTTACCAATACAAATTATACGTCAAATGAGCGAACAACTCAAACAAGTGTCCGTGCTGCATACCGATATCAATATTCTGGATAGCGTCGTCTTCAGCGAAGAATCGACATTTTATCTAAGTGGACATGTAAACACTCATAATGTGGGTATCTGGAGATCAGCAAATCCCCGCGAGATCCCCCTACCCCCTCTTCTGTTGGCCCACTTTGGGTTACGGTAGTAACACTAAAAGCGGACCTTTGCGATCGTCTTTTGACAGCTCGAAATTTAAATGACAATAACGGCTTAACCATGCATCTGACACGAAAATTGAATAACGGAATTTGTAGAGGAGAAAATTCTCTACAACTTTGCTCTCTTATGTTTTTTCATATCTTGCATCGTTGCAGAGATATTTGCAAAAATAACGGCGATTTGACAATGTCTGTCTGGCTATAACGTGTTCCCACTTTTTAGGTCCAACCTTTCAATGCCGGCCGCGGAGGCCGAGGGGACTGAGGCGCTTCTGTCACGGTCTGCACGGCCACTACGGTCGGGGGTTCGAATCCCCCTCGGGCATGGATATTTGTGCCGTCTGTAGTCTTAGCTAGTTCATAAGTAGTTTGTAAGTTTAGGGACTGATGACCCCGTAGTTAAGTCCCATAAGCTCTACAAACATTTGAACCGTTCAACAGATCGGCACCAAATTTTACAGATGTAATTGTTGGCTACCAGAAACCAGAACCTCGCTTTTTGAAATATTTCGGACAAGAAATACGTTAGTAACACGAAAAAAAGCCGTTTGTAATGTAATTTTAATTGCAAATAAACCGTCCATCTGAAGCGAAAACTGAATAAACTAATTTGTAGAGGAGAAAATTCTCTACAACTTTGTTCCCATATGGTTTTTTTTTTTTTTTTTTTTTTTTTTTTTAATATTTAGTATCGTCTGAGAGACATTTGAAAAAATAACGGAGTTTTGACACCTTTAATTGAATTAACGAAAACCTGCCGTTCGCAGATGTCACGTGACATTCCTCACCCAGAACTCTCTGTGGCATACGCCATGTTGCGTTGCGTATTTTGTGATTTACGTATTGTAACTTACACGTTGTCATTTCAAAGCAATGGCGCACTGAAGAATTAGCAAAAACACGTCGTCCTTCGTACAATAAATGATAATCTAGTGACTACAAATGCCATATTAGCATCAGTTAACAATGACTATCAATAGTATAAGATTAGAAAAAACAACTCGGAACCGTCAGCTCTACTGTAGTGGGCAATGCGTTGGACTGTGACGCTGGAGGTGAGGGGTTCGAAACCCGCTGCTCACAATTTTTTTTCTTAAAAGCGTTTCAGACACTTATATTAATTAATTTTTTATTATTTAGATTATTAGTTTTGTTTGCAAACATTTATAAAACTACAAATCTAAAGTGGGCCGTAAAATACGTCAGTGCGATTTTTTTCTTTGTCATATCCCGGCGGCAAGTGTAAGATCCTTTCACTTAACGCTGATTGGATAAACAACAGTGTTTCGGAGCACTGAACTGGTCGCAAGGGGCCGGAAGACAGAGCTTTTGTCGCCTGACTTTCCCTTCACCAGATTTGACCCCTTGCGAATTTTACATTTGACTGTTTGTAAGGATCTAGTATATGTGCCTCCGCTACCAGCCGACCTAAACAACCTACAGCATAGAACTGCAGCTGCAGTCGCACAGTTACTCCAGAGACACTGAGCAAGGTTTCGGGCAAACTCGGCTAGTCATGCCATGTTTCGCAAGATTCTCTCTCTCAACAGTTGTATGATAAACTGTTTGAATTGCTCGTTTAAGTACAAAACATCACCGTAGTAAATTCTGCATTGCTGTTTCGTCAAAAACTGACATTTTGATTGCGTTGTTTGATTCTTACAATGAAGAAATCAGCAACCAACCACATTTGATTATGCTATTTATTTGCAAAAACGTCATTACAGGTTTCAGACCTTTCATTTCCTCATACGGCTGTTTATGTCGACATACAATGTTTGTCATCCATATTTAGATTATGTTCATAATTTGGGCTTGTTGAAAAACATTCTTCGTTAGGTGGAGTCCTGTAATACGAAAAGGTGATTTAAATGATTTACTTGAATGTACGTTTGCTTAAAATAAATCTCATCATCATTAGTTGTACTTACATTTAAATAACAATATAGTAGTAGGACAGTTTACAACTGGTGTCCTGACAAAAGCACCCAGTGACAAAAGCGCCCAGTGACATTAGCACCCAGTTCTGGTCAAGGGGCGGCCAGCTAATCTCCCCGTCCGGTCTCTGCTCGGCAGGTAGAAGAGCAGAGGGCTGTGAGGTCGCATTGGCACAAGGCCGTACTTGAGTGCAATAGCATTGCTGAAATTTATAATGGAAGCGAGCCTAAAGAACAACCAAGACATATTAATAAGATTTGTGACCTGGAAAAAGTCTTCGATAATGTTAGGTACTGGATGATGTTCGCAATTCTGAGAAAAATAGGAGTAAGCTTGTAGGGAAAGCGGAAAATACATAGTTTGTATAAGAACGAAGTCGATACAATAAGCGTCGAAAGTCAAGAACGAAATGCTCAGATTAAAAAGGGGGCAAGAAAAAGTTGTGGACTGTCGCCATCACTGTTCAACTTGCACAATGAAGAGACTTAATGTAGAAAATAAAGATGTTCAAGGCTCTGATAAAAGTTCCGGGTAAAAGGATATCAGTGATAAGATTTG